>OY720590.1:2500000-5000000 GCA_963151315.1 Nymphalis c-album | reverse complement strand
AGTCCGGCAGTGGGACATTTACAGGCTTTACTTTTACTTCACTCAGTCTTTATCAAAGTAAAATATACGTTTTTATGAAATTTAATTTGTTATTAAAATAAATCACCATTCGACGCGACGAAAAGACATTTTAAATTTCTTATTAGCTCATTACTAAACCATTACCAAAAGCCAAGTTGCGCTCAAGTCCGGTAGCTTTTGTTATTAAAATGATAAAAGTTAACGAGGGTTAATTTTATATGACATTATCTTAAGTCTTACTAAAGATAATTGAGAAACAGGACGTGCACATTTTACCGAATTACACAATGAAAAAAAAAATATGTTAAGAATTATCAAACGGGCCTTTAACGCTTTATCCGTAAAAAAAATCAATTTACAAACGCATCCAGCGTGAGTAATCGACGCTACTTAATTAAACTTTAAACGTTGAAACACATTTAAAGGCTAAGAAAAATAAAAAGGCGACCGAACGGTGCGCGTTCATCATAAAACATAGGTAGCAATAAAATATATTCAAATAAAATGTTTGCTCGTAAAGAGAGTGACACGGGCAGTCGAGTGAAAAAGCGGTAAATCGCCATACGCATACTAGAGGAGCACGTCGCGTCGGCCGTCACCCGGGGAGCCACGATAAACGTCACCTCGGAATGAAAAAGGAGAAGTGTATTAAATAATAATCGGTGACTGGCATGCTTGGACGCCAACGAGTGCTGGGTTCCGTGTACCATTTTACTACTGAATAATTGTAGAATTTATTATTAAAAAATATTTGTAAAATTTAATATTTTTTATATAATTATATTTTATTTTGACAACCTTTTCGTTTTACAAAATATCGCATCGATTCTCGTAACCGAACCCTAAAACTCGTTTTGACATAAAATGGTACGGGAGAAAAAACAAATACGGCTACAAATTGAAGTGAGAAATGCGTTGTCGCTGCGGACGCCCCCCGCGAGGCCGGTCCACTCGCGTTATGACCAGCATCTCAAAGGGTATCATTACAAGGTTTGATTAATACGCGAGTTCCTATCATTGGCATCGCGTCATAACGACAGTCAAGGCTCATAACTCTGCTAAATGAGCTCACTTCTCCACGCTCAGAACGAACGTGTATTTGCATACAATACATGGAACTACCAGTTCCTTACTTTTACCATTAGACCGCATTCCGCTTCATGGCATCGACGTCTAACGGCAGCTGGTTTTGAGATAATTATTATTAATGTATTTAATGTGTTAATGGCCTAAAACAAGACAATACATAAAAAGTATTAATATGTATATAATATTTTTATTAAATATTGCGTATTCAATTTATAGCGGTTATGAACACATTTTCCACGGATGTATTTACAAGGAAACTATTTTATAGGTGATTATCGTCAATTCTAATTGATTTGTTTCTTAACATATAATTACTAAGTAACTAGTAACGTAAGAAATATAATAAAATTGATTTTTTATTGTTCGTACCGACAAACGCGACAAGTGGGTTGATCATAAATATAATAATCTTGCAAAACAAACAGTCAGGTTTAAACTTAAGAAAATATTATGCATTACTATTGTACCTGGGTCGCATCGCTTAGAGCAAGTGCTTCCTCTTATACATCAAACTTGAACAATAATAATAAATATTACCCGTCATACAAATTTTATTTATTGTATATTTTTTTATAATACAAAAAAAATTAACCCACCCAGCAACGACAATTTATATTCGCTGTGTATGGAGATAGTTTATTATAAATGCTCATACTAAATTTGAAAGATTACTTTTAAAATCACAAGACGCTATATTTATGATATAATTCGTCCGCAACAAAGTAACTCTGAGCGGAATTGTAAAATGTTTACAACGTTGTCTAGTTAAAACCATTCTATTTTGATGGGGAGTCGTAATATAAGTGCACACTAGATGCAAAGTAACCACGGTTAGTATTGGCATAAAAAGAATGATTGCAAATTGGCATGTTGACTCGTATATGAACCCCGTCTCTGTTATTACACGCCATCTGGTTCCTACAACGGTTTCCTTGCTCTACACGCTAATGATAAAGCAGCGAAATGCTTAAGCAGCCTTTGAAATTTTATGCGTTTATTAATACACATATTATCGAATGTTTCATAAATACCGAAGAATGGAATACGTGACTAGGATGGCATTTAACGTTTTCATATTAATGTACTTTTAAATTACATTAAAATTACAATGTCTATATTTAACTCGAAAATATATTAATTTGAAAAATGAAATTGTTTTGTATCACAAAACTTTTTGTTCAAGAATGTTTTTTCCTATCTAAACTCATCTCGTTTTTTGAGCTTCTAATTAATTCTGAACACTTTGCGATAAGATATAATTGGTTGAATCCTTTTAAAAATTAATGAAGTCATGTAAAATAAAGACCCTCATCTTATATAACAATATGGTAAACATTATTTTGTAAGTGAAGGCAACCAGTCTTAAATTGGTCGAAGGTTATTGATACACTGGAGGGCAGAGGCGCACCGGTCGCTTCCGCCGGCTACCCCTCGCTCTTATACGATTGCCCTTATTATGACATAAAAATAATTCATGGCTCCTCTTACCACAAAGTAAATTAACCGCCTTTAATCATATTTGAAATACTTAATATGTTGTACCGCTTTTACGATTCTAAATATTTTATTTTGTTGTATCTATCGAACTTTACGATGAGTCAGTTTTTAATTTGAAGTTTTAATTGTTTTATCTTATGCATTGAAATTACAATACATTTAAATAGGTAACAGGCAATTTATATTTGAATTATTACGTATAATATATTTTTTTGTTAAAAGTATATTACTTATTAAAGTAATCTCTTATGATTGTGTATTTGTCGGCACATTTGATCGTCATAAATTTTTGAATTATATGTAAAGCTAGTAGTTACCGTTTCGTAATGTTGATCCAACGAAGAAGAAACGACAAGAAATCTTTTCCACTGATTAAACTGTTTAATTTGACCAATTAAATATTTTACTTTATCCAACACGAAAATTAACGAATACGTTAAAACTTATAAGTCATTGTACTAAAAATGTTTATTAAATGTTAACAAAAAATATTAAACAATATCTCAGAAGATTATGCAAAATATTTTGACTACAAAACTTAGTTTAAGGTTTATGTAAGTATTTATAAAATCCGAGGTTAACAGTTCATACTAAATCACTTTCTTCGATGTAACCTGACGAGTTATTATATGGATGCCTTAAAAATTATGTTAATGATCACGGATACTCAGTATTGATTTATTTAATTATAGCGGATTTGAATCGAATTATGACTCAAATATTCTTCCACCTGTAGATGTAATTATTATGATTTATTACAATTACGTATCTACATAAACTTTCAACAGTGAAATCGCTAATGTTTTTTTTTTTTTTTACTTTAGTAAAATTTATACATTCGTGTCGACACATTGCTACTTTATATAATATTATGTAGTTATATTTAAACAAGATTACGTACTAGATTAGGTTTTATTTTAGAACTTTTGATGTAAATTACAATCCGTAACTGTCCCGATAAATACGTGTTAGTCTGCTTGAACAGAGGTTTTAAGACTTACTCCACCACACTACTACATTTCGGGCACGTGGATTTCATCCTATATGAAACAATCACATCCATTATACATATATAGTGATGTTTTCTAATAATAAATTAGGTGTAATCTGTATTGATTTCTCCGTATTTGAGCCCGCAATGCTCATATAGGTCAACGTGATGTATCCGCAGAGCTAGCAGGGTTCTTGAAATTTATAAGCTCACAGTTACACTTCAAGATGTGACGTTTTTCTTTACCATTTGAACCGAAAAGTTATACAAATTAAATGACATCACATCACCTTATATTCTATTATTTAAAAAATAAATAAACATTCAAGCTTAATTTGAATAAAATTGAAATTTAATAACAAAGTTAGTATAATGGTTACGTTCTAAGCCTGCGAAGGCTACGTTTTTCTTATAAAAAATAATATTGAAATCCAATCTGTTGAACAAAATCAACATTAGCTTGTTATTGAGTTTATCTAGTAATCATTAATTATGATAGCTATCGTGGTGTCGTTGATGGTAATTATGTGAATGACGTAGTCCATAGCTGCTGTACTCTAATGAGTACGGAGTACGGGAAACCGCACAGCGGGATGCCTCCCGGCGAACATAAATTATAATTTATTAATTCAAATAACACTTTATACTATTCAAATTGTCTGTTTGTTTTATCCTTGCGTTAACGACGTGAAAATATCAGGTGTAATTAAAAACGCGAAGAGTCGAGGATTAATGTTAGTCGTTGTCCATTAACGTACAGCGCTGAGTGTTTTATTGATTTTCATTGGACGATTTTAATAACGAACTCGCACGGCTTACAATTTAGCATTCACTTGTTATTATAAATGTTTTAATACGTTAATACAATGACCGTTTGATAATCTATTTAAATTTTATATTAATTTATGAAGTACAAACGCTAGGCAATTTAGTTCACGTATCAGAAGTAAAACTGCTTTTTGCTTTAAAATCTAATTGAAACGTGAAACAATGTTTAGTTTTTGTGAACAACTGTTATAAGAATAATAAATAAAAAATTAGACCATTTGTTACGATATTCTCTTAATAAGTTTGAAAAGGTCATTGACATAACGTTATTATATGACTAAAAGCATAAGCATAAATACCTATTTAAATTACCTTCTAGTTCTACGTTTCCGAATTTGTTAGAAAGAATCAGTCTATATAAGACAAATAAGGACACATCCACACAGGCCATGAGTCAAGTCCTGCCATTAGCATTTTCCACAAGCTCGCTAACGACAGACGTTTGGCTAATCGCCAGCATCAGAGTCCATCGCCGTCCGAACGCGAAATATTTAATCAACACACGTAATTGGTATACTTTGAGAAAGACAAACAACATCAATATTATATAAGCGAATTATAATTGCTTCCATTATTAGAATCAGTGTATAAAATTATCATAATTATGGAATTCTCGAGACGTTGAATTAAATTTTGTATATTAATTCAATAAATATATTATATTTATTACACGTCTTAATATCAAACTTAATTAATTGAGTATGAATTTTAGGAATAATTAAAACGCTCTAGTAATATTTTATGAACGAGAGAAACGTTATTTATATGTATCGCATGTCATTAGGCGAAGCAAAATTAAATTATAATTTATAGAATGTATTGATTTCTTGAACGATAATGATTGATAGAATTAACATCTGTAATTTAATAATAAAGTTACAATGTTAGAAAATTATCTTAAGCTATGTGATAACATATAATTATATTATCTTTATTTGGCGATGGAAGAGCTCTCTGTAAGCCTGTCTGGGCTTGTACCACATACTCATCAGTCATTCCACTTCCAGACATCAATACTTTGCTTTATTTTAGTTTGAAGGGCGAGTGATCCAGAGTAATTACAGGCACAAGGAACATAACATCTTAGTTCCCATGGTTAGCACGTGCACGGTTTTAGAAAATGTTAATATTTACATAGTTTTCACTTTTTTTTTTATTGTATAGGAATGCGGGCGAGCGTATGGGCCACCTGATGGTAAGTGGTCACCAACGCCCATAGACAATGGCATTGTAAGAAATGTTAACCATAGCTTACTTCGCCAATGCGCCACCAACCTCGGGAACCATGATGTTATGTCCCTTGTGCCCGTAATTACACTGGCTCACTCATCCTTCAAACCGGAACACAATAATACGAAGTACTGCTGTTTTGCGGCAGAATATCTGATGAGTGGGTGGTACCTACCCAGACGAGCTTGCTCAAAGCTCTACCACCAAGTAGTACTTCAACAGCCACAGCTGAATTTCACATTCCTTTCACAGTAATTAACATCGTGCTCGGCGAAAGTAAAAACCCGTCGGGAAACCAGTAGGACTCGATTGAAATTCTTGCATATCCATCAACCCTCATTGGAGCGGCGTGGTGGACTAAGCTCCAAACCATAGAAGAGGAGACATCTGCCTCCAGTAATAAGTAATTTATAAAATCAATACATATGATGATATAGAATACATTCTGCTCGGTGACGATGTGAGTATAAATTAAAAATAATAATCGCGTAGTCATTAATAAAGCGAAATTATTCGAAACGTTGTTAATTATAACATCGACCTTAAATTTCGTTATATGGTTTTAACAATTCTCATTATTTTAATAAACGGTTAAATAGCTACTCATAAATCATCGCGAACGTTCGTCATTAGTATCGGCCGTATACTGAACCAGCAATTTCCATATTTTCATTAATTAAACGCGCACTGCGATGAACCTAAAATGACCGTGTTATGAATATGAATTTTTATTATAGTTTGTTACGAATTAAAATTAAAAATAGATTAACCGTAAGCGCTACACATAGCATATAAGCCTTTACGTCGGTCTTTGTGACCTGTCAAGGCTTGGCGGCGATTGAAGTGAAGTTCACAATCGCAACCCGTCATCGCCGCTTTTCGTGCGACCATTCTCATGAATTGTAACACTGACCCGGATTCTGAAGCACGAAATAGGCTTTTAGTTAACCCTTCAACAGCATGCGACTATTTATTTATTGAATTATTTTCATCATTTTTAATTGGTCATGACGTAACCGCGAATGTTGAATTCATTTTACGCAAACGTTTACAATAAATTATCTCGTAGTATATTGTTGTAAATTAAAATACGAATACCTAACACAAATGTTGAAATATTACGTTTAAAACTTTTATTTAATGATAATAGTGTTTTAAAAAAAGAATTGCTTTGTTAAAAGAAGTCAAGGATTTCTAGTCTTGTGTCACTTTAAAATTAAATAACTTGTTATCTAGCTACGTGTTGTGTTCATCTAAAATACAATATACATTTAAACGTATGTGTTTCGTTGGTTATAATACATGGCCGTGGAATTCAGTAGTAATTTCCGTATTATTTCGAAGCAAGTAATAAAATCGCGGCTCAATGATTAATTCGTCGGTTTCATGGAGTTTTTGTTCCACAATTAGGCGCGATCCGACACGCATGCCAGTATTGCGTGGCCAATACATTGTTACCGCGTATTAACGATTGACCCACGCTACTTCCGGATAAAATAATTAACTGCTCATGATGTTATTTATCGATACATTTAATAACGGAAACCATGCGAATTCCTGTAGTTTCTTGCCTAAATTAGGTATAGATATTCTGATACCTTATTGGTCCTACGAGAAAGTTAAAATAACGCGTACCAAAGAGCGCTATTTCACATTGTTCAAGAAAGCAAGGTTATGATATGGATAACTTCGCATTATGGGAAAGCCAATTAAAGCTAGACGCGTTTTTCGTCGGAGTCAGTCCATCCATCATACAGCCACGCCCTGCCTGTTCCATTCCGCTGCTCTCTCGTCCCTCATTCTATTCCACTGACCAAGGTGATTTCTATAATTAAATTACAAACAGACAGATAGTCATTTGATAATAATTTTTATTCCTAGAATAAACAAAACAAATACGTTTATAGATACAAAACAAGTATTAGTCGTGCGTTTGTGCTAACATTTTTCTTTAGAAGTTAGCGATCACATACAGAGATAAAACAGTAAATATAAATATTTGACATATAACGAAACGACCAACGTAGATATGAAATATGTTCTGACGTTCGTTGATGCAATGGTTTAAACAGCCGTTCTGCGATAGAATCGATATGCATGCCAATTCGGAAGTAAATAACATCCAGTCAAAGAGGGGCAATGTTATTCTTTAGCGCGGTAGCGAAGGGGTTCACGTTACACTGGTCGTTGTGTGACATTTTGCATCGGCACCTGCGACGCGGAGGCAAGAAGCCGTGAGCCGGCTGTCGCACGGCGACATGTGCGACTAATTTGTTGGCAACAACGCACTCATTACACTGTCCCCGACGCCCGAGGTGTCGCCGAGACCAGCAATTTCACTCGTAATTCTATAAAATTGCCACACGCATAAGGAAGTCGTACGCAAGTCATCTCAGAAAACGTGTCACCGTTTATAATAAAATAATCTTATGTCATCCTTATTCATTACATTTGGGAAATTGTTAATTATTCTATTTATTATTATATACAATTTTCTTATATTAAAATGTATATACGCGAAAATATTATTGTGACAAAATACACGTCATAACTAAATACATTTTTTTCTAAATACATTACTGACCTGTCCATTTTTATCCATCTCGTTATTGGTGAGCTTGACTTTCTCGAACGAGACGACCTGCTTCCGCAGCTGATCGCCGGAGAAGGGCGAGTCAGGGTGTGGGTAGAGGCGCGCGGGTGCGGGCGGGTCCGCCTTACCCGCCACCAGCCACGAGGAGCGATGGTACGCGTAGCGGTAGCGCTTGCCATCCACCGGCACCACGTCCAGCAACACCGCGTATCTCGCCTCCGCGCGGCACCCCGCGAACGAAACCCGTACAGTCGGGAACATGCGCCTATATAAAAATACAAACAAATAAATCACTTTATTATTATTATACAATCTATTGATTATTATCTTGAGACATGCTTTACAAAATTGTATACAAGCCATTGATATCTTTCCGAAAAAATTTAATTACGTAAATCATCAACAATATTTAATCAGCCGTTAGTTTTTGTAAGTTATCGTGTAATTAAAGTTTTTGCTAAGTATGTGAGTAACATTTGGTAGGTTGGTGCATTATGAATAATTTAATGTTGATAATAAAATTAAAGGGAACATGATACCGAAAACTTTTATGTTTTACAACACAAAGATATCGAAACATAAAACACATTTTTAAGACCTTCAACCAAACTTCGTTGTTCGTTTTTGGACCCCGTGCACTAATGACCTCGTAAGGCCGCGAAGACCAGAGATCTAAATTAGACATTAAGATACAAAAAACCTTATAAACCCCGAAAGTGTTTTACGAAACCGAAACACATGCCCGCAATAAAAAAAGATGATTAATGTGCATTAACAAAAAACTGCCAGAGATCCGGCCACGGACGGTGACTTGTATAATTACAGGGTGAAACGCGAACTAGGAAATCAAACAAATATGATGTATTCGATTTTAATGCACCCCTAAATGGGCCGAAGCGCTTCCTGCCGGCCGGAGGCGATAACATCTCACCGCTACTTATTTATAACGTAACCTTTCTTAATACCTTTTTTTTCTTTGTCTAAACGGCACTTTTATAATTTTGAAGGCTAAACAAGTAGTCACAGATAAGATAACATCCGACAATTTGTTCATCGTTCCTAACGCGATCGGACGTTCGCCTCGCCGGAATTGTTTCTATTAACTTCTCAAGCATTATAAACGATAGACACCTCGATAGTGTCGTTCGAGGTTTACGATGATATTTCTAGTGTGTAATATAAAATGCAGGAGTGAAAGAAAGAATTATTGGCGATCATAAAACACGGGTGCGATGTCAACCTCCCAATAAATGTAATAATAAATGCGAGAAACCTATAAAATCCTCGAAGTCAGAACCCTAGCGCGACGATAAAGCGCCGTGCATTGAAGATCTCGGTCGAGGTAAGCACTGGTCATAAATAAATCGTATTAAGGTGTGTTTTGAACGGTTATTCGGTATCGGTGGTGCAGGATCTCTCATCGCATCGGACAATAAGTCGCTGTCAGCATTTATGAGCGTGTCGTTAGGGCGATGTCGCGATGTCTCGCCTGAGAGCGTCACTGCACGCCACCCAGCGTGGCGAGTAATGATCTGTATACATCACGGTTACGACCAATCTCCAATTTTGCACTCGAAACATAGACTTGCCTTACGATTTCAAAATATTTATTCGTTTATAAAACATTCATAAAATAAGCAACGGGTTGCACCCCGGGAGTGCCAGCAGAAGTGAAAACTTGAATATTAACGTTGTGCATTTTTGATATTTTGGAATGGTTAGGGTAAAATTTTGCACAAATTGCATCAATTATCAGTATTAAAGTACTATCATTTATGTGATAAAATACAATATTAATTTTTTATCGTACACAAACATGACAATTTATATTACATTAAAAAATTAACACATCAGAATCCGTCTTACTAATTTTCAATCAGGGTCACGTCACCTGACGCGAGTTTAACATTTTTTACCCATCACAAAAAAGTGCACAACGCCGCTAAAAAAGTTTTCACTTCAAAAATTAATGGGATTTACGAACTAATCAGCGAGCTGAGTAATAGTCACTTTTGCCCCTAAGCATTGATAATTCTAACATTGCCGTGGTCATTGATATTTGTGATAACAATGGCTCTCCCACCATTCATGCCAATAAACAACGGAACTGTTTGTGGTAGTATACGGAGCGGAAGATACCAATTAGCTACCCAGACAAAACTATCAAGCAATAAAATGATCTATGCATAATAATTACATTTTTGAACAGATACACATCTTTCACATTATAATATCTACGGAATGTTAATAAACACTTAACTACCCAAAATCAATTTGTTACAAACGTAAATACTTTTGTTAAACATAAAATGAAATGTCATAATATTATGAACAATAACAAACAAACCAAAAAATATATAGATGCAACGTTTCTATTTAACATTTGAAATTAAATTACATGTTTTTAACGAAAAAGTACATGTTGTTGTTGTTGTACGAGTTGTTGATGCTTTACATTTTTTTATTGAACAAATCATGAAATATAAATAGAAAATAGATTTTTTTTTCATAAAAAAAATAACGCACTTATTACTAAGAGAAACAATATTCCGAGTATCTATTAAATACTTGTCATAAAAATTCCTGAGAAAGTATTTTCTTGTTGTTAATTTTAAAACGCAATTAAAGAGAACGATAGATAAAGGTTGCAATTTGATGTAAGTGCGACATTTCACGAACGAAGTTAGAACCGCAACAATAAAAGTAGCTATTGCTATATATTACTCACAATAACAATTATAACATAACAGTCAGCGTAAATCGAATTCATATGAAATTAACATGGACTTGTTAAAATAAATGCAATAAACGTTCGTATTCAATGAAACATCTGGTTATATTTACAACGATGTCATTAGCGAGTGTCGAGCTGACGATATAACTATTTACTTATAAAAACTCTGTATATTATAAAATCGATTAATTTAGAGTTTACTACATTTGAAGCTGTTTTTTCAGGAGATGGTTTAATTCCAATTTCTATGTATTATCATTTTACAACATTATTCTGCTACTTCACGGAGTATATTGAGCTTAATACACCAAACTGCAGTGTAGTCTGCTACACATTTTCTTTTAAAGTGAAGATAATAGGTCTGTTCGCGGCAGTAAAACATTAATAGGTTATTGTACTGCTACTGACCTGTAGTTCTATTGAATAAAATCATTGTTATCAAGCCTACAGCTTTTGAAATGAGTCCTGTAATCATACGTACGGTAGTTCGTAGTAAAACAGACTTTTAGAATAGTCTTCCTTGAATTATCTTAACTGGAAAGACAATCATTTAAAATACTATGTATTTTAATGGTTTACTAAAATATCATTACGAATAACAATGAATATACAACGATAACATACTAATTATAGGCTCTTGGAAAATTTAACTAATCTAAATTTTATAACGTCACGGTTTATCTTCAAATGAACCAGTCTTATATTTAAATTAATGGTAAAATGTCTATTTACCATAATTGTAAATTCAGTTCAAATGAAATAATGATAATAAATTTGTAAAATTAATACGCTAAATATTTGTAATTAAAAAAAAAAATATGGTAATTGACTTCAGTGTTATGATTATTATTCGAGGTTTCATAACTGAAACACAAACACATAGCCGACATATTTTAAATTTATCTTAATACATGATTGCAAGTTTTAATGTACCAATAGTAGTTTCTCAATTTACAGCCAATTTTAGAGCTATTACAATTGTTCTTGGATGAAAATATCTCTGAACATCTCACCAAAAGGTTTTAGATAATTTATATTTTATGTAGTTGACCGCGTGTGGTTAGATTTTTGTTATAGGTAGGCGGAAGAGTACATGGGCCACCTGGTGGTAAGTGGTCACTATCTCCCATGGGCACTGGCGATGTGGCGATTAACCATACCTAATATTGCCAATGTGCTACCGACCTTGCGCACTAAGATATGCCTTGTCCCTGTACTACAGGCCCTTTAGTTTCACTGAATCGTGCACACTTAAACCAGAACGCAACAATACTTATTGCTGTTTAGCGTTAGAATATCTGATGTGTGAGCGGTACCTGTCCAGACGGGTTTGCACAAAGCCCTACCAGCTAGGTTCCTTTACCTTTACCTTTTACCAGCTATGTAGTCTTGGGTTTTTGTAATCCTTATACGACTTTTGTTTACAAAAAGTAAGCAAGAAGTAAACAAAAGTCGTATAAAGCATAATTTGTGGTTGGTGACCGCAATTTTGTAACAAGATACACATAAAGAATGCATTTACAAATACAAATTATGGTAACCACTTCCGGAGAAAGGTGCGAATTTACGATTATTTCAACAATATTATGGCATGTATAGTGAACAGTACACAAATATAAATTGAATATAAATTTAGCGCAAAATAATATTTAATATTTTTACTTTTTGAATTGAAAAACCTTGAAATTTTTTTAAAGACGTTAGTCGCAGAGGCGGAAAGCGCTTTATTGCTAGTGTTTCATTAGCAGTATGCAACATGTATCTTACTTAACTGTATTTGCTTATATTGTTAAACGTTGCCTCTATGTTTAAAATATTAATATGTTATCATAACATATTCCAATTTGTAAGTCATTAGGGTTTATTATTCTAAAGTCTAATCGTACTTATATTTTCTTGACTAAATCGTATTAAGAAACTTGTAGAAACAAATAAAAATTATACTCGTACATTGTGAATGTATTATTTTTTATTGTAATGTTACATTCGCATTCTGTAAACATAAAAAGTTATTATTGTATAGTTAACAAAACCATATTAAGATGCTAAATAATTACGTATATTTTCCGCTAGTTGCAGTCGAACGTAACAAGATTAATGCGACTCGTTTGTGAGTTCTCGACCTTTAACATAGGCACGCATTAAATAAATATAAAATTCATGGACTCTATCAAGTCGACTAGTTATATTTGTTATTGTAATTGTCGGTATTTTTTTACTTTCATACATTTTACGGACAGTTTAGGGCATTCATACATACATGTATGGATGACTTGTTTGTTAGTTCCTTCCCATGTGATGGGAATCTTTTCATTTTGTAACAAGAAAGTAAATACACCTTATATAGCCAGACTGGATTAGTAGCAATGATTTAGAGAGGTTCAATCACAATAACTCTCTCACTGAATTAGCTAATTGCCGAGACAAACAAGGTTCCCATTCTCTCCCCATTTAAAAATAATTACAAGTACTTCAACATAAATTTTTAAAATGTTTACAATTGCAATAAATTAACTCTTCACAAGTTTTAATTTAGTTTTTCTGTTTAAAGTATTCATACCTACGTATGTATTTTGAATATAAATATAAAATATTCTGAATATTTTTCGGTGTCAGTATTTGAGTAATTGACGTAGTTAACTTCAAGGTTTAACTTAGCATGTCTCTATCATTCGAACGTATTTATATTTACGCAAGACAATTATTTAAACACCTCTATTACACTGTAGTTGAATCAACTTTACGAGACAAACTATTAGTTTTAAGTATTGAACTGTGATTAAATATTGCATATAGTTTATTCATTAATTATAATAGACTCCACAATAATAATGTACGGACGTCGCTTACGATATTAGAGGCTTGACTGGTTTCCATGAAATGTCATCCAGTCGCCAACTCGCGTGCAACTCGATCCTCCGTCAACTTTATGAGTTCTCGATTTACAGCCAATAATTATATGATAACACATTATATTTTAAGATCAATATATTAATGAGTCTATAGGATCATTTTTACAACATATATGTTAGTCATATAAATGTATCAATGAGGTTTTATATGAAATTCGCAAATGTTTTAGTGTAATGGAGAATAGGGAATTATAGTCGGATTGACGCGTGGCTGTCGGCTGAGTGTCGCTCACGTGTCTCGTTACGTCGGCAGCTCGCCACGCGACTGAGCGGCTAATCTCACAAAGCATCCTTAACGAATGTACTGTTACCGATAGTCATTGAGATCGACTACATGAAATATAACAATAAAATATCATTCACCAATTCAACATTAAATACAGCTCCACGCAATACATCAACCAAATTTATAAATATTTAGTTACTATTTACATGGATAAAACTTTAGGTGATGAAGCATCACAAATCTAAACAAACTTAATAAAATTTAAATAAAGCTGAAACGTTAAAAAGGACAAAAAATAAAGGGTATTTCAAAACGGTTTAAATTGGCAGCTGATGAAGTCAGCTCGAAACCATCCCGACAGTATTGCTTCCAACTCGGGAGCATCACGCGAACTGTCATCTGTCAGACCTTAATATTAATTTCCGTGTAAAATTATACAAATTGACATTTGACGTGTTTTGTCGTCTCCGGGGTAATCGAGCGAAATGGACCTCTCATTTTATTACTTTTGTAAGGAGGGTCGTTATCTTTTCGTACCAGTTTATGATATTTTGGACACTCGGTTATTGTTAAATCGTATTATGTTTTATAGGTTTCAAATGAGGTGGGAAGTGCTTAAGTTTGGGTATAGTTATTGACAGAATATAGTACAAACATTTAATAAGCTCCAGTTGTTATCACAATCTACGGACGCATACCACACAGTAAGTATTTTTGAAGCTATTCTGTGTTTACAATGTATAGAAACTAAGTTAACAGCCTGTAAATGTAACACTGCAGGGCCTCCTCATAAAGGCTTCCGTTTCTTTTAAGAAGCAATTAGGACTTTATTTCACCAAGCTGCCACACATGTGGTAAAATTTCATTCACCACATGCTACTTTTATCACAAATTATGCTTTTACCAAGGAATCGAGTTAAATCCTATGCAGAAATGAATCAAGTAATAACAGGCAAATATGGTACAATATCTAGTATTGGATGGAAAAGAAAATTGTTATCACTTAACAATATCGTATACGTCCCATTTAAACGACCATACAAGGTCACTCATAAGCAAAAATTAAGATCATGATGTCTTCGTACATGAAAAATAATGGAGACATAAATATTGTGAAAATTGACGTTTAGTTAATGACCTCAACATCAACAGAACGTGTGTGAAGTAGCGACGCCGCGGGGCGTCTCGCCGGGGCCAGCGCTTGCCTAATTAAAAATTCCTCTTTGCATTTCTTGTTAGTTTGTAGTTATGCGAGATATGTTTGATTATTTAATACCACTAATATAAAGGCAGTAATTGTAAATTAAGCCTTAACCGGACGCCTTCAACACGTTATTTATGACACAGCTGGTAAGCCTCTTTTCAACTACTAACCTAGAATTGAATAAAAATATTAAATTAATCCGTTGATACGATATAAACTACTGGGCTTAATAATAATCAAGTACCCGCATTTTGTAGAGAAGTACTATTAACAATTTAAGATAATTTTATAGACGTGAATTCTCATGTACATATATAAGTATTTTTTCTAACAAAACTTTTTATATGAATACGATAACAGTGATAAAACTACACTTATCGTCGCTGACGTCATTCGTATTAAATGAAATATTTATAACTAAGCTTAAATACAATTGCTATCATATTTATACTTCATCTGCTGAATTGTAATTCATTACTAAATAGTAGCACACTTTTGGGTTCATACGTCTTTAAATGATTAAAATAGAGCACTACTCGCTCCGAGTTCGAGGTTTGCAAACGACAATTAAAATGACTTAAGTAATGTAGGGCTTTAAAATAACTTGCAAATTGATGTTTATTTTTCTGCTCTCTTCGATAACAAAGTGTAGATAACTACTGAATTGATAACTTCATAAAATACATAGAAGTTAATAACATTAAATTGCGAACGTTATTTAGGTACTAATATTTACTCAAAATATTTTGATTAGTTTTCGTTTTAGCAGAGTAGTAGCTTTTATGCGGAACGCGTGAGGTGAAAGTCTTAATTTTGTCATTTTGTTTTTAAGTTACATTTAACTTAGCTTTTATTATTTTTACAACAATTGGCGAGCCAATTGGCGTGGTTGGTAGTTCTTGGTAGATACTTACCTTTCGCAACGCAGGCCTGGGGTTTGATTTCCACTCAGGACAGACATTTGTGTGCATAGACATGTCTGTTTGTCCTGAGTCTGTGTCTATATAAGTATTTATTTACAAAAGAAAAGTAATATAGCAGTTGTCTGATTTCCATAGTACGAACTCTGTTTAGTTTGGGACCAGATGACCTTGTACCAAAACTCTTAATCAAACCGATAACAACAGCAACATTGCAAGCCTTAACCTGACACATTGTAATCGGCCTGAAGTTGCCGCCGATTCGTCTTGAACACTTCAAAATTAAATTTTGTACTTTATCTTAAGGATATTTTTCACTGGTAGGTAGATACTTAGTTTTGTTGTGTTTCTATTGGAAGAGTGACTTCAGCACAGGGTATAGCTTAGTTGGTGGCAAATTGACGATGTATAGATAATGTCTTTGGGCGGTGGTGTCAACTTACCATCAGGTGGCCCATTTGCCTATCGGCCAATAGCTAACTTTTTACAAATATTTTCTGTGCGTCTTAAATTTGGCTGACAGATTATCGTTATTTATTTTATTATATCCTTGCATCACATTTTTTTACGTAAAATACAATAAATTTTTTAATGTGACTGTAAAATGCTTTCGAAATCGAACTGCATAGTTTTAACTGAAGCATTGTTGATGACCACGTTTGAGTTTTACGATTTAGCACAGCCTCGCTCATTACTGAACGTAGGGATGTGCATTCAATAATTATACACATTTTCATTAGAAAAATAGACTATGTTAAAAGAAAATGAAAAGTTGAAGTCAATTTTGAGTGCAACGTTTTTGTATGTAACGTTTGAAGAAATACTTACGCGTACAAAAATATTCTTATCAGACACTTGTATACCGAGGCGTTTTAAAAACGAGCAATATTAAATTTTCACTTATTACCTCTAAATAAAGATAAAAGATTCATCATGATATAAAGGCTGAGCGATAATTATCCAGATGACCACGATAACGTTAATAGATAACAAATATTGAAAGGTATATATTAAAATAATAAAGTAATTAAAACGTATGTTAGTACGTACAATCAGTAGACAGGCGTATGAGTAATTGATAAGTACATAATTATTATTGTTAAAGCAGAAGGCGCATTTAATTACTTTCTCGTTGCGCAATAATGATGCGCGTTAACGAGTATTAACAATTAGCGACAATTTGTTCATAGATTACGAAACCTCTTGAATTAATTTTTAATTTACCAATCACGAAATTAATTGACACACTGATCTCATTATTACCCATAAATTAATAACTTTTAATATGAATATTTTGGATTAATGTAAAATATTAAGGAGCCATAATAAAACAGTTAAAATTAACAAGGTGCTGTTTTTATCGGCGGAATCTGGCGCAGTTTATGAGGTTTCCGGCCCCGCTCGATGCCCGCTCCTCGTAAACCCTAACGCGCAGCTATTGTTAATATGCAACATTCGACATAAAATATGGCGGTTACGTCAAATTTTGACGGCTCGCCTTTAAACAAAACCGTTGTTAGATATGAATCAAAATTTGTAAAGCGCCCAATTACGAACATAAAATTTGTCAGATTAAGATAATTAAAAAACATCGGGCGTTTTTATGTCCTTAATTTATCCGAATCACCAAAATTTTAAACGACATAATGTATAATGATTAAAATATACAAATGACAAGATAAAGTTAATAAAATCTAGTCACATAATCAAACATTCATTATCTACAAGAAATTCATATTTTCAAATAAAGAAACAATAAAAAAACGTAAAAAAATACAATCTCAGCACTTAATATCAAGAGAAAAAACTATATAAGATTGCAATCAACTTTACCCTACATGCGCACCCAACGAGCGAGTAAAACGGTTTCACTGCAGTAAGAAATTTCAACACGCAAGATAAACAATCAACTTGAAGAAAAAGACAATTAACTATAAAACTTCTCGTGCTCACGATCGATTCGCATACGCAATTACACTACTTAAGCTTAGCGCACACACTTGCCAAGTTGACTGCAGATAAGACAAGGAAATGATCAATGATCAGAAAACGCATGTCATTGTCGGACGTTTTATTAAAACTGACGTCTCAACTCTCATTACACATTTAGTATTTCATTTCTAATATTTTCACATAATACTTACTATAATTATAGGTTAATTAATAATTTAGAATTAAAATAAAGGATGTCAAACTTTTGCTAAATTTAGAATTCGTATTCGTACTAGAAACAACATTGCTCGTGAGCAGGAATCGAAATTAAGTATTTTAACGCGAAGGGCAGCTGCACTTGAAAATGCACCACTTAACAAAACTAAATGAATATTAAATGAGCTTGTGCATCTGATATTTTTGGCAAATACAATAAGCTTATCAGTTTTCAACGCACTACGTATGAATAGAAGTCAATATTTCCCAATGTTATAAAAACAACACATTATTCTGTAAGAACAAATTTGAAACTCACCAATTTATACAGTCGTGTAATATCAGAAGGTGAGATATAATATTTAAAGACACGATAAATACTGCGCCCCTTTTTTTACTTTAACTATATCTAAAAACTCTCTATTCAAACTGATAATAATGAAAATGTAAAGATAGAAACGCACAACACGGCGGACAAGACCGGATTAGTCTTATTATACTCGTATACATAGAATTAAAAACGATTTCATTGGTCCATATATTATCTACAGTAATTACATTACATGTTTTGTTTGATAATTCATTGCAAGGGAAACGGCAAAGTTAATTATGATAAGTAAGATACTCGTATTAAAAGCCGCAGAGAGATTTGGAACGGCCGATGATTGAATTGCTCGTGTCGAATGCACAACTGCCGGAAGCGATTCGATATAACCAAATGTTCAATCGATATAAACTGTTGTTTAACTTACTAACGTCAATATATAATGATTTATATTTTCCTCTTTTCTTAGCGATCATTCAATCTATGCTAATATTATTTTTAATTGTGAATTTGTTTGTTTGGATTAATGCCAAAACGTTTCATCTGACCGGAGAATTGATAGATGTTGTCCTCTTAACCGATTTCTCGATTGATCGATATTCTCAAGGGCTATAACCATGATTAAAGTGCACAAATACAATTGCATTCTCAACTTAAGTCGATAAATAAGATAAATTAAAAGTTCACGTGTCATTTAGATATATAAATTTACAAATAGATTAAGATACAAAGACATTTTATATTATATATCAAACAAGTACATACTATAACTAGCTAATCCCTGACATACGTACGTTTTTGTAAATTACTATCACAGTAAGCACCACTGTGCGTTGATAGCACCTCGTTGCTGATACTCTATTTTGTTCAGAAAATGATGCAAAGTTTAAGTTTGAATTAGCTTGATGCAACATTGACACAAACTTAGTATATAATTTAAATTATAATTTATTTTTGATTATTTTACTTGTTTTTATATAAAATAAAAAATTAAATTCATAATTGAAGTTTTATGTTGTAAAAATATTATATACATTAGTCAAATACCACACGGTGGCTTAAAAAGACAAAAAAAGTGGTAAAATGCAAATTTTCTAAAACTCGCTTTGACTTAAATATCAAATTGTCTTTAATCTATAGATCATCTTCGTTCATTATAATTTTAAGTATCTCCAGCACCTCGGGTAGAGATTACAGAGTAATTAACTGTTTTACACGCTCCTAATGGCTTCATTCCACTAATGACCGCCTCATCCCGTCCTCTCTATCCCTACTTATAACATTTCTTGATTATCAGACTAGCAATTTTCAACGTTATACCAAATGAAATAAGATGAACGACTTTTTCAACGCTTAGGCTATTTGGTAAAACGTGTTTTCACTTCATATAAATTGCTTGGCAAAATTTAGTATCATTAAACTTAATTTAGTTATTGTTTCGAATGAAAACTAAATGAATTTGATAAATTTAATATAATCGGAAACCTATCTATATACGGAATATGAATTCTTATCAGATAATTACATACATTGTTTTAACGAAAATGTTAAATAAAATTCGTTTAAGATTAAACATCGATGAAATTTATTTTTTAACACGCAAATGTTCTTATAAATATTTGTTCGAGGATGAGGATTCATGATACTTTTTAATAATAAATTATTATTTTTGTTATTAACTTCAACTGCAACTCCCAACCGTTTTTCAATTAAAGATAAAATACTTCAATAACAAGATATGATTTCTCAATTAACACGTTTTATTAATCGTGATGCTATAATAATTAATCGGCAATAATATATGAGTTATATTATGATGGCAGGTGGCTTGACTTCAAAGTACATACCATCGTCCGACGCATAAGTGTATCAGCTTTCTTTATCGAAGATCCAATGAATTCGTTAAGCGTTGATATCAATATCACTTTGTTACGAAAGTTGTCTAACTAACTTTAAGAATTAGTTAAAGTTTTTGCAGCTTAGATAATGTTGAATACAAATATTTTTTTATTTCCGTGTTCTGACATTGAGAAATGGCTGAGATGGCACAGTGAAAAACGTGTGCCTTACACCAAGATTACTGATTCAAATCCGACTAAATACCACTGATTTTTTAGTGTTTTTAATGTATTAATCTATCACTTCGAACACGTTGAAAACATCGTGAGGTGGTCTGCATATGTTTTATAATAACGATGTATATACATCAACCCATAGTAAAACAGCGTGGTGGGTTAAGAGAAGCCTGTGGTGCATATAAATGTAACTACCCATAATGGCAGTTACGTCATTTATTTCTACCGAAAATAGTTCTGAATGTAATTGAGAACTGTTCTATAATACAACAATTGTTATTGGCTTCAGATATATTTATTACGTTCTGAACTCCTTCATAAGCATTAATTGGAACAGGATTTTTTGCTGTCATCGCCGCCATACGGGCAATTTAAACTGAATTTAATTTCAATTATAAATTGCAACATTTGCATACCATTTATGATTCGCAATAAATGTTTTGCATTTATTATAAATACCTTTATATTTTTTAACTACAGTTGCATGTTTTATTTTTATGCGTAGGTACCTATATCGTAAATTATGCCTTTGATGTTCGTATTACAAACAGGCTCTTTACGCAAACAAGAATTGACCCACCAAAATATGAAAATGACATCGTTAATCATCAATCGATCTGAAATACGATGGACTTCGTCAAAGTCGCGTCCTAGTTTTGTCAGAATAAGTCACGGGTTGACATGAACGGTTGTCAACGGTTGATGAATCGTAGGTGAGGGTGAAGCTTGACGGACAGAGCGGGTCGTTAGTGTGGCCGAACCATTACCGATGATCGATCACCGCCGCCGGCGCCGAACCGACACCCGACAAATTTAATTTAGACCACTAATGTCGTGGTACTTCACCTCAGAGATAAAGCGATTATATTCACGTAATAACTCTTTTTGATTTTCCACGAACTTCTTATCGTATATTACATTTATATCTGTAAGCACTGCAAGAAATGTTAAATAAATGATTACTTAGTTCCCCTTATCTACCATAGCGTAACATTTTTCATTTATCCCCATCTTAATAGGCATGCAGGTTGTTAATTTTTACATTATGTATATCGCATTCCAGAATAAACGCAATACAATGTTTCGGTAATTCCTTGAGCACATTAACGTGCCTACAACGTACGCACGTAAAATTTATAACGTAATTTGGTTTTAATGAGCACAAATAACATTTACAGGTCGCTCGCGAAGTGATGTAAACGGCTTTAATTGCACTGTTGGAATTAAGCACCGAGCCGCTACCGGCATCGAATCAACACCTCCGGTCGAAATAGCTACAATATAAACGAGATATAAATAAAAAAGTTTTAATAACGACAAGACACCGTTTCTCATAATACTGTGGGAGAATGAAGAGTGTAACTTTGTAAATTATGCTTAAGCAATTCACGTTCCGAGCAGACGATAGCAGACAGGTACGTTGCGAGTATGTATGAAGTGGGTGGCGGGTGGTAAATGCAGTCGGTCGGGGCGCTAACGTGAGCGGGGAGCGGAAGGGTGCGGGGAGGAACTCGGGCAGACGTCGTCGAGGAACGTCGGAGGCTGCGATCGATGAAGCGCGGACACGCCTCGCGCACACCACCGCCGTCGCTTCGGCCGCAACTCATGCCGCAGACGCTCTCGTTGTTGATTCGTTCCTTGCTTCTTCAAAGTCAATATGACCGCATCTTACTATTACTATGATCATATTTAAATAATCTTTGAAGCGTACACGAAGTTATATGACCCTTATACGACTTTAACACGAGAAGAAATGCTATTGTCAGTGTGTATGAGAAACGTTCACACGATAACCGTCGGGAATCACAGACTTAAGGCATCTGAGCTGTCAAGAGATCAGCCGAATACGGTGAGCGTGTTAAACGGATGTATTGTGGTGAGCTGTCACTGCGACGGCGGTACCTTTGCCTCTACATCGATATTATCACGCCTCACAGACTAGGAACCATTACACGTCTAGGATCCGAGGAAAAAGTAAATCTGACATCGACGAACCGACAGTTTTTTTTTAATAATCCCCTTGACTAATCGTCAAAAAATTTATTTGTATGCTTACAAGTTGATAATTAATTAAAGCATATATACATCCCAAGTAGGTATATATTTTGAAAAGGTTGTTTTTTAATTTTAGGCAACAATTTTATTGGACTTAGTATCTAAAAAAGAAAAAAATGTTAGTAAAAAAATATTCTTATCGATACATCTAAAATGTTGTCAAAACGGTTAGCTAAGAGCGGGATTAGACGACAGCAACAAAACGAACATCGCGTCGAGTTCGACCGCCGCCACCGTCGAGGAAACTTGACGCGTTCCAAACATTTTATAATCTTAAATGTATACGACATTAAGGTTTAATTTTTCTTATCATTTTTGTATAACGAAACAATTTCGTTTGTGTCGTTCAATTGGAATTCGAAATGGTTTCATAGGATACTGATCTGTCACCGATAACGCACTAGCACCGTTTTGGTGACAAGTAAATTGCTCACTTGTAATCCGAGGGATTAAAGATATCTTAATTTATAGCCAAACGTCCCTTCGCAACGATCTTATCGTGGTTGAATTTTTACACAAAATTAATTACTTTTACGCGGTTAATTTCGCATTAAAGATGCTTACGGATACAGAATATGAATATTTATTTATCTGTTTCTTTATCTTGATCAACTCTTTCGTAATTTATAATAACATAATAATAACCATAAGAAATAAACAAGTTTAATGAGGCGATTGCCGAAACTACGCTGTGTAATGTTACACACTTAAATACGAACTGAGGGCCTCCGCTCCTTATAGCTATATTAGGCCTATGTAAATGTTTCAGGCGGGTTCATAACAGGGGTTACTTTGTATAAGGGGAGTAAGGCCGTGATAAATATCCACAGTGTTTGGAGCGTTCCCAAAACCTTTATTTTGGCAGAAATAGTCCAGTTTCTAATACCATATGTTCGTAAACTTTACAGCTGTATGACAATAGCAGATTTACAGTAAATCGTCGTTTAGCACGCGATGCTGAGGTATAAAGTCTTATCAGCGCGTTATAGACTTAATTAGAGCTGTACTAATTGTTGTTTATAGCAGTATAATAACTACAACGTAACTGTTGTCGGGTTCATGCCGACACGACACAAAATATGCCCCTAATCGCTGAGCCTGTTAACATTTTTTTCACCGACGACATACTCGTCAAGATTATTTAAGCAGTTGACGTAACAAAATTTTTACAACTACCTTAAATAAAATAATAGCCCCTTTGATTTCGAGATAAGACCTTATTATATCAGCATATTCGAATTACTTTAGTATAATTAAATAAATTGAAACTTTTCTGTGAACACAACTAAAATAATTAAAGCAGATTACTCATTTTTCGAGTTCACGTTAAAAAAAATGATTTGCCTCGTTACGTAATCTAATTGACGTTTAATTTTTCCGCGGCTACTTATCGTCAGCAATAGGATTACACAGAGCGATATTGTCAAGATATTTGTTAGTCCATTTGACGGGACAGGTGCAGCCGAGGGATGGACGGACGGACGATCTAATTCGGCGGAATGCTAATGAGCCGCGTAACCCGACGCTCCACCTGTCTTAAACGAAATAATTTTTATTTACGCAGCCCTCCGGGGATTATGAATATTTCGACGCTATCGCTCCCATCGATCGCATATTATGTTACGCGTAAACTATGACGTTCCATAATTTAGACACCGGACCAGGTTTGCCTCAATAAAGATTATTTTTCTTAACTCACACCCTTTAAAGAAGCTATTTCTTCTTTGTTGTTTTCTTTAAATAAACAAAATACAAACAATACCTAAGGTTCGTGGTGTGTTTGTATGAAACATCGTTAACTTAAAGTTAATATATTACGCTATAAATACATATATTACATTAACCACTTTCCTGAAATTAAAGTAAATTAAATTGTACATTATGAAACACATTGCATCCTGTGTCGCATCGTACTGTAAGGTCAGCTAATAATTACTATAAATTACCTCAACACGATCACCTGTTCGTTCGTCATAAAGATTTTTATTTACAACCAATAAGTATGGTTGCTTGTAGCTATTTTTATGGCTACGAATTAATTTATATACCAGTATGATATTAACGCATACGAAGTATAAAATCTACTACATTTAAAGCGACACATTCGCATATCACATGGTGTGTTCCGCAGGCAAGAGTCATCAATCATGGTGCGCTGCTGGGCCGACGCCCCGTGACGAATGCCAACCCAAACACCATTGTGGCGAGTGCCGTGCCACCCACACTGCTCCGTGCTCGCAAATATACAGGTGACAAGGTTCCTTATGTACCACCGTGACATTTCAGTAACAGGATAATGTTACGATATGATAAAACTACGTCGTTAGAGTTTACTAATCAGTGTCCAATGCTAACTATAAATAAGTTTTAATGCCATACACCATATTACGGTTAATAAGAAGACTCAGAACAAGACCAGTTATTTGAAATGGGGGATTGAGTTTGACTACAAATCTACGGAACCCAAATTTCGGCAAAAAAAAGTCAAAAATACATTGTTGGTTTTCTTTTCAACGACCACAACACTTTTGTCGTATAATTAATGGCCTTGCAAAGTGTACAGCGTCGTTGTTCTGAGAAAACCTCCTGGGGAGATGTACTATCCAGTGGAAATTTAAGAGCTGTAAATAGTCAACTATTAGCTTAAATATATCGTCTCGCCACACACAAAGTAACTAAAAAAAGCTTTTCAAACTAGTGACAACATTTCAAATGAAATGTTAGATATTTTTACCGAAGCATTACGCAAAAAATAATGACAATGATGAAAATGTAGTTTGGCTAATTTTTCAAATTGTTTTTGTAACGAATGGATTTGAAATTTTCCAACAACACGACGCCATAATGAATTTCCTAGATATGTACATGGCTGTATGAATCAATCAGGCACGGTCCTATGGGAATGGAGTTAAGCGCGAATGCAATTAATTGGCTTATCGTATGGCTTTATTGATTTGGTAAGGCGATCCGTTTTAATTACCGCCATCGCTCATTTGCCTGTGATTGGCCGAGCGCATGGTACTCACTGATTTCGATCCGATATGCCGATTATGATCTTGGAACGAATGTTATTATTACGTTTTTATTTGTGTAAAATGACATTATATTATTTTATTGTAGTTTAAAGATATAAATTTAACGACCACTAAAACTTTAAACAAGAACTCTTGGTAATTAATTTAGTTAAACATTATTGTTATTACTAACTCGCTATTCGTCGAGGCTTCATAGGAAAAAAGTAGTAAATGTGACAATGAAAACAGTAAAAAAAGGTTATTATAAACAGTGTGACAGACATATTGTATCTATTTAAATTTTACTAATAACAATCGCTTTTTACTTGACTTTTATGCAAATAGCAATATAAACTAAACTATTATAAAAAAATCAATCTGCTGAGTGTCTTTCGCCGGTTCTTCTCAGGGCTTGGTTTTTCTTTTCCGAACCGGTGGTAGTTTCTATTTTAACTATCAATAAGAAAGTGTAATACTTTAATATTAAATAAAGTATTTTGAATTTGATTCATATAACTTGACGATAGTATTAATATTTTAAAACTATTTTAAATTTAAAAAGTTTTATATTATTAAAGTACACGCGGAACGATATTAGTAGGGATTTCGCTATTCTAAACCGCTCTCATCTCACGTGTGTCATATAATTTAGTATTGTAAAGAGACCAACAAATATAAAAGTGGCTCGTTCGACATATGTCGTAGAGTGCCATTATAACTAATTGACAGTCGACGCACGAGTTGTGTTTACTGCTGCATTTGTCACTTCCCTCGCTAATGACATATTACGCATCGATACAGGCAACCCTTTCAAAATAAACAAAGTCGTTCATCACAGCATATACTCGTTTTCATTAGCGTATTGAATTCAAGAGCCACAGATGATTGATGGTCAGCAAAACTAAGTTATATCTGAAACTAAAACTACAGTAATTAATACATCAATCTAAAGATTTATATACTGTGTATTATCAATAATCACAATTTCGTTAATAGCCTAGGGCGGACCAGTTTATTATAGTGCAGTCTCATAATAAAGATATAATATCGCCGGAGGAGCTCTCGAGGGTGACGAATCGCTCGACCGATTAACTCTTAAACGACAAATAGAGGAA
This sequence comes from Nymphalis c-album, assembly GCA_963151315.1. Lineage (NCBI taxonomy): Eukaryota > Metazoa > Arthropoda > Insecta > Lepidoptera > Nymphalidae > Nymphalis > Nymphalis c-album. The sequence goes on along the minus strand of OY720590.1, from coordinate 4,973,023 downwards.
CTCCCTTCCCGCAGACCTCCTGTTCGGGGGAAAACTAAGCCACGACTTCCGCTAATTATTCCAGGGAGCGGTTTCGCAAATATCGCCGTCCCCCTCGCACTCCGCGATCCGATGCACATCTCCGCAAAAAGTCTGAAAACCAAAATTTTCCCTTCTCCCGACGGGCGGTCATATTTCTTCCCTCTCACTCCCATTAAACACGCCGTAAACGCTTTCCTTTTTTCACGCCCTCGCTCTAATAGAAAGGCAAATTACGAGCTTACGGGCGCGGACGGGTGGCGATGTACGAAACCGCCGCGGCCGTGCCTCGTGCGTCCCGCTTTCGCCCGACGCCCGCCATACTGCCACTCCGTTCCGGCAAAGAGGGGTCGACTACGTGAAATTTCACGTCATATGTTTGTACCTACTACATTGTAGCTACGCTAGAACAACGTATTCTCGAACTCTTTGTTTCAGATATTTAATATTTTACTATGGAAAAATACTAAGGCATATTTGTTTAGCTTATTGGGAAAAGGAAACAGATATGCTAGAATTTAAAAATGTGACCATTAAATGTTATTGAAGTAAAATGATTATCATACAAATCACCATCGCCAGTACCCAAGTGAGTTATAAAGAAACATGAACGTCAACCGTGGCTGATGAGCGCTTCGCGTGACATCACACGACTATGATGCTTTCATAACACACTGAGGATATTATAAAGATGTCATGACATTTTCATAATTATTGCCTATAGCTTGGTGCACAAATAGATTTTATAATAGCAAATTTTCCATTTATATTTTTTTATATAATTTATGATGGGTAAGTGAGAACTTTTTAAAATAAAATTAACTGCATATGTAAACATATGATGACAAAATATATTATAATAATAAGTGAAAACACTAACAAATCATAAATACAGGTTGAGGTAACTTGTTGGTATAAAAAAATCAACTATTAAATTTATTTCTTAGAAAATTGAAAAATTATTGTGTCCTTAATGGAAACAATCAAGTATCGCGTGGTCTAAATTTCTAGACGAAGCGATTGAAAAAACCTACATGTACATAATTTGATAATAAGGTACGAGCATATTACAGACTTGTTGACTTGTTTGTACGAATGGCCGTCATTTTCGAGTTATCGACTCAACGCTGGCGCGGAAATGGAAAATAATGACTTCATTGTTGGGCGGCGCCGGTAACGAATACAATTTGGTCACATTAGAAGTAAACTGTTAAAACTTTACTGTGTTTTATGCGTGCAGGTAACACGTTGCGTGTCGTCTTTTATATACAAATGTACAGTGGAAAAAGTTGTTTGGATCTAATTGGGTCTGTCAAAGCTATCGTCATTTACATTTCAGTAACATCAAGAACTTAGACAGTATCACACAAGTGTTTTTATATGATTTTTTACTACAAAAAAACTTGAATCTTGTATTTTCTGGAATCAATGAAATGATAACGCAACTATACCCATCCAATTTTGTGCTAATTCCATATAGGAAATAATACGTTCTAAAAATCAAACACACACATCTTCTAACTAAAATATAACTAAAGAGAATATATTGACGAACCGGTTGGCGTGTTTGGTAGGCCTTTCGCGCCGCTGGTCGTGGGTTCGATTCTCACCGACATTTGTGTGCATGAACATGTATGTTTGTCCTGAGTCTGGGTGTTATTATCTATATAAGTATGTATTTACAGAAAGAAAAGTAGTATATGTAGAATATCAGTTGTCTGGTTTCCATATTACAAGCTCTGCTTAGTTTGGACTTTGGGATCAGATGGCCGTGTGTGAATAATGTCCCAGGATATTATTATTATACTATAACCTTTAAACATGAAACTTGGTGATCATTTGTATTTTCCAAAAGTCGTGATAGTGTAGTGGGTGTAACATGTTGATATAAGTATAACAAAGATCGCGTGTTCAGGCTTGCTTAATTTCTGTTTTCTAATTCACCTCGTTCTCGGTATGGAATAAACTCATCGGTAGGAAACCTGCATAATGTCAATTGAAATTTTAACGGTAAAGGGAAAGCCTTTGCCCAGCTGCGGAACATAAATGGGTTGTTTCTGTGTTTACAAAACTCGAACCGATCATAATAATTTCTAAATAGAAAGTTAAATATCACTAGCTTGTATGATAGACCATGGTGTTTTCGAGTAATTACCTATTTCATCGTTGAAAATGAAGCAGTTAATACTAGAATAACCGCTTCGTGTGGCCGTCCTATACATCTGCTGATCATTCAATAACTTTTAACTACACCTTAAACAGCCCTTACTTCCGTAGAAGTCGAACGGTGATGTTTTTTGTAACAAAACTACAACTACGGCCACCCGGAATCGACGATAACTTATTACAAACAGGGGTTGATAAAAAAAAGACTTCGCCGAAAAAATGTCATGGATATCGATATAACTATCCTTGTCTTTCATTAATTCGTAGAATGAGAGCGAAAATATTCGATTTTATTTTGATGAATCGTTTTAACGCTTCGGGCTTGTTACAATTTGAACCGTTCACGCCACAACTGTTCATTCAGAGTGTGAAACTACTAATGAAAACCCAAACGAGACCTAACACAACATATAATGCGGTAAAATAATTGCATGAAAGAATCTTTAATTCATTTGTAATGATAGTTAACAAAATTAAAATAAGTTTAAGAATTGTTTAAGCTTTTTCTACACCCTATGCATTAAAATATTTTGTGATGATTTATTTTTAATATATACTTCTATAGGGACTAGTTCTGTATAGAGAAAAAAGTTGTCTGTAATCGATATACTCTGGACCGATTTATTAATTCTTTCACCAATAAAAAAACACTATATCCCTAGGTTATTTTATTATTTATGTTGTCTTTTATAATCACAAAGTAAATTAGAAGCTAATTGTCTATAAAATATCACACGTCGAAAATACTGACATTGTAGTAATACTTGCAACAGTCGCACTCGTCTACCTAGATTAAACGTTAGGCAGAGCTTGCTAACAAGAGCAAGTTCCGGGATACGAGGCCAGCAGTAACGAGCGGGTCGGGGGTCGACGTTGCGGTCTTACAATGGCTCGTTTGGGCACAATGCCGCCCCCTCGCGCCCTCGCGCCCACTTCATTACGCGCGTATTGTACGGCCACGCGCGACCGAACCTGACTTCTGACCCGACGCTGGTGGCCACCTAAACATTCTACATTAACCTTCTTTGTTTTCTGACAAACGGTTAACCAATCACGAGCCATATTATTATCATTAACTGATAAAACGAGCTTTTTTATTAGATATAATATTCTTTTGAATTATTTTTGTCAGTTCACATTCATTAATCGGTAATTCTCTCTATTTCATTCTTATAACCGCCGGTTTCAACAGTTATTAGCTATCGTAAAAGAAATTACCGTATTACACATCACTTTGATTAATAGACATTATCAATCATAGAAATTTAGCTTGAATACATCAAGGCTATTGAGAAAACAATTGAAACATTGAATGTTAAGCTAATAATGGTGTAGATAATATCTCGTTGAGTGGTAGTTGTAATGCGCGTACGATTGAGGAGATCACAATGGGCGTAGGAGTAAAACCAACACGGCGTGCGGCGCCCGCGCACTCACAATTGCAAGGTGTACAATGCCCCGCACACAATGGCCAGCTAATTGTGCGTCGACAGACGGACAGGGTTTTGTTGCCCCTAACCTCTAGCGAAGTAGATATCGACATCCTTTTTTTAAATAGTCTTACTCGTTGAGAATTCCTTAAGCGTACATGAAATCTTTCGTAATAACAAGCCAGCCTTGTTAAACATGCAATGAGGTATAAAATCACTTTCAAATTTTTGATTAATCTTGATTACAGGTACAGTTAAATGGTCTCGCTCTTCAATGTGCCGTCAACGAGCCGTGAGTCGGATGATTTTTTCTCTATGAGCCTCCTAAAATGACCTGATCTTCATGATTACATAATCAATCTCCGTCGTTCCGAACCATCGACCTTTCATCGGGCGCAGGGATTTATTGTGCTTTTACATATTCTTTTTTACAAATTCTCAATTGACCATAACAATAAATAAGTTTCATATTGCTTTTAAACTTTTCATAAAAAAGCTCAAATTCTTAATCCATATAAAGGATTGCCTATATAGTATTTATTTAAAAAAAATACTTGACACAGAAAATATTCGAATAAGAATAGAAGCTCGAGCGAACAAGCGAGCAAACGAACGGTAGCTGACAGTTCGCGCCGCGACGAATCGCATTACGCGTGGGTGCCTCATTGTGTCTCAAGTGCACATCATATTATATTGAATTAAATCCAACAAGCAGTAGCAGCTCCTATCATTAATCACTGCGCCTCTAAATGATCATTGTCAGGCGATCATATCAAAAGAGAATTGGAGAAGCACCATTATTATTCAATTATTCCTACGCAATACACGCATGCCTTATATGTGATGGGTTAAAACGAAATATAGGTATATAGTAATCAAATATAACGAATTAACATTCATAAGCGTATAGTTTCATATTATTAATATTAAGAAATAAATAAAGCATATTAATTTATTAAATTAAATTATAATAGAATATTACTCGACAGACTTAAATGATTAAATGAAATAGTTGGTTATCGAATTATAATATCCTACATTATGAATTAATTTACTGTGGCAAAACTACCACAGATACAACAATGTTTAATGCAAAACTAATAATATTTATTGTTTATAAATTACTTATTTATCTATCTTTTAAAACCTTTTTATGTATAATATGTTAAGTAATAAAATAAGATACCTAAATCATGCGGTAAAATAAATAAGAATTGTGTTACATGTATGTTTTGTCACAAGCTTCAAAAATATGTGCAATATTTAAGCTAAATCGATAATTTGAAACTGGTTTACAAATAAATCGCAATAACTTTTTATGTAAAATAAGTTAAATAAGAACTTTTAAAATTGACTTGGTCTTCAGTTTTATTTATTTATAAAACAAAAAACTTATTTAAATAAGTTATATCTCTTATTTAAGTATTTTCCGAATTACGTAGTTTTAACTTTATTAATTATGTATGATATTAAGATAATTAATTTACAACATAATAAGACCCGGACGTTGGTAAGACGATTGATATAAATATGCATATTTTTTGTAGCTGAGATATAGTGTATTGTTCAAATCAAGCACTACACAATTCCATGTGCTTAATTCGCGTTTATAATTAACTTCTTGTACAAATTTTAAGGAATAATTGTGTTAGATGATATTCTGCCTCGTTCGTATGCATCAACCCACAATGTAGCATCATGGCGAAACCTCTAAACCTTCATTAGACGAGAGGAGGCCTTAATCCAACAGTATTTTTTTTTGGCGTATAAGAACGATACAAGCAAATCATGGCTAGCTAGGCATGCTAGGACGACAATTGTCAAAAGGAAAGGGTTAACCTGTCAACTTTTCCACGGACGTACGGTCTTATACCGTTCAGCTAATAAAGATTTAGTTTTATTTTATATAGTGTATGATGTATTTAAAAAATAATTAGTAAATATTAACAGAAACACATACTTATGTTGTCGAAACAAATATCAAGTATTAAGGTAGATACATCAAATAATGTAAGTCAAATATTTTGGTTAAAAACACATTTAATTTTCATTTTAAACTCATCCCCAATACGTAATGTTTAAAATATTTATGTTTGTATTAATACGATTGTGGTTCATTACGCACACACGTGCCGCCTGAACCGCCAATTAAGGTGAAATTACAATAACAGCCGGTATTCATATTGATTGACCAAATAAAATGTAGCTTACATCCTTATAATAATATAAATAATCACATTAATTCCTGATACTAAAAATCTTAATAGAATACAGAATATTATATATAATTCCTTTTGATTAGAAAATAAAACGTACAATCTGACTTTTATTCCATGTTATAAAGACCATTAGGCGAGATTTTATTAATCATTAAAATAATCTAGGTATCATAAAAATAGGTTTTTACGATACCTAGATTGAAGTTTATGTATTAGTAGGTACCTATTGGTTATTAAAACAATGTGAAATACAACAACCTATTCTGTAAGAATTCACTTCTAGCACACGTGAAATGATGACAAGCGACTTTTAGTGATATACTATTTTGATGCGTGTGTTATTGAAATGTTATGATTATTATGGTCAAAGTCGCATATCACTTTCTTACACCCTATGACCGTTTTCTGTGGTTCTTACGGAATAGCTCTACATTACCAGAAGTTAAACTCCTTTTCGTATATTAATGTCATTTTGAATGGTTATCGTATAGAAACCTATCTCATACGTTCTAGTAAGGATATGTTAACTTTCGAAAGTTTTCTTTGAAAAAAAATTTAAATCTTCAAATTTGGGCTACTCAATGATTTTTTTATGAAATCATAAATCGCCTTAAATTCCAAGTTTACATAAATTCGACCCGAAATTTTATGTATACATAAAATTTCATACAACATTGTAATGTATTTTTATAATTATCATAACGTCCATAATAAATAATAACGACGCTTGAAGTCGGTGTACAAAGTGAGACTGAAGAAATATTAACATAAATTTTCCAAGCTTTCGTAAACGTTCTGGAACAAAAAAGATAAATAACAGAAGCTAATTAACATTCGTTAATTAACATTATGCAAAATTTCAATGAAATAATATATTTTAGAAGTTGTTTTTGTCCTTCTGTAAGAAAGAAAGTAGGTAACTGATTAACATTACACATTTTCTATTTTAAATAGATTTTCGTATTTAGTATTGTACGGATTGTAAATATACATTTTTAATATAAATTTAAATAAATAATTTAGGTTCAATACTATTCTAACGAATAAGATAATATTTTTCTAACGAAGTAACGCCACCATAATCAATCCAAAAGCTTGCGAAACTTTTAGGATTGATTAATGATTGATTGTTTTGAATTTAAACTTCTTTGGATACAATGAGAGTGAAAATTGGAGTTAAAATTTCATGTAACGTTTGTGCGAAACTTTTCTGAGGTTTATTTTTTAATTCTATCGCATGTGCTGTAGTCACACGCGCTTTTATATTATTAAAATTACTAAATAAATATATTTTACTTTACATTACCGATCGAGGTGATTGTAATAAATACTGCTATATAAATCTTAATCAAACACGCCCGCGGCGAGCGTTGAACTCTTCATTATAACGCAGTGCGCGGGAGTACGATACTTGTCAAGTTGAAAGGTGCATTAGCGCGAAATAACACGTAGCCACGAAAATTTCAATTAAGTTTAATGCATACGTTCTCCCCCGTCCCCCCCAACCACCCTGCACTCCCTGCACTCGATTTATTAAAACCGATTACACTTAGGCCGGCGAAGGCAGTTGTACCGCAGTTATATTGGTCAAAACATAATCGTCATGATAATGCAATATGTATCCTCAACCTGCAATCAAGGTGGAGCTAATGTGTTAATATAATTACACGTACCTAATCATTGCAATGTTACCTTGCATATATCAAAGTTTCTACGTATTATCTAATTTACAATTTGTAACAATGTTTGCTTTAGCGTTCTATTCTAATCAATCATTAATTACAACATAGAAAAAAATAACAGCTTGTAATTTTTTTCTCGTGTTAAGGCCACCAGTGGGAAGAAGGTTTCGAGATTATTCCACCACGTTTCTATAATATTTTTAGTAGCTGATCTTCATACGAGACATGAAGATTTCCTGACGATATTTTCCTTCACCAGGAGATGAATTTATCATATAAAAATTAAGTGATATGTATGTACTTTGAGCGATTTTCTCGATTCAAAGTCAATCTCGACATTCTTTCACAATAGAAATAGATAACGTTAATATTTTTTACACACGGAAGTCATAGTAGATCAAGTAGGTATATGAAAAACAAAGCTATTATGTACTTATCATATTATTAGCATTAAAAGTACAACAATATTTTTAAACGGTTAGCCATATAGAGGCACCTGTTTAGAATGTTATTCTTAATAAAAAAACATAATTACCAACCATGATCGTCGGTAATCATTGACTACAATAACTGTCAGGAGAGCACTAAATATTGTTTGTTGAGCGCAGCCTTTTATATTTTTTTATTCCGATCAACACCTTGAACCGGCCCACAAAGGAATGCCAGGTGCTAATTCATAACTCGGTGTAATTTCGACATATCTTGATTTAATATTCGATCAAATTTAAAAAAGGAATTTTTAGCAATATGTAATTAACTCAATATCAACACTTTAATAATTAATTGCTTCTAGAAACAGTTTCATAAGAACTTATATGCAATAATAAAGAATATAAAAAAATGTTATATCATAAAAATATTTAATAATAAGACAATATTTACAGTGGGTATTAATATTTCACATAAATTTCTTTGATGTTACAGTCGTATTAATACGCGAAACTATGTAAGGAGCCATCTGACCGGCCCGCCATACTAACACCTCTATAAAATAAAATTATCATACACCTTATACCATTGCCGTAAACTGAATAGCTCCTTACATTGTTACAAGCTTTAATTAAAGCTATAATATTAACTTAACGAAATTGTCGATAACTTCTTCGTACACTCGGCTACATCTTAACATTTATCAATATCTCTATGCTATACATTAGTTATTCACCAACGAATACTATGTACCACTGTACTAAACCGTACAGTGAACCCACAAAAGGCTTATTTTAAATATAAAATTTAGATACAATATTTAATACAAATAAATTTCTTTCTAGCATAAACTCATGCCTAGGTGTATGTGTAAAATTATGTATACAATTGTCTTGAATAGTTTTTATTGTTACGAAATAAAAGCTACAGGTGTAATCGTTTAGCGGTCTCAGTTTACACATATTTATTAGCACGACCCGTCCAGGGACATCGCTCGGTAATTGTCAAGTATTAAAAACCGATAAAACACTTAATGTCCCGAGTCATCGTTCAAACTGCGGACGCGGACAATTTGCATTGACGCGCCGATCACGATATCGATGGTCGGTGCTAACGGGAAAAAACATCTTAGCGACTCAATATTAACTTCATTAAACACTCGTTACAGAATGCTGTTTTACTTTAAGCTAGCTAGCTTTATTTATTCATAACTGTATCATTTTACAAAATAATATACGTAAATGAATCACAAGAAGTCCTTCAGACGCGTAGATTTAACTAGATTTTCGATGTAAAACGACTAAGTATACTATTTTTTTATTATAACATAACTTTAACTCGAACATAAGTAATAACGCTTGTGATTTATTATTCTGCTTAAATAACATATTTAACATAAACTTACTGACGGATCCAAATATTTTGGTGCCACTTATTGTCACGCTAAGTCGAAAAATCATAAATCGTCCACAGGTTTGGCCCTAACAAAGTCAGCAGTAAAATGCTTGCTTGTAAATCAAAACAAATCGAAAAAATGAAGGAGAACTTGACATTTTATTTTCTTGTTCGCCGATAGTGATGTGACAACGTCGATAAGAAATATCGAAATACACAAAATTCGTATTTCAAGAAATTATTGCATAGTTTATATTTTATATCTCGATACTAAAAAATAAGGAACTGTACGTAAACCATAGACTATAAAACAAAAAACCATCCTTCTATTTTTAATTATAAATTTAAGTATTCTTCGTATTTTTAATAACAGCTAAGAATTTTATATTTTAAAGATATAATAAAAAAAACTAATAAATGTTATTCACATTGTTTTGAACAGTCAAAAAAATATGTTAACATCGATAAAAATGTGTGTGAAGTCTCTTCGTAACAAAAAAAAAACATGAAGCGTATTACGGGATGTCCGGAGATAAGAGCCACTTTGTACTTACATATTATTGTCGTAAAAGTAAATGCAATAATACTTTATATCTTCACTATTATCATAAATTAGTTTTTCGATTACCACATTATTTTTGTTTCGCTATAAACATCCATTTACTTTAAATTATCACCTAACTTTTATAACTCTTTATTTTATATCTAAACTAGCTGATCGGGCGTATTTTTATTTTCGTAAATACAGTAGCCATGGCTATTTCGGTGTTCTTGCTACCTCACCATCAAGTTTCATTACGATCACTTTAATGATTAAATTATGACGATGTAACAAACCGAGACTGACTAATTAAGTAAAGAAGTAATTTATGTTATCTTAAAGCGTATTAAAATGTCCAGATTTATCTCGCTAGCAACAAAATATTAATAGACAATACATTGTAAAGCAATTTAAAAACACGTTTAGCCACCCTTCCCTATAAAATTTGTCCCTGATATCCCATTTTGATTGGACGGGTTGATTTATTCCCTGTTTAGCTATTAGTAGGAAGACTACACAATCTTGATACTGGCTACATAATATCTTAATTTAATTATGTATATATACAAAGTGATTTTTTCTCGCAATTACTCAATATGAATGATTTTAATCCTATTATATACTATAAAGAAGAATTATAAATTAGGCTAAACTAGTAATTATTAAACGTTGATTTGAAGTTGTGATTTTAAAACCGGATTAAATTTAAAAAAAATATCAAAATTATTCGAATCCTCAGTATCAGTTTAACAATAGAGACATTACCCCAGAGATTGAATCCTCTCCGGGCTACCGGCTACTGTGATTTAGATAACTGCACTTGTTGCGAGGGGCTGTAACGTATGACACGGGACTAATACGGAGCTTATACGCATTGCTTGTACTGGACCACGCTACGCTTAATAAGCGTTTTAACTGAATCAATTAATAGGGGGAAGATAGTAACCATTTTTTCATTTTTTTTGTAATATTTTGAAAAAGTATAAAATAAGAAATAATTACATAATATACACATTTTTCAAAACATACTGTTTTTTTTTTCTTATATAAATTAATGTAAGCTTTTCCACCACGTTGCAACAATTCGGGTCGGTGGAAAGACACACACCCACACACATACATGGTTCAATTACGATACTCAATAACGGATTGAACCAGTTACCTTTGCTTAAGATTCTCGTATTCTAACCACCGAAATATATGTAAAACATTTAACGGGCGTATGTCGCGTCGAAGCTCTTTGCTATATCTAAAGTCAATTACAGCGTACCCTTGTCCTGGAGAGACTTGTCCTCGTCAAATTGAACTTCGCGGGCGCCCCGAGCGTACACAATGCCAATTTTCCGCTCACCGCCACCGACTACGCAATTATTTAGATAAACCTCTCGGCGTGACTATAAAAACATCTTCCCCTCCCCCAGTGCGCTGTTTGTTGTCTTTGGGGCTTCGGAAATTTATAGCCCGGCATTACGCCGACGGTTAGGATAAAAATGTACTTTTAATTTATCTCGTTAAAGGGTTGAAGGACGACCGGGTTCGCGGAGTAATTATTGCAAAATTGGCCACTTTATCTGATGAATCCATTTCGAACCCTTTGTTAGGGTGATTATGGAGTGAAATCATTCTGCTGACTGCGCTTTTGGAAGATTACATTACAATGATTGGTTAAGTTTTTAATTGAAACATCTTTATGTTTAAAACCTACTTTATAATTAACGGATATAGCAAAATAGCACTTACCTTCCAGTTTTTGTGATTATCATCTCGGTGCCTAAATCATGGAACTTGTCCCAGAGTTCCTTAGTTTCGAGCTGACAATCAACTGACAGCAGCTCTTCGCAGTTGCAAGAGGTCTCGGGAGGAGGTAAAGGCCGGGCTGGGGATGGAGTGTCCCTCTCGCCTAATTCTGTGAGTATTGAAGTATCGTTTAGTGTTACATATTAAAAATATATTCATATTTACTATGAAGATTTGTGTTTATTTTTAATAAAATCACCTTATATGTAAATTGATAGTTTTGAAAAGTTTATGTACCTACTTAATTATATATAATTATAAATTTTATAACATTTTATTTTCAACAACACTTTTACTAAAAATTTGTTTTTTTTTTCAAAAGAACAATTCAATTATATTCTAAAAAAATAGTTCGTATTATGCCATAGTAAAAATAATTATGAGATATTCTCATACAACGCTTTATTTATTAGGCAATTGTGCGGCTTCTTTATAAAATTTCTGTCTAAAGCAATTAGAGGTTCTATATCAATTTTAATTGTTACTCCAAACAACTCATTCGATCTTGCCACTAATTAAAGTAACTTTCTATAGGCTTAATTACTTTAAGTTGCCAGCAAAAAATGTAAACAAATGACTAGTTTACCATCTTAGGAGGTAAACATCAAAATAAAACGCATGTGTTGCTCTTGGTGTGCCTTTGCCTTATGAAACTTTGTTGGCTCTGTATCGAATTGCAAATATAATGTATATTTACAATAATTTTGAGACGTCCTGATACGATATATGTATAATACGATAAAAAAAAACTTATAACGTCTACTTTCCAAAACCGCAAAATTAATAAATCCATCCAGGATCAAAGTATTCGATTATATGAAATAACCCAGGGGACACTAAATTTTACCAAGTCGAATATTTCAAGATAATATATATATATATATATAGTCATGATTGGATAATGACATGACTATTACCTATGCAGTACTAGTTTTTCACGCTTGAATCTAAATAATAAATTGACAAAAAATTGAAAATGATAATCGCTCTACATTTAAACTTAAATTTTTAACTTAAAAACTTGTCTATTTTTTTATTTCCCATTGTATTAGTTATTTCAATTGAAAGTCACGTTTATTAGATATATGGATAAATATTATTAGATATATAGATAGGCAACTTTATTACAAACAAAACACATAGTTAAAGAGTTACACACAAAGAAATTTATAAAAGAGATATTACGCACAATTGAATCAATGTGACAATATTGTGATTTTCTATACGTCTTAAATCACACACGTATAGAAGAATGCGATGTGAACGGAACACTTTTATGAGAATTCCAGTTTATTATGTTAATAACGTGTTGTAATCACTACTTCAATTTACTTTTTGCGTCACAATGGTTGAATACGATGGTATTGTGTGTCAAAAGTGTAATTACCTTCATGTATTTAATACGATTTTAAATCATAAACAGAGCCTACACTTACGATAACGGAACATACATGTAGGAGATTAGATTTTAATTTGGAGATAAACTTAAAATATTATCAAGAGATTCCGTAGAGTAAGACGATTTATTATGATTTGTTTTTTGTTACAGATAATGTAATGAACAAAATATGTATTATTGTGAAGCAAGAAGTTATATAATGGTGACAAAAGCTTTATGCAAACGGATCGATTCAGGTATCAGCCTAAGTAAAGCTTACATTCGATATTAGTATGATCATAACTATTATACATAAACAACAGATTTTATATTTTATCAATTACCTGATGAGGGAGCCGGTGAAGGTGCAGCAGTGTCAGATGCGTCTCTCTCGCCATCAGAACACTGCTCCACATCGACTTCGACGTCTTCATCGGGGACGGGAGACCGGCAGCTCGATGCCGGTGAACTGAGGGAGGCTGGAGAACTCTGTCTCGATGATGGTCCTGATAGAATAATATAATTATTTTCATCTATACATCAAATTACTTTATTATAATACATCTCTCAAAAACCAACAGGAAACCTTACAGGACTATAAGAAAAATTTCAATAAGAATGCTTAGTAATAGCAAAGACTGCCTCGTTGGTCTAGTGGCTGGGTTCAATTCCCAGGTCGGGCCAATAAATAGTTATTGGGTTTTTTCTGTCAGAAAATTCTCAGTAGCAGCCCGGAGTCTAGAAGTTGGATGTGTGTACACTCCCATGCCTCGGAAAGCACGTTAAGCCGTTGGGTCTGCGCCTGAACTCCGCCGGTCGTGTAAGAATGCCGTCCCATCGTATTATGAGAGCTAAACAAAAGAGAGTGCACGTGTGTTTGCGCACACACTTGTGCACTATAATATGTCCTGCGCAGTTGGCTAATCTCACTTGATATTGGCCGCCGTGGTCGTAATCGGTCTGGAGGACCTTAATGGAACTATACGAAGACCTTTGTTTTCATTACATTATAAATTAATAGTTTCAGATATATTTATCGCTCTTTCTATCATTATTGATTTGACATTCGCTAGAAGAAGACACAGCATTGTTCAATATCACACGTTAAGCAACGTTTATAGGTAAGGGCATATAATCCGTTTTTTTGTGTTTTCCTTCAAAAACCTGTAGTTAAAGATTATTTTAAAATATTTCTTTCTTCTTACGTACGTATGTACGTTTCTTCTTAATTGGTGGTAGGGCTTTGTGCAAGCTCGACTAAGCTCGTCGGTAGGTACCACTCACTCATCAGATATTCTACCGCAAAACAGCAGTACTTGCTAGTGTCGTGTCCGGAACACGACACTTTTGAAGGGTAAGTGAGCCAGTGTAATTACAGGCACAAGGGACATTACATCTTAGTTGCCAAGGTTAGTGGTGCATTGGCGGTGTAAGCGAAGGGTAACATCTCTTACAATGACAATGTCTATGGGGGTTAGTGACTACTTACCATCAAGTGGCTCATATGTCCGCCTTCCTATGCCATAAAAATATAATAACACAAACAAACCACAATCTTTAAATTCATATTTTTGTCCCACATAAGTCTTATCATTAATAAAAATATTATGTAGGTCTTAATATTGTTTTTCAAAATCACATTTAATTTACTAAGTAAAATGAGTATTTTACTAGGAAGAAATAGGTTTGTTAATCATTATGGTTTTGTATACATAATAGAGTAATAGAAAAGAGTTTTAGTGAAGTGCGCCGCCCGCGCCGGCTAAACAAGTTATATTTAATACGAAATTAAAATATTTTATATAAATTATTATTAATATCTTATTATTCAGTGAACGAAATCATTTTATGACTTTTTTTTTAATTACTTTATACTAAACAAATTTCTTTATTAGGTACTTGGCAACTATGTTTGCTGATTAATACATTTTATATTTGTACTTACCTGCTAATATTTGTTACTAAAACTTCGTATAAAATTAACGGTCAATTATATCAAGGGCCCCTTATATCATTAATGAATAATTAAATCGACAGTGGAAAAAAGAAAGATTAAAGCTTTTTGAATTTAATTTTCTTATAGTAAAGCTTTGTGTAAGCTCGTCTGGGTAGGTACCACCCACTCGTCAGTTATTCTACCGCAAAACAGCAGTACTTGCTATTGTTGTGTTCCGGTTTGAAGGGTGAGTGAGCCAGTGTAATTCCAGGCAGGTGAAGGACATAACATCTTAGTTCCCAAGGTTGGTGGCGTATTGGTGATGTAAGTGATGGTTAACGTCTCTTACAATGCCAATGTCTACGGGCGTTGATGACCATTTACAATCAGGTTGCCCATACGGTTGCCTTCCTAGGCAATAAAAAAAAACAAAAATATATACTGAGGCTAACTGCATTATAAAAGAAATATGCTGTCTTTGATTTTTCGCTGGACATTTTAGAGATCCACCAATTAAAAAAAAAGTTTTAGTCAACGTTCGTATAGAAAGCGATCGGACCGATAACAGACCGATTAGCTGTTAAATATAAGCTTAAAAATATGCAAAAGATAAACATTATAATAAAGAGTTTTCATCCGTCTTGAATATTAAATTTCCATATTAAGCCGTGTCGTACTTAGTTTACAGTTGTGACGTACAAAACGTCACTATTTTCTCATAGAATAAGTATGCGGCCGGGCAAATGGGTCACTTGATGATGGTGGTAGTGGTCTCTACCTCCTATGGACATTGGTGCTGTATGATATATTAACCATTCATTACACTATCAATACGCCATCAAACTTGGGAAATAAAATGTTATATTCGATGTGCCTGTAATTACTGGCTCACTCCCTCTTTAAACCGAAACACAATAATAGTAAGTATTGCTGTTATGCGATAAAATATCTGACGAACAAGTGGTATCTAGTTATCTACCCAAACAAACTTGCACAAAGCACAGCCGAACTCTCTGTTTCCTCAATTACATAATTCGATGAGACGGCAAAGCCGACCTGAACGAGTTCAGTCGCGACTTTATATAGGTATGCTTTTACATGTTTCGAGACACAGTAGTGTTACGTTCTAAATTAACGAAGAAGCAAAACTGTATTAACCCTTGGTCATTGTCCTACTAATACACAAAGTTTAAGTACTAGTACCTATCCTATATTTATGTAAACTAATATTTATGATTGGATACTAATGTTATTATTCGAAATAGTTGTTGGTACGTAACGTGTAATCGATAAAACTGCATATCATTTAGGAGACATTTCAATTGTATTCCATTAAAATTATCTTAGAAAATTGTTGATATATTATGATAATTTAATTGAGTATCAACGACAAATATTATCGGATATTTAAAATAGTGGCATACAGAATTATTCCTACACATTATATATGTATTATAATACCTAGGTAGCTACGTCAACTCATTATAATATTTTCATGTACCTACCTAATCGTTAAGCTTAGAATACTACTTTCTTTAAATTAAAGCAGAATTGTAATTCCTTTGTAAATAGCGTGTCCCACCAGGCGGGCGGTGTCGACCGCGTTCGGTTCCGCACAATTAATCCCAAATAACGAACGGCAACACGACGCCTGCGCCTGCGCAGACCTCTCCAATTAGTAAGCCCTTCGGTTTCCAGACAGACCACTGTTTTATTGTGCTTCGGAGAAAGGTAAACTAAGGTCCAACCGACATCGACATTCAATAATGTCAAATTAAAATGGCTTAGAAATTTTAAACGTGAATAAATACGTTTTAAAATATTTTATAGCTTCAATAGACTTTAACCACGGTGTACACAAAGTTAAAATATCATAAAGGAAACATTCGTACTAAGTAAATGAAACAATAAAGTAACTCAATTTAAAAAATTATAAATTATATTAAAAGTAATTAAAAATAATTTAATAAAGTAAAAAATAAAATAGTCTTAAAATATTCTTTTATTTTACAGAATATTAAACATTTTATTTTTAATAAGTATGTAGAGTTATTTCATATTATAAAGTAGGTATATTTTAAATAAACTGTAAAATAATTACAATTTCGAATAGCTGGATTCGTTTAAATAATTAATACACAATTAAGTAAGGGCTCAATTTAAACGGCACAATTAAAATTTACCAAATTACAGAAAGAAAAATTATATGGTTATCAGTGAAAAGGTGTTTATCCATAAATACGCAAAGAAAACAGTTCAGTATCTTATTTCCTCTGTTTGTCAATCGATTTTTTGAATAATGAATGGTCGTTATATTTGTTAATATAGTCCTAACATAAATCTTATAAGTATTGTAAAGAAATAAATATTTTCTGTAACAATTATTCGCTCATATAGAAAAAAAAGAATTGAAATTATTTTAATAAATGTTTTAAAAAAAGAATCGTATTAATATTTTTTTAACAGAAAAACTATTTGTTACAATATTTTTAAATTAGATTAACTATTCTAAATAGAATTTACTAAGCTGATCATTTTCCGAATACGGCGGTTAGTTTTCAATACCGTCGGGTGTTTCCAGTCGCATTTAAACCTACTGTAATGCATTGAAGTGCGCGTTAATTTGGTATACTTATCCTTAATCAATGTTTATGTAAGTATAAATAAATCTTACTTACCTGCGAATAAATAAATGTCACAGATAAAAATAAATCTAAGCTGTAAGATTAGTAGGTACCTACGTTGTGTTCTTACAGTTATAAATTACAGTGTGTTTATTACTCAATTAAAACTTATTTGAGGACAAATATTGATTCCAGAATTGTTTAATCATCTATTTAGATATTTTTAATTGCTACCTTCTGGATATAATGATATTTTATAATAATTTTAGCACTAAGCATCAAACGTCTCATAGTTTGTCTGATTCAATTTCTCATTTGCGTGTCATAGATATTGTTTATGTGGTGGTTTTCAATGGTGATGTTGGGTGCTGAAAGATATTTGTTCCTGACTCTCCAGACTTAGGCCTATCTTACCGAGAAATGGCGGCGATCTCGCGACGGGGCTGCGCGGCTGCTCCGCGCTGCGGGCCATGATGGCCGCGATAGAGAAGTCCGTGGCTCGGGTCTTGCCCTCCTCCGCCACCATCCTGGAACCCCACCCTTCCACATCCATCAACACTTAGTACCCCAGTTCCAAATCCACTATTTCATTCCGTCCGACACATTGTCTCTCAATAAATCTGTATAAGCCTATATTATGAATTACATTTAATTAAGGAACCACCGAAAAAAAATAATTAGCACATTCTTTTTGTTTCGAAACGCGGCCGTGATAGTAGAGTCCGTCGTGATAGTAAAGCGGGCGCGAAGTCGCAAGCGAAAGCGACACGGCGGTTGAGCGCGGACTGAGCGCGCGGAGAAGCGGCGCGAGCGGGGCGGGGCGCGGGGCGGGGCCGCCTCCCCATCTACCACTGGCCGCGCTACCCGCTGTCGCCGCGCGGGGGCCGGCACCCCTACTCATAACAATATCGCATTATTATTTAATTTGTATTCCATATCACTTGCTCACTCCCATCATAATTCATTGTTAGCATTCAATAATATACAAAACACATTCCGTTACAACCGAATTTTAGATGATTTATTTTTGTCTACAAATATTTACTTAATCACTTAGTTTCTTAAATATTAAAAATATTTTAATTTTTTTTAATCCACTGCTTCCAGTTATAATTAAGTGTATTAATATTTGCATGTATTAATGATATTAAATAAAATTATGATAAAATGTTAATAGTGAACGCTACTGCGCCGCCCATTAAAACAGATCACTAGATCAGAGGGAGAAGGAACTAGTTTATGACGTCCAATGAACGGTTGGGAGAGTGAGATCACATTATGATGATTATTCTGTATAAAAGATGTTCGCGTGCATACACGTTTCTTGAAGAAACAAACAATTTGAAAAAAAATCTTCAACAAAACGCAAGAGAAAATTGTATTTTTAATACCAAAATTTTTAATACAAAAATATAAAAAATATTGAAACTCCGAATTCTAAGTCTATTTTTCTCTTAGATTAAAACATAATAGGTACCTACTAATTTTATAAGTAGGTACCTATATTTACTTTTCCTTACAAATATTCAGTAAAAAAAGAACGGCGGATTGGTGACGGCTAACAACGCATTTAACATACAATATGTACACAATTCCACTTAAATATTCATGATATTTTTAATAGGTATACCTACTACTATACTATACTATACTTTAATATTTTAACAATTAAATCAGATTTTATTTGCTATGAGCACCACCAGTTTCTACCACATGCTTAAATTCACGTGGAGAACGCAATGAAAAACAAAAAATTCTAAATGCCAGGGTTCAATACCCTTTACATATTATGTTTAACGAATGAAAGAACTTTCCACATCTCTCCATTACGCTACACTGTGATTTCATTACAATGGTTTCGCTTGCTAAATAAAATTGTATGCCCATTTCATATCTTAAATACTTTGTTCTTGTATATGGATCTGAACGTAGGTACCATTTGTGGTTAACGGATGTCAATCAGTTCCAATAAATCTTCTCATGTCCGCTTTATCTTGATATTATCTTTAAAACTTTGCTATATACCTACTGCGTATTTGGTATGGTTGTTATTATATTTAATTTATAACTACACACATATATAAAAATAACACAGAAAGACAAATGGGCCTGATTTGTTGGTAAGACATGGAAACTATAAGGAATATTGTTGATATCTTACATAGTCAATCCACCATAAACAATTATCACTAAAATCTTGTCACTTGTGAGTTTGGCTTAACTATCAAATTCCGTTTTTCGTTTACTTGCAAAAAATCTCTACCCATTATCAGTTACCTACTGTTTAAAAATGATTCCCGATTCCAGCAAATACCAACAACGGGAACAGCCTACACAATGACATAAATACACGAAAAACAAGTTACTTAGAAGTGTAATATGTAATATATTGTACGATATTTAAACAATGAATTTTCAAAGTTCAAGATCCGACGTATGTAACAATGTTTTAATAATTCAAAACCTTTAACCAAAATGAGAACAGAGCGTCTTCAAGCTACGTTCATGTATTAAGCACACAAACTGTGAGATATCGCCTTCGTCGACTGACATTATGACGACTGCCAAAGCTTCGAACCGACAGCCCTTATTCCCTTGCTATACAAAACTCTATCTAAGTGTCATAGAGTCTATCTCTACACGTAAATTGCATGAATTATTCGTGAAAATATGAAAAACATTACATTCTTGAAATATGACTATCTCGCGAAGGCATTAAAAAGTATTATAAGGAACCTACTCCGATATTTTTCAATTTGCGAGAATGGTTCATAGGTTATGTGTTTTATGACGATGTTAATAGCATAGGTAAATGTTTAGTAAATTGTACTACACATTTGTTATATCACGGACTTTCGTGTGTTAGTCTATTTTCATTCTTGAACTTCTTTCGTGGAATATAAATTCGACACTAAGGAAAAAATCATGACACATATTACATGAATATTTTCTTATTTTTTCATAAAACATGAGATTACCCATTATTTACGCCAAGCTAAGCGGATAGGTAACCCTTAGTTACCATTAATCTGCCTTGGTGGTCTAGTGGTCTTCTTATGAGGCTGCAGATCCTGAGGTTCTATGTTCAAGTCCCGGATAGGACCAAAAGAAAGTTATTGGCTTTTTACCAAATCTGTAATTGAAATTTAACAGTGAGCCAGTAGTGAAAAAGCACGTTAAGACGTTGGCCAGAAATCTTTTCGCACTGTGCATTTGGATAGAAATTCTTGAAAATTACCGACATTTTCAGTCGTTCTGGAGAGCATCACCATCAGAAAGTATTAATAAAAAAATAATATAAATATATAACTAATATCTTTTCTACTAAGTAGCTACCTACATAATCACATTATGTACCAACAGTAACTCTATCTGTTTTCAATTCTCCAATTAACATAGAGATACAAAGTTATTGATTTTTCAAACGAATATGTATCGTTAGCTTATTGTTACTTAAGTTGATACCTAAAAAATATAACATTGTAATTTTAATAACATAAAATCTCATGTCAAAGTTGAAATGTATTTTTATCGTTTTTTAATGTTCAATTAATCAAAATATTATTAACAAAAAATATTTTTTTCTTATAATGATTTATAAAAAAGGCTACGTTTTTATTACTTAATTATAAAATAATATACAATATATTATAATACTCTAACCAATTTCATTTCAAGCCAAATAAAAATAGAGAAGGAAACTTACAACTTAATACTAAATTTAAACTATTTCTCACGAATACTAACTCGAATGTATTCGCCGGGAATCTTTAAGCAAGTCACAATATTGTATAACGAACCGGAACTATAAATTCAATTCAAAACCAACAACACTGTAAAAAACTAGGAAATAGCGGAAGAATGGCTGTCGTGGTTGAACACAAAGGATTGCATTGTACTTATAATTCAGAGCAATAGCACGCAAAATCGCAAAGGACGGCGCTCGCTTTTGAAAAATGACGGAATATCAATAACGTTTTCAAACGTACAAATATTTGCTCGGAGACGTACACACGTGGCGGGCCACACAGGACGCCATCTTGAGTGTATTGTGCAATTTTAAGCCCCGTGTAGACTGCTTACACATTGATTTGAACAATTATTAAAAGCAAGATTTATGACAAATAATGTTTAAAATTGGTTTAAAATAAAGTACATATGTAAATTATTTAAAGTTTTTTTATTTGTCATTTTTGAATAATAAAAAACGTGTCATTAATGAAAACTGACAATCCCACATCACAGACCTATTATTACGCTACAATATTAACATAAATACTAATTAACATCAACCCTCAATTAAAAGAGTAGGTACGGCCCTCTATTAAGAGGTCTCGGAGCTTATTTCAGACCACTACTGCCATGACGCGAGATAGTGGAAATCTTAGTGGTGCTTGTCGAGATTTGAACCCGACATTGGACAAGATCCACTATGTTCTAACCACTGAGCAACCTCGGTTGTTTACTTCATAATTTTAATAGTCCAAGTAGAAAAAGAAGCTGATAAAAGCTTAATATGCAAAAGCAATCGATTTAGCAACGCTTGGTCACACTCCAACCGTGAAATGAACTGACGAGTGTGCCTCGAAAATCAATTTCGTATGAACCTACTGTGACTGGAGATGGATTGCATTGGTCGCTTATTATAGACTTGTTAACCATTTATTAAAGAGAAACTTCTTTGGTAGTAACGTTAAAAGGTCGAATTTAAGTGCATCGTTTTGTACGTCGTTATTAATTGAAACGCAAATGCAAAGAGCAATCAATTGCACTACGTGTACATAATTACTAAGGCTTTTTTAATTATATACGACACTTGTACTTACCGATACTAAGTATACCTGTAATCGTTTAAGTTACCTAACGACTCTTGATACGAGTCCTATACAGTATTTTAATAATAACTACATGTCAGAGTAGGTACGTATAACTCAACAAATTGTAAGATACTCGACCAATAAATGAAATAATAAATATTATCATTATCGATTTACACATATATTTTTATTTTTAATAATCAACGTCGTTTATGAAATTCAAAACAAACTTTAAATGGCACCATATCGTACAGCTTAAAAAAACATATGACTCGTAATCAATATATCGGTAAGTGTTATTATTATTATTATTTCAGTAGATGAATAGCAGAATGAATAAAATCAATAAAAATATGAATATTATTTTTTTACCAAAACCTACATACTAAACAAAAAATACTGGCTGAATTGTCACTTTCAAATATTAAAAAAATATCGTGTTATAAATGTTTAAATAAAGAATAAGTGAAACATAAAAAGGCAGCATCAGCGAGAGGGGCAACAAATCGCGCGCATTATACATGACAAATGTAATGCCCGGTGTCGGGTTGCGCCCACCCGTGCGCCGGATTAGTTCCCCGCAGTCCCGTTCGATGAGACGAGACGATTTCACTTAACGTTTATAATATCGGCAATACTACAACTATACTAACTACATAATTACATGAAGAAAATTATAAAGCGATAATTGTGAAGCAGGGACGAGCAGATAAAGCATACCTATACTACGCTTTGCACGTGTGGAATAAATGTCTACATAAAACGTTTATTTTAAAACACAAATTTACACATGTAGAGCAACTCACAAATTTGCCACGATCGGAAGATTTGTTTAGAAGTACATAGATAATAAACCTTTATTTATAAATATAGTAAAGCAATCGGTCAAAATGTTAATAAGAATAATGAAAAGTTGTAAGAACTTCATATAATAATTTAGACAATTAACTGACCAATTAAATTTTTCTGTCTCGGTACTTACAAAGTTCCTTGACCTGTATTGTTTTTTTTTAATCAATTTCCTTAAATTGTACGGAACACTTTGTCGAATGGAAACAAAGTATCAGCTTACTTTCCGTTGCTCCCCAAATAGAGTGCCCTCTGCCCTTGACGCTTGCCATGCCATCAATACTACTTCTTAAAATAATTCAATCGTTAAAACGTATTCTATTTTGAAAAACACTAAAATAGATCCTGAGAATGAAAATATTTACGCCTTAATGAGATGAAATGATTGCTGTCACGCTCCGTTTATATTATTGGATACCTAGATACAAATGAAAGTACTTTTTATGCCAAGACGAATCAAGGACCTTCTCATTTATGAATTATTTAACAAAAAAACATAAGTCTTTGCTTTTCTATATATTATATACATATATCTTTAATTTTATGGCTTATGAGGATATTTTATTTTTATTTACTTAAAATATTATAATTAAATTATTATCATAAAAATAGTGAGTGCTGATAGCATCTGTAACAAAGTTATGAAATTGGTGGCTAAACAAAACTGAATTATTGAAAAATGTGAAAATATCATATTATGTTAAAATATAAGAGAACATAAATTATTACTTTTAAAATATAATTATTATTTTTACATATTTAATAGTTGTTTATGCATTGCGTCATCTCACAATGTAATGAACAATGTTAACGAAAATAATGCCAATAGTCGCAACATAAGTACGAGTTGCCTACTATTTACACTTAACACTATATAAAAAAATACCTCACAATTACATGTTGTTTTTCAATTTAATCAATAAATCAAAATATTTTAATCACATAAACTTTTACAAGCTACTTATGAATCGTCAAGCGCTGCCTAATTGAAATTTGTAGGTTTATTAATGTAGTACACACATTCTCCTAGACAATATTAAGAAATAGTAAATAATTTTATTTCTGTAGAATCTTACAAACTTTGCCATTAAAATGCCTAATAACTCTGTACATATAAATAAGATTCAATCGATAACAACGTTAGCCCGATCAATCTGAGAAATGGTCGATAATACCTCATTACTGGTAAGCTAGTAGCGGTGGCCTCCACGGCAGCCATTGTTGCGTGGATAAGCTCATTATTTATGTACTATTAGGCACACAATCTGTGCTTAAGTTAACCATTTACATGTAGGTAACTACCGCCCACCTCCACGCCACCATGAATTTCTAAATAGCCCGCGTTTCCTAGAACTCTTAATGATTAAATTAACTACAAATTACAAATTGGCCTACATCAACATAAAATAGAATATATTTTATAGCATTTAATATTATATTATAATGTAAGGATAATTAAGATATTTTATATCATACAAAATAAATGTCTTTTTCTAAGAAATATATAATAGGGGAAATAAGTATTAAAAGAAGTTATTCATGACTAATTTCATTTATTTAAAACATTTTTAACTTAATATTGAATCAAAACCGCGAACGGTAGACCCGGCCTGTTGAGATACCTCGCTGTTTGTAAAGACTGTAGGTACGCATTATACAATAGCCTTACTACAAATACACTGCCATAACCCATTGAATAATTTCCAGTTAAGAGTATTTAAGCTTTTATCGAGCTACAGCCATAAATCTGTGCGCAGACGCACGTAATCCCCGCCCGCGCCCCGCCGCTAGCTATAAACAGAAGTCAACGTGTTGGACTTATAAATCCTGCTCTTAACTATTGTATCTCATGCCACAATAATGAAGTTAGCTCGTTCAGGAAGAATTATGCCACCACGTGGGTGGGCGACGCGGTCGGTATAAATCCCTAAAGATTATTGTGTATGAATATGCTGAACCGATTTTTTGTGTAAGGCGGTAGTCGACACCCGAGGTTGCACAGCCGGTGAAAGGTCGCCTGAAAAAACAAAAGATAGCATCACAAGCCACGTCGTGGTGACGAAGTGTCGGGTTGCGGGTTGCGGGCTGCGAGGTTCTTTACGACTATCCTTTAGCACATCTAATATCCATAATGTAATAAATCATCGTCAATGTATACATTTTGTGTTATTAATTTTGCTATAAATCACGACTAACAATCAGTAAAATCAGTTAACAGTTCAAAGATGTCATCTTCCTTATAAAAATGCAGAATAAAACAGTTCGTCGTATAAAAGTAAAAGCCAGTTAATCTCACACTGTTGGGATTCTTCTATAAAACTCAATGCAATAAACACATGGTGTTTGCTCGGACTTGAACCCACAGTCCCTCCTATTTAAGTCATTCATCTATTTTTTTATTTTTCCATTAGATCATCTAGCGTTTCGTATTTGTTATCGTATACTTAATAACAAATAAATAATAACTACAATCGACATGAAAGCAAATTTTCAAAAAAACTAAATTATAAATTTGTAGCGCTAGCCTTTACTATAATCCATAATAGGTTACAGGTAACACGAGCCTGAGGACGCGAAAGGTGTGGCGAATGAGTGTGAAGCAAGCACGAAAAGGCGTGCGTAATCGCTCCTATATAAACAAACACTCGTACTCGACACTAAAAAACCGATATATTTCACCAAACTTTTATATCCGTTCGCTCCAACTTAAAATATATTACTTTTTCTTTAGCACCTTTTGTATCTTTTAGTGCGTTGTCCCCACTTTTATGGGTACAAGGCGTTCGTAAATCATTGTAGTGGAAGTGGTGTACAATCGTAAACAATACGCGCCCCGCAGGGCGGCAGGTCGCTGGCGGTCACAAGCTGCTCGCATTACAGCAGTAATGTCCCAGTATGAACCCTAGTTGTCATGTTCTCGTACCGAACCTCTCACTTCTGCCGTGGGCAACCTTTACGTTCTTCGATAACATAAAACATTACGAGGACATTACAAGCTTTTCTAGTTCCTTTAATTACTCTTGTTAGTTAGTTTATTTATTTTATTTAATCACAATTGCCGCGGTGTCATTAACAATCAATATACCTACTGTTTTAATTGTTTTATAATAAATATGTTTTATGAACTAATTACAAGTTACGAAAACTGTTATAAAACTGTTAATTTACACTTGGCACCGTGTTTTTATGTAAAAACTCACTTCGTATCACACTTGTGGAATGTCGAAAAGTGTCCAGAGGTGTTACGCTACTTTGATGCGTGCGTCATATCAATTCTGTAATTATTGTAGTCAATATCGAATATCACTTTCAGAAATATCACGATCGTATCCTTCGGTGTTTCGAGTTAGTTCTTACAAAATAGCTTTATAAAAGCAGGCAGATAAACCAAGATAGTGTATTAATATTAAGACAGTGTAAGTATCTACTTGCGTATTAAGCAATAAAAATCTTAATTTTATTCAACAAAGGAAACACTTTTCACACTGGGACTGAAAGTGGACATAACATTACCGATAACAGTTAATCCGAGACGTGCGAGCGCTGTAAATTAAACTTTATATCATTTTTAACGACCGCCTCGAATGGTGTTTTGATTGCAGCGGCCTGGAGGCGTCGACAACTCGACGCGTTGATAAGGTGACAGTTATCGTGACTTACAAAAAAACGCGCGTTTTATAGTCAAAAAAGCAACTCTCATGCAGCGTCTCGACCTAGCTCTCTGGAGCCGTCACCAGACTTATATTTTTATGTGGATTCCTCAACCGAAGCACACTTCAATTTTACGAGCATCGATATAGGCTTGACTTGACATTATGGGACATCGTCAATAATTTTTAAGTATCTGCCTAATAGCTCTGTTGTAATATCTTATAAGTTATAAGGTTTCACGTGGTTTCACTCACAAAAACCTCTATGGAAGGCAAGCATAAAAACGACTTATTTATGTATAACAGAGTTATGGAATTTACAAATATCGATTTATTATTTTGTTGTATTCAAACAACGAGTGATTTAACGCTCATTGATATATTAACGTGCTAAATAAACCGTGAAACGAGACCACAAAAAAGAACGTAAAGACCAGCGAGTGATAACAAAAAGAGAGCCATTAATCTCTCATTGTGTGACGTCGTCGAAACGTCCCGTTTTGTTTGCGAACTCGTCCCGATTTATTCACACCGCCTCGTTTACAGTTCCCTATTGTCCTTAAACGATCGGGTGTGATCAAATACAAAGAATATTACAAATGAACCAAAACAACTGTCTATACATCATACTTATGTACACAAACCATAAATTCAATCCAACGGCGAAACGAATTTCAACGAAAACTATATTAATTGTCAAACAGAGTTAATTTATCTTTATAACCGTAATAATAATTTTAATTTAGCGCATACAATTTCCGCTGGCGCCTTTCTACAGTGTATGAAATATACAAAGCAATTGTTGCGTTTCATTTTAACACAAACTTTGTAACGTTCAAGTTTAATTATTATATTTCTTAATTTACTTTTACATTTTTAGTTATCAACTACTTCGCTGACTTCTAGTTAAACAAAGTTATTAATCATTTTTATAATACAACTTTCAAGTATAAATATTTGTGTCTTAGAATTGTTACTATATTACATAACTATGTAATCACTTTAATATTTAAGTAAAATTAAATTAAATGATTCGTAAAAAAACTCAATATATCTTCTTATGTTTATGTTCTTTTGTCAAGTCGAACGTCTAAACGATGTGTAGAAATTCTTAGA
Organism: Nymphalis c-album; assembly: GCA_963151315.1. Taxonomy (NCBI): domain Eukaryota; kingdom Metazoa; phylum Arthropoda; class Insecta; order Lepidoptera; family Nymphalidae; genus Nymphalis; species Nymphalis c-album. The sequence continues at coordinate 4,944,976 of OY720590.1, read as the reverse complement.
AGACAATCTATTTGTAAATTCAGTAGCGGCAAATCGTAAAGCAATTAATTTAGACGCGTTCAATAGACACCGACAGGTTTAACGCGCGCCTAGAGACCGATCGCTCATCAGCTAAACGTTAGGAATTTGTAAGTTTAAATGTTTCTTTTGTCAAAGCGTCACCATGATCCCGGTACGATCCCGGCTCCGTCCCGCGGGACAGCCCGCTTCTCATGCTCGCAATTGACAGCGAGTGACGTGTGACGGCCATTGTCATGTTGACATGTTGACACTGTCAAACTTGACTTCTGTTCGGATTCCGCATGTAAATACGGAAACATTACCCTCGGTACGGGATCACAATGCACGGACAAATTAAATAATGGAATAATAAACTAAGTCCGAATACAGCTGCCGTTGTAGGAAAATACCGTTAAGCTTATTGATGAACTTCCTACATTTATGTAAAGAGATTTAAAAAATTCAACAAACAGGTTAACCAAAAGTCATCGCTGTCTCTACTATTGGTAGTAATAATGTACTAACCATATTTATCTCATTTATTTTTACAACTGGGTGACGAGTATCAAATTATTGTTTATTAAGCAACACAAGAGTACGTACGTACACGAATATACGAGTAGTATACTCTGACCAACAGACATAGCGGCAGATAGTACTGGTACTGGCCTGTTAGCTATGGAGCCTTTTTTTAAATTGCAAAATCAAAAATTGCAGTCAAAAAGGCATTGATAATACTTGAAACTTTTACATAATAAAAGACTTATTGTTTCAAAGCTATTGTGGGCGTATTCTTCATATAACAAATATGTGTTTGTAAATGTCAACACTCATTTATAAAGAAAAGGGCACAAAAAATGTTTAATAGTTTAAGAAACACGAAGTCCGAACGACCCCTGGCGAGCGCCCCACGCGTTCTTCATCCACCCCGTCTCCTGCGGAGCCTGTTTGTATCCAAAAACTGTGACAAAGTGACAATTCGAACATTCAAGTCTAATGCAGTCGAGAAATATTCAGCTGGATAACAATTCGCTTTATTTATGGTCGTGTTGTCGCCCACAAGAGAATAGCCTCACATTCTTTTTAAGCTGTTTCATTTCCGGACGACCAGTAATTTATGACATAGAATGTAAATATTAAATTAATAAACATTTTTAGTAAAAAAAATATCCTTACTGAATAAAATACTTATAATGATTCATACGTAATTTTAAAAATAATTTACTTTATATTTTAATATAAGATTAAGGTAAATTAAGAGAGATACGAGTACTAGAGATACCTATTTTTATTGATTTTATAACAAATTTAATGAAAGTATTGTTAAATAAAATTTACAATAGTAAGTACCTATACATATTACATATTACACGACACTCGAAATCAATCCTTAATTGGTCCTTCAAACGTAAAATAAACAAAGCAAAAATTAAATTTATCGTCAAAATCAGTTCATTACATATAACTAAACACTTATTGCTAAGTCGTATAAAGACGCGCATGGAAACAAAACGGCCGTACTAAAACTTGCTAAGTGACTTATTTTTGTTAAACAATATTGTGCCTTCTTCTTTCATATGTCAAATCAATAATGACAGAATGAGATAAATCAGTGTTGAACTAAATATCCGCTAAGAAACGTTTATAAGTAACGCTGGAACAAAGTATTTGTACCCAAACGTTTTTTACAAAACTATGTATATATGTTAATATATATTTTAATGGAATTACTAATTTAGATAGTTTTCCCTCCAATTAAGCGTAAATCTTGGAAAAAAGTGAGTACGACAACCAAAGGGAATGTGGAATTTAATTCATAACTTAGCTACCAACAAGAATAAATGTAGTGTTGTTCCCTCAAAACTCATAATAGATGGTAAAACTATTGATGAACTCCAGGACATATGTGAGTCTTTTAATATATACTTTTCTTCTATCGGTCCAATCTTGGCAAATAACATACCACAGAAATATCACAAAATAACATCAGCCATAACACATACACAAAGGCACCCTTACAGTTTAAATGAATTTAAGCTATCTTCGAAAATTGAAATCCAAACAATAATTAAAAATTTAAATGTTAATTCAAGCTCAGGTATAGACAATATAACAACAAAATCATTAAAATGCATTAACAATTTAGTGTGCGAAGATTTAAGTCACTGTATTAATAAATATATAAAGGAAGGCGTATTTCCGGATTCTCTAAAAATAGCAAAAGTTAGCCCTATTCATAAATCAGGTGGTAAATCTGATCCTGGAAACTACCGCCCGATATCTGTCCTACCTGCTTTATCGAAGGTTATTGAAAAAATTATACATGTACGTTTAAATAACTATCTTAAAGATATAGATTTTTTATACAAACAACAATATGGTTTTCGAAAAAATTCGAACACACTATCCGCAACAATAGATTTAGTTAATAAAATAAAAAATAATATTGACCAAAAGAAATTAGTTTTGGGTGTATTTATAGATTTAAAGAAAGCGTTTGATACCGTGTCTCATAAAATTTTGATAAATAAGTTAACAAATATTGGTATTCATGGGTCAGCTTTAAAATTACTTACATCATACCTTACAAACAGACAACAAATAGTTAAGATTAAAAACATTAAAAGTACACCAAAAATGATTACCTGTGGAATACCCCAGGGGTCTATTTTAGGGCCTCTGCTATTTTTAATATATATAAATGATATCAGTCATCTGGGTTTATCTGGTGAAGTATCGCTCTATGCAGATGACACGTGTTTATTTTACTTTGAAGATTCTATTGAAAGTTTATTAGCAAAAGCACAAAATGATTTAGATAAATTACATGAATGGTTTCAATATAATTTACTAACTATAAATATTGAAAAAACTTCCTTCATGCTTTTTCATGCAAAAAATAAGAAAATTCCAAAATTTAACCCATTAATGATAAATAATCAGACAATTAAACAATCAAATGAAGAAAAGTATCTTGGCCTGATTCTAGACCCTAAGCTAACATGGCATGCACACTTAGACTACTTGCAAAGAAAAGTAAATTCACTCACTGGGGCAATACGTAGATCGTCGCGATGTATACCACACAAAATCCGTATTATAATATATAATTCACTTGTAAAGCCATTATTAGAATATCTTGTTGAGATTTGGGGTAGAGCATATAAAACTAATATAAAGGATCTTCAGATCTCGCAAAATAAGTTACTAAAGTCATTATTCCATCTAGATTACCATATGTCAACTAAAGAATTGTATAAACGTACTAATGTATTATCAATTAACCAGTTATACAAATTTAAAACATGCATATTAATTAGAAAAATACTAACAAAAACAATACACACACAAATAACGTTTAGAACTAAAACTTACAAACATTACACTAGAAATAAACACAAACTTGAATTACCCAAGACCAGGACGAAATATGGAATTAAATCTCTACAGTTTGAGGGAGCAAAACTATACAATAGCTTACCTAATGAAATTTTCAATGAAAAATCCTTTACGATTTATAAGAAAAAATTATTATCTTATTGTAAAAATACTTAGATTAATTACTCTTGAATTGTATAAGTCGTTACTACTGTACTAAATTGTCGGTTAAATTATTATGTAAAATATCTCATTTAAGTGAACATTGTATGTTCTTTATGAGAAAATAAAATTCTTAAACCACAAAGGGGTCAAAATTGCACCTAAGACGTTTTCAACGATAGCACATATTATATTGAGTTATTTGTGTTTTCATTTATTGATTGATACAAATAACAATGAACAACAAGTTATATTTCCTCATCAACCTATAATTTCTTCTGACTCGCATTTATTTCGGTCAGTCACAGGAGAACAAAGTTTTGTAACGTGTATTGCAATCATTAGTTAACACTATCTGACAACACATTTGGTAATTAAATAGCAATTTGATCGACACCCACGTTTAGTTCGTCTAAACAAAACTGCCTCGTTGGTGTGTGGCTAGCTTACAAGGCTACATCACGAGATTCCCTGTCTGGGCCATTAAAAAATATTGTTTTTTTTTTTGTTGTGAAACTCTCCATAATATCCTTAAGTTTGTCAATTGCCGCGGTGAACTGAAACAGATACGGGCGACATTCGATTATTATAATTTTCAATTGTTAAATCAAATAAATAATGTTTAAAATAAACTTAAATTTAAAGAACGCACGAATAACCATTTCGTGTAATCCTTTCTAAGTCAATGGTAATTCTAACTTTAGGGTACTACCCCAGCACCTATGCCGTCCGTATCTTCTACCCCATCTTTGAACCGTTATAGCTTCCTTAACTTGTATTAAATAAACCAGCAAGAAGTTAAGGTTGTATATATTTATAAAATGTGCTCTAATTACACTTCGTTTCTTATTTGTGTAGTTGAATACATTGAGAATAACCTCTTTTAATTATAAATAACGATTTTATTGAAACTTCATCATCGTCGTAGTTATCATTATGTGCTTTCTGTTATCCCTTCCATTAATCTCTATTTTTAATCATCTCTTCTATTACTTCCTAAAAGGGGTCCCTGAAACAATCAATTATCTTTATTTCTATCTTCATCTTACCTTATAGCCATTCTTAACACACTATTGTAATATTGACTATTTGTCCATAAATGATTAGAATTTAGAATATAATATATTAAGTGGATTTTGTTGGCAACACCTGTAGGAAAAATTGTCAAGCGCCGCTTTTGTTTGTACATTTTATACATAGATATAATGTAGATTCTCCTGTCATAAATTGGAAAAAGTCAAAGATTCTTCCTGTCGTTTCATTTAACTAGTAAAAAAAGAACAATCTTATTCTAAAATTTTTAAAATGATTTGAATATAAAATCTCAAGAAACTAGAATTAAGTTATAAAGAATATTTTTTCTTTTAGATACGCAACTCGGTATCTATTAGCAATAAATAATGAGAAGGGATCTCCTAAGTCCCACAATTATAGATAGCTACAACTAGCATTGGGGATGAGTTCCGCCCCTGCTATTAGCTGCGCTTTATCTTCCCTCTTTGTCCACTAATCCGTCGGGGAAGTGACTAAATATCTTGTACAAATAAACATTCTGATTGTTATATTGTCAGGGGAGTGTTGTGAGTAGCTGTTGCGAATCGGATTATGCGGCGTGTGGTGGCTCACTGCGACTAATTAAAAGACAGATTTATCTGCTTATCGGGGAAAAAATGTTACTGATACTGTTTTTAAAATTTATACCTTTCTTAGTTCAATCTGTACGCCTGTTTCTATCTTATCTTTTAGTCATTAGATTGCTATGTATCTACTTTAAATGACGCTATAATTTTTGTTATAGGCATCTTATTTGTATACCTTTTTTTTCAAGTTTGTTATAAGCAATAAAAAATGGTCTTCCATATTTGGTTGTTTTGTTTTAATTGTTTTACAACTTGACCTGACTGAACTTCAAATTTCCTTGAAGTTAGGCGTCGTAGTTCCTAAGTTGTACTTTTATTATTATTTATATATTTATCTTTACAAAATTGTACGATAACTTTTCCTCTTACGAATTACTCCCTAATAACCATTTTATTTTTACCGTTCCATTAATAAATTTTATTATCTGAATTGTTAACAAGGCCTTCTACATTTAAAATCTGATAAACAGTCCGTCAAAAGAGTAATGTCACTAACACATACCACTACCGAAAACAAACAGCAGTTAGTTAGGTCGTTCAGATCAATTTACATGAACAAACAATGCTGAGCGTCTATTGTAAGACGTATGACTCCGCCCAGCCAAGCTCGCTTACAATGAGCTAATATGTAAATAATAACGACCCTCCGGCGGCGCATTTAGTTATAATTTCCTCGCTAGACCTTTTAAATTCACTGCAAATGGCTTCCTTCATTACATCATTTGTAACTTTTGATATCAACGTTTATATTGATTTAATAAAATGTAAAGTAAGTGCGTAAATTAAAAGTAAAGTATGCGTTCTGTTTTCTTTTAATCCTAACAACCTAGTTATATTTTTTGCTGTCATATCGCAAAAGTTATATTTATAGGCAAAATAAAATGTGTTTGGTAGGTATAAAACAACATAATATTAAACATTTATGATTTTAACATATTGCAAACTAAATAAGTAGGAACAGATTAGTCTAACAAAGAGAAATTCAATACGAAATTTAAGAATACTCCAAAAATGTGTTCCTTTTGTTTGAAAACTATACTAAAAGATTAGAGAAATACACTCGGCTAAAGAGTACCAACTGACATTGTATATGTATCATTTGCATGAAACAAAGTGAAGCTAGCGACTCCAGTTGAAGAACGAAAGATGACGGTGCACATAGCGCGGAAGGCCGATCGTCGCATGCCTATTCATGAGGCGACGGCTGCGCACCCTCGTCTCCCCACCGCATTTGAATAAATACAATTAACTTGTTTGTTTTGCTCGCCCCGACACGCCCTGCCGAACTGTTTTCCGGTGACAAATTCCTGCAGTCGGTTTATGTGGATCCGCAGTAAATAATCTCACAAGAATTATATTGGAAATTCGGCTAATGTAAATGGGCATATTCGGCAGCGGGCGCGGTGGCGGCGCGGCTCAAAGCTGAGCACCGACCGCGGTGCGCTGCACTGTTATTATCTCAACACCATCGAGCTCTCACCTAACCCATTCCTTTTTTATCAGACGCCTCCGTCTCCTTCGTTCTCTCCTCGCCGGAGCGGGACCCCTGGTCATTTATACTAAGCTCGACTCGAGGGCGTTCCCTCGACGATTTATCATTTAACGTTGCCTACAGACATTATTTGAAACGCATTAAAATCGCGGTTGTGGAAAATTTGTCGGCATCGAAATTACTACTCCTCTCCGAGTGCATAATTTATCGCTTATAAAGCATCCGGTTCGCGAGATTTGAGTTTGTTTCAAATTAGGGACTCATTGACTTACGCATGATGTTCATAATCGACTTTCTATTAAAACAACATAATACAAATAAAATATTTTAAATATTTTACTACTTTCTATACATTTCTTAAATAGATCCGAAATTACATTTTTTACTTGCATTGTAACGAACAATATTGCCTGGATAATGAAATGCGGCCAGACTTAGATCAAACAGCATTACTAGTACGAGGTCTCAAAAGATGCAACTGCCCTGAGGAAGCAGTCACGCGCGGCGTGAACACGTGATGAATATGTATCGGCAGGCCTCAACGGCGCCTTGTAATTTGAACCTCGCCGGTAATTATTTACGTGAGAATGGGCCGCCCTCACCTCCCCGCGCCCGGCGAGACGAATCGTTGATTGCGCATGAGTTGATGCAGATTGCCCCTCATGTATACTGCTAGCCATCGAGGAATCGCAATTCATTCTTTCCATATAAAATTTATAGCAACTCGAGGAAATAAAAGTAACTCTTTATGATTATGTAAGAAATATATTATGAAATGAACACATACGAACGACAGATACTTCAAATTCCTACCGAAGGATGGAGATGTTTTCTTAATATTTTTCATCTCTAGTTCTTAAAATACATCACCTTATGATTAATTTCAATCAAAGTTGAAGCTAGAACAAAAAAAATTACCTATATATTTTTATTAATTTATGCGATAAACTATCAACTAAATTAATTTAAATTTAAATCATGTCAAATATTGTATTTTTCGAAACATTAATAATTACTTATCGGTTTTCCGTTTTATATATGTCGGAGTCAGTCGTCACATCAACGCAAAGATATAAGTACCCAACTTGACTTGATTGATTTGTTGTTTACTCAATGATAATTACAATTAGCTAGATTTTTAATGCAAATCTTTTACGACAATTCCTAATTATATCTGGTATGATTTACTAGCTACCTGCGATTGACTTATGACGACTAGTTTCGATTTCGGTAATTGTTAATAGCGTTACGAAACATTATAAACGATTATTTAATTCGTGTCACATAGAAATAACTCCAAATTGACTGTTCTTGATTAACGATAATTCATATTGGAATATTTTATGATTAAAAATCATAAAAGCAGATTTAATTACTTTGTATTTTCATTTTGGTAAACACGTGGCTGGCGTTTCGCGCCACGGACAGAGTTGTTGGGAGTAGGGGCTAGGGTATAAATACCGTGTTCACTGGCTAGTCTTCAGTCGATTTCAAGGATCGACTCAAGCAAGAGCTCTAGCTCCCGACAAAACTGTCGGTTTACCCCTCAGGCTTGACTGCCTATACTACGCTATTTAGTTAGCTGTACTTGTCCGCTTGTACGCGGTTACGCTGCCCTTCGGCATATTGCTTTCGCTGTATAGCTCTGGCTTATCCGTTTGCTTTTTTTGATTGTGTATAAATTATTTTAAGACCATTACTGTAATTATTGTAAATAATAAATCTATTGTTATTTAAATTAATTGTTGTTTCTTAAAATGGGAGCCCGACCTCCTGACGATCCGTCTAAAACCGCCCCCGATCCTATATCAGAAGTGGGATCTGAACAAAAGCGCGTTGATATCACAACTCTGTCCAGTAACTGGCTTTTGGCTGAACAGCAGCGTGATCCTGAAATAGAATTGATAATATCAAACTTGAAAAACAATTCTCTTTCCCCTGATGTTGCTCAAACTTACGAATTATTTTACTACCCTACGAAAGTATTAGTTAGTTTTGTAGGTGCAGAATATGTGTGGTAATGTATTATACGATGAAAAGGATCTGGTGAGTGTGTTCCAATTTGTTTAAAGGCGATAAACACTGTCTTATTGTGTGTCATAGCTTATAACTTTGTTATTATCTTCACAAGTCAACTAGTAGCTACTATGCGTTAATCTCTTTATTTAACTACCCTCCTTTTGATTATTAATTATCAGAGAACTTGTGCAATAATAGTTACGAAACATGCTTAATCAGTCGCCTAAACGTGTCTCATTTCAGAAAATCGACTAAACGCCGTTGGTGGAATAAAATCTACACCTTCACGCGGGCCGCTGCCGCGACCGCGGGTGTGTGAATATGGTGGAAATTCGATACTCTACGGCACTGTCTCCGCCATGGCGTTCCGTGAGTGCTGCCACGAACCACGAGGCGGGTGCGACCGATGGTATCGTTGCGATCATATGAGATGCGATACGGTGATATTACGAGTAACACGAGGCTGGTGCTTCAGTGCTTCGGGTGCGATACAACAGCCTGCGCTCAACTGGAGCCGCTGGCTCTGCCTTCACCGGTCAGCTTTCTGCAGCCTGCCGGACGTGGTGCTGGTGACCGAATGTCACAAGCGTGCGGCCGTGATCATGTCAAGAGTACGCGTCTGGCGCGTGCAGCTCGCGTGACGCTGGTGGCCGAGCGTCACGAACGCATAGGCGTATTCACCTGTTCGAGTCTGCGTGTGGTGCGTTGCGTGTGGCGCTGGTGGCCGAACGTGACAAGCGCGCAGGCGTGCGGTCTCTGTACGGGCTATCCCTGTGTGATGAGCACGCAGGAGTAGGTGACACGTAATATTGTAACTGTGTATCGATTGTCGTTAACTTAATAGCAATACAGTATCGACATTTATGTCAGACCAAATATGACGATTACATGGTGCGCGGTTTTACACTAAGTTACTCGTACGGTTAAAACTAGCCCATTAGAACTTATAATATGTAAAGTAGCGTAGCCCCTTGAATTTATGACTTAATGATGACTATACTGTAAAACTTGCCGAGGTTAGACGTTGAGCTTCCGACGGTGTATTAAAATGTTCTCGTATGATAAAAATCGTTTTGGTAGTACGAAGGCTAACGTGCGTAAATTTTCTGTCGGTCAATTTGTTCGGTTAGAAAACGAGATGTTCCCTGAGGGTCAAGTACCGATTGATGTTGAGGAGGAAGTTCAACTAGCTCTTAATTGTACAACTCACCGCGTTACTAAGGCTAGTCCTTTAGAATTGATGATAGGGCGAGTCGCGAGACCTCTATCCTTAATGGCTGTAGACGAAGCTGAAATTCAAATTGATCTAACTACTGTGAGAGAACATGCTGCCCAGGCTATGAAAGAAAGTGCCGATTGTAATAAAGCTCGTTTTGACAAATCTAAGGCTTCTCCAAATAAATTTAATGTTGGTGACTTTGTTCTTATTAAAAATGAAGAAAGAAACCAGACTAAATTAGACCCCAAATATAAAGGCCCATTTAAGATTGTAACTTTACTAGATGGTGACAGGTATTTGTTAAAATCTCTTACTGGTAGTAGAACTTACAAATATGCCCATGACCGTGTAAGAAAAATGCCCCAATGCCCTGTTGATTTAAATTATGATGATGATAGTGATGACAGCTGTTCCATCACAGATACGCAATTGCCACATGACTAGATGTCTATCTTGACTCCTGGTTGTCTATTTTGACTCTTGGATGTCTATCTTGACTCCTAGATGTCTATTTTGACTCCTGTATGTCTATTAGAATCTTACGCGGGATATCTATCTTGATTCCAATGCGAGATGTCTAACTTGACTACTGGATGTCTATTTTGACTCTTGGATGTCTATTTTTGACTCCTAGATGTCTATTTGACTTTTTGTGATATATTGAGTGTCTGTGGCCAGCTGTACTATCTGTACTGTACTGTCTACTGTGTTATTTTTGGGCAGGTGTATTTTTTTCAGTCATGTTGTCATTAATTAGTTATTTATTGGTCAGGGAGGCCGAACAATGTTTTACTTGGTTATATTTTGTTACAGAACTACACGAGGACGTGTGAATCGTCAGTTCTGGCCGTGTCGGAGTCAGTCGTCACATCAACGCAAAGATATAAGTACCCAACTTGACTTGATTGATTTGTTGTTTACTCAATGATAATTACAATTAGCTAGATTTTTAATGCAAATCTTTTACGACAATTCCTAATTATATCTGGTATGATTTACTAGCTACCTGCGATTGACTTATGACGACTAGTTTCGATTTCGGTAATTGTTAATAGCGTTACGAAACATTATAAACGATTATTTAATTCGTGTCACATAGAAATAACTCCAAATTGACTGTTCTTGATTAACGATAATTCATATTGGAATATTTTATGATTAAAAATCATAAAAGCAGATTTAATTACTTTGTATTTTCATTTTGGTAAACACGTGGCTGGCGTTTCGCGCCACGGACAGAGTTGTTGGGAGTAGGGGCTAGGGTATAAATACCGTGTTCACTGGCTAGTCTTCAGTCGATTTCAAGGATCGACTCAAGCAAGAGCTCTAGCTCCCGACAAAACTGTCGGTTTACCCCTCAGGCTTGACTGCCTATACTACGCTATTTAGTTAGCTGTACTTGTCCGCTTGTACGCGGTTACGCTGCCCTTCGGCATATTGCTTTCGCTGTATAGCTCTGGCTTATCTGTTTGCTTTTTTGATTGTGTATAAATTATTTTAAGACCATTACTGTAATTATTGTAAATAATAAATCTATTGTTATTTAAATTAATTGTTGTTTCTTAAAATGGGAGCCCGACCTCCTGACGATCCGTCTAAAACCGCCCCCGATCCTATATATATATGTATATGAAATAATCTTAATTTAATTTATTTAGTCTTAATTTTAAGCTTTTTAAAGATATGTATTGCTAAACTAATGCATAATAAATAGGTAAGTTTTGTTTGTGTTTTCCAAATTTAAATTATAAACTACCATATTTTGTGTTCCAAAGGTGACACCGTATGTTTATCTCAATCTGTCGCATATTTTATCAATTTGAGATATTAGTTATTAAGTCAGTAGTCGGGGAAAAAATTGTCGATCTCTGTGCTTTTCCAGCGAACCGTGACATCATAGATCTGTCTGTAGATAAATAAATAATCCGTTCATATAACATAGTGATTATTTTTATTTAAAAATAAATGAAAAAAGTAATGATAACTTCAGTAAAGTTTATTGTGACACAGTATTAATTCCACTCCAAATAAATAACATCGGCAAGTTATGTCTGAGTGTATTCTGTAAATAAATAATAACGGTGTAATTTAAACATAATACATATGTAAAAAAGAATTCGCCTACATTAAAGGCCCAGTAAAGGCCTATAATATACTTTTCTCTTTCAATATTGTTTGTAGTATTAAATCACGCCGCTTATAATATAAGTAATTTGGTAGATTCACATGTAGTAGAATTTCATCCGACACTTGATGGTTTCAAGATGTTTTAGTTACGTGAAAATTATTAGAACAAAATAAGCTCATACATAACAAACACACAGATGGTGCCAACTCTTGATAAACCTTTTACGAGTATTTGAGTTAACAAGCCGATGAAAAAAGGCAGAAGCAATAAAATTTGTCTAAACAGAGCTGATTGGATTATAGTACATTAGTTTTCACCCTCGGCTTCAACTTACCGCTTTTTCATCTGCTAAGTATATAAAATCATAGGTCCTTCCTTGGGACACAAGCTCGCTTCGTACAAAATTTCATCAAAACCGGTTCAATTTTTTAGCCGCGTAAGCGTAACAAACGGAGAGAGTCACTTTCGCATTTATAATATTAGTCTTATCTCTTATTTGAAATTGATTTATCACGTGGAGAGACGCGTCTATTTGCTCGTATAGTATAAAGTACGTCAACAATGTATTCATATTTTATAATACTAGTTTATCTCTTAAAGAACCAGGGACCGATCTTTGGCATATAAATCATATCTTATTAACACGGTAATTTAGCACGAAATGAGAAATAAGTGGAACATCACAACGGGGTTTCTTGATTTTTTTTTCTTAACAGAGACGTGGTGGAGTGATGACGGTTGTTTTGACTTATACTGACATTTGCGTGTAAAACAGTGCGCCGGACCGTCGGAACCAACCGAGATTGGGTCAGCGGTCTCGCAAAAAAAATTAACATCGAGACAAGCTAGTATAAACACCAATGTTGGCAAGATAATTGCTGAAATAAAACAAAAATGTAAACGAGTGTTCACTAATGAGTTTATTATTATGAATATACACCGTTATTGTTTTTATTTGTGTAAAAATATTAATTAGATTGAATTGACAAAATGATTGCGTTTTTGATAATAAATATATTTTAAAAAAGTGTTTTTTTTTTAAATATGTATGTATATTAATTCTCAACAATCTAATTTGATCAGACTTAATTTGTTTTTTGAACGCCGACCAAATATATTATAAGAGATGCAAAAACATTGTCTGTAAAGATTATACTTGCCAAATAAGTATAAAAAATATAAGAAAACTGTTTATTTAAATAGTCTGACCTCTTGGCCTCTTGTTGGTAAATGGTTTCCGCTGCAAATAAACATTGGCATTGCTATAAAAGTTAACCCTCCTTTACATCATCGAGAAGACACCAAAAATGGCTCAATCACCAGACATAGCGATGAAAACCTATTATTTCTTGGACAGAGTTGTAACTCGGACAATCGCAATTTTTCGAAATTTCTCGCGCCTTAAGATAATACATATTTTCTAAAACTAGGTATAATTGCATCTTTGTGTGTAGTGATTCGCCGGCGCAGTATTAGTGACGATAAAAAGGCTCATTGTTTCTTGCTCAAAAAGTTTTTGCACATGATTTACCTATATTTTATTTATTTAGCACTAGCGACCCGCCCCGGCTTCGCCCGAGTAGCAGAGTAAATATTCCTAAAAAGACAGCGGCACACGGGGGGGCGCAGGCGGTAGCATCGCGCGTTAGTATGACCGCTTGAATTTATTTAGTGCGCGATAGTTTTAAAATTACGATACTATACTAAGATATTAATTTAAATTGGGTGGTATAAAGGGCAATTATAATATACATGAAATGCTTAAAGTAAATAACGTATTTAATTTGATAAGGATTGATATCATATCCGTTTTTATAGCTATCCAATTATCACATTATTATGTAATAATTTTTTAAAAATAAAGTGGGTATAGTTAGCTTTCCTTAAAAGATAGACATATGCCACCACGGACTTTTCTGTACATATATGAAAGGGGAACAATTTCACCATACATTATTTTATTATAATTCAAAGGGATTTTACAGCGTTTTCGATGAAAGCTCCCAATCGGCTCGTATTTTTCCGACTTCTTCAACAATTATCGTCATATTTCAACAAATTTACAGAAAACATTAATAAATTATACACGTAAACCTTCCTATTATCCATTGGTATAACACTTTATCCATTGGTGAAAACCGTATGAAAATCCGTTCAGTAGGTTTTTGATTTATCGCGTTCATACTGACAGACAGGAAACTCGGGTGACTTTGTTTTATAATATGTAGTGAAGTGATAGTGATAATAGATGTACATTTAAAGAGTTTTCGCAGTTAATATTAATTTTAATTTTGTATATATTTTTTAGGATTCTAATTACATAAAAATTTTCTTCTCAAAATTTGATAAAACATTGGTTCGATAATTATCTGATAGAAATTCTGGCTGAAGAACAAGGCTTAATGTATTTGTATCAAAGAATATGATTATACATAAGAAATAAAATCATTAATCATATCATAATAACTAAGAGAGAGACTATAAACACATAATATTAACAATAGAGGAACATTTACGTTATCTCTAGAGACAAGTGGCGACATCTTTTGACAAATTATAAAACCAAGGTTCGCTAAAGTGAATGTAGAGGCCAGTCCAAACTTTTATAATAATTTATTATAATTATAGTTCATTCGAATGGTACAACATATTTCCTATAGTGTTAGAAATTACGAAGTGATTCAACGTGATAAATAACTCTTAATTTTCAATATTTCCTAGACAGCAACTGGGTGTTTGTTTAAAAACAAAATGTTAAATTGACTACTTTCAATAAGTAAGCATGTCGTATGATTTGAAAATGTTCTTTTATTTGTATAATTTACTTACGCAAAACAAACTAATATACACCTTTATTAGGTAAAAATAATGAATATATTTGCTTGTAAACAAAACACTTATAGCATTAGATCTTGAGTGTTGCTGTGTACATTCGGTCTCCACGCGGCGTGGTATCCCGCTGCGTCAGGCCCCTAAAAACACACAGACCGCGGGGCGCCGCACTCTACCCGCGCCTTTTACTAATAACACAGTCTTTCCCTCTGTCATGCCTTATTTCATTCGAACGTCTCGTTTTTTCAATGTCTCCGTTTTTTTCTTCCTAACCTCAAACAATAACAATAAAACGAGGCCCTGATGATAGTAATCCTTCATCCTCATTGTCTTTTGGCAGTTTCGTGGAATAAAATATGTTGTGCTCTTGCGACTTGATATCTGAACGTCACATTATAAATGGCGTCGTTTAAAATATTTTAATACCTTGTATATCACGGCGATATTAATTTAGTACGCTTGAGTTGAGCAGGCCGGGTGCCACTGCAGGAATGTTAAATGACGGATTACCGACCGCCGAGATCGAAAGATAACCACTTATATCGCCGATTCTATCATTGCCCTTCGTTAGTCTTTTATACGTCGAACTATTTCTCTTTCTTTAGCAATTTATTAATAATTTAAAATAATAAAAAAACCCATAGTCTACTAAATATGTACGATTAGTAATTATATAGTATGCAGCAAACATTTCCTGTAAATAGGTACATAAATTTAATATTGCAAAGTAAAATGTACCTAATAAGTACTCAAATAGATATATAATTAATATCACACTTCAATACACATAGGTGCTTTAGTCATAGTACTTTATAAAAAACAATGTTTTATTTGGTCTGTACCTACGTATCCGTGACTAAGTAACATTGATGTATGGAGTTTGACGTGATCGCTTAGCAACGGATTCCATGTTTGGAATAACTAGATGTAGAGTTTTTCACCTGTATTTTTATAAACGTTTAAGTAAACATGGTGAGAATAACTGTAGAAATGGTTCGAAACAAAGCGGAACATCATGACCGATTGTTGGCTCCATTGGAAGAAATTGCTTTACATCAGGAAAACATTGAAAAGATTGAATTCATTCAAGATTGGTGCCCGAAGCTGAAAATTCTTTTAATGCAAAGTAACTTAATAGCAAAAATTGAAAATTTGAATAAATTAAAACATCTTACGTATCTTAATTTAGCATTAAACAACATTGAGGTGATTGAAAATTTGGAAAGATGTGAATCCTTGGAGAAATTAGACTTGACACTAAATTTTATTGGAGATATCGTAAGTGTCGAATCTTTGGTGGGTAACTATAATTTAACAAATTTATATTTAACAGGAAATCCGTGTACGGATTACGATAATTATCGAGATTTCATTATCGGAACTCTTCCACAATTGTCAACACTTGATGGAAAAGATATTGAAAGATCTGATCGTATTAAAGGCTTACAAAACCTCCCTGTTATTAGATCGGATATTTTATTTGAACAAAATATTTATAAACAACAAAGAAAAGCACAAAAAACGCGTTTAGAAAACGATATACAAGACAAATGGGAAAACGAATACAAGAATATGGATCCAGAGGAAAGAAATAAAAAATTTTGGGCTTCAAAAACTGAACATGCACCCGAAGTGAGGTATGAAATTGAACGCATGCGACAATTAAAACAAAAAAGCTATGAATCTGAAACCAAAACCGATGACAAAAAAGAACTTAGACTATTTACTTCAGACGGCAGACCGTTTAACATTAATCAGCCAAAAATTGACTTTAAATTTAGCGATGACGATTCAAACTCGTACATTTTAGATCTAGCTATTTATAAGCACTTAGATACAAATTTACTCGATATTGATATTCAGACAAATTATATAAGAGTTACAATAAAAAACAAAATATTTCAATTGCATCTGCCCGAGGAGGTGGATATAACAAACTCAACGGCACAAAGGTCACAAATGACTGGACACTTGGTCGTCACAATGCCAAAAGCAAATTTTGTAATAAAAAAGCCTTTGGCAACCAAACAATCTACCACTCCATCACCAAAGAGTGAAGTTAGAGTAAGGGACTGTAATTTGAGAATAAAATCAACGAGAGAATTTTTAGAAATAGGACCTTCTGATAACGTGCTCGATTTAACAAAAATGTCATTAAGAAAACCACCGTCGTATATTGATCCAAGAATGTCGTTGATCGAGAAGAAACCATCCTCCAGCTTTATTGACAACCCTGAAGTGCCTGATCTTATATAAGTTTTATCTTGAAAAGGCAATTCTGTAATACATTCTGTCATACATTATCTTTTAAAACTATCCCAATTTATCCAATGAAATACATTTAGCTGTAATATAAAACCTATTTCTTTCATTTACCCATTTTCATTTGAAGTATGTTTTTAGGCAAAACATATTCAATCTTACATTATATCATTGCGAAGGACGCTTTATACAATTAAAAAAACCTCATTATAAAAAAATCCTGATTAGTAAAAGCGTAAAATAAGAATTTAATTAGGAACTAAATCTAATTAAAGTTTTAAAAATAATAGACATAAATATAATACAGCATGTAATTTGGTATTTTATTTAAATTAGACATATATTTAAATTAAAACTAAATTTATTTACATATTGATACTTGTTTTCATATTATCTATATACCTACGTTTATTGCAAATTATAATTGTACATTAAGTTATATGAAACATTTTTTTTTTATTTCAATATAATTTTTAACAATAAATAAATATTATTTTTAAAAACATTAACAAATAAATAAGAAAAAGATAACTCCATTCAATGAATCTTAAGCCGATAAATACAAAACTAAATATTATTGAATAAAAATATGGACACATTTTTGAACTTATCGTTATGTTTCATTTTATCAATGAAAAGTGAAATCAGGTAAGTTTATCGGGACCAATAAACTGGACTGTAGAATCGAAGCTACCGACATAGTTTGCAAAATTAGCAGACTGAAATGGAAGTGCGCTGGTGACGTATGTCTAAGGGTCGATGGCCGTTAGTATATATAATGTCTGAGTGGAACAGAAGCCGCAAATTGACAAAAGCAAATTATGGTACCCTCCAGACAGATAGAATCGGAGGTCCCGACATGATTTGGAGGGTGGATTGTAGGCCTTGATCCACCTTGGGCCTTTGACCAGTAGAAGACATAGATAGGCAGAATGATTATGTTGTCATGTATAGTAAAAATAATTAATTACTACATAATGGACCTCACGTACACTGACAAGTAGTAATTAACAATAGGACTTAAATCATATCTAGTAATATCTTACGAATTCCATGTGACATACAGTTTTATATCTCAGACTTCCGCGTTCAGAAGCTGGACATCGAATATGACTAACAGTACACTTTCCAAGCTATTTTGTGAGTATTTTTAATGACACAATATAATTAAATTTCGTGTGTCTCGTTAGCATCAATTAATGGGATTCCATTGGTGTCTGGAGGAGAAACCATCAATGAGAGGAAGCCGTCGACGTCGTGCAGTTCCTTTGAGGAAAACTTAGCTGATATTTGGTGTCGACCAGCCCACGGCGGCGTCAATTTAAACTGAACACTTGCAAGAGCACCAGGAGCCACGTTCTGAAACAAAATGTCAATCATGAAGAATTATTCTCTTTTATTAACATTTCAGAATAAATGCCTAACAAGTATAATAAGATAACCAAAAAATACTAAGTTCCAGACACAATTATATTCAAATAAAACTTGGATACACTTGGAAAACAGGAGTAAACACACAAACTTAGTAATAAAATTACCTCGCTCAGTTCAATCTTCAGTTGTTTGTCCAAACCTGGCCCTTGTATGTAGAATTTTCCATTCTTCAAAGGTATGGGCAGAGGATTTTCTAATTTTACTGTGACCAAAAATTCCTGTCGTGACACTGGTTTACCGTCATATGATATTTTAATATCGGGATTTCGTACTCTGAAGTCGTCTTGTGCAAAATAGTCGAAATTTCTATCCACTATTGTCGCTAAGCAAGCTATGTTGAACGATGCCTGTAAAGCAACAATACATAATATTAATATGTATATATTTTACCTTAGTATTACAATTCTGTTTATCAATACTATAATTATGCTGACATTTATGTTTTATGGTTCGAGATGGATGTAGAATATCTGATGAGTGGGTGGTACCTACTCAGACGAGCCTGCACAAATCACTACCGATATCCAAAACAGTTTTTTTAATGTCAGTTTCATATTTTAATTTTATCTCATGGTAGATAAACGTCGCGAGGAAATCGCATGTATCTGTAGAAATTATGTGTAATGCATATTCAATAATAATTTGATACAGTTTCATAGTTTTTAAGTGGTCGTACATACTGACTTTCCTTATAATAAGACATGAACGGGATAATCAAGTAATTGAACTTTCATTTTGGTTTATGTTATTTATATAGTTAATTCTTACTTATCAATTTAATTTATTTCATTTTACAATTAAGTCGATCTCATGATTTCGACACGGCATATCCGTAATAACGGGAGCCGTAGCCATTTCGAGAAACATCAAGAACTTCTCGATAACAAACGTAAGATATAAACCGAAATACTATATATACATAAATATAAGGTTAAAGCAAGTTCACCTGGTCAACTATTTTCTTGTAATAATCATTAAAAGTGACTAGCAAAGTAATTTTTTCTTTAGCCGCTGGAGCCATAACCATATCAAAGTCTTGTCTCTTCACGCCGTCTCCGGTCACCCCGGTGTATGTTACTGTGTCCACTCGCAACACTCCTTTCACCTGGTGTTCATTGATTGTCGAACGGTTCTTGATATGCAAGACCTAAAAAAGAAACAATTTAGGTATTACCTTACGTTAAATAATAATTAGTTATCTATAAGCTTAAGGCTTATAGATTATTGATATTATTTAACGGCGGTCAATGGGCGTAGTTAACAAGAGACTTCATAAAAACTTTTTTTTGTTAAATAATTAATTATCTTCACTTTTATTACGATTTTAATCAAAAATTACGCAATTTATTTACGTAACTTAATATTTATATGACTATTATTCATATTTCTTTCCAAGGAACCATGAACCACCATAACTTTGTTGATGATTAATGAAAAATATATTGGATATACATTATATACATTTGCATATACATACCACATTAAAGTCCTGTCCAATTTTAATGTCGTCTCTCAATTCGAATTCAAAAACAACGTCATTAAAAGCATCATTAAGATAATAACGTGCGAATATGCTTTCTGATTTCCGCAGAGCCTTTTCCATCGTGTCACGTTCCTCTCGGGTTCGCTCTGGGTATTTGTAGAGGTCGGTAATATCCTGTAAAAATTAAATTATTATTCAAATTCTATGCAAAAAACATATTAATCCTTAAAAAATATGAATTAATATTTTAATTAACGTTCTTTACTTATTCCTTTAAAGTATAGCAAAGCAAAGTAACCACACAACTACTTTGCTAATAGTTTACGATCAGGCGCATTGTTCCGAATCGCCGAACGGTACGACCGTTACAAAAATTGGTTATATTAAAACATACAAGGTAATAAAGTATACCTCCCGCTCCATCCGACCGATCGCTTTGGTGGAAATATTTTGTCCAATTGAAACTGTATCACGTGCTAAAAGTTTTAACGGTTGAATTTCACCAGAGTATTTCCATAACACCTGAAATAAATATTTTCTATTATATTGGATTATTACATTTTTACTTTTATATGGGTGTATAACTACAACATTATGTTTTAAACTATTCGTTTTGATTTCCAATTATTATAAAACCAAGTTAAGTAAGCAAATATAAAAGCTTTAAGTAATTATATTATTACACAATTTTTTACTATAAACAATAAGCACGTTTCCATCAGTTTGTTCGTGCTGTATTTCCGAATAAAGGCAAACCCTTAAGTTTGTTTATTTAAATTGGCCGAGACTTCTGAAGGAAAACATCGTAAGGACAATTACATAATATGTTAGATGAAAATCTGCCACTTGTATCAAACAACTCGCATTGCGGCCGCGTGGTGGACTACGCTCCAAACCTTTTTATCAAAGGAGAGTATGGCCTCAGTCCAGCAATGGAAAATTGTAAATCTCATCATTTGTAAACATTTACTGTACTAATACAAGCATCCTTAATAAAACATACCTTATCTGCGTTAACTTGCGCAAAGACGTAGGCAGCGTCGTAAGGTCGCTGCAATTCACCGTCTCGTACTGCTCGTAATGACGCCGGACCACATCGGTAAACATCATCTGAGGTTTCTTGTGGTGTCGAGTCAATAGCTTGCCAGCCGCTGTACTCTGTTCCTAAGTCTGGCCGATCCATCCATACCTAAACATGATACGATAGTAATAATCTTTGAATTTTAATGTGTAGACAACTTAGACAATGTTATCAATAACACTAAAACTGTGATGAAATGTAAGTAAAAATTGCAATAATATACTTTTCTTTAAAGATAAATTATGTAATACGGATAGAAGATATATACGTTTATATCAAACTTACTTATTATGTTATTTAACTAACATCTGTATTCCATATAACTAAATATCGTAAACAGATATCGTATCGACAATAAGAACCAGATGTTGAACATAAACTGATAATATCCAAAGCTCTTAATTCCCAATAATATTTCTTGCCAAAAATTTTTATAGGGTTACATCAACCGCTATTTGGCTCTATGAACTTCTAAAAGTGGCTCACCTCGTTCCACACGTGGTAGTTCCAAATTGAATCTCTGGTGAACTCCTCGAGTGTGTTGCCTTCTTCATCTTTAATTATGTCAATAGTTAAGCTGCCCTGACTGTCATGTGCTGCGTCATATCCTGTTACTGGTCTACAGGGGATTCCTAATGCTCTACAAACTGGAAAAAGATATATAATAATAATAACAGAACCTTCTATATTCTATAAAACGAAAGTATATAACGAAGAATATGAAATGTAAATATAGAACGTAGTTATATCTATTTTCTGAACGATCAAATTTTGATTTTTTGTCCAAAATACTCCCATCACAATTTCATCTTCATCATCGGTATTGGATATTAATAAGTTTTTATTTAAAGCGTAAATTCAGGTAACAATTATAGTATATAATTTCCGTACGTAAGATGAATTTAACGAAGACCTTATGAAAATACATTTTACTATTAAATAAACAAACTATTACTTACTCGTTGTTAAAACTCCAGCGTAGACCCAACATTGCGCATACTTGATTGGTTTTTTCTTCTCGTAATACTTCTGTATTATTGATAATGATCCGACCCATTTCAGAGGATGTGTGCCTCCACTGTATTCACTTAATTCTGTGGCCCAGTTACCGAACAAGATTCCACTGTCGTCTTGAACATTGACTGCAGCTGACAGCGCTCGGACCGTTCTGATGGGATCGCCTCTCGCGCGACCTCTGACCTAAAATTCAAATTTATTAGAAATTTCAAAGTAAATCTTCCTCGATTGCGATTGGAGTGAAATTTCGAGGTCAAATTTCAATTTTACGTTTCTAAATATAACTTCTCTTACTCAATAAGGAGTTTCACTCCTGTCGAATATCTAATATATTAAATTAAAATATGATACATTTACACACAGCTTATTATCATATTATCTTTTGTATTGAAAATCAGATTTTTAAATCTACAAACGGGCATATTTGTTATTTTATTATAACCTAATAAATTGAACCTGTGTATTATCTTGAATGTATTATACACTAGCACTGCGCCCAAGACTTCGTCCGAGAAAATTTAAAAACTACTTTTTTACTTAAATATGTAAAAGTAGAACAGCGCAACAGCAACAGTTTCGCAGCGCACGCAAAATAATGATTTTTATAGGAACAATTTTTATACCTTGGGTTACATTGTTCAATTTTAGGTAAGGATCTCTATAGGCTATGTTACTCAGTAAGGACGTAGCTTTCTAATGGTGAAAGAATTTTTAAAATCGGTCGAGTACTAGTTTTTGAGTTAAATCGTAACAAACAAACAAACAAAAAATCAAACTTTTCCTCTTTATAATATTAGTAGAGTCTAGTCACAAAAAAATGGTCAAGTCCGTTTTAGACCACGCCTGTTGTTGTTGTTTTCTTTTTCTGTCAGAATTGTTTCACTCAAATGTTACGATGCCGTATTGGAAATATGACTTTGGAATTTCACTCTAATCAGGCCAAAAAAAGATTTTAATTCAGAAATTATTACAGTTTTCTATTAAAAATGTTTTAAAAACTACTTCGTCGCTACATTTAAGAAAAACATTTTTTAAATACACACTTTCATTTGAATGTAAAGAAGATTAAAAAACGTAAGTAATAACCTTATTTTAAATACGACTATTTAAATAACCTTAAAATTAATAAAAAATACTATTAACGATTAATTTCATTAGGCTAAATGACATAAATTAAAATTTAATGTCGACCTGTTGAAAATCGTTTCAATAGCAACCAGCAATTATATTGCAAAAAGTTTGTATATACAAAGCTCTGAATTATTGCATCGGAGAACAATTACTTATTTTTGATAACATTTGACCGAAGATAATATTCATTTAAAGTTCAACAACAAAGTAATAATAATTATTTATTTTATTATCGAGACGTACCTTTCCAATCTCTCTGACTAGGTACAAAGCACATTCCAATATGTCCTTCTCATACTGCGCATAATACCATGGCATAGGTTTGATTACGTTATAGACGCCTCTATACATGACCCCACTATCTTCTTGTACGTATTCCTCTCGATGACTATGTCCTATATTAAAAAAAAAAATATATACTATTATAACTACATCTAAAATATATGTTTATTACAAAAATAATCATGATTTAATTATATAAAAAAATTATACCTGGCATGTAAACGCTGTCACTTAAACACCATGGATTGAAGAGAACGTATATGGGTAGTGGATGGGTGTAGCTAAGTGATTCGCCGCCATTTAGTCTAGTGTCAACGTCGATGCGCCACGCAGCAACAATGCAGTCAGCTGCAGCGGTCACCGCAACCATCAGATGAGAATCCATTTGACCGTCATACACAGCATTCCATGCACCTAAGGTTTCAGTTCCTTTCTCCAGCATAGGAACAGCCGCTGACGTATCTCCCGACGGCCCACGCTTTTCAACATCTGTTTCCATGAAAGCATTTGGTTACAATTTACTATTCTTAAAATATATGCTAATAAAATGCTACACATTGAATAGCGATGTTATTTCCGACTTACCTGACACATAAAAGATAAAAGAAACGGCATCTCTGCTCGCATCATATGGTCGATTCAAAAGAATATCAAGTTTGAAGGCCTGACCTCGTCTTATAACAAGACACCTGTCAACGTCTTTTGTCATGAGATTGAATTTGTTCGTGTGATGATTTTCCCCATTAGTTTCGATGCAAAAATCGATACCTTGCACAGCGAGGACACCTTGTCTCGTTCCGCTAATGACATCTGAATAAACAAACAGTTATCTTAGTTCAATGTAAAAGACTATATAACATCGTATTGTACCAATACGATATCATATACTAATAAATAAAATCAAAAACACACCCGTAAAGCTGAATTGTAAATAAAAATGTGAACTAATTTTAATATTATTTGCAATACTTCGGATATATCATACTTATATTTTTTAGGTTCATTGATTTTTAAAAGAATCAGAATTTGGTATACTATATTTTACGATTAAGTTGTATTGTTTTGTGTATCAAATTTAGTTATTTAATGAATTTAGCTTAAATCGAGTTAACATTAATCATTCATTGAGAGCTGATAGTATTCGTCATCGTTTAAAATTTTCGCGCCTCACGCTTGGATCATAGCCAAATTATTTATGCGGTAAGAGTAATACAAATTTGACCAATGTTTTATACTGCCGCTTTTGTACACTTCCAAGTGATGTAAGATATAAATTTAGCAGAATACCAGAGTTTCTACTTCAAAGTTCTTGATTTCATCCAATTTACCTGGCTGAAATGGTATAATGATGTACTTCCGACGATTTCCAAAATAGTATCTCCATAAGTTCTTGATATACTCCATTACACAAACTTAATTATACACTGTTAAATTTGCGCTTACATCAGACACGAGAACCGCTGCCTCTAAATGATATATCAGTTTACTGATACGATAACTTAGTTTAACCAATCAGTTCGATATCGCAGGGTTCTAATTGAATAATCAAACGTCCAGCTTCTTATGAATACCGTCATGTACTGTTTGGTTCACGGTCTAAACTTCATCTATAAGACTCCTACAGCCGGTGATGTCATGAAATATACATGGCTCACAGTTGCTACAAAGAAATACACTTAAAACCATTCATTGATGGTAGCTGGATTCTATTACTCATCGGAACTTCAGCGTCGAGATCTTGCTTAAATTCTCAAAGAGTCATGACAAAGTAAATAATGATCAATCCAGTAAATAAATAATTCAAAACGGAATAAGGCAATTCTTATAATAGCATAATTGTCACTAAGTTGTTGGCTCTACAATTTTATTCAATCGATTGTGACATACGTATCAATGATAAAACGACAGTGAGATCATTGGAATTTATAAAGATATATTTGTAACATATTTGTCCTATGAGACAATTAGACATGTTCGAGAAGTACAATGTAAATTGCTGACCCTTATAATATTCCGGGTCAATTAGTACCACGCCTCGATAACATTTCAATACAAGATTCAGTGATTTAAGTGTCCTAATAAGTAAAATAATATTCCCGCCTTAAACTTTATTAACCAATAACGTTTCCTTATGGCATTAATTACGAGTGTGGGTGAAAAGGTCTATATCTGGATGTACTATCCATTCAAGGCCTGTCTTAGTTTTCCCACGCACGCGTAGGTTTCTGCATAAGCTGTAGATAAGATCATCCATCACACTGTTAACAACAATTGTTGCGAAGAATAATTCTATTTGAATGTTTGCTATGTTATTAATTATTAAAATATTTGAATGACCATGAATTTGAAATTTAGAATTCATTATAAAAAATATAGGTGGATATAAGAGCAAGCTGAGATATACTAGTGACTAGTGCACATGAAGCTAAACCGGAGAGTGTAGGTTCAAACCCGGGCAAACACCACAGAGATTTTCTTTTGTTCAATACGTTATTTATTAATGAATTCATCTCAAACTTTTCGATGAAGGAAATATCGTGAGAAAAAACTGCATGCGTTGTATGAAATTCGTAAATATGTGTATCAAGTAATGTTTTATTTAATTTTGATACTATTTTAAACATTATTTCAATAAGTTTTGTTATGTACTCGTAGAAAAAAGTACTCTCAAATCTATATGGTATATTTTGCAATACAAGTATGCACATTTAATTAGCCTTTTATTTGTACACTATCTACACATGGCGGGTAATTCAGTATATCTCTGATTCGCTTAATTGATATGACAATAACGAAGAAGCAGTTACTATCAAGATAAAGAAATTCCATTATATCACGTTTAAGGCAATAGTCTTTTTTGCTTTGTAATTTGACCCACAGCTTAATTATTTTCTGGTTCGATACATGTATAATAATATAAGAGTTATTTCGGCCAAGATCTAACACGAAAAAAAAAGTAAAGATTTTTTATAATAATCCACTCCCAGTTATTGCCTCAATATTAATTTGAAATAAGTAAATACGAAAGTGTGTGTTGTCTGTTTGTTACGCTACCTCGTCTTAACTGCTCAGACTATCTTCATGAATCTTCACACACGAGAATGGAGGTATTTATTATATATTACTATAAATCAACAATCATTCCTTGACTGCGTTTTAACTTATCATGGTTAAATAATAGTTATTTTATGCTTTTATTTTTGAGCTTATACTAAAAATTTTACATTTGAGAATTTACAGTAAAACAAAAGAGAAAAACACAATTTTATCTTACCTTATAAAGATAAAATATGCACTGGACAATATTAACCTGTCATATCTTGGCTTCTGATTATATACGATGGCTATGTTTGAACTTAGTTAAAGCTTGACACAGAAACGTTAACTTTATGATTATAGTAATTAGATTGAAAATATGTTTCTCAGATAATATAGTACGTAGGTCGGTCGCCTGGGCTAGTTCACCTTGAACAACATGCGCTCAGCCACGCAATTTGTGTTAAGTAATTTAAGTTCATCATGAATCGATGTCTCAGGTGTAATCACATCACCTACACTTTCACTATCATAATTTTTTTTTGGGTAACATTTGTAGTTTTTTTTTTGTAATCCGAATATGATGCAAGATCAAAATTATATTATTTATACTCGCTAAGCATGTTTTCCAGCCAGTAACAATTTTCATATATTACATTTTATAAACTTGTGCTATTGGGAATTTCAAAACCCGGACTCAAAATCGAATCTGAGATTTATATAATTTTATTAAAAAGCACTATTGCGCTTAAACTTGAGTAAGGCTGATTGAAGTATTGAGGAAAAAATAAGTTATACCACGATTGTCTAATACAACACAGTTAGCAATAAAAACCAAATCGCAAATATTCAATGAACTTGGCGTTTGTAAGCGTAAATGTAAATTGGTTACGCAATATCAACAATATTTAAACTGAATGCTAAGAACTAAAGCAAACTCTACAGTTGTATCATTGAGATATCTAACGAAACGTCTTAAATTTGGACGATTTATTTTTACACGACATCAAAAGACAATGATTCGTATATTTTATTATCTTAACTTGCCTAATGTTTTCTTAGTCGTTAGATTAAAGAAGAATGAAAAAGATTTATAGTGATAACAATAGCTGATATATTATTTAAATAGCATATTTTTCATTAACTATATAATTTACAATGATTATTATAGTGTATGTAAATAACATGTTGCTTGTCATAAATTCTTGTTAATATAAATCGAAGATTTTCCTTCTAATATTTATTAGGTATCTGTTAAGTATTATGTTACCGGCAAAATTCAAAAAATAATGTAACGTTTGTTTTTAGCTGTTATTGTTGTTTAAGATAGCAATAAAACACGATCTTTGTAATATTTTCCACCATGAATAGTTTTTATTTTGTACAGTGTAGGTACAATTTTATCCATAGATATTTCTATGCTAAAACTGTAAAGGTATCGACCTTCAAGCGATGAATTATAGCAAATATTTGAAAGTGAAATAAACTAGAATAATGTAATTCATTTTTTTTGTTCCTTGCATTCATCTTTCAAAAACCTATTTTAATTCAGCATTACGTCTACTGACTAATTTAGTCATTATTTTATTCGTATTGATTACAAATATATTTAGCTGATGTATGTATTTATAAAAATAATTAACTATTGTAATAGTTTAAATAGTTATATGTCCTTTGTAACCAGGTATTTTTACTTTATCCTGAAAGAACCGACTGAATATATTTGAGTAATTTTTTTTTATCAATTTGAGAGACTTTTAAAATGTTTGGTGTGTATACGATTAAATTCAAAGTTAACAACTTTTGACACTATTTATATCAAATTCCATATGATTTTTTAATGTTAATAATAATTTTCAAAGAATGAAGAAGAAAGTAAACTTACTGTTTGATGTATCCAGTCGCGGTGGTCGAGGTAGATCTTTTAGGTCATACGAATCTGACCTCGAGAGTCCACAGCATCCACACCTAGGTGGGCATACATTAGCTAGCTTACTCTTCACTGTACCCATGTTGTGTTATCAAATGTTAACATATATCTTCAACGATATTTTAGTGTTAATTAACCAAATTCCACAAGAACAACGCTTAGATCACCTCTCAAAGCACTCTAAACTCGCAACGTTTGAACAGTTTGCCACTGTGTAAACAAAGCCTAAATTAGAGGTTCAACGCTCGGCTACACAACGTAACCCACTTGAAAGCGTATTAATATCCAATTAATACTTTATTTTCGATATATACGATCGACGCGTGCGCACCAAGCGCCGGATTCGATTGATCTGAGTTGAGTGCTCTCCTTGATACTTTTAACAGTATTCATATTCATACGTGACCTCTTATCAGTAGCAAAGGAGCCTGGGATGTCCACTGGGGGATGGGTCAACAAAATGCGAGTGAAACATGTGTCACAGTGTTAGTCATGACTGTGAGCGTGTAATTCAAAGCTAGCCCTAAGTAAGTCAAGGATAAATCGATAATTCGAAATAGAATTTTTGAATAATGACGTGAACTTTAAAAGCTCACGTCATAATTGGAAATGATAGTAATCTTCAAATGTTAATTAATTCTGAATTTAATCCAAGCACTCTTATTGTTTATCATTTATGTATGTATTTTTTTTTTTCAAATATGTTGCCCTGATTGTAACATATATTTAATAAGCTTTAGCTTATATTGAAACCATTCAAATAAATCATGCAATTTTTGTAGGTATAAAAAATACATATTTAAAAGCAAATAAAGTTAGCCTGACTTAGTGAAGAATATCCTAATAAATAAAATGTTATATCAGGTACTTTCCATCATATGTCCATCATAAGTCACATAATTATTTCTTATCACTTAGGTGAATAAACATACCTATTCAGTGATTTTATAAGAAGATTATTATGTTATGTAATTAAAGTAAAAAAAATACTACTCATTGTACCTTTATCCTAATGAAAATCATAACCGAATATTTACATTTGATACTGAGAATAATCAATTTATCTTCCTCAGTTGAAACTGAAAATTATAAATAAAACGTAATATAGAACCAGATTTTTCGACTTATTTCCTTATTATGTTATGTAAAAAAGATGTGCATCTTTAAAAATTTTAAGATTAAACTTAAAGAAGGTCGTCCCATCGTATCGTAGATAGTAAATTAGATAACGCGGAAACAATGTTTGTCTTTGTGATGTAACAAACACACGATTATGTTAATTTATTGACGCTGACATCACCCAAACATTCTGCGCGGAGCTCGCTCCGTCGTCACATCAATAACTTGTCACACGCGCTGAAGGTCCTCGCGATTTACAATTTACCCATAACCCAAACATGAATGAAATACCGCAAACATTAATACTAAGTCATTTTCTTCGAAACCGGATCAATGAATCCTCGTTCCATTTAAAACCATTTATGGTATTTTTTCCTTGACGACACTGCATATTTGCGTTGTACCGCAAATTTAGTCCTACGTACGTAGGACGTATAGAACTCAGGTTTAAACACTTAATTAGTAGGCATTCTATTAAAGTCATCATAATATTCACTTCTAATAAATTGTAGTTACATATGTTCTATGAGATTTATGTGAATTGATATACCACATGAATGAAAAATTGTTACCGTGATATCTCGTGTACGAGAGGTGTGGTTTGCTACGGAGTCGGATAGTGATGTGTTCGGTCTTAACGTCTCGGTCATCATCAAAATTAACGCCTGACTAAAAAGTGTACCAAAACATTTTTCTTATACAAAGCTAGGTCCCAAATAAATGGAATGAGGATCAGGGAATATTAATAATACTGATGATGATCTAATAAATGTCTCGTAGCTTTATTAATAAAAAGGTATCCACAAGCGAAGCAAGCGAACCACCCCTAAGTGTATATTTGACCGTTTACTTATTTTGACCTCGTATAAGGAAAATCTTGGACATACTTAATTATTTTGAAATGCTATTTAAGCAATCAACTAATATTTTGCAATCACGCTTTTTTTACATTTAAAAAATAAGAATTCGCTATATTTAAATACACAAAATAAATAACGAATTTTCGCAATGTGCGTTTGGTTGGCCACTATTCTTTAAAATAATTTTGTGTGCATTTAAAAATACCTAGCGTTACTTAAATCTTCGCAGAACAGACACATCGACTTTTATTGATCTATAGAGCGTTGTTAATT
Source organism: Nymphalis c-album (assembly GCA_963151315.1). Classification (NCBI taxonomy): domain Eukaryota; kingdom Metazoa; phylum Arthropoda; class Insecta; order Lepidoptera; family Nymphalidae; genus Nymphalis; species Nymphalis c-album. The sequence goes on along the minus strand of OY720590.1, from coordinate 4,914,198 downwards.
GGATTTTATGATCGAATTTGATTGCAACATTTATACGTAATGTTGAAGTAAAATGATGCTGATGCAAAATTTTGTCCCTTGTTACGTGTACTGAATTGTTAGCGGCTTAATTCAACATAAATGCAATGAATGAGCAACTTATTCTTGGACAACCTTAGTTTGAGCACGTTTCCTGAGCTATTTCAGATCTTCACAATAACGAAATCTAACATATGAGCTGTTGGCTTAAACCATAAACAAATAAGAAAAATGAAAACATTTTGCTGTATTATTAAACAGTACTTTATTTTTATTTTTTGTTATGTATGTTTCGAAATTGAAAGCTATTTCAATCTGCGCGGAAAAATATAGCGAATTTACAAAAAAATACTATAAATGTCGGAAAAAAACTTAAGATTCACACATAAATTATTCACTGAGCTCCCCTGGCTTTACAGTAAAATGCCGATTGCACTAAAATTATTAGGAATTATAATATAATTCCTAGTAATAACAGGGTTAACATTCAGGGAATCTATTAGCACCTACTTAATAGAGAAACATTAAATTTATTTTTAACTGAATGATTCAAATATAATTCAAATAAGTTATTTAAAAAAATATTGCCTAATTAAGACGAATATATAACATCCAATAGATAAACACAGCACCAACAAAACAGAAAAAAAATCCCGATGACTAACAGTTAGCTTTTTGCGTCATCCTTCATAAAATGTATCATATGTCACATTATTAATCATTATTTTGAAGACTGTGTGTGTGCTATAATATGAAAGGGGAATTTAATAAAATCACAATTTTAGCAGTGACTGCTTTATTATTTTTGAGATCCCAAAAACACACAAACAGTGCATATTTTTTTGATTTTTGTTTTTTATTGTTTACAAATAAAACATATTAATAAAGTTAATATAAAACTTATAATAATTATAAATTATAATTAATCCTTATCTAAATATAACAATAATAATAATATCAAAACAAAAATGGCACTCGAAGCATCGGTTTCCTTTTAGATACTTATAACTAAATCACTCAGTGCGTCGTGTTTTGTATGTTTGCATTTTTTTGTATTTTATTGATATGAATCGTGCTGCTGTGATAAAAAATAAAAAAAACCATTAAATGAGCCGGGTCTTCAATGTCCATGTTTAAAGTCAAATATGCAGTCGACCGCATAAATCGCGTAAGAGGATGTTTACGTAGCTTTTAAAATAAGAACTTCCTCTTCTTGAACAAACAAGTGTTGCTCTGGCGCTACAATGGACAGGTATGAGCGGTCCACTTGCAGCGTACGCGGCGACGGCGGCGCCGGGGCGCGCGCGGCTGGCGCCCGGGGCCCGGGGGCTAACTGCTAGCCGCGCACATTCACGTTAGCACATCCGAAAATCTCGTCGATCTGCCTCGAGGAGAAGGTCACCACGACGCGACGCTCCCCTTGACGACGGGGTACGAATTTATCCTGATAATTTACGAACTCGCCGGGCTTCACGTCGCGGAATCGTATCTGAAAAAGTATTATAGACATCACAATCTTACCTAAAATTCTATATACGTAGTAACAACATATTTTTTGGATATGATTAGGTGTTCGAATCGATACATACATTAATATTTTATCTTGAAAATCTATTTTACTGACCTGACGTGGTCGTTGTATACCGGGACCTTCGAAAGTGAAGTAGCAGTCCGTCAAGTGCACATTTAGCGGATTTTGGAAGCTAAACGTTACTGCACATTCTTGTCCCACGCACGGCTGACTTCTCAGCTAATACCAGAAATATATGAATATTTAATTTCAAATTAAATAACGTTTTTATAATTTACATAAATGAATACCGACCTGGATCTGAAGTCGTGGCTTATGCAATGGGAAGTCATCCTCCTCAGACCATGCCTGGCGTGTTTGCTTAACATAAGCCATAGCGTGCACCTTAACCATGGAATGGTCGACCAATTTATCCATATATTCTTGGGGTGTTACGTGCAGCTTAAGAACTTCACGCTGACCTGCACGAACTATAAACTCTCCTTGAGACCTACGCAGGCGGGCTGCTATTGCGCCAGTGTAGTAACATGACGATGCTGTTAGCACACACCAAATTGTACGATCTTCGTGGGATTTATTCTATAAAATTTATTGATTATTATTTTTAATTTAATATATTTTATTTCCGTATACTATGCCGACCTAACATACCTGAATATTCATGGTACAATCAAAAGGCTGACCGTAAGGCACAGTATCAATATCCATCAGGTCAAACACGACGTCTTCAAAATTACGATCAGGAAATTCATAATATTGCTGCAAGCGTTGATAGCCGCGGCATGAGGCAATTACGGCAAGGCGTTCAGGGGACGAGCTTTCTACTGTTTTGTATTCATGGGTTATTTCCAACATATCGCTATCACCTTCATCATCATCACGATTCGGGTTCTTGGTTAAAATTTTACGTCCGACCCTACAATATAAAAATTTAAAATATTGATGTATGCTAAAATTGCTTATAAACAATTTTAGCATACATCAAAATACTATTAGCTTTTTTATATTAGTATTTTTTATTTCACTCACTGGTATTGGTTGGAAGCCATTCTAATGAAACCCCATTCAGAGTTTTCTTCCTCTTGGAAGTGGCATAATTCAGCATTAAGTTGAGAATACACGAAAGGTGTATCATATTGGAATCCAACCTCACCACGGCGTACGGCTTCAACACTAGCTGGACCACACTGATACACAGACTCAGCCTCTTCTTGGGGTGTCGAGTCTATTATCTGCCATCCACCATATCCTAAAAAATACCAATTTAATAAGCCAAGAATAATGTTAAAATAGTTTGCCACGTTGTTGTAGACTAATTAACAGACAAGCATGCTATACCTTGAGGCAAATCGGGTCTTTGCATCCAGACATCATTCCATACATGGAAGTTCCAGCATGAATCATAACAGTCTTCATCGGGTCCATTTGGTACTTCATTTCCATCTCGGTCAAAGAACTTATCAACCGTAAACGTACGATTCGTGTCATGCGCGGACACATAATTGGTTACAGAACGACAAGGAATACCTGATGAAAAGTATCGTATCAATAAGTTTAAGTTAAAAAAAAAACCACTATTATAATGTTTGTAATTACCCAATGCTCTACAAATTGTAACGACCAGAGCTGAAAATACCCAACATTGTCCGTATTCAACAGGTCGACCGCCATCCGTCAAATAACGTTCAAGTATAGCAACAGAACCAGTCCAAGCATGGGGCGCTACTCCGTCTTTATATTCACCATCATATCGACCAACCATTAAACCGTCATCATCGTCATTTGCGTTAATCTGCAACACCGTATACATATACAATAAACATGCCACACTTTCTTCTGCAGCCCTTTTTAATTCTGACTACATCTTACTGACTGATTCAATATAACTATAATTCCGCAAAGAAAATTTGCCATACTTGCGATTTAAAATAATTCTTCAAATAAATATTATTATTTCCTTACATAACTTACCATCGCTGAAATTGCTCTTGTCACTCGTATAGGATTACCACGTTCAGAGTGTTCAAGGCCACTACGTTCCAGTAAATAAATGCAAGCTGGCAACACGACATCATCAAATTGGCCAAAAATCCATTTACGTCCTTTCGGTTGTCGCCAAGTACCGTACCATATTTTACCTTGTTCATTAAGAACGTATTCCTTCCTTGATGATTCATTATCCATATATACTGCATCCTCACGGCACCATGGATTAAATAGTACATATATATCTTCATCACATTTGTAATCATGTCGATTATCACGTTGTCCGAAACGGTGCGTTTGCACCCAGCAGTTCCAAACTCCAACTGGAGCAGAAGCAGGAACATGAACTTGAAAAGTGATAGTATTTCCATCCTGACGTTGAACGCTTATATCCCATCTATCCATTTCATGGGCAATTGATGCTAAATTTTGCATTGAGCTATGTCGAGAGCCATAGCTACGTTGAAATGAAGAATGTTGAGTAGTTGGAGCATAACGCTCTACCGTAGGCCTTTCCATGGGTCCATGTGGGCTAAGTGGGCTATGTTGCAATGGTAAAGGGTCATTGCTGAAAGAAGTACGACGTACGCCGTATGTAGTAGTTTCACGAATCCCACTCATAGCCCCTATGGCTCCCATAGTGCCTATGGGTGCTATAGGAGGCATTGTAGTACTAGTATCTTGCATGCGAGCCAATCCAATAACATCTCGTGAATGCTGAAAGGCACCTTGTTGAACGCTCCAATTAACCGGTAAGACAATACGAGTTCCTTTAGTAACGCTGGGCTTTGGTCCTGTAAATATATTTTTAAGATTTATTTAAAATTATACTAAAAGTAAATTTGCAAGTACACGTAGTACGTTACAAAACGAATCAAAAAGCTACTTACCGAAACAGAACACAATACGAATCACGTCTTGCTGTTTGTCGTAAGTCCTATCAAAACGAACGGCAAAGAAGAAATTTTGGCCTCTTCTTAAAACCGGATTAGGAAGGATGTTGTCATTAACTAAATCATATTGATCAGTGTGATGATCTTTGGCGTTATCTCGCGAATAAAATTCAGTAAGTTCTACTTTAAGCGGTTGCTGGGAGTAATAACTCTGAGGAATTAATTCCATGGTGTCTTGACGACGTCGGCGTTCATTTTGATCAGCAAGTTTACAAATCAAGTTATGAGTATATTGTGTATTCGGACTATTTCTCGAAGAATGCTTAAGCCGATGTAATGCACCCGTGCTATGGGAACGGCCGGGTCTATGTTGAGCTGATGGACCAGCCCTAGCCGTAGGCCACCGGCGACTTTGGCCTGGACGCTGACAGAAGCTCGAAATGTTGTAGTTCGCTGACAGTCCCGGCACGTAATTAGAAGGCATGCCTCCGATAGTAACTTGTTGTTCCCTCATGCAGCTGAGGGTACTCATTCCAGTAGTTAATCCAGTGATTCCACCGAGTCCCATCCCAGTCACGCTAGATGTCATGCTTGAAGACATTTTATCCATGCTTGACTTCCTCAAAATAGAACAGTGTGATAATTATTTTCCTCGCTGACAAAACTGTACTGTGCTCCGGACTAACACCAGAGCGAATGGTATGTCTTAACTCGGCGAGGACCTTTTTATACCTAAGGTACTATACAGTATCATTCACCGCTTAAGTGTCAGGTGTCCGTTGTCAGCATAAGCGCCTGGTAACTTCGCTTTTGTTTGTATTCACTGAGTTGTGTCGTAGGAGAGTACAAATTCACAGTTGAAATGAGAGAGGCACATAACGACAACTTTTTGTACATGACTAAAAGACTAACTAGGTAATTTTATATTTTTTTTGTTAGGGATCGCAAAATTTTCGCTTATCGTTTGACATTAACTAAACTAAGTTATTAAAAGACTCTTATAAGGTAATAATAGCAACTAACTCTAACTAATAATAGCAGATTGGAAATGAAGAAAAACATAACATAGTGTCACAAAAGTATAATTATATACAAGGATTTTTTTGATTTTGCTGAATTTGTGCAAAAATAATTATCTGATTGATATAAATGTTTCATTATGATAGATTATATTTTGAGGGACAAAGAAGACTTTAATAGGGCAAGTTTATAGGTGCAATATATTTTAACATACTATGAGTATGAGCGTTAAATACAAAATAATATAATGATGTAAAATCCTGATTACGTACCTATAAAATATCCTAAAATTTAATCTTCATATTCAAGGTACGTATAACTCCATAATCCAATGTGTGTGTACAATTTTATTTTTTTAAACATAAAATACTGAATCAACTTATACGATAATATTGATTGTGTTATGTGTAAAAGCTCGTTTAAAAACTTCTTCATTTACTTAATAACAAACGCAACACCATATGTTTTAAATATTCATTAATATTCAACATTTAAATTTCAAACGTAAAACATCAATTTAATGTGAATATTTTTCAAAGTATCGAGAGTTTACCGTGAAAAATCGTTGGTGATATATTATGTATTAAAACTTATCACAATTATGAATAGTTTTTGATTTAATAACTAAATAGGTGAATGAAGAGTGGTTTTTGTTTGTTACTTAACTAATAAAAAAGTACCGCAGATGAAGTGGCACGCTTCACGGAAGGTTTTAAATTTTTTAAACAGTATTATTATATAAATTCGTATATGCGCTTCACAATTTCACCCACTTTAAATTAATTAGACTATTGCATGAATACCATGTGCTCGTATTTGTTAAAAAATAACTACGAAACTAATTTCCATATACTCCATACTTATTTAGTAGAGTTTTAGTAGAGTAATTTTACTCTACGTCTCAACATTCAATTTTACATAAGTGGTACTAGCGAAAAATAAGATTAAATAGATTTGAATTAATAAAAGAAAAAATTCAAACATTACATTTGATAGTACCCATGAACATGAATTACTTTTTACTATTGAAATAAAGTGAAACGGATGAGCTATTGTACTTAGATGTCTTCTGCAATAGGCCTATCAAAAGTAGGTAGTCCTTTGTTCTACACAAAACAAGATACGCGACACCGCAAGTCCGTATCGGTCATTGTATTTACAACTAGCTGCTGTGACCGCGATTTTGTTTGCATAGATGCTATGGAAAAATAATATATGTATATAAAATAATTTATTACATTTATCATAAATAAATAAGTACCACATTTAAAATAGACAAAAACGATGCAGACAACAATTATAAATAAGCAATTAAGAATGTATGTCATTGTATGTATAAACCAAAAATTAAAACAATTAAAATTAGAACGAATAATTAAAAAAAAAACCACTGATCCTGGAACCATTTGGTTTTCCAACTTTTAGAAGAATGAATAAGACACAATAATTGTGTATAAAACTATAATAAAGCTATAAACAATGCATTCAAAAATAATATAAGGTCCTCCAGACCGATTTCGGCCACGGCGGCCAATCTTAAGAGAGATTAGCCAACTGCGCAGGAGATATTATAGTGCACAAGTGTGTGCGCAAACACAGGTGCACTCTCTTTTCCTTAGCTCTCATAATCCGATGGGACAGCAATCCGACACGACCGGAAAGAGTTCAGGCGCAGGACCAACGGCTTAACGTGCTTTCCGAGGCACGGGAGTGTACACACTTCCAACTTCCAGACTCCGGGCTGCTACTGAGAATTTTCTGAGAGAAAACCCCAATAACTATATATTGGCCCGACCTGGGAATTGAACCCAGGACCACCGCGTCTGCGGCCTTATATCAAGCCACTAGACCAACGAGGCAGTCTCCGCCTAAGACCGCCGCCAGGGAATGCCTCTGGGGATTCCCTGGCGCCCAATTAATATTTCAGTTATATACATGGTCAACTCTCGTAAAAACATTTCGTTATTTTCCTTTGAAATACTATGTACTAACGTACATAGTACGTATATATTATAACAACTCACTGTTATTTTCCTTATTTTTTGAACATCTATTGTTGTCGGTTGCCGTTAGCAACATTGGAAAGTAAACATTGATTATAGATTGCCAGCTTGCGAATTTTACCCTTCGAATTGTGTGAACTTTAAACTTATTTTGGTATATAATTATTTATGTACTCTTAAAATCTCAATTTAAAAAAAACATTACATTACTCAGATATTGTATATACGCCAAAATATATATGTGTAGTATAAGGTAATATTTTAGATTAAATTGAGATTTTAAAAATACTTAAATAATTTTGGTTCTATGGGAAAATATCTGAATGCTTGGCAACCTTGCGTTTTGTTTGTTGATGTTGCATTTTTTCAAATTTGACAATGAAAATTTGTAAAAGTATTGATTACTTACTGAATAGTTTACTTAATAGGTTTTGTCATTTAAGAGCAACAGGATGTACTAATTTAATTAGAACAATTCCTAAACTTTACGTATAAATTATCCTTTTTAGTTTTATCTTAGGTATAATAAAAAAAGGGTTTTATATTATATACTACGAAACTGATAAAATAAGATAAATATTAATTTAAATATAAGATAAATGGCCTTATACAAATTGTTTAGCCATAGTGTGGAGGTGCAATATAAAAGTTATTTCCTATCGAAGGCAACGCTTTTTACAGTTTTAATAGCCGTGATCAATTTATTTTTACCATTTATTATTGCATTCAACAGTAAAGGTGAATGAAAGTCCCTACTGAATCCTACATTTAGTTATTATATCAGAACCTTATTAATAATAAAATTTTCAGGATTCTGGTTACAATCACACTATTTTTATGAACAACCGTCGATACTATCTACATACGATTATTTGCTAATAGCAGAGACTGATGATCCTAGTATCAATATAATATGTGGGGAAGTGGCTGCTATAAATAGTCTAACGATTGAACATGAAGAAAACTGTGTGGAAACTCAAGTATTATCTTTAACTGAGAAAAAAATAGTTTTTTAAATGATTTCTATTAATGAGTTAATTAAATTTTACAGATACAGGAGCACGATTTTAATAAGGATGGAATTAATGACATTATAGAATTTAAATTACACCTCATTATTCCAAAGGAGAGAACTATAACTTATATCATTTTAATCTTAGGCATTGATTTACAAATAATGGTCAGTATTATTGAATATTTAGTAGTTACTATTTTTTTATTTGAAATATTCAAATATAACTTTTAATATAATAATTAAATAAGTATTTTTAATTTTTTCTTCTCTCGTAGACTACATGCCCTCTGCAAATGCAAAGTCTAGCAGTAATAAATAAGGAATTTAGTGTTCATCCAAATGGTCTCAAATACTATGGCGACATACAAATTTATCAAAGTGTTCATCTTCCTTGTGTTCAAAATGTAATAGATACCAAATATAATTCTTCCATTTTTACCCAAAGAAATGACAATAAAAACATTGTGGACTCTATCTTGGAGGAATACCTAAGAAGAGAAAGTAAGTGTTTTCAATTAATTTACCTAACATTACATTCTATTATTAATTATGTACTGCAAGAATTATATCAAATCTGTAAAAAAGATTATTCTATTTTTAAATCTTTACAGTAATCACCACTGTTACTCCGATTTTTTCAAGAAATCTGAATGGACTTACTGGTACAATGGATCTAAATATTGTTTTAAAGATTTCTGAAATGCAAATAAGATATTTTCCAAGTATCTTACAAGAATTGAAATGGGCATGGCCTCAATATCTTTCACTTCTTTTCATATTTTACTACATATTCAACAGAATAAAAAGATTTGTTTTTAATAAGAGACTATTGATGGCCTGGAAAGTAGTGCCATGGACTCAAAAAGAGTAAATATTAATAATTAAAAATAATTATTTTTACACTATCTATATTATAATTGTCATATTTTAATTGTCATCTCTAATAAGAGGGAGTAAAATTGTAACCTAACTTTTTGGGTTTTTACTTTTAATTAAAATATTAAAACATTAATAATTGATTTATTTTATTTACATAATATGTAAAGCTTAAATAATATACATTCTATCTACACTCCGGCAAACCTTAATATTATTGTGTAAGATTTAATGTGGGTAGAACACTTCCAAATTCTGATTTCGCATGATCTAACTCTGCACGATTGTCTTCAATAATAAAGGTTTTTCCACTGTAGTCATCAAGTTGAACCAGTAAATATCGACACAGATAATTTCCATATTCATTCTGAAAAATAAAAAAATATGGATTCATAGTCAAATTCCAAATAAATTTAACATATAATAACTTATTTTATTTAATAAATGTTTGTATTTAGATATGACATAAGTTGTAAATCAATAACTTGCATGTATTAAGCAACCAACAACACACCTGCTTCATATCTAACTCAACGACTCCCTTGTTCCTTATTCCCTTTATGTAGAACCGCATCCTCATATGCTTGACACCGTCTTTCTCATATACAGCATGACTGACATGTGTTCTTCGTCTTCTTGTAGTTTCCTCTCCGTAACCCTTTATAGGAGAACCAAGTGCTTCTTCTATTCTAGGATCCTGGAATAATTATTTTTAAATATGTAAATGTAATGAATATTTGAAAATGTTAAGAAAATTAATTTAAAAGTTGACAAATAACTTTTCAATCTATTAAATCACATTTTAACTTCTTATTATGTCTGTGCACTTATGTCTTTTTGCTAGCCATTTAGAATGTAATGTTGAATAAACAATATGAATAAAGTAATAAATACTTACGTTTTTACATTTCTCCAGAGCTACTGAATAAATGCTATTTGGACTATTACTTGAGAATAATTCCCGGAATACATAATAAAATATAACTCCAGTTACTCCGACGCCGATTAAAATAATACCAGTATAAGAAACAGTTTTGGTTGTTTCTTTAATTTTCTCTCCAAGAGGTCGTACATCTGTTGATACATCAGCTCTCTCTTGACTTTGAGTTAACCCCTTTTCTTTTTCTGTGGCGTATAATCGAACGAATCTAAATTTAGATAATCCTATAGCTGTTGGTTTAAGCTCTAAAGTTCTATTCGCACGTATAACTGGCCGTACCTTCGAAAGAAAATTCATAATTTTAATCAAAATAAATTAAGAAGTCGTGGAATATTCCAACCGGTAATAATTTTTGGAAAATGTCAATTTAATTCATCATTAATTGACATTTGACAGTTGTTATCAGCTGATAATGTTTATTCAGTAGACAGTAACCAAAACAAACTTCTTTCAGACAAAGTGTTACCGTAATTTGATTTTACATGATATACATTTTTTTTTATATAAGAGATTGCATATTAAGAAGTCATATTTATAAAATAACACCTTGCAAAAATAGAAAAATAACATTTTTTTTGTTTGAAGTTATTAAAAATAGTATAAATAGTAATAGCTCACTAACGACAATAATGTAATATAATTATATTGTCTTTAAGGTAGGTCTGTATAATGCCGATCCTTTGCCTTTTTCAGAAAAAAAAGAAGTAAACAAAAAAATGGCAACTCCAATTGTCATTAGTAAATTTAGGTCGACTATTTCATCGTTGTCAGTTTCTCACTTGTCGTTGTCTGTTTTGTCATTCTTCAATTGTAATTCATAGGCTAATCTTGTACTAAATTATTTTATTATGGACAAAGTGGGTGTTTAAAATTAAGATTGGATATGAATGGAAAAATGCTTTCTTTGCGTCTCTAGCATAAACAAGGCTCATAATATTATATTTTACATTAAGTAAATAACACACTTTTATCATAATGGATTGGATAATATCTGATGAGTTGGGGCTGACGGTGGGACATTTAGTGGGTTGGGGCGCAGCTTCTGCAATGATTGTGGGTGGTGTGGCACCTTATATTCCTCAATATAGGCAAATTAAAAAGACTCAAGATGCTGAAGGATTTTCTCTTCATGTTTGTTTGACTCTCTTAATAGCGAATACTCTACGTATATTATTTTGGTAAGTTGTTTTTGTAATAAATCGATTATAACGTAAAAATGTAATTAATTCTATAGAAATCTGTATATTATATTTAACGTAGCGAATATCTCTAGAATCAATATCTTTATTTATATATCTATGTAAAATAAACAAAAGATTTTGCTGTGAAGACTATTTGCCTTCTGAACAGCTTGTGTAAATATTTAGTTTTGTAGTAAAATAATGACAAAGTAATTATAAAGGTTTATGATCAACCATTGTGATTAAGACTATCTCTGTTGATAAAAATATTTTAAAGTAAAAAAATATACATTAAAGACAAAGCTATTGTCATCTATTTTATGTAACACTCATATTTTAAAATGGTACATAACTGTCATTGAAACATACTATTATTTTTATAGAACTAAAAGTCTGCTTATTTATATTAATCTTTCTTTGTTCCTTTGTCTTTTTAATAATTATATTCTTAACATCAAATGTATCTAGTGCAAATAATTTTAGGTTTGGCAAACGCTATGAGTTGCCACTATTAATACAAAGTATTGTTATGAATGCAACAATGTTTGCTATGATCCACCTCTGTGTGACAGTAAGGAAAAAGAATCAAATCATAAGAGCAAGGGAAAGAATTTTCACAGGTAAGTTAAACAACAACAATATATAATGCATGAGTGTTATATACTGTTTGGGAAGTAAATACTGTTTGCTAATTAAATTCTTGCTCTTCATACCGTTAAAAGTATATAAGCATTTCGTTAAAGATATTATGCTAGTAGAATGTTGTTTAACCACTTCTTATTGGTTGTGGAAATTAAATCATAAATCTATATACCTATACAAAAAGTAGTTTAATAAATTAATCTAATAATTATTGCTATCTATCTATCTATATCATAACTGTCATCCAATATTATAACTTATTTCAAACAAAAAATTCCTATACTTTATATTTCTTTATTTTTTTTATATTTTCTGCACATGAGTTTATTAATTATTTATACTTTTCTTTTTCCTAAACTTTGTCTTGTAACCATTATTTTATGCACACATTTCATTTCTTTGTTATTTGTTAATATTATTTTATGTTTTATTTGGTGGATGGTGTGAATGGTGACATTAGGTGCAATATTCATGTTATATATACTGTTATGTTGTGTAAATGGCTCAGCTCAGCCAGACGAAACAGCACACTGGTTGGGACAGCGTAGCGGCATAGTAGGTGGAGAGAAACCGCATCGCTTTTATGGTGAGTGACATTTAGTAACATTTGTAATGTCTTTGCAATTTACTCCACACTTTAATTTCATTTATCATTATTTTTTGTTGCAGTTACAACAGTCATGTTATCTACTTTGGGCTTATTTTCATAGCATTTTTGGTTGTTGTGGTGCATTACCATCATGAAAATTATAAAAGCAATGCAGTTTTTTTTGTTTCTTGTGTCGGTTGACTTGGTTTACTTATTTGTAATGTGAATGTCAAATGGAAATACTTTATTAAGATTTGTATGCCTTTTATTAAAATTAATATTATTGAAATGTTTATTAATGATTTTTTTATCATCTTATATTTTTACTAACAGCATGATGTTATATATGTAATCATTCATATGAGATAATTGTTTTAGTAATTATCACAACTCAAGGAGCAATGACCGGGTCACTGGTATTTTTGATATCTTATCCATAAATGTCAAATTGCATGATACTTCCGTACTAAGTTATTGCAAGACTTGTTTAATTCAATGATTTATTTATTTTACTCACTAAATTTATTAAGTTCTACAAATTAATAACAATGTTATATAAGATCACTATTTGCACTAGAAATTTTATATTAAAAAAAACATTTGTTTAAATTAGTTTTATTCTTACAGATATGGACAGAAAATATTTCTGGGCGTGGACGGATTTCCAAAGCTACGTCGATTGTATGCTAGTATTCTCAGTCCTAGGGGCAGCGGTAACATATCTGCTAATAGAATTCTCACCGTTTGTGGAGCTAATTGGCTTCCTTGCTGTCTTCACCGAGGCTATGCTCGGTGCACCACAGATAGCAAAAAATCATCAGAACAAAAGTACAGAGGGAATGAGGTAATAAATAGTTAACACAAATAAGTATTAATCATTGAAATCGCAATAATTCATTCAAAAGAATTCGGTATGTTAAATATGTATTAAATTTTTTAATGCGTCTTACTTCCGCATACTTTATTTTTTCGGAATGAGTTTCTTTGGTAAAATTGCTTTTCGGTGTTTTTTTTTTTGTTTTACAATTCTTGAATAGGAGAACCTATTCCAATGGTAGGAGAAGTAGAGATAAAAAAACAACTTTAACCTTAAATTGACAAGATATCGTCTTATCTGTTGTATAATATTTATTTTTATAAAATATTACGAATTTCCGGAAATGGTGGCTAAAAGATTGGAACTAAAATTAAAGTAGATATACGTATTAAAGTCTCAAGCTTTATGTTAACGATCGTTTCAGTATTTTATTAACAGACAGACAAACTTACTTTCAAATTATAAAATTTATCTCATTATATTGTACTTTACAAATTAGAATATTTCTTTTAAGATTTAAGAAACGCAATAATCTGATGAAATGAAATAAAAATGTACGCGAGTGAACCTTGAGGCTTAAGTTACGATATTACTATCTATAAAAATAGATTTAAGATTGTGAAAAATACTCTTAACCCATTTAACTTAAAGGGTTAAAATAAACTGCCAACAAAATTATACAAAACATTGAGTCAGTTCTCTTGTTTGGTGTTTTTAGTACGTATACATAATTACATATTATCAACTTTGACATTGATTTGACGACATACTCGAGATTCGAGAGAGTTCGATATTTGTGATAAAATGGCGCCTTGAATGTCGGCTAATTTGCTATCAAAACTTTACAAGTAATATTAATGTGGATATAACAAGTTACGTTGAATAGTGTCGTGTTATAAATATAATATGTTATATTAATCAAGAGCTGTTTGTAGAGCATAATATAACTGATCTATTAGCAAATTGCATGAATAAAATAAACATATGGTCTGTTTATCTTTTCTCCTTCATAGATTCGAATAGGCTATATAAGAATATATCATTTTATAGACACGAGCCTTTTTTAGGCTTTTTCCTTAATTATTGGTTCACTGGTCCTCTATTTTTGAAGTTTACACCACGATGTTGGTTCGCGGATTCACATAATAGTATTATACTAAATATGATTCCGAACCACTTGCTCTAACCACTGAGCCCTATCGTCTGTATATTTTTTAATTGATAAAATAAAATTATTGTTTACTTTTCAGTGTGAGTATGGTGATAATGTGGACGTGTGGTGACTTGTTCAAGACTGCCTATTTCGTTATAAGGGAGGCCCCGACACAGTTTTGGGTGTGCGGAGGGCTCCAAGTTCTACTAGATATTGTTATACTCTTCCAAGTAAGTAAATAAATATCATGATACACTTTACATTATATTCATTGGATATATAAAAAAAAATTATGAGTGTATCTTTTCGAGATAATAGATTCCGATACCGTTTGACCGCCATGACAGTAAGACATATACATTAATTTGCACTTATGTTTATTCATAGATTTGGTTTTATTCTGCTTCTTTGTAATTTACCGCCAGGACAACCACATTACCATCTTCACCGCTTAGTTTATTCCTATTTTCGCAGTTGCTTGAATTTCTTGTAATTTGGCGGTTTTACGAAAACGATAAACAAACAATAACTATATGACTACAACTATATGAAATAAAAAACGGGTCAACTTTTTGTACAAAAAAATATATTTAAATGTTATATTCGTTCGATAAGAACGTAAATATGTCGTTGACCTGTATAGGTTAGCAAATTACTCCGTATCGTATATATTTGGAAGCCATCGCTCAATTTATTGTATAATTTATTTATTGATAAAGGTTATTACATCATTGTTCAAAAAATGAATCAAAAATGTTTTCCTTTACACTATATATATGCGATTTGACTCGACCGCACATTTATTTTAATTTTTAATGAAATGAAAAATATATTTTTTTATTTATTGTAAAATATATTTTTTTATTTATTTTATTTATTGTATTTATGGTGACAGATGTCTTAACTTTTTTTGTAAAGACTAATATATTTTTTTAAATTAATAGATTGATAATAAATAATGGATGTTGTTTTTTATCAATATTTGTTTTTTTCAATATGAAATGTAAACCGCAGGTGTGGCTGTACCGCCACAACACTGCGGCGGCGCGGCGGCTGCGGCGCGGCGACTAGCAGTGGACGGAGACCGACTTATAGCGCTCACTCGGCGCCCTCTGCGCTCTCACGGCGCCCGCCCACTGTCCGCGTACATTATGACGAACGCTCTGCACGTGACACTATCGTTGTGTACATTATAAAATTATAAAACGACGTTACTCTAGACTATTGTGCTTTTGACGTATGTTTAAAATCTTTTTTTGTAAATCGAAATGACCGTTCGAGTCATCAAAGGTGCTGACATGCTTTCTTAGTTATTTTTTTTCTATATATCGATGATAAATTTCATTATCTTTAGATCGTTATCTCTAAGACTATGTAATAGATGTATATTCTGCTATTGAAGATGGTCTCTCAATAAATCTGTCGACGTTTTTATTGCACTAAAAGTATTAGGTGGACCGCACTTTGAATCCGATTAATAGAAGAAGAAAACTTTAAATCTTGCTGTTGTACTAGTTTTTAAGGATTAAAGAAGCTGTGAAATGCATTATTAAGATTGTGATAAAACTATTACGAGTACAATGATCAATGCGTTTGTATCGCATTATGCGTGCGTGGTTCGTTTGTATAAGTGGACATATAACACTTGACAAACTTTTCCAAATAATTATGAGTTTGTATCATGTATAAATGATACAATGGCGTTGTCAACATTTAGTAGTTGAAAGTATTGAATTATTCGTACTGGAATCACCTAAAGCAACACGCAGTATTATAGTGCCTATAATATTAATTATAAATTATCTCTATCACCATAATATAATATAATTTGTGACGAACTCATCAACGTGTCAATAGTTTTCACTGTTCTGACAATACAATGAAGATTATACTAAACATTGCGGCAGTTTACTTGTTAGGTGCTTTTAGTATGTATAATTTGTTTTTCATGAGGCTAGATAAAATACATAAGATTCTTTAATATATTGTTTTAGCGTTCTTAAGTATTATTTGTGATAATTATTTTAAGTTATAGTTGTCACCAGTATGTACAAATTTATTTTATAATATATCATTACGCTGGCACCAGACGTTTGACAATATTCAATGAACTTAAAATATAAAGCCATAACAAAAGTACGGCGCCGGTTTTATAAATGTGCATTATTTATTAACGTATTATATAAAAATAAAGTGTATTTCATTAAAATAATATATGTAAAATTATTTATTTTTTAAGTATTATATTATATAGTCTTTTTTATTGCTAGAACTTTAGACTGCTTACAAACGGCGCGGCATAAGAACCAGTACAACTACCAGGTACCAGCGCCCGTACTACTACGTAAGCCCATAGTACAAAGACCATTATGAATTACCTTTTGTGACGCCATGTTAACAGTCTTAGTGTTACCAATGCAAAAAAGTGTGAGAGAGACAAAGCGAACGAACAACCAATAGTACTCTTCTATTATTGCATACTTACCAACAAGGTATTGACATTTCATACTTAACAAGGTATTGACCGCATAATCACTTTGTCTCTTAATAGACAAGACTATTCTGTAAAAAAAAAAATTACTATTATTGATTGACCTGGTCGTGAAATGTTGAAAATTATAAAAACTTATGTTTTAGTATTTTGTACATTGGTTGTTTTTTTTTTTAATTTTTCGTCTATATGTATTCGCGTTTCTCTTACAGAATAGTTCCATAATTCATTATGTTTAAAACAATACGTAAAAACACTGATGTAATATAAAATTATATAAATACATAATTCGCTTGACATATGTAATAGGAATTGTTACGATTCTGATAATAATTTCAAAGATTAGCTTATATTCAAATATCTATATTGTAAATAGGTACTTTGTTTAATATATTATGGCAACTATTTTATAAATTATTCCATGTTGTTAATTTATAACTATCTTTATTATAAACATGACGTTACTTTGTATATATTTTTTTTCTATTTTGTACTATAAATTATAATCGTTATATTTGATAATATTGATATGTAGAGCACAACAAATTTACATTTCACTAATAGCATTTAATACACTGCAATACAGGGTGTAACAAAACCCCTGTCCGACCCTTGAAGTTATTTACCGACTCACGATACCCAATAACCACTTCACGGGTCGGACAGGGTTTTTGTTACATTCTGTATGTAAATGCTTTTTAAATAATCGTTTTTACTTAGCGTATTTCGTACTCGTTATGTTATTTAAATCCGAATAATCGAAATCATTCGAAATATATATCGATTTTGTCATTAATGTTTCAAATATAAATCTTAAGAATTTATAGACAAAAGATAATAATATATATTTTATCAGATTTAATTAAATAATATTTTTTATACTTTCTTCAATTTTAACTGCATAATAATAATAATAATTTATTAGATCTTCGTTTAAGTACAATTAAAAAAAAACGTAAAACAATGTTTACTCTACATATATAAATAGAAAATGTAAAGGAGTTTCAATGATGCCTGTTATCATGTTAAAAATTATATATATATATTTAAATTGAGAGAATTCGTTACACCGCGAAACATATCATATTTATTCCATAAAAACATTTAGATATAAATGTTGGGACCGACGCGACGTATCATCGTGACGTCATCATTGAGAACTGTTAAAGATCATTGTATTGAGCCTTGACATGATAATTATGATTTTGATAACATTTTCGTAAAAATACTTTATTTGTAATCAAATAAAGTGCGTGCTAAAATCGTCATTAAAATTATATTTATACAATTTTGATAGTAATTATTTATAATTACGACGAAATGAACTAGGAAATTCAAATTTACTATAACATTTTGATATGTGAAATATTAAAATAAATTATAAAACAATTTTTAGTTGTAATTTTTAATTAGGGTGTTCTAAAACTCGCCCGTTCATACCGCGTAAATTGACGTTTCGGTCAATTATACTTAGATACACATAATAAAATAATGTATTACAAAACGAAGGTTAGAAATGTTGTGATTAAATTATCAATTATTATACGAAATAAAGTTACGTTGTTTGTTTAATTTATTTTTTCATTTACCCTCGTATTCATTATAACCTTATCTATAGCATATTTTTCACAAGTTATACATAATGATGATGTAATAGAAGTGTTACAACATAACCCTGTATTGCAGTGTATAAAAACAAAAAGCTCAGCAATCAGCGTCTCTAAGCTTCGTTCAACGCGTTTTACGTCAGCAAGGGTCGCTAGGGAATCCGTGAGACTGTGTGTTGACCAAAATGACTCTTATACCAATAGTGATAAGATCGGCGTGGGGTATAGGGATGGGGTGATGAAGGGTGGATCGATGGTCTGAGGTGGCTGAAGAGAGACGCCCTCTAGCGTCTCGTAAGTGAGATACTCAGTGTGCGGGGATCTCCGCCGTGGCTAAGCCGCGTGTGTGAACTTCAACCCCCGAGAACCTGTCAACGATTTGACGACAGGTCAGTAAATATTTTTATACCTCCCCGTACAAATGAACAGACAGAATCAGATTGGACTTAATACATATTAAAGAAATATTAAAGTAGTAATTTATTTCAATTTTAGTTATTTTAAATTGTCGCAAGTTTTACAAATTAAAGATAGTAAAATTGTTTGGTTATTGACATAATTAACTATTTATAAATTGTCTTTGTGCGTGTGAATATTATAATAAATATATTTTGTTTTACTAAATTTTTTATTCGAAATTTGTTATTATATTTCATTAAAAAATATAAAGACAAAATATTTTGGTAATTAAGTGTGACTGTTTACTATATTACTCGTTTGTGTATTTTATTTCATTCAAGTCGGCTATGTATTTTTATTCGTTATTAAGATAAAACATTTTATATGGTCAGTAGATATTTAATAATAAGTATTTAATTCAATTTACACGTCGTTCGGTTTTTCCCACTACTAGTTATAGCTTTTTTAAATATCGACTAAATACAATAAAATACTACGTTGATAATTAAATTATAAAATACTCGAACATAAAAGCTACCGTTTGGATTATTTGTCTTAAAATATTTTTAAGTTATACTATATTATTTATAAAATTATCAAATAAAATACATTAAATTTATACATTCGCTTAACAATACAACATTTATTAAAACATTAGTATTAAACTGTACACATATAGCTTAACATCTAGAGACGCTCTACCGACTCCTTCTTTTGTCTTTATCGTTTTGAGTTTACTAAGCATAAAACATCAGTCATTCAAATTATTATTTGGACGTTAGAAATAATGTTTGACTATTTCCCGAAACTGCTGTACTTAATATACCTCGTATACCTGTATCAACTTTTATTCTATATATTAACTTATACAGTATCACTAAAAACATCCATTACCAGGTATAGATAATAAATATTTATTTGTTTTACATTTTATTTAATTATTACGTTTATAATATTTACTAACATTAGATAGATTTTAACTTTAAAGAAAGTAATTTTCTTTAGAGTTAAAATATAATTTTACTGTTTAATTTGTTTGGGTAAAATCTTGCGACTTCATTTTACAAAATTCTATCGTCACCAAAAGAGTATACTAAATTTAATTCGTTTTACCTACATGTAAAAAATAAGTATTTATTTTAAATATACATAATAACTATTATTTACATAAATGATAACATTTTAAACTATCTTACTCGTGGTTTAAAAGACTAAATAATTTAACATCGTTGCAAGTATCGTGGGGATAGGAAGAACGGCTTGTTGATTGTAATGAAGAATGGAGTCTCATTCACTCAAGGTGACCGCGCTTTAGTGATGCACTCCTACAGTAACTGGACTGGTTTTCTTCTTGAACTGCACAAACATTAAACTGGACTAAATAAATGCAACTTGCAGTGAATGCTATTTGTACAATTATGTATGACGCAATGCGCACATATTTTGGATACTATTTTAAGTAGTCAGCTATTTAACAATTAACAACGAGTACTTAGATCTTTTTACGACTTATAAATAATAAAAAAATGCGTCTGGAGAGGGCTGTGTTGATTGCTGCCTTTGGAAAGACTGCCATAGACTTGGAAAGCCATATTATAAGGATAATGACAAAAAGTTAAAAAATCTTTCATTTGTATATGAATTCCCTGAGGTCTCCACCCTTCCCCTACCTGGCTACGCCCATGTTTTCCTTTTTACAAAAATGAAATATAATTAAAAAATCGTTTACCTAATAAAGTAGTTATTCTTAGTAGGCAAATAATATTATATTGTATTAAATTGAATATTATTTTTGTTCTCATTCTAATTCTAATTAGTTATAGATTCTCAAAGTTCCTCGGTGGTAGGACTTTGTGTCCGGGTTTCTACCTCATCTGGGTAGGTACCACCCACTCATCAGATATTCTACCGCAAAACAGCAGTACTTTGTATTGTTATATTTCGGTTTGAAAGGTGAGTGAGCCAGTGTAGTTACAGGCTCAAGGGACATAACATCTTAGTTCCCAAGGTTGGCGCATTGGCGACATTTCTAACAATGCCAATGTCTATGGGCGTTGGTGACCACTTACCTATAATAAAAAACATCAAATTAACTTATGGCTTATAGTTATGTCATATATGATTTTGCCATATACTAAAACAAACTGAAACCCTTAAACCAAATATTCTTATGCTAAAGCTGAAATCGGATAAGACATGTTATTACATTTTTGCGTGACTCGCTTTACATATTATTGTCTACTACCCTTACGTAGGATCTATAGAAATCGAAAACATTCTTTGTCTATTATTCTTTTACTAGCGTTTTGATCGGTTTTACCCGCGTAATTCTCGTTCCCGACATTAAATACGTGTTACTTTACGTAGTGACTTTAAAATAATCCTAATATTTTATGAATTTTCATGGAACAAAGTAATAACTTAGGAACAGCATATGAAATAATATGAATGTTAAAATAATAAAATATAATTGAATAGTTATTACTTTTTAACATAAAAAGCTGGTACTTTTTTTTTTTTTTATTGCATAAGAAGGCGGACGAGCATATGGGCCACCTGATGGTAAGTGGTCACTGGTCACCAACGCCCATAGACATTGGCGTTGTAAGAGCTGTTAACCATCTCTTACATCGCCAATGCGCCACCAACCTTACTGCTTTTTTCAGACGAATTTTAGCAACAGATGTCGCGATGTCATCAATTATGATAATGAAATAACCATATCATCTGATTAATTATTATTGAGTCAATAGATAAGTGTTGACATTTTATATATAAAAAAGTGATTGCGGTTTTGTTTACCCTGCCTGGACTAATTAACCGACGGTCAATATATATGTTAATTAATTAATAACCGGCCTTAACTCGAGGTAACATTCAAGTGGAACAATATCAACCTTTCAATCAATCAACATAGTTGTGCTAGATATATACTCAATTAAAAGTTGTTGATTTATATGAGACACTGATTAAAAAAATTATAACAGTTACAATGTTAATTAAATGTTATTTAATTCGCTTTCAATTCATTATCGGTGGGATATTATTGGTAATCATAATTACTTGGTGGTAGAGCTTTGTGCAAGCTCGTCTGGGTGGGTACCACCTGCTCATCAGATATACTGCTGTTTTGCGGCAGAATTTTTATTGCTGTGTTCCGGTTTGAAGGGTGAGTGAGCCAGTGTAATTACAGTCACATGGGACGTAACATCTTAGTTCCCAAGGTTGGTGGCGCATTGGTGATGTAAGCGATGGTTAACATTTCTTACAATGCCATTGTCTATGGGCGTTGGTGCCCACTTACCATCAGGTGGCCCATATGCTCGTCCGCCTTCCTATACAATAAAAAAAAAATCTAACTAATTTTTTTTTTATAAATAAAATAAATGTTCCACCATAAAATTATAATCCTAAATGATATATCATTTTATTTAAAATAAGTTCATTTAAATAAAACTTAATATTTTTTTACATGTCTGATGAAATTCACTTACACATTACTAATACATATATAAGGAAGAAACAGCATAGTTGTTACTAGAATGTTGTTTTCATAAAACTTATATGACTATTATAATATGTTTATAAATGCGAAAATTAGTTTGTTTATTTGTTCCGCTTTCACGTCTTAACTACTCAGCTGATCATCATGATGTTTTTCATTAACAGCAAGAGACTTAGGGTAAATAACACCTGCAAGCAAATCTCGAATAATCTATGATATTCATAAAAAATTAAAGTATTCAGAGTCGTGAAAAATGAATGAAAGTCTGCGAAGATGTTGTCGGGACATTGGAAGTAAAGTTAAAGTGGATACATAAGTAGTAAGGCGAATATTGTTGCATTATAAATGAAGATAATATATAAAACCTCCTTCGATTAAAATAGGCTGTACGTATGTATGTTCGCCGATTAATCTAATAAGGGTAGAACGATTTGGATGATTTAAATGTAGGTTGAGATATGTCTCCAAAGGACACTTTGTATTTTTTTTCTTCTTCTTTTCTTTCTTTATTAAACTGACAATATGTTTGCTTGTTGATTTTGTTTTGAGTCGCTACAGAACGGTCGCTTAATGTCGTTCCCCCACTTCCTGTTAACTTTAAGTCAAATTAATTGTCCCACAGTATCAATTCTTATCAAAATTAATAACATATTGTTTTTAAAAGTTTCCTGTACATAAAAATAACCGTGTAGGTACACTTTACAATTTAGACTTCTACTTTCGCATATAAAACACGATGATTCACAAAGACGTGATGTTGTTTGGTTAAAGCTCATTGTTATAAAAAAAAATATGGTTGTCTGTAAAGTCGGTTTACGGAAGATAGTTTAAAGTGACAACGTCATAACAAAACATTGATGAAATGACTGCAATCGAGTGAAAGAGAGATAGATGCGGCGCAAGCGTACAATCAGCGTAACGGGACAATTTTGCATGCAGCGTTCATCAATTTATTAGACGTTGTCAAGTCAAAAAGTACACTAATTGTATATGACGGTACACATGTATATGTATAAATATTCCAGTTTGTTTAGTAATATGAGTGATCACAAGATACTTTAATTAATATGTAAGGAAAAACACAAAACACGCGGGCACGTCAACATGATGTATCAGCACAGTAGGTACAGGCGTATCGATCATTATGCTTGTTTTCTAAGTAATTTACTTGGATCTTAATTACAAATTGCATGCCATTTATGTTTTCACTTTACTAAGAGCAGTTCTTGCCAAAAAAAACTTAACTAATAAGCTAACTGGAATTGCTAAAATAATACTGCACTTTAATTATATCACGGATTAAACAGTTTTCAGTTTTTAAACTAAGAGAGAAAAGTAAAAATTTGAATAAGAAATTAAACCACCTATAACGCTTCTAGCAAATGCACTAAACAGTAAAAAAAACCTGAGCTGTGTCATTTTAGCTGTGTGATTTTATTTTATAGTCTTTTCTTTTTATAGTCTATATGCATTGCACTGACTGTCGTCGGCACCGACTTCAATAGTTTTAAGGTTTGTTTTTGCATATTTACCTAAATACCAGAAGGCGACCCGTTGTGTTACTGAGTTACTCGGAAGCTATCATCGTTATTATTCAATAATATAATTGTAAAGTAATATGTAACCCCTATTCCTACTGTCAGCCTATCGCCTCCACCTGCACTAATGCGGGTTGGTAGATGCACATGCGGAATATTTTTTATCTAATTCTATAGGTTAACTCACGACGTTGTCCATGTTTGTTATAATTAACTTTAGCACATGAAAATTCAGTGATGTTTGTCCGAGCTTACACCCGAAATTTTACTGTTATGAATTATTTTAACTACTGTACCATCTTTAAGGATCACAATTTAATACATATCTATTTAATTATTTTATAACCGCCATTAAAAAGTACATTATTTAGGCTTACCAGTGCATTCTGCATTGCAATGCACTCCACTTCTCCACTGACTCACTCAATATTCAAACGGTAATGCCAATGATAGCATAATAATTGATATATGGGTCGTACCCATTCAGACGTGCATGCAAAAGCCCTATCTACTATCGATGTTGTCCTAACTATGTTCGGTGCAGATAATTTTATTACTCACATACATAATTGCTTTAGCCTGAGTAATATTCTAATGGATATACCGACAGAAGCCGTAAGCCGGCAGTCTCGGTTGTTATTAGAAGCATAATAATCGTTAAATCTAGAACGATACATCAAAAGTTACTGATTTGTCCATAAAGTCTGTATAAGAAAAGTATATACGGGCAATTTCTTAGAAAATGCAAGAAATAATTTGCAACAATAGTTTGTATCACGAAGTGTATAACACTATTGCTATAACAAGGTTAGACAAGCTTGGACTCTGAGATGACCGG
Source organism: Nymphalis c-album (assembly GCA_963151315.1). NCBI lineage: Eukaryota > Metazoa > Arthropoda > Insecta > Lepidoptera > Nymphalidae > Nymphalis > Nymphalis c-album. The sequence goes on along the minus strand of OY720590.1, from coordinate 4,889,156 downwards.
CTATGGAATGTCTTAACGTTCACATTCTGACCTTCGCTGCCATGTTAATATCAACAATAACTATTTATTAAGCTACTAATACGTCTGTATAATTATTCTATATACAGCCTTACTTATAAACGTCGTAGGTATAGTTAAACCGATTCCTCTCTTTCTGTCATCATTGATTTGCCATTTGAAAGAAGAGGACACAACATTGTTAAACTAATCACTCCTGAACAACGATGATTATATAAAGCAGTTAAATATTTATTCTGTCATCGGTTAGTTGATAAAGTTAATTAAACAAGGAACTGTTAAGATCGTGATGGTCAAGAGAATCAGTAAACATTGAAATATTAAAATATGATTATAACCCAAGAAACTAAGTAGTACATAATAGTATACTGGTAGTTAACGACCAACAAACAAATTACTCATTAAATTCAAATAAATAAAGTGTGATCTAATATTTAAACAGTTAATCCAAAGAATGGTCGTTATACTTATATCAATTTATACATACTACGCGTAAATTCGTAATTTTAGTTTTGATTATAATAGTGTGAATTTTAGCGTGCTCTTTATATATTATGTTAAAATAAATTTAATTCATCAACCTTAAATACGTAACAAAAAGAAGCATGACCGATGAAATGGATAATACTTTATTGTCTACCCAGGACCCATTCGGTTGTGAACTTTCCTCGACAAGGACGAGACGCGCTCGGAATAGAAATTGCCTGCTTATCGATGAGCAAATCTTTTTTAATTTTTTTCAAAGATAAAAAGATTGGATTCACGAAACTGTACAGATATCAGTAACTTTATGTTGATAAGCTATTTTATAATATACAGTTTACAGGGTTCGATTTTATTTGAACGACATTTGTTAATATAGCAAAACTTTGAAAACGAATGATGTTTAGATTTTTTTTTAAATGAATTCAACGAAGAATTTAAACTCAAAGATCGGTTTGATTGAAAATCATTTCAGAGGGTTTAAATAGAAAAATGTAAGCTTTAGCTCACTATCAAGATAAATCAATAATCTATATCAATCTATATCAATAAAATCATAGAGGTCTGCAGTGGTGAGCGCATCAGGGAAAAACTACTGAATAGAATTCAATGAAATTTTCTAAATTTTTTTTCATAGACAGTTGGCCCTTATCAAAAAAAAAAATATTGCGATATCTTCATTTAATAAAAAGTTATTAAAGTTTCAAGAAACAACGATTTGTATATGCACTGGGTGTTCATGTATGTTTAAACAAAGTATATTTTAGCTTGCGATCTTTTTGATGTTTTTCCTTCGTACATAAGAAAACTTTGTTAATATATCAAGCAACGCGGACGAAGTCTAGCCTAGCCTAGCCTAGCTAAGACGAAGCTATTTTAGTATAAAATTATATTTATTTTTCAATGTATAATAAAAAACAAATTAAAGGATTTTTATTTGTGAATTCATAGCTCAAATATTTTCTATGATTCGTAATGTATAACAATGACACAAACTTTTAACCGTAATATTAACGAAACAAAGTAAAGCGAAAATATTAAATAGCTAATGTAATAATTTTAGATTATATTTTTAACTTCTGTTAACATTTCAAGATACATAGGTACGTATAACTATGTCGTCGTTTATTATTCAGTCGTCAGTTACGAGAGAATAACTGCATTCTACTACTTTCACAGCATTGAAATGTCATCACATTTCATATTAACAGTGATATCGTAACGAATAGTAATTCTGTAGATATAACTTCATCAGTTTGTATTTATATGTATTTTATTCTTCAAATTAACAAAGTTTTATTTGGAAGAATAAAATTGAAATAAATATGTAAGTAGTAGGTAGTAGTGTAGTACTTACATTAATAAGTACCTAGTATTTAATACATACAAATACATAATAATAAATAAATACTTTGTTAGGTAGTAAACTAGGAGTATAGATTAGGTTTATGTTATAAAAAAAGTTATAAAAGACATTTTTTTATTACAGCCATTTATAACCTGACTCTGATAAATAAACTATTCAGCATGAAGCTTATACAAGTCACATGTCTTCCATAACACTAAAACGACTCTGCCAGACTAGGGAGACGAACTACTGTACTCTGATTATATTGTAGTTGAATAAACGAAAATGGTAAATTATATTGCAGAAGCCAGTCCACGCATATGATATTAAGAAAACCAGCTTAGATGAACCAATGTTTTTAAATAAGTAGCTTATCCGCCTAACAAACGTTATTTTCCTGTAAATTTTTCACCTAAAACACACCTCCTGGTAAAAAGGGTAAATATTTACAATAGCGGTTTTTTCCCTAGATGGCTCCAAAGTTTAATGACGTATTTTTTATCAATAATGAATAATATTTCATGCAATTTTGAGGAGGGGGAAGACACCGAACATGAACGTGATGTACATACTTACAAAAACAGTATTTTTATTTATGTAAGGAACGTGAGGCTCAGCCGAAAGTTTAAAAGTTATTCCTATTTTTTTCCAGGCTAAAAACATTAGTCACACATGAGCTAGACAATGTGTACATTTAAGCATATTTCACTTGAAATTTACTTTTGCAATTTGAGTAGCAGGATCTATTACAATAATTTGATCGTTATAATGATAGTTTTAGTAGGCAAGAGAGAAAGGGGCAATGTCTCAACTTAATAGGGGTGTAACGACTTCACAACAGTAATCGTCAACGGGCGCCACTCGGTATAGCCATAGTTAATGTCATTAAGCTTAACGATGCTGCGTCTCGTATTCAAAACTCTCGTTTTAATTACTGGGTTGTATACAATTTTGATATAAGTCATTTCAATTTGAGCAAAGTGTAATAAAAGGAAACTTAAAAAAGAAAATGTAAGAAAATTTTATAGAAAAATAAAGTGTTTTTATAGCGAATCAAAAATGAGTAATTAGAATGAGTATGAATATATCATAATAAAATAACGACGAAAACATTGATTACCAATTTGAACTGAATTTTGTTGTTGTTAAATTGGCAAACATTTTGTTTTATTACGTTTAATTTCTAAAACGTAGATATTTATGTCGTATGAACTTAATTATTTGACATTTCAATTCCAATTATTCGCTGAATTAATATAATTCAGTAACTTCATATAACTCATACCACAAATCAACCAATTTTTGTTAAAGTTATGAAAATTCAAAAGCTGTCTGAACAGAATCACATCTTAAATTCTTCTTTTTATTTTTTTATTACTTTAAAGCTATAGACGTTCTTCGTTTGTATAAAGCGATATATCTCAATTTAATTTCTTAGCGCTAGAATATAAACCCTACAGCAGAGTGCTAAAATCCTTTGTTAGTATCTGCGCCATAAAACTGAAAAGACTCAGTTTACGAGGATGAAAAGAGGTTTTAAGGAAAACGATAAAATTTTATTTCTTTATAAGACTCCGTGTTTGGTTTTCGTGTGTTGCATTTCCTTGCACATGGCGTTGGTTGAAACAATTAAAATATTATATTTAATTATTAGAATATCAGCAAAATAGAAGATTAAACACCCGTGTATCGAAGTATCGACTAACAATACTCACATTAATAAAATCAAAATCCTTTAATCAAAACTAGTTTAAGTTAGTTAGCCCGAGGCTTCCCCGCATGTTTAGAAGAGGAAAAGTGTCAGGTATAAAATATTTCAAGTTTGCTTAATCCCAAATTTCATCAAAATCAGTTCAGTGGCTTAGCCATGAAAGAGTAACAGATAGATATACTTTCGCATTTATAATATAAGGGTAGTGAAATATTACACAGTACACTACTTATGTTATTATGAATGTAAAATTAAAAAATACATAAACTTCTTTAGCATCGTTGTGATTTGAAAGTCGATGAAACGAAAAGTAAAAAGTAAAGTAAAGAAACAGCCTGTAAATGTCCCACTGCTGAGCTTAATGCCTCTTCTCCTTTTTTTTGAGGAGAAGGTTTGGAGCTTATTCCACCACGCTGCTCCAATGCGGATTGGTGGAATTCACATGTGGCAGAATTTTGAGTGAAATTTGACACATGCAGGTTTCCTCACGATGTTTTCCTTCACCGTCAAGCACGAGATGAATTATAAACACAAATTAAGCACTTGAAAATTCAGTGGTGCCTGCCCGGGTTTGAACCCACGATCATCGGTTAAGATTCACGCGTTGTAGCCACTGGGCCATCTCGGCTTTTTTAACGAAAAAGCGACATTAAAAAGATACAGACATATAAATTCATAAGATTTAACGTGGGAGAAAATGAGATAGAAAGCATTATACAGTTGAAGCCAAAATTTTTGAAGGTTTCACTTCTACCACGTGTGAATAGCACACGTTCTTTTTCAGATTTTTTAATTATTTAACATTCTAAATATAACAAAGAAATATCCAGAAGTCGATTATTTCATTCTTAAAATTAGATCATAATTATAAAGGAAACCACTTTTTTATTAATTTAAATTATATTTTATAGTATTATGTATTCGTTATATTATATATTTATATTGTCCGTCTTATTCAATAAAGCTAAAAACGAATACCTACGCACATTAACAGACGTGCAGACGACATCGTTTCAACTTAGTACTACATGTCCCGAAGATGTCCTCAATCTTATACATACCAGCTATAACTATGTTGTAGCTCAAACAACACATAAATCATTCTTGCAATATAACCTTTATTTTTATTGTAATAGAGACGATAATATCAATACATTTTCGTAGTTACGCATTCGTCCTGTCACACTATACAATCGAGACCAGAATAGTATAACACTATAATAACACTTGATGTATTGCAATTGTTATCATACGTATATTTTATTACTTTTATTATGATAAACTGGCCTATATAAAAGTTTTATTTAATGTCAACGAACAATTAATGATATTACATACAATGACAAAATTAATTAGCAATTGCTTTTCGGTATAATATTAAACACAGTTTCAAATTAATTAGTGTACCTACTTATAGCTTTTATTGCGATAATTTAAGCAGAGGAGATGATAATTAATTCGTTGTTATTAATTTGTTTGTTACCTTTCCAAATGTAAAGAATACTAAAGATGCATTTCATTTAACAGAACTGGTCCTCATTCTCTTAATTTTCTGGAGAAATATAAACAACACACAAAATTATAACGATATAAATTCAAACACTACAAACAATTTCTTTTTCAAAGAAAATTTAATGATAATTCTAAATATTCAGCATAAATTTATTTAAAATGCATAGCATACTTTATTTAACACCGGAGGTAAAAAGTCTAGGCGCACCGTAATGAATAGAGTTAACGATGAAAATTACATTTTCATTGCACGAACGGAACATTTCCGCCGGAGGGCGCCTGCAAGTTGAAAGGGTGAGGTGGTGAAAAAAAATCATGCACCTAACCACTTGAATTATAAAAAGAGGGTCTTCAACCTTTTGTAAAAAAATGGGTACATACACCTTTCTTTCAGAAACGTGTTTAATCTGCGTTCTCTATCTACCGTAGTAGTACCTATGTCAAGTTAAAAAAGTGGAAACGCATATAAAACACTGCAACGTTTTTAACGAAGCAAGTCTGTAGTTTTCGACTATTTATATCATCTTCTGATAATTATGTGTGAATATATATTTATAAAAGCCGAGATGGCCCAGTGGTAAGAACGCGTGAATCTCAACCCATTTTCTTGGGTTCAAACCCCGGGCAAGCACCGCTGAATTTCATGTGCTTAATTTGTGATTATAATTCATCTCGTGCTTGACGGTGAAGGAAAACATCGTGAGGAAACCTGCATGTGTCAAGTTTCATTGAAATTCTGTCACATGTGTATTCCACCAACCCGCATTCGAGCAGCGTGGTGGAATAAGCTCCAAAACCTTCTCCTCACAAAGAGGAGAAGAGGCCTTAGCCCAGCAGTGGGACATTCACAGGCTGTTACTATATATTTATAATATGTATATTTAATTTGTATTATAGTATAACTAGCTTATAAATAGCGATGTTGTATATGTGTTATAATAATTGACAAGTATGTATTTAATATTATGATAGTACCTAATATTAAATAAACATAAAATACTAAAAAATGATATAGATGCCCGAAGGTTGTCTGCATGCAATATGACTGTCTTTGTTCGTTTGTACTCGAATAAAATGTATATTTATTTTCCCTTTTTGTGTGCAATAATTTTGTTTTCTTTCTTTGTGATCACGCGATTTGTATATAATTAGCGTAATTATTTTATCTTAATAATTCTAGTGATTTTTAGTCTAGTTTAAAATTAAACTTATCATATCATTCATATACCTATATTAATATGTCTTTAATAAAAGTGGGTACAATTTAATTACGATTTAGCCGACAGGGTCTTACGCTTATATTTTTTAATACTCATTTAATTTTATTCAAATTTAAATAATAAATTTATAATCAATATAATTTAAAGTGAGGAATTTGACGTTGTCGTCAACCCGTGAAGTTGTCAAACATTGCCATGATATGGTCCGACAGTTATCCTCTGTAATAGAGAATTCGCCGCATAGCTGGTAAAATATTTATGTACATACGTATCGTGAAGCTTGCTCACATGTATGTACCTGTACATATGTACTGTTCAGATTGAATACTATAAGTGCAACGTGTACGTACAGGGTACAGAATAGAACTGAATATATATATAATAATCGATCTCTCAATATGTACACTTAGAATGTTCTAATATATTCCACAAAAGATAAAGGATATAATAAATTAAGTTAACATATAGAAAAGTAATTTTTCTAGGCTTTTTTTCACAGTAATTTTGTTCCAATTGATCAGATACCTAACAAATTCAGTATAATATTATTTATGTTCATTTTTATGTCTTGTATGTACATAAACAAGATAGGTATTATATAAGATTAACGATATACTAGAATTCATGAACATAATGAACTATATAGACGTTATATTTCTAAAAATGTTTATTTATTTCTGAAAACAATCAAAACAGACTTACATAACATGCGGCTTGCCACAATCCATGATGCCTATTTTTTCACGTAATAAACATCCCGTCCTTTCTACAAGTGTATATTAATCGGAAGACAGAACTCGAGAAGGCATCCGGTCCGTAATTCATCCGAGTTGAGTGACGCGACCCTCGCAAATTGCTTATTTTAAAACTCTCGATTGTCTATGACCTAATTTAAAACCCTTGATTGTCTATGACCTAATTTAAAACCTTCGATTGTCTATGACCTAATTTAAAACCCTCGATTGCTTATGACCTAATTTCCTACACGTAATTTGGACAACTTTGTATTATTGTTTCAGAGTGGTTTGTATATTTTTTGTGACACTAAAGTCAATGCATATAATTTCCGGAGTTTCCATTTTTTTTAATCAATGTATTTTGTGCAGTACAGTTCTGTTTAGTACTATTATTTAATAATGCATGATTATTACAATTAAAATTCATTTTTAATTAAAATAACTATGTTTAAGGGACACACTGCATAATACAAGTATTGAAGATCATCAAATTCCTTTGACCAGCATGTTTCGGCGACATGACGCGCTCTATTTATTTTGCTTTTAGCAAAATTAAAGTACTGTGAAAGAAATGAATGTTTTAATTTTTCTGCTTTATAATATATTTTTATATACCTAACTCTTATTTCATCATAATTTTTCTTAATCATGTAACTTATAAAAAAATGTATACACGTGAAGTTATTCTCATATTTTGAAATTTACTAGATATGAAAGAAAAAATAATTTTACGCAAACAGACTCGCATGTAACAACTTGTATAGATATATACATCTTTTACATAGTGACATCTGACGTCGAGTGTTTTAACGTGGAAGTGTAATTTAAAACTAAATCTCATCAACTTGTCCCCTGAACGATATTGGAAACGCATTTCAAATTAATTCGCATTAACGCTTCAAGAGATTCGATAGAGCGAACTCCGTCGCCATACTTGATTTAGTTATTATTATATATTTAAGTTTTTTTTTATTATTTACGTAACGAAATATAAATTAATGTACCTATAGCAATTTATAAAAATAATTTCTAGAAATTACCTTTGTATTCAATACTCGCAATCTAGCCAGCCTAAAATTTGTTCTATACTAGTTAATTTCATAACCAAAATGTGAACAAAACCTTTTCAACACAAGATCATTTATACCAAAATAATGTTTAAGAACTTAAAAGGCTTAAATTCATTAGAAATTTACTTAAAAACTTTTTTTTTAATAACGTGAACTAAGAGTATGTAACTAACAAGTAGGTATTATGATGCATTAATCGTTGCTAATGCATGCAATGCAAGAGAAAAAAATCTGGCAAAGATTAGCTATTTTTAGAACCAACCTCTGAAGTGGTCGTTCGTCATCTTGATCTTGATCGTTTTATTAAAAGACGTCTTGATACTTTAAACGTATGCTCTCAATTATTTCCTAACGTCAACGGATTTCATTACGCTTTAGGTTCTCTTGACTTAAATATCATTTAATATTCAATGTTATTTAATATAAGTGTATAACATTATCAGTCATATTAAAAACTCACAAAGAAACATTGACATGCTAAGTATTATCTATACCTACTAATACGTATATAAAGCTGAAGAGTTGGTTTTCATCTCAGGAACTACTAGTTCGAATTTAATAATTATTTTTGTGCTAGATAGTTTTTTTATCGATGAAAAACAAACTCAAAGCTTATTTTTATTTATTATAATTTTATTAATTATACGCGGGTGAAACCGCGGAGCACAACTAGTATGTATATTGTATGGTACATACATTAAAGTTACTGCTAAATACATGTGGATCAGTCCTTTGAAAATGGATTAATATTACGAATTGTCTTAACTTACTAAGTTAATTTCAAGTTTAAAAAGCCAAAAAAAATAGCTGAGATAAGATGCCCAGTGGTTAGAGCACCTGACCCTAAACGAAGATTGCGGTCATGCACCACTGAAATTTTTTGTGCTTAATTTATGTGAAATGTAAAAGTCATCGTGAAGAAACCTGCATGTGTCAGATATAAAATCTGCCGCGTGTGTATTAACCAATACGCATTGGTGTAGTTTAGTGGATTAAGCTTCTCAAATCTTCTCAAATAGAGAACAGACATTAACCAAGCAGTGCGATAGTAACTTAATTACTTTTACTCAAAACCATTTATATTGAATCAGTACTCAGTATGTCATATTATTTTGTTTTGTATAACTCATTACAAAGTTGAGAGCCGTAGTTATGAGTTTAGATAATTTAAATGAAATTTCGCAACACAATTTTGTTACGGGTCAATTGCACGTCAAAACTTTAATATTTTGTGATGTGGTGCGAATATATTAGTGACTAGTAATTAGGTACTGTATAAAACATATTAGACTAACAAATTTCGTTGAAAAACTACTACTTAAAAACAACGTATGTACTTCACTATGCCCGTGTTTCAAAAGACACTTCAGTTGCCACTTGGTTCGTATAGTTAGATGTTTTTTCTCTTCCATTCATCTAGTTATATGCCCCGTTCATCGGTTACTCCTTCTTGCGCATGCCATATCTCACACATTCCATCCCATTTTTATTCGGTCATCGTCTTGCCTTATAACCCATCTACATTAATACCTAACACTTCTTGTAGTATGAAATTTCTTCGGCATGTCCAAATAATGATTATCAGTGTTCTTTTAGTTCTTCTATATTGGAACGTAATTCAAACGTACTCTTACATATATATTTTTTATTTTATCCTTTCTAGTTACTCGTCGGTTCGTCAATTAATGACCAACTCAACATTCTCATCATGACAGAATGCTTTCTCTTTTTTCTTCACCTTAAGAGCCCATAACTCTCATTTATATAACAAATGTATAGAGTCTTTAGCTTGCATATGCTCAAATTTGGTCTTGCTGATTTTCAGGGCATTATTTTGTAGCATTTAGTGCATATTACAATGTCATCAGCAAGTTATGCACCAGCTCTTTTTTAATGTCAAATAGTAAGAACTCTTACGTTTACCTTTCGTGCAGACCAACCGACTCAATGAACCCATCATCGTGTCCAGCTATCGATATTCTATCTTGTACTCCACGTACTTCTAAGTTTTTCTTTGTGCGTTCAAATAAATTTTCAAGATCAACTAATACTATATTCTAGTATTTATATAGTTAAGATTCACTTACATTTTCTTTCGAAGACTAAATATTTATAGGAACATTGGAACGCTAATATGTGTATTTTCTTAAAGTTCGTATATTTATCATACAACAGTTATTATTGTATAAATAAGCCCTTATTAATAGACGCAACTAACGTATTATGTAATCTATTTCTGATCTCATAGAGCCTTGGTAACTTCTACAAAACTAGCAAGCCCTAACGAGGTCTCGTTAGTTGACGTTGACTAATGAGTCGTGAACCAATAACCATGTAAATTAAAAATTATAACAATACATCGTTCACTCGAGGGCATAGAAAAAAATTACAGCTATTTTTATTATCTTCCACACGGGCTGACTCAGAGCCCTTTAAAAAACTGTACTACGCCTTGCTTTTCTTTTCATCTGGATTTTAACCTAAATGAAAATCTTGCCCATGTACTGGTTTTCTTCAAACAAATGAGTTTATCTTTATATGTATGTATGTACATTCGGTAACCGATGCATTCGTCCGTACTTTGCTAATGCATCGTAAAACGCCCGCCATTATTTTAAACGCGGCTATGTATCACTACTATATTTCATATTTCAAATCACAGAAACAATTCCCTTTCTCTTAGTCTGATCTAAGATAAAGCACGTCGGTTGGATGGAACTACCATTTAAGTAAAAAAAGAACATTACGTTGTATCTTATATAACACACATAGTCTATGTGTATATGACGAGACCACTTGACATACATACTGCATACATGACACAAAATGTGTACCACATTGAACAAATAGCCTTAAAAATATTTGAAATTGATTTTTTTTATAGAAAAGTAGAATGCCAGTGAATTTTCCACAGCTGGGCAATAGCGTCCCCTCTTGAGAAAGGCTTGAAACTTTGTGCAACTCCAATGCATTTTATTGGACAGTAGATATACGCGTGGCAGAAATTCATCCAACACAGGAACATTCGACATATATATACCTTCATCAATGAACCGAAAATGATTTATTTCATTAAGCGCATGAGAACTCTATAATGGTAGCCCGGGTTTGCACCTGCAATCTTCGATTAAGATTCACATCTACCAGGCACTGGGCCATGTATCTAATAAATAGATAGCTCTATGTATCTAAGAAAAAGAATATCCTGTTTTAACGAATCGACAGATTGATAGACGAACACGCTTTAGGCATATAATATATAAATACATGTTGTTGTTAAAATATCTATCCGTGTAAGAAAAATAAAAGAATTGCTTCTCTTCTCCAAGTTCTAAAAATCCATGACAATATATATGTAATTGTTAATTTAAGCAACATAAAGGTATACCTTAGTATAATACCATATACTTATACCTATCGTTATGTACACACACGTAGCCGCTTGTTTATTTACTGTCGAAGGCTTTCATAATATTACAATAGCTGAGGAAAACGTATAATACATAATCCCTGAGGGATGTAACAGGATCGGGCAATTTGCCAATGTGCGTAGGCTTCGCTGAATGTCCTCCATCCTGCGAAGGGCGACCCAAGGTCGAACCGGGACGTAAATAAAAAGGTGCTCGTAAAGTAATGTTTATTTATCAAGGGCTTTGTTTTATTCTTAGTTAATCTAAGACATTTTTAAAGTGCTTTCTGTGTAAACTTTGAACGGAAGCATTTCGCTAAATAATCATTAATTCTCAATACCTACTAAGTTTCTTTTAGCATAGTAGATTATGTTCAATTGAGTAATATTTATAGTTATATCTTTCATATATTTAAATGATAACTTCATGAACTATTAAAAAGTAACAAAAAATACTAAAATATTATATTGTATATACCAACAACAACAACAAATAAATTCACGGTCAAAATTAATTAGGCGTAATATTGACCTAATTGCTTAGCAAAGTATAGCATAAATTAAATTTATTTCCTTTGTTTCAGGGCTAGGCCATTCGTACAATTCACGCAAGCAGTAAAAACCAAAATCAATTCTAAACTCTGGTTCATTCATACGAGTAACACAGTGGTGTGGTGTAACTCGGTATGCGCTAACGCTCTGAACGCTTTGTGTCATGACAGTGACACAAGAACGTCCACCGCCCAGTACACTGCGCATCAGGCGAACGATAACCGACCTCTTCCATTCATTGTGCCAAGATTCGATTTCATCGGCGCTCTCACTCCGCCAGTAGTCGCACGTGCGCCACAGCACGCAGCGAGACTGCAATTCGCGAGAGGAACTGAAAATCTTACAATGCAATTTAAGTAGCCTCAATGGAATACAGGCTGGTTGTTCACTAAATAAATTCGAATTCTAGATTTGAATTTTATAAGTAAGTCCATTTTGATAGGTCCACGGTGACGTGAACTGTTATTTATAAAAATAAACAAATCGTAAGTGTGATAACAGTTTTGTAACAGTGCATTGTCGAGGACTGAATAGTGAGAAATAAATAGTGTAAAATGACATCGCGATCCAAGGAGAAGGTAGCGGCAGCTTTTCGGAAGCTGTTCCGCTCTCCAGAGAAGCTTGACAACGAAGTAGCCGGTCCGAGTGGGTCGCCGGCCAGGCGCGGTCTATTTCGTCGACACAGGTAAAGTAAAAACTTCCATTTTCTTAAAATTAATATAAATCTTAATTAGAACACAATATATACTTAAATATATACTGTTATTAATACATTTTAAATGAGATTATAAGTAACTTATCAATACCCCAAATAGGTAACTTTACATTTATCGCCTAATGTATTCATAAATATTTATTTAGGTCAAAATCAAATAAAACAAGCAGTAACGACTTAAGCCATAGTTATTTAATACTTATTCATTTAAGTTTATTTTATAGAAACTCTAGAAAAATCGACGTCTTGTTTGCAACATTTGCAGACCATCTTGATGGCATGTGGCAATTTGATTGTGTTATAAAAGAAAACAGAAAAAAACATAATCATCACCATTATTTGATATGTAAAACAAAACCAAACTGAACTATTTATATTTTATTACCTAAATACATTCTACATTAGTTAGATCTGTTTTATGTTCAAAAAGAAAAAAAAGAACAAAACATTATTTGCAAATGTTTTCTTTATAACAAAGATTTTTTTGGGCGTTAATAAAATTATATACAGCTATATTTACCGCCATTTTTTTAAATTATTTCTATGAGCTCTACATGCTCTATAAGAGCAAAACTTTTAGCTTTATACACATATTCGCTGCACGTACATTCTCTGTATAAAGTACATGCATACGTAATCCGCATTCTTTTCGTTTTTTTTTTATTGCAACACATAACTCGACTCGACGATAAATTTCTAAAATCAATTAATATTTAAATATTCAATCAACCAAGACACTAGTCCCTAATGGCTAAAATCTTGTCAGACTTTAAAATGCACTCAATCTAATCGCATACAATTTCCATAAATATACATAAATAAATACTCTACCTTAAATACTACATAGTCAAAGGAACAAATCAGATATAATAACTGTAAAATGTATATATTTAAGTATATAAATTTTACATTTATTATGTCTGATTAGTTCCTTTGACTATTTCAAGATAATCCAAAAAATAATCAAAATTGCGTAGCTTTAGAGGGTTGTTTTTTTGTGATAATATTCATTTGACATAACACTAATGACACTTTTAAATTGAAGTGTCGATAGAGCCAGTCCACCACCCACTCGCGTTGTACAATACATACGTATATTGTATACCGTGTCAACTAATATGATGAAAGACCACTTATCGCTAATAACGTTGAAAGGGTATTATTTTACCAAGTAGGTAATTTTAAATATATTAGTTAGTAAAATATTATATCCCGTTCGAGACATTTAAAAATAATATAAAGGTATAAGCAAAAAAAAATGTATAAATTAATTTAATTTGGTGCTAATTTAGTAACAATAAACATATACTTGTTTATAACAAGTAAATATATATTTGTTTATTTATTTAAATTTTATGACGCGAAGACTTTTGCCAAATCACGATTTATAAAAAAAATAAAAATGTTTTTTATTTTGATCTAGTCATTCGCCTCAATGTTATTTATGGTTTCGAAGATGAAGCACAAAAAAGTTGTTATAAGTACTTAGATAATTCCTCGCAAATTTCTATATGTATTATATTTTCTTTCCTAGAGTTTAAAGTACATACATCCAGGATATTAATCTGAAGTATAATATAACCACTTGGTTTAACGATTAGATCATTACACTCTTTGCCACTTATACAACAAGCAAGCAAGTTTCTAAACAAAGATTGCCAACCATATACGGACTTTTCCTGTTTATAATACCGAGTGTAACTAAAGCATGGCTGATTTTGTTTAGTCATGTTTAGTTTTCTTAGCTACATAATTTATATACAAAATATAATATCATATTACAAAAAAGTTATCTAAACATAGGTAATCCTAATTCCACTTATACACAAACGTAAAATTATAGTTAACTAGCTGATACTCGCGACTTCGTCCGCGTTGCTTGATATATTAACAAAGTTTTCTTATGTACGAAGGAAAAAACATCAAAAAGATCGCAAGCAAAAATATACTTTGTTTAAACATACATCCCTGAACACGCAGTGCATATACAAATCGTTGTTTCTTGAAACTTTAATAACTTTTTATTAAATGAAGATATCGCAATATTTTTTTTTTGTTTAGGGCCAAGTGTCTCTGAAATAAAATTTAGAAAATTTCATTGAAATCTATCCATTAGTTTTTCCGTGATGCGCGCACAACTGCAGACCTCTATAATTTTATTTATAGTTAATAGGTAAGTAGTCTCTAATTGATGCTGGGAATTTATGATTTTAAATATTATCTATAAATCTATAGTATTTAACAATGTCCATTTTGCACCTGCAATATGTTCCCACCCTCTCTACAAAATATTACACAAAGTGAGGCTCGTTATATAAATATAGTATACGATGTCGATGTATCATGTGTTTCATTAAATTTTATTATAAATATTAATACATAGACAGACAAAATAGAAAATAATTGTTAATAATTATATTAATCGATTAACAAACAATAATTAACTTTAGCGCCAATTTACTAAATAAATTCCATTTGAAATATAAGTTTTATCAATAATTTTTGTACATTCCCAAAACAATAATAAAATGCGAAACGTAAACTTCTTCACGCTTTAATGCAGTTTTAATAAACATCAGTTATTTTGATCATTCATTTATTTGTTTATTGATGATCCAACGGCGTTATATTGCAATTTATTAGTAGAGACAAAGAAAAGAGTATATATAGGCAAGAGTAAAAAATTAAATCTGATTTTTTAATTGAACCTGATTCAATAAAATACATTGAAACAACAACTTAGCGTAGACAATTATGATTAATTTTAATATGTGTTAGTAGTTTTATTTCAAAAATGCAGTTTTATTATTTATTTATTATATGATTCTAACAAAAGTATGCTTTGGTTGTTTGGGTAATATTATTAAGGTAGGTATAAAAGAGTGTGAAACCATGTTATATGAAGAATGGAAAACAGTATGTTTTCATTGTAAGTGTCCTTCCACTGACTAAAAACAAAAATTCCTTATCTCATGCCGTTGATTAAGAAGAAAATAATTGTTGTCTAATACATTCCGTTGTATTGATTAGAGGTTATAAATTAAATGCGTACGTTACCCTAGTGAATAATTGACTGTTTTTAAGATATAATCAATAATTACGTTAGAAAACTAAAAAATATTAACTTTTGATGAGAATTACAAACATTTTTATCGTATACACACACAACAGTAAAAAAATCTTAATGTCGAATAAGTCTATATAGTCGTTATCATTGATTATTGTCTGTTGACCTCAAACAGTTTCGGTAATTCTCATTTTACTTGTAACGATACAAATAACAAAAGCTCATTACATTACGAAACATAAATAAGGTGTCAAGGAAGCGCAAATAACAGCTCCGTCTTAGTGTTCGAAACTGTAGGAGACAAAGACTTTGTTTACTGAGACGTATGAGGCCACCTATAACTGTGATGTGTGTGACAGACAGCACCGCGTCATTCGAACGCGGAAAGTAACTTTATATGCCTACTAACATACGTAGAGGCAAATCAATGGCTTTTAAAATGTGAGAATGTCACATACATTGCAAAATAAGTATTGCTTGCTACAATACTGTGTTCTTTAGAATCATCTTTGTATGACAAAAATAATATACTTTATGTATCAAGCTTACCTATATGTTTCTTTGTTTGTTTCGTATCCGAGTTGAATCTTTGTACTATTTCTTGATATTTATTTGATGAATTCTGACATAGTACCTACCATAGGTACCTAAAGAACAAATGGTAGGTACAGTATAATCAATACTTATTTATATAACAAAAAAAACAAGAATATTTGCAACTAATATCGGGCATTAGAATCGTTTGTTTGTAGGAATATAGTATCGTTTGTTTAAACGGAATTTTTATTTATCAGTTATTTTTTCCTTTCGAATTTGATGATATATAAGCTCCAATAAATTATTCCATTCCACTCTGGGTATCGTTTGCACAATTGCCGGTACCAAGCTACTTACTGAATAAAATGATAATTATGTATATTTTACATTATTTAACTACACACGTATTATAAGCAAAAATTGCGGATTCAATTCCGGGCAAGCATCGTTTACTCGAACTATCGAGATTCGACACCGTAGTTGAAAAGCTTTCCAAATCTTCTATTTATGGATATTTATGGTAAGTTAACATAACCAGAACAGCCAAAGTAGCTTATATAAACGTACTTATACAAATAAATAAGGTTTACTATAAATAAAAGTATTAAACATAGCACTAGTAAATAAATTGTAAAGCAACACTTTACAAGCATTTTTACTCAACGTACCTATTCTAAACGCTTACATCGATAATGTCACAGAGAAAGCTGTCTGTCGCATAATATTATGTAGCGATACACTATCAGTATGGCTATTAGTGGAGCGACAAGCCGGCTGGCATGCAATGACATTCCAGTTTGAAAACTTGTTAGTTAATTTCAACCTACCTTTAAATAATCGTCATAGTAAGAACCACTAGTTAGTGTTTGTCCTGAAAATCTGGGTATTTATAAAATTATGATTATGCTACACTCTATTTCTTTGAGTAAAACGTGCATATAGAAATACATATGTTGGATATTAACAACGAAAATCTCAATATATTATGTTACATTTATAAACGGACTTAAAATCTCGCATCAATACCTAATATTCACCAAGTATTCTTCAAATGAAACTGATATGATATGCGTAATATATTATTTATAAATGATAGCTAGATAATACTTACGTTGTATAATTAATATAAACTTGTATGTACTTATGTTACGTGAGTTGATGTAAATCTTCATTGAGTATCGATTCATATCATTAAGGAAAACATTAGATAGTATAGGCAAGCTCACTAAAACTATTACACAAAGTTACACAATCGTTTCATACTCGACAATAACGTACTCAAACAAGTGAGTACCTACTTATCTCTTAAAAAATCTGAAGAATCCGTATCTCATCTTGTAGTAAAGAATGTTTTTAGTATCGTATAACACTATGAAACACATTCAAATGAAATAAAAACACATTCAAATTGAACAATTTACAGGGATGGTGTAAGTCCAGCTGAATCAGCTGCGAGCTTACCATCGAGTCCCACAGCCTCTTCACTCTCAAAGAAAAAAGCAGGAGGCGCCACCGATGTACGAGAGAGGGCGGCCGCTGTGCGAACACGAAGACTTATGAAAGAACTTAAAGAAATACAGCGGTCACAAGATCACAGACCAAATCCCATTTTTACAGTAAGTAAATTAAAAAATAATTAATGTTGTGATAAACGTTTTATTTAATAAGCTTTGCCTACTTTTTGCTTATACGCTTCTGGATTACACTAAAAAAATATTCTGATATTGTTATTCAATTTTTATTTTATTAACTAAATTTTGGATATGTTAATTTCAAAAACATTTTCATACAGTGTGATAAACTTATAAAAATAAATTTAGATGCTAGAATAAATGTAGATACCCTACATTAATTAGAAAAACGTTGTAATTGTTTGAATAGGTGGAACTAGTCAATGACAATTTGTTCGAGTGGCACGTCCGACTGCACCAGATTGATCCCGAGAGCGATTTGGCGTCAGATCTGCGGGAACTAAACATACCTAACATTTTACTGCATTTGATATTCCCTGAAAATTTCCCATTTGCGCCACCTTTTATGCGGGTCATTGAACCACGAATAGAAAAAGGATTTGTAATGGAAGGTATTTCTTTTATTTACCGTATTTATATAACTCTCACATCTTTACAGTTATTACCTAAATGTATGTGGTATGGTTGTTGATAAGATATATACGTTTCTAATAAAATAGACACGTTAATTGTCTGAATGAATGAACTTTGAAGATGAGATTCATCTGCATGGTTTAAAACTAAAATTCATCAAAAATAACGTGAACGGGAACAATTTTTTTTTTCTCATATTTAAAGGTGGAGCAATTTGCATGGAATTGCTAACACCGCGTGGATGGGCATCTGCGTATACTGTGGAAGCAGTCGTGATGCAATTCGCCGCGTCCGTCGTGAAGGGTCAAGGTCGGGTTGCGCGCGCGCCGCTACGATCGTCGCGCGAGTTTTCCCGCAGGCGCGCGGAGGAGGCATTCCGCTCGCTCGTCAAGACACACGATAAATACGGTTGGGTCACGCCGGCGCTCTCAGATGGTTGAACGTTGACAAGGTATTCAATTGTTATTATAATGGACGATACCTTAACCGATGTCATGTTTCCTCAATATTTTCTAACGCTACGGTAAAAAATGTCTAAATAACAATATTTCCTAACACTCATTTGCGTTGAAAAATATCTAAATACCACGGGGCATTGGATGTGTTCTACATTAGCAAAGTATAATACTATTACAAGTGCATACGCTTCTCCTGGAACATTGCGCAAAAATTACTGAAGCGATATTGATGAAAATATTTGCCTTTAAAATTATAATGCGGACTCCGCAAATTATTAGCATACAGCACAATAATATAGGTACAGGTGCCTTTTAAATCCTTCTCCCAAACGCACTACACATAAATTATATGCATATTAGTTTAGTAATAGGCTTTAACAAAAGCGTCCATTTGTCTATTAGTACAGTCAGTTCAGATAGATATATAACTGAAATACTTTAATGCCAATTTTTTTTTCAGGTTACTCTCAGCTATAATGCAGAATGGATCTCTACTAGATAATAATTAAATCGATTAATAAATGTAACAGTTTTAGTTATAAATATGATAAACTTATTTGTATAAATACTATTTTTTTTATCATTACTTGGTACAGAGAAAATCACTAGGTACGTGAATATTTCTTGTGTACTTGGTTTTAACATTCAAGTAATTGTGGAAAAGGAGCAGTTACAATAGTGTTAAGTATTTTAAAAACCGAAATTGAAAAAAAATAACATTTCAATAGATAATAATTAATCTATGTTATCTGTAAATATTGTATTGTGTGCCAAAAACCTTGAATGCACGTGCTATAAGTACTAAAATCATTTTCACTTTTTCCAAGTTTTCGATAACACCTTCCAATTCTATTGATGTGCTTTTATCATTAACGCGGTCGGTTTTCGTGTATCGCAATGTTCAAGTTTCTTTTTGACCTATTTAGAACAATTATGTAATTTTGACAATCTTTATAATGTTTCAAAATTTTAATTAAAATGTGTCCGTCCCAAAGTCACTTAATTCTTATCTAAATTACAAGAAAAGATTTGACAAAAAATTAATATTTGTAAATGTGGTATGTCTGTAGACGTTTTAAATTTGTTCAAAGAACCTTGAAAATGTATGAACTCTATACATACTACATGATATTTTTAAATAAATAATATTAAGTCGCAAAATTATTTAATGCTCAAAATAGTAGGCTTGAAATGTGTAGCATTTTAAAACAATGTAAGCTTGTTGTGTCAACACATAGTAGGTGTTTATAAGATTTTATTAATTAAAATCTAAATTGATGTTGTGGAATTTAGTAAGTATACCAAAGATGTTTATTTTTATGTAAAACGATTCAGTGCAAGTTGTGTACAGATAGCTAACTAGCTAAGATTATATGTACAATGTTATGAGTGTAATAAATTTCTTGCTCAATTCCAAAAATGGTCTTTACTTTTTACCCCTCATCAATAATACATACATATTATACAGTCTGAGTGAGCTCTCAATAGATAGGTCTCTGGACTATATCCTAAATAACATAGTAACATAATTATATGGCATATTGTCATTAAATGCTGCATTATCGAATTAGGACCACCATGTCCTGTAATGATATGTGTACAGTTTTGATAAATAAATAATAATATTATGTTTTGCATATCTACATAACTCATTACATTTGAAGCTAAACTATTAAACAGAAGACAAAAAAACGAAAGACACCTACTGCAATTTTATAGTCTGACTTAATAGTATCTAGTTAGCAAAGAAAAACAGATAATGAATCAAAATTCCTAAAGGACTAGCTAGGATATGGCTATATAATGGATAATAATGGTTTTAACTTACAATTATGTTTAGGTGCAATTTGTATTAAAAATAACATACAGACGAATTGATAACCTCCTCCTTTTTTTGAAGATGGTTAAAAATCAGAGATACAATTCGTATTATATAACCAGTAAATGCAACATACTTTAAGGAAAGATATTTAAAAACATGACATATAAAAATGTATTCTCAATAATTTTGGTCATGCCGATACTATTAATAGTAGTTAGCTTTTAGTATTACCGTTGTTTGTAATATGCATATTATGATCCATAAAAAAAAAATTGGTTTCATTTTTATAACTTTGAGGTGTGACAGTTTCGTATATATCTAGCTATATCCAAGCTAGGTCTACAGATAACTTAATAAATAGCTATCTTATATTTTCTAAGTAAAATAGGTATGAGACTGTTGTATGACACTTATGAGTTCATGTTTCACTTATAGATTGCATAAATATATCTACTTTATCACGTAAAGTCGTTGGTCCTGCACCTGATCTCTTTTCGGTCGTGTCGGATTGCCGTCCCATCAGTTTATGAGAGTATGGGAATAGAAAGTGCACCTGTGTTTGCTCACACACTGGTGCACTATAATATGTCCTGCGTAGTGGGCTAATCTCTCTTGAGATTGGCCACCGTGGCCGAAATTGGTCAGGAGGACCTTATATCTACTTTGAGATATACAGGTACTAGCTTTTTCTCAGCTCTAACGTAGACATAAAGCAAGATCTTTTGACCTAATCTAGAACAATATAGATGTGTACATAAACAATGTATGTATGCATTTAATAATTTAGTAATATACATGAAAACATTGAAATTTCTCATTTTGTTAAAGTATGTATATAAGGTTGTTCTTACTTTTTCCAATTCATACAATTCATTTCCAAGTCATACAAAAAAATATATTTATTAAGATTCACTTACTGAAGCTACTGATGAATATAGAACAGTCTGGGTTGTAATAAAAATAATTGTTTTATATTATTTTAATCAGTTTTACTTTATACAGGAAATGAATAATTAAATAATAAGTAATATAAAATTGAGAAGTTAATCACAAGAGATCATTTACCCCCTCTTAAAGCCAACACCAAATGAAGCACAGATCCTCCTTGTACTTTATAATCCTGAGCTGTTTTTTCATCATTCCTGAAACATATGAGAGTTATTTAATTACTAGTTAAGTGAGATCTTTTCCTTGTTTCTCTACATTAAATAAGAATCTTTCAACAGTTATTAACAACAAATTTATTGTTTGTTTGTTTTTATTTCACCGCTGATTTAATTATTTGGGTGTTTGTGTAAAACCCAATACTAACAGTTTATGTTATATTTATTGATTAGACATGTACATATTTAAAGCATTTATTTACTTACATCTGCTTTCCTGAAAAAATAAGTCTCTGTTGTTGAGGTGGAATGCCTTCTTTTTCTTCGACTCTTTCTTTGATACGTTCCACTTTGTCGGTGGGTTCTATGTCAATCTCAATCTCTTTCCCTGTTAAAGTCTGGAAAAATATAGGTTATGAGAAAGTGACTTTTAATTTTAGCAAAAGAACATTTTTCGTGTTAAGCTTACCTTAACTTTGATCAACATTTTTAAAGTTTAGAAATAAAACTGTTCTAACTATCAATCAATAATACTTATTATCGATATTGTGGTAGATAATTATATATAAAACTGTGTTACTCAGTTTGATTCTCTTGTATTTCGGTTAAACTGCAACAAAATTAGACATTTGTACAATTGCCGAACTTGACATTGAAGTTTGCAAGAATGTGTTAAAATTGTTTGACATATCTGTCACCCACTAAATGATGCGTTCATAACTTTTTATTATAAGACACGTCATTATTTATATATAATAATATTATCTAATATATTATTATTTAAACTTAAAAAGAAATAATATTGGAAAAAACATTAATGAAGTGAAAAACATCTTTAAAAATAAATCATTTTTTTAGATGAGAAATTTCAATGTTTTCATGTATTATTAAATGCAATATTGTGACCTTCTCCAGCATACTTAAAAAAATCTGAAATTTGACAGTTGACACAAAGAGCATATAAATATCATTTAATAGCCTTGCCCTTAGGCCCTTAGCTGTCAATATTTAACCAAAATATTATAAATTGTTTCAAGCTTACTTCAAATTCTATTAAACATTATTTAAATATATACTTTAAAATGAGTAATCTGAGCCTTATCTTTGAACGAATAAGCAAGATGATTAAAGCTGGTGTGTATTTTTTACAAAACAATTTTTCCACATTTTTCCATACCAAAAGTTGTATCATAAACTCAGTTTTACAATGAAATCAAAACTATTTCTGAATATTCAGTTTTACTACATACAATTTAAAAAAATATAAATTGAGTAGCTAAAATGACACATAATTTAATTATATTATTATTATAATAAATACATATTTCTAACAATATTCAATGTTTCTCTAATTTTTAACTATGTAGGAGATAAACTAACTGCTTAGTAATACTAAAAGAATAATTTATTTAAAACTATTTTATTATTTTCAGAAAATGAAAATGACTTAATATTAGCTATTTTCAAAGAAAACATAAATTCTATTGGAAAGGAAAGTAATGAACAAGATATTATTCAAAAGTACAAACTTTTAAAATTGTTTATACAAAATATCATTCAGGAAATTGATTCACTTGCTGTAGAAATAAGTAAAAATGATGAAATTCTTATTAGCGTAAAGAATCAAAAATTACTAAGGACATGTTTTCATATACTTATCTCACTTGGTATTTCAACATGTTTGATCCCTGGACTAGGAATCAGCTTAGACAAGCGATGTATATCTGCACATTCAATACCACATTTAAAATTATCTGATGAACAAAAATATGATATTTTAGTAATTTGCACAGATTTTCTACAAAGAAGTTACAATGTGCCTGTTCTCAAAAATATTATTATTACATTTCACTTATCCGACTACTTGGCAGCATTAATTCAATTAGCATTTGCTCCATTGAAAAAACCTGGAGTTTACTCTCAATTTACTATGACACAAGAAATGTATGACAAATTAAATTCTGACCGACAAAAATATATTCAATTATATGGGTATCTGGTCAGTAATTGCTTCCAACCAATGCTGATGAAAGAGTTATTAGTTCTGCAAAGTGTAGCAGACCCTGCACCACCATTGTTCGTAAAAAAAGTAATTGCCAAAGAAATGAGCCGACGCCTGATAGTACCGGGAGGACTAATTAGTTTAATAAGATGTTTTATAGAAAGTCATGACATGGACACGGGAATTGAGTGGAAGAAGATTGATATGATTTGTAAAATAGTTGCATCCAAACATGGTAATATGAGCGAGGATGAATACCTGAAGAATATTGTGTCCCAATTGAAGCAAATACTATCATTAAACAATATACACTACTTAGCTACTGCAATGTCTTGTCTGTTGACTTTATACAAGAAATACAATGACTGTGAATCAATTCTTAATTTGGTTAATGAAGTGTTTAACACATTAAATTATGATGATCTAATATCAAAATCAAACTTGCCCGGGACAATTATTCTAACACCTCAAGAAGTAGAACACAGCTTACAATTTTTACAAGCCTGTACAACTATGATAAAACTCGATATTCCATCTGTTTTCCTTAAATCTAATCTATACATGCTATATCTTCTAAGAATCAAATGTACGAAAGACGAAACAAAAATGAAAATAACTAACATTATTTTAAAATGTTTAGAATTATTGAATATTGTTGACATTCAGAATGCAATTGAAAAGTTTTTATTTGGTCCTGAAAACATGAAACCTTCTAATATAGTAATTGAAGAATATGAAGCAGGTCTGGCTGTGAAATGTTCTGCCATGTCAGTAGACCACCCGAAGAATGAAGCACTATTGCACTTTATAGAGATTTTCAATGCAACAGACAACAGTACATCGATAAATAAGTTATTTGAATCATGTCTAAATATATTTATCAATTTTAATATTGAAAGACAAACCAAACCGAAGAACGACAATTTCATTAACACTCATGAGCCTCAAATGTTGAATGCAGATGAAAATTATGCTGAAATGTTACACATCTTAGCTGAAATATCAGCATCTGAAAAGATTATCACAGCTTTAAAAGAGAATCCTTCTATAGTAATTCATTTTGTAGAAACTCTATTCTTGAAAAATATAACAAAATCAAATGATGAATGTAATACTATTGCATTAGTATTATTAAATACGGTTTTGTCTAATATTAATGACACTAAAATCAAGGAGTTGAAGGAAAGGTTACATAAATTGCTTCCAATGTTAAAAAAGTTGTCCAAAGACAACTCTGAATATATAAGTATTCTGTGTAATGAATCAATATCACTAATAATAGCTGAGTGTCCAACGTCTAAAGGAAGTGAATATGAAAAGGCCCTCTCAAACATATATGATAATCTCCTTCCAGTAAGAGCCCATGGGATCATTGAGATGACTAAACTAATAGACAAGGCTGATCCTGAAACGATATCTAAAAGACATTATTTGTTTTGTCTGTTCCAGGTAATCTATATTATTAATATAATAAAAAAAATAGTGTTTTAAATACCACAATTACTTAATATATTTGCCAGCACCTGTGGCAAGTTTTTTTATCACAATGTGAATGCATAGAATACTAACTAAAAGATGTATTAGTTTGTATATGGAAAAAAAGATGTAGCAAACTTCAAAAATAGAAAAAATAGTATTTTTATGCATTAATTGGTATTTTACCGAATAGACTTGTTTGGTAAACCAGCTTAAATAAGCCATTCTAGTAATCTTTATAAATATAAAACATTGCTTTATGTTACATTTTTATTTTCATCTGAACCCATAATCATTAATCACTGGTAATTTTGTTATAGGAGCAACTCAAGGATACAGACTCTTATGTTTACTTGTCAGCTGTTAACGGCATTGCGTCTCTAGCTATGCACTGTACTAGCGAAGCTTTGACTGTTTTATGCAGAGAGTTTCTAGAAATTTCAGATGAACAAAATAATATTGTGACAACGGAAAGCCAAAAACATACAGCCGAATTAAGAATGAAAATTGGTGATATAATAGTCAAAGTAACTAGAAAATTAGGTATGTATTTTAACAACGGGTATAAAAAGTCTAAAATACCTCAACTGCAAATAAAAAACTACTTTTTATTGTCAATTTTAATATAATCACAAATTTTAATGAAATATGATAGAAATATTTCGATAACTCAATCGATATTCAATCTCGAATTATTTAAAATATTAATTTTCAGGCGAAATGGCTGTAGTCCACAAGACCACACTGTTAAATACAATGCTCTGTGCTTGTCGGGAGAATGATCCATTGATAAGGGCCTCAGCGTTGTCCAACTTAGCTGAAATTTCATTGGTATTAAACTATAAGATGGGGACCATTATTTACGAGGTAAATTTCATACAGTTTCAAATAAGAAGAGGGCTTCTCCTATTTTATTTTTTAATTTAAAAATATATTACTGTCAATGTCATCTGTCAACGAGAGAAACTTTTAAATCAAGTCAAAATAAATAGTTTTTCGTAGTTTTATTAATGCGAGCGAAAGTGACAAAAATATAATAACAATGGTTTAATATATTGTTGTAAAAGGGGCCACTTTATTTCCTTATGTATTTTTGTGCATTTTTTTAATTGAACTTAGAACTACAACGTCTGCGTCTTCTATGCTTCAGAGCACTAATGAAGTAAGAAGAAGTAATTTATTTTCGTAGAACTCAAAATTTGCTAGAATTTAAAATATTAAAATATCACATTGTAATTCTATCCAACAGGTCTTGCTCTGTATCTGGAGTATAATAGAAACCGATAAGGCAATAGAATGTCGACGAGCCGGTGTCATGGTTGCATCGAGTTTACTAAAGGGCTTGGGCAAAGAAACCTTAATCGAGTTAAAAGAAAACTTGCTACCCATATACAGGACATTGAACAAATTATATAAAGACGCAAACGAAGATACAGTTGTAAGACTCCATGCGCAAATAGCTCTCGAGGAACTGAATGATATCGTCACACAATATCTCCTTCCAGAACTACCACTACAAAAGGAGTTTTTAATGTTGGATAAAAATGATGATGTATTTTTTAAATAAAAAACAAAAATGTTATTACGTATTTTATTAATACTCACTTCGTGTCTTATATTTGATCGCACTATTACATTAGTTAGTGTTTAATCTTATGGCAATCATAGTGTTAGTGATTGTCTTAATACTGGCCAGATGTAATACATCCGCTAATGTGATATAGTGTTTCTGTTATGAAATTATTTACAAGATCGTTTTAGTACTGATCTAAATAATATATATCTAACTTAATAATCACATGTGCAACTTAATTAATACAGTCTATTTTACTTAAAATGCTAACTTAGCTAGTTAAACTAATATGTATTTATTATTTAACTTAAATTATATATTATTGCTGTAAAATATCCTTGTTTTTTTTGTTAACTCCACAATTATAAATATCGCTTACAGAATAATCACTTTAATGTAGAAATTGCATCTAAACCCTACAATTTTACACTGGTGCTTCAGTGTAAAGTTGCAGGATACCGGCAGAATAATTGTGGTAGGTGCCACGTGCCTTGCACAAAAATGTCATGTCATGCGATATGGCAACACTGGGTCATGCATTACGCTAATTTTTTAATTCAAAATGTCGCAACGATATTCTTTTCCACCAACCTACTCATCCATTGTTTAGCAGGAAGAAGTACTACTAAATAAGCTGCTGCTAAAGTTACATGATCAGTAATATACCAAACGATTTCAAACTATGCAGCACAATATTAAGTAGGCGTAGTACAAATCTATCCTCTACAAGTATAGACGATTTTTTTTTGCATTTGTAAGACAAGATAAAATATGTTGTTTGTTACATCTCCAGCTTAAACTGGTTTACGTATAAAGTAAAAGCCCAAATAGCACTCGAGCCAATTTTTTCAAAGATTATGCCTCTGAAGTGTCATCGCCGTCACTTGGTTTTTTAACAGTTTCATCCTTCTCTGATAATGTTATTGAGTAAATAGAACTTCTATTAAATCGATCTATATTGCCCCTGCAGAAAATTCCTGAACGCGAAAGAGAAGACACGGTTGATACGGATATGTTATCGCTGTTCCCTTTATCAGCTCGTGGCACCATCTTCCAGATCAAGAATGCAACACCGCCGAATGCAGCTACCACCAGGAACATTACTAAAGTGATCTCTCCAAACATACCTAGAACAATTGCCAAAACACAACTTTGTATATTTATATTTATAAAATACAATAAATATCTATATATATCATAGATGGATAAATAAATAATAATATGGAATAGAACTAACTTTGTTGCGATTCCTCCTTAGAAGCTTCAAGCCGAGCCGGTTGCAAGCTATTATCATTTAATTCCTGCTCATCATACGGCTCCACGATCCCGTGAGGTTTTGTTTCCACCAAAACATCTCCAGGATTTGCCTTTGGTAAATTAATACCAGCACGCACCGTCAATGTCTCCGGTTTGTAAGAACATAGAACTAAAAACCTGAAACCAAACCACCTTGTTTTATTATATCATTATTTTGTAACAAATAAATAATAATGTCCTCTATAAATTCTATAATAATAAATAATAATGTGAGTAACCATCTGCGCAAGGAAGCCATTATGTTGCACGTGTACCTATACGCTCGAATACACTATCGATACAATAGGATCGGAGAAAAATTAGGTACAGGACTAACGGCTAACGTAGTGTGTACACTCCCACGCCTCGGAAAGCTCGGAAAGCCGTTGGTCTTGCGCCTGAAATCTTTCTGGTCGTCTCGGGTAGCCGTCCCATCGGTTTATGAGAGTGAAGCAATTAAGAGTGCACCTAAGTTTGCGGACACACTTCGGCTCCATAATATGTCCTGCGCAGTTGGCTTATCACCTCATCGCTGTTGGTTTAACTATACACATCATTTTTATTTGTTCAGACAGAATGCCTCTGATTCCCAGTTCTCTACCTATACTAGACCAAACTTTAAGTATTATAATGTTTAAAAGTGTTTAATAAGTATTTAACTCTCGCGATCTATTTGTATTTTTTATTACACGTAATTGCGGGGTATTACTATAACTATTTAAAACTTTCTCTAACTATTGATAAAAGTATTTCTTTGTTATCTCCACAATGTATTAAGAATACGAAATTATTATCGTTTAAGAATTCGTATGTCTTTAAAACCGTAAGGCCTTGACCAATAATCATCAATCATCTATTGTTGAAAGTGAAAAGTTTTGCGCGGTTTTTGCTTCAATCATTTCACTTACCGGCGGGTACTGTGGGTGAGTATTGGCAGGTTTTCTTGAACGATAACGTAAGTGGCGACCGTGGTATCATTGACCTCGGAACCGCATTCTTCATGATGAATTCGTAATATATAGGCGTCTTGGGCACTATTGGGGTTTCCTTGAAGGGAACATCGTTCAGGGCCTCCATCAGCCGCTTCCACGGCAATGCGGCCACCGAAGTATGGACCTGTTGATACTTCAACTTCGCTCGCGTGGGGCAGGCATTGTGTAGCTCGTGCTGAGACTAAAATAATATCACAAATATGAAATGATTATTAATAAATAATAATACATCTACTTCCCTATACTATTTTACTAAAATAAAACATTTTTATGCACACATTTTTGAAATGCCTTAACCGCACAAATTATTCACATAATTATGACCGTAATCAGTTTTCAAATAGAGTAGTAAATAATATGTTCCAACTATATATTCAAACCAATTTTAGAGTTTTATTAGCACCATATAATCCGTCCAAGAATTTGCAATCAAAATAAATAAATTTCCTTTACTTAGAAATTGCATTTATATTCCGATCATAAATTGAATTTACTTCGCCTACTGTTCGTACTGCCTAAAGATTATCGAGGAGAAACTACATTGCCCCACTTTTTAATCCAATACCGCAATCATTTAATATCATATAACAACTTTTTTCTAATTTATTACTATCTATGTACATATAGAAATTTTGTTTCTCTACTCTCATTACTCATAAATGTCACCAATTTAAGTTTTTAAAATACATTGAAAAGTGATAATAATTCTTTTTTTAGAGGCTTTATCATTTTAAAAGAAACCAAATAAGTTCTATTTATGAGAATAAACTATTCTCATTCAACTATTTCACTATTCCTATTCACGGATTTATATTAATGTCACTAAACGGTGCTGTCTTCATTACATGCAAATCGCTTTTAAGTTAACATAATAAAAGTGGTAGGTAATGGAGCCATTCCTTACACTGTCACCGTACACCAGGAAACAATAATGTTATGTCTCTTATCCGGGCCTGAGAACGGAAAATAGCAATACGAATTAATTATATTCGACGGTAGAATAAATTATGAAGTGGATGATATGGGCATAAAGTCCTACCACCAGTATTTAAATTAAATGTATCACCGGCAAAACATGTATATAATTTTTTGTAATCGCAGAAGTTTTAAATAATAACGGTGCACTAATTAATTGAAGTATGTTCAAAAATATAAGGAGGAATTATGATTTTAAAACAACAATTAGACGTAACGCTACCGGTTCCACCAAAAATACTGTATAGGAGAACTATAACTAAACAGATTGTAATAAATAAGTAAAGTATATCACTTACATCCTTTAGTAGGTACAATTATAATCTTCGATCCAATAGAGTGTGGATCAGCGAGATCTCTAGCATCTCTCCTAACCGGTCGAACCTCAAACGAATACGTGGTAGCCATTCGTAATCCTGTAATATATGTCGTGTATGTCTGACCACGCTTTCCGACGGGTACCTTACTTGTTGTTGTTTCTAACATCATCCTTGCAGATCTTTCGTCTTCAAAATTGTCAACAACCTGGTTAATCAAAAATTATATTATAAACATAGAACAATTTAGCTGGTAACGTTATACTCATACTTTTGATGTGGTCTACACTGGTTTACTTCTGTATCTAAGTTATTGTGACTAATTTACCAAGTAAGAACCTCTTGCGGTTAGTTTACTGATGGACGTGACTTTATTTTCACTGCTCAATTTTAAATACAGCAACGTTTTTGTAAGCCGTATTTATATGGTTATTAAAATAAATATAAATTGTTTTCTTTTATATGTCTTAAACTTCTCCGTATATAATTATAATTAATATTTTAAACTGTAATTATGGCCATAAATAAAGTCATATAAAAATACTGTAATCCCCTTTTGGTCATATTGTTCTATTACTTTTGCCGGCACTGTTTCATTTACTATCATAATAAATTAACAATCAACGAATTAAAAAAATAATTAGTCTTTGTTATTATTTTTTTATGTTATCAGTTATTTCTGATATTTATTTTTTTAAATGGCATAGGCTTTGATGAAAAGGTAGGTCGCACGTCACGGTCACGCTGTGGCGCGCACGTCAAGCCATTATCCTCCGTTCGGTGGCAGTGGTGCCAGTTACCAGAGCACACCGGGGATTTTAGTTCAAATGTATATAAATATAAGTACAAAATAGACAATATAAATATAAAATAGATAGTAACTAACTAGTCTATAATTAAACTATGTAATATTTTTTAGCACCTGCATTCAAATTTTAATCTTAAAAAGTGTGATTTGTGTGTATTTATTTACCTATGCACCCAATTATGTATCCTACAGAAATATATTTCAAATAAATAGTTAACATTTTCACATGTCTACGTTTTAAAAGTTACCTTAGTTCTGCACCTATATTGTCCCCAGGCCTGCAATTCGCAGTAATGTATTTGGAATGCCAAAATCTTCTTCGGATCCTCCTCATCACTCTTTCCGTACTCCCATCGCAATCGCACATCCCGGAAATCTGGCTCGCCTATCAAGTGCAGCACTTCTGTAAGCGAAATATGATTTTACAATACTTAATTTATTTTGTCTTTAATTGAGTTAGTTTAAGCCTGTTGCAGGCCCCTCTTTCCCACTAGGCACTCTGAGCACGTGCCCAGGGCCCCGGCATCGATTGTCCCTGCTAGATCACCACGACAACAACCGATATTTATTAGCACCCATTATCAAGGGGGTAAACTACAATTATAGGAAATTTCAATACTTAGTTTAAGACGGTCAAGGCGCGGAATTCGCGTAAATAAAAAGTCATCGCCGCAGTCGCTCCTTCCATGAAATTGTCTCCAGGGCCTCCAATAGGTTAAAGAAAGCCCTGTCATTGGACATAAGAACATTAACAAGAATTCGCTTTAGCTCTTAAAGAGACTCATGTAAAAATGTTGTGACGCTTATACTAAATAAAAACCATCTACCGTTTTTTCCTAAGTGAAATATCTTGTCGTCTGTTAACGCCGTTATGCTGTTAGTGCTTTAATATCTAAGTCAATTTCTGTAATTGGTTTCCTGAGCCCCCAAGACGCGGTTGGATGCTTCGATGCAACAATCCGCGTGTACCATTAACCCAATGACTTGATCGCTCTGCTATTCCTCAATAACCAAGTAATATGACCAATGTAACGAGATACCTCGATCTCGTTTATTATAAACTAGAAACAGATATAATTAGCCCAGAGAAAGAAATGCCCACACACTAATATTATATAGCTACCTAAGTATATATCAAAAGCGAAAGTAAGCATCGTGTAGATTGTTAATTTTATTATGAATTATTTCTTGAATATATTAAAAACTAACTTTATTAATACGATTCTTAGAGACAATTTTTTTGTTTGTAAATTACAATTTGAAAAATGAATAAAAATAAGCCTAGAACCGTCCTCGATAAAAGGAGTATAATACAACACAAAAATTAATTTTAAAATCGAACCAGTAGTTCCTGAGATTATCCGGATCAAACAAACAAACTCTTCAGCTTTATATATTAGTATTTCTATTGTTTAAATTGATAGCGATTAAAACTGCATCTTCTTATGTATATATAATACTAGCTGATACCCGCGACTTCGTCCGCATTGCTTATGTACGAAGGAAAAAACATCAAAAAGATCGCAAGCAAAAATTTAAAATATACTTTGCTTAAACATACATCACTGTACACGCAGTGCATATACAAATCGTTGTTTCTTGAAACTTTAATAACTTTTTATTAAATGAAGATATCGCAATAATTTTTTTTGATAAGGGCAAGTTTGACAAATGTCTAAGAAATAAAATTTAGAAAATTTCATTGAAATCTATCCAGTAGTTTTTCCGTGATGCGCGCACAACTGCAGACCTCTATCATTTTATTTATATAGATATACAAAATATATATAACAAGGAAAATCTCCTTATTTATTATTATACAAGTGGTATACTATGAACTGAATTCTACACCCTACTATAAATAAGCTACTTGGACTGTTTATTATGCATTGAAATATTTAAGTAAGAGAAAATGAGAGCACTGCGTACCAAACTATGCCCGAGGCGAATTCGCAATAGAAGCCCTCCATGTGGATAGCGATCTATACTAGATCGTTAGATTCATAATAAAAGCAATGGCTATAATGAAGAATTTATCTATGTAGAACGATACAGAGCGACGTAGCTTGTTTTTTTTTAGTTCCATGTGAGTCTTCGATATTTAAGGAAAATCGTAAGTTAATACAGGATGTAATAAAATCACAACCTGTATAAGTGTTTTATACGTGGATTAATTATTAACTTGATTTATTTCTATTATTTATCATACATTTATTTTTCTTTGCTTTTTCGTACTGTAGTCATCACATAGAATATCAACGATTTGTATTAAAATAGCCATCAAAAATTATACTATGTAATATTCTTTCTATTTAAAGATTATATAATAATAAGCGTAATTATGTAAAATGTCCAGTAGCTTCAAAATGTATTTTTGATATCATTAACATTAGACTACAAAAGGTAGTTCATAGTTTTGTTGTAAACCGGACGCGGCCTCGCACGAGAGGAAGTGGCCGAAAACAATGAAAATTGATATGGTATATTGATGTATTATTCACACTGTTCCGTATTAAATTATGTATACCTTTTAATAGTTTTTGAAATTCAATAATACCGAAGTATATATTTTATATCGATCAAACAACTACAAAACAAATAGTGTAATGTTGATGTCCTACTGACAAATTTCGACCGCGTAAATTCACAAGGGAGCTATCTACAAGGGATATAATATACCGATATAAAGTACAACTATGTGCGCAAATAAAAGTGAAATCTCCGTTACTCGTAATCCAATAGGACGGCATAGGTGAAACGACAGTTTAGGCACCGAGCCAAGGGCTTAACGTGGCCAATTCCTGATGGCCTGACTCCGTGCTACAGTCACCCTTCATACGTGAAAACAATAACACTAGGTATTGATTTTTGGCAGTAGAATATGTAAAGAGTGGGTAGTACATGCCAGATGAGCTTGCTCAACCAATACCAAGTAAAATATTTAAAAACTTACTTCTTTATAAAAATATAACAGGAGACGTATGTACATAATATATACTGAAATAAACAATAGTTTCGATAAGAAAGTAATATTGTGAATTGTCATCTCCCACGTAAATAAATGATCAAAGTTCAGTATCACTCAAGAGTCAAATCTAATGATAATTAGTTTAAATAAAATGACTGCAGTAAATTAAATGTCTCCTATATTAGTTGTTCTTCACGGTTCGTACGTTCGGCATTACTTCGTTTATTAATGGTAACTTGTTCACTATTTTTTTATAATATTGGTTTATTAATTAATCGACGAACTTGATGTGAATTAACTTAATTTAAACACATTGAAACGCAAGCTAAGATCGAGTAATGGCGTTAAAATGCATAAAATAATACAATTTATTGATCCGGTGACGAGTATCTGATGCCATTTTTTATGGAAATTTTCGAAGATAGTAGCAGTAATGATGGAGAATATATTAAATTAAAAATGTACTTTTTGTTTATTTCTGCGCTTCTCTGCGGTGTTTTACTCGGTGGTAGAGCGTTGTGCAAGCTCGTCTGTGTAGGTACCACCCACTCATCAGATATTCTACCGCAAAACTGCAGTACTTTGAATTGCTGTGTTCCGGTTTGAAGGGTGAGTGAGCCAGTGCAATTACAGTCACACGGGACGCAAAATCTTAGTTCCCAAGGTTGGTGGCGTATTGGCAATGTAATCGATGGATAACATTTCTTACAATGCCATTGACTATGGGCGTTGGTGACCACGCACTTACCATCAGGTGGCCCAATTGCTCGTCCATCTACCTATACAATAAATAAAAAAACTCAACGATAACCTAAGATAGCAGGCATTTATTATTATTATGTCAGGCCGCTGCATTACTTTACATAGTTTGCAATCCGAGATGGCCCAAACCATTTGCCCACAGATTGCGGGCTTAAAACCCGGGCAATCGCCAATGAATTTTCAAATACTTAAATGGGTTTTTAACTTATTTTGTATTTATGGTGAAAGAAACTATCGAGAAATGTATCGAATAAAATGCCACAAGTGTACCTAATAGTACTTATCCAACACCCGCATAGGAGCAGCGTGTTAGAATAAGCTTTACCTTTTCCTTGAAACTAGAAAAGGCAGAAATAGGGCAATTTTTTATAACCAATTTATGACTATTTATCTATTTTATAAAGTTGAAATGTTTAAACGGTCAAACGCTCTTATAATAAAAACATATTTGTTGCGTTGATGTTTTTTTTAATTACTCGGAATTTCAAAAGCTTAAGCTAACGTTTGAAGTTAATAATACAAGAAGGTACCTATACTATGGATCAAATTAACTTCAATAATAGAAGTAGGTTACTATATGTATTATGGACCAGTTTTATTTTTTATATACAGTGTAGGAATAACGATACACGAGTACGATAACGAATAGATCAAATTTTTTTTAAGCTTTAAAGTTTATATTTTATGAAGTTGCATAAAATGTAGTGGATTATGCCACTATTTTTTGTTCTAATTTTTAAATACCAACTAACGTTTTTTATTATAAAATTATAGTTTTTTATGACTATATTAACCTGAAAGTAGAATTAGTTGTTAACATTCAAATAAGTAGAGTAATGTGCGGATATTTTGGGTACATTATAACAGTACCTAGACTAGAGCGTGTAACCGACCTTCTCTCCTTTGAAGGTACGCATTATTCACATACAAATTACTTTTAGAGACAATATTCGGTTCAGTATTCAGACCTGACCTCAGTTTTAACAGTAGTTGTACATGTTAACTTATGGCTGCCACTGTTTGGTACCTACTTAAGTTTAGTTAGATTTTTTTATAAGTAAGTTCAACACTTTATTTCTAGTATGTTTATTTTAATCGAACTAGTAGAATAACTTTATCGGGTAAATAAAAATTAATTGAATGTTGAATATACGACATGCTGTGCAGATCGTAATTTGTTAAAGTATTGTTCAACCATTTGTTTTTCGGTCATGTTGACAAACTCCTTTCATCGTGTATATGAATATAAGGGCACACGTTTGTTTAATTAATAAATAATTTGTGTTGAATGCGCGGTTTCAATTGTGCAGACCGAGTGGCGCGAAACGGTTATATTCAAACAATGAAAGCTTCATGCGTGGTGACTTCCTGTTGACTCATCATTATTATACGTAGCTATTACCGACATGTTTTATAATGATACAGTTGCAAATATATTTATTTTTGGTATATGTTTGTGTTATTGCTGAAAAATAATAATAAATATTGTTTCTGATTGATCTATCCTAATATTATAAATGCGAAAACAACTCTGATTGTTACCTAACCGTAACCCAGACTAAATATCTGAACCGATGGTAACAAAAATAAGATGGAATGGGAACAGGATAAAGACATAATCATATAAATTTCACGATCAATTTATAAGAATTATAATTTGATGCGGGTGAAGTCGCGGGAAATATCTATTTTGTATTTAGTGGTAGTCTGAAATATTAGATTGTTTGACTGTTATATTCGATACAATTATTTGTCATACTTTCACAATACACTAATATTACGGGCACAACTTCGTGTAAACTATACTAAACAGAGGTAGTGGAGGCGTCATGAAACT
This sequence comes from Nymphalis c-album, assembly GCA_963151315.1. Taxonomy (NCBI): domain Eukaryota; kingdom Metazoa; phylum Arthropoda; class Insecta; order Lepidoptera; family Nymphalidae; genus Nymphalis; species Nymphalis c-album. Next base: position 4,852,283 of record OY720590.1, on the reverse strand, counting down.
GTGAATTGCAACAAATGTGAAGTTAAATTATTTAGACATGTATTCACAGCTAATATTATATAGAATAAATTCCCAAAAATCTGGTAAAATTTGTCTGATAGAAATGGGGCGAATGAATGTACCTCCATATAATTAATTATATAGGTACTATAGGGCGAAAATGCGAAGTAAGTATTCTCATATTGACTACATTGTTTTAAAACCTAAATCAACAATTTGACAAAATCAATATAATTTTCTTTTTTAACCCTAAAGGTTTTCTTTATCTTCACTTTACGGACTTTGCAATTACTAGAGCAACACTAAAATTAAAATGTATGTAATTTACAGTCATTGCAGTAGTATTAGGTGACAGTTTTTTAGCCGATGAACTACAAAGTCGTCATTACCTACCTATCATATTAGCAATAAATTAAAATAATAACATAATATGTTGGTAGGAAGAAAACAATATTTAAACAACATAGTAATTATGAAGTAGGTGTATTAAATAAACAATATTTTCTTTAAATTTTTTTAACGTAATCACTCCATTTGCCATAAAAAATATAAATGTGTAAATTGAACATTTATATATGCATGCGTTTCTTTATTCTTCAATCGCGTGATCTTACTTAAAACGTTATTTTCAAAATGACCTAACACAAAAACTTGAAGTAACGACCGTCACACATATCACATGCGAATTGTCGAGAAACTAAAGTAGTGCATAAAATTTACCTCGATATGTGAATCTTTATTTCAATTGAAACAGTTAAAGACGGAGACGCGATGTAAATCCAAATCTCATTGTTAAGTTGGCCGTGCGTGTATAATCACCGTTTTTGCCGCATTCAATTAAAAATTGACCCACTGTCGGCGCCGGGCAGAACAAAACAGACTTATTGTCATCTGGTTATCTGTACGTCTCGGCCACAACATGACAAACACGAAAGATGCTGTGGCGGCATTTTACTTACAAGTACTTAAAGAGATTTGTAACGCTTTAAATGGAATCACGGTTGGGTAGATTAATTTTTAAAGAGCAATTACTTAGTGTTATTCGATTGAATGGCTTAATTGGAAATATCTTTACTTACAATTAGTTTACTGCGATAATGAAAAACATACCATTTTCAATTTGTATCAAACTCTACTTTTTGGTCATTTTTTTATTACTTTGAAACTAGTAGGTCAAAATTAGGATGGTAACAATTATTGTTAAAACTCAATTTCACCAATATATGACATAATAACGCAGAAAAAATCCGGAATTTAATCTTATATGCGATACTTATACTATTTTAAAATTATATTGAGCGATTGATTTATTAAGTTGTGATTACAAAAAGCAATTTTATAATGGTCGAGAGGTGATCACGAAACATTTGTAATGGCTGTTAATCTATGATTCTATATTTTCATTATAAACACGAAAGTAACTTTGTCTCTCTGTTATCTCATCACGACTAAACCACTGTACGTTATAAAATTTGATAGGATGGATTGGGAGTATTAGACTTAAACAAGGACACAGGCTTTATAAAAATGGGTCATGCAGGATTTACTTTTGACGCGGACGGAATAGCGGCGTACCACTAGTTGCTTATAAAAATCAATAAAAGTTCAATGTTGCGTAACTCATTGGTTCGAATGATCATTCACGATATTTCGCCTCAAATTTTAAGATCATTGACCTCTTTTACCATTATTGTTCATTATTATTATACTTAAGACAGCGACGTTAAGTAAGTATACTATTTGATACAGTGTTTTAATTTTTACTTTATACCCTTTTTTATTTCATTTTTGAAGCTTAATTTTTCCGCCATTTCAGGTTTATACGACAAGGAAGTTGTCATTAGACAACGGGTTTATTTATTGCAGTACGTTCATGTTACTCGATAAGAAATAACTCCTTATTCAGAAGAAGATCGTCGCTTTAGTTCCGGCCACAGTTCCAGAAAACGACTCTGTTTTGCCTTCGGCGTGTCACAAGATTGCGGAAAAAATTGCTGGTATTGTTGTAATAATAAAAGTTTTCGTGGAACTTAAAGTAGATAGAGCGTTTAAATAATTAATTTATAGTTGTACATAGATCTGTTTTCTACTAAATGCTGCTGAACCTTACGTTCAGTTCAGCTTTATATCACTTTGTGAAATCAAAGGTGTAGTTATTTAAAAAAAGAAATATAGGTTCGGACGGAAAGCTAACATTTATTTAAGATCTTTAAAGCTCATGATCTCGAATTCGTAACGATATAATATCAGTAATTTTAGTTTTGCATATTATTTAAATTAATTGCACATTTTATGACAGATTGATGGTCACAGCAGAAACAGGAAAATATTAATTCAGACAGCTGTCAGGTGACAACATTTTTATTTAACCATTTCACGGGATTATTTGTTAATTATAAAATGTAGAATACATACATTTTAAAGCTCCGTTAGTCTGTAACACTCGTTAAATCCTATTTTTAAATACTACTTTAAAATTTTAAATACATAAAAGTTTCCATTTATAGTTTCTTAACTTTAGTAAAATACTTGACTTGACTAGAATCAGCAAAATGATTAAGATCTACAACTTTAAAACGTAGTTTAGCGTAGGTTGAAACTATAATAGAAAATGTACAAATTCAAATAAGGTTAAAGAGCCGTTACAAATCGTGTATCGATATGCCAATAGAAGCTTTTATTGGTAGGTATTGCTAAGAAAAGACAATAGATAAACAATGTTTATAAGCAGTTCTGACCTAAATGGTTGCAGCTAAGGAGGTCCGGTCAGCGACCTGCAGATGATCAGGACCCGAGTCCCACCCGCCGACCCACATCCACCACATACCACATTACGTTACACATGCTGCATACTTATCTATTTAAGGTAAAACACTATTTGCATAAACAACAAAAACATTGTATGAACGCGTTAAGTACAGTTCACATTAACTCATGGCATTATACACATTATGGCATTTTACACTTTTACACGTTTGATATACTCAATATGTACTTAACAGAATTTCTTCGTGTTATGATTCATGTTCATGATTGGATAGCTAGTATCTATATTATTTATTTGACAGCACGCCAGAAGGCTATTTATAAGTAGGATTTGTGCGGAATACCCAATTATAATTCCATACATTTAAGAAATAGGTATACGAGAATATAAAAGTATTTATGATAATAATGTACTTGAAACGTTGGAAAATATTAGGTTACTACTACACCTACAATCTACATGGAATTTAAAGCAACGATTAAAATTGCTTTTTAAAACCTACTTAATTAAAGTTATGTTGATTTGATGACCTTTGATTTTGTTTTATGCATATTCTTATTTTTACGCATTAAAGTCGTCTTATATATCTATTTAATATAGTAAGGTCACAGTTTTTCCATACGTGCGATAAATAATTTAATTTATAAAGACTTCAATTTAAGGAAGTACAAAACATCCCATTTTAATTAAATTATTAATTTATTACTTACAGTTCGATAGAATCTCTCGTATTTCATTTCTTAATGATACGTATAACATGCCAGTGAATACACAAAAAGTACTTTGACTTTCTAAGTTACAAAAACATATCCAGTTTGATCGCTCATTATGACGCACCATAATATGGCCGTGGATCGCTAACTTAAGGCAGGAGATCAAACATCTAAAATGTTGTCCTAGGCCACGCCCAATATAATTATCAACATATTAAAATGACTAGTCTAACGCGTTTAGTGAAAGCAAAGTTTCACACATGGTCCATTTCTTCGAATTAAGAGTGTAAGTTAAATATTTGGCACGAAATTGGTGTTATAGTAAGGACATCCTTAGGTTATGATGTTTGATTTGTCAGTCGGCCAACGCGTAGCTTTTTTTTTAATCGAATATGAATGGTACTTTACTAAAATTGGAACTTGATTGGAATATGCTTATATGCCCAATTAGTTGTTAATAGTAATGTCTATCGGATTATCTTAAAGTAATTGATGAGATCGCATATGTGGTTTAAGATGCTTATGTTATGGTTATGAAAAACTAGATTGTTGCGACTAATAATAAGATTGTATGACGGGATGACCATCACCGCCTAATAGAACAGGTCGACTGAAAACTTAGTGGGCCATCTTCATAACTGTATTTCTCGCATTAAGTAAATTGTTCTCGGCATCGTAATCAAAATTCTGAATATTTGGTTACTTAATGAACCGTGTCTGTGGTGCGTTATGTTGCGGTGGAGACGCAAAATATTATAATAGCAGCAAAAGCAAGTTTGTATTGACCCTCGTCGTATGACCGTTAGCGCATGCATAATGCCAACCGCGAATTGCTCCACTGACGTAATGACATGTACACTTCGACCATTTATATATAACCTTACAAACATTGAATATAAAAAAACAGGTCAAATACACTTTGAAACCAGTAAAGTGAAAAGTTTTTATATTCGAGTGCTTGTTGTGGCACTTGATAATTGTTTGTTCAATCATAGTCGTGATCGTGGACATCTTTGAAATAGCAAAAATAGTTTGACTTATTCTGAAAAAAAAAATAACAGTCGACGGATAATAAAATCTGGGCTACAAACAAAGTTTTTTGTATTTTGTATTACATTGTTTCGAGAGCTAATATTTTAATAATGTAGAGTTTTTGAAAATATGAATATGAGTATTTAAGAGAAGTGAGACATTTATGCCCGATTGTTTGCATTGATTCTTCTATTCAAGGTATTAGGAATTTATAATAAAAAATAATGTCTAATGTAGATACATTTTAAAATATATTCCAACCGCTCTAATCCACTTTCCAATATATTAAACAAATGTGTGCCTAATCGCCTATAGTATTATTATAACAAATTGTATGATATGAAAGCTAAAGCTTTAAATATTAATATAACAATATCTATACTCGCCTTAAGGTTATGTAAATAAATAGAAACAGTCCCGTAAGCTTGTGTATAATAAAAAGACGCTATCAATCATCTCAGCGTTGACCTATTGTAGGTTAATCTTATTCAAACGACGAACCAGTTTTTGCGGAGACATGTTCACGGGTGATCCATCAAGAACGACCTGGCGAACTGTATTTGATAACTTGATGGAGGGCGATAGGGTCCATGTAGTTTTCGATAAATTAGAATATTTTTGAACGCATTACTCTGCTTCGTACACTCGGAGGTAAAGTTTATGTTATAGTTGTTCAATCAATAATAATTCGATGCATTTAAAATACACGATATATGTAGCCCTTATGATATCAAATACAGTAATATAGGGTAATTAAAACACTCGAGACTAGAAACTAATAATAACGACAAAGTATATAAGCGTAACTTCAACATTAATTTCGATTTTAGTGTCAGACAATTGTTACAAAGTTTAAGAAATATAAGCATATATTTTACCCAGATCTTATACCGAAGCTGTAGAAGTTTATATAGATAAAATCAACTAAAAGAAGGGAGAATAGTCATGCATTTCAATTATAAGGAAGATATGGCTACAATTTCTGCTGTCCAAAATTTAAATTGAAATCTATAAGTTCTCGTTGATAAAACATCAATCGTGATAACCACTGGGTTTAATTCGTTGTGACTATTCGGACCATGTCAAACAAACAATAGCCTAGAGATGAAGCGATACGTATGAAGTGAACAATTCAAAATAATTCTGCTTGTTTCATAAAGAACGGTTAATTCGGTCAAAGCATAAGTAGGTACTTTACTCAACTGGTTAGACTAATTTTCTGTAAAACAAAAATTAAGTCTCGATGCTCAAGTCGATCTTTAAATGTTCAATAACTGTTTACGTTATAGGTCACACAATTTTGAACCGTCACCTTTAAGTAATGTTTAAAAGAGATATTATTGTGGCCAATATTACATATAATGCACTGAGATTTCATGATCGCGATTCGCGATTCGTCAAGTTTCGAGTTTCTGATTACAGAAGGGCTCGGAGTTTTGACAGATCTTGATGCAATAATCAAAAGCATATATAACATAAGATTAACGTTTCCTAGACGTTTGAACCCTTTAATAACAGTTATTATCGTTACGCTAGGGAAAATTGTATCCCATAAGTATGATATAATTGTTGTGGATAAAAACCGGAACGAGAGGGGTGATATGTTACCGAAGATTACATGGGAAGGTAAACCGTTAGCAAGTTCAATGTGAGAAAAGTGTGAATCTCTAATTTGCAGTAAACGACTATTGTTCCTGGACGATTACGTAATAATTATCGTGGGACAACTAATTATAAGTTCCGTTAAAATCTATCCAACTGATCACATCTAGAAAGCAACAAGAGCTGCATCACACTGAAACTAAGTAGGTAGGATCCTACATGATTTAAATATAGGTACCTTGATTATACATAACTGATTTTTATTATTTAATAATATCACGCGCCGTTATATATATTTTAACTCCTTTTAATGCGACGAAACAAACCGACCTCTATGCACCTACATTTACCTTTGTAGTTAAGAATTTCTGAATATAATTTTATTTTTAAATACATAAATTCAAATTTGTTAAATTACCTAGGTAAATCTACACGCAACATCTCAACGGTACCACGACCGACTAACGATTCCTAAGTTTGGTTCCTAGTTTATCTGCCTGAAAGGAACTCAATTTAGAACAAAATGTTAGGTCTTCATTTTTTCCATATTTTTATTTAAAAATTAGTTTTAAGTATTTTAAAAAACACAACTTAATTACTGCTACTGATATTTTAGTGACAAAACTTGACACTAAAGCGACAAATTGACACTAAAGGAGGCCAATTCTTCTACGAGAATTGTCACATTATAGGATTTAATTAGAGGGCTAACAACTGTCTGGTCAATTCTTGTCGCGACTTTATAAATACAAAACGTATAACCTACATTATAGTCACACTGAATATATAGAAATAAAATAACATAATAAAAAATTCATTAGGTATAACAACGTTTTTCTCAGGCTAGAAGTAACACAACAGTAACAGTAACAATTTATTGCAAAAATCATTGTAATGTCATGTCTTAGTAAATTAATAATAATTTATTTCACTACGAAAAAATAAAGTTAAATAAAGTTTTGTCAATTTTGTAATAATTAAATTAGTGATCTCTTTTTCTGTAGATAGGTTGATGGCCCTCACTACCTATGTCGTCTACATAAAAACCTGTTCAATGGAGTACAAAACGATCTATGAGGACTGTCAATCTGCCTATACAAATTTAAAGAATAATTACGCTATGGTTACTGCACTGCAAATTTTATAGGTCAAAAGTGCATCGGGAACATCCTAAAAGTAGGTAATTAGATTTTTTGAGCAAGCGTTTAAAAAAGTTTTTCGGTGAAAGCTTTAATTTCTTCATTTAATTAAAAACGATGTGAAGATTTTTTTTAATAAACATTTTTAAAAAATTACGATATTTTAAAAAAAATCAAATTAATTATTAATGATTGACCTCACCATCATCCGCCTCAATTTCAGCAATCGGGGACACAAATGTAATTTGCAAAATAATTCCGACTACGAATAAATTCACGGAAGACACCATTATGTCAAATTAATTGATGATTAGATTATTTTTATTAATCACTTTTATTTTACATCAATTGATTGAACGTGTATCACTTATTGATTGATATTAAAAAATATCGTCAATTTCGAATAGAGCGATAACCGAGGTCTATGCGCGGGCAAGCGTGCGCCAACGCAGCTATGTGCCTTCTGAACGACTAACAAAACGATAAAATACTGAAAGGCCTAACATACGGAGCATGGCTTTGCCCTCTATCTATGTACTAACAGGCTTTAAAACAGCGACGCAAGGAATAATAGTATGTCTAAATTAGTAAAAGTAAAAGCAAGTTTCACTTAGTTAACATTTATGTTCATTACAATTTGCTTAATAGATAAATACCTAAGTATTTATTTACACCAAGTAGGTAAGATATATATTTTTTTAATAATAAATATTTAATTATTTTCAGTACATATAAATCGTAAAGTAGTTATAAATAACGTATATAAGTAATCAAGCTTAAGCAATAAACTGGCTTCCGTATTTAGATTTTTTTTATCATAAGTATTACCTAAGTACGCCAAAATAATGATTACCAACATAATTCTTAATTTAGATATTCATATCATTAACTTCCATTAGGAAAATGCATGACCTATTAATGGGAACGATGTATTTACAAACAAAAACCAGACGCCAATTTATCGACGCATGCGTTTTGCACCAGCGCGCGCACTCTGTTATCATCTGATAACTCCATTCACTTCCCGAAGCTTCTCGCGAACCATATGCTTCGGAAATATTGTAATTTTAAGACGATGTAAAAGAAAAATGGGGAACCAGTTCAAGAACGTGGCCATTATTGCCTGCCTCAAAACTTTACTTTTTGTTTTTAACATAATTTTTTGGGTAAGTTTGCGTTTTTAAATATACCCAATGTTATATGGAATGGAACTAAATTATTACTTAAAATTAAAATATTTATTGCGATTGCGATTTGCGATTTTGAGTCTTTTATTTAATAGCTGTATTAAATAAAATATTCCGTATTTTATTTAAAACTTATATACTTTTTATATTATGAAATATAATTATATCTATTTATCAACGCCTTTTAAATTACTGTTACTTAGAATCGCGTTGTTAATAATTACTTTCACGATATATTACATCATCAACGCGTTGTTTTGTTTTCTTGATTCTTGTTTTGTATTATTCTAACGTCTAACGAGTGCACTTATACTTTCACAGCTGACGGGGCTTCTCATCCTAGTTGTGGGACTATGGGCGGAGTTCGACCTGTACAAGTACATGGAATTGTCTTCTGACTTTTCTGGAACAGCTCCTCATGTTATTATTGGCATCGCAGGTCTGATCGTACTCATCAGCTCAGTCGCCTTCTCATGTATAATCAAGGGTCAACCTGTACTTCTTTATATTGTAAGTATTACAAAAAACAATTAATAAGAAAAAAAAGTTAATAATAAAATATTATCTAATATAAAAACATAATCGATATTTTTTTTATTATTACCGGTTTTTTTAAGCATCTTATTAAATTTACACATTTTAGAATAAATTCCGTCGTAATAACGTTACTCGGCCTCACGAAGTCGAAGGCACTAGAGTCAGGTTCTTGCTGATTGTCGAAGGAGAAATAATGGCTCCGCCGCCGCCTGCATTTAACTTTTTAAATCTTGAACTTGGCAATCAAGCTTTTTAGTACTATTCGCTTTCAAATTATTTTTAATATTGAAATAAATTATATTCATTGTCATTTATAATAATTAAAAGGAAATAGAGAGTAATAATAATTAAATCTGCATATACACGTATTTATTGAAATCTCATCATATAAAAGTAAAATAATATAATAAAAAAGTAATTATAAAGTTAGTGGTCGATATTATCACATTTTTACTAGTAACAGAATAGCTAAGATCAATCGCACAATAAAAAACAAATTGTCACACAAAAACCAAAAAAAAAATTCTGAAATTTAGATTATTATGCTACATGGAAATAAAAGCATGCGAGCTCATCGAACTAATTCAAATAATAGAAAGGTACATCGAAGGCACGGATAACAAATTTATTTAGATTAGAATAAAGTAAGAAAAAAAGGAGATAAATAGCTATAATTTATAATATAACCAACAGTATGGAGGATTCTTGGTGTGCATCTTCATGATGGACGCAGGGGTTGGAGCTTCGGTGGTGTGCTACCGAGACTCCTTCGCAAAGGGCTTGCACGATGGACTCTCACACACGATTTCCACTTACGACCCCAACAAGGCTAATTTCGATTTCGCGCAATCCAAGGTCGGTATAATAACAATTCTTAGAAAATAAACATATTCTTATAAAATCTTCTTTTATATTCTTGCAAATTGCATCGTGCTTATAGCAGCTATAAAAAGGTCAGTCATGCAATAACCGTTAAGTTTTGAACACTTGAAAGATTAAATAAAAATTGCTAGGATTAAAAAATACCGTGAAAAGACTAACAATAAATAAAAACGAAATTTGGGATAGTTGAAAAACCGGATCAGATTTCTAGATAAACTATTAAAATATTGGTTACATAACTGTATTATTATTAAACCAAGCCTCGCATTTCGATTATGTATTTATAGTTAATAGTCTTTACACATATAAAAGGCAATATAATTAGGCATCTTTTGTCTGTCTGTCAGCGATAAACTCATAAACTATCGAATGATTTTCGTATTGGATGTGAGACGTGCGTGAAGGTTTAGGTGTATGATTCTTTAAAATGTCGTGTTAATTGGCTATAATATGCCGATGATTGTGAAAAACGTCAGAAAATAATAATGTCAACTTGGAGCGTTACTGTCGTGCGCCGCTTAAACTAATATAAGTAGTTAACTACAGATATATTGCGATATTTAAACGTTTTATTTAGACACTCATTTTACCCGTGCAAAGCCAAGATGAGAGCTAGTAGATACTAAAATAATGTCATAGTCAATAACTATTTCTATTTATTATTTGGTATAGTCATCCTAGCAGTAACATTTTAAAAATAATAAGTATTGTCTAACAGCTACATTGCTGTGGTGTCTCCAACTATACGGACTGGATGCGACTCTCTCCTCAACGAGTGATCCCCATCTCATGCTGCCTTGACACGAACCGCTGCGTCACTGCAAATTACAACGATGTTTACCAAAGGGTAAGAAAATAAAATAAATAAATTATGTCTTCGACAGGAAATTTCTCTCCTACACGGGAAATTCTTGACGCTCATAATCCAATAGAACGGGAAACCAACACGACTGGAGAGATCTGGCCCAATCCCAACGGCTACGTGCTTTCAAAAGGAAGGGAATGTAACATTGCTAATTTCTTACTGCAGGCTCATACTAAACATTTATTTATAGAAAAATCCAAAGGCTGGTGCCGGCTCTCCACCCTTAAATTCATAGGCAAAATAATATTTCAGTTTGATGGTGATCTATATTTGAATTTTTTTCAGGGATGCTACGAAGTCATTACGGAATACCTAACGAACAACATGAATATTCTCATTGGAGTTGCAATTGGAACTGCTACGCTACCACTGATAGGAGCCCTGTTATCTTGCACCCTCGCCAGATACATCGCGAAATCGAAATATGACGCCATCAATTGACCCACATACATGACCGACATATCGAGAAGATACAAATTATCGACATGGATCTGTACTTTGACTGACTGAATACTTACGGTATTTGATATTTGTCTAATATATTCTAGATATTATATGGTTAATAAAAAATCTCAATGTTATATTAGTGATTGTTACTAGGATACTAAATTTTAACCTTCTCTCAAAAAAAAAATGTATTAACTTGTACTCAATTTTCTTCTTATAAAAATATATCCATTTATTAAAATAAAAAATAATTATGAATTTATAAATCGTTTTTATTGAAAATAGTAATCATCAAATGTAGTCCTTAACAATTTTTTCTTATTAACATTAATTATTATTTGTGTATCAAGATGTCGACAAAGTCTATTTGTATATCATTCAGTCACTATCAGAACTCTGATCTTTTTCTTCTTTTTGTTCTACGGGAGCTTCCTGTTTATAATGTCTGTACTCCGGTTTCAATTCCCACATATTTTTATGTGGGTTCTTCAAATTATAATTACATACTTCTTTCAAAATCTCTTTTAAGTACACAATTGGTTGTCGGGTAATCTGAAATAAATGATATACTTTATTACATAATTCTTTTGTATTGGATAACAATGCAACCTTACAACTCTTTTTTGTCATTCTTCCCTGAATCATTTGATTGTGGAATGTGGAAATATATTTGAAACATTTCTTTATTCATGTAATAAAAGATACTTGATATGAGGTGTACTGTTTTGTTAATATTGGTCTCGATTCTAGATTAAGGGCGTAATGGAAAACTGAGCTAATTTAACCATTTCCCTATTCTGTGTGTCACATATGTCTCATGGTTATTGTCTTTGTGTCTGCTGTTTAGTCAGGGAGGTTGTTTATTACTGTAATATTTCCTACACTAATCCTTCTCCTTCATTTATCTACAAACATATTACTGAATTTAAAAAATTACCTTTTGAAGATCCTTAATATTATAATACTGATGTTTTTCAAACGCAGCAAAGAGAACATTGAGAACTGCCTCTTTGTCATCACGAGCCTTTTTACCCTCGGCTTTCTTTTTCTCTTGATATTCAATCTATAAAGAAAAACTTTTTCAACGATGGTACTCATTTTTGTAAGTCGTTTCATTTTGGTCGAACTAAATATTTTTAGCTCTTTTAGCATAAAATATTTTGTTTCAAATTAAAAGTGTTGCATAAATAAAAATTTAAATATTATGTATATATTTCTAACACAATAATCTATACTTACATTGTGTTTGTGATCCGATACAGGTTTAAAGTTCTGCACTATTCTTTCTAGTTGCTGAACTTGCCTTTGAGGCATAGAAGCTTTCCTTATAGATTCTGATTTCAATTTGTAATAACTGGAATCAGCATATGGCCTACATTCTAATTTCTGTACTATTCTACCTTCCATATAAAGTTTTTCTGACTCAGGTACAACAGCATCTGTATTAGAGGCTAGAATACAAAATTAAAAACATTTATCATATTTTTATTATATGTATTTGGTTTTTTTTAATCATCCACAAGACATAAGGATAGTGTGCCAAACAAGTATTTTAGTTTTATATTAAAATGAAAATGTACTCATATACTTACGGACTGCATGAGAGAACACCCCTAGGGATTGTCTTGTCACATTTGACACGTCAAGACGATGTTCCTTTGGTATAGATTGTTCTCCAGGATCTTTAAGACATAAAACTCCCTCTGATAAAGACAACTGGACTTGCGCTTTTTGTCCAGGAATACGCGATATCTTTAATTTGCCAACTTCTATGTCCCCGGGCGCTTTATCCCATTTGTTTGCGATATATTTTGGTACTTTAACAAGCCAGACACCTCGACCTGTATTTGACAAATCTAACTCGCGATCGAGATGAGGAACAGCATTTGGATTACTCATTAGGAATATTTTATCTTTGACGTTTGATCTAGCAGTTTAAGTATTCAAATAATTGGTAACTAACCAATAGGTATCACACAAAACAAAGTTTACACTTAAAACTGCCTATTTGCTGTGCTAGTAAATTAAAAATGTTGTCAAATCAAATGAATTGGTTATGTATGTCCCATTATGACATTTATTATTTAATGTCACTTTTAAAAAATTATCGTAGGTCATTAACATCACGATCTTGTATACAGGTCTAGCAACCGAGTCCAATTTCAGTGGTGAGAGAGATCGATTGTGTTACAACTTTTATTTCGCAGCGGCGACCGCTGTACGTCGCTGCTATCGCACTTTCGCGTTTGCATACAAACAAGCGTTAGATCAAGAATTATTATGTTATATTCATTCCATTTTCCATATTTATATTCTAAAATTGTACATAACGAACTTTTCTTTAGTGCGAAAACAAAACTCAATCGTCAATGTGCTTATTCAATTTTTTTCCCGATATAAAACTATTTAAAATACTACCCTAAACTGTACGATAACGAATTTCACTTTAGCGCACAATAAAACAACTCGTGTTGTGCTTATTATGTATGTGTATTACATCTAATGTGCTCATTATATAATAAACACGTTTGAAAACAACATTTTCAATATAATTTTGGACGAATAGTATTAAATAAAAATGTACTCAGGTATTAGAACATATGCCGCAAATCACATGTTTGCACCATGCTTTGATGCCAATCGACATCAACTCATTTAGTCACTCACCTACGGTCATCTCGACCGGACGTACCGGACACGTAGGTACTAAGGGTTAGTATACTATATGACTTGGTATTACGAATGATTTTTTTTAGCTAACTGACCCAGAGAGACTTTTTTCGAGTGTTTGTTTGTATGTATCTATATACTCTATATATATTGTGTGGGTATAATGTTATATGTATGTATTTTTGGCACGCTCTACAGCCTTGGTGGATTATTGTTTTGTTTTTTTTTTAATATTAAAATTATATTTTTTTTGTTTAATACATTTATGTTAAAGTTGAAATTGATTTTAAATGATGGATTTTTTAATGAAAGTTGTAGATAAAAAAAAATTAATGCATTAAATATTCAATACATTTTCTGTCTAAAAGCATTTTGCTTGTCGAGAATAATGGGAGAATTTGGTCTATTATCCAGCTGCATGATTTTTGGCAAAGTGTTTTTGGTATTTTGCTCTGAGGAATTATTCTCCCTCATTCCTGCTTCCCCTATCCTTCACAAATCTACGCGTGCTGGCTCTCGGTGTCACCGCCTAACTTTGACATCAATTCCATCGCGCATAAATACATTTTCAGTGGCGCACCGCCAAAAAATGGAATTCTTTACCAGCACACTTGCTTCCTTCCACTTGCAACCTGAGTTTCTTCAAAAGAGTTTCTACAATATAAAGATTAACACTAGAATATGTACTCTAATTACTTTTTTAAATATAATATAATGTTCTTGATATTCTAAACTATGGTACCCTAATATCATGTCATTCATGGTAATAGAAACGGTCTTATACTACAGTTGTGGGGGTACTTCGGCTTAATGATTCTTAATGATGCTTAATGATTTACGGCCGCTAGAGGCATGACGATCGATAGATAGATGTGGCGAACACTTTTTCAAATCCAAACAAAAAAGTTAAATAACAAAAGTCAAGAAAACGATATACCAATGATTAAATAACACAATATTTGGGAGAGAAAAAATATACGCCGCGTACCACCACCAACCACGTACGATAGCAACGACGTACAGTGACGTTGACGCAAAATAAAAGTTACATCACAATCGCACCAATCTCTGTCTCATCTCACCACTGAAATTGGATTCCGTTGATATACCTGTATACAAGACTTGTGGTAATAGACAATCGGCTGTTTGCGCACTCACTTGTGCACTATAATATCTCCTGCGCAGTTGGCTGAACTCTCTTGAGATTGGCCGCCTTGGCCGAAATCGGTCTGGACGACCTTATGATAGACAATAAAGACCGACCGATGTCAAAGTTCAGACACTGTCAGTGTCAAAAATATTGTTTCGACCACTTACTCTATGTCTTGCAAATTCAGTACATTTTTGTTGATAATGACGAGTGGTTAGAAAACAAGCTGCGAGTGTATATTAAGCTTCTGATTAATGATTTTTTGTAACATGTAATTTTCTTAATTTGCTAAAATAAAATCTAATACCTGCATTGTTTAAGCTGTGAATAGTAATGTAAAGACATGTTTGGCTATAGCAAAGAAGCTGTTCGAGTGAAAGTCAAGGTTTGCTTTGTGTAGACTGAAAATACAATTATATTATTATCATATATTAAAATATGCCCTTCTAAATTTCATATATATTTGACTTCATGAAGTTTTAAAAATTATACAATTTAATAATCAATATTGGGATTTCCATAAAACGACTCCACATAAAAGTTATTGAACTCCATTTAAAATTACAGAAATGCGAAGGAAAACTGCAACCAGAATTAAGGAAATTTTCAGTGGATCCACAAATAACTTCCTTAGAAGTGTTACAGAGTATTTTAGTGAAAGCATTCGATGTTAAGTCTGACTTTACACTCTCATATAGAACTGTAGATGACTATGGACAAGAAGTGTATTTACCATTACTCTCTGATTGGGATCTGGATGCTGCTTTTCTCAAGTAAGTATGTTTAGAAGTCAAATGCTAAACATTTAGCTTATATGCAACTTAACACATTATACCATATTGTATTATATTATTATTTAAATTTAAATTTAATGACACTTCTTCTTGTTAATATTACATACCTAATTATATTAAATTTTATTACACTAAATATGAAATATTTGGGGGTGGATTTTTATATTATTTGATTTACTTGGTGGTAGAGCTTTGTGCAAGCTCGTCTGGGTAGGTACCACCCACTCATCAGATATTCTACCGCAAAACAGCAGTACTTGTTATTGCTGTGTTCCGGTTTGAAGGGTGAGTGAGCCAGTGTAATTACAGGCACAAGGGACATAACATCTTAGTTCCCAAGGTTGGTGGCGCATTGGCGATGTAAGAGATGGTTAACAGCTCTTACAACGCCAATGTCTATGGGCGTTGGTGACCACTTACCATCAGGTGGCCCATATGTTCGTCCGCCTTCCTAAGCTATAAAAAAAAAAAAAAATATATATACAATTTCTAGATAAATTATAAACTGCATATAAAAAATAACAAGTATAAAAACATTTTAAAAACAAGCATTTATTTAAGCCATGTTATAAAATATATAAAATGAAGTATTATTTAATACATATAACTTTCTTATACAGACTAAATATAACCATTTTTGATACTATTTTTTTATTTATGTATTTTATTTTCTTTATTGCCACTAACAATTGTATGATAGGAAAATCTCACTTAATGTCAACTAGGCATTATCAACGTTAAAATGGGCTAAACAGATATTCCAGTTGATGGAAATGCTTAAAACATATTGATTAAATAACAATACAAAACACTAAATACACTAATGTATATTATTTTATTTACTGTTAGGGCTCATAATATAGCTTTAACTCAGAGATCAGAGCCATGCGTTCAGTTAAAAGTGGATATGAAACCCTTTGCCGAGGCATCCGAAGACTGGGAACCTCCTACTATATCATCTGCACCTGTAGCACAGAACTGCAAAGAACAACCTACTGTATATCAAGCGGCTCAAGTGGAAAAGCCAGAATCACAATCTGGTTTTCAGGGATTAATTATGAACCAGGTAAAATTATTTTGTAAAAATCAAAATAAGCTTTTGATTTAGAAAAATGTGCACCTCAATATTTAGACTTGTTTAAGACTTGGTGGTAGAGCTTTGTGCGAGCTTGTCTGGGTAGGTACCACCCATCAGATATTCTGCTGTAAAACAGCAGTACTTTGTATTGTTGTGTTCCGGTTTGGAGGGTGAGTGAGCCATTCTAATTACAGGCACAAGGGACATAACACCTTAGTTCCTAAGGTTGGTGGCGCAAGGGCGATGTAACATTTCTTACAATGCCATTGTCTATGTGCGTTGGTGACCACTTATCATCAGGTGACCCATATGCTCGTCCGACTTCCTTGACAATAAAAAAAAAAATCTTTGATTAGGAGGTATATCTGTGAAGTGTTTGTTTTCATACTAAGTAATTAATTAATTTCGTTGCACAGGTTGAGAAGACATTTAATATGGTTTCAAGAGCTCTGAATTTATATGACGACCCCAACACACCGCCTCGGCCACCCTTAAGCGATATAGAGTTCAGAGCTTTCTTAGACGCAGTGGGCCAAATTAATAACACAACCAAGCTGAGAGAAGTTATTTATTGCGGAGGAATAGAGCCCAGTTTAAGGTTAACTTTAAACCTGAGTATTGACAAAGTTAATAATATACTCTGTTATTGTAATAGTACCTTTTAATTTTTGTTGCTAATGTAATTATTTTGATAAAGTGAAAAATGAAATTCTAACTATTGAACAATCACAGACAACAAATTGTAGCTTAATTATTATTGCTTTACAGAAAAGTTGTATGGAAACATATTTTGAATGTTTATCCGGACGGTATGACTGGTAAAGAAAGGATGGACTATATTAAACGGAAAGCTAATGAATACTATGCACTGCGAACTCAATGGAAGGATTGTATTCAAAAGGGAAAGGTAATTATGAATGTCTTTTGTCATTTTAAATTTATTTTATGCAGACAGACAAGCCAGTCTAATGATAAGTGACAAAGACATAGATATTGTACTATTAGTAATATCAAACACAAAGATACATAAATTACAAAATTTTGTGATATATATGTAATATAATATATATAAATATGATGTTTTTAGGTAGATGCAGATTTAGCTTATGTGACAAGCATGGTCCGGAAAGATGTACTTCGGACTGACAGACATCATAATTTCTATGCAGGGAGCGATGACAACCAAAACATTGCCTCACTTTTCAATATTCTGACAACGTAATTAAATTTTTGTCTTCATATTACTACTAGCTGTAGCGCGCGGTGTCACCCGCGTATAATTAATAAAAATATAATGAAAAAAATAGCCTATAACCTTCCTCAGTAAAAGTACTATACAACACAAAAACAATTTTAATTTCGAACTTGTAGTTCTTGGGATTAGCCGGATCAAACAAACAAACTTATCAGCTTTATATATTAGTATAGATATTTTTTGGGCGTTTCAAACAGTTGTCACTGCAACTGGCCACTGCGCTACTGGTCGTAGATTTGATCCCCACTTATTACAAATATTTTCATAGCTTATACAAATAAAGGTTGTTGTTTAGATACTTTTTGTATTGTGCGCGTTTTTGAACTTGAATACATGATTTTGAAGTGAAGGCTGCTTATATATGTACGATTTAAAATTAATTAATAAATAGATATAAACGGCCATTTGTTAACACATTGCTGCACATAACGTTTGAAGACCTCTTTATTATATAGAATACCTTTTTATCCCCAAACATACAGTAACAAAAAAAAACATATATTCAAAACATCCATATAATAATTATAATCACTGACATGTTTGTATTACGTTTATAATTAATTAAAGAAAACAATCTTTGTTCGCAGGTATGCTATTTACCACCCAACGGTTAGCTATTGTCAAGGTATGTCAGACTTAGCATCTCCGCTTCTGGTAACGATGGGTGACGAAGCTCATGCCTATATCTGTCTTTGTGCCCTTATGACGAGATTGTACCCAAACTTCCTGCTAGATGGCGAAGCGATGACACTTAAATTCACTCATTTGACGGAATCTCTTCAAGTATACGATCCAGACTTTTACAATTATCTAAAGTCACAGCAAGCGGATGATCTTCTTTTCTGCTATAGATGGTTGCTATTAGAAATGAAACGTGAATTCGCTTTTGATGATGCTCTCAGAATGCTGGAGGTGTTGTGGGCGTCATTGCCACAGAAAGCACCGGCTGTGGAATTACCGTTGAAAGAAAAAGACTTCGACTCAACCGTTGAAATAAATATTGATCCGCCTCCTCTAAGCCCACTAGTAAAGGCACCACGAGAGAACGCCTACACCAAAGTTTGCGCCATTAGGCGTCAAAGCTCTAGTTTTAGTTTGGCGAATGTGAAAGCGCCTAAACTTGCCACAACGAAGCAGACAAACCACAGCCTTGATGAAAATGCAGCGCGAAAAATTCTAAACAACTCATCTCTTAAACATGCAAAAGAATTTCAAAGTTTAGACGATGCCGTACTACAGTCACAAAAAATAACAAGAGATACCAGTAATGATAAGATTGATGACAAAGACGTAGATGATAAATCTATCGGAAAAGATATCAACAAAATCCCCAAAAGAAGAGAAATGAAGAGTGTTCCTGAGCACGCGAAAGATTTAGAAGCACAAGATTCGTCAACAATTGCTTGGGCAAGCACGGGAAACTTGTCAAATGGAACAACACATACGGAATTGAAGGAAAAGCCTTTAGGAAGTCAAATAAGACTGTTGAGGGATAAAATATCTGTACATAATAACAGGTTCTTCTCTTCCCTGGACACACTTGACGACTCTAGTTCAGATAATACAAATAAACCAAAAGTTAAAATGATAAAAAACTTAAACGAATTTCTCAACTTCGCAACTGGAAGTAAACCATATAAACAAGAAAAACTACAAAGAACTCATTCTGCAATTGAACGCACGCGTAATAAAGAATGTCCAAAAATTGTATTAACAAAAACGTCGTACGAAGAAAACGATGCGCCGGCGCAAAATTTAAAAACTCAGATTAAAAAAATAAGCAAAATGAGTTTTGATACAAATGATGGTAGCAGTCCCGACGATTCGCAAGAATATTATCCCATGACAACTTCGATGACGAGAGAGTTAAGACTGGAACTCGAACATTTAGATCGTCAAGTATTCGGCTCTTCGTATGTTAACCGCTGTAGTATGATATGCGACTCGCCCTCAGATTCCATGAGCGCCGAGGACAAACCAGCTGAATATGCAACTCAAACTAAAGTTAGTTGTGTTGTAACTGACGCTCTAGAAGTGCAGACAGAAGTTACAGAAACAATCGACATTATGAAAAAGTCGCCACTTTTGGACACTATTAGATCTAATGCGAGGAGTGCTGAAGATATATACTTATGGGAAAATCCTTTACACAGAAACACTCCGACGACTCGAACTACAGCGAGCTGTCCTCAGACTCCTGACGAGCAAGCTGAACTCGACTTTGACGGTGACACGGGAGAAATATTCGAAGAACATTCCGGTAAAAAATCAATCACACCGATAAGACTATTGAGAAAAAATCAATCATTGGAACCCCAGGACCTGTGTAAACAGAACTCCAACGTGCCTTCCAGCGAATCTGATTCGTCTGATAAGGAACCTCTTGAATCATTGAATACTGTTACAGTTAAAACTAACCCACAAGAAGGAGTGAATTCCAAATCACATAAATTTTTCTCGAATATGTCACACGAATTGGAAAATGCAAAGAAGAATTGCGAGTCCCTGCTCAATGTAAAGCAATCGAACCTGCAAAGTGTGGCGTCTACGATAAACAACTTTCAGAAGAAATATGAAGTTTTTAAACCGCCTACAAATAAAATGACTAGCTTACCTTCTACGGGCACAGATAATAATACAGTTAAGAGTAGTATTAGCAGTCTTCCATCGCCGTCAATTTTCGGCGGTGGAAATCCGTTCTTAATGTATTTATGTCTTACAGTATTGTTACAACACAGAGATTATATTATGAGGAATCGTATGGACTATAATGAGCTAGCTATGCATTTCGATAAAATGGTTCGAAAACATAATGTGAACAGGGTATTAAATCAAGCGCGGCAAATGTACGCTCTTTATTTGAAACAACAAGCACACAAGACTGGTGATGTTACTATTTAAATTTTTTCTTAGTGTTGAAAAAAGGATCTCCAATTAATTCATTTTATTGCTCATAAATAATAATAATTAGCTTATTGTAAGTTACAAAGGAAATAATTATACTGCATTTAATGAAGCGTAACCAAATGTACATGCAACAAATGTGTGTGATGTCCCTTATGATAGTAAGAAAAGAGGCCTTAATTTAAGTGTTTAATTTGAAGATATTAAAAAGTGAGAAATTTCAAATATAGGTCTTCTAGTAATGCATTTTATTGACTGCGAATTTATAAGGTTTGATACCGAGGATACTCTGATAAATCCGATGGATTAGTTATTCAATACACTTCAAGGGAAACAATACATTGCGCAACTCGATTTTAAACTTAGGACGTATTTTTATTTCAAGGAACACTTTGGATCAAATTACTTTTAATCGGTTTTCTAAAAGCTTATTTATTTATCCTGGCAATAAGCACATTCGACTAAGCGCACGCATGCAATGCCGTTATTCTCAAAGTAGGTACTGGTTACAAATTGAAATTAGTCAGTAGATTTTTCAGATAATAAAGTTAATAATCATATTGAAAGTATTGCCAGATTTTCTCAAGTTAATAAACGCGCGCTTAGTATAATATTATATTTTTTATTTCCCTGAAATCAGAATAGGTGAATAAAATGAATACATACATTGTTTACAGTTGACAAAGGCGATAAATAAAAATTATTGATAACAAAAGTATTTCCGTGGCGGTCCACTCTGTATTATATCATTAATACTTACTAAAGTAATATGTTATAGGTATAAATAATTATGGTTGGCTTAAGATAAGCCAAAAGTATCTAAAATCCATAGGTTAATTATTATTTAACTTGTTTAACGCTATCGGAATCTATCGCTAAAAACAAATGTTTCAAAAATATCGTCGCAAACATTTTTCGGCGCATTTGACAATTTTCTGAGTCAAACAATCAATGTATATCTGGTAACTATAAAAGGATATTGCCTTTAACGCGTAGTATATTGTAAAGTTTTTGTTTTTAATAGAAATCGCGCAAATGTTTTTTCCCTTTAATTACAATAATTCCAAAGATTGATCATTTAACTATTGTGATATTTTTTATTTTATTTTTTTAATAATTCTATTGAAATTTTCTCAATTGTAAACTATTTTAAAATGCATTTCATGACCGACGCGATTGTTTTAAATATATGTAAATGCACAATGCTCCAATGTTAAATAGATATAAAGTTAATCTGTAAATTGTATATTTATAGTATAACTGATTAAATATCAAAATTAACCATTCCATTAATTCTTATTTAATTTAAAATAATAAGATAACAATATGGATGCCTTTATTATAATAATATACTTAACTAACATTTGACATTAATTGCTGTGCTTAAATTATAAGTATTACGAAAGCTTATTTTGAAAAATTGTAAATAAATAATTCAAAGCTAGGTATTGGTTTTTATTTTAAAAAGGTTTTTTCATTTAACCCCAATTTAGAAATCAAAATTAGACCACACGATTTATCGATTCAAAGTAAAGAATCGATATTTCTCATTTTTATGCACATAAAAAAATGTCCGTATCATACTTTGCTGTATAAACTATACAATTCTACCTCTGAGACCGTTATGCGCTATGTAAGCGAACGTGTAACGGACGCTACAAGTAGGTTTCAAATAAATAATTTTAATCTATCTACAGTGGTGGTCAGATAATTAGAAACACTTCTTATGAATAAATAAAGTATAACATCAACATACAAATGTTATTTTCAGATGAAACAAAAATAAATATGGTAAATTCCGGTGGAAGGCGCTATGTTAGACGTCCCGTAAACAATACTTTTAATTATAAATACACAAGTATAGTCAAGCACGGTGGGGGTAACATTAAAAGTTTGGGGGTGTATTTCCAGATGTGGAGTTGAACCCGTTCGGAAGATTGAAGGTAAAATGGATCAATGGCAATACAAAAATATGCAACAATGATTCCCTACTCGGACGATCATTTGCCTGTAACCTGGATCTTTCAGCATGACAATGACCCTAAACACACGGCCAATAGCGTTAAATGTTTCCTTAGCGAAAAACGTAAATCCACTTTAGACTGGCCAGCAAATAGTCCGGATTTAAACCCGATAGAAAATTTCTGGTATATTGTTAAAAACAAAGTCTCAAACAAACGTAACACCAGTCAAAACAAACTATATGAAGCATTTATTGAAGCATGGAATTCAAACCCCCTAGAAAAATGTATAAAATTGATTGTATCAATGCCACGTCGTTGCAGTGCTGTTATTGAAAATAAGGGATACGCCACTAAATATTAATTAGAAGTATTGGTAGGCTGTAGCTACTAGCTATTTCGTAAATAACAATACTAATTCTTTAAAAAATATTGTTTTTTATACTTTTTTGTTGTTGTTTCTAATTAGTTGACCATTATTGTTCATACCTTAAAACTGATTTAAATGTTTGTCCGTAATGTAATAGTGAAACTGCAATTGTGTAATGGGATTTATATTGTTTTTCTAATAAATGATAAACCGTTGAACATATTGCTGTCCTATTTATTGTTTAATTTCAAAATAAAAATGATTGCGGTGAAGTATCTTACGTAATGTCAAGGACCGTTGGTAGTGTTTCTAATTATACGACCACCACTGTATATTAAAAAAAAAATACCTTTTAAAAACAAACAGTTGCCTTGTTATTGAAAAGCGCAGCATGGACTTGAAAAGTTATATAAAATTATAACATTTTATTGTTGATTGACGTAATGATGGATTGGTCATAAGAAGGTTAAAAAAACGATACTGATGTTCTTGCAAACTATTCACCACTTTAAAGTTACTTCGAGCGAGGGCTTATCAGGAAGGCATTATCTCTGCGGTCGGTAATGAGTCACTCCAAAAATGGAGTAATAAAAGAACCACATCGAATGAATACTTGTCAATTTATTTTCGCAACATTAGTATAAACTAATTAAGCATCCTTAACAATACCTTACTTCCTTACATTTACAATATCACATTAGCTTTAGATTTCAGCCCTCGAAAGCACAACTAATTTTCTAAGCTATTATTAACTGTAATATTTAAAATTTCTGACTAATTATAATAAATTATTATTGTTAAACAATCAGCTATCGATGTCTATTTCCGTTTGTTGCCACCACCGCCTGCGAGGATCATAGCAATCCGCATGAAAATGTTGAGTACATCCAAGTAAACCGAGATAGCCCTGGAAACAATATGTATCAATGTTAAAGTATAAAAACATATAATAACAAGTTTCTACACTAAAACTAGTATAAGAAGTATTATGTATATTTTGTTGTTATAGCTGAATGCAGATTTCTTAAAATAGGTATCTACACAAGTAAGTGTCTTTCTCAGTAGTATCAGATTTATAGAGTGCAGAAGCTTGCATGATTCGAGTGATAAATAATATAACAGAAGTAATTTTTTTTTAAATTTGAAAGCACATAGGTAAACAGCATTTTTAAAATTAATGGTTTTTATAAAAATTAAAAACTAAAGTCAATCTCGTATTGTTGTAATTGAACCTATTTTTTATATGCATACTTTTATATGGAAACCTTTTATTATATTTTAAAATAAATCTGCATGTATAATTTTGTATTTCTACATAATATGATCAAGGGTGATTCATTGATTTCAAAGCATGGTGCAATGGTAAATATTTACAATCTTGGCTTTTGCTATAAATAAATGGCTTTTATCAATAATGAATGAAATATCATATATATGAAGTATCCTTCATTATTGATTCATGCAATATTGAGGAAGAGGAATATTTGTTTATCTTTTTAATATTAAGCACACATATACATTAAAGTTTATAATGGTTTACTTACGAATTGATTGGGTCATAAGGCTGGAATCCATGCATTGGATGCATCTCTGCTCGTTTAATAATTGCTTGTGTATCATAGAGTAGGAAACCACCAAACACAATTAAGCCACCATACAAGCTCAATGAGTACAATCCTGAAAATAACATTAAGAGTTTTCTAAAAATTTGCTATGCATTATTAAACAACAATAGCATCTGTATGTGGATGACTTTACCTGCACCAAGTGCAGAAGTGGGTGGTAAGAACATGCCAGCAAGTGAAGCGGCAAAGACAGCACCCAAACCCATTGCCAGAGGAGCACGCATGTTGAGGAACTCCCCAGATGGAGCACACACTGCAATTGTACTAAGCCCTCCAACTACACCAGCTGTGTACCTGTTACAATAAAAATTCAATTTTTAATTTTCGTAAAAGTCCAATCATAAAAATATTTATCTACGTGTTAGACTATTTATATGGGTCTCTATAGTATAGATACCCATATAAAAAGATAGATATAGATTCTATACCCTATTTCAATCGGAGTAGGAATAAAGGTAAACACACCGTAGATTTAGAAATTGCATGCTATTTTCTAATTGTTCTGCTGTATTATGCACTAGAAACAGTTCTTGATTAATTTACCCTAATTTATAATACAACTCCATTCCAATTAACTAGTTATAACCACATTCATTTAACTTTCGAAGTTGTGTTAATGTCTTTGTGGACATTGAAAATGCCATCTTTTTGAGAGACTTCGAGAGTCGAGAGGTTGGCCTATAATGTAGTATATTGAGTTGCTAAATTATAGAATAATTGAGCAAGTTCTAACAACCAATCAAAATAATATATAATATATTAAATATAATTACCAAGCAGCTCGCATGAGTATAGGTCCACCGAGGAAGCACATGGGAGCAATGACGGCACCCATAATACCGGTATGCACCATCCAAGCTAGTTGTTTGGCTCCAAACCCTGGTTTGTATTCCATACCTCGGACTACCATGCCTGAGCCAATCATCAGTCCCATTGTCACAATAATTGACTAAAAATTAAACAGTACCGGTTAATGCCAAATCTCAATCACATTTTTAAAACAATTTTTTAATTTCACCATTTCTATTTAGTAACTTACCACCCATCCACTACGAGCAACCAAATTAAGCAAAGCGGGTGTTCTGAAAACTGTGATTGCACTTCCAGCTGTCAATACAAGGGATCCAGCTATGTATCCATATGTAGCCTTGATGCGATCCTTAACATACTGTGGCCACAAACTACAATAGAAAAAATATTAAAGAATAGAAAAGAATAAGATGATAAAATTAAATTATGTATATAAAATTATACATAAATTTATTCACATTCCTTTAGATTAGATTATGTTGTTTTTATTGTAAACATTATATCAATCATATTATCTATTATTTTTTGCAAACTTAGGTACTCACTGTGCTTCTTGCAATGTCCCAGGTTTGACTCCAGAACCATAATAGCATAGAGCCACAAGTCCGACAGCTGATGCACCAGCTAATGCTCCTTTACCCAAGCTGAAGGCTGAAATATAATACAGTTATTATTGACAACATTATAATATAATTTTTCTCTGCAATTATTAGCCCAAAGGCTTTGAGCAAATCTATTCTGTGATTCAAACATTATAATAGAAGAACAAGAAGAGAAACTTGTATTAATATTATGCAATTTAATTAAATTTGCATCAATATAGAAAGTAATTACTGAATCCTATTAGACCCAACACTCAGGTTCTTGTACTTACCATTAGGCCCTGCTGGGGCCATTAATTTTTGCCAGACAGAGGGCTCCGTTCGTGTAGCAACTCTGGACCGTGGCTCGCGTGCATAATTCCTCACAATATAATTCTTAGGCACAAATCTTTGAGGTACTGGAGTTTTAAGCGTTTGTGCAACGTTTAAAGCTGACCGAGCGACGCACAATCGAGAAAGCATGATGCAACCTACGAAAAAAATTATTGATTATTTAAAAATCCAAAGAATCTTAATACAAGCTACAAGATTCTTAATAAAAATATCGTTTAATTAAAGAAATGTATGCGTGATGTAACGTTATTAAAAAATATCAGACAACTTACCGGTTTTAATACGACACAATTTTGACCAGGGTAGTTTTATGGAGATTACTGGTGAAAATTGAAGAAATTGATAGTACAGGCAATGGTCTAGTGCTTCCGTTCGATTGAAAGTGTAAATTTAAATAGGTTTGATGGTGTGTGTTATGTATTTCGCAGTTTGATTAGTTTGATATTTGTTTCACGTTCTAGAAAATTAGATATTGTCAAATATGACATTTGACAGATTGTATGAACTATGGTGTGGACCGTATATTTTTGCGGAAGAGCTGTAATTAACTAATTACTTATTTACAATAGGCTGGTCAAAACTTATGAATTATATTATGTTTTATAAATATATCTGGAAAAAAAAACAAATGCATCAAAGTAGGCTAGAGGTGCACCAGAGAGGCACCAAACGCAAAAAAAAAATTAAACGCTCATACACACACGAAACAAGAAAAGTAAAATATATATAAAAGAAAAGTCGATGTTGTTTTTCTGTTCGATTACCTTTTACTCACACAGCCTTTATTAATCATGCTATATTTTATTCTTTCTCTTGCTTTACAACCATCTACTTTATTTAAATGAACTTTTTTTACCAATATTTTCCAATTACCTTTAGAAATATAAAAAGCAACAAGACTTAAATATATTAATTCCTCAACAATTAAATAAGTATGTAGCACTGGTTTTATAATCTTTGGTAGATAGCATTCGTAATCAAAGATAAATAATATTTGGTCCCAAATATTTTTGGCAAATATTCAACTTTATATTTGAAGTATATTGCTTTTAATTTAAATTACCTTTTAAGGTTAAATACAAAATATGTTTTATTTGAGTTTATTCCTTTATTTTATATTTTAATTCGGCGCGATACAGTGATGATCTTTATTAATTAAAATAATTTAAAACAATATATATTTCATTTATTTATTATATTTATTTAAAATAAACTTTAAGGTACTTGTTTTTTAAGTTTTGTTAATTCTTACTATTATGGAGGGTAGAGGTACCTCTACCCTCCATACTTACTATGTAAGATATGCCTTTATCATGTTTGACCTTTGAATGACATTGCCATTTGCCATACGTCATTGTTGCAAAAAATCGCCTGAAATGTTGCTAGATTTCTGGAAAGTGCCAGAATTGAGGGTCGTTATATAATTTTTAAAAGAAAGAAAATTACTAAATTCTTTTATTTATATTTCAGGTTAAGTTATTAAAATCATAACAAATTCAAAACAACATTTATGTTTTGTTAATAAATCTGTATTTTTTTTAATAATAAAATTCCCAACAACTACAATACAACTAAGAAACAAAAATACTTTATGTTGTCTACATAAAACTACGTTATTGTTTTATTTTTATACTAATTTATTCCTCAGTGCAGAACTTATTGTCGGTGGCATTAAAATTATACGCCTGCCAACTATCTTCTATAATATCTTCAAAAGTCTATTGAAACAGCATATTTCACTTATTGTCTCTCGTTAATGTACAGTCTAAAAATGATTTTATTAATATATTTCCACAAACGTGCTATCTGTGCCCTTATTGAACGTATATTTTAAGGATTTTTTTTTACTCCAGACAGCATAATAATAAACTTTAGACTTTATATTCAAACAATGTTCATTTTGCATTTAATTCAAATGCAACTTGCATTTTCCTTGGTGAAATTTTTGGCTGTAATCCAGAATCGTCTTTATGGTCGCTATTTGTACCTTTTCACCAGTGTTCCAAACGCGTCTTTGGTGTTGTCGGTGTAAATCACAACCTCTGCATGGGATACGCTATCGTTCAATTATAGCTTATCTCATTGCACATTTGTATTCTGAAGGTGTAGATCCTTATTCGGCGCCATATACTAAATAGCCGGTAGAGATTCTTTCTCGGTCTGTGTATATGTTATCGGTTCTGTATAGAGTCTTAGGCTGGATCTTGGGGATCGCAATACCAATGTATAAACGTAAATGCAGGGTACTTTATTACTTTACCGGATAAGTATATACCTTCGTAAACTAAGGTAGTATGCTACGTCCACTGGGTATCTGTCTCTGCAGAACAGTTCTTATGAGAGAGTTGACAATAAAATTGTATAATCGTTGCAACCAAAAAGTACTCAGAAGAACTTACCAAGTTTTCCTATGTCATTTGTCGTTTTTTTCAAAAACGTACCGTAGTTAACGATGGGACATTTTCTCGAAAATGTGAATATGCATTAGAAAAAAAAAAACGGTTTATTTCAATTTTAAGCTTAGAGCATTAATCGTTATACATATAAATGTACATCTCAATATTTATTTATAATATTTTATACGATTTTAATGGTTTATATATAATACCGGGATGGCAACTCCGTCATATGGTATTGCTATAAGGTTATTGGTATAATCAGAATCTGCTGCTGGACTGTGGTGGAAAACATTGTAACGACTTTACTAGCGTATATTTCCTCAAAGCCGTATAGATCAGTTAGTAAGATAGAATAGCTAATAGCCATGGCTCAAGCACTCAAAAAGCTATCTATCCAAGCATTGAAAAACAATTATGCTGAAGCAATTACGACCGGCGTCGTAAGCAGAGCGAGCAGGTATTGTACCGGTATTGGTTACTTTTTACGTAATAACTGATATTTTATCCATCAACATTGATCTTGAAAATAATGTGCAATCTAAAAACCTATCTAGTGTTTCATTCGAGTATATTTACAATTCGTAAAATATGTTGCAGGAACGATCTTGGGAATGATAAACCGGTACTAGAATATTGTTGGATATAAAAATAATATTTGAATGTATGTTATATTTATTCCATAAAAACTTATTTTTCAAACCCTTTTGTATAATGATGTATTGCAAAATTTGATGATATTTTTACGATCCTATTAACCCTATATCGTCACCGTCACTCACATGCGAAAAATCATCATTTCTCATTATTCTGTCTTTTCCGCTGTTTTCTGCTAGTCTTTAGACACCAAATTTTAATAATGTTTGTTTTTTAATAAATTAAATTATAAGAATGTTCTTTTCCATGACAAAACATTACATATCCTATAGGACAAATTTCATCAACTTCATCCAGCTGTTTGGATGTGATGGTGTGTCAAAGACACTGATATTTATTATATAATTAAGATTATTCTACTTGCAACAGCACCTGGTGGAGCAATGTGCAGATGGGACCACCTGATGTCATCTTAGGAATAACCGAGGCTTATAAAGGAGACACAGACACCAAGAAAGTTAACCTCGGTGTAGGAGCATACAGAGATGACCAAGGCAAACCATTCATTTTGCCATCTGTTAGGAAGGTTTGTAGTTAAATAATATATATTATCGTAATAATTTATTGAATTAAATCTAAAATCGAATTATCATTTTCGAAGAACAAATATACTGACAAGTTGCATGACCTTTGCAGATATACTTTTTAGCTGTAAAAATATATAATTATAATAATTATGTACAAAAAAGTCTAGAAATACCACATTAAATTAAATGGAAATAAACTCTCATGACTTTCTTATCATTTATGTAATATCTAGTATGTCTTATCTATTCATATTTTTTTACATAAACTTCATATTATTCTTTTTTGAATTTTATATACTATTTAGTATGTTTTTATAATCTTGTATGTTATATTAACATAATCTGTTTGTTTATTTTGTTTACCTAATCTTATACAGAGATAAAAGTGAGTTACATAAGTAGTTGCATTCTAACACTACAGAATAGATAGTGCTAGTTTTGGAATATTAATAAGTTAAACTCCTTAATTCTAGGCGGAAGAAATTATTTACAATAAAGGATTAAACCATGAATATGCACCTATCGGTGGAGAAGCAGCTTATACTGATGCAGTAGCGAAACTTGCTTTTGGAGAAGATAGCTCCGTTCTTAAAAACAAGAGCAATTGTACTGTTCAGGTAAAGTATATAAAAGTATTTGAATATGAAAATTATATTATTTTTCTATAGTGACAACAAAATATAAGTATACATTAACTTACATTACATGCAACATACATACTTATTGTAATATTAAAGTGTTCATTATTTATTAAGGAAAAATATATTCTTGTCAATTTTGAATTAAGGCATTATAAATTGTGTAAAACTTCACTTAAAATTGCATTAAAAAAAAACATGCCAAGAAAATAGTATGTTACGTAATATTTTTTGGCAAAAAAGTGCACACCCACATTAATTTTTTTCATCTAAAGTGTACATTCTTACATGTGCTCTAATTATTTACAGTTTCAATAATACTTTATTATTAGTAACTATAATATAATAGTGGAAAATTCCAATCAGAATCATTTCCCTTATAATTGTAAAAAAAATCTTTTTAAACTATACAATTTATTGTATATTAATTGAGCTGCTACAGACACATTTGTGTAGTTATTACCTTTAAAATTTTAAGGATTTTATTATTATTGATCTAAACTATCAAATACTGAAACAGTTAATCAAATACAATTTCTCTTCTTCTTCAATTTTTACAAACCTAAATTATATTTGTGTCACGCCTACACCATGCTACGATACCTCAGTTATTTATCTTAAAAACAAATGTTGTTTAATAATTATAAAATTTTCCTACTAGACTCTATCTGGAACAGGCGCCCTCCGTCTTGGTCTTGAGTTTATTACAAAGCATTATGCCAAGAACAAAGAAATTTGGCTGTCGACACCCACGTGGGGTAACCACCCCCAGATCTGCAACACTCTCAACCTGTCACACAAAAAGTACCGATACTTCGACCCTAAGACAAATGGTTTCGACCTCAAAGGAGCTATTGAAGATATCAATGTAAGTATTATCTACTATTATTTATTATTCTTTGGTCAATAAATAGAAAATCATTCAAATAATAATTGTCTATATTAAACAACTTACTCATGAAAGGGTACAGAGAAAAGGATGGATTTTATATAAACTTTTAACAACAGCCAGTCGCTAATTTTAATGCTTTAAACATCATAGCTGTGTGCGGCGGTAGCTTTTATTACGAAAATGCAAATAGGAAGTGGGGAGAAGCGCTCGCTCAATTTATTAATCTATCTATTCATTTCGTTGAATGTATTAATTACACCTTTTGACAGTATAAACTCAAGAACTTTCTTAAAATATATTTTTTCACATCAATTTCCACATCGATAATACATACTTCTAAAATATTTAAAAATTAAGTAATAAGTACTATTTAAATTTTTTTTAAATTCGCCACAATATTTTAACAGACTATAAATTTTCGCACTACTGGGCAAAGGATGCCCTCCTCATAACTTGATTATGAAAACAACAAATTACTATGATAGTACTTTTTTAGATTTTAAAGCACTAGTTATAATAATTATAATTCATGGTATTTTTCAGTTAATCATTAAAAATATCTTCTCACTTATTAACATAGATATCGTACGTATTGGTTAAATAAGCAACATCATAAATCATACTGCGTTAACTGATTGAGGTCGTTTCTTGCGTAATATAAATTGTTATCTTAATATTATATCGAGGGCTCGTAATAACAACAATAAAAAAACAAAAATGTTTACTATTTTGACCTTAAAATATTATTTGAACTTTGACTCAGTTGCCGTGTGACACAAACATACTTAAATTAATATCACAATAAACATAATATGACGTTTGAATATATGTTTAATGCAATTTTATCCATTCCCTGATAACTTGTCTTATAGATCCCTAGATTGTGAGTTTCTTTTTTCCATTACCATTAATTATTATCTATGCGTACTATAAATGTTAATAAACTAATTGAAGTATTATGTTGATATGGGAATAGATAAATTTGTCACTAATCTTTATCCCACAGTTTTATAACACATAAATTATCGATAAAAATACAAATAATATGTGCTCACGAGCGAGACTCCTGATAACGGGCTCGATTGATGGCACTCGGAGACAATTGCCGTAATAACTAATCGTAGTACAATGTCAAGGTTATTACAGTTTTAATTTGAATGATGTTAAATTATTATTGTATATATTTGTGGGATGGTTGATTATTAAAGACAGCTTAGAGCACATGTAGCAAAATTAATTAAATATGACAGTTCATGTGTGGTTTCTCGACGAGCTTTACTTCAAATACGAGATGAATTATTATAATTACATGAAAATTTAGTAGTGGTTGCCAAGGGTGTCCCGCAATCTTTAGTATTCGGCCGTGTATTGTAGCGGATGTAGGTACTTCACTCATAACGTTTGAGAATAGGTCTTTAAGAGATGAAACCTTATATTATATGTATATATTATTTTGACCTGTTGTACAAACCATGACATTATAAAATAAGTATATTTTTTTTGTTTTCCAGAAAATCCCAGAAGGTTCTATTATTTTATTGCACGCCTGCGCCCACAACCCTACTGGTGTCGATCCTAAACCAGAAGAATGGAAACAGCTATCTCAGGTGAATATGTATATTAATTTTAATATGGATTTAAATAATTTACTAAAATGAATATACACTTTTTTTCTCTTAAATACGAAAAAAAAAATATAAAATTATAACATCCATAGGTAATCAAAGATAGGAAGCTGTACCCGTTCTTCGACATGGCGTACCAGGGCTTCGCGACGGGCAGCGTGGACAACGACGCCTTCGCCGTGCGACTCTTCGTGCAGGAAGGTCACCAGGTCATGCTCGCGCAGAGCTTTGCGAAGAACATGGGTATGGGCACAACATGACTGGTATAATTGAGATAATTGACCTCATGGACTTATCTGTATTCTTATCATATTTCGTCAAAAGATAATATATTATGTCAGTAATTATCAGGATTTCTGAATATCAGAACTCACTATCAATGACGCATGTATGTATGTAATCAAAAACCTAAACTTTAATTGAATCGACGTTTAAGCACCATTTTTAAATATACAATTACAGTCTAATCTCCATATAGACTCGACTGTCGGCATCATATATATGCCGAACATTTTAAGAAATCCGTTCTTTTGTTTAAAAATTGGGATTATCATTCTTAGTTGCTTACAAACTTTCAAACTGTAAACATGGCAAGTAAGAGAAAATCACCATGTATTGACAAAAAAGTTTTTGGATTTGGACAAAAATTCTACAAGCAGAGGAAGATGGAAAATCTTTCAAAAAAATTAAAGAAACCTAATTACGAAGATCATGGACAGTGCTTTTAATTACTAACACTAGTCGAAATTAGTATTTTCTTCTCTCCATGTTTACGCCTTTAAATTATCACTTCGTAGGAGTATCTGTTTAAGTTGTTAATTTTAAGCGGTTAGTGATAAGTTGATGGTATAACTAATCTAAATAAAATAAATATGCACATTCCCTTGATGGTCGTTATATAGAGTTTACACTGTATTTTTCTTGAATTATGAAAAGCATGGAATTCATTTAAGATAATTTAAAAAAGGTGACAGCTTATACCTTAATACGTAGCATTCTTTTTTTACCTGGAAATATTTAATTTCTAGTTCTTAGATTAAAATATGATATCATCATCAAATTCTCAAAGACGAAGTTGTTTAATTTGTAATTGGAATTAAATAGTAGCGATTTTAAAAGTGGTCCGCTGCTGCTCAGACTTTTCAATAGAAAAATTCTACCCATAAATTTCCAGTTGGAAAAAATATTATTAAGATGATAGGAAGGGGAAAAAAATGCTCTATCATAATCGTGGCATAGCGGTGAGGCTAAGTGCGAGCGTGCGCAGGGCTGTACGGCGAGCGCGCGGGCGCGCTGACGTTCCTGTGCGGCGACGGCGACGCGGCGGCGCGCGTCATGTCGCAGGTCAAGATCATGATCCGCACCATGTACTCCAACCCGCCGCTCTACGGCGCGCGCCTCGTGCAGGAGATCCTCACCGACCAGCAGCTCCGGGCGCAGTGGTCAGTAGCAGTAGCACTTAGTTAGCCACTTTTACCACTATGGTTATTTTATATAAATACGCCCGTTTAAGTATTAAGGAGCGAAAAATTTGACAAATTCAAATTACTTTATTCAATATTGAAGTATTACACTTACTTCATCAACAATTTAATAATGAATATGTATGCTATTCTGTATATTTTTGAACAACTTGTAAGCTTACTAATGTTTTTATTAATATATTATTTTGTATTTTAAATGCAAATCTTGGGTGTGATGAATAGATTTGTTACTCAAAATCACACTCATAGATAAGTGGAATGCTATATTAGAATAGATGTCGAATATGTTTTAAAAATATATGGAATCCTTTATGTTTAAAATCAAAGAATGGTTTATTTTAACATACACCGAGTTAACTTGGTGGGTAGCAGGTAGTATGTAATATATAGATTTAACTTATGATAAAGTGTTAATTGTCGTTTTTTCTACATTTATTTATTTAATATAGTAACAGTAACCTGTAAATACCCCAGTGCTGAGCTTAGGCCTCCTCTCCGTTAAAGGAAAAGGTTAGAAGTTATTTTCACCACACTAGATTCAATGCAGATTGGTGGATACACATGTGATAGATGTTAGTCATACATATATTATTCTCACACTTGGGGATCAATCATTTGTTTATCGAAGACTATAAATATAAATAACTTTGTGATATACTTGTATTTAAATGTACTTATCATGAATTTGGAACACAGGCTGAAAGACGTGAAACTGATGGCGGATCGTATCATCTCCATGCGGCAACAGCTGCGCGCCGGCATCGAGGGCGCCGGTAACAAGAACAGCTGGCGACACATCACCGACCAGATCGGCATGTTCTGCTACACCGGCCTTAAGCCCGACCAGGTCTGTACTCAGATTATAGGAAAAACTACTTCTTATGTAATATTACATTTTAAAAATAAGAACAATTGTTAATAGGTAACATTCTGTTTCAGGTGGAACGTCTGACTAAAGATTTCCACATCTACCTGACCAAGGATGGCCGCATCTCAGTAGCGGGAATATCGTCCAATAATGTCAATTACATCGCCGAAGCGATGCACAAGGTGACGTCGTAAACATATCGAATACAGAATACATAAGCCTTACTTAGTTAAGAGTAAATGAAATTGTCGATGAGCCGTTTATTATATGTCACTACGGATATAAAATATGCTGCAGTGATTGTTAAAATTATTTATCAGGAGATTAGACATTCGATTCGAAGTCAAAAATTATTTATTGATCATTTAATTATGTGATGTGTATCTGAATTTAAATATAATATTGTTTTCAATTAAAGTTTTTTATTTCACTCTTACAAGGATTACAATAAGAAAATGGATGTCAATTAACTGTTTATTTTGAATATAAGTAAATAAAATAAACTAAATGACAAAACACAAATCTTAATGATGATTTTAAAAACAAAGTTAGGGCCTACGCAAAATATTTACAGCCGACAAATAAATGTTACTCTACATTTAAAAATTGATGCAGATCAGTAATTGAAATTATTTGTAACAAACTAATTTTTATTGTTATACATATAATTCATCAATGATGTTGAAAAGCCAGTTCCTAATAAGTTAAAATTGAATAACTTTTTTGTTTATTTTATTTTAATAATAACCTGCATTCACATACAAAATGTACCTTTAACATTCTACTTAATTTATTTAAAACATACATACGTTACACATCTAAAAATGTGTCATTAAATTATTATGATACAAATATTCATACACATCTTTTAGTTGACACTAGTCAATGATATTTCGATATAAACAACATAACTATCTATGTACAATTTTCACATAACCTTTATTTATAATCATGGCACTATTTCTTTAGAATGTAACATCCATTAATCATTGAAATATGTACCATTACCACATGTAGCAATTTGTTAAAGTACAAATACAATTTTGACAAGTTATCATATAAAATTACTTTAGCTCGTCTACATAGCGTACATGTCATAGGGTTGCTGTAAAGAAGGAGCATCTTAAACACGACAATATAACTGTATAATTATATATTTGAAATTATATTGTACCAGCAGACATTATAATTAATTAAGCCAATTTTAGCTTAAGGTTTTTTTAAAAATACTAGTTTTATAATTTTGACAATTTCAGGTACAGCTTTACATTTGAATTTATGATATTTAACATTAAAATTAGCAGTTATTGGCCAGTAGCAAACGCAACAGATGAGTTACAACAGGCATTACATAGAACTAACTTTTTAAAGATGTATTAAAGGCTTTTTATTGAGTAAAATTTACTATTACACTAAGGACATATTTGCTACAGATAAATGTCGAAGATAATAATTGAATACAAATACTGAACCGATATAAGGTTTCTATAAAATTAGTATGAATCAGTTCTTAAGAGAAAAAATTATTGAACAAGTGCCGACTCAGTTTATTTCACTAAAGACAGTGAATGAATATAATATGTAAATTTTATTTTTATAGAGTTTAGATAATTGAACTGTAATTTATTAATATAGATATCCTCTACTACTGTTGTAGTTTCTGATGACTAAAATCAGAGAAAGTTTGCTCACTTCGACCATTACACATAAATCAACACTCTTAAATTATAAGCTGCTCATAATTCTCAACTTATTATTAACAAAATTTTCTACATACCTGAGTACAACTTCTTAACTACTCTATTGATGTATATATTGGAAGTTTCAATTTATGTTCTTAAAATTAAACTTCTATAAAGAACACTATAATAATGCACCTTTCGTGTTATAATTACATAATATGTATAAAATGTACATCATTAGCTAAGTTTGATAATAACTACTAGATAAATTGCAATAATAAGTAAGAAATTTGTTAAAGGGGAAATGTCATAAAGATTATACGGGTATTTTTACTAACTAGTTTCCCTAATTTAAAAATTAATGAGAATGGGTCCGGTTTGTTTTTTCATAAACTAATTAACTCATTATGTATTGTGCCAATACCCAGATAGTATTAACCTCAACACACTTGCAGTTTCAACTATGTTAAGCATGTAGAATATCTAAGTGCTTACTTTATGATGTAGCAAAATTACTATAAGCTTTTTGTTTAAAAAATAAGGTTTAGTAACAGTAAGCCCCACCACATGATCTGCTAGAAAAATAATTCTAAGCCTTCTTGTAGCAGATTTATTCTATCTCACCGAGGGTTTGTGGAATGGAATCATACATTAGTAACATTCTTTAACAAATTTCTTAGCATATTATGTTGTTTACAATTTATTCTACTAACATGGATTCTTCACTACTTATATATAAGGTTACTATTGCTTGAAGATTTATCACAAACAAATCTTAACACTTCAATAAAATTGAATATATTTTAATAAAATAATTAAACAATAATTATTACTATATAATTGTGCGTTATGGACTATATTTCCATAAAGACGAGAGTATGTACTGTATTTAAATATATAAATATTATTATGAAGCTTTCAAAAGCAAATTGAGCTGTGAGTTAAGAATCGCCCAAGTTATTTTATAGTGTGATAAATAAAGTAAGCAAATCATAAATAATTACAGAAGTTTCATTTTAAAAGTAATTGATTTATAATCAATAAATTTACAAAAATTATCGCTTTTACTTCACATATCTTATTAAAAAACCTTAATTAGTATTTCCGCTACAACAATGTGCTTTTAAGATGATGGAAGACAGCTACGAAGATGCAAGCCAATATAATGGTAAATACAATACAATTAATATTAACACAGTTAATAATAATTAACAATAAAAAACTGGTCTCGTTTATCCTATAATACTATTTAAGATTTTTGTCAATATTGGTTATTATTTATTTTCTTTTCATCTTTGTATTTTTATGCATTTTAAGTAGCTAAATTATGTTAACAGAAATAGATAAACTTCAAAATATCATACAAATGAAATAGTAAACTTCTAGACGACAAATATTTCAATTCAATGAAATATAACTTTCTTTTTTACATAAAATAGTTAAGAAAGTTTGATAAAGGCAATAATTTGAGTATTCATTTCAAAACTTCCTATTAAGTAGTCGTCACCGTAAGGTTAAAGATATAGATAGGTACATTCTAAACAACCACAAATGTTTCTAATAATGTTAATACTTGAGCAATGAATAAATGTTCTCTATTCGAATATTGTATTTGTTTACTATTTTTTCTGTTAAAAACCAGTCAAAATGTAATAAACTATTTTATTTTATTCAGATCAATAATCTGAATGGATATGATATCAATAAACTATATTTTATTCATAGTTAAAGTATATTATTAAAAATCTTTTCCACATACTTATTTAATAATGTTAATGATTCAAAGCTATTTTTTTTTATCATATTTTTCATTTCCATACTCATATGTCATATTTGAAAAAAATAATAATAATAGAAAACAATGGAGTTAGTGAAATATGAACAACAATTCTTTATCTTTAAGTTTCCTATGTAATAATTTGAATATGGAACTACTTGTACTTTTTACTAATATTTCAATTTACATATGAACCAATAAACAATTAGGTTTTGACTATTTTGTTAATCTTCAACATTGTTGCTGTAAGAATTATATATACATATTATATTTCGGATAAATGAATACTTAAGAATTTTAGAATCAAACTCAAATGACTAAAATACATATAACATACAGAAAAACAATAGGTTTTAGTAGAGATGTTAGCAATTTAATTTTAGAAGAAGTGTTAATTAGGACTCTTGAATCTTTTTGTCTATGTAAGAAAACTATAGAGTCAATTATGTTTTTGTAACAGTAAAAGTGAAGATTTATGTCAAAATAACTATATAATATGAAGTAGATAAATAATGAGACAATGTAATGACGCCAAAATGTTTAAAATGTAATAATGCAATATGTCTCAATAAAAGTTAATTTTTAAATAAACATTTCTGTTACCTACATATATGAATATTGGCAAGATTTATCATAAAAATAAGACAATTCTCCGAAAAATATTATATAATTTTCAAAAGGACGAACCAGTTGTTTTGATAAATGACAAAATTGATAAACATTTATACTGGTTTAAAACTTTACCAATTTAAAAAAATATATTGTTCCGAAAATATATAAAAAATGTATCCACTTTAAATGTAGCTTTTGGTTCTTGGAACAGGCTGGAGTCATCAAAATTATTAAATTATTATTCTTTCTAGCCTCTTTTATTAATAATAAGATAACTCGTACAACACAATTGATTCATTCACAAATGATACACACATTAGTTTAAAATTCCGCAACCTCAATGTCATGTCCGCACGCATCACTTCACCTCAACGCACATAAGTGTCCCAGCTTAAACTAGTGCTATTACATTTTAAAGAAATATTTTACCAATTCTCATTATACCTATTAATTTATTGCTCATTTTTATCTATAGGCAAACTTTCACTTACAGTTTGTGAGTCAGTCGAGTTAGCCGAGTCTTCGCCTAGTAGTCGACTGAGTTGATCGTCGAGTACGTCGCCCTGGCGAGCTTCCCTCTTAACCTCCGAAGGAAACTCATCATCACCCGCCATCAAGCTCTCGTCTAGATACGAAAACGAATCTAAATTAATGTCCGACGTTGTTATGGCTGTACTATAAATATCTATCCGTCTCTGCTGTGACTTTGCCTCTGCCACTTTTTCCGAAAGTTTTGCCCTGGCTTTCGAAAGCGCCTCAGACTCAGACTTGTCAATTTTGATATCGATATCCTGTATTTTACTCAAACATTTCGATTTAATAGCGAATGACGAATCGTTACTTGATGAACCGTCATCCTGGAGTTGACTAAGTAGTGTTCTCGTAGTTCGAGACAGAGCACTCGAATTGGTATATCGTTCGATGTTATCACCTAAAAAGTTAATTTATTTAAATTAACCTAGAATTGCAACAAGTAACAAAGATAAATTAAAGACAAACTCACCTGTAGGTGTCTCTGTCTGCATTCTCTCCGCGGCTAAGTGTTCTGTTTTCGCTTCGTGACTATCTACCATGAATTCGTTTTCGCTATCACTAGACATGCCAAGATCCAAGTGTAAGGAGTTCAATTTGTCGACGTCGTCTTTACTTTTTCCCGGAGTAGTGTCTAATTCCATTTCCCAGTCTGCAACACTTGAAGTATCTTTGACGCCCTCTGTTTCTTTAATAAAATCGGATTTTTCCTTTTCACTCTTTCCTATTATACCTACGGTAGATTGGTCTAATCTATCTATTTCTTGTAAACTAGTTGTTGAATCTAAGCTGCTTGTGTTGCAAATTTCTGGTGTTATTTGGTTTTCAAACAACACTGGAGTTTCTTGAGTGATCTCTTGATCAATGTTTGTTTGGTTTTTTTCAGTATTTGAAGCATTACTATTGCGACTACATAATATTTCAGACATTGTTGTCGTTCGACCAGTTTGTTCATTGTTTAGTTCCAAAACAATAACATTACCTGATTTTGATGGGTCCACTTGATCCGATTTTGTTGTTTGCAACAATTTGTTTACATTTTTGCCCATAATTATTTTGGACACATCATTACCATTTTTTGTAAATGTGAGAGTTTTACCTAAAGTGGCTCCTTTCTGGACAACTATAATATTGCCTTTCGAATTCATAGGTCTAATTATAGGATTAGTTACTTTAGAAGTAGAAATAGGGGGTGTAAGGCCTTTTACAGGAACAATATCTGCCATATTAGCAGTTTTTATTGGCTCTACGCCAACAATTTTCGCGCTTGAAGGTATCGCATTTACGACACTGTGATTAGATACAACATTGATTGCCGGTGGTTTCGTTGCTTGAGCATTATGTGAACTAACCGACACTAATTTCATATTTGTTGGAATTCCTTTAAAATGAAACAACGGAAGTTGACCATCTTTGCACGCCTTTGCGGGTAATACTACCATTTTTTGGCCCGATTTCGGATTTACGACAAATGTTTTTGCTGACACTTTTAAATCTGTAGCTGGTATTCCTTTTGGAGTCAAAGTTTCTGTTGTTTTATTTGTTATGCTATTTGGTATACTATGTGCATTATCCTTAGTAGGTGTTGCATTCACTGAGGAATTGATAATAACTTTCGAGTTAGTCAATCGATTTTCAATTGACGATTTCGATACAACAATCATTTTGTCAGATTGTAAAACGGGAGTGTGCGAGGGTCTCGATTTTGGAAGTGAACCAATGACTTTAGTTGTCACAATTTTACCGCTTGCATTCATAGATTTATGTGCTGGACTTGGGGACACTACCATTTGCCTATTTGATAGAAATTTAACTTCTTCAGAGGGCTTTTGTATGACTTTAAATTCAGACATTTGTACTTTTTTATCAGTAGCAACTTCTCCGCGTTTTTTTATTATGAGTTGGCAGGGCTTACTGCTCACAGAGTGCTTAGTAACAGGGGTAGCTTGAGCTTGCAATGACGATGGATCATCAGGGTGAGCACTGTCTGACACTGCCAACTCATGAGGCACAGTTGCAGGTTGGGTTAAAAGTTGCCTTGTTGGTGAGTCTGAAACCATACTGGGAGATGAAAGTACTTTCGGTTTAACTTCATCCAAGTAATCTGTTTTTGTTTTATTTCCTAATATTGATTGAGCATAGCTAGCTTGGAAAGAACCAGGTGGTCCTAAGTAATCAGCTTGTTGACCCGAATTATATTGTCTACTAGGTGACAATGACTGTTCTTGAGTTTTTCTTTGTGCTTTCAGGGAGGCTTGTGTTGTGCTTTTCGAACTCTGTTTATGGGATCTATGTTTTACTGATCGAACTGCATGAGGTTGACTAGATTTACTTGTTGAAACTTTGCTTACTTGATTATATGAATGTTTAGAATGCCCTGATGATTTACCTGTCAAAAAAATTATGATTAATATTTTTATTTTTTTTGCAACAAATCATAAGATATAATATACAGACTTGAAGCTGGCTGTGAATATCTTGAATAAACTTGTGATAAATTAAGGTGTTTCTGATTTGTGTTTACTGGTATGTTTCTCATATTTTTAACAGGTGTTGATGAATCATCTGGTAAACTGCCCCCTTCTGTTATTTTTCTTTTACGACAAATAAGTTCAGTTTCCCAAATCTGTAAAAGACAGTTGATTTAATAAGTTAATATTCAGATTGTAATAGAAATCTTTTTTATTTTTATATAATGTAAGCTTACTTTTGCAGTACTGTCTTCCATGGCAATTGGTGGATATGACATTTCATCCATTAGTTCATTTGATTGGGACCCTTCAGCAGTTTGGCCTTCGTGAT
The DNA here is from genome assembly GCA_963151315.1 of Nymphalis c-album. Taxonomy (NCBI): domain Eukaryota; kingdom Metazoa; phylum Arthropoda; class Insecta; order Lepidoptera; family Nymphalidae; genus Nymphalis; species Nymphalis c-album. Next base: position 4,809,069 of record OY720590.1, on the reverse strand, counting down.
CTGGCATTTCTTCCTCATTTGACTTAGGAGCTATTAATTTCTCAGTCTCAATTCTATTTTTGATTTCTCTGTTTTCTGCTGCTGCTGCTTCGGCAGCTTTATCTGCTATTTCTGTATACATTGTTTGTGCTATGCCTCTTGGCATAAGTGGTATTAATCTTCTTCCTTCGCTTATCCATCCCAGCCCTGTGTTAGGACCGGCTAATCTGAAATTTTATGACAACTTAATTTAATGGAAACATTTAAAATGGGATTATGTTGTACACATTTTTTAAAGTTGGATTTCTATTAATCTTTTTATTAAATAGCAAGCATATACATTTATCTTGTGTACTTTAATAAATAAATATGTTAAAACACTGTTAAATTATTCCCTTTATAAAAATCACTGAGGACATTTTAAATCTTTTGTAATAAAAATAAAATAATATATATTACAACTGCTGCCAATAATTGTATATAATATGTAGATTTGGAACAAAATTTTAAATTCATTAACACTTGATTAATGAAATATTAACAATAATGGAAACATAAATGCACAAAATGTACATATTCTTATATTATTGCTAAATAAAATAAAAAAAATTTAAGAGAAAAATATTTTACAAAACTTTGGACAATAATCCTTTAGAAGCAAGCTGTGAAAAAATGTGTTCTAATTTGTTATAAAGTCCTTCATTATATTATAAAATTACTATGTATAAATTTATATTTTCAATCTTTTTTAGGATTGACTATCATTAAGGATATATAATTAAAATGAAATTTTTATATATATATTCATAGATATAGTTCTAAAATAATTGTTAAAACATTTGACTTAATTTTAAAGTTTCCAATACCAAACCACAGAGGTTATCTGTCATACATAAAATGTATACAATATTAAAATGATATGTTTTAATTATAGTTAATTTAAAACATTATACATGAATTATAATTGTAAGTGAAGAAATATGACAATCAAATATCTATGAGGCCTAGGCTTAGTTAGCAATTATAAGTAAGTATACAGTGGCAGTTTGAAACCACAATATTTAATATATTGGATAATCCTATTGGAAATAGATATTTCTATATCAAGTCTAATTAGCTCAATGCCATTTCTTAACACTTTGGCGTCAATCTATTGCAGCCATCTTTACCATTGTTGTGTACTATTTTAGAATAAGTAGAATTACATTATAATTTTAAATTGAAGCTTACTGTTCAGCAATAGTAGCTAAGAGTTCGTCATTAGACACGCGACGCGCCTCAGCGCTATGTCGATCATTGCTAATGTGCAAAACGGCGCGTAGTTCTTCAAGCAACTTTTTTCTGTTGTCTTCTAATGCTCCTTGTGCTCTGAATACACTGATCATATTCGAGTAGGCTTCCAATTCTATAAGTAAACGAACTAGTCTTCAAAAAGATATACAAGAGTAATAACAAAATGCATAGAAAGGATTCGGATCGTTTTAAGCATTGTGGAAGAAAACCATAGGAGGGAAAACGAATGCCATTTATAAAACTAAATATATACCGAGTCTTCTAAGCGTCCGACGACATTCGTCGCGTGTCATATTAAGAAGCATAGGCCACATGTTTAATCTTTTATATTAAACACTCATAAAATACTATACATTTGTACGATTTGAACCATATTTTATTAAAATACTTTACTGGCAAATATCCATACTGTTTACTTCAAACTAGGGCTAACCGATACAAGTAAATACGAGAACTACACTCGATAAATTTTATCGATGTTATATTGTTTACTCGATTTAACAGTAATAGTTGAATTGTGAACATTGTAAAGTTCTAAAATTAAACAAAACTTTAAAACCGTTAGTAAATTGTTAATTTGAGTAAATTTTGTTAAATAATCTATTGTCACGTTATTGTATTAAACATTATGTTAAATTAAGTAAAAACAAAGCAAATATGATTTTTTTAAATAATTTGATTACTATGATAATTCTTTTTTATTATAATAAATAAGCTATTCAAGAATAATATGCTACTCCTTAAATTTCTTAAAAAAGTTAAGTATTTAACGTAGAATCATAATTATATTTATTGATTTATATGTGCAATTTATTTTATCTATATGGTAAATTGTACTGTAACTAAAAATCAATTTAAATTACAGCAATTTTATTGCAATTGTGTGTTAGTTTAATTTTAATAAAATGTTATACCGATTAAAATATCGATTTGAACTTCGTTGCTTATAGACATATCGATTCAATATTATTGTGTAAACTCGAAAGACAGTTCGTTAAATTTGACATTTTCAAGTATGAATGCTAGTTGTAAAGCATAGCTTACATTTAGTCTATGTCTATAATAGACATTAATCAAGTTTAATATTTTTGTAGTCACGAAAAATATTAATGAATATGCATATATAATAATACAAATAAGATAACTAATATATGTACCACTGCAAATAATTTCATGACTATTTATTTCAATTGATTCAATCTAGCAGTAACATAATAAAATAAACTACCTACCTACTAACTTATAACTTTATCATATTTGATCATTTTCGTAATTTATAAAGATTGATTTTTTAATAATAAACTAATTAAAATACTCATTATGTAGCGATAAAAACGTAAAATATAGTCTATGAATAATTTGAATGCCCATAAACAATTAAGGAACCTAGAGTAATACTATACACCATAAACAAGCTGGTTTCTGGTAGCAGGTTGTCAGTTGTCATAGATTTTAAACGTATTTTCTGTTTTGAATAAATTGTTTATAAACTAACTCAAGTTATTCTAACTGGTGTAATAGTTATTTACAAAGTCATGGATGTCGAAGAGATAATAGACTACATCAAATCCCTAAAAAAAGGCTTTGACAAACAATTATTTCAAAATAAAATTGATGAATTAGGATATATAGTGGATATTGCAGGACTAAACTATGAAGATTTCCACACATTGTTTAGAGTTTGGTTGAACTTGAGTATACGTAAGTAGCAGCATAATTATAGATAAGAAATCGTAGCATACACGATGTGAGTATATGATTGTTTAATAATAACATTATCCAAATATGTTTTAGCTATTACAAAATGGGTTAATCTTGGAGCTAGTATATTGCCCAAAGAAAAGGTGACACAAAATACTATTGAGTATGCTTTAAGATGGATCCTTGCAAACTATCTCAACCAAAGTAATTTTTCAAGAATTTGCTTTCTTTTGGATTGGTTGACAGGTATATTAAATGCTAATGTTTATGTACAAAAAGTATATGCTAAACACGTAAGTAGAATAAATAAATAAGGAAATAATATGATTTCAGCTGCCATGGACTGTGATAGTGTAGATATGAAGGCTCTAGATATGGGATATGAATTGTTTTATACCATGTTAACATTTGAGGCACTCGTAAGTATATAAGATTGGTTCCATAACTTAATGTATAAATATTAAATACCTATGTAACACTAATTAATCATATGTATAAAGTGATAGTATTCTAAAATTATTATAGGTTTACAGCTATTACAATTAAGAATATGCTAATATTATTTTAAAATAAGTGTATATATATATTTTGGCTTTTAATAATATGAACTATTCCAGACTGTGCACTCTATGAAACTTGTGTATACATTGACTAAGCCAAATGATGTTACTAGAAGGAGGGTACTGGAATTGATGGAGTATGCTAAAAAAAGAGAAGCTAAAAAGGTAATTTTTAAATTCTTTAACACAAAATTTTTATAGTTTTTATAAAACTTAATAATAGTTTTTAAAAAACTTTAAATAACTAAAGTAGTACTTATTTTATTATTACAGAATATGTATAGACAGATTCAAGTCCTGCTTGGTTTGTTTAAGTCTTACAAACCTGAATATGTTCCTGAAGATGTGCCTTCAATATCAATACATACAGCATTTAGAAAAATTAATGTAACATTACTCACAAGGTTTAAAAATATTCAGGTAAGGGTTTTACCAGGGATTATCATATAGTTGCTAGCACAGTATATATTTTTTTATTGTATAGGTAGGCGGACGAGCATATGGGCCACCTGATCGTAAGTGTTCACCAACGCTCATAGACAATGGCATTGTAAGCAATGTTAACCACCAATGCGTCACCAATCTTGGGAACTAAGATGTTATGCCCCATGTACCTGTAACTACACTGGCTCACTCACCCTTCAAACTGGAACACAACAATACAAAGTACTGCTGTTTTGCGGTAGAATATCTGATTAGTGGGTGGTACCTACCCAGACAATCTTGCACAAAGCTCTACCATCAAGTAAATATGATTATATTCTTAGATACTGATTAAAAAATAACTAAAATAGTTGATGCTTTTTTAAATTTCAGAATCGAAGGAATAGCTTGAGTAAAGAGACATATAGGCTGTTCTGGATTAACCCCTTGAATACTGTAAGTTCACTGATTAAAGTTTATGCTTCTTGTTGTATTCAATTTTTTAGTCGCATAATATTTTATTTTATATTCATTTTCAGGAAGCCGGTAGAAATAAGAAGGCTGATCCACTCATACCAAATTTGGAATTTACAAATTTAGTTTCAAAACAATATGATAATGATACTCAAAAGAACTATCTAGATTTTTCTGAGTGAGTATGATATAAAATCCAATTGAATTAATAATTTATAAGGCATTTACAGATTGTTGATAGTTGATTTATTGTAATTCAACAGTTTGTTATTGGAGTAACGCTTTAATAAAATAATAAAGTATGGTTGAACTTGCAGGCCTGTGTCTCTGCTGCAGTACAGCGCGCAGCGGGCCATGCGTCGTCCGGCGCGACTGCGCGCGTTGCTGTGCAACCCGGCGGGGCTAGTGCTACTAGCCGCAGCTGGCAGTGCCGACCACGCCTTCCTGTCACATGAGCTTCATCATCTACTCACCCACTGTGATTATGTTTTACTTTCCTTTAAATATTGTATGGAAATAACTAAAAGAAAAAGTTGAAAATTAACATGTTGTTATCAACAACTACTACTATTACCGGAGTGAGAAGGTAATGACTATTCCTTTACTTTCAGGTTTCTTAGAAACATCGCCTCACACTTATATTGAAAAGCAGGACTTTCTGCACAAATTGGCAATATTTCAATCGACACTCATGCAAGGTCTACCTGTTGTGACTCGTTTCTTGGCACAGTTTTTGCCATTTTGGAATGAAAAAGATTTTTTGAGAGAGGTAAATGATTTGATTTATTAAAGAAAATTTATAATTACAAATGGAAAAATCTTACAATTGTAAAGTCACAATTACATTTACACATTACAATTACAATTACAATTACATTACTAGTACAATTGTAAAATTATCTTTGTAGATTCTGCAACTCGTCGAATGGGTGAATGTTGAAGCCGCCGATCATGTGAATGTCATTTTAGACATGTTAACAAAGATTTATTATAGAGCGCAACCTATAGAACAGTGTGCTATACTCAGGAGTATAACCAGCATGTATATAAACTTAGTAAGTTCACTACTCTGAATTAAAATATATTTTGTGCTGTCTTCTGAAGGTAGTAACAATTTAAAACACGTCATATTAAAACATTTAATTGCAGATACATTCAAGTATGCGGTCCCGACATTACTTTCTAAGTATACAACCTACTGAAACGATGTACGCAGAAATATTGACAATGGTCTCTTTAAGAATTAGTGACCTGTGTGAAAAAGGTTTGCAATATTCACCTGGTAAGTTGTTTTTTAAATTATTTCTGTACAGTCTAAACTATTTCGTTAGTTTCAATGAACCATCTTGTTTCACAATTTTCTAATTGGCCCAATTAGTAGTAACAGTGTGCCTCGCATTTTTTTGTTTTTTTTATTTTATAGAATAGTTAGGCAAAAGAGCAAAAAGGCCACCTGATGGTAAGTGGTCACCAATACCCAATATCTATTATTGGCATTATAAGAAATATTAACTATCGCTTACATGACATGGACACAATGATACCAAGTACTGTTGTTTTGCGGTGGAATATCTGATCAGGTGTGCTAAATAAAATTGTATTATTATCACACGAAATTTCGTATGTCCAGTTTGTATCTGTATGTAGAGTATAACACGCCGAGGTTATTTATCGAGTAATCGACATGATTCGGGAGGACTACGGTTCCCACCCCATCGCCAGACGCGTCCCTTCTAAGTATCGTACAGTTAAATGACGATTTTGATACCCTCAGTACTCAGTAGAATAAATATAGTAATAGATATAAATGTATCAATATTCCTAACGAACATGGCGCCTGTCCGCAGAGGACGCGCTGGTGCTGCAGAGCTCGACGCGCGCGGGCGTGCGGTGCGCGCGCGCGGCGGGCCTGGCGGGCGGGGCGGGGGGCGCGGCGGGCGGCGCGGGGGGCGCGGCGGGCCTGGCGCCGCGCGCGCTGCTGCTGTCGCTGGCGCTGCTGGGCGGGTCCGGCGCCGCGCTCGACCGCCTCGCGGCGCTCGTCGTGCTGTGAGTACCGCCCATTATTGTTGCCGTTGACTTCATTGTCTTTTATATTGTAGTGGTTCCGTCGATTACTATTTATTTTGTGGGACCTTATGAACATATAATAATAATAATAATAATTGTGCAGGTACAAAGAATTATTCTCTGCCATAAAAGCGAAGAATGGGCGAAAAGATCAAGCGTACGTTGAACAGATGCAGATATTGAAAGCGTTCACATCAGATTTCGTCAGCTGTTTCTATGAAGAATTTCTCAGTGGCCGAAAGAAAGGATTCACCTTCAGCAAACTGCACCCGCAGCTGGTTAGCAAGTTGACGCATATGATACCAGATGTCGATACAAAGTTAAGCATCCGCAATCACTTAGCATTCGCACCGAACTCGTATTTGTCGCTACAGGCCATCGATCAATCGGACGTCCACAATAAGTTATGGTTTGAGACAGTTATCAAGCACGAGTTCGCTAATTTGAGCCAATTTGTTATGAAAGCAATTCCCGAGCTGAGATAACAAGCTAACACTTAAGAGTAATAGTGAATACTTTATGTTCAATAAATTCACAATCATAAGGATACTTCTTGATTAAAGTATTTGAAAAAAAAATAAAAATAATCAGACGCTAATTTATGACACTATCGTGGTTTTGCGTAAACATAATTTAGGTTGTAAAATAATGAAAAACAAAGAATGCCTAATAGTAAGAATGACAATAAACACTGACATTTTTTAAAGTATTTCAAAACGATACAACAGATGCGGGTTTGGCATTTCTGTTATGAAATATTCTCAGTTTCTAGTTTTGATCAGCCTGTATAAAATATGCAATCTTATCACGTATCCTATTTGTTTCGTTAAGTTTCTATAGTTATAATATAAGACTTCTATAGATATAATATAAGACACTAGAGGTATCTTTGAAAATATCTAATGAAACTTTTTTAAAAATAAACTAATTCAACTATATGATTGATTAACAGGATGATCAGATAGATAGATAGATTGTACTTATAAAGCCATTTATGCTAAAATAAGTTAACAATACAATGCAAAAGCATGCAAATGAATTGAATTTGATTTAACCAAAACCTCACTCACGTTTACACATTAACTGTTCGAATGAATATGGTTGCTTATACAGGCTAAAGTTTCAAAGTGGGCGTGGATATCAAAACAAAGCTCATGGAATAGCGAAATATGCTTAAAAGAATAGTTTTGATGAAAATTTAAATTTATAATTTGAACTCAATAAAATTTTAAACTGACACTGAAAAATAATATAATACTACTTGATATTATTTCAACCGTTAGCATAAATCGTTATATTAACGGTTAAAATAATATTAAGTATTATCGGTACTTAAAATTCTAGAACATTATCCAACCAAGAAAAAATGATGTTTATTGAAATAAAAGTTTTTCACAACAGACGTATTTTCACACATACTTATGTATACATATGTGTACTAGACTGCCTGGTTGGTGTAGTGGCTAGATGTATTGCCGCAGACCCGGAGGTCCTGGGTTCAATACCCTGGGCGGGCCAATAAAAAGTTATTGGGGTGCTCTGTCAGAAAAACCTCAGTTTCAGCCCCCTGTGTTAATAATAAGTTCAGTTAAAATTAACTAGATGGTATAATTCTTCACATGCTAAATATTTATTACTAAATGTTTGATTAGTTAATCGGATATTGCAATGTCTTAGTACAAATTACATTAAACTTATTTTTCTACTCTTTTCATAACATTATTCATAATCATGGTAATTATAATTTGGACCCAGCATCGTAAATGATCTGGTAGTTATGATTGTACATTATACTTGTATTAATATGTGTTTTATTATGAGGATCTTCAAAAAATGTTTTTTTTTTTCATATTTCTAAAATACAAAAAAATAATTTTGATATTTAGGTTCTTTGTTGGAATACTATAACATTGTGGTATACGACTTACCGATATCTGGACTATTTTGTCTAAAATAATATATAAATGTTTATCATTTCCTGTTTAATAAACAAATGTAAAACAAGATAACATTTGCTACATAAATGTATATTAAATATTAGCTTAATAAACGTAATTAAAATTTAGCCGTTAAGATTTTTTTTATAAAGTATTCTTTTATAAAATAATTTGATATAAAAATACTGTATTTCTGTATGTTATTTGTATGTGTCTGTGTAATGACCAATATAAATTTTCAATTGAGCATTTTAACTTAAACGATTGATATTATATGGGGATAACGTTCATATATCGGTATAAAAGTACTTATGATGTATGTTACTATTTCTACTTTACAGTGAATGATTGTAACTGTTATGCGATAAACCCACCTGTTAAGACATCATACTTTAGAATATTTTACAATATGTGACAATAATGTGTTGTTTATACATATTTTCAAATAAAAAGATAATTTTTAAAATTAACTTTTTTTTGCTGACCCTTTTCCATAGGAATAATTTATTATACTTATCACTATTTAATAAAAACAGTTATATTAAAATTATTAAACTATTTAGTTTTGAAAGTTAATATTTATGACCATATTTCACTTGTTATATTGTGTTTATGTTTATAATATACGTGCCCGCCATAATATAATAAATAAAAAATCAAAAAGTAATCAGTATACCTACAGATAATGTTGCCCTCTTTATGATTTCTAACGTATTCAATGTCCTTTCAAATTTCAATTTAGGATGACACAAAGAAAACAAGAATTTAAAATAAGCTTGAGTGCTTGGGTCCCATTAATTACAGTTTAAAAAAGCGCTTAGGGCGCGTCCCTGCAGTGGGTGTACTTAATACAATGTAGGTATAGCCCTACAATATTCAGTGATGTATTATGCGGCGAGCTGTCCCTGCGTTGATCTGTAGGCGCTGGACGCGACAGGGTGTCTATAAAATAATAAATAGGTATTATTTAAAATAAACGAAACTTCAAAATTATTCGAAGGACATACAAGGACAACTTAAACGTGCTTTGATCACATAATATTTTTAGTATAAAACAATATTTATTTGTCGAACTTGCATACCCAATAATAAACGGACTAAGTATCTAACGCAATAATAAATATTCAAATAATACAGTAAGACTGGAATATAGATTCATTAACATTACAGGGCTATACTATTTAAATTTGTAAGCAAATATTTATAAAGTTGTAATAGGGAATTATTTAGAGGTGCAGTTATATGCGGTTTCGTGCTTTAAGCCAAGCGTTATAAAACATCGGTTAACTGAGCTCATAAGTATCTAGAAAATAATGTAATGAGAAGAAAGCATTCTACGAAGATGCAAACCGAAATTGTATTCCATCTTTCATCATTATACGATGGAAAGGTATTAGCTATAAGTAAAAATTATAATGTGTTGTATTCGCGTTTCCATTATTTCAAATAAAAAAGTACTCGTCTTACCATTTTCTCTTATTACTGATGCTCATTTATTTTTCGTGGTCTGCTCAAAAGCATAAATTATGGATACCGTGGTTGGAGAGTGCCACGTAGCAGGGTGTCGCGTTGGGACGCCCGCCCCCACCTACACTCGATGAGAAATGTTTCAGGGACTTTGGGTACCCTTATTCCCCTTTTTGTGAGTGATAAGGATATTGTGTTAACCGGCTTCACTGATATATTTTTTGAAATTGGTAACATATGCTATGTTATTTTTATTATATATGGCAAATATAAAATATAGAGAAAACAGGTTCCTTCTAGGCAAGCGTGCTACACCCTAGACCGTGTCGTTGCTTACCATCAGGCAAGATAGCGGTCAAACGCTTACCTTACCTTATTAACGATAAAAAAATATATATAAAAAAACTAAAAACATTCGTAATTTAACCAATACTATACTAGAGCTAAGTTTTGAAAATATATTAAAGTTTAATTATCAACTGAATTACCCAACTCCTGTTTTATATTATATATCGAAGTTCCAATCATTATTTGGTTAGCCAAAGGGTATTCATATCCATTTTTGAATCGGTAAAGATACAACTACAAAGTATTTACTACTGAGTATTTAATTGTTTTATTATTTCAATGAAATAAATACTTAAAACTTATACGAAAAATCTCGTGTTTTAAAAGTTTTTATTATTAATTAACACGCTAGAGTTAGAAATACCGTGTTATTAAATTCTCATTTTTTAAGAAGATGTAAAGTAAAAAAATGAATTAGATATTATAGTACATTCCTCTTGCTATTAAAGAAACGTGACCATTCGTCATAAGCAGGCCGAAGGTTTGTTTCTGCGAGTAAAAATATGTGTAGCTGGTAACAATTGATAGGGGAGGCACGCGAAGGGTAAAGTAGTTCATATCTCGAACCCTTTGTTCTCTTTACGCTCCTTTTATCCCTGCTCAAAAATCGCTTCGAGAATCGTGTTTTCGATGTGATGTAACTACCCCACTGGTCCCGTTTTTGTCAAATTATGCTATAAGGGTAAGTGTGGCTGCTCGTACTTTGAAAAGGGCTTTAGTCTAGTTTTATTTTTTATTTTTTTTATTCCAATGAATGTTACGTTTATGTCTTGTAACTCTTATTGCTTTTAAGTTTAAACCGTCCATTAAGTTTTAATTTCAAAAAAATACCATGCTATATTGAAATGTTCTTTTTTTTCTAAATTGATAGATTGTTCTCGTGTATTGAACGATCTCGTTGTACCTTAAAATCTTACTTCAGGCAAGGAAACCTATTATATTCTCAGAATTTAATTTTATTTTCAATAGAGCTTAAATATGACGAACGAAAGAATGAAGTAAAAATTAAAGACCATTTTGACATATTATTATCTACTAAATTTGTATTTATTGGTAGGGAAAGTTATAAAAGTATTTTACAGTAAAAAAATTGTATTTATTTTTGTACGTAATTAATAATAATAAAAATAAACAAATTGCCTTTTAAATGCTATGCATTGATTTGCGCTTGCAAATCCTTGCAATTAATAGATTAACAATAATATATAATATAATATGCTTGCGTTAAAAAAACAATGTTGACATTAGATATTGTATTATTAGAAAATAAACTAAATGATTACATTTAATGTTAGTAGCTACTAAATTAACTGTTTCGAAAATTACTAGGTACGTGTTATCAAATGTCAAAGCTCCCTTAACCTCTAAAATCAGCAAACACGAGCGTTGAGTCGTGCTAATGTCGGCTAAAGCTCAACCGGCTGCTGTCTGTACCCGAATCGATAAAATTCGGGTCCGCGCCCCCGAGCGTTGCCATGACTACGCGCCCAACCCCGGGCAGCCACCCCTCCGCACCACCTCATCTCCGAGAACATCGATGTTGACTTAGACGGATAGGGTAAGAGGCTTATTAATGGTTTTATGTTACTTTGCCTTCGCTTATAAAACGTTTTCCTTTAAAAAAGTGTTTGATCTCATTACGCTGGGATTTTTAAATTTGTTTTTAGAATAATTATTCAAGAAAAAAACAAATTTAGCTTACTATGTTTTCATTATATTGTTTTTCCTTTTATTGATATCAAGTAAGCGTTATGTTAATAATAGCAGTGAATTTCACGTAGATTTCACGTTACGATCGTCGCCATCTTGCTAGACCGCGTGGCGCCATTTCAAATTGTGTTCACGATTGTACGTCTCCAGAATTATTTACGTTCGTGAGTTTGCAACTTCTTTGGGAGACGTAGTGTCTGCTGTATATTGTGAAACTACTTTAGAATCATTCATTGTAATTTGCTTTAACTTGTTTATTTGACTATGTATTGGAATTAGATTGATATAAATTACTTTACAATCAAAAACGGTAGCAGTGAAATTATTTCTGGTAGCATGTAGAAATTTCTAATCGATTTAAGAGGGATCCTCACGTTTGCTCTGTTCCGAAAACATAGCTACTACTCAGTTTATTTAGGGTGACTTAATAGGGGTGCACTAGCTTCCTAATGTTTACCGTATTATGTTAATATTTTTTTTCACAATGTGGAGAAAGATAGTCAAGAAATCTAAATTCTTGGGTTAAATACATATATATTGATGCGTTTTCTTAGCGATTAAAGGAATCTTGTGTAGTTTTTTATTTGCTCACATGTTAATAGCTATGATTGAGATGTTTGTATATGAAAAACTAAAGTTATGATTTATGTTTATTTATTATCAGTGAATTCTTAAATTTGCAACATTATACATGAAGCGAGAAGGAGATAATTCCTTATTATTATTCCTTTGGCGAAGTTTAGCTCTTTTGTTTTTCACGGCGGGCAATAAAGAGGCAGACGCCTGGAAATGTGCTGCATTTATACAGGTTCCGAGCGTCTCTAACACAGAGATTGTGTTTTATTTTCTGCGCTCGACGCTCTTTTGCCGAGCCCTCTTATTGCTTTGAGACTAACAAGGTTTTTAATTATTTCCTTTAACGTCACTTTCAGCAGCGGAACACACGAAGCGTCCGTGTTTTAGACGAAGACCTAAGGCCTTTTATTGAAGAGTGCTTTGTTATAATATTCATAGCATTTGTCGATGAGTTTAAAACCTTTGTTGATAAACGACACCTATATATGTGCAAATCAAATGAAATAAAAATATCTTGTATTCAAGTAGGTATTGCAAGCACTTTAGAATCATCATTTTACGGTTTGTGGTTGGAGTATATGTTAAGCCAACAATGCTTTGCATGCAGATGCCTACCGTAAAGAAGTGGCAAACACTCAGGAGTTACTATGTAATTATCATTTACATACAATTATGTATCTAAGAAATCAAGGACTACTAACTCCAAGCTCTTTTTAATATATGTACATAAGCTTGCTTAGAATAATATGTACCCTATACCTATTTTTTTAAGCAATACTTTTATTTTATTAAATTAAGTTTTTCGTTTGTGTATTCAATTATAAGAATACAAAATGTGTATAAATAGAATTAAAGAAAAACCTATTAGATTATGTATACTCTTATTACACTATGGAATTTTTATTAGGTAGATATTTACATACATGTTTATATTAATTTATATTGTGTGTAGAGTGGGGTAGCAAGGAGATTGTGAATCTTATTAATGATTTATTGCACCCTCCGTCGTGCAGTGCATGCGTGTGTACGTGCCGGCCGAAGATGGACGGGATTCTAGCTGGGATTACAGATTACATTTGGTATAGCCCTAACACACCCGACTATTGATTATAAAAGGATGTTAAGCGATATTACTTTAATATACATTTTCAAAATATTGATATGTATGAGTTTTATAATTTTAATATGTTTCGCTTTAGTAATAATAAATAATTTATTTAAAACTATCATAATATCAGAAACAAAATGTAAAAAATAACTACTGCAATAGTATAAAACTGTGACACAGTTTCTAAAAAAAAGTTTATTTTCCGGCGTTTTCGTTATTTCTATTGAATTACGTTTTCATTCACTATTAATTATAAAGTATTTTTATGAAGTAGGTATAAAGTAACAGCCTGTGAATGTCCCACTGCTGGGCTAAGGCATCTTCTCCTCTTTGTGAGGAGAAGGTTTTGGAGCCTATTCCACCACGCTGCTCCAATGCGGTTTGGTGGAATACACATGTGACAGAATTTCAAAGAAATTTGACACATGCAGGTTTCCTCACGGGGTTTTCCTTCATCGTCAAGCACGAGATGAATTATAATCACAAATTAAGCACATGAAATTCAACGGGCAGTTGCTTGCCCGGATTTGAACCCACAATCATCGGTTAAGATTCACGCGTTCTTACCACTGGGCCATCTCGACTTTTTTTAGGTATGTTTTCACTAAATAAAGCATATATCTCCTTAGTATTAAATATGTTCCATGACTACGAAAACAACAAACTTAGCTAATGTAAAATTGAATGATTTGCATAAGTCTATCTTTTATCAGTAATCATTGTCTCACTACTTTTGTCACGACACGTCTAAAAAACTGAACACGATATACATTATTATTGAAACGATATTATATATTACGAAGCTAATCTGTAAATCTATAAATCAGAAAATTCTTAGTCATGCCTGCCTTTAGCAGGCATTAATCTCAACAAAGATTTATTGCTTCTCCCTGCCGTTATGTTTGCCGTAACAAAGCTATCAATTCTACCCCTTCTGTTTATTATCTTGGCAAAAATGTATCTTTGTATTATAATTACTTGTAATTTTAGCCTTTATCAAATGATATAATATTATAGGTAATGTTTTTGACAGCAAGAATAATATAAAATGATATCTGAGATAAACTCAATTACATGTATGTGTCAATAAATCCCACCTGGTGGTGGTTTACTTGGTGGTAGAGCTTTGTGCAAGCTCGTCTGGGTAGGTACCACCCACCCATCAGATATTCTATAACAAAACTAATTGCCTCGTTGGTCTAGTGGCTTGATATAAGGCCGCAGACTCGGTGGTCCTGGGTTCAATTCCCAGGTCGGGCTAATAAATAGTTATTGGGGTTTTCTGTCAGAAAATTCACAGTAGCAGCCCGGAGTCTGGAAGTTGGAAGTGTGTACACTCCCGTGTCTCGGAAAGCACGTTAAGCCGTTGGTCCTTCGCCTGAACTCTTCCCGGTCGTGTTGGATTGCCGTCCCATCGGATTATGAGAGCTAAGGAAAAAAGAGTGCACCTGTGTTTGCGCACACACTTGTGCACTATAATATCTCCTGCGCAGTTGGCTAATCTCTCTTGAGATTGGCCGCCGTGGCTGAAATCGATCTGGAGGAGGACCTTATCACAAAACGGCAATACTTGGTACTATTGTGTTCCGGTTAGAAGGGTGAGTGAGCTAGTGTAATTACAGGCTCAAGGGACATAACATCATAGTTCTAAAGGTTGGTGGCGCATTGGCGATGGAAACGATCGTTAACATGTCTTACAATGACAATGTCTATTGGTGTTGGTGACCACTTACCATCAGACGGCCCATATGCTCGTCCGCCTAACTATGCTATATAAAAAAAAACCTGAAGCAACTGTTCAGACAAGACTCAATGCAATCTTTATACAAAGTTCATAAAAATAGTTTTTTGCGTGGTATGAAATCGATATCGAAATCGCTGCTCAATATATATTATGTAATGTTATGTATGTTTTTTTAAGAAAGTGTAATAATTTAATATTGAATAAAGTATGTTAAATTTGAATTTCATATAAATGTATTTTGAATCTTAAATATTGGGCACTGAACATGTTCTGTGCGGAGTGAAACAATGCTATAAGTTTGATATACTATTATTTAACGACTGTTTCATTCTTATTTTTATTTTAAATTTGTTGTCAAATTTTAACAATATTAGCTATAGAATTTAGATAGGCAAGAATAAAATTGCAAGATGATTTGACGAGGGAATATCGTCTAGATTAGAACGTGAAAAGAATCGTAGCGGAAGATTGCGGGATCAAATCCTGACAAGCGCCACCGAATTGAATATACTAATGTCGGTGTATTTATTTGTGCTTACAATTCACCTTTTGTTAGCAGGCAGAGAAAACCTTTCGGATGAAAATCTGGCATATGTGTACCTTCTCATATGGAGAGGTTTTTACCCAGCACTTACTTTTGACTAGAAATAGAAATAAACGGGGGAGAGAATTATGGCGCCGACTCCTAATAAACAGAACCAACACGAATGAATGACGATGAATTTTTTTTAGTTCATAGGTACGTCATTCGTAGTAAGATCGAACCTTATCTGATGAAAGACACAAAGTATTTGGGTACGACACTGATTTCAAATAGCAAAATATGACTGCATACAAATATATGCTAATAATAATTATTAATATTTTGTCGTTCGATACGATTTTCAATGTGCGCAAGCTTCCTGAATAGATTTTCAATTCCAATAGGCAATGAACGGGCTTATAGTTACGTATAACATGATACATAATCACAGTATATAATAATCCATCGAGCAGTATGTAAAGTTGCTAGATATAGATAGCTAGAGCATGTCGGCCGGGGCTCGCAGCCCGGATGTAACTATTGGCAACGTCTGGCCGCCCGCGCCCGCCGCTCACCCTCTACCTCTGCGACCCATTTTAGCGAATAAACTCACCAGAGATAGGGACCGAAATTGCATGGTAAATGTGCTAAAGTTACGATTGTATCCTGTTGTCAATTGCATCACCTCTCGCCACCTGATTCCCGGCGGCGGAGGGTGAGCCGCTGGCTGTTTGCCGCCTGCTTGCTTTGTGCCCGTTTAATAAGTACATTCAGCCATGTTGGTGAGTGCACACGACAGCGTTGATGTGTAGTAATTACTTTCAGAGTAGACGATTGTTCGATATCCATTGTGTTGCCGTAAACGCCTCCAGCTAAATCGGACAGCGGCGAATTGATTCGCTGTATGACAAAGGAATAATGTTGCAGGGGTTGATTGAATATCAGCCTTTTTTTAAATAAGCGTTTTTATAAATTGTAACAGCAACTTTTATTAACATGTCTATTTTATAGTACATAAATTTAGTTTTGGTTATGTTATTATTTTAAATTTATTATAAGAAACGTACTCAGCCTTTATATAAGAGTTGATCAACGAATTTGAATGATATATAATTGATTGATATTGTATTTATTTATTTATTTAGGATCACCAACATGACAACATACAATAACAATCACAAATTAATAGCTAAGGGTAAAAGTTGTCACACTTAAAGGTGACCATGACGTGCAAAAATGACACAAAGTATCTTAAATAATACTAAAAGAAAATTTGAAAAATATTTGGAATAAAATCAAATAAAAGTGGTATTAATATTACTACAAAAAAAATTCTGTTTGATTGTAGTTACTGAGATTAATTGAAAGTTAATAAAACCGAAAGTTTCGTTTAATTATTATTAAAACATCATAAAATAGGAATAGTTTGCTTCGTTATAAGAAAAAAAAGTTATACGTATTCATTTTACAATAATTATTTCATGTTAGTTATTACTATCATACCAAAATTCATCATCAAAGATACCGGTAATATATTTGATTAGATGAAATGATTATGATTAAATGTTTATTTGATAAAATATGATACTTGTTGGCGTCTGCATGACTCTCTGAAGAAATGCTTGCAGTTGCCATCACATAAATCGCCAACTATTTCAATGGAAACGAAGTATACGGCTAATAAAATTAATGGACTTCTGATTGCACCCAGGGTGACCCATTTTCAAAGACTAGCCATCTGCGATAAAAATCGCGCGCGGATGCGTAAAATACCGTCTCATTCCTAAATCTGGTATTCTTTTTTTAACAGAAACACCCCAAAAGTTTTGTTAAGCCTCAATATTTTACTCAACGAACATTGAAATTGAAATTTGGAGTCTTATAAGCTAACCAGAAGTCCAACGTGAACGTTAAAATACAGATATAACCCCCGTGTTATTGTCGTATCAAAGTAGCAGCAAATGCAAATCTACCACTTTACCAATATCTCTACTACTTTACCCGTAGATATTAATATATTCTGAAGATACTTCTGTACTACTTAATGTACCTTTGAATAATGTTTAATTTAGCTTTTCTTTTCAAATGTGCTTTAAAAGACCATTTTGAACGAAAACTTCAATACGAAATTCTATTTTCGCTATTTTGTCGTCCAAAATGGCCGCCCGAGTCGCAGTACTAATTAGCTTTGTGAGGTTTTCGGTAGTTCGACAGACATCCTAGCATTGACAGCGTGGGGGAGGTTTTTTAATTACGAGTTTTTGGACACGCTGCGATCGGCACGCTGTCTGACATGTCCGACTAAAAAAAACAATGAGGCAATTTTTTTTTACAAAATCACGAATTTTTTAACGATTTCAAACTGTTTTTCATATGCTTTCTAAAATTTATTTTCCTCCGATTATTTTCATTGTTTGTCGAATAACAAAAATGTTTTTAAATAGTAGATCAAAATAATATGTATAAATAGAGCGAATGTATGTGTGTTTTTAATAATTTCAATTTTGATTGCTTCACTAGCATATCGCAATACGACGTAAGATAGAAACAATTATTACACAATTTATAAATATTATTTTCATAGAAAAATGTTACGAGGAATATTCCTCCCTTTTTCAATATTTCATTGACATCGCAGACAGTAAAGAACAAAGTCTTTGTTCTCAGGAAAAGGAGAAATTTCAGTCAGCTGTTGCAATAGTATATCGTCTTGGGTACCAATTTGCCGCTTCAATGAGAGCGCAAAAATATACGAGACAATTACTTTAACAATTGTTTTTATTTCCTTTCGAAACGTTGTGTAGAACGGCTACGGGACTCTACGACATACATTGTTTTAGGGCTACGACCAAACCTTAAAAATTATAAATGCATTAAATTATATATTTCGACTTTTATATTACAACGAAAATTATCCTATCAAGTTATATAATAATATAAAATATATAATTAGCATGCTGAATATTCAGAGTTAGCTACGAATATGTGTTTACAATGTTGTTTTATTTTTGTTATACGACAACAATTTCTAAAACCCTTAAGTCGTCTTTATATTATTAATTTACATTAAGTAAATATAATTATATTTAAATGAATTTAAAATAGTTGCATGTTAGAGTTTTATAATATTTCAAAAAAGGAGACACGAGGAAATTCTACGCGGCGCTTCTTTGTATAATGTTGAATAGAATGCAGGACGACTCGAAAGGGTGTACCGTAACATTATTACATTTTCCGTTGCTACGTTGCTATTTGAAAAATATGCACGAGATTCAAGCAGTTCTCGCGAAGTATTCTCGCTCTTTAATACTTGCGAAGAAATTTCTTTTTGAACTAAAAAAATGTTTTATTTAAAATAGTCATTAAATTATTGTTTCAACGATGTCAACGAATTGATTTGCATTACAAATATTTATACGTTCTGAAATATATGTGAGTTTTGTAATTTATTCAATAATAAGCATTTCTCTAAGTTATCTTTGATAAAGTTTTTTGGCATAAGTTAGCTTTTCTATTACATGAAAGTCACTAGAACTTTAAAAATAGTTCTATCTATCTATATATTGTTGATCTATATATGCTAGCTTTATATTCATATAAAGCGATGTTTATTTTAGTAACTTTTCATGGAGTTACGTATAATATTTTTCTGTATAGTTACTATTAACATTTAGTATGTACGGAGACTAGGTACTCTCGCAAAACGTGCCTTGCTATGTCTGCCTTAGATGAGCGAGATATGTTCGCCTACCCATAATATTTTCTTAATTATGTTTGCACAGCTTTCGTCTCGGCTTCGGTTGGAGTGCTGCCATCGCTGAGCCTTTATTAAATTTCCTTACGCTCCTTTGTTCCACGCTACTTTGTTTAGTAAGAACTATAAGAGAATTATTAAAAATATTTATATGATCTACGGTCCCCTGAAACCTATTTAATAGCATCATAATCTCCTCTAGAATGTTGCGGGTGAATCGAATTGAATCATCTCGTTAGAGATTATATCAAAACTGTCTCACCTAGAATGAGCTCGAACAAAAAGCCCGTTCAGTGCGAGGGCCGGCTGTGCTGCCATCTCGCGCGTTGCTAGGATACGCAGCGATCAATACAGCCTCCGCCGGGCCGCCTAATTACCAGCCCCCGCATCCCGCTTCCCTCATCCCGCACCCCGCTCTATCTCCCCCGTCCCCCCGACCGCGCCGCTTCCTCGCCCGAGGAAACATCTCGCCCGCCCAACCGCACCGTTTCTGTCCGATTTAAATATCGGATGATAGAATTCACATTCAAATGTTTTCACCATTTTACATGAATATTTATTTTGGCCAGCCTTTGTTCTCTTGAAGAGAGGCGATTTTCGTTCTTTTTATTGAACGTTGTATTGTTTTTTATAAGTATAAATAAATCGTTTTTTTTTTCATTGTTATATCAACAATAAAAAGTTTATTTCAGCGTTTTCAATCATTAACATATGCTGTTGAGCTTGTATTAATTTGTTGGAAATTGTACAGTTTAATGAGCTCATTACAGTTATTTAATAATATTTATATGTATTTACTTATTTCGAGTTTAAATATTCTTAGCGTACTTTGTAAGTAAAAGGGTTTCTGCATGGAAGAGTACTCAAGATGAAAGGTTGCATGCTAAGAGGTAAACGTTTATAAGGGTTTGTGTGTAGGTAGAATACAAATTTTGATATTTCGGAACAAAGAGAAGACTAGCGCTGGTCGCAGATGCGAAACATCTAGGTTAATATGTATCAGTTTCCTAACGTGGGTCCTTGATGTACTGTAACATGATAACGGCGACTGTCACGCCAACGATGTCGGCCCGTATTTCAAGGTAAAATATTTCTATTTTCGTGTTACTTTTCAACCTTTATTTCGTAAATCGTATCTTTGATCGTAACTTTATAGACTAGTATGACAAACAAAAACATTCAATTAATATAGTTTTTTATTCTTATTCATATAATAATTTAAACAAAGAAAATATGGATGGGGTAAGAATAAAATTACTCACTATATAATTAAAATAAACTAGCTTTTCTACTGGGTCGTGTCCCTGCGTCCTCTACTATGCGTCTATTATATTTTATGTTTGATCATGTCCTTTACTACAAAGGAGAGTATGCTTTGAGCGCTACAACGTTAAGTTACATACTAGGCATATCTATGTAGGATAATGTTACACATACTTTTTCACAACAAAGGAAAACCCCACTCCACCTTATCCCGCTGAGTTTGGAATAGGGTTCGAAAGTTTTCTTTGCCTGAAAATTTATTTATGTGACGAAAATTGAGGACCCCTTGACGGCGTTATGTAGAAACTACGTTTATCATATTCGACGATTGGATCGCTTCATATTTGATTTCTTAAAATAAAACAGAATAAAATATAAGATTCGTCATCATTTAATTATTTTTCTGTTGCTTTTGGAAATTTTAAATTAATCTTCTAGGTTTGATACCCAGAAAATTATATTTGTAAAATATATACTTTTATATATTTTACAAATTCGTGTGACATTAAATAATTAAAATAAAAACAAATGCTGCCACAATTTTTTTTCACAGGAATACTAGACGTATGTGTATGAATTTAAAAAAATATATTGATGTTGCATACATCAATATATTTTTTTAAATTAGTTACAATTCAATAGACCTTTGCGATGCGAAGTGATCTTTGTGAATATCTGATATCAAGGAATTATTACGACTAAATGAAGATTTAGAATGCACGTAGGAATTTCACTTTATTTCTCGCATTTATTGATCATTTATATTATTTTATAAGGTAGCGGGATTGCTTTAATTTGTCACTTCTTTAACAATATCACCGCTTAAATAGTACATAATAAAAGTAATGATTCAATTATTTCTTCATCGTAAAAGTGTATAAAACCAACTCTAGGTAGCGAGTTTAATACCGCACCGGTGGCCCTTGACATTTCTAAAGTATGTTTATCTGAAACCGAGCGAACGTACAGCGCATATTAAAAATTTAATTTCTCGCAGAGACTGGAGGAGACATGCATCCAATCCAATTTTATTTATTTCTTTTTAAGCATATCTAGGTAGGAATATATCTATAGGTCACTTTTAAAATGTTTGCAGAAATTCGCTGTTTCGAATAGTCATTGAAAGTTTGCCGCTGTTTAATTATTGAAAATCTTTCCAGTTCCTTTGGTGCTGAACAGTCTAACGTTGCCTTGATGTGAAGTCTACAGACTCGACGTAATAAAGTGCAACATAAACGGAAGCTTCGTTCATTTCTAAGATCATCGTCGATTTTTTTACATACTTAATTAAAAATCACAAAAAGTGGATTAGCGAAAAACAAGTTTTCAAACTCAAAAAACCAACCCCAAAAGAAGGTTGCGGTAATGATAAAAATAAACAACCACATTTCTTACTATACCTTCAGCAGAACTAAAACATGCCAATAAATAAAAAAACAACTTTTAAAATATTCTAATTTCTAAAGTATATATTTCCAGATGACAGAAATATTAATATAATAGAGTCAAAGAGGTAAAGTAGGAGCACTTGGACATGTTTTAGGTATAAAATAGGTATTATTTCAGATTTTTAAGTAATAAAATTTAGTCTACATGTTGTTCATAAAATTTAATTACTGTAAAGCACACCAAACCTCTACATATAACATATATACATACTGAAGATGTCTAGTTTATTGTTTTAATGGACTTTAAATTAAATCGTATTGTAAGTTAAGGTTTTATTTAATTTGTTCTACATAATTTTACATTACATTTTGTCAATCAAGTAATAACGAACTAATTTTAATTAATATATAATTTAGTTAATGTTACGTTTAATAAGATAATCGGAGTAGTTTTGAGCTAGTCAAGCATCCACCGATGGTAAAATGAAAAACCAATGAGAAACTCATTTCATCTGCTGGTCCTTCTCGGTAGCAACTACATTTCCTTTACATAATATCATTTAATCAAGATACTATTTGTTACTATTTGAAAGTGCTTAGGAGCACTAACTTGATTTTGCAGTACTTACTCCACTGCCGACATAGACTTATACGGCCTTACTTACATATTCAGTGGGGGATTGCTTAAAAATTGCCTTGACTAATTCTTTCTATGTCAAATTACAGAAAGGGGAGATATTTGTTTAATTTATTAGTCACTAAGCAACCTTTATACTTGGTAGGCGACATTTATTTATTATTTACAATTTTATTTATTAAGAACTAAATTACTTATAATATATGGACCTAGATTTTTTTGTAAGTATGTGTATATAACTTACATCAATTATTTCTGGTAGGTGTGTTAAGTAGAAACTCAGTTCACTGTTTGCTTGGAATCCCGAGGCAATCCAATTACATTGACGTTTGCTCTTTCAAAGGACTCAAAGTCGGCGCGAGCTCGTTTCCGCTCCGTTGCACCATTCAAAAGACTTCGAGAGTTGAGTTGCAAAGGTCTTCAGCTACCTTAGTACGGTATGGTTTCAGCATTGAATTTTATATACCTACATATTTTTTCTTTATGAAACAAGTCTAACAAAAAGTTTATAGTAACTTTTAGTTAAGGCATATTCGACATCACGGAATTCATGTTTCTTTATTTTAGTTACTCTACAAAAAGTAATCTATGTATGTACTCATAAATTATCATATTATCACATAAATTACACGTCGTAATATAAAATATGTGTAAAATTTAAAATTAACAACAGTGCTTATTATAAAAACTGAATAGTATGAAATATGAAATGGGGACAAAGGACTAAATATCAATTTAACTCGTAAAAGACAAGGCACGGGCAACCGATCGATCTATAGTGCTACTTGCACCAGCCGGGGCAACTAGTTGTAAGAGTATTCAGCAGCTTAGCAATCTAAACCTTACAAAGATTAGTGCAGAATGTAGGGGAAACCGTTGTGACTTTTTTCCAAAGAAAGTCGTGACAGTTACACGAGGCTATCTATAAAACTTCAGCTACCGGTTAGTTGTACTATATCTGAACCCTTATACCCGGTATCATACTCTCTACCCAGTGCTCACTACGGATTCGACCACAAACTACGATTATGATCTCGAAGTTTAAACTAGAACGTCAAACGAAAGTAACGTTTAATTCTTACAGCGCCAATGTTCTTGCGCGATGGCGCCATTTACCACAAGGTGGCCCATTTGCCAGTCTGCCTGCATATAGTAATACTTAACGGAAGACTCAATCAGGATTTAAGCCGTTGGGTACAACGTAGAACGAATTGCTCAGTTGTTGTGCGTTCTTCTCTAAAAGAGAAGGCTTTATTATAGCAATATAAGATCAGGCTATTGAGAAACGCAATCATCACAAACTTATAATAAAAAATCCACCTTACCGACAGACAGATGTGTAAGCGAAGCAAAAGCTCTTCTGAAACTATACAACATATACTGGTGCGTGTAAAACAATAGTTCAAACTGACTATATGCATAGACATGACCAGGTCGCCCATATGCTCGTCCACTCGTTTATATAATTAGCAAAATACACAGAATTAGAAGATGAAATAACCAGAAACTGGAACAACAAAAACTACAAAAAGTTACTATAGTACCGATAGTTTTTAAAAGAATAGGTAGGCGGACGAGCATGTGGGCCACCTGATGGTAAGTAAAGCCCATAGACATTGGGATTAACGGTGCATACCGAGATTTCCAAATTAAAATAAAATAATAATAAATACAGTGTCTCTTACGAGTACGTGCTTTTGCGTACTTTTATAACTTTCATCTGAATGCAAGTTTTCGTTGCGTCGCAAAGGATGCATAGTATTATCTCTTTTGTTTGCGCATTGCTCTTGAGCACTGGATTGATGGAATTATAATTGATTTGGTATCAAAGTTGCACTATACTGACGAACCTATTTTGTATGCAATCAGTCTTCATCATACGAAATAGCCGTTTATCAAAATGAATCGCGTGAATCTCGAGTTCTAGGTTGCGTTGAAGAAGTGAAGCGACGTGAGGCGATATCAAGCGATGCGAAGCGATGATCACTGCGATGTACAATCTAAAGAAAGTACTAATGAACAAAAATATATTACGAACTACGGAGATACGAGTCGTTTCAATATTTGCTTTCCCATTTTTTTTTATACATTGCAGACATGGACTGTGTGACAAGTCGATATTCTTTGAGATGTTTCTCTGGAGATAAAATCTCAAGTTTCATTTTATCATCAATATGGTATTCAAAATCCATTTAGAATATAAAAGTTATAAAACTTATACATTATTATTTATTAGTTTATTTGGAGTACACGAAGACAATTTTTGATTATGCTTATAAATATTATCATTATTTAATTATTATTGATTGTAACATCGTATATGTATATTTAAACTTATACTCATACTTATAAACTGCGGATGTGTCCCTCTTCTTTAGAAATAGAGGGGTAAAATATAACTCTGGACTTGATAATGAGTATAGCCACCACTCTCTTTGAGTCCACTACCAAGTAAATTGCACTAAGGGCGCAGCTCCGCTGTCGCTAACAGCCACTCTAGGACGCTTAAACTGACATAGCTATAAAAATATGTACATAAGGATACAGTTAGTGTAATTATTGAGTAATGATGTAAGAGTAAGACTTGATTTATTGCTGTATAGACTATATTTTGGTGAGTTTAGTAAAATTTATTTGACACAAGAGGACATCAAGTAAATTTTAAAGTGAATAATGTTTTTAGAGTGTATTGATTGCTATAAAAACATATTGATAACGTTCTCCGCAATGTAAACTTGGTGGTAGAGCTTTGTGCAAGCTCGTCTGGGTAGGTACCACCCACTCATCAGATATTCTACCGCAAAACAGCAGTACTTGGTACTGTTGTGTTCCGGTTTGAAGGGTGAGTGAGCCAGTGTAATTACAGGCACAAGGGACATAACATCTTAGTTCCCAAGGTTGGTGGCGCATTGGCAATGTAAGCGATGGTTAACATCTCTTACAATGCCAATGTCTATGGGCATTGGTGACCACTTACCATCAGGTGGCCCACATGCTCGTCCGCCTTCCTATGCAATAAAAAAAAATGTAGCTTACTTTACATTACTAAGAAAATCTTGTATTAAGTAATTTCAGCTTCACTTGCGCTATTTGCCGAGTACATAATAGACAATTCGTATTGATTCGGGAAGATACAATACATCAAGTTCCCAACACATGAGACGCGTCCATTCTTAGAGTACAAATAAATTACTTTAGATACGTTTTCGCGTTTGTAGTAGTCCACCGTCATTACATAAATAAATAGACAATTACTTTTATATTTTAATAGGTAGTTACGTCAAATCTTAAACGTTAAATTCTTCAACTCCAGACATTTCATAGACATCTTCATCCTCGCTTTTATTAGATAAATAATAATTTATGCTTGTGTATATAATAAAAAAATCTAATATTGTATCGAAAACCTATATTCCTTAACTTATCGTCGAATAGTATGCAAACAAACATTTTTCCATTCTTCTACAGTTATTTATGGCATTCAATTTTTTCTCCAGCTAATATGTTGAATGTGATATTTTTTGGAACATATGTTTTCGTTCTTTCGTATATTTTTGAACCAATTAGTAAGAAAATAATATAATAATATAAACAAAATGTCTCACAGTGACAAGAATGCGACGCACATGGTAGGGAAAACTGTTATATTCCGGTTTAGTCATTGTTTGTATTATAGTAATACAAACAAAATTTTTACCAATTGATTTAACTGTATGATATTATGTAGATATTATATATTGGGGATATATATTTGTATCTATATAATACCTCCCCAAAAGATAGCATTATTACATAGTATATACGATGGCTCATTTCGGGAGCATTAGTACGGGATTAAATATACGATATTTATTGAAATAGAACTATAAATTTAATTTGATTGTTGATATTGTATAATAATAATTATCTTCTTAACTCGCAAAGAAATTGCCCGGGGCATTAATAGCGCCTGAAGCAGTTGAGTAAACGCAAAAAGTTATTTAAATATATTAAAAACCGGGCCCTAACAGTTTGATCCAATCTCGCAGTCTTCTTTATTAAATAACAATTCGCAAGTATGTATTATTATTTAAAATAAAGCTCAGTCATTACAATTTTTTTTAATTTTCTTTTAAATTTATTTTAGTACGAAATTTATTTATTATTATTTTATTATTTTAGGACAAGAAGGGATTAAATGGAAAGTGATGACCTATGTTTATAGCGCGTGGCACTTTAAAAAAACAAAACAGTTTTTATACCAGCAAGGTCCACGGGATCCTTGATACTAAAATCATTGAAACTTGGTGTTGTATGCTTACTTTTTACGTTCCTACCAAATTGCGCTGATGCTATCGAAATTATATACATATAGGTACATATATTATTGTAACTATACATAATATTGTAGTAATCATATTGTAAAGCAACTTTTTAGTATTCTTACCCTGCTACAACTCCCCAAAGGAAGTTTCGAGCTCCAAGATTTTGAAACAGACCAGATAGCTCTCTCGTATAAAACAGTTTCGTTATGTTATGCAGTGTTACTTCAAAGCATGTTATATACAGTGACTCATCTAGAAGTATAAGCCATGCAAAAGTTATTACTTTTAGTATTTGAAATACTTAATTACTATACACTGCACTCATTGAGAAATAATCCAGCTGTTTTATAAATAAGATTGTAAAGCCGTGAATTCATCGTTGGAATTACAATCTATGTCTAATAATATATCTAATAATATGTTGGCTTATTATATGTTTTATATGTTACGTTAAAGGTTACAAAACGACATATTGTTATATACGAAGAAGGCTGAATGCCTTAGTAAAAATAATCTAATCTGCACTGAAATTGCATAGTAGAAAGGGTAACATTTTCCAGACAGATTAAACTGTCTCGGATAGTCTAAGTCAAAAGAGATTCAGCGATGAAAATAGTGGCGGTAAAAATAGCAAGTTTATTGATTTACTTGCATCAAGAGCGGGTTCAGAAGTGATGATATAGATGGTTTGTAAGGAAAGACGTATATCAGTTACAGAAAGAATTGGCTATGATTAGATGTCTATCAAGTCTCATAACTAACTTATGTTAGAAACAATTATAAGTTGTGATAATACATAATATACCTTAGAATATACCATGTATATTAGTATCCGTAATCTTGTTTTCCTAAAATTAAATCTACATAAGAAAAACACTTCGCTTTCTTATCCCTTGTCTACTACAACTAAAAGCTTAAAATTACATTTTTCATGAAATCGAACTATTTACAATTCGTTTTTTTTATTGCATAGGAAGGCGGACGAACATATGGGCCACCTGATGGTAAGTGGTTACCAACGCCCATAGACATTGGCATTGTAAGAGATGTTACCATCGCTTACATTGCCAATGCGCCACCAACCCTGGGAACTAAGATGTTATGTCCCTTGTACCTTTAATTACACTGGCTCACTCGAACTCAGACGAACTTGTACAAAGCCCTGCCACCAAGTAGTGGGTTGTACCTACCAAAATATTAAAATGTTATTTGGACAAGCTAGAATATAAATAACAATAATATAATAACTGACAGTTTTCTCTGCCTTAGGTGGTCATCTAAACGCACTTCTCAAATGAGGCGCCCTTAGGGGTGGATTTTTTTCTACGAAATTGAAACGGGATCGCCCTCGCTGTATTTAATAAAAAAGAATTATTAAAATCGGTTTGCAATCAACGAAGATATCGGATAACATACACAAATAAAAACCGACTGTTTCGATAATAACCTTCCTTTTTGAAGCCGGTTCAAATAGGGCTTAAGTTTTTACATCTTTCCTACAGCTCTAATTGGAAAAAAAATATTAAGGAAGTTTTCTATTTTACGGATTTACCTTTCTATCTAATATTCCAAGTTATCAACATTTTACTTATATACTTAATTCATCTTTGTTGGTAATCTGGAAGTGAGTTAGTTACATAAAATATAATATATTTCTTTTTAGAGATGTTTTTTTTAGTATTTTTCACAACTTCAAAGAAAACAACACTAAATAGCAATTAACTCACTACTATTAGCTTTTCATGATTAGCTTAAGATGTAAGATATATCATACCTTACTTCAAAAAACAGCAACTCGGAAGATTTACTTTTTGTGGCTATTTTAAATTGACTTACCTACTGAAGAAGAAGTAGATGACCGCGATGAACAATCGATATAAGTACTTATTTAAGAGAGCGTAATAAGATGGTGAATAATAGTAGGTATATTATATTAGTCACAAACTTATGCTAAGTTTTGACGAAGTTGAATCTACTCGGCATAAATTCGGATGCATTTTTTAATTTAGAAAACTTTTATACAAAGTTGTCCTGACTCTATTATAGTTTTTGTAGCTTCCATTGGAACAACATGCCTTCTCAAATTTTTTCGTCGATAACATTGACATTTTATTGTATAACTTCCTTACTTATATTATAAATGCGAATGTTAGTTTGTTTGTTACCCTTACACGCCTTAACCACTAAATCGATTTTAAAAACTCTTTTACCAATCGAAAGCTACGTTATCAGCAAGTAACAAGGGAACGGGAACTACGCGGGTGCAATCGCGGGCAAAACGCTAGTTCTATATATGGACAAGGTCCGTCCTTAGATCCGATGCAATATAAGAAGTAATATTTTTCGCAAATGCGAAAAAAAAAACAAAAAATATTTTTGATATTATTGCAATAAAAATAAGTTTTACTTGGTGGTAGGGCTCTGTGCAAGCTCGTCTGGGTAGGTACCACCCACTCATCAGATATTCTACCGTAAAACAGCAATACTTGCTATTGTTGTGTTCCGGTTTGAAGGGTCAGTGAGCCAGTGTAATCACAGGCACAAGGGACATAAGATCTTAGTTCCCAAGATTGGTAGCGCATTGGTGATGTAAGCGATGGTTAACATCTCGTAGAATGCCAATGTCTAAGGGAGTTGGTGTCCACTTACCATCAGGTGGTCCATATGCTCGTCTGCCTCTACCTATCCTATATTAAACAAAAGAGTATAATCTGTTGTCAGTAACGTAGCTCCGTTACTGACAACAGATGCAAGCAGTACTCGAGCAATGCTATCATATCACGTTGGAACGAGAAAATCCCTTATCACAAGTACTCAGCGCGGTAGAGGAACCTCTCGCAGATTGAAGCGTCGGCTTTAGTATATGGAGTGAGGAAATTCCTTCATTATCTTCATAGTAGGTTGTTTGTGAACGGATCATAAGATTGTAGCAAAGAGTAGGTATACAAGTTATTGTACTATAATATGCCATTATGCGAGTACATTATAAATAATAATATGAAGTTTAAAAGGAAATAATTAAGCTAGAAAGTTTGTGTTTACCGCGTAAACAGTAGTTCTAAAGGACTTAAATTGCGTATTTACGCAAAGTTTTCTTTTAATGGGTTCAGTAGAATCTTTACTTTCACACAATATTTTTAAGCTGTTACGAAATTTAAATGCAGATGACTATAATGTTTTGAATTTGTATCTATTTTTATAACGACTAAATAACCAATATAATACTAGTAACTTTCTTGCGATATTACGGCTGTCGATGAAACAGTTAATTAAAAAAAAAAACAATAAGGAAACTATATTAAATTAATAAGAAGTATATGCCTCAGGGTATGCAAAAACTCTAATGGAAAGTCTAGCTGTGGCTTTTATATAAGGAGTAATTGACATTTATGGCTGCTGTTTTACTCTTAAGGCTCATCGCGGTAAGATATATTGCGGAGGCCAAATGACTCTACTCAACCTGATGGTTAGTGGCAGTAGAGTCCAAAAGCGACGACGGCTAGTGCAGTCAGGAAGAATGATTAGCAAGCACTAGCCGTCCCCGCCTTGCCGGCTCGCAAGATGCCTCTTCACGCCTAGTTTGATGGAACCCAGGTCATAAGAGGAGGAGACCACGTGTGCTGTTAACGAATTCCATGTTTTGGAGGTGCGACAGAGAAAAGAGTTGCCAAATTTCTTTGTGCGTGATGGAATTGATGTCACAGTTATAATAATAATAATAATATTTAATATATAAATTTGTTTTAACCATTGCCCATTGCTTGATGCCATGTCCCTCGCCACTTTGGCATTTGAGGCCCTCCATTGTTAAGCGCTTAGAATAAAATTATATTATTCTTGGCTGGTGCCTCGTAGGCCTATGCATAGATATGGGACTATTACAATAAAAAAAATGTGTGGCCGGGAGAGCCCCGTCAAGAACGAAGTTCTTTGCGATATTTTTTTGACTCAGAACATTTTAAAATGAAGATTTTAATTGATTATTATAATACTGTACTTTTGTTACACCAAAGAGCGCTTCAACCACCTTTATGTAAATCTATTTAAATTAAATTAACATTTTTTTAATAATAGCAATAACCATTCTAAGGACTTTACAAATATTTTAATATTTTTTTGGTCATTTACCCCTCCAGTTAAACAAAGTTTATGATGCGAATTGTGACAACAGCCCATGGTTCGAAACTAGGACTTGCTCGCTTGCTTGTGGGGCCTTATATGGTTTTGTATTGCCTTTATATTTTTTAGATCGTTTAGATTATTTTAAATAATATTAATTATTTTGATTAAGTTTGCTTTTATTTATTTAACTTAATTAATAATAAAATCGTAGGCGCACTATACAGTTCACGCTCTCTTCATCTACCTACCTCCAGAAGCGCTCATGCAGTACTGAATTCGAACTCCCAACGCATCGAATTTTGTAGCATTTAAGTAGGCATAAAGTTATTTCGTTATGTGATATGACCTTGGGTCACTAACATTTCACTCTACAGTAAGCCGCGTAAAAGAACTTCGTTCCAAAAAATTAACGTCAAAACCGCCTTATACGCCGTGTGTTGCCATTGGCAGTACAAACATAACGTATGAATGCACCGAAGGGTTTATTCGCCAATTTATTTATCAATGAATAATAATTTATTTATCAATTTTAATGCATTTGTAACACATTGCACGCAATATGCTTGAAGAGGAATCCAAAACTTATTCTATATTGAAACAACGACAAGTAATAATCAAATAATATTAGTTGGCATTTATTTTTAAATCCAGAAACCAGAAAAATCTACTCGGGGAGAAATAATACCAAAAACGACATTTTACTGTTTATTAGAATTTAGCTTATTAAGTACTTAAATAGTCAAATTAAATATAAATCTCAAATAACAACGAAGTTTGGCATTCGAAAATTTGTTTTTGTTTTCTCACACACGAATGGAAAGATGACTTAAAACAATATTTAATAGAAATTATTCATTAAAACTAGTTTTCAAGAGATCAAAACATAAATCAGGTAACAACAATTTTGTAGGTCGTTAATTGAAAGGAACAATGTCGCTTTCCTATTAAAATTATAAAAAATATCTCTTACATTCTTTAATGCTTTTATCAATAAATGAATTTACTATAACTTTCCCTCTACTATCACCAATCACCATTATCACAATTCTTAGTTATATTACAATGTAC
The DNA here is from genome assembly GCA_963151315.1 of Nymphalis c-album. NCBI lineage: Eukaryota > Metazoa > Arthropoda > Insecta > Lepidoptera > Nymphalidae > Nymphalis > Nymphalis c-album. Next base: position 4,776,623 of record OY720590.1, on the reverse strand, counting down.
ATTTGTATTATTACAGAACTCGTCCAAATCATTTGCGTTGGAATTACAACCGTTAATCGAACTATTATAGCGTAAATATTGCGCTTACGCATAGTGGTTGCTGCTGATAAGGCTACTTTGGCTGCGAGTTGTTGCTGCGGATTTTCATTGGTTTATCTAAAGCCACGTGTCTTAACAGCATACAACTTATATTTTAAGTGTAATCGCTTAACAACTGAATATATAAAGAATAATTTATTGTTTAACAAAATAATAGCAAATTTTCATTTAAAAAATAATTTAACAAAATATATACTTCTATTTGGTGGTTATTATATCTCATGCATTCAATAAAGATAATAAGTTTTCTTTCAAATATTTTAACCAAATTTGGAAAAAATGTGTCATTCCGTGTTACACACTATACATTGTATATATACCTTTTCCTTTGATATGTTCCCTTAATTACACCAACTCCATTATCACAGCCCATTAACCGATTAGTATTAAATAACAGAATATAAACTATAAACAAGAGGCAACTATAGAATGTTAGATTCCATAAGTACTCAATTATTTTTATTTTCTAATTAAGTAGTTAAAAGATTGGAATATCATCAATAAAAAATCTATTGGCTATAAATATCATCAGAGCTAGGCTCTTATAATTTAAATATTTTAATTACCTACATATTATTTGTGGAGCGTATTCAATTAAGTCTTAAAAAAATTATCTACGTGTATTTCGTAATTCCGTTGTTAAGTTACAATTAGCCTAACCCGCAGGTAAATCTTCAACTTCGATTGTTACCTACTGTATTGTACACAATTATTATAACTTTGAGGTTCCTTTAGGTGGGCTTCACCGTGACCTTCATTAGGACTAAGTAGCCTGAGCGTTAGCGATCATGATGATTGACACATAAAGTGGTAGAACTGATCAAAGTTTACCGGTTCCAGCTCATAATCTTTTTCTGACTTGTGGAGCAGTTCCGGATTTCTTTTCAAAAAATTTCTGACCCAATCTTCGCCTGCCATCCGAGTATTGACATCGAAAGGGTGGTTAAGATTGTTGTCTTCAGCATATTGGAATGCAAGCTCTCTTATATCTCTTCTGGAAACGCCCATGAAAAATTTTTCCATACTCTTTATGTAGCCGACTAAGTCTTTTTCTTGACTTTCCGTGAATACACGTCTGTAGTGTCCCATTAGCGGCTTCGGGTCATCGGGTTGTTGATAGCGTACTTTGCTAGCTCGTCTTTGGAGAGTGGATCGTGGTATATGGTAGGTTCTGGCGGCGAGTTTGTAACCCATTTTGCCGGACACCACGGCTGCCACGGCTTTAGCCATTTCTTCTTCACTCCAGGATTGGCGTCCACTCATTCTTTCGTATTTCCGTACCATGACTGTCTGAAACGAGATAGAATTTGGTATATTCATATTTTATGTACATGTGTATGAGAATTAAGATAGGCGGTCGTATAGCCGCTTGTCAAACTTAGGCGGTCTTGCGTAAGTGAGTGTCACAATGTTAAATGAGGCCACGGTCCATTGGTCATGCTTAACTAAGCTAAATTATTTATTTTTAATTTTCCTTTAAATATAATAATAATAATATAGTACTAATTATCATTACAATAAATTAATACATTTCAAGTAATAATAATCTGTTTATTTTTAATTAAAATTAAATGTACACATGACATCTGTGATGTTCGACGAAGGGCAACCGTGGCCTATCTACCGGTTTTGTAAGCTGCGACCAATGTCGGCTCGAGGCGATGTAGTTAGAGCTATTTTAGAGGCTATGTTCAATGTAACTTCGAAGTAATATTTATGAATATGTAAATAACGCTCATCTTTATTCAGGCAGTGTGCGTTATATAAGTAACATTTTTATTAGGAATATGTATCGACAAAACGTATTTTGTTTAAAATTTTATTTTTACTTTTTATCGATGAAGAATCTATTTATGGACTACATTGAAAATTTTAAATACATAAAACCTAAAAAATGCTTGATTTATTTTTACACTCACTTTGGCCATATCTATTATTGTCATGAACTATAAATAAATACATAATTGATTTATTTTAAACTAATAAATAATTGATTATATTTTAAGAAAATGATTTGCCCTTTTTAAAGTTATATAAAAATCTAAGAATAATAAATACTTTGTAATAATAAGAATAAAAATTAATAAAGTAGTAAAAAATAAATACTCTATAAGTAACTACATATTATTGTAATGTAAATAGATTATACCGATTGACGTCGTTTTGGTCAAATGCAAATATTTTGTATTCGATTATGAACATTCTCACTATGACGTAATAAAGACGATTTTCGCGTAAACAACAATGACTAACCGTGTTGGCGACCGCACACCGCATCGCTCGCAACAGCTGATAGTGAACACAGCACACGATAAAATGTGGCGTGTTTTTCCAGTGCGATAACTCGGGAAACGCGGCTTGAGGCCCCTTAGCACAGCGCACATTAAACAGCGATATTACTTAGCCGAAGTATGACCCACAAGTTACGTGCCTTAAAAGATACATTAGCACCGGTAATGACTAGTGTCGTTTGCACGTCATTTGTGTTTCACTCTGGTGCCCGTTAAACGGGAAATACCACTCGATAGTTGTTGACCGTCCTTGAGTGACCGCGTCTTATTTTTTATCTGTTAAAAACTACGTTGACGGTCGGTCAGCTGTTTGTATTCGCTATATTATACACGTCTATCAACATATCCCTACAATTGAGTATTATTACACGTTTTAAATTACGAGCGACGAGTATGGAAAACATTACATTGTTTATTCTAGTTTGCCTTTGTTCAGTTCTTTACTCGACCAAAGAGCAATGCATAACGTCCAACGCGCTAGATTGAGATTAAGATAGTTATTGAGACGTCACTGTAGCGGCACGAGCACGGCGTGAGCCGAGGTTACTGTGACGCGTGACTTGCAAGGTCCCCGCTGCATTGCACGATGCGCCAAGGTTGCCACGCTCTTCGTTACCGATATAAGAAATCTAGGTCTAGTGAGCCAATAACTAGCTGTTTACGTGTAAATTTAATAGGAAGAGAGAGCAACGACGTGCGCGGGCATCCATCGGATGGTTGCTGTGCCAGAAGTGAAACCTGCATCGGCCGTTACCGCAGTGCATCGACTCGAAAGTGGTTTTTGGACGTGTAAATAACGTAGGGTTTAAGGGGTGCTTGTACTCACGGGTGGTGCGTCGGGAGCGGAGGGTGAGTGGTGGCGTCGGAGGCGTCGGAGGCGGCGACAGACGGCTGGCGTCAGGAGCAGGCGGCGGTGCGGGCGCGGGCAGCGAGGCGGCGTGCGGCCAGACTGACGGCGCGCGCGACACTGGCGCGGGGCCCGTCTTGCCCCGCCGCGGCCCTGGCGCGCTGACGTCACCTGGCCCAGGGCCCGGCTGCACGACTATTTTTGTCCACAACTAATTATCGCCTTCCTTTGTCCAATCATATGTTATGTACTGAAAAGGAAATCTGGTTTTGTGCCTACGTGCACCTATATAATAAAGGACAATACGATAGCTATTACAGGCGCAATACGTAATGCCTGCGTTAATTACATATGAGTCATTATTATATATTATACATACGTGTTGTTTAGTAAACATTTAAATTTTTGGAAACATCATTCTTTCTTTAGTTGCGAGTCATCCATATAGACCTGTGAGTTAAACCATCCCAGAAAGATTAATAGGTTTTATAATAAACTGTCTGACTAAGTATCTTATAAAAAATATTTTTACAATTCCTAAAATAGCACTAAATCTAAATCCTTATTAGCCATATCTCCAACAAGTTTTGGTTCACAATAATTACTAAAGAACAACTATTAGATGCATACCATAACTTGAAGTACTTAATACTTAATCAATTCTCAATAGCCGAAATTACCAATTCAGTAAAGGGCAGCTAATTCGTTTTTGCGTTATTTCCGACAGATTACTAATTAATAACTGGCTTGTCTTATGATAAAAATATCACATATATGTCATACAAAAAAAATAATAATAAAATTAATCATTAAAATAGATAATCAATAGAGATCATAACAGTAAAGAAGTAATAAGTATAACATGAAAATGTATAATAGACACTCAATAAAGAAACAGATCATTGTGCGACTTTAAGCATTGAATTTGAGCCAAAATGCCTGCATTGAAGAAATTTCTTGTTATTGCGCGTCGGGATGACTCACATCGTCGGGTTTATCCCTGGCGGTTTTTGGACCGTTCAGATTAACTTGATTTCTTTTCAATCGACTTTAATTTCTATTTTTTTAAATAGAATTAAGGGCTGGTTCATTTTTCGCCAAGAGAAACGGAATTGCGATTCAAAGGGGAAATGCTGCTAGCTTTCTTGCCACCATTCCACACGGTCACGACTTGTATAGTAGTTATTTTTAATTTTCATTTGTATTTATTTAAGGTTTTAATGTAAATATATTCATTATATTAATACATAAAATATGGAATGTTTTTAAAGTTAACTGTACAAATTTATTCTTTCATTAGCTTAGTTTACTACTTAACTACCCTCTTCAAAGCGAGTCAGACTACTGGTATGAACTATTTCATTAGGGTGGCTCTACTTAAAATATAAGAGTAGCGGTAATAAAAATTAATGCGTTTTAAATATTTTCCAATGAAAAATAACAACAACTTTCGGTTTAGTTTCTTGTTGCAGCTTAAATCGATATACCATTAGCTCGATAAGCATTTTTTTTAATCTTTGCTAAAATTATTCAATTAGAAAATAAAGCTATACACACTTTTTATTTTATTTACTTATTATTTTGACTCTACTTTTCTTTTCTATGTGACGCATTTACCAAAGTAACCATTTTCTGTTAATGCTACTTTTAATTTTTATCCATTTGAACTAATTACATTTAAATATTGAATAGCACCCAACGGGATGTCTTTATTACAAGAGCTTGTAGTATTTATAAATAAACATAGGGACAGGTATTGTCTTCGTTAACTAATCTCTAGAGGAAAGGGGAAAAACCTCTCACAGATATAATTTGCAAAAATACCTGACAATTCTTAATTGCGGGTTTTCGGTTAAGGTTATTTTATCATATCAAATAAAACAAATATCATATTAAGGTAATTCGATAATTGTAATAATAACATTTTATATTTTTCGAATATTATCTTATTATAATAAACTATTTAAATCAACTGCATATCTCTTAAGTAACATACTTGATAATTAAGTTTACAATAATATAAGTTAAATAATCATAAATATACTAAAAAAATTATGATTTATTTTGTGATAGTGTACTGTTGTGATTAAACCCAAACTAAAACAAAATATAAACATATTTGAGACTTGATTATAAATATTTAAGTTAACAATATAAAATATATGTTTTTTTTTTAAATTTTATTTACATAATATTTAAATTCGGAACAAAATTTTCAAATAAATGTAATTACTATTTTGAACATATTATCGTGAAGTAGCAATAGTTAGATAAAACCTTAACGTTTGTTAAACTAATTTTACAATTTAGCATACTATTAAGTAGATTAGATAATTATATTTTGTATATAATCTTTATATATATTTCTTCTGTGCGTGTGCTTGCCACTGAACTCCTCTTAAACGGCTGGTCCCATTTTAATGAAATTTTCTGTGTACCTTCGGGTGGATTCGAGAATGGTTTACATTTACAATTTGAAGAGTTTGTTTGTTTGATCTGGCTATTCTCAGGAACTACTGGTTCAGATTGAAAAAATATTTTTGTGTTGGATAGTTCTTTTATCGAGGAAGGCTCTAGGCTTATTTTTATTTATTATACGCGGGTGAAACCGCAGGGCAAAGCTAGTATTAAATATAAAAGTAATGCAATGTGTCACACGAAATGTGATTTTCTACTCAACATGGGCCTGTAGACAGAAATTTTAAAGCTAAATTAACAATTTCTCGGTTTAAAAAGTTAAGTAAGCACCAGTGATGTTTCATGTGTATAATTTGTGTTAATGAGTAGTGAAGGAAAAATAATGTGTGTGCGTAAAACTCTGGCACATGCGTCCATCTGTCAGCATGCGTTGAGGAATAAGTACTAAGCCTTTTTTCAAATATATTTTATTTATTAAAATTGTTATTCGGGGAGCTATTTATAAATATACTAAAGTAAATAAAACGTTATATATACAAGTTCAATCATGAATTTATTATTTCTAAACATAAATTTATGAAATTGAAGTAGACTAACATTGCGATCGCAGACGCCGAGTTAGTTTTAAAACATATAATAAGCCACCGTATCATGAATAAGCTTAAATAATGAACAATGCGATATTAACAATATTCTGATAATGACTTATATTTACATATATGGAGTCGAAGAAATTAAGATTTTTTTAGTCTTTAATTAGAAACGATTACATATATAATAAATAAATATATATTATATTATAGATTACAGTAACAGCCTGTGAAAGTCCCACTGCTGGGCTAACGCATCTCCTATTTTGAGTAGAAAGTTTGGAGCTCATTCCACCACGCCGCTCCAATGCGGGTTGGTGGAATACACATGTGACCGAATTTTAGTCACGATGTTTTCCTTCACCGTCAAACATGAGATGACTTATAATCAGTAGAAGTGTTTCAGTGATGCTTGCCAGGGTTTGAACCCTCGATCATCGGTTAAGATCCACTTGTTCTCACCACTGGGCCATCTCGGCTGTAGATTATTAATTATAAATAAATACATACAATTATAGGGAAGCTATTTTAGTTATAATGGCCGTTGGCGTTAGACAATGTAAAGAGTTATATTTTAGCTGTAACTATTAATGTCGATGGGCAAAAGTGACTATATACAACAGGTTCTCGACAGACTTCGTCTGATTGTCTCGGTGGCACATCGGCCATCCCTTACTAACGACAATCGAACGCTGGGGACCTTAAAACATGAGGATTTGTCGAAGTTGTAGTTGCCTTATATATGAAAAGATAATAATCGAAAATCACACAACAGCAACATATTGAATTATAAAATGTAATATATTCGTGTTCTGTTATCAAAACAGTTTATTATCAGTCGTTTCCTCGCTGTTATCAGTAGAGATACAACTTCAGCGCTCTATCATGTTGTAGAAATCAAGATGCAGATAACGTTTGCGATGAGAACTAGCTATCAATCGCCGTCCGATGTTACTATTGTGACCTCAGATAAAATGTTGACATTCAAGTCACTTATCATATAAGTTAGCGAATTGCTTCAACTTTGTAAATTCATTGTTTTACCATAAAATATTATTCTGCAGATGTTTTCGTCCGTGCCTATTTCAAGATTATTTGTCGTATTTTAACATTTACTCCTATTATTTAATAGGCATACTAACTTATTATAACTTTTATTATAATTGTTTCATTTGTTGCTTTATAATTCAGTTGTAGATACTGCGCAAACGAGATTTACAAAAATATAAATAACGCGACCCCTAGTTTGATTCAGGGTGTCGAAACCACCACGTGCCCCCTTTTTTTGTAGCGCCACTTTGAAGTGTGAATGATGTGATTTGTCTATAAAATAAATATTATTTATTTTTTAAATGGAAATGTTAAAAATCGACCTAGGTACAACTGTTTCCCCTGTCATTTTCAATAACATAGAATACACATATAGTCATATATGTATAAACATTGCACAAAAAGCGGGCATAACGCCAGAAGAATGTTCTGCCAATCAACCTTAGGAAATAGAAGAGATGATGTTCGGACATATTAATATGAAATATTAATATATGTTAATATAGTACACTAATATTCATACACTGTATATATATTTATGTAATTTTTGTACTAAATATGTCTTAATTAATTTATTTAAATGCTAATTAATTTATTTTAATTTTAAGGCATAATAAGTTACACTTATTTATAAAAAGAGATAACCTAGTAATTACATATTTAAATTATAGCACTATTGAGAACCTTATCCAAGGTTTAGTGTATTTGTAGAAATTGGGCCAGCGCCCGCTATAAATTAGTCCAGATCGGGAATATTTTCTCAAATATAGTTTATTAATGTAATTACGGTATTAACGTGACATACTTATCCTATACAATAACGATCAGACTAATATAGTAAATACGAAATTAAGTCTTATTCATACATTCTGTTACTTTTTCAAGTTTAATCTACTGAAATGACCGGCTTATACTTGTAAGTATTAGCGATCGGGAGTAGCGGAGATAGAGCTTCATCGCCATAAAGAAAAACCATCACGATGCCAAAACTTGGCCAACATTTGCACAAACGTCGCCTTGATATACAGCTTATATATACAGTACAGAAATTGATACCAATGACAGGTAGATTCATATTCTTAACTACTGTCATAATTTTCGCCCTACTATTGGATTGGACTCTGATACAAATATATAATTAAACGAGTGTTTGAATATGATCATTAGCTATTGCAGCTGTATATCCGATAAACACATTTTATTATTACAAGATTTTATTTAACTTCACCTGTTTTTAGGTGCGGGTCAGATTTTGCGCAAGCATTTGGTGCAAGTCATATTTTTATTTTTTAATTATATAATGTTAAACGTAATCAAGATTATTTGAATTAGTTTTCGTACAATTAGGACATCTTATTAATATGCATGCCTAGTTTGATTAGCGGTAAACTATACCGATATATATTTTTTTAAATTTACATATGACATTAAGATATTCACAAAAAAAAACACTTTTTAATTTCGAATAACCTTGTGTAAAGTATTTTAACATTTTAACATTGGTAATGTAACGCAACAACTTTCTATAATTATTATTATTTAAAAAATGATGAAGTTGTTACAAAATGTAATAATAATAAAAATAATTGTTAATTATCTCAAAAAACTATTTTGTAAAATTCCCAGTGATCTATCCATAGCCATTCAGTAATAATATGATATTTTATAGTTTTTTTCTTATCGTACTAGAATTAACAATATGTCTAAATATAGACTATATTATATAGCGATAACAGGTTAAGCATAGGAAAAATAAAACAACAATATTTAATTTAAATATATTCTTATTAGTTATTATTTTATCTTTATATTATATAATATATATTATGTGGTAAAATCTATGAAGGAATAAACACAAATAAAAAAACAACAAAAAGATATTTAAGACATTTATACGTAAAAAATATTAAAAGTAATATTAAAGTAACCTACATTAATATTTGTTTCAATTAAAATATAATAATCAGATCATAAAATAGGTACCGTTTTACCATTTTAGTCTGTTTTAATTATATTGTGATGACCTTCTAAAGTTGTCGTCGTGTCGAATCTTATGTGTCTTGCCTTCTTTTCTGCTGCATCGTTCGTATTTACCAGGCATTTGTTTCAGTATACGAAGGATAAGAGACATCCCGTTCGTTTGAATAGCTGGAACTTTTAAATGTATGAAATATACATATACTATTTTACACAGACGATCGTTTTAAAATTGATCAATATGATACATTCAGTCAGTCAGGTCGTATATTAGAATAGAAATCAGAGTTTTTCAGTTGCTTTTCAGACAAACAATAGAGCTTTTGTCATTTGTAATTTTAATATTATATTTCTTATCTTATTAAATAATTTGATATTATATATCATAATATCATTTTGGAAAAAAATTGGTTCCTTTTTTTCAAAACTTCCTCAATCTTTCAGTAACGACACTCGTGCATCAATTTATTTCCAATAGCACGTACTGGTGATACAAGATAAACTCATAGGACCTTGGTCACGGACGCTACGTGACTTCCTATAGTACATGCATTGAACCATTATCTCGAGTGCATTTATACAATCTTCTTTGATTCACATGTAAATAATAATTTGTAACCATAGAACATTTATATGTTAATCTTGTCGTTATCCGTTACTTTTATATTATCGCTATACGTTTATCGTGGATTCATCAAGGAAAAATTTAGATCTTAGTATAAAAAATTTTAACAAAACAAAAACCGACTTCATAGGAAAAACAAATTAATATGCACTAAAAAGTAAAAAAATAATTGCGTATTCTTCTATAATTTGATAATTAACTTACTATTTTCTACTCATCAATATGTAGGTACGAATGTGTTGAGTTGTTGATAATGTATTTACAATTATTGTTACTTTTGGAGTCGATGTCAGCCAAGGTGGGTTTATAACTACATACATAGTTAGTTATAGGTGAGATGTGCTTGTGTCACACGCGCAACTTTACGAGGCGAATAAAAGTCAATTTGTAATGTGTATGTTTTTGTTTGTTTTTAAAAGATTCCCGTATTATTATTGCTAGGTATATTATAGTGTTTCCTTAGCTCATCAAAATCCGAAAAATCATCGAAATCCGTTGAATAGATATTGAGTTATTCGTCCATTTGTCGCGCACATACCTTATGCAAATTTACGACTTATATGGTTTTCTCATGGATTCCATTGTCAAAACTGGACCAAAAAAAAATGGGACCAATGGGAAAGCACCAGCTTTCAAATAAAAAGAAAATCATCGAAATCGATTCATCCAGTCCAAAGTTATGAGGTAACAACGTCAAAAACAAAAAAAACATACAGACGAATTGATAACCTCCTCCTTTTTTGAAGTCGGTTAAAAAGTAAAACCAATTACAAAATATTTAATATATTAAAAAAGAACTCATCTTTGAAACTTTTAATTAGTTGTATTATTTCTATCTTTTATTTTAATTGTATATTATTAACTTAAGTACCAATATTTATTAATTGTTATGGATATTTTTGCATGACAAATATAAAGCGTTATTTAGACGTCGTATCACATTAAGAATTAGATTTGGTTTTCGATTGGAACACATATGTATATTTACCATTGGTTTTAAAAGCTCGTAATATGAATTTTTAATGGCTACCTCTATGTATGCTCACCGGTTATTTTTTTATTTTTTGATAATTGTATATTCTATCAGCCTAATCAATAAATGAAGCCAGTTTCTTAACAGACGATTAAATTGTGAGTGTCACACAATGTTCACATTTATGTCGGTCGTAAAAATGACTTCGAACTGAAATCCCTCGTAATGTTGAATAAAATTTATATCGTGGGCTGTATCGTATGAGAGTCGTAAATGTATATGTTTTTAACGTAAACTTTTATTTGTTGACCTTTGTTATTCGGCCATTGCTATTTCTCGTCACTTAGTTGCATTAGAAATAGACAGTGAAAAAACTAACTTATTTTGATTATTTTAATATTTTAAGGATGGTAAGTGAGAAATCGTGGTTTAATATGTATAATATGTACGTGAATATTTGTATTTCTTAATAATATGTTACATATATACATATTTAAAACGACAGATAATTTTATATTTTCTGTACTTTTATTGCTTTTGTTGTTTAATTTCCACTATTTATACCTAGCTCTTATTTTTTTTAACTTATTATAAAATTACAATAAAGCTGATATAGCTTTAGCTTCGATCCAATAATGCTGTCACGAATGGCACAAACATTGCATATTTCATTTGCAAATTCGGTCCTTTTATTTGGAACAAGGTAATTGACCGACTTTACGTTGTATAACAATGTAACTCACACACGTGTAACTTACGCGTTTATGGATGTGACGTAGTATGTTACACGTAATGGGTACATCTCTCACACCGATGATATGTTAACACACTCACAGCGTGACTAAAAAAGAATGTATCAAATATCGATATGTTGTATGTTACTCAGTATAGTCTGTAAGATTCTAACATAACATTTTTGAATCGTGTCATTTGTAGGCGAAACAAGCTACGGTCAATAGCCTAAGTACTATATAATTGATTTGAATAAACTTTTTTTAAATTCTTTGATGAGTAATGTTTTTTAGTTTTATTATACTATGTAAAAAAATCAAGCAAAATCATTAAAATGTATTTATATGTGGAAGCGATTCCCGATGGTGGTCTATATGTATGACGTCGCGGTCCTTTCACTGTTTGGCTCTTATAAAGATTTTAAATGGCTTGCAACATTAAATGAATAACCTTAAAAAGTAAACCTGATTAAAACAAACAATGACACTAGTTAAATTCGTTTACATATGTAATAACAGTTATCGTTGAACACCAAAATATACTTATTTCAATTAAAGCGAAACAGTAGTTACGTTTATTATTAACAAAAACAAATGCATTAATACTTTACAAATATAATATACATATTGTTCATTACATTATTTAATACAGAAGGACATGCTTTGCGTATTCAAGATTATTGAACATATTATATTTCGAAGTAAAAGGCAATAGAAAAATGTAAAAGTTACGTCTATGTCTCGACATTTTACGTCATTTTATTTTAGAAGCCAATATCTTATATCAGAAAGTTGAAACAGTTGAAAACTTGGTGGTTAGGTAGACAACACGAAAACAAAACGCTTAAATTTCTCCACAACAGACGAGAGTGAGAGATTACAAATTGTTGCCACAGTTCTCTAAAAATCAAAATTATCCAATATAGTTATTATAAGCATAATTTAAGGAGCTGTAGCTAATGTAGTTGATTAATATTAGAAATTAAAACGAACAATGCTTCTGTTGTTTTCGTCTTCATAAATTTGTCTTGATGCTTCTTATAACACGCAGCGTTGAGATAACAACCGGCGAATGAGTCCGCTCTTGGCATTCACCGCGTGCCTTATGATGGATAGGAACACATATGGCTGCGCAGTGAACGCGAGGAGGTGGACTGCTTTTTATTCTAGCAGATAGTGGTTCTTGAGTAGTACTTTCTTCTTATTCACTGTTTCTTATGTGAGTGTTAACTTAATGAGTTTTTTCGGTATTTCTTGCTTGAGTTTTGAACTATCGATATGATATTAAAGCGAAATAAAATGTGTACTGTATACATATTAGTAACACGATTAATTTAGTGATAATTTTTTTTAATTAAAATAACTCGAGAAGCAACATTTTATTTCTTATATTTTACGCCTACATAGATTTCATAAACTTTCAAAAGCTATAGGTATTGCTCTTTATAATTAGCAGGCGTATACGTATAACTTTTAATATATGCATTTTTATGTAGTTAATTTTTCCACTATCATTTTTGCAATCTTATATACAATTAAAAATATCAGGTTTACAATTTAATGACTATTTAATAAATGCAATGAAATTTTCAAAAACATGGACTTCATTAGTAGGTATTTATTATTACAATATAAGCTTAAATAATGGTTATAAAAACACAAAATGAATGCCTGTTTTTTTTATAAGAATATCGATGAAACTAGAACAAATACTTATATGCGATATATTTCATCTAGTTGTTAAAGTGATCCTGTCCAACCAAAGAGTCATAACTGTTTGATAATTTTGGACAAGCGTAGCGTACGTTATACCATAGATCAGGGGCTCAGGGGTGCATTGTCCAGAACAATAGGCTCAAGATGCAGCTGGCGTATTGTCACATGTTCACAGGGTGTATTAGAGGGGTTGTAATTTACTGAATTAGAGTTCTAGTTCGATTTGTGTGCTACGATTTCAGCTATGTTTTTATTACACGTCGTGTATAAAAAAAAAGTTAAAATGTTTTATTACTTTTAATAATGTATTATTAATGTATAAGGGAAAACCGGTGAATAAAATTAACCGCCAGATAATATTTAAAAATTATTATTTTTATGCTATATTTTCAATTATGATATACATAATAAATATTGGAGTTTTATGATTATTACAAGCTTATTGACGTTAAATTATAATGTAAAACAACTTTATGCAAGCAAAAAACATTTATCGCAATAAAAAAATACATACTTTTGAAACGGTAAAATAATTTCAGTTAGAAAATTAAATTATCATAAATGAATTTATTTTACAAAGAAATACATTCTTTGAAATTTTTTTTATTAATATCAAAGGGCTGATTGCTTAGCGTTGAAGTATTAATACATATAGTCTAACCAACAAAAGAATCCATCAATTATATCGTTACGAAGTGAAAGCTAAATCTTACACAATTGTGTTGACCGTTCAAATCTGCGCCCGAGGAGAACGTTAAAATCTTTAGAAAAAAAATATCAACTTTATTAAAATAGTTGAACAAGAATATAGTAAAGTTTACGGCAGTGCACTCTCCATGGTGAAAGAATGTAAACATTGGGGCAATTAACCTCCGCGAGCGAGGGGGCGGACTTACTACTACTGGTTTTAAGGGGTGGCTGGTTGTGTAGTAACTGTTCAAGTGTATTACGATTTTAGTTATTAATGAGCTATAGTATCGCGTGTGGTTTAAATCCACCAATTTGTTTTGAACAACATTTGACAACTTGTGTACTTGTAAGTTTACTTCTACGGAATCTTTATCTTATCCTTAAAATTATATTACATTCGTTCGCCTTCTATAATAATAATCAGTACCTATTGTACAATAAGTACCCCGCCGCGTCTGTATGTCTGTCTGTCTGAACGCGATTAACTCAAAAACTACCAAACGGATTTTCATACGGTTCATCATCAAAATCAAAACACTTTATCTCAAGTGTAATGATTCCATTGACGAATCATTACACTTGTTTATTGGTAGTAAACTAGGAACTACCAAAACCGGCGAAACAAAACTCAATAGACGGAATTCATGAGTAAGGCTTAAAGTGTCTAATTCATTCAAGTTTTGTGGAAACTGGCTACGACGATGATTGGAAAAAATTTAAGAAAAAATATGACCATTTAGTCCACTGGGAGCTTTACTATCGTGCCCCGAGGAAACCAATAGAATTATATGTGTTATCATAAATAAAAGTTTTATGTGGACACTAATTTTTTAAACCAAGGTAGCCAGTAAATACTAAAATAATAAAAACAATACCACGGCTTGAGATATTCATGTATTACTCTATAGATTTTTTTAACAAACGATAAGATAAAATAATCTATATAAATATGATAATTAATTAGATTTTGCTTATAAAATTATATAATAAATGTATCAAAACAGCAAACGTTACTTAAAGCGAAACCTAATGAGATTAAAAAAATAAAAGTAGATTAATAAAGCAAATTATACTCGATCGTGAACAATACGCGGAGGTTGGCAACGAGGGTAGGGAGGGTGAAGCCTCTCAACGCTTCCGATGACATCACACAAGTGCGTCTACGATCACGTATCCGATCATTGTATCTGACTACTTATTGCGCGGTATTACGACATTGTTTATCAAAACATCAATCGATTTACCTCGATCTTTCTTATACTGGCAGTATTTGTGGCTTCAGTTCGCATTTTCCACATACTAGTGATATGTACATACTTTGTCGTGCCTTTCACTTAGTGGCTTAATTTAAATACATGGATGGATATTTAACATTGTTATTTTATGTTAGCCGGTTCGTCTGACCGTATCTAGTACGCCCATCCCAGCTGTCACCTAGAACTGTCGCCAGCTGTCACCCAAAGAAAATAAACAAAGTTAATTCACTTTTTTTAATACGTTAATTTAATAAAGCATATATTTATATTTTTAACTGTTTTATGTGATATTTTTAATTGATTGGCGCGTGGTGGTAAGACAGAAACGTGTGACGTGACGGCAAACGGCATGATGCTCTTTTATGCTAACTTGCAACTTCCTGCGCGCTAGTGAGTGCGTGGCTGCGTAGACGTATACTATCAGACAAATATTTACTAACGTTTTTTTTTTTAACGAAAGTTTTTATTTTTTTATGCGATATTTATTCCACATCAACGGGACGCCCCGTGACGACTCAATTTTTTTAGTTGAATATGAAACCTATCGTTTTATCTTGATTAATGAAAATGAAACATGAAAAACGAATATATAATTTAGTTTTTGTAATATTTTTACGAATAAATCCGATGATATTATTCATGAAAAAAAAATGCTTTTCATCAAAAGCACTTTTAGTCTGCTCTTTTACTTTAGTTTTCTTTCAATAAATGGTCTCAAAGCCATTAAGCTAAGAAATTAGAAAAAAATGTTATATAACCGTTACCATTAGTGATATAATTTATATAACCTCACCATATGGAACCACGAGGATGGAACCACGGGGATGGAGCCGTAATGGTTAACGCGACTGAAGCCGCGCGGAGCTACTAATATAACGTAAGCCGGTCTAATTCTAAATATTAATCTAAAGTTGTCTAATTATTAATTTGCAATGATGTAAGTAATATTGAATATTATAATTGTGTAGCAATACCTTTATTTAACATTTGAAGACAATATATTTTGAATATTCATTTTTAAAATTATACGTTTTTTAAACGTAAAACTCTTTAACGTACAACGAACTTCGTGTGAACAAAAAATGATTAGAGCGAGTACGACCTTAGCACACTTATTTTTTTACGATCGCAATTTAATATGAAGGGTTGATTTTATAGGGAATGAAAGTCACGTGGCGCTTGGGATAGTACATTGACCTCCTTGGTATATTTTTTAAACTCTTTTTAATTTATTACGAACCAGATTTTTTTAAAAGAATAATTATTTTATCAATTATTTTACCATCGACTAGTTACACGTAATTTAAATCACATATATCCAAAATTTAATAAAAAAAATAAAATAACAAGAAAGTTCTTTCTTTTTTTTCAAAAAAAATGAGTAAATGATATCAAGTAAAGTTATTATTATTGCTAAAAAATATACTTTTTTTGTTTTAATAAAAATTATATTATATAATTATACATATAACAAAAATAAATTGAACTGATATTTCTAATCTATAGTTGTTATAAGGACTACATTTTGACGTGTTTGTTTGATAGTGTAGTAAAAACTGGCTAAGACCGTGGGAGATGGAACCCTGTCATAGCTTCCACCGTTCCGCACCCCACACAGCTGTCGCGATAATGTATGGAGTGTTCGATGAATCGATTGTTTGATTCACGACCGTCTTTTGTTCCTGTCAATTGTTCACCAGACTCTTTGTCGCGATTGCATCGGGTTCCGTATCTATTATTATTATAATGGAAAGCTGGACTATTAGCGTTCATCGTGTGAAGGTCGAAGTTCACACGTATATGATTATCAAATAGCCTATAATCACGTATAAATTATATCTGCGACTACTTTATGATCTACTATTAGCAAATAATGATGCTGCTATATTAGATCTTGCAAAACATTCTGAATTACGGGTTTTTACCGTTCTATTAAACCATTACATTTAATGTGAACATTGTCAATTTAAGTTTTAGAATAATTATAATAATACATTCTAAAACTAAATAATACGACTGACCAGTTTTACTATAATCCCTCATTAAAATAGGGTATATCCCTAGCCACATGTTGAATTCTTATAGAAATGAAACCGGTTTCGCTGGCATATATCTATTTTATTTGAGTGATGCATTTAATGCATACCATTATATATGCAGATAGGCTGCGCGTGCAAATAATGTTCAAATGTAATGTGCGGGCCTAGACAAAGAGGATTGAATTAATAATCCAAAATATAGGGTGAGTTTTTTGGGCGTATAGTTGAATTGTCTAACTCTAGGGTCGTTGTACGCAGCTGCGCGGGCGCGGGCGCGAATCGAATTGATACGCACACATGTCGCGCGTGCGCCGTGACGTCACGCAATATGGCGAAAGTTGCCGGCTGTCAAATGTTGCATGTTCTATGGTTACATTGATTGTGATCGTGACTCGATCGTGTTTTTTATTACAAAAAAAAGGGAATACTTGGCGTTATAATAATACTCAATAAAATTGCTTAATACTCCAAATTTTAATTATGTTTTTTATTATTAAATTCGAATTGTATAAAATAGTAAGTAATTAAATTGTGGTAACGGGTTACTAGCTTTATCTGGGCTTAAAATTCAAAAATGGGTGATTTAAATTGCAAATGAATTAGTAACCACGAAGCATAATTATTCCCCTTTCTCTATGTACTTATGTGGGTTTTATTAATATTACCAATTGAAATGATATATTTTAATGGTTGATTTCATTCACTTAATTATAAATTTATTCAAGACAAACATGAATACATAAATAATATATTTTACCCAGCTTCGACTTTTAACAGTTTTTGACATTATTTTGAAATAAATAAATATTTCGATATATATATTTAATAAAATATATTATGATAGAAGAAGTTTATGCTTAATGGTTTGGTTAAAATGGTTTAAGATTTGTACGTGACATGTAAAAACAATTTATATATTGCTATTATTATATATTTCAAGACCGACAAAATTAATCAACACATCGATTTAAAGTCGATTAAGTAGATTGGACAGTGACTAATAACTAACTGGAAAATTAACACAAATTAAATAAAGGACAATTTAAGTAGTCCTTTCAAAGTTGATGCGAGGTGAATGTAAGTTTACTTTTATCATATAAATCATTGATTTTCAGATAAACGCCCTTATCACAAAGTGACCGAGGCTTAAGTTTGCTAATTTCATTTTTAATACGAATTTGTTTGAATTGTAAATGTACGCATTGATGACAATAATTAAATATAATATATAAATTGTTATTTCATTTAGTGATATTAAATCTTGATTTTTTTCTAAATACTTTTATTTAAATTTAATATTTAAAACGGTGCAACTTATTATAATAAAATAAAATAATAAATTATATATTTATTTAGTTTATACGAACGCAGACACATTTTTCAGGGTAAAGTTTGATATAGTTTTTGTTGCCCCGGCCAGGCTAATATTTTACTTTTTAGAAATATATCTCATATTATAACAAATACTTTTCGATAAAATTGTTTTTATTTAATTAAATATCTTTAATGATTTAACTTTATTGTCCAAAAACTTCGCGATCGCGAATAACACCGACAGACCTGCCATCCACGGCGGTCTCGTAGCGACTGCTACGCGCTACGTCAAGTTACGTTATCCTTGATAAGGGCTAGATATAATGAAATGTTCAGACGTACCAAAGTATGCATACTTCATAGTACGCTGAACATCCTTATAACTTATATGATAGTTATAAATTAATTGCGCATTATTTTTTAAAACAAAGTTTAAGCTAAAAGAAGTATTGGAGATTGATTATTGAGTTTTGCGATTTATGCGATATCTTTTTCAAAGAATTTAATTAAATTTTTAATTAGATTAATTTAAAATTACCATGATTTTTGTCTGATTTATAATTTAATTTTATACTTTCTAGTATTTAAATGGCCAGCCAAAATGTTATTTATCTTGAAATTTTACGGATTTTATAGTCATTTTTAATGTTTAATAAATTCAATATTGAATAATATAAAAATGATTATATTAATATATGAAATATAATTCTTTGTCTTCATATAAATTCGATCGCATTTAAATATAATATTTAATATTTTTATAAATTCGCAAAAATCGGAGTTCGTTAACCAACTACATTGGTTATAAAGTATAAAATTGTATAAATTAAACATAGAAAGAACACAGACCACAAAACACAGACATATAAAGCGGACACAGAAGCAATTTAAAACTACGTGCGGTGTGCTCGAAGGCTCTCGTTGGCAGCGTGCCAGCCGATGAGGTGAAGTAGCGACGCCAGTGAAAGTCTCCATCTCCTATCCCTCCCGTTAGCTCCAGAACTACCCTGACTTATCTAGTTCAGTTTAGATTTATTTTCAAATTTTCCAATAAATACAATTCATGAAAAGTAGGTAGATTCGCTTGATTTCCGAAAAATATTTTTTTATATTTCTGTAAAAACTAAATAGCGTACGTTGATTCGTCCTAAATGTGTGTTAATAAGCAATAAATAGAGATATCAATACAAATATTTTTTAAATCTTAAGATTTTATACAATATATGATTATTGCTGATGATTTCCCTCTTTTGAGTTATTTTTATGATAAAATTGTGACCTTTATTTAGTTTTAAGTAAATACAACTATAAAACAATTATCTATCTTTCCATCGATACATATATTAGGTAACAAGTAACGCTTGCAATAAAATAATATGTATAAATCTTCACTCACCTTATGATAAACTCGTACTATGCCCCGCGCCGAAGTTTAAGAAGAGATGCAGACAGATAACGAGTGTTCGAAACAAAGAAAGCTTAGACAGATCATGCAAAACAGAAAGCGGACGAACATAGACACAGACAGCTTGATTGTTATTTTTAGTATAATTATAACTTCTAGTAAAACCGATATACAATCTTTAATAATTACTAAAAGTTAATTAAAATTTTGAATGAACTAACAATCTTTTAATTTTAAATTACGCGAAACACAAACCACTTTTTAATTTTTATTCGATTCTCGTAATATATTCTAAATATATATTTTTAATTTATGTCGCGAATTCACATAGTCGTCACTATCATTCAAAAATGTTAAAAATACACGGACGTCGGACTCGGGGTAGTTTGTCAACGGACACATTTGAAATGAGCGTGGAACAGTATGGTGCGACACTGACGGTGCATGCTTACGTACCTCGCCGGCTCACTGTTCACTCACAGTACTGACACTCGCGGAGCGCGCGGACAACGGTACACTTCAGGCAAACACCAAAAGCAAAATGGACATACCTGAGGGTGGCGGCTGGCACGGGGCGCGCTCGCTACTTGAATGAGCGTCCCGGGCAAAGCGGCGCGCGCAGGGGGCGCGGCTAGCCCGCGTGGCTCCGGCCGCCACCCTCTCACCTCCCACGCTACACCCGCTGCCCCTCCATCCCCAGCCTCTGCGTCCGCCTGCACCGCTCAGCTGAGCCCTGATTAGCCCCGGCCGGGCTATTCAATTAGGGGTTGCTCGGTGCATTTCGCAAGGTAGCCCGGCAGCTGAGCCGGCGGACCACCCGCCGACCCTGATGCCCGCTCTGCCCGATTCCTTGAAGTACTCTTCATTACAATCTCTCCATAGCTGATCCCATTACTTATATTCGTCCCGGGCAACAAGAACTCCGCTTAACCTGTTTATCATGTTAAATCTTATTTACAGTAAAGTATGATAAAAAATAATAGAAATATGTTATAAATAATGTTTGTAACAATAAAATATACATTACATATTTATTTAAGTGTAATATGTATATACACGACGATAAACTTTTCGATGAGAAAAATATTTGGAAATATGTATGAAGACATACATATGTTTAATACGCCGTAATGCTGAAACTGCAAAGTACCATAACGTAAAGCCTTATCAGCTGCGTCTGTATGTGACGCTATTGTCTTTGCAAATTGCTACTGCCGAGGCGGAGAGTGGCCTGTCTTATTTGAATTGAAAATTAAGTGGAGACGTTGTCGCGAGTGGTCCCCAGGCGCGGAGTCGTTACCAACTACGAGACTTGCCAACAATGATGTTACTTTATTATTTAATTCTATACTAAAGTAATTGGGTTAAGTCATAAAGTATATCCAGTCTCTCTCTCCAGAGAGAAATTTCGAGATGAGATTATCCTCAAAAGTTTCTGTTATTTATCGTCGATTACTATGAAATATATTTGAAAGCTGCGGTTCCGTGACAGTAAAACTGCTTAATCTATCTGGTAATTACTTTATTTCTCACTTTATAAGGATGTTAAATGTCGATCTATGTATTAGTGCATGAAAATAACGTGGTTTTATTTAAGTTTTGTTTACATTTTTCTTCTCTTTCTCTTCACATACTTACATTTACTATAATTAATAAATAATAGTATAAATGATGTAAGAATAATAAACAAAAAAAAATTATACATAAAAATCCTAAGGTTTATGTTGTGCACATTTTATGAACATTAAGTGCCAGTGAAGATGACAAAGGTGATTTTTTGGTACTTTGAGTGTATAAATATATACAAATATATAAAGTTGAAGAGTTTGAAAGGATATGTCTCTCAGATTTGAATAATTCTCCTTGTGTTAGATACCGTATTTACTGAAAAAGGTTTACACACCATAGATAGCATTAGGTTACGATACACGAGATCTGAGCAGTAACGTTTAACGCGGGCGAAACTGCGTGAACTAGCTAGTATAGTATATATAAAACGGAATATAAATTAACGAGAGACGACATAATTTAATTGAACAAAAGTTTCACGAAACATTAAGAGCTCAGATGAAGTCGGTGAGTTTTTCTGTCATATCGACGTTCATAGATGCAATACCTTAGTATTGAAGTAAGCGCGTTTAAATGGCTAGTACTTTATTATATAAGATAATTTATACATTTAGATATATTTATGATTTAGAGATAAATTCTCTATTTAAATTTATATCTAAGACCAATTTATAAAAAAAATTCAATTACAAATAAATTATTAAGATACCTTTATACGATTATATATACGAATATAAGTTAAGTCAAACGTAAGTTATATTAATTAACCTTAGTGAGTAATATGCTAGAACATTATTGTCTAAATAGCATTGAATATTTTACAGTTTCATTTATTTCAAAATAAGATAGATCTTAATAACTTTATATTTTCCAAGTTAAAGCTACACCACAAGTTTTGCATTTACTATGTAGATCCAAAGGAAAAGTATAAAACTACATATCTATTTTTAAGGAAACGAAATTAATTTTCTAGTTTTGATTAATATGTATAAAAAGGGGTATTTGACCTAACTATAAAAGTCATTTATATTTTATGATAATAATTTTATACTAAAAAGTTTTACGCCTATAGGCTGCCAACTACGGTTTTAAATTGGTTAGCAAAAACGTTTTTAATATTATTTTAAAAGCTGTTTTATAATTTAAATATTTTTATTTTATTTTTAAATATTTAAATTAAATTATAAATATATGTTTATAACGATGCAGATGCTGTGAATTGCGATTGTTATCGCCATCGGATTTCCGGTCATGTTTCATCTCAATGGATGGCAGCACTGTGCAAAGTCAAGTTCGCAATGGTTGGCAGCACTGTGCAACGTGAAGTTCGCAGTAGTCAACTTCGGGGATATGCTAGCTGAAGCTAATCATTCGAGAAAGTGTTGTGGAACAGTGAAGTCATATTTGTGTTACCTTAGTTTGTACAATAAATAATAGTTACAAGTATAAATTGTGTGTATATTCTGTTAAGTATAATATCAGAAGTGTGTTCAGTGCCGACGCCCAGGATGCCTTGTAAACGGCAGAGAAATAGAAGACGATCGCGGAGATACTCTTCAACTTTTAGTACGGTATCATCTCCATCAAGTAAGTAAGAGGCACCGACACCATTCGCCAACTGTGAGTCAAAATATATTATTATCGTCTGTTATACCTGAGTTTGATCCCTTGTTAGATGATGTGAATATGTGGATTAATGTTATAGAAGCAAACGCGGTTAGTTTTGGGTGGTCATATCAAATGATTAAGTATCAAGCCCTACAAAAATTACGTAATACAGCAAAAACCTGGTACGATTCCTTACAAAAAAACGAAACTAGGTGGACTGTTTGGAAATGGAGAGATTGGCGTAATAAGTTAAGAGATACCTTTCAAATTAAACGTAATGCTTATCTTTTCCTCAAACAACTTTTGGTAACCAAACCGGCTGATGGTCAATCACTATACGAATTTTATTTTCAACAAAAGAATAGAATTGATAAATTACATTTAGGGTTTAGTGAAAGTGATATAATATCAATAATCGTACAATAGGCGACAGTAATTTGTATATGGCGGCGGAAGCGGGTAGTTTTAAGTATTGTGACGATCTGGCTTCTTTCCTTCATAGTAAAGTTCAATTAAATTCAAATTTTAAGCAGGCGTCATATAAAAATACTTCTTTTCTAAAACAAAGATCGCCTTACGTAACTGATGGCAAAACCGAAATAAATACCAAATCGAACCTTCTACAAGTAAAAATTCGAATAATACTTCTTATAATTTAATAACGTAATTTTTGCTCTGTTCAAGATAGTGTAAAATGTTCACATTGTAATAAAATTGGTCATTTGGATAAAGCTTGTAAAAGTAAATATAAAACAAAGACTGAAAACGAAACACAGGTTAAATTGTTAAATATACCCTCCGAAAAAAATAAATTTTATAAAACTATTTTTGTTAACAATAAAAATTGTAAATCTTTTATGGATATGGTTTGCGATTGTTCTTTAATTACTTCAAATATAATTTAGTAAGCTTGACTTAAAAGTTATGAACTCAACAGCCCCATCAATTTAGTTGGTTTTACAAAGTCAACTACGTTTAAAGAGGCCGTGGACACGTTGGTTAAAATTGACGAAGTACAATTAATGATAACTATGTACATTATAGAATCGCTTACGGGTTGTGATGTTTTGATCGGTCGAAATTTTACAGAAAATAAAGATATTATGTACAGTCGTATTGGTAATACTCTGAAATTTGATTACGTTAATTCATTGCATATTTTAAAAATTATTCAAGATACTTTATATAATTATAAGCCTTCTTACAAAAATATTCTAAATGATTTGTTTAAAAAAAATATTCTAGTTGTTTTTCGGAAGATTTATCGACGTTAGGTACAACGTCATGTATAGAATTAGAAATAGAACTTACTACAACAAAACCTATTTATCAGCGTCCTTATCGAATTTCTAATCATGAAAAAGTAATTACGCGAGAAATAATTGAAGATTTATTAAAAAAATGGTATTATTCGAAATAGTAATTCCCCATATGCGAGTCCAGCATTATTAGTCGACAAACCATCAGGAGAAAAACGCTTATGTATAGATAATCGCCAGTTAAATAAAATAACCGTAAAAGAAAAGTAGCCAATGCCAATGATAGAAGATCTCATAGATAGATTACGCGACTGTAAATATTATACTTTGTTAGATTTGACAAGTGGATACTATCATATTACTATTAAAGAAAAAGATATATACAAAACAGCATTTATTACACCAGATGGGCACTGTGAATTTGTTAGAATGCCATTTGGGCTGTGCAATGGACCAGCAGTATTTCAACGGTTATATAATACTGTTTTAGGTGAATTACGTTTTGATAAAGTTATTTGTTACATGGATGATTTGATAACTGCTACTAAGAGCTTAGAAGAAAATATCATTTGTCTGGAAAACATTTTAAGTATACTTAGTACCCACGGTCTAACGCTTAATTTAAATAAATGTTCCTTTTTTTTTCAAAATAATATTACTTTCTTTGTATATGATATTTCTGAAAATTATATTTGCCCTAGTACAAAGAAACTTAATGCTAATCAGAATTAACCATTTCAAAAAAAATAAAAAAAAATTCATGAATTAAGACAATTTTTAGGATTAATAAATTATTTTAGAAAATTCATTAGAAATTGTGCGTTATTAAGCAAGCCCCTTACTAATTTATAAAAAAAAAGATGAAGTTTGGATATGGGACGCGAAACAGAATCAAGCTATTTTAGAATTTAAAAAAAATATTTAATTAATAATGCAGTACTTAATATATTTAACCCTAATTTACTTACAAATTTGTATACTGATGCCAGTCGTAACGGAATAGAATGTATTTTAATGCAATTAACTGATAATGGGGAGAGGCCCGTTCATTTTTATAATCTGCAAACTACAAGCGAAGAAAAATCATATCATTCATTCGAATAAGAATTATTAGCCCTTGTTGTTGGTCTACAAAAATTCAGACATTATTTGGGAATAGTATTTAAAATTACAACCGATTGCAATGCATTAACAAAGAAGGATTTTTCCACGAATTAGTCGGTGGGTCCTATTTTCACAAGAGTTTTCTTTTGAAATTAATCACAGAGCTGGTTCGCAAATGCAACACGTAGATGCACTTAGTAAAAATCCCGTCAAAAATGATAATGAACCAAATACAAAAAAATATATGCACAATCATTACAGAAAGTGATTGGTTATTATCTGTACAGCTTAGACTCAGATATTAGTAGGATTCGCGATATTTTACAATCAGGAGAGGCCGAGTCATCCAAAGAAATATTTAACGATTACGAGTTATTAGGGAATAAAGTATATAGACGAACTGAATACGGTAGGCGATGGTTGGTACCAAAGCAGTGTATAATTATGGCAAATTATTAAATTAAATCATGACAATGTTGGTCATTTTTCCGTTGATAAAACTGTTGACAGATTAAGGTCTTCATACTGGTTTCCACATTTGAAAAAGACTGTTACAAAATATATAAAAAAAACTGCCTTAACTGTATTTATTACAAAAACATTCATGGTAAAAACCTGGCCAGCTATACCTAATTCCAAAGTATGCAAGGCCTTTTCACACCCTTCATCTTGATCACTTAGAGCCGTTTGTAAAAAGTACTCAAAATAAATCTTACTTTTTAGTAATTGTAGATTCTTTTACAAAATTTGTTTTTATATCTGCCGTTAAAAATACCAAAAGTAAATTAGTTATAAATGAATTGCACAAAACTTTTAAAATATTTGGTAATCCGAAAAGATTAGTATGTGATGCAGGTACCGCTTTTACTTCAAAATTGTTTATAAAATTTTGCGAAGAACGAGCTATTAGACGTCACGTTGTTGAGAGATAAAGTCGATACTAATATAAAAACAAGCGCACAGAAACAAAAAAATACATTCGATTCAAAACGTAAAGAAGCACCTAAGTATCAGGTTCGTGATCTTGTCGTTATTAAATCACCTAGCTGTTCAAATGATGGTCAAAGCACGAAGTTAATGGCACAATACAAAGGTCCATTTCGAATCACAGAAATACTGGGCCATGACCGATACAGTATTACTGACATGAGAGGTGCTGAAAGAAGTACAAAGCCTTATAACGGAGTAACATGTGTCGAAAATATGAAACCGTGGATAAATCTACAAAATATGACTTATTAACCGGATGTTATCGAAGGTAAAACTTAAGTATTGTAAGTATCTTATAATTGTGTATTAATCATCATTGTTAATTGACTTTTAGAATTAGATTATTGTCTTTACTGTTTTCTAATGTATTTACTGTGAACCAAACAAGATGGTGCGGTAGAGCCCCAACTTGCAACAGATATCTGTAATGAACACTGTTGTAAGGGTAATATGGTGATATACGTTTAGAGTGGCCTCAGGCATCTCTATTCCAAACCATAGTGAACAAGCCAATCGATACTTAGTATGGTTGCTTATATACCAGGGGTCTCTAGCCGTTCCATCTGAATTTTAATGTAACATAAAAATATAAACACTGTATAAAATATAGTACAAAAATGTGGCAATTTATATCATTACACTAATATATTAATCAACTGTTTCAGCTATTTATTTTTGTTTACAAGCTTATACATATATGTATGATGTATCTGCTTGTGAACAAAATACGCGCGTTCGAGGACAAACGCGTGAGCAGGAGGGCCGGATGTTATCGCCATCGGATTTCCGGTCATGTTTCATCTCAATGGATGGCAGCACTGTGCAAAGTCAAGTTCGCAATGGTTGGCAGCACTGTGCAACGTGAAGTTCGCAGTAGTCAACTTCGGGGATATGCTAGCTGAAGCTAATCATTCGAGAAAGTGTTGTGGAACAGTGAAGTCATATTTGTGTTACCTTAGTTTGTACAATAAATAATAGTTACAAGTATAAATTGTGTGTATATTCTGTTAAGTATAATACGATCTATTGAGATTTATTAAAATGAATGAGATAGGAAGAATTAAGAAGAACGAAATAAATTTATACGCGTAACGTTATTTTCTTAGTATAAAAATGATGTATATAATTTTCATAGTATAGTATGAAAATGATGAATACTTTAGTCGCCTTAGTTTAACTTGTAAAGATTTTTCCAGAAGGTGAGTTTCTGTGCAATGACAAAAGTGCTGAGAGCAAAGCGGGATATTGCAAGTGACACGAGGGAGTTTTTAATTACAACGGATAAAGGCCGTTAATGAACGCTATCTAGCAGCGCAAGAAAAGAACGATGAGTCGGTGGTGCTTTTTAATTATTGTAGAATTATTTATAATGTTAAATGTATAAAATATTTTGAATTAAATATCTAAAATTTTTTTATAAGATTATTTATATCGTATAAAGCTTATTAAAATAATAATAATAAACGATCGCAAGAACGATTCTACGACATGGATGCTTCTGAAAATGTATGTAGTTGTGTATTATAAAATATAACTTATATATTTTCATATCCTTCTATAACCTCTCAAATCAACCTATAACAACTTTTATAGACACCGTTTAATCGCCGAAAAGATCTTTTATAATAACATATTTCTAATTGGTTTCTAATATGTTTTAAACCCTAATTCGAATATACATAATAATATCTAATACGTGAAGCTAGTGCATTCCTGCTTGATAAGCTTAATCTGAAACCAAAGACATAACGAAAAATGTTGAATGTTGAAAAATTGAATGGTGAACTATTACGACATATGGAATAAAAAAATATTTAAACCCTTTATTTTTAATCACTTCACAGTCCGACAAAGATATTTTGGCGCGAGGCCAAAATCGACAACTAATATGGAAATCCTCGACGTCTTGTCAATTTTTAAAATTTTGATAGCCGCTATAACCATATTTAACTGGGAATCCTAAATTCTCATCCATAATGACTAATGCACTAATTTTATGAATATTATAGTAATAATATTACATTATAGTAAAGCAGAAGGTGTACTTTGTGTTTTTCAGGTGTTACTTATATCATAAAGTGATCCAGTAAAATTGTTAAACCAGGAAATAATTGAAAAACAAGGAAAGACAAGCATCATGTTGATATCGATAAATATAATAGTGATGAAGATTATGGCAATTTGATCAATCTATAGCAACTTTTAAACGAAAAGTTGTTTTTGAAGGACCTATGTTCTCAATGGACGACTTTATTGTTTGATTTAGTCGGTTATTCTTAGTTTGTTTATGTTATTACACATGAAAGTGCCTAACAGATAGATAGGCACTGTCCTGTTATGGATTTCATTTTATTTCATGACATTCATATAAATTTTAAAATTGCATTTCTTTATCATACATTTTAAAGTTCTCAATGTAAATGAAAGTAGCATTTCATAATGTTCTTTAAACAGTGCAAATATATCGATAAAATATATTTTGTGTGTGTTTAATTTGTATTCAGAATACATTTCTTAATCGGAGGTGAAGAAAGACCCCGTGATTAAACTTATATGTGACCGCTAAAATTCTACCACGTGCATGTTCATCAGGCATCGGCCAAACGCATTTGAGCGGTAAGCTATATAAACACTTCCTTTGCCCAGCAATAGCATATTTATAGAATATTTTACTCTACATTAATCTACAATATATTCTCGCATCCTTTTCTTAATGGTACTTTGATCCTTTCATCTAATTCTTACATTAATTAAATCTTAACTAAAATAAGACGATTCAAATAGATTGTAGCGCATTCTTGGTCACATCATAATCGTCAGTACGAGTCTAATAAGAATATTTATTCTTATTAGAATAGTAATCAAAAATAAATTGCAACGCATCAATTAATTTTAACATTTGCAAAAGTACTGTATGGAATTTGTTAACCACGCCCACTTGAAAAACCAACAACTACTGATTACAAAAAATCAAATCATTAATTTGGCATTTACGTATACAGTAAAAATCAATCAATATTTTAAGGGATGTGAAAGCTCGTCTGGGTAAGTACCACCCACTTATCAGATATTTTACCGCAAAACAGGTATTGTTGTGTTCCGGGTTGAAGGGGGAGTGAGCCAATGTAATTACAGGCACAAGGGACATAACATCTTAGTTTCCAAGGTTGGTGGCGCGTTGGCGATGTAAGAGATGGCTAACATTTCTTACAATGCCATTGTCAATGGGCGTTGGTGACCACTTAACATCCGGTGGCCCATAAGCTCGTGCGTCTACTACAGAATGGCCGATGAAATATTAGGGGAATTAATAGTCCGTGATGTTCCATAAATGACTACGCGTTATACATTAATGTAGTTCGTTTTTACATAAGAATGAGTCACCTGACTTATTATTACACAATGCATAGTGATGATACCTTAGAGTTCAAACGTCGGCTACTTAATACGTCTTTTTGGTTACCAATATAAAGCAGCAAGCACACACATATACTCAAAAAAGCAAGAATAGCGATGCAAGCTTTATGCTTTATTCTTCTGATTTTGTCTCGTGCTCTATGTTTTGAAAAGTTTTTTTACTACATACCTATTTCAGTTTCTATAAACCATTATTATGTTATTGTGCTGAATTTTTTGTTTTATTTTCGAATCAAAACATAGTATTTTATATTTTATGCCCGTAGCTGATGAGAGTACGCAGAGTTAGGATGCCTATGTCTATGTACAAAGCTGCCGGAAGGCCTATTGTTATCAAAATTACTGATTATATATATCGGAGATGTGGCCGTCGTATTATTAAAAATAATAACGTCAGCGTTGCTGACGTTATTCTCTTCATTACTATCTTCATTATTCATAGTAGTAATAATTTAAAACGACAACTTCTTCCAATAACACTTTTATTGAATGTTAATAACAGAGTAGAGCTCCGTACAGCTCGGCTGCTTATACTGAACTTCTTTTTTTATGTAAAGACCATTACTCGTATTTATACCAAACGACAGTTCTAAATTCAAAATGACAATTAATAATTTATAATTTAAAATAACAATTTTAGAATATTAATCAAATGAGTTTTTTATGAGAACCTCTTCAGACAATGTAAATAAATCATTCATATAATTGTAACTAGTTTTAAGTCACAATATCTCAAGTAACTTAAGTAAATAACTTAAGTAAATGATATTGCGCCGATATATAAAAAAATCTAACAACAAAGAAAAGAAGTATAATTAAAAAAACATCCTTTATTTTATACATAAATTGCCCGGTAATATAAATAAAACATTTTTGTGCTTTCAGAAATAATATCCCACAACAATAATTATAAATTTATTATGTACTAGCCAACGAAATGTGTTATGTTATATCAAAATCACCGGCTATCGATGTTTAATTTGACACCTTTACAGGTATTCTTTATTTACTGTTTATGATATTTTACTTAATTTAGAGTTGTTCGATTTGTTAAACATATGATTAAGATATTCATTATAATATATAGATTAATTTGGATTCGATTTCATCACTAATTGTCTTAATATGTAAGACGAAAGAAATGCTTACGAACATGAAATATCCTTCTCGTCCTTCTGTAAGACGTGACGTCTAGAGTGAAGTTATACATGCTTAAAACATCATCAAAATGTAAACTTTAAACAATCGAAACTATTATGATAGCTTCCAAATGGGAAGGGAATAACTTCTTGAAACTTACTTAATGAAGTCTTCTATTTTTCATGGCATGCTTATGTAAAATGCATTTTATTTTATATGTTATTTACATTAAAACCAAAATTAACTAAATACAAATAAAAAAATATTTATATATGTTATTTATATATATATTTAAATAAAATAAATTAACTGCTCAAAATAAATAAAATGGAAGTTTGCTACAATTTAAATGCATGAATTTAGGTTTTCACGTCAGCATACGTTCATATTGGTATGACACATAGAGAAGCTTTCCACAAACCTGCACAAGGAATTTCCGCTCACTACACAAGACGCGGTGAATCGTAAAGTCATTCGAATTGAATTTGCACATTGCGAACGCGAAGTGGTGTAGGAAACTAGCAGTAAACGGAATGGCAAAAACGGGCTAAAATTCCATGCCCGCAGGCTGGAGCAATCTCTAAGGTGACTGCTTCGCTTCCGATGCAGTTACTTTACAGTCGGCTGCAGCCGGGTTTAACGAGCATATCCAGCACTGATGCCCGGGCCATGGTTAGAGCTCGCTACCGTTGCCGGATGAAACCTAGCGTTCATTATAAATAGAACCTTTACGATACGTAATAGGGTTGGATGTTACGCGTTGTGTTTGTATGCAGGAGGTTGAGTTGTAAGTGCATAATGGCGTGTAATGTGTGTGTGTAGGTGGCGAGCGAGCGGCGGCGGCGGGCGGCCCGGGCGACCCGGGCGACCCGGGCGGCGCGGGCGGGCAGGTGCGCGTTGCCTGTGTGCGTGGAAGACAGGTGAATTAGTGACGCGTGCTAGCTCTCGGGGCGGCGCAAGCCCGGGCAAGCTCGTCGCTATAGCGACACTGAGAATTTAATATAGATTGAAGCAAATGAAAGCAAAAAATATATGATACTCTGTTCACGGGAAACTAAATACTAGGAAGGAAAATATTTTATAAATTGGACAAACAGTAATTGGTATGGTTCTTATTGGAAATTCATCAATCAAAATAATGAATTTTAAAGTTATGATTAAATAAACTATACAGGCTACATCAAACTTGTATTATTCCCTGTTTACAAAATCAAAAAACTAAATCTTTGTAATAGCAGCGGTATGAAATATATTTTTATAACGAAACTGCCATCTCTCTTTAACTTAAGTAACGAGTTACTTCAACGAAAATTTCAATGTGAACTAAAGTCACATTGAAATTTAATACATAGTTAAGACTGATTGTCTGCCTGCGATGAAATTAAAATATTAAATTACTAAAATAAAAAAATTCAAGCTTTTAAGAACTTATACAAAATATAATAAGTAATATAAGTATAATTCATTTCTTAAAGTTGTAGAGCTACGAGTACTCGTACATAACGGATATGTACATGATGCTATACAATGTTCAGGTATCAAAGAGATGTGTGTACAATTGCACACATGTAGGTGTCGCCTGGAGCGGCCCGGCCCGGCTTATATAAAAGACCATGTAATATTACACATAACGTGATCTAAAGCAAAATTAAATGGACTTGTCTGTCTCGAATTTTTGTATAAATGCTTTCAAAGAGGGTGGATATAAGCCGATTATTAACAGACGACGGCTTTGTCTTACTGAAGAGATGAGATTTTATAAATGAGGAGCACTGGGATGTTTTCAATGGAAAGATTTTAATTTCATTTATATTTTCATCGCGTGTTGACTCTTAAATATAGTGAATGCGCTAGCAATTTATTTAAAAACTTTCAATATAAAATAAATTCTTATAGTTTAACGCTTATACTTACATTCAACTATTAAACGTTTAAAATACTGTAAGTAAAAACTATTTATCTTTCTTGTTATGAAGATTTAAAAAAATAAAGGTATTTCACATAAATTAGTAACAATATATACATATTATACAATTAGTGAACGCAACATTGGTAAATAACTACCAAATGGGTGACACTATTTCAAACTTATTTATTATTGAGATTTATTATTTATTATATATTAATTAATTATTATAATACATACCATTTTCTTATTTATGTAAAATTTTAAAAACACCTTATAAATGTTGGTTGGGTTGCTCGGAAATAAAACCTTCTGCTCACGCACACAAAACTGCGTTAATTTCTTTATCAGCTTTATTTTATTTTTTCCTCTTTAATTATAATTAAAAGTAAGTACAATATTGATAGACACGAATTCAAATATGTAGAAAATGTTTTGATATAATACCTACGCTCATGGGATGTTCGGGATAATGTTGAGTTGTCTGAAACTAATGAAGAGGTATCGAATACAAACTTGTTTGAACCGAAGTGCGTTTAATTTGTTACCCTCGCAATATGGAAGCTGGTACAAATATTGGCAGGACCGCAGGAGTAGCGTAATTATGCCTAAATATGAGAACGCCGCCTGAGGCGCACAGGCTAGGACGTGGCTGAACAATAGTTGTCTCTTTGTTCGGCACATCTTTGCGTATTCATGAGCTTTTGTTTCAGAAAATTGCATAAATTTTACTTTGTAAAAAGAAGGCTAAGTGTTTGCCTTTTATGTTTTTGGAATAAGTATACTTTATACATAACTTTTTAACATTAGGTACTATGATTCGCATCAACAATATATAAATATATATTAAATTGCTTAAGATCATAAAACACTATAATAATGAAGACACCTCAGAGATGCAATTTGCAAACAAAATTTTCTAATTATGAATAAATGAGATTTTGGTAGCTTTGATGTTCATAAAGTTTAAAGCAATTTTAAAAAGCAAAAAGTAATTTTTTTTTGCGTACGAAGTCCTACTCTATAATATGTATATAAGTCCCACTCTATAATATGTATATATTATAGAGTAGGACTATAATATAATAGCTGTGACCCGCGATTTATCGGGTGTTACTTTTATACATGTATTTACTCAAAGTAATAAATATATGACCCTGGGCATAAGCTAATTAATATAAGTGTACTCTGTCAGATCAAAAAGATAATATAATATTGATATAGTTTATGCTCCAGGTGTATGGTTAAAACGTATGACAATACCCCTGGTAGTGAGGTGTGCGGTTTGTTTTTAAAATACGACATTCTTATAACAAATGGTATGCAATCCTACGTGCAACTTTAGACAGCGTCACTAGAGATCGTTAGTTGCGCCAGAGAGTTCCGTAGCAGGCTGGGTGTCAGGTGGCACGTAACGGGAAGCTAATACAAAACGTGCCGAGTCGCCTCGGGCTGTAACTCTAAACTCGCCTAGTTAGACCATCGCGAGGGAGAACTTTTGAGACAACTCTTCCAAATCCATGTACACAGGGGCGCTGAAACTCGTTAATCATGATGTGTTGCGGAAGTCCTCGGTTTTTGTTTACAACTTTGGTGAGCCGCATATAAATAATGATACTACGCCCACACTTACGCCAAAACATTTTAGAACCTATGTTTCTGCATTTAATATCTTAAGCACAACATTTTTAACTATTTTGAACAATATTATGAAAAAGTAGACATTTGATTGTGAAATTAGTCCACGCTTGCCTGGATCGATGGGACGTTATATGGGTGATATCAAACAGCCGGCGGCGAGCGGCGGTCGCATACAAAAGTTAACGGACGTCCGGCTTGATTGAGTGGATCCCTCCCGATACAGCCTCTAATGGCTCGATGACACGGAGTGGGGAAGGGTGACATCATTGAAGTTTTGCGTAAGGCTCTTGCTGGGGCTCGGCAATAAACAGCGCCCGGGGATTTCCGGAGTAAGCGTTAGCAATTACTGTAAATTGATTTATTTGCGCTACCGATTATACATCATCCAGAATAAAGATATATATATGATGTAGTAAGTATAATTATATTTGTATAAATTATCTATTTATTATATAAATACAAATAAAAATAAACATATATATAATAACTATATATTGTACATAGGCCTTAATAGGAGTAATTTATGAGACATTCGTTATTTATTATGTGTAATTCTTTATTAAAAGTAAATAAATACACTAGTATTATTTTTCTGAAAATGTTTGGCAAATACATCTAACTTTAATTCTTATAATTTACCTTGTATACAGTGTGAGGATATTATTTAATAATATAACATATATATAATATATATAACGAGTTCAATTATGTAAAGTTAAAGTTAAGTAAAATATAACACGTTTTAAACACGGAGTGTAATTTTTGAGTAATTTGACAATTTATAGCGATAATTTTTCAGTTATCATATCAATTTAATTAAAGGTTAAAGTTATAAATGTAAATATTTAAATTATATAGCGTCCTCTTCTTTCAAATTTCGAATTAATGATGTCAGAAAGAGGGAAATCAGTGTACATCAGCTGAGTTTATAAGTTTAAGTAAGTTATTATTTGTTTAAGACTTAATTGTACACACAATATAGGTATATATTATACTGCATCAGTGCAGGCTTAAAGCAAAAAAGCAATATCTAACCCTATTATTATGAATATTATTAATAACTGTATATAAAGCAGTAAAACGATATATCCATACAAATTCATAATTTAACATGATATAATACTAGATACCAAGAGACTGCTACATATTATGTACAACAAAACATCTGAGAATATGAATTTGATGACAGATGTATCATAAATTTCGTCATATAATATAAAATGTTCATATCGAGAGTGAGTCGCAATCGCATGATATACGAGGGACGCGATCCGAGTGGAGCTGACGGCGGTCACCGCTCGCCGCGTTTTAGCTCAAAGGAAATCTCATTTTGCGGCCACCCTCGCCACCCTACGTCCGCCCGAGCGCGCCTTTCCAGTGAGGACTTCTATTAAAATTATTTGAGAAAACTCGACACTTTGCCAGACTCGACTCCGACGTCCATCAGCCCCTGTTTACGACATTTTTTATTTTTAAGTTCTTTGTTGGATGTGAACGTTAATTAGATATAACGTTTGAATAACGTTATTTTATATAGTAGGTACTTATTAAAATACAAACTAGAGAAATTTGCATTTTATTTCAAAGATATATAGACATTAATCGTTTCGTCCGCTCAATCTTTAATTAGGAGAAATCTATTTTTCACTTTAAGTTAATAATATTTAATTTCAATTATTCATATAAATTATGCAAAACACAATTACAACATTATATTATTATTATTAACTCTTATGATTAAACTTTAATTAATCAAATAGGACACTGTCAGAAAACAATTTAGTAAAGACTTTCTTTGTGGTTAGTTATTATTTTGGGTTTTGGTATTCTAAATGTTGCCAAAACTCTACCTTTTGGTGTTCCCGTATTTATTTGTTTGTTTTCATATTAGAGAAAACATGTGCAATTAAATCATTTTGGAGACGTTTTTACATTAGTAGTAGTGAAACATCAGCAGATTAATAAGTAAGCAAATACTTATAGACATTTATTATACCTATTAAACTAAGTTTTAAATATTACATTCTATAACTTAAACTAAAATAAGAATTAATTTAAACTTCAACTCCAGGCATTTCGTTGTAGTTAGTAAGACAATTTTTTTGCGGATTTTGAGGGGGTATGAGTATGTATACATGTTTCAAAACAAATGATCCATTTTGTGCACAATATTCTACAATATTTATGAGACAGTTTTTAAGCATCGTCTTCCTCACTTTGCTCATTATTGACGTCTGACTCTGTAATAACATGAAATAATTAATTAATAAATAAGCCGAATAATTGATAAATAAGTAATAAAAAATATGAAAAGTTGTGTTTGGGAACATATAATTAAATAATGTCGACATAAATATCAGCGAGCATCATCGCGATTAAAAATTTAACTTACATTAAATTAATTCTTAGTAAAATATACTTATATGAGAATATAAATTTAAATCATAAAGAATTTAAGTACATATATTATTTTTCTATGCAATATAAAATATATTGAATGGCAATTGATAATTTAATTTACAGGGATTCTCGAGAACAATCGAGCATTTCCGAGCATAACCGAACTCTTCAACTGTTAATGGAGTAAATTGAAAACACGTGGAAAATTTTACTATTTTCAAAAATATATTTATAAATATATAAAATATATAAATTTTTATCTATTTTCAAATATAATTATAATTATTATAAATATATTTATAGATTAATATTACTCCGTTTTTTGTATTTTTTCCCAGATAATTACGTAAAAATATGAACTAACAAAATTATTTTTGATTTATTAAAAAAAAAAATAATCAATGGACTTACCTTTCATAAGACAAATATTTAGATTTTACTCTAAATTCCTTGTAACAAGAGGAATTATATCCTATTATTTTATCACTCCAACTTTCAGGCAATACAGCATCACAATATTTGTGTTTATAATGCTATCGAGCAGATAAAAAAGTTTTACAAGAAAGCCACATATCTCTATTATATTTTTTTATTTCTTCTCTTTTTTTCTCGAAACAGAGTTTTACATTAAGTATTAGTACTACAACTTTTGAGCGTAGGACCAAGATGACATACCACGCAATTTGTAGGACAATGTGGGTGGTAAGCTATGCAAATGTTAGCTAACCAATAAAAAAAAAACAGCTAGTTAGTAATTATTTTTCATGACCTTGTTTATGATACATGTTGGAGAGGGGGGACTCCCTAACGAAACCTTATATTTTGTAGGACAAATATTCTTTCAAGTTATTTAGATAATTAACAAAGAAAAATTCGGTTAGAAATAAATTTTTAAAATTCGTGAATTCAACATATTTTATCCTTGCTACCCCTAGTAAGGTACCATTTACCAACGTTACTGTAAGGAAAAAAGTTGGGCGTCTAGTCAAAAGGAAGCTACTCACGAAAAATCAGCTTGTTAGTAATAAATTATGAAAAGTGTACCAGGGATCTTGTACTATATATAAAACATTATTTTTTATATGTGATGTCATATTTGGGATGCTACGATATCTCAAATGTTTAATCATAAGAGTAATTTAAATTTAACAATCTTGAACAATTAAGAAGTTTAATGTTCAAATGCAACAAGGAAATAATAATAAAATGGCATCACACTCCTAATGCTAATTTTACAAGAGTTCATGGCACGTGGTAGCTAGCGCAAACTCATTTATTTCGAATTAAATCACTGTATCTCTAAGCAAATTTTTCGATATATCATTGTGACAACTGATTAATAAGAATATTACCATTATGTTCCCTTTGATATAATTTAAAAAAAAACATCTATGAAGTCGATTTTATTTTTACTTTAATGAAATTCAGGTGACAATAGAATAATTTGGTACACATCAGCTGATAAGGTTTATAGACATTTATTCTCATTAAGACATCCAGTCACTTACATGAGAACACAATTACAAAGTAAAAACAACACAACACTTCATTCGTCGCCAAACAGGCACTCACTCAACACTAGATTATTTTCCTTTTATTTTGTTTTTTTTTTTTTTTTTTTTTTCTTTTTTTTTTTTTTCTTCTTCCTCTTCTTTCTTCCCTTTTTTTTCCTCTTATTTTTATTGTTTTTATTGTCCCCACTAAAGTGAACGCTCCTTTATATAGTCAGCTAGTTTGATCTTGAAATCATGGAATGATTGTACATTTTTAATGTATGTAGGTATTTTATTATATAGTCGTGCTCCTTGACACGTGAGGGTTTTTGCACCGTATGACGTCCTAGTTTTCGGCAAGACAAGAAAGCTAGCTCGTCAGCCTTCTCTTGTTTATCCTTTATCAGCCTTCTCTTGGATAGTGGAACTCTTATAAATCTCTTAAAGTGCTTTAGTTTATTTAGTTTTATTCACAGGGACTATTGTACATCACTATAATTTATTTTATGATAAATCAATAATAAATATTATCTGTGATTATTAATATCAAATAAATGTTTTAGTCTGACTTAATATTGTAGGTACCTTTTAGGTTAGGACACACTCATGTTGTTAATTCCCTTGAGGAAACCTCCGCGGTCGCAGACGAACCTTCGCGCGAGGTAGTTGTGTGCACTTTATTATTTATAATAATTGTCATCAGGTCTATTGTGTATTTGTTTACGTCGTATTAGCAACGATCGCTACGGGCCTTAGCGCCGAACCGGTTTTTGCGATAAGCGAATTCCGTTCAACAATAATGCGACTTGTTTACGTTGACGATGGACGATACTAATGAAATATTAAATAATAATGATGACGGTGAAAAATTAAGTTTATCGGACAGAAGTATGAATGAAGAAAATATGGAGACTACAAATATCGCTGAGCAAGTACATTTAATGAGACGGGAAGAATGTGAGCCAATAAGAGCGAATAAACGCGACAGAGAAAAGAGTAAGGATACCGAAGAGAAAGGATGTGAGAGTGGGGAGGAGTGGATAACAGTAAGTAAAAGAAAAGAAAAAAGAATGAAGGATGAGAAGATGGAAATATATATCTCGTGTTACGAGAAATTGCCTAAACAGTTTGAATTAGCACGTACACTCAAAATTCTTAAAATCACAGAAATTAATAAAATAAAATACTTATCCCCCTACAAGATAAAAGTAGAATGTGACTCGGAGAATTGTATGTTGAAGTTAATACATTGCCAGGAACTTATAGAAAAGGGGTGGAAATTCCAGAAAGCGTTTGAGGTAAACTTTTCTTATGGAGTTATTAAAAATGTAGACGGTGACCTATCGGAGGAGGAAATTATAAGTAACATTAATTGTGCCGATCCTGCAATTTTAACATCTGTACGTCGACTTTCACGCCTTAACGAAGATGGAAAATGGGTTCCGAGTGAAACAGTACGTTTGTGTTTTAAAAACTCTTATTTACCTCCCTTCGTGTCTGTATATGGTTTAAAAATTAAAGTAGAACCGTTTGTATTCCCTGTTTCACAATGTTCGAAGTGTTGGAAATTTGGGCACACAGCAAAAAGATGTCCTACTGATAAATTAGTATGCCCTAAATGTTGCGAGGATCACCAAAATTGTACTACAACGGGCTTTAAGTGTGTGAACTGTGGGGGTGATCACATGGCGTTGAACAAAACTTGCCCTATTTTTATAAAAGAAAAAAAAATCCGCCAAATTATGTCTGATTTTAATGTCACCTATAGAAAAGCTCGTACTATGTACGTTTCGGACCCAACCCCACAAGAAAAAAAAAATGATAATCGTAATACTGTTAATAATATAACTGTTTAAATGATGATAAATGTCTTAAAGGAGATATTGCTGTAGTAGAACAGCCTATGAATTCAAATTATTGGTCTTTTGAAGAATCTTGTGATATGCCTTCTTATTCGAGCGTGTTGAAAAGCAATAAAGCAACAAATCCATCGAATAAATCAGCTTCACATAAAACCCGTAAGGGTAAAATGGCAGCTAGAGAAGAAACAGAAGGGTATTTGTCGGATCCGAATATTGATACAAAGTCTGAGGGTGGAAAGGAGAAGAAATCTCAAAAGGCAACTAGAGATGTTACGTTCTGGGAGCTTTTAATGCGATTAAAAGAAATTATATTTTTGAAACAAGGATCTCTAAAGTCAAAGGTGCAGAATATTATTAAATGCTGTGTTGAATGGGTGATGTTGATCGTTGTCGAAAATATTGCGGAATGGCCAGTTTTAACGAAGGTTTTAGAATTTCTAAATTTAAATATATATAATGAATAACAATTCAAAAATCAACTTAAACATTGTTCAGTGGAATGCACAAAGTCTCAGACCAAAGTTGTTAACATTCGATAATTTATTAATACAAGAGAAAGTCCATATTGCTTCTATTTGTGAAACTTGGTTAGAACCTGATAGTCATTTAAAAGTTAAAAATTATACAATATTCCGTTGTGACCGTGACGATTCTTTTGGTGGAGTCGCAGTTCTAATACATAAATCAATAAAAGGTAAAAAGATAAGGGTTGAAATTAACAATACGAACATACAAATTGTTTATATCGAAATATACAATTGCGGATTAATAAAAAATCTAATATCGGTGTATTGTCCTCCGTCCGTCACTACACGATCTCAAGATTGGGAACAAATATTTTCTATTTCTCGTCAAAATACGCTTATTGTTGGTGATTTTAACGCGCACCATACGAGTTGGTCTCGGAAAACTGATACTAGGGGATCTCAACTATTTGATGCATTAACTAATACGCAATTTGTTTCATTAAACGATTGTACGTCGACACGTATTAAATTGGTGCAGGGCGTGGTTTATCAGTATTCTCCGGACATTGTATTTGCATCTGCAGATATTGCGCTTACATTTGAATATAAAGTCTTAAAAGAGACTTTAGGAAGTGATCATTGTATCATTAAAATTTCTACTCATATCGAAGCTATCCATAAGCCCATAATAAAACGAAATTACAAGAAAGCGGATTGGGATTCGTACACCAAACTGTTGGACAAAATGTACTCTAATTTATCTTTACCGGACGATCTTCAGAGGGCGTATGACACATTTATTGACTATATGAATATCTCAGCAGATTTATACATTCCTATGTTTAATATAAATCAGAATCCTTCCTCAAATTTCACTCCTAGGCCCTTTTGGGATACCAAGTTATCTCAAGTAGTTGCTGAACGCCGTTTGGCCCTCTCAATTTTTAGACGAAATCCCACACCTTTAAACTTGAATAGATTAAAAGAAAGAATACGTCTTGCACAAGCCCAGCATGAATTTTGTTCATCTTTATCTCACTCGACATCCATTAACGATACACATCGCAAAATGCGTTGGATAAAAGGTATTAAGTCTCCATCCACTTATATTGATAAAGATACTGCTTATAAATTATTACGCTGCCTTTGCCCTGATTTCGTTAAGTGGAATAAACCCATATTTAAGTCTAATAATTTACATTTAGATTCAGACATAACATTATCTGAGTTAATCCATAGTATGCGGCGAAAGGATTCGACTCCAAGCTATGATAACATTTCCTATAGTATGCTACAAAACTTACCAATTAATGGTAAATTAATTTTATTGGATCTTTTCAACAAGTTTTACCGATCAGGTTTTGTACCTTATCAATGGAAAGAAATAAAAGTAGTAACCATTCCCAAGCCCGGTAGGGATCCTAGCAGCTTATCGTCACTTAGACCCATATCAATGATGTCTTGTGTCTGTAAAATATTTCACTTAATTTTGGGTAATAGATTAGAGTGGTTTTGTGAGAAAAATCGTATTTTTTCAAATAACACTACCGGTTTTAGAAAAGCACACTCCACTTACAACAACTTGGGAAATTTAGTTAACAAAATTTTAATTGGATTTTCTAAAAAGCAGTGTACTCTTGCGTGCTTTGTTGACATTGACAATGCCTACAACAATTTAGATATCACATCGTTGCTTTGCATAATGGATCGGATGGGAGTAGGCTTAAATTTATGCTCGTACTTATGGAATGTCTTAAATGACAGAAAATTAATTATACAGTTGGGTGACATATATATTTCTAGATATACGAGTTGTGGCATAGCTCAAGGAGATCCGCTGTCACCTCTTTTATTTAATATAGCATCAGCCGATATTTGTAAAACTATTGTAGAAGTAAGTATTAGTCAGTATGCCGATGACTTTGTACTGTATACTACTAATGAAGACGTATCTATTGCTAAGCTTAAATTACAAAATTCTATAAATCAATTTAATGATATGGTGGCTCTATTAGGGCTTAAGGTTTCGACGGCTAAATCTAAAATTTGTGTATTCAAAAGATATCATAAAAACGAATTGATAGAAATAAAAATAAATAATATTTTTTTACAAGTAGTTACCAATATACAATATCTAGGAGTATGGTTAGACAAGGCTCTCAAATGGACTAGACACATAAAAGAAATTAATGAAAAAATAATGAAATATGCTAACATATTTAAAATCTTAGTTGGACCAGGTTGGGGAATTCATCCATCTCTATTGAGACAGTTATATATTTCACTCATACGAAGTCGATTGGATTATGCTTGTTTTTTGTATGATAATTGCAGTAACACTCAACTAAAAAACTTAGATAAATCTCAAAATTTATGTATGCGTCTGATTGGTGGTTTCATAAAATCAACCCCTATCCACGTAATGCAAAGCGAACTTAATTTACCACCATTATTTGTTCGAAGACGTTTTTTAGCTGAAAAGTTTTGGTTGAAATGTAAATCAGTTAAAAACAACAAAACCATGAATCTTTTAATTGAATTACATGCATTATGTCAGAATAATAATTATTGGCGAAATAAAAAACTACCCCTTCTTGTTAATGTTCACGGTCACCTCGAGG
Organism: Nymphalis c-album; assembly: GCA_963151315.1. Classification (NCBI taxonomy): domain Eukaryota; kingdom Metazoa; phylum Arthropoda; class Insecta; order Lepidoptera; family Nymphalidae; genus Nymphalis; species Nymphalis c-album. The sequence continues at coordinate 4,733,125 of OY720590.1, read as the reverse complement.
ATGTTTCAATTTATAGAAGTAAAGAATTAGAAATATTTTCCTTAGATACGTGGGTAAGCAATATGGATTTATCGCAGCACATTAAAGTTGATATAGAGGGTATAGATGAAGCTAAACGAAATTATCATCATTCGGAAATATTAGAAAAGTGTGAAAGTTTTTTGTGTAGAAATTATTCGAATTTTTATAAAATTTATACAGATGGATCTAAGGACGCTCAGGGGGTGGGTGCGGCATTTTTTGATTATCAGACAAAAAAGAACATTCGATTAAAAATTAACTGTAAAATTATTTCTATCATGTACTTAGAGTTGATAGCCATTTTGGAGTCATTATCTTATATTAATTCTATTGACTTAAATAATTTTGTAATATTGTCTGACTCTAAAAGTGCCTTGCAGCATTTGGCTCGATGCACCTCGACTTATCGAGGTACACCGATAGCCTTCGCGATAATGGATTCTATCCTTAAATTAAAAAGTAATAGTAAGAACATAGTCCTGCAGTGGATACCCGCTCATATTGGCCTACCTGGAAATGAGATTGTTGACGCATTAGCCAAACAAGCATCCGTCGAAGGAATTTTAGTTGAATATAAGCCTTATTTTACAGACTTTTTACATGATTCTAAAGTTCGATGCAAGCATCTATGGAAAGAATATTTTGACGAACGTTCTCTAACTAAAGGCATCTGGTATAAAACAATCCAACCAGAACCTTCAGGGTATACTTGGATTGATGGAGCCAATATGAGTAGGTGTGATATTGTAACAGCCCTCCGACTTCGGTCCGGACACATACCGTTAAATAAGTTTGCGTATATGATGGGTAAGACAACATCGCCAAATTGCGACGAATGTGGGATAGTGGAAGATGTTGTACATGTAATCAGGGAATGTGTTCGGAACGAAGCTGAAAGATTAGAATTCTTGCATAAGTACAATTTTGCATATGAAGTAGGTTACTACAATAGTGTCCTTGCAGCTCCGTCTTCGGGCGCAGCTAAAGCATTATATAAAATAGTATCTAAATGTGTTAAACGTAGATAGATAGAAATATGTTAGTTGTATACTATAATACTCTTTTAATAATATATATTTTTTTATTAATATGTTTAACAAAAATGAAACTGTAGAACTATGAGGGTGACATTTTCTAGTTAGAAAAAACCCTCTTTAAAATTAATAAAAGAAATAAAAAAAAAAAAAAAAACCTCCGCCGAACTAAGGAGACAGAGCATCAGAACAGGAGGCGGAGCATCACAAAAGCCCCTCTTTTGATTCCTTTCTATTGTAAGAATTCTATAACCTTTCATCTCCGTAAACACCGAAGACAGCAATCGCAAGGATGTCAGACGATAAGAGGATAGTCCGGTTCCCCTGGTAACGCCCCAGGGGCAGGGGAGTTACTTTTTGAAGATTCTCAATCCAGGTAAATAGTCATGATTAAAATTATAAATATGTTTTTTTTATTATTTCATATTATAAGTCTTTTAATAAACAAAATTTAAAGTGGTATCAAACATTTGTGGCAAAAACCCCTCCGGCACGTTTGTTGTCGACGCCAACGTTTACCTATTTATTTTTATTGTATTTGTATCTCCACAGACGTCTTGTCCGTGGCTTTGGTATATCGTATCTTTATTTTATTCTAATATACATTTTTATGACCAGGCTCCAAGATTAAAACTTTGCTAAACATATGGTATTCATTATAATTATAAATATAAATAAGTAATAAGTATAAATAATAAATTACAGTACCTCTCTCTGAAAGCTCACTGTAGTGTGTAAATCTGGGTTTTCGTACACTTGTGGACTATAATATGCCCTGCGCAGTTCAGGACATCATCTAGTAAGCACTAGATAAGCCTAGTAAAATTAATATGTTGCTCAATACTTCACATTTTTTTTAAACTTTTTATAGGATTCATAGGTCGACGGGTAGTGTTTATAAAACCATCTCACATGTATATCTCAAATAAGTCAAAGCCTAGTTCAGTATTCAACTATCTTTTTTAGATTACCCAAAATCTCATATTTAAACATCTATACATCTGCAAGGACTCTTAAAAGCTTATCTTAATAAGAGTTGGGTTGGGACTAACGTAAGGTAATAATTTCATGGTAAAAATACGTGTTTGCTTTAATATAGTTGTACATTTAGAAAGTAATTAGTATGTAAATTAATAAATTGTATCATCAAAATGAAACAACTGCTAGCAAACCTAATAATTAAATAAATAAATAAATATGTTTTTAGATGTTTTGTACGGGAGGAATATAAAGTCAATTTTTTTATAAGATATATTTAATTAATCAAAGTATGCACCGTTGTTATCTATGCATTTTTGCCATCTCATAGGTAGTTCATTGATCTCTTTACTAAAAAAACTATGGGGGCGAGAATCATTAACTCTTTGAAGGCGGTTTTGACTGCCGCATCGGGTTGAATTTTTTTCCTTGTTAGAAGTTGTCCAAATTCCGGAAATAATGGTAATCTGTTGGAGCAAGGTCCGGGAAGTACGGTGGATGTCAAGAGGTCAGTACGAAAAACGCTAATTTCATATGTTAGGACCTATTATTTACAAAACACGTACGCTTACTTATTACCCACATTTAAAATTGCTTAAGGGTTCACTAAATTAAAATATATAATTTCTTCGGTATCGGAATAAATATTAAAAATATAAAAAGTGAATATACAGTTTTATTTAATTATTTAAAATCTTCACAATACTAGTGAAACATGAAAAATATTGTATTCTTCGCCTGGCAGATTTCAAATTACGGAGCGTGTTGGGGTGTATTACGTCTTACGCTTCGGGGCATCTTGATAAAGGAGCGTCGAGAGCCGAAATATTTGCATGGCATGCTACTTGGTACAGACATTCCGTACACGCATTCTACACATGCTCATGACTATGTTAGCTTCAAATAAAGCTTGCCTGTTTCTTAAATGAAATCATAAGTATAAGTATGATATTGATATGTTTCGAAGTAATAACTTAAGAAAAAACTATTCTACTGTTAAAGTTTATTAACTTATTTTTATAAGAATACCATACAGCTAAATTTATTACGCTCGTTATAATCTTTGAAATATTTTGTCAACGTTGTTAGTAAGTGATTGTTTATGTAAAGGTCGGTAGGAACTTTCGTTACAGATATGATGTCAATTTATCATATTCTCATTATTTGACACCCCATTATTCGAATACTGTAAAACAAATGATTACAAATGAATCGGGTGGTGCGAGCGGGGAGCGCGTTTCCATGGCGACGCGAGACGATCGATCCGCCCCGCCCGCGCTCTCTGTGAGCCTCCAATTAAATAATGATTCACACGTTAGCAATGATGAATACGAGTTATATCAAAACCGCTTTGGGTTATGAATACATTTCTATCTACTCATATATTTGTAAAAGGAGATTACAGGGGAGGATCCATATTGAGCCACCCTTGGTTCATACTCGTATGGTAAATCCGTTTGGGAAAAACGAATTGTTGCAATAAGTTTCATTTATGATATACGTGTACACGTCAGTGTACACATATAAAGGAAAGAAAAATTATATACATATAATAAGAAGAAGATGAGCTTAAACTATATTGGATATAAACATTTTAATATTATGAAGTACATATTAAAAAACTAAAAGGAAAAAATCGTCACTGTAAAATTTCTTTGAACGAAATAATGTATTAGTGAATTTTAGCCGCTTGAAATCGATAGGATAAAATTAAAAATATGTTTGTTAGATATTTATAATGTTATATATCAAATCCTTTTTATACATAACCTTATATATACTTAATTATGATAGTTCAAGTATATTATTTGTACAGAAATTGGTTTTAATGTTTATTTTAAAAAACATTTAAAATTGTATTACCAACTTAAGCTTGTGCTCGAAGCACCAACTTGTTTATTTCAAATACGCGATTAAGGCTTTAGAATGAAATACAATAATATTTTTTTTTACCGTACATGCAATAAAAACGATTACCAGGTAAAGTGTTTTTTATTTATAACTTTATTTCCATAACGGTATTATGTAGGTTAAGGGTTCAACTGTTTATTTTGAAATAGTTCTAACATTTCAACAACTCCACTGGAAGTAATAAATTTCTTTCTTAACTAACATTAAAATTGGCCAGCAGCTAGCGGTCGACTTTCAAAAAGCTTTACTTCGGATCCCAATAAGCAATTGGCTCGAAGTTGGCGTATCTACGACAGGTTTATAGGAATAACACCTAAAATAGTACGTTTCAATACGGCGCGCCGAAGCGGGCCCGATGTAAGCTTTTATCGGATCAGACGAGCTAAACTCTCACCGACCTCCCCTAGTAAAGGGGTTATCACTGTTAAAGTTTGCTCGCATAAATGCACGTTAAGTAATATAAATCTATTTCAAAAATATAACAAGCTTAGTAATATATTACATAATAGACATGGTTTAATTACTTGGTGTTGGATTATTAATTAATTAATAATTAAATGAACCATATAAGCAAAAAATATAATCAAACCGTTCCTTCAAACGAGGCGTGAAGAGGCATCTTGCGGGCCGGCAAGGCGGGGGCGGCTAGTGCAGATCATTCTTCCCGACTGCACTAGCCGTCGTCGCGTTTGGACTCTACTACCACTTACCATCAGGTGGAGTGGAGTCATTTGCCCTCCCGGGCTATAAAAAAAAAAAAAAAATCTTGCCCAAAAAGTATACAATATTACGTGTAGGTAATCTGCTTGGAATGGGACACAAATGACATTATAAGAATATAGAATGTACTAATAAAGAAAACAAATAGAAATTTAAATTTCCTTAATTAAGCATATTTTTCCACTTCACCTCTGCTTCTTTTTCAAAGGTTAAAAGGTTCAAAGGATAAAGGTTGGACGACTGCGTATTTACATGTTTATTATTTGATTAGAAAATGTAAGAAATTTATTGTATTTAGCATCAGTGCGTTAGGAGCGAATGGGCAGACGTAAGAGCTGCATTTTAATTAAATTCTCGTAGCGAGAGATAGCGCACGTTGTTGACTTGTATTTTTCGCTTTTTCCAGTGGTTTGCTAGCAGTCTGAAAAATTAAAGGAGGTTTAACTCTGCGCTCGCAGCTAAAACATGCGATAACGATAATACCCTGCCCGCATTTAAATAGGAGATTCTTGACGTGCATCTCCCAAGTGTTCATTCGAAATTAACATTTGCGAAATAACAAATTTAAATATTTAAAACATTATTTGGCAAACAAGAAAATATGATACAATTTAAAAGTTTTGCGTGAAACATTAATTAATCGTCACTGTGTTGTTATTGTTACGAAAACAATTGTTTTTAAAGATTTCATTGCGACGTCCAAATACTTTATTTTCACAATGGCTCTTTACAAAAATATAAGACTAACTTTAAATAATTTCACATTTTGTCGTTTTCGCAATAAATCTCATTAAAGTTTTGTTATCAGCTATAGATGTTCGTTAAGTGAGAACCACAACTCTCATTAAGGCGTTTTCGTAATAAATACACAGCCGTAGTAATTAATGCCCATCGAACCCACACGTGGATGGGTAGCCGGCTTAATTATTTCCCCTGTAGATTTGTTCAATGGAATATAATGGCCCTCGGGCGATAATAGCGTGTCGTGTCATGCCGACGTGAATATTAGACAAGAGTGTGAACTGTAGGTACTTGTGAATAGATGGCGAGGAGCTTTAGTCGGATACATTCAATACGTTAAGTTAATATAACATGTTAGGTCAATCCTGTTACACAGAAATTACATTACTTTCAATGGTATTTATGATATTTGATTTATTTCATAATATGATGAATTATCCGTTTTAAGTTTTAATGATAAAGATATAATAATATTTAAAAAAGAAAGAATAATTGACTTGACAGAAATGAGCTATTACTACTACGTCATTCGTGTATTTCTTAAATAAAATCCATCTTGCCAACAAACTAATTGGTTAGATGAAAAGGTGAAGTAGCTCTCGCAGCGCTGTGTGTATGTTATAAGAGAAATTTCTTCATTGAATTACGTGTAGTATGCAGTGCAAAGTGTAATAAGTATTTGTGTGGGGTGGTGCTGCGAGGGCGGCGATCGAGCAGATCAAGGGCGCGTCAGACGGTGGGGCGGCCAAGGGGGACGTGTGGGCCGGCGGGGCGAGGGGGGCGGGGCGAGCGCCGGGCGCGGGATGCTGCGCCGGAGCGCGCGCAGATCAATATCTCGCGTTACCGGGGTGACGCCGCGCCAGACCGAGTGCCTCCCGTACTATGCCTCCCTCGCCACCCCACATCAACCCACAACTCGCTTATTTAATACATGCCGTATCTGGGATGCGAGCTTTTTCATGTTAAATGACAGGGCAGCGTAATACGCTTTAATTCCGAGTCACTGCGCCCGTGATAGTCGCGCGGCTCCCTGGCTGAGGGCTCCGGCGTTACATCGCCGACTCTTACGATGACATTGACCCCTATCCCAGGGTGCTCGCTATGTCTTTCGTACCCATTACCCTACATACCCCACCATGAATAATACAAAAGTATAAAATGTCCGAAATTGGTTTAACGCAACGATTTTTTTATCAATTATAATGATTTTTTATATCATAAAAATATGATATGTTTATAGAAATGTTTATGTGTCGTATAACTTGTAATACTCAAATATTTTGAATTATGTGAATAAATTAAAAATAAATTATGAACTTAATAACAATATTATATAAGACAGTAGAGAAAATCGAACAAAGGAAAAATCAAATGACACACATTAATATGTCTATATATTTTACTTTTTATTAAACAAATTAAGGCGAGGTCGTAATATAATCAAACTTCTTTATTATATATTAAAACTAAACTAACTACCGATAAATTAATAATAATATTAAACAACATAATTTATATAAGCTAGGCGTTAAACGAAAGACGTTGCGTTTGCGTCCTTTGTTCCACGAAAACCGTAACGGATAAACATGGCACCTTAGCACCCGTGCCCGTGCTTCCAGTGTTATATTATCTGCTATATTCTTAGAAATTTTAAGAACATATATATTTTCTTTTTATGAGAACCTTACATAACAGGGAAGATGGCAAGGTTGGTCCGTCCACACTGCTTGCATTGATTTTTTCCAATTTTATTTTTACCATATTCTATTCATCGCTACGGGCTCGCGCTAAGTGCATCGCTCGGAACATTAATTGAATCAGACTTCGCTTTACATATATAAGCATTCTATTTTTATTATAGAATCTAGAGCAGATAACTAGTTATATTTGTTATCGAATAAAATTACAAAAGTAAAACAATTCTTTTGGAAATGTATTATTGTACTTACTGTTTTTAATCATGAAATTTATAATTTAAAAATGAAATCGACCGAAACTTAAAGAAATAAAAATAAAAACTACGAACATATTAATCGTAGAACGATGACTCAATTAAGAATCTATTCATTAAAATAAAAATATAAATTTTACGAGAAATTTTTGAAATATAATATGTATATTAACAAAAATTTCAATTCTGCATCTAAAACTGTCCATGAAACTTTAATTTGTATAGCTGCCGGTATAAGGCGTGGGCAGATTTTTTTTAGTATCTTCTCCCTTGGTTAATCTAGGCCTGATATGTTTTCCATATGTTATTTGAAATGTCTTCCATACGACGGAAAAAAATGATTGCTTTAGAGAAAAATTGACTAGATCCAACATGATTTAAATGACGTAGTGTTATTTTAATATATAATATGTACATAGGTTTGCAAAGCTTAATAAAATAAACTAAAACCTTTTCTCCTTCTACAGAAGAGTTAACTTAGACTTAGAAGCTTTCTTTTACTATAATAAAAAGTGGTTCGAAATGACATCTTCCTAATTGAAAAGTGTCATAATATGTCAACCAATAAACTAAAAATAATAAAATATTGACTTTATAACAATCGAAATGTAACGATATCTCTTCTAATGTAAGAATACATTTGTCGCTTCGTTATCCACATCGAGATGCGTTCCCACTACGTATGAAACTTACAATACTGTGACATCACGAATAATTAAAGAGATTATACATCTGTTTTAAGGTGCCTCGCTTGTTCTGGTAATGAAACAGCTCAGAATGGCAGCTGGGTGAGAAGAGCCACACCTCTCATTATCCAGTGGTCCGGCGGCTGCGCGGTGGGCAGCCTCATGAAGAGGATGTAGTTGGTGGAATGTCCTGTGGTCGAGAGCACGCCGCGCCGGTCACCCGTCTTATACAGCGGACAGTTGTAGAACACGTCCGTCGGTATATCTTCACGTTTCAGTGGGATCAGCCATACCTGAGACGAATTTACACATAAATCAATTGATGGTATCTAAACCTTAACCAAAATCAAACAAAACTTTTTTTTAAATCCACTTTTTTATATATATAAACGAGCAGGAGGCTCACCTGATGGAAAGTGACTACCACCGCCCATGGACATCCGCAACATCATTTTCAACATATATTAGCTATACCATATTTAAATGAAATTAACCGAAAATCTTATTTTAAATATTAGAGTAGAAGTTAGTAACAGTCATTTTTATATAAGAATTTTGTCATCCGACGCATATGTTACAGATAACTCATTTATTTCTTTACTAGCGTTTTGCCCCCGGGTTGTCTCGCGTAGTTCCCTTTTCCCACTGGAATACGGGGACAAAATGTAGCCCATGTTACTTGCTGATAATGTATTGCACCATTGCTCCATTGATGAAATAATTAATAAAATCGGTTTAGTGGTTTAGGCGTGAAAGCGTACAAACAAGCAAACTCACATTCACATTTATAATACTACTTAGGATATGTACGTTGCAAATAAGTATTTAAAAAAAATGTGGCTCACTTGTTATTATTTTTTAGGAAAAGTTACTTTGTAGTCGATATAACGTATATATGTATGTTGCGGTTTTATAATTAGAGAATGCATTTAAAATTATCCGTTATTGAAATATCTGCGATTTGCAAATTTGATTATACGGCGAAAATGTTCGTGAATACTTATTAGAACAGTTTAAACTGCAACAAGAGAGTTTGAATATTTTTGTTGCCAGAGAAATACAAACTCTCTGCCGCTCTAGCTTTCCGAATTGTATAATCCCACACACTATTTGCATTTTTTTTTTCTCTCAAAAATAATTTAAGGCGTGGTATTTTACTTAATATATTTCATATTTCACTAAAAAGTAAAAGTAACTAATGGTTTTTTTTATTTATCTACACTTTCAAAAATATACGGGATGATGACGTGCAAGGCTGAAGCGTGCTAGGTGATGCTTACCGTACTTAGCATGCTGTGTCATCACTGTAAGAATTCCTTGCCTTACAGGCATACCGTTACTCGGAGGGTTCAGTAGCTCTCCTACTATTAGTCGTGACGATAGCAAGAGACCTGATGTTCTGACATTTGTAAATGATATTTACTTACATTCCTTTGTACTTACCAGTCATCGCAATGCTATATTTGTCATAAAAAATATGTTTATTTTCCGTAAAGACTAACCGGTGGGAACTCGTCGTACAAAACTTTAGGACAAGACTCGTCGACGATGTAGTCCTCCATGTTCCAGCGCGCGCCCTCCATAAACAGACCACGGATGTACACGCCTTCCTCTGGAGGAGTCTCCAGGATGAAGGTGCGCTGGACCTTTTAATGTAAGAACACGATATTTATATTATATATATAAATATTTTCTCGTCTGTTTGTATCCGATTTCGATTTTTTGTTTGATGGCCATTGATAAGTTTTTACGTTAAAAAAAATTAAATAAGAGTAGAAAATCTGATCTGGAAGCGCTAATTAATATAAGTTTACTTCACTCAAATGTTAAATTTCTACTTCGTCACTAGTTCTTAATTAAAATGATTTATCTTCATCATTCAAAATTTCTAAATCACATTATATCACTTTAAAGTGGCATCAACCATTAGGATGGATATTGAATACATATAACGCTATGCGCGATCGAGCATCGATAATTAAGGGTCATCAGTGATTATTTTTCTAAATTTCAGTTTTCAACGAATGGACTACGCTTACTAATAATTATGTCAGGTTGAGACCGGATTTCGGCCAAGTAGTTTTATATCAATGACTAGCCAACTGCGCTGGATATATAATGCATAAGTGTGCACGCAAAAGCAGGTGTACTATCTAATCCTTCATTCTCATAATCCGACATGACTAATGGTTTAATGTGTTTTCCGAGATACAGGCGTTCAAAAAACTCCGATATAAAATATTCAAATGTTATCCAAAACAAAAGTATATAAGCTTAATATATTGAATCATTAGCGAGTGATGAGAGTAACCGTATTTCGAAACCCGAATGTAAAAATTAATTGATTCTATTGGAGAGCGCAAATGAATTTGGTTACAGAGCACTTAACAAAAAAGGTTACATGGAATTCAATAACGGTTGCGCTTTGTTTCAAATTGTATTACGTTATAGCATTTTAATGAATCAGTGAGCCAGGGACGACATTAATTAATATACGTATATAAATACAGTTTCTATTTATTTTCTATACAAGTATAATTATCAATACTATTACATATAATAAAAAATACACACATTCCACTTATCAAAGAATAGAAATCAACATCCAAGAAAACATATTTAACTTGTCATCACGCAAATCGCATTTTATTACAATTATTTATAGTTTCACATACAAGTATATTATATAGTCATACAAGTATATTATATAGTTTGTATAAATATTAAATAAACAATTCTTATACATATAAATATTTTTCTCGTATCTAGGAAGTGCCCCTAACGGTTCGGCTCAGTATAAGGCTTTATAAGTTTATCTATATAAGCGAATTTTTAGACAACAACATCTTTTAAAACTAATTATTACTTATATTTTCCTCCTTTTGTCGTATATGGCAAGTAGCTTACCTCATAGTGGAAGGCGAGCTGGTCGATGGGTATACGGTACTTGCGCGCGTAGCTCTGCTGTGCTGCCGTCAGGAACGCTTGGGGAAAGTAGAAACCCGAAAGCCAGAACACCACCGGCGGTCCGTATTGATGCCAGTGCTGTTAGATTTATAGTGATGGTGAGGTTGTGATTTATAGTCATTCTTCAAAGAAAAGTTTAAGTTATTTTTCAGTCTCCCATTCCAATTTAATTTCCAAATATGGCGTTATCACAATATTCAACTACAAAGGAAAATATAACTTACAATTAAAACATATTATTTATATCTACCTGTAAAAACTCAAGTCTGGCTAGTAGGTCACTAAAATATGCGGCAAGAGGCTTGAGCGACGGATAGCTCTTGCCGGCCCACAGCGCCGGGATGCGACCACGGACCATGCTCGTCAGCACTTCCTCTGTTATATCCGTGAGAACGCTAACTCCTGACAAAATATAATAATACTTTATAACTAAGAATCTAGTATATTTATAACTGTTGGTAGGCCTCTGTGTAAGCTGGTCTGGCTAGGCATTTATTATTCATCTCGTATTGCACCTCTTACTTGCAGTTGCTCCTGTAGAATTCTTTCAATCGAAATTGGGTGAATGAGCCAGTATAAAAAAAGGAACATTTACTGTGGTCGGAGGAGATGGTTACCAGCTGGTGGTCCCTTACTTGTTCCTATTGCACACAAAAATACTACAAACACTGCTTGGTGTTTTAGGTTTAGCATCTCATCTAACTAATTACTAACTAACCTTGGACAGCTCCAATCACAGCTCTGGAGCTCGACCTTACTACACTGACCAGTCGATCATATCTCGCCGCCTCCTGTATGACGACGATGGACATAGGTGTCATGTCGGCGGGCTTGATATCGCCTTCGTGCGACGGACCCGTCAGGATCTTGTTGGGTAGTCGTGCTAAGATATCATCAGCTATTGCCATCGCTTGTTGTTCTGGTGTAGCTCCACCACCACCCGCGGCCATTGTATCCTAATATTTACAAAATATAAGAACTATTTTCAAGTGATTGATTAAAATATTTTAATAAAGCCTTGGACAAAATACACAAATATAAATTACATATTCATAAAAAATATGTGTATTTTTAGGTGTAGAATGAATTTAGTATGCGAAATTTTAAATTAACGGCGTCTCAAATAATTAAGTTGCACTTAATATTTGAATGACGTATATTCAGTATTCGGCCGTTAATTCATCTTTGATGAGAAATATCGGTTAACCTCTATTTACCTGATATGCTTCTAGAACATATAAATTAATTGGTTTTGCGATTTTATAGTTAACAATTTACTGTTATTTTAATTGCAATCGTTTTGCATCTGAAGCGGAACGGAATTATACGGAGTTATACATTGTTTTGTTTAAACTACGAGACTACTTGCTCGACTATAACACATTCAATTTTAAGTCTTGTTTATTATGAAATCATGTCATAGAGAATTAATTTAATTATTCAATATGTAAGGAGCCTGGCACTCTTATATTCTTATGTTATTCAATTAATACTTAAGGTTTCTTAAATGGGGTTCTTAGCAATTAGGCAAATAAAATAAAATAAATGTTTTCAAAGTTTGTATCTTGTTTTTAGTTTAATATAAAACATATACATAATATCTTAATACATTTTACTTACCAAATATTGTTTCAGACGGTCCTTCGGGCACAATGAAAAACAGTATGATTAATTACTTTTGCAGAATAAAAAAGATAATGAAATTATACATTAAATGTTGCTTACCGTGCGATCCTTGAGTAGACGATGAATAAATGGAACAGAACAAAATATGATGGATTAGCTACATCAAAAAGTAATTGTTTACACAAAAATACAGAATTACTGCTGATTAACTAGTACATATACGATTAAATTCAACAACAAATTGTATGGGCTACTTCATAAATAAACTATTGGAAAGTAGAAAATATGAATAACAAGCTAATTACTATTTACCTGACCGTGAGAGCCAGATTATATATTCCATTGTAATATGAATTATATGACAAACATCTGTTAATTATATTTTCATCGCAGCGCTGTATGTGTAGTTGGGATTATTTTAATGGTAAGTAATCTACTAAATAATAAGTAATAAGTACTGGGACGAACTAGTATTTCCTCAAAGTATGAGCATTACAACAATTCATTGGTGTATTTAACCTGTGTGAGCAGCGCTGTGGTGAGCAGATCCTCAGCTTCACGGAAGTGCTTCGTGATGTCAGCGTTGGAGTGGAAGCCGAACACACTTGGCGGAGTCGCCACAGGAAGAGATCGAGCGAATGAAATGAAGTCGGAATGCTCTCGGAGTGACGGTATGTAGTATGTACCTAAAGTAAAAACCACAATATGATGGGAAAAAAAGAATATCCTCTTTATGTCAAGCTGTATAGATCCAATAGGGTGTGCATGATGTTCAAGGAAACAAACTTTTAACATTTTAATAATAGTAAACGTTAAAATTGAAAAACTTTTCAAAAATAAATTTTGAAAAATAAATCAATACTGATAAAACGAAATTACACGAATAATACAAAATATTAGGATAGCCGTACGAAACTTAGATTTGAACATACACCGCCGTGATTTTTGCGAAAAATTACTTTATTAATATTCGATTAGTGTTAAGTAATGAATAGTGCTTAAAGACACTTCTTGTTCTTTTAATTTCTCATACACTTATGTTATACCTATGTAAGAGTCTGTAAGGAATCAGTTGACGTCATAATTACCTGTGGATTCAAGTGGGTACTTGTCTTCCTCGATGGCCCGCGGGTTGTAGAACTTGTACAAGATGGTGTTGAGACAGCGCCGGTCCCAGTCGTCCGTCACGCGGCCGCCGTAGTTACACTCGCCCGTCAGGTAGCGCAGCGCCACGAACTGCACGTCCTATGGGACAGTAACGGATCGAACGTTGTCTCGTGCTTAAAACGACAACTCATTTTGTCATAACTGCAAGTTCTGTAGTCATCGTTTGTATTGTCTATGACGTCGTTTGTCCCAGTATTTTATTTAATATATATTACAATGTATATTACAAAAAAATACATTTATGTATATTATGTTAATAGCGCGTATCATATCATATGTACGATCATTTTGAGGTCAATCTGACTCACGCCTGGCGTAATAACTTTAAGCTTATCAAGTGAAATATTGCAAGCAAGTTGTTCTACCTTTTAAGCTACCTTTGGCTTAGATGAACGCTGACAAAACTTACTTCATACTCGTTCAGGAACATATAGAGCTGTGTCACACTGATGCGGAGGTCGGTCTCATTGAACTCGTATCTGATGTTCCAGCCGAGGGGGCCGAACTGCCGACGCTCCTGAACCACGGCGTGGAAGAAACACAACGCGAATAGAAGTTTCTTGAATATGTCCGTTTGCTTGTTACCCTCGAACCATTCTTGATCGTTAATCGGGTCGCTTTGATAGGAACGTGCAATGTTAGCTCGCAAACCTATTTAACGAGTAATTAATTTATCGTTATTGATCTATATTAAAGTACCTACTTAAGTAATTAATATATTTATTTTTTACAAGATTTCGTATTAAAAATATATTTAATTATCATACATTTCAGTCAGCTTACCTTGGGGTGGTTCATTAGTCATCTTAACGCCGTTTTGAAGAACATATACAGGGAAATGATCCGCTGGATAGGACGTTAACCACAACCTGAAGTCCGGGTGTGTTGAGTCTGGCGTCAGACCTTCGCATATCTGATGGGAAAACATATAGATCATACGAATATTACTAAGTTGTATACCATATATAGTATGCATGTTTTAGTACCTTTTCCAACATTGGCATCCAGCTCTTAGCTAAGTGACAGTTTTGCAATACCACCCAAGTGCCACTACGGACCCCTTCTTCGATCAATTTCACTGCAATTGGACCTTGGCCTTGTCCAAGCGACAGGGAAAACAAACGTGAAGATCCGAAACCCTAGAATTTATAAAGATCATGACTACCTGCGCCTGTACTGAAACACATAATGTTGATATATTTGTCACCTGATCATCAGCAAACTTGAGTAACGTGCCCATGGGGTCCGAGCCGGGTGTTAGAACGAACAAAAGCGGAATACAACAATGCGAATCCGCGTAAGATGAGGCTAAATCGAACAGAGGCGGTTCCACAAATTGACGACCCATTTGCGCTGAAATTATATTATTACATTGTAAACGTATTGCAATATATTTATCTTATACATTATGGATAACTGTCAAGTAAAACGAACCTTCCACAAAGTTTTGAACGGCGGGTACCATCATATCCAAGCGCATACAACGCAGCACCATCATTTTCTTAAACCAAAATTAAGACATCAATTACACAAGAACGACAACTCACACACAACTACTAAGAAGTATCGAAACGACAGCAAAAGTAACCACAAAGCATTTTATATTCTGGATATTTTGTTTGTGATGCTGCCTGGAATAATACATGTACCTACCTAAATGCATAATATGTTATGTTTTTTTTAAGTTTGATTATTATTAAAGGTACAACATGACAAGTCACCTCAAACATATCGAGATTCGTATTCCACGGCGCAGGCAAGGGTTGGTTTTGTGGATCGCTCGTGTCACAATACGCTTCCCATTGATTCAGATGCGCAGTAAAATGATTCACTATACCATGGAACTTATCGATTTCGTTAAGCCTGAAACCAGAAACAAATCACCGAAGGTGTTACTTTAACATATATAAAACTAGCACTTCGACCGCGACTTCGCCCGCGAAAATTTAATAAATAGTATTGAAAGTAAATATGTAACTTGGTGTATGTTAATAGACGAAACGTACGATAGCCATAGTTTGTTCAAACCGTGATATTTTTCTTACTTAGAGATTTTTTATACCCGTCATAACTTCTAAACCAAAAAGTCCGATCCGAATAATTTAAAGTGGAATTTACTTTGTTTCGTTTTAGGTAGGGGTCTCTAATTTTTTGATAGTAAAATATAGCCTATGTTACTCGGTAAAGATGTAGTTTTCTAATGGTGAGATAATTTTAAAAATTGATCTAGTAGTTTTTGAGTTAAATCGTAAAAAAACAAACAAAAAATCTAATCTTTCCTTTTTATAATATTAGTATAGATAATCGAAAAGCTATAATAACCGACAAGGCCAGCCCAAAATTAGTGCACTATATAGTATAGTAATACTTACCGCAGACCTATAACTTTCATCTAAATAATTAATTTGCCATTTTGAATTTTCTACTATTAAACCAACTAATTTATTGATTGAAATAACGATCCTTTCCCATCGCATAGTAATATACTTATATAAGAAATACAATTTATAATATTGTAACACAAATATTAATTGAATATAACATGGATTTTGTTTACATTTAACATATTTTCATGTTTTTAATGAATGCGCTGTATCTATCCTACTCCAAATCTATACATATTTCGATTTCAAAATTATTATAAAGTAATAATATGATGTAAAAAATAAAATATAAATTCCTGGCCTACGTTTACCTGACATAGCAATGAATGCTCTATTTATGTAATGTACGAGTACTTACTCAGTACTAATATAATGTATGAGCTACTTCATATAAAATATTTCAAACCCATTGAACTCTGCCCAGGCCTGTGGGCTGAGGAACGTAACGGGGTTGGGAGGAACGTGGCGCGGCTGAGCGCCGGCCAGCAGGAACATTACGTTTGATTGAAGGAGCCTTCCCTCCGCCACCATTATCGTAACAGTGAGAAGCAGCGAAAACACCAGCTTATCCTGAGCATTAATGAAACAAATTGGGTAAACTGAAGTATTGATCTGAGATTAAAATATCTGACGCAAAAGAAATATGTAAACAACATACTTTTTCAAATAGACTCCTGCAGATGTTTGCATACAACGAGTAGGTGAAGTGCGCTCGCAGGATTGCAAGCCTTTCAGGAATCTCTTCCACCTTTTCGGTATTGTCGATAGACGCCGTAAACAATCCTTCGAACCATCCCAGAGAGTACTGGTACATGGGATCGATATTCGCCAGCGACGCTTTAATAACAAAATATATCTGTGTAATAGATTTATCGTTACATAAAAATAAATAAATACATAAGTCATACCGATTAAGAAAAATAAGTTTGTTGAATGAACTGCAATCGGGATGTAGTCGTTTCTGGCTTCATCGATGGCTTTCTCGGTAACCATAGCTACTTCTTGTTTCTCTTTAATCTCATTAGCCATATCTTTAGCGGAATTCAAAATCTGAAACATATATATTACATTTATTAAGCTAATAAGTGAACGCTGGTGTGAATTACTGAGATCTGTAATATGAAATAATTTATGTAATATCATTTCATCAGTTTTTATTAAATATTTCTCAATAAAGAGAAAAATGAGGTAAAGCTGTAAGATAATCGCAAAACTATGAAGAAAATATAGTTGAAATATACGTGGGAATAGAATAATTTTAATAGACGTAGACGAAATGAACAAACATGTTACCTGAACTGCTTCTTCATCTTCTAGTAAATGTTCAGAAGTAGACAGCACATTCAGAATTTTCTTTTCTATTTCCTGAAGCAGGCGGCGATGCTCAGCACCTTGAGTTGTAAGGTCCGCCTTAGCTTGCTGTAAGTCTGGCCTTTCCCGGGCCACCACTCTCGCTAAAAGCTGTGCTTCTAATCCGTCTTTAGCCAGCATAAAGTTCACCAACGTGACACGAACGCCAACTTCCGGCAAATAGTGTGGGTTGGCCAATTTTGTACTAATATAGAGTCTGTGCATTTCAAAAATAATTAGAAAAGAAACATAATATTAATAATTATTATTAAAACATAGTTCAACGTACTTAAAATCTTTGCTATATTCAACGATTGTATCTCCAATTTTAATACAAAGTGCTCCGCCTTGTCTGAACGTCTGTTGCTGCAACAGCGGCTCTAACATCGGATCTAATTCTTCCAGAACGTTTTCCAGTAGAACCTAAGTATATAATGTAAAAAGCTATGAGTAAATAATTGTTATTGTACTCGCAAACTGGTGGATGTTATTTAATTTGAAAAAGTCAATAGAAATATATAATACAAAAACTCGTAGACGTAATTCACACAACACAGGCAAAAACCTATCCATTGCTGAATTTCTAGATTACTGGTAAGGCAAAACCTATTTTTTAAATAAATAAAAATAGCGGAAAATAATACATTTTAATAAAAGTGCAGTACTATTAATACCATTGTAAAATATTTGACAAATGGTGTTAAAATTATTTAATTAAATAACGGATAATTGTTATAACCGGTTGTCCAAATTGCACGGCGTTTTCCAAAATGCGACTGAGATCGGCCTGGGTCATGCGCACCACGCTCAAGTTATTAGGTTTCTCCATATTTTTGATCCAACGATTCGCTTGTCCCTGAGGATCTATCATAAGTGGCCAACGGCGTGCGGTCCTAAAATAAAAAGTCAATTATTATCGTAAACTTGCGTAACACTTAAACATACGCTTATCATAAGCCAAAAAACCTATCTGTATGTTATATTAGTCAAAAAATAGGAATAGAATAGGAATTGCTATATGAGTAAAAATTATTATATAAATATCATTTGAGTAGATTAAAAAATAAATAAATTCAGTATGAGAATTTCTCACCTAGAAAAGTATTATTTTTTTATTTTTTTTATAGCATAGGTAGGCGGACGAGCTTATGGACCACCTGGTGGTTAGTGGTCAACAAGCCCATAGACATTGGCATTGTAAGAGATGTAAACCATCACTTACATCGCCAATGCGCCGCTAACCTTGGGAACTAAGATATTATCTCCCTTGTGTCTGTGATTACACTGGCTCACTCACTCTTCAAACCGGAACACAACAATACCAAGTACTGCTGTTTTGCGGTAGAATATCTGAGGAATGGGTAGTACCTACCCAGACGAGCTTGCACAAAGCTCTACCGAGTAGACAACAACAAAATATTTTGAGATCAACAACAAGCAAAGTAACAAGTGGCATAATATTTTAAGTTAAGAAGAATTAAAATACATACATAATAATAATTGCACTCTGTACGCTAAAGTCGTCCGCCGGTAGTCCGTCAATGTTCCACTGCTGTATGGTGACGGGTTCGCCCAGCGATTTGATCAGGCTGTAGTTCAGGGTGCACACAATGCCACACTCATGACACTCGTGTGCCCACTTCTTTACCTATTTCATTTAGATTATTTAATTAGGTTTTGAATTCAGATTTGAGCTATTTTAAGTATCACTGTGTTTCAGTTTTTATCAGGTAATATTGGATTAAGAACAAATACTAGTCTAATTTTAAAATGATATGCTATTATCCTTAAACTACGATTCTAATTTTTTTTAAACGTGTAGCTTACTTGTTCATTTCTAAATGCAGCTGTGAATGGTCCCAAATATGCAATGATTCCAGCAGCAATTAATATATCACCTGAGAACAAAAATTGTCAAACATTAACTTGCCAAACATTTAACTTTTCAATTGAAATTAATTTAAATTTATATCTTTTCAATAGAAAATGTACAATATATATATATCAACGACATGGGAACTTAATCACCAGTAAGCGAGTTGTATGTTTCTCGTAGTGTCTTAGCGATGATCGTCCAGCGCGTCTTTTCTCCTCCCAATCCGGAGATAAGCATCTCTGCTCTCTTCAGCTTGTTGCTACAGTCCATCACTTCATTGTCGAGAAGTCGTTGCTGACGATTCTGTTCAGATAGTGCTTCCTCCAGTTTTGCCAGCTTGTCTTGAACCTACGGCGTTTTTATAAAATGTAATATAGTCTCATTTTGCTACGTATATAGCTCACAATATATTTGATTGCACTGTTTTGTTTAAGCTGTACACATAAAGCACTACAATAATATTGAATGTGATTGTGAGCTTCATACCTTTAACAGACAAACAGTTTAGGTAAATTTTACAATTTCTCAATTTTGTTAAAATATGAATAGGTAAAATTTATTTATTTATTTATTTATTAGATGAAAATTGATACTAGTTGTGTTTATGCGTCATTTGTGTTTTCATTATATTTATGTTATAGATAAATGTGATTTACTTCTTTCAGCTGCGCCTGTTTGACGGCGAGTGCAGCCATGGCCTTGTCGTAGACCGCCTGCGCGGCCGCTAGTCGCTGCTTCTTCGGCGCCACCACCTTCGCCACCTTATCGTACTTCGTCATTGCTATCACCCACTTACACATTCCTAAATTAAATAGATCGCAAATTTATATATACATATATTAAACATTTTTCAATAATAAGAAATATCAAGAGAGGTTTTGTTGTATCTGAAGGATAAATTCTTCTTTCTAAGCTTCCAAGTAATACCACTACATACACATAGTGTGTTCAGTAGGTGCCTAAGTACCTTCAGCTGCAACTGACACAGCTCTAATCTTCTCCGGTACAAAGCCGTCATCTTGCATAACAGTGGTCATGAGTTTCTTCATAACAGGCGGAGGAATGTTGTCCTTATCGTAGTTTTGCAGTGATTCTAGGAACTTTATATCATTCAGCAACTTCTTTGAAGGACCCCAATAATCTTCTATTGTACCAACACCAGATGGATTTGGAATTTTGTCTGCCTTTACTTCCTAAATATTAAGCATATGTATTAATTACTAAATATAATAAAATTATTTTATTTAATAAATAACAGGTATGACTTAAAAAGTGTGAGTAACATGATAATCGAAAATATCATATTCTTAATGGCATAAATAAATGTAAGACGTAAAAGTTACTGCACATATTTACCATTTCAACTTATTACTCAAATAAAAAAAATCTGAAATATAATAGTAATAAAATCTCCTTACCGGATCATCCTATGAATGCATTGAAAATAAGAAAAATATTATTTATATGTAAAAGTAGACGTAGTTAAAAACTTATCAATGGGCCAATATTACAAATGATTATAAATAAGGCCCGGCTTCCACCAAAGCATAGAGGAGAAGTTAGTGAGGAGCGAAGGAGAGGTTATATTTTGGAAATAACCAATCAGATATCGTTATTTCCAAATCGTCACTCCATTAAATTTCGGTGGACATCATACAAGGAGAAGAGATGTTTTATTTTTCTAAGCGCTGGTGCAACGGATATATGAGGGATGTGCGGCGAGCAGGCAGACAGCCGCGGCTGAGATGACAAAATGTGTGCTACTTGTCTTTCATGTTCGAACATTTGCGCTAAATTGTCACTCGGGGATAACAACGCCTTAGCCGAGCTGGCATTAGTGGAAACACCCCTCCCATCTGATCGGCGCGTTGTTGGAAAAAAGCAAAATATATATTTAAATATCAAAACATACTTTTAAAATACAAATGGCTTCCATTACTAGCTTAATGCCTCTGGGTGGACTCTTCATGGTCTTGATGAAGGTAATGTCTTGAGGGGTTAAAGTGTCAAGAGCAGCTAGAGCAGCATTGAGAATAGGCATCGCCTCAGCGAGATCAGCATCGCACTCGTCTTTGATCCCTTGAGCTTCTTTTGCCTAAAATGGAAACAAATTTTATACATAAACTAAATAATAAGTATAATAATATCCTCACACATTCACACAAGGCAATCTGATCCCAAACTAAGCAGAACTCGTACTATGGAAACCAGACAACCGATATACTTACATATATAACTTTTATTTTGTAAATACATACATACTGATATATATATATAGATAATTACACCCCACGACCTGCGGCGTGAAAGGCCGCTAATCTTACTAACCACGCCAACCGGCTCGTCATCTATTTACTTATTTATTTATCTATGATCAAATAATGAGTTAAAGGTTAATATCATGTAGGTATAAATTCTTATACCTAAGAAAATACCTAAAAGATTTCTCTACAGGTAACACTTGTTTCTTATTTTATTTTATGCGTTCATCTATCAATCATTCAATTTTTTTTTACACTACTGGTACTAATTGCGTTAAGGTCTGTAACATGAGGAGCTAGTAGAATTGTAGATTTCTTACAAAATCATTGAAGGATATATTCTAGTAAATGCCATGCCCAAGCGTCTGGTCACCTATATTATTTTACTAACCTGAGAAAGTTAAAGTCGATGATTTTTTTATCAGGGTGAATAAAGTACGAAAAAAAATAATATCATATATTACTGTTTTTTATAAGGGCTATTATTATTTAAAGCTGTGTACCTGTTCTTCAGCTGCCGCTTGATCGGCCAATACTTCAGCTTCTACTAATGCAACTCCCTCCTTTTCCTTCTCCACTTTAGCTGTAGTCTCTGCTACCGCAGCAGCGCCAGCTGCCAATTTCGGTTGCAAGACTTCCAGAGCTTCTTGCAGTGCCGCAACTGATTTAGCAGCTATTGCTAGCTGGTCAAGCCCAGTTATGTATCGTTTTTCACTTGTTAACAACTCTCTGTAAATTTTATTTCATATTTTACAAAAAAGAAACGTATATATATAAATAGTCTGTAAGTCATACAATTTACAGTATGGTAGCATCAAACGTAGGAAACTTACGTTCGTTTCTTTCCCAACAATGCTTTAAACATATTGATTAATTCCAGATAAGCGGTTGGCGTGACATAATTATATCGTTTTAAACGCAAGAGGAATTGTTTAGTTAGCTCTTGAGTGTCCGTGTGGAACAATTGACAGAGCTTAATGGCTGTGTCTCGTTCAAGGTCTGTTAACTCGACGTCTTTTAAAAAGCGAGTAGCTACTGCGAGCAATGCATCCGGAGGCCATTCCTGCATAATAATAACGTAATAACAATAATATATTTTCTATTAATATAAAATCCTTTTATTATGTAATAGATTAATTACAATCTATGAAGAACCGGCTTACCTGAAACCAGTCAATGGTGCAACAGTTGACAAGCGATGGGAACTTCCGTATGCGCGTGCGCAACGATGTGCCGGCCGGTGACATGGCCAGCACGATGTGGAGCTGGTCGCGCACGATCGACACAAAGTACGCGTAAAGAGCCGTCGGGCTGCCGTCCGTTTGCAGCGATTTGTCGCGTTGACGATCTATCTGATTATTTTAAAAGTTTATTTTAAATGTGCTGCTTGTTTTATCACTTTTATAATAAAATGATAAATAATAAAATGAAACTCGTTCTACTCTAATAAGCATTAAGCATATAATAAAATAAATACTTTTAATATATATTATAGTGCAGAAACTTACTACTCGCATCTTCTCACATAGTTCCGCCTTTTCATCTGCTACGAAAATATTCGGGACTTCTCCGGAATTTAGCATGTTATTAACATCTTCTAAAAATCCTTCTTCTTTGATCTAATTAAACAAGGTAATTATATTAATTAAATATACAAAAAGATTTTCATTTTATCACGTTTAGTCCCATAGACTTACTTGTGACTCAATGAACAAGAACACCATGTGCAGATCAGGTGTACTTGATTTACGTAACAAAGTCTTTAAATCCTCGCGCCATTCGTTTTTACCATAAGTTCGGCTCATTTCTACCTATAAAGACAACATTACTATTTATAATGTAATTCGTTTTAAAGTAACTTTGTACATATTCTTCCAAGTGTCTTATCTTTCCAAGTTTATTTCTCATTATTCGAAGGTATGAAACTTTAAACCTTATTAAATATGTAACAATTTTCAGTATGTATTAGTACAATTGCATAATAATTTCCTTATCATTTTATGATATATAAACCACGAAAATGATTTGATTAGGTGTCGTAATGGGAATTTCATCATCATCATCAGAATTTCATACTGTATAAAATTAAATTAAAAGATTCAGTTTTAATAACAAAGCTTGACCTGGAAGAGATCGTACTCGTTGATGTGCGCGGCGAGGCGTGTCAGTGACTGCCGGCCAGAGCCGCCGAGACCCACCAGCAGTGCGTGCGAGCGCGGCTGGGTCAGCACGCGGCACACACGTGACACGTGCTCGATCGCGAACCTTCACAACAAAATTTACAACTAATGCAGGTAGGCTTGCTAAGAAAACGCTATTGATTCCCTACTTAAGTAATATTCTGGATAAAATAATACATTTAAATGATGGTAACAACCATGACCAGCCGTGCACTCCAATTCACTGTAGCGAATTTATTTTATACTAGCTATGCTCCGCGGTTTCGCCCGCGTAAATTTAATAAAAATATAATGAATAAAAATCAGCCTAGAGCCTTCCTCGATAAAAGGACAACACAACACGAAAATATTATTTAAATTTGAACCAGTAGTTCCTGATATTAGCCGATCAAACAAACAAACTCTTCAGCTTTATATATTAGTATAGATTTGTTTTATTTTGTAAATGTAAGTTACATAGTTTTTCTTTCATTATTAAAACAGGTAACTGTAAAAAGCCCATAGACATTGGCGACGTAAGAAATATTACCATTCCTTAATATTGGGAACTAAAGTGTTATATCAATCAAGTGAAAGACATATTTTATCTACTTTAAATACCAGAAGCGATAAAAGTATCTATTTTCATTTAGGAAACAATTTATTACTACCAAATGTGCATTTGAAATAAATTAACAATTTTTATTGTAGTTATGATTCACTATTTTGGCTTTAATGGCTTTCACATATAAATAACAAAATATAGATTAGATATATATTGTGGCGGGCATATTTTGGACAATTTACACAATATATGTATAAATTGTAGGCTATGTGTTATTCTGATGTATAAGCTATATTATTGTAAAGTTTCATTAAAATAGATTCAGTAGTTTTTACGTGAAAGAGTAAGAAACATCTATCCATACTTGCAAACTTTCGCGTTTATAATATTAGTAGGGATCAACTGTACCGAACATAATGTACTTATTTATTAAGAATGATAAAAATAACTCCAAGTAAAAAACAACAAACATGGAATATGACAACAAGGGGTTGTTCTGTACGAGAACATAATTTTAAAATTATTAGAATGATAGATAAGAGTATTTACTCTCATCTATCAATCTCAGTTTAAAATTTGCATGATAAAAAAAAGTAAAAAGAAAGTAAGTGAAAAAAAAGAATTTTATAAATAAGAGAGAAGATAAAATCGATAATAATTAATAAAGAAATAATGCAAAAAAAATACCTAAACAGCACAAGATTCATAGGCTTTTTAGACATGTTGTTAAACTCCACAAGGTAAGCGTCCACGGTCGAATTTAAATGCTCCATGTTAGTGGTTTCCATGTAAAAGCGCGTATCCACTTTTGGATTGGCAAAGTCACAGTATATTAAATTGCGTAAATGTAAATCTGTAATCTAAAAATACGCACATTACAATAGTAGAAGTAATATTATGTGTAATATTTTTAATTAAATGTCTGATAGTCATAGAAAATCAGATCAATTACAATTGTGAAATTCAATTCAATAATTAAGCGCTGAAATACACGAAAAAATTGGCAAGAATCAAAATTCACAGAATGATGATGGTGTCTTTTGTAACAAGACCACCAGTTTGTGTGATTAAAATTATTTTAATAAGATATGTATCGTATGAATAATCGTATTCTTATACATATATAGAATTTATTTATTATGTAAGTATATATCTTTTAGTATTTATGTATATGTATTTAGGCATATTATTTATTTTTATTAAGTTTCTAAATATTAAATTAATTTTAGTTGATTGATAAGTTGATTGGGATTGCACACTATACCCGATTATACTTTCTATCTTAAAAAATCTTTTTTTATAGAGGTTGCCTAGAACACATCACTTTCGGTGATAAGGTCGCCTCTGCATACTTTATGTACTATCATTTTTGTATAATATTTGTTAATTGTGTGCAATAACAACTTAATAAATAAATAAACTTACGGTATCTTTTGGTCCATCAAGCAGTCTCGCGAGCAGCTTATCGAGCTCATCGTTTAAATGAAGGTGGGTTGCTTCCCGCAAACACTTCACAAGCCAGTGACGGTCAGCATCTTCCGTCAAACGATCAGAGAACACTCGGAGACATTCGTGAATCCATAGCCTCTTGATAGATTGAAGATCAGGTGTTACTTCTGGTACTGACAATAGTACACCCTGGAGAAATCCATATGGTTTAATATATATATATATATATATATATATATATATATATATATATATATCAACTAATATACATGTAAAAATATATTTATATATATATATTAATTTTTAGATACATACCAATATAACTTTAGAAAAATCTCGTAAATTAAAGGTGTAGTGTGATTTAGAAGGCGTAGGCAATAAATTTAATCGGCATTGTTTGTATACTTCTAATGTCGCCGATACTATTTCTTCAATACACGGATCAAAGTCTTTTGAAAAACCTCTGCAATAAAAACTCTTGAAAACAAACTACTCTTAGATAAAAAAATATATGGAAAAATGTAATTAAGTTCCCAACCTCGTATCTAAATGCCACAGCATAATTCTTCCGAAAATAACTTGAAGAGTCTCGTCGTCAAATTCATCGATGCAAAAGAATGAAAAATGTCTCGAGAATCTTGGCGTTACTAACTTAGCACCAGGCGTGGGCTTTCCCATCGCACACATGAACTGTAGACATACATTTAATTATTTATTTGATAAGTGCATACCAATGAAAGAAAGTTCATTTGTTGGTCGACTGATGACTAACGTTCTTAAAAAAAATACAATTTAATTAAAATATTACGTTTACGTACTAAAATACGTCAACTGAATACTCATATAATAATATCCTAGAATTAATCGTTATGAAATAATATTATCTTTTAATTTAGACACTTTTGATTATTATGAACTTCCAAATTTTCAATAAATACCACTAACATATATTTTGAGTTTAATTTAGACGGCAAAGCGATCCAGCGAATACTATCGATTTTCAGCAGTAAAATAATAATTGATGAGTTGGAGATGAGTACCCAGACTGTTCTAAATATGGCCTTACAACAACACCGGTCAATTGAATATTTATGTCTAATACTTCTAACTTTTTTGTGAAAGTAATGGTAATTCTTATTTAACAAAATAAACTAAGCAATTGTCTACTAACTTGCACATCAATAAGATGCATCGCGACATTAGTCTTGCGATCGTACCACAGCCCGAGATCGATGCCCTGTCTCAAAACTTCGATTGGAGGCTGAGCTCCGTACGTCTCCGCTTGAGGCATGCTCACGTCATCCACGAAGACCACGCAGTAGCATCCGATGGGAGGACCGAAAACACCTCACAAACAAAATATTCGATAAAACATAACATATAACAACAGACCAAAATATAAAATTAATACAATTGGTATTTTCAATTAATAAATTACAAAAGTCTTATACATTGCTAAGTAATCTTCGAGAAATATTCGTTGTATGAAAAAAAAATAAAAAAGGAATATTCAAAGGCTATATATATCAATATCTACCTTTTCTTCTCTTATCCAGTTTACCCATAATAATGTCCTGCGTTTGATTGCAGTTTGTTTGAGCTGAGAATGCCATTATCAGAGCTTTATATATCTTCGTGTCCACTCTTTTAACTAAGAAATCCTAAAAAGCAAAACAATATTAAAACTAATAGCAAAAAAATATATATTAATTGGAAAAGACTTCAAACGTACGATGATATATGAAGACTTTCCCGTGCCAGTAGGTCCAATCATCATCACTGCTTTTTGATGTGTTACCAGCAGTTTGAATAGTGCCAAGTACCGTACACTATCTAAAGTCGTCACGAGTATTTGATTGGGGGGAGTATCGCGGCTGATAGGTGGAGCTGCGGTTACGTCATCCTGCCATGGCTTCCATTTGCCTTTACCCTAATATTGAAATATTTTTTTCACATTAGTATGAATCTTACATATTTTACAACCCTATATATTTAACACTGATTCTACGAATAGCCTTACTTACTTCTTTTATAAAGCGATAATCATAAACAATTCCATCTTTTGGTATTGTAAATATGTACTGTTTCTCTGGTTTTGCTATCTCTTTCGGATACCCTAAAACTTCTATAACCTGTAACAATTTGGAAGCATTTTTGAAATGTCGAAAATCCTTATATATTTTTTTTACGAGAAACAAATGTTTATACCTTTTCAGGGAAATCTTTTTCAAGTAAACCACGGAATAACATGTCAAATTTCGCTCGGCCATCACTCTCTAAGGTTGCCCCAATTGACCAAATACACGAAAAGAAAAATACACCCTATAATGAAAAAGGTTTTGCATTAAGCACAATACAGTACATTACAGTACAGTACATTACAGTACAGTACATTACAGTACAGTACATTACAGTACAGTACAGTACAGTATAAGTACAGTAACAGCCATTAATAGAGACATATCTAAAGCATCATACCTCAAGTTGAGCTCTTGTATCGAGATCTGATAATTGCTCAACATATTTCTCATCGTAAAAATCATCCATAAAAGCGTCGAAAAGGTTCATACACGCCTTCACCAAGTTCGAGCGCGATGTTATGTACATTTGCTAAAATATAAACAAATAGGAAATAACTATCTCGATAGAAACTAAAAATAGCTGCACATTAAAATTAAAATAGTCTATTTTTATATACTATTGTAAATTTCACCTTACCTTAACCTTTCCAGAGAGTTCAACAAGCCAAAGCAATGGCGACATGAATCGATTGAACAATGTGCGGATATAATTACGGTTGAAGCCATGTAGTGTGGAAGGTAAAGTATTGAGCCAAGATTCTAACAAACACTTCCAGCCAAGACCCTTCGGCTCCATGTAGATCATACCACAACGAGACACCTAAGTTGAATATTTAAAATAATAATAGGAAGAAAGAGAGAATTCCACTACGTAGCATATTTTATTTCAACTTTAAATAATGGTTCGTTATAAAATTAAATATACTAATAAACATGTTCTTTTTGAAAATGTCTATATCATCAAATGAATGTGCGAACAATCAGTACTAATTAATATTGTTAAGTTTATTATAATTATGATTTATTATATGATTTTAATTACTGAAATAATTAAATGCTAATAACAAAACAACATTGATCGAGTTTTTTTAAATTATAAATACCGTAGCCGGTGAAGCAGCTTCAAGGTCCATGGGTTCGAAGATAAGATTAGTAGTCGGCGCCAGCTGGATGATTTCGCCGCTCATCAAACACAACTTCTTATTATCATCCAATACTGTATTGAGGTTCTCTATCCAAATTGCATCCACAGGCCCATCAAATATAAGCCATTTTCTACAAATTATATCCAATGTTAAATTTTATCAACATAAAATTAGGCAAATGACTAAAAACCAAAATGTTAATTATATGAGTACGTAAATTCGCTTGAGCGAAAAGGTTTTTTTAAATGAAATTATTTTCTGTTATAATAAAATTTACTAATTATAATTGCCTATTATCGTTGGGCGATACTGCAAAAGCTCTATAACTGACTGCAAGAATTCCGTCTGACCACTCGTGAGAGACTGGATCAAATTGTCCATAGAGTTGGCCCATCGTTATAGACTTTGGATTTATCACAGTCCACTCTACGGCGTTTTCATCCATTAAACCCTGAAATAACATTAAATACAAATTAGTTTCTATATAATATACTTTAATGAAATAAAAATTTTTGTACAGACCTTTTCAGACACTAATCCCAAAGCATGTCCAAGAGCGTGGTAACATTTTGTCTTACCGGAGAATGGAAAACCGACTAACATTAAGCCGTGCCTTACTAAAATCATCTCATATAATTGAAGAACCTGCAAGTGAAGCCCGATAAGTAAATCATAATCTTTGGCGGATTACATATTAGTCAACTAATTTTGTTACCTTTTCAATAAAGAAATCATTAGCTTGAAGATTAAGTGGTACGCAAACTTCTTTCAAACACGAAACCAAATGTGGTAGTCCCGGTTGAGGCAAAGGTAGTCCCGGGAATAAATCTCCAATGATACCCTGTTACATTTATCAAAATATAATTGTTAAACAAAAGGACCCGTGTTGGTTCAGTCAATATCATAAAAAGCATATTATCGACCGCGATTTCACATATCATAAGTTTCAGCAAATTGGTACAGTCGTAGGTAAAATGATCGTAATTCTATCATCGACCATCATATAGGTCTTACATCAATTGTTTCAAATGCATATTGTAACCTACCATGAAGAGTGGAACGTCGTGTTCGAGAAACTTGGGTAAATTCACATCTTTTATGGAACGTAACAAAATAACATCCTCAACTTCATCCGGGTAGCGCAATTTCAACGCACCAGCTGCTCTCAACACAGACTTTACAGCGCGCATACCTGTGAATGAGATCTTAACAATATTATACTTATAACTTTAAAACTTGTGAGTATTATTAAAACTATATAAAAATATGAACCATAATCATAGTGACTTTGAGAGGAGAGCTGCTCAGAGCAAAGTTTATAAGTGGCTACAATCTTGACGGCGAGTGGTTTTGCATTGAGGTACCCAAACGCGTACAACTCGATCTCTGATATGAGCACGTAATCTGGTACCATCATAGCTACCGACCGGAACAGTGCCTAGTAAAAGAGAAAATAAGAAATGATAATGTAATTTTCACGCATTCAATTTAAAATTAAGCAACATTGAAAAAACAACAATTATAGACATCGTTTTAAGTTTTACGTAATTAGTTTAATGCTTCAAAATCAGACCGCAAGTTTTTTTCAAAAAGTAGCTTTAAGTATTCAAATATTTTTTATTTAAATTTGGTTTACAATGATCTTAAAAGTATTAAGTAAATTAAACCAAATTATGCCTTATCACCATGCAATATTTATTGTTACTTTTACATATATATCTTCTAATCTATTATTATTGAAACATAATTAATATGCTTGTTAAATAATAAAAAAATATTCTCAAATATTATTTATGTAATGTCTTAAATAACTTATAAAGTGTTAAGAGCGTTTGAGACAGAGAAGTTTTTAATCAGAATTTATTATAAAGTAATAATACTGATGAATTTAACTTAACTTGATGGTAGAGCTTTGTGCAAGCTCGTCTGTGTAGATACCATCCACTCATCAGATATTCTACCGCAAAATAGCAGTATTGGTTGAAGGCAGTGCAATTACAGGCACAAGGGACATAACATCGTAGTTTCCAAGGTTGGTGGTGCATTGGCGCTGTTAGCTATGGTTTACATCTCTGACAATGCCAATGTCTATGGGCGTTGTGGACCACTTACCATCAGGTGGCCCATAGGCTTGTGCAAAAAAAGGTTAAAAAGAAACATACACATAAAATTAAAATCAGCTTTACCTTCAAATTGTCAGGTAATTCCGATCTGCCAGCATAACCCGG
The DNA here is from genome assembly GCA_963151315.1 of Nymphalis c-album. Taxonomy (NCBI): domain Eukaryota; kingdom Metazoa; phylum Arthropoda; class Insecta; order Lepidoptera; family Nymphalidae; genus Nymphalis; species Nymphalis c-album. The sequence goes on along the minus strand of OY720590.1, from coordinate 4,701,825 downwards.
ATTCATAGTAATGAAGACTGCGCAAGACTTATCCAAATGCAGCAGCGTTCCCTCAAATAATAGCTCAGTTGCTCCAGAGTTAATACCCCTTTGTATAGACAATATTTGCTGTGCAACTACCGACAGTACTTCGAGATCAATACGATTAAACTCGTCGAAACACGACCACGCACCGCATGATGCTAAGCCCTATGGAATTTTATAACAAAAGTGTACCGCTTTTCAGTTATTATTTTACTTTCCAGCTTGACTATGAAGAATAATATATTGCATTCATCGTATTTTCAGCACATATTTTTATTGCAGTCATTAATTAAACAAACGACGATGTTTACTGATTATTATTTACAGTGATAATAGATAGAAATACCTTAAAGAACTTTCCTAGTGCAAGATAATCGAGTCCATCGGAACAGTTGAACACAACGCACTGTTTGGCAACGGCCTTCGCTAGATCTTTAGTTGTTTCTGTTTTACCGGTGCCGGCTGGACCTTCAGGGGCACCACCTGATAAAAATATGCAAAAACTATGTATCTTGATATATGTACGTAATATTTAATATACTACAATATATTTTATATAATCATTTAATTATTGCTTACTGTCTTCTACGAAGTTGAAAAAAGATTTCACATACCCAGATTCAGATGCAATGCCCCAAATAGTGTTCTGAAGCATCTATCAGTAAGAGGAGTCACTACCAGTCTACCCGTATTGCCGAGGTACTCGTAGCCGTACATCAATTGAGAATTAATCATACGTGTTGCAATCTGCATAGAGTTGTCTTCTTCTTGCAACTAACAACAGAATGGCCATTTTAAAAACATTTGAACCAAATGGATATCTTTAAAAGTATTATAAATCAGCTATGATTTAGTCGGGAGAAAATGTGAATAATTTTGTCGTTATTTTAATGTAATTATCACAGAAAGTTACTTACTTCCCAATAATATCTTATTTGCGAAAGCCAGTTAAAGTCGTTGTCGAGTTGTACATTGAAATCAATTAACTCCATGAGTACATCTCTAGCGTGCACATCCAACACAACCAGCGCCCCTATAAAAATATTAACTTCCATATATAGTAAAAGTAACAGGCCGCCACTGTCCCTTTGTCAGAACAACGCTTCCTCTACTCTTCAGGGAGAGTTTTTCCAATCGCTGGGTTGGTTAATACATTTCTAGTACAATTTCATCCAAATCTAACAGGAGATGAATTATAAGCCCAATTTAAACACGTGAAAAATCCAGTCGTGCTTGTCCTGATCCATCCATTTAATAAAGTAAATCACAAACTTCAATTTAATAATAATAATTTAAAATAATCTTTGACTTTTGTAAAAATTAAAAGTTCCATACCAAGCGTTATTCGATTTTGCAAACTAAGTTCGCCTCTTACTAAGTCAACTATTTTTGATATCTGATAGTTGCACTTATCCCAGTACGCTCTCATAGCTGGGATACTGATATGAATAGCTTCTGTTACCTCGGATGTCCAAAATGTCATCGCTATACATTGCACCTAAAATCGTTTTTGTGTGAAAAATATCAAAGATTATTATTATATTCCATTTTATATTCACATCGGTAAAAACAATAAATATAAATATTTTTACAGCTTGACCAGGCCAGATGAGCACCCACTGCTCTCGTGGTCGTTGTAAATAATCGTCGTAGGAGAGAGCCACAACGTGGTGCACTGAAGCCTTCATAGCTACTTCCAACTCTAATAACCATTTCTCTACCTGTAACGGATCATAAATCGAATGAAATTTAAAGTAGACAAGATCATCTTTTCTTATAGTTCATATTTTAGGTAATTGAATGTAATTCTAAAAATTTAAACAAGAAAGACAATCTTTTAAAGAAAAGTATTTAAATCTTTATTACTTGTCCTCTGGCAGCCGCAGTATTTATAGTAATTGTGAGTTCCACAACCTCTCCTTCTGATGACTTCATATGTGTTACTACTAAATCTTCAGTGAAATTAAGCTTTGCAATACCTTCGAAACATTTCTTTAGATGAGGCTGCACGCTGGAAATGAGAAATATATTTTTGACGTGACAACGTCTAATAAATCGATGAACGCTGGCTGCATGCCCGAAAAAGGATGACTCATTGTCCCGTTACGCTCATTGTCCCGTTACCCTGATTGTACGCTTGCGCCGCATCTATCTGTTATGACGTTGTCACGTTAAACTATCGTCCGTAAACCGACTTTACAGACCATTTTTATTGGTCAAGTACTCTCCTTAACCACTATCATATATCTTAGAGTTTCAGTTTTCATTCTTATATTATCAAGAAATGAATCAAGCTTACCGCATAGGGTCTTTAGTTTCTGACAGTATTTCGAGTAACTCATCATTGGACAAGAAGAAGAAGCGCGGGAAATACAGACGCTTCTTTTCAAGATACGCGTTCAGTCCTCGCTGCACCATTTCTAGTAGATTGTTCGACTTGCGAAGTCTATCCAACATTTTCTCAATAGTAATAACGTCTAACACCTTTGGCTCAGTGTAAGCCGCTTTCATGATTTCACGCCACATCTATTGTTGAATTTATAAATATTAAAATAAAAAAAATGCTTTTATTTAGTGACGTAAAAAAACATTTTATTCATTTGTCCAGTTTGAAAACCTTATGTCATTTTCATACTATAAAAATAATCGTCATTCTATACATACCTTGTCAACGGCACTAAATCTCCGACCTTCCTCAGGAATTTGTTGCTGAATATCAGGAGAAGAAAATATTGGCTCTAGATACATCCAAGTTGCTTGAACTTTCAGCCATTCATCTAGAATTTCCTGTAGCAATATTAGCTTACCCTCCCAATCGCTGTAATTAAACGATGAATGTATACTAAATGATTCTGTGATTCCACTTCATAATATGTGTTATGCATTATGTATATGCTATTCCTATAAGTTTTAATCGTACTATTTATGACTTACACGATAACTTCCTCAAATGGTTTAATGTACGGCGAATTTTTCATCGTCTGAGTTTTAACGATGTGATCATCAAGTAGTAATTGTATTTCATCAACACTTGATAAAATGTAAGTACCCGTATCTCTGTAAAATAAGTATAGTATAATAATGTAATAAATTTAAATGAATATTGTGCCCGTGCCTGTTTGCTCCTAGCATCCAAAGCATATCAAAGTGATTACGTACTTATAAGGCATAATGTCGAATTTCAATTCAGCCCATTCTTTTATCATCTTATCAAGAGCTTTTTCAAGGTTATTTTCCTTAGTTGCTGCTTCTGATATATTCTCGAACTTTTCTATATAATCGACCAAATTAAAGTCAATAACTTTTGCTAGTGACAATTCGTCATCCACGACGATAGGAAAGCCGACGATTTCTGATACTTTCTCCCAATGTCTTGCTTTCATACCAGGATTGCCTAGAGTTTGAATGATTGGCAAGTGTAATTTAAAGTCTTCCATCCTTTCCCTGAAATGTTAAAAAATGCTGTGTAACAAAAATCTATGAAAATCTATCAATTTTTTTTAATATTTGCTACAAACCGCACTGATTGAGCGAGTTGGAAAGTTTCAGGTAAATCTTGGAACTGTTTCTCCAACTTATATACAATCTTGTAAAAATAACTCACATCACCTTCAATATCTTCCGGATCAAAACTTCCAACCTTTGAAAAAATTAATCAATAAGGAAAAATTAAACTTCAAACGTTTTGTTATGACATTACTAATAGAAGAACAAGCAATAAATATTACCTTTGACGTCATCCAGGTATTATGTTTCTCCAAAAAATCATATCCTGCGTCATATAACTTTTTAAATGGCACGAGTTTATCATAAACACTTTTTCTTTTAGGATACTGTGATAATTCCCACCCAAAAGCAGTCTCCTCTTCATTAAATTGATCGATTTTTACTAACGCATCTGCAAGCCTAATAAAAAAACGAAACAATTTATCATGGTCATAATCGATCAATGAGTATAAAATGTATATTTTGTTCTACATATGACTTACTTTTCATCTAAACGCCGCGCACGAGTAACATATTTGGATAATTCATTGATATCACCCCAGTATTGAAGTTCATCGCATTGAGTTTCGTAAATATCTAAATCTTCGATAAATTTAGCAATGCGCACCTAAACATTAAAAATATTGTCAAATTAAGTCAAGTATTTAGATATAAATAAAAGCAAAATTACTTATAACAAAACATATCACCTGTAATAAATCTTGATACTCGATTTTCTTCTGATCACAAATAACTTTACACTCCTCGATAATTCCAGCCATACGAGCATACCTGCATCAATGACAACAACGCTTAAAATATACAGCCAAGAAAGTACTAGACCGCAGTGAGGCGTTACGATCCTCGGAAAGACCGTGAATGAAGTGCGTTTGATTTTTTTCTTTATTGTTTTTACCATGTCAAAATGTAATCTTAGACCTATAAGAGTAGAATGGGAATAGTACCTGCGTTTTCGCATACACAAATACACAATTACGCAGAATAATTTAATCAGGTATATATATGACCATTCAACTCATGACTATAGTCTATAAAATTAGCCACCATCGTTGTATTTAGTTAAGATTATTGACATTATTAAATAACACTCCTTGAATTATGTATCCTAGCATTAAATGTGTCTTTTTCACATTGTAAAAAAATATGTTTCTTTATTTAAAGAAATATATGCTACGTAGCAACAGTTGTATTACATTTTAAAGATATTTTATATTGAATATTTTGTAACAACTTAATTGATTTAAACTGCATACCAGTGAAACGATTGGTTATTTGCTTTCATTTCCAGTGGTGTGAAGACTGTGTATTCGCTTAAGAATACAATATATCTCATCACATTCCGCAACTTGTCCTCCATCTCGTCGAGGAGTGTTGCCTCTACTTTCTTGCAGTACTCTATCAGCACCATCAGCGCGGCCGTGTCAGGTGGTGGAGTCAGCAAGGTGTTCGCAATGTTCGAATACTCATCATATATACTGAATAATTGTAGTAAATTAGTTATTAACATATTTTATATTTTTTACATGAAACAAAGAAATAGCCACATGAGTTTTATTTTTATTCAAAATAGGAAAAGTATTTTGCACTTCAAGCCGAAACGTTTGTGTTTAGTTAGACATAACAGTCCAGGTGGACTAATTCCAACATGTTAATAAGAGAAAAAACATACACCCCAGGTCTTACTTACGATTTAATCATATTCTGGTAGTCTTCAGTCATCCTTCTCAGTAAAGTATTAGCAATTCGAGTAGCGGCTCCACGCAATGAATTGATGAGATCACCCCTCTGCATTCGATACATACCGATTATAATCGTCCCTTCTAACTTAGATGGAATCTCTTTTGCTACATTTACGTATTTAACAGCTTCTTCACAAAACTCTTCAAATGTTTTCTCTGGATCCGAATTAATAAACCTTTCGACTTGCGATTGTGACTGAAAAGTTTGATTAGATATTTATTTAAATTCATAAGTGGTGAAATACTAAATCATGATAATTATTTTTTACAATATTCTTACATGTCCATTAAGCAGACAAACATAATTATCAAAATCTTGCACGCGAAGTTCTGGTCCAATTCTCTGATCATTTATCAAATCGGCAATTTTCTTTTTATAATCTTCAATGAGTTCATTATCAATTATTGGCTATTGGAAACGAGAATTAGCGAATATATTACTTTAATGACTAACCAAAAATGTTATCACGCTAAAACATTTTTTCATACCCTTAACGTTGCTTTGTTTGTAACAACGAAATCTTGATATAATAAAGTTTCCAATCGTGGCGATTGTCTACAAGCATCTATAATGAAATCATACAACAGACAAAGTTGATCTCGGAATTGCTTAAACGAGGGTTCAAATCCAATTGCGTCATCTTTAAAAGCTAAGTTGATGACAAATCCTTGATTCATACCCTGGCAAAAGATGTAACAATAAGTGAAAGTATAAAGTAAACAAATATACTTACATGAATAAACAAGAAAAAAGTTTTTTGACCTGACTGGGTCTGGATCTACGAGTGCTTACTTTTACTTTTTTAATAACAATAAAATAAAATTAGATATTTTAAACAAAAAAGTATTAAAGATGATAAATAAATATAAAAATATTTTAAGTAAATAAATTTTAAAAACAAACAAATAGTGTAACTATTTACCCCAACATCAAGAATATATTCTGTAAAATCTTGCATAGACTTTAGACACAATGTTTGCAGATTATACGTCATAATGCAAGCCAAGCAATTATAAAAGCGCTTCATTTTCAATACTTGCTTTGGGTCTGGTATTTGTTTTCTTTTACTACCCTGAAAAATACACAAATTGAATTAATAGCCGAATATAAATCTAGTTGTAGTATTCACCTTAAACACATATGTAACAATTCATAACAGTACGTAAATACATATATAAAAACATCCTGAGTTACAAGTATACCTCAGGAAATTGGATCGTATATTTATGATTGAAAACAGACCAGTTCTCAATGTATCTCGCAATTACGATCTATATAACTGCTTAAATAAATTAGCTCGATAGTAATCATATTGATGATTCGATTACAATATTTCTGTAATCACTGATGCACGACAAATGCATATTTTGTCATATGACATAGACAAGGTCTTAGTTCATTATCGTATCAAATACATACAATGTATTTCGACAAACCATTCGGCTGCCGTTGCCTTTCATAATTACATGTATGGTTATGTTATTAAGTTTGTCCTAGAAAGTATATAATGCTAAATTCACATAAATTTTAACAACTTAATGAGAAACCTGGAGAAAGACCGCTTGTAGTGTGGGTAGCCACTGCAAGGTGAGCACATTACCCGCGGTGTCAATATGCCGTTTGCACACGAAACAGAAATCTTGTAGCTCGTACGCTTCATGTATCGTCATTATATCTTTCATGCTGATTAGCCGCAAATCACTTGAACGACAAAGAAGAATATATTTTATTTCAACCATTAATTTTTAAGAAAACAGTACCTATGTACCAAAAATATAGCTATTAACGAATACGCCTTCGACATCAGGGGAACTTGATAAATATTTGTTTTCCGCTCGTAGCAAATATTTGTTTCGCTTTATATGTAGAGTCTCTTCACTTCATATCCGACACATAAATATCTCTATATTAATATAGAAAGATCGCGTTACAATAATAGCTTGAACAAATCACAAATTCTAGGTTTAACTGTCTACTTTAGAGCTACCGTACTACTAATTGTGACTGCACTACATATTTTGAATAATGAGGTGTTTTAATATAACAAACTGACCGCCTGATGTACAATATGTAATTAATAAACTTATAATTTCAAAATAAACGAAATATAAAACAATCTCAAACGAAAGGATGAATCATCACTTTCGAAGCACCTACTTGTACTGCTTCCACCAGATCTGTAAGACTTGCGCTATACAAGGGTTTACGCTGTGCAAGTTCTTGTTTAAGTACTTCTTAGCTACCGCGTAACGATTCCTCCAAGCATCATCTTTCATTGCAAGTTCTCGTTTCAAAGGAGTGTCTTCTTCTTCTAGGGACTCTTCCTGCCACAAAAACTTTTAATTATTACTAACACGGAAAAAATCGTGTTCCTTTTAGTGTTATCTATTTATTTTTATAAGATAATAAAATATCAAAATCACCGTATTAGGGTCCTTAAGAACAAAGTCAACAATAGCTTTCTTCATACTCATCATAAAGTCTTCGCGCATTTCATCAGTGGCCGTTAATAGACATTCCTTCCACTTCTTCAGTTTTGGAGATATAAGATTATGAACTCTGCAATATAAAATACGGTAATCCACTTGTGTAGTTCGTCGCATTTACTTAATAAATATTAAATAATATTGAACAAATACCTCAAAATCATTTTATTATCGAGTGGTGCTACGTGTATCGTGTCGATACCGTAACGTAAATAGTAATAATAGCGTAATAAATTCTTCTCGTCACCAGAAGGAATCACATCTCCGTCCTCCCCGGGAGCCGATTGACAAATCAGTTTCATCAGTTTCGCTCTAAATTCCTCCCTTGCTTTCCTCATAGCTGTAAAACTTTTCATTACTGAAATCAAGTAAAAACGTAATGATGAATGATATACTTAAATATTTGCTTATAGTTTGGGTGAACATTCATATTTCATATTTATCAATATGTAACTTCAATTTTGACAGGATAACCAACCGGTATCCTTATATGTATAGAACTGACTTGACAAAGTTAGAGTTGATAACTCTTGTATCCAGGGCCGTCTTTAACCTATTGGAGGCCCTGGGCACATTAGGGTAATGGGGCTCCTATGACCAAAACATGTTTTTTTCGGTAGTAAATATGTTTTTAGATTGGTGGTCTGGCAGGGATTAGGAGGCCCCAATAGATGGCGGGGCCTTGGGTACGTGCCCAGAGTACCCAAAGGGAAAGAGGGGCCTGCTTGTATCATCTTTCTAACTTCGACAAGTCAGCTAACAATAATTGTGTACATTTTAATGCATAATATTTTTTAATATGCAATACAAACCACTGGAATTTCTCCTAGGAACTGATTTAGAGGATTGTGACTTTGCTTTGTTTGGCGCAGGAGGTAATTTTAAAATTTCTTCCGGAAGTGAAAATAAAGGTTGTGTCCTTATCTTAAAATCCTCAGGCATTTTAATCTTCGGGATCTTGGGTAGCTTGACGTCTTCCGAAGAAGGACCAGCCTGTCCTTTTTTTCGAGTGGGCTTACTACGTTTCATTTTTTTATATATTTACCTGCAAAACTATATAAATGTTAAATAAAAAAAAAACGGTTGACACACATATGTATGGAAGGAGGCATGTGTTGAGTAACTGTAAGAAATACGTCAATACTGCAAAAAGTACTAAAAAAGTGTCTACGATCTCATCTCGATGTTTTTCATGAGAATGTGGTATTGTCAGTCCGCTTCAAGGCTGCGTGTGAGCAAGTTCAACGCGAATAGTATACGAGTGCATAAGCATAGACTAAACACCAATAATAACAATAATACAGTAACTTATGTCCTTTTCTCTTCCCCTGACTGATTGAGTGAGTTGAGTTAAGAAGTAGAAGTGTTACGGAACAAACAAACTCACTTTTCTTGCTTAATTTGCTTTTATAATTCATCTCGTGCTCGCAATGAAGGAAAATATCGTTAGGAAACCTGCATATTGATATGCCAGATGAAAATCTGCCACATCAACCTTTAGTATATAGAATAAAATTCAAACTTTTATTAAAACGTTCAACGGGCTTTAGCTCTACAGTGGGATACTTAGATATAAGCTATTAATATAAATAACTAGCTACCCGTCCCGACTTCGTACGAGATTTCAATGAGATTAAAACGCTCGCCAACTGATTTTTCTAGTTCAACTCCACATCTGGAAAAACACCCCCAAACTTTAATGTTACCCCCACCGTGCTTGACTATACTCCTTGTGTATTTTTAAATTAAAAGCATTGTTTACAAGACGTCTAACATAGCGCTTTCCATCCGAATTTACCATATTTATTTTTCATCTGAAAATAACACTTTTTTTCCATTCTCGTAGCGTCCAATTAACATATTTTTTAGCGAATAATAATCGCTTCTCTCGGTGTTGCTTGGTAAGAAACGGTACTTTTCGAGAGATTCTTCCAAACAATTTAGCTTTCACTAATCTTCGGCGTATCAGTCTTGACGAGATGTTTCTCGGGTCATCAGGCGAAAAAACTTCATTTTTATTCTGGTTGGAGCCTTTACTTGGGTCTATTTTAGCAACACGAATGATTAGCGTATCTTCTCTGGGAGAGGTTTTTCTTGGCCGAGCCTTTCTAAAATCATTTTCAACAGTTCCATGTGTTTTATAATGATCAATTACATTAAAAATCGTAACAGAACAATTTAAATGCTCAGCTATTCTTCTGTACGCCCACTTACGATCTATATGTAAATTAACAATTATTTGCCTAGTAGACGCGTCGCAACTTTTATTTTTGCCCATTTTGAACAAAATTAAATTAAATTTTGAATTTATTCTGGACCACCCAGTATGCTCCTAACAGCCTTCTAAGATAGGAAGGAACCCCGTGTTATCGGAGTACTTCCCTTATAGTCACGAAAGTACGACTGTTGAAGACGTGTGCTAGCTGCGTGCGAGCGCTGCTAATCATTCAGGGCATCGAAGGTTTATCGGCCCACTCTAAGTCCGTACTGAGCCCCTGCCCATCTTATTGCCCATCTTATTCAGCAGCACAATTGGCCTCTATATAGAAGGAGAGTCCAAAGAACGCCCCTCTTTTGGCAGCAGGACCAACTTACCCTCCTGCCACGGCCTGAACTGCCCGCTGGGAAGACACTGGTCAAACAGTTCCCGAAGCATCCGACCTAGGTATTATGAGCATTGCGGAGACCAAGACCTGGAACCCCGTCCGGATACGGCGGACTACGGTTCCGACCCTCAATCAAACGGGTACCATCTCCATCTCCATCTGTCGCTCCGTGACTTGTGGTGCAGCCACAATTTCTTCAATCGGAGCGAGAAGCCATTTGTGGAAGAACGTGCTCCGAGTGGGGAAAAAGATCCCCAACCAGAAAGCAGAAGGATCTCTGGCGACAGCGTTTTTCGTCGTGAAAACTACATCGGTGCGAAATTTTCCCCGCACACCACGATAAGTTTTCTCCCACGAGCCACGTTATTTAGGGCCACCAGAGGCTCCTTCCTCGCTCGCTCTTTAGCGCGACGTATCATCGGCTGCAGCGCTTTGTTATCCGGCGATAGATGGCCAGCAATTGTCCGTCCAACTCCTTGTCAATATATCAAACGACGCGGTGCCCTGCTCCGGGTCCTCGGCATATCTGCACACCACATCGGCACTGGCCATCTCCCGACCCGCAGGAGATCCTTCTTTATAAGTAGTCAGAAAATATATGAAGTAAATAAATAAATATAAATATGCATTTATTTAATTTAAATTATTTGCATATCTATTTTAAAAGTAAAAATCGAGGATATTCAGCAAAACGCTTTATGTCGTCTCCCGTCAAAGAATCGCCTATATCTTTTACTCGTTTTTTGTTTACACTGAGCACACAAAGTCCATTAAGCTGTCTTCAGCTGATCTCAGCCATGCGACCGTCTTTCATTGACAACGGTAGGTACATAGGCATACAAAATCCAGGGGGGACAGCTGCCCTCCCTGCCTAGGGGCTCCCATAATCATTATCATAGGTACTGATAAAAATTCGCAGTAGGTATGGGTAACAATAACAAACTTCTTAAACCTCGAAGTTTCGATGATTTTTGAAGACATTCATCACAAGTAAAAGTTTTATAGTAAAATGTTTGGAATCAGATTTTTTTTATTATTATTTTATTTGGTTTTAATTTACTTATAGGTAGGTATGTATACTAATTTTCAGATTTAGCCGAAGTTAACGATTTTAGAACTTATAAGACAGCGGATCGGCTACTCAATGTCATTTTGACAACTTTAGTAAAATTATTAATTATGTTCTTAGTCTTAGGTGTACCACAAAATTTATCGTTACGATAGGTGATAATTTCTGTTCAGGATCATTGGAGTACATTATTAATGTAAATAGATTTCTTACCGTACGCCTTTTTGCACAATTCTTCAGTTCATATCATATAACCTATCAAGGTACAGTCCTTCTCTTTTCAAAAATTACACAATCCTTGATTCTTTTTACTATATTTTTTCCTTTAAATAATCAAATACATATTAAAAGCGTAATATAGGTTTTCAAAACCTGACAACCGAGTAACAGAATGTTACTGAGTTCTCCATGACAACATAATATATTTTATAATCAGCCAGTATTTCATCTCAAAATGTTTCTTAAAAAGGCAACTCTCAAATTTATTTTTTATTATTTGCTTAATTGACGGTTTCTATCTTTATAGGGTCCCATAATTAACTGAATGAAGCAAAAAATCAAATCCTTTTCCATGGTAAATGTTTGATGTGACTCATGTTATAAGCTTTACACTTCATTTGCTTGTGTATCTAGCATCTAGCTACATCTATTGTAATATATTAATGTATTGTGTGTTGGTTTGTCCTTGATTAGATTTAACAGCTAACTTATGATGTCATCAGAGCAAATTTCAAATCAAAACTGATTGAGACCTTCCCACTATAAATTGTTCTTCAGTATCTAGTTGATAAATCTTTTTAAAGTACATAAATTAAGTAAAAGTAATAAGTTTATTTGCATGTGTCTAATATTGTTTAGGTAACTAGTAAAGGTCCATTGATTACTCATAACCAAATTTGTTTTGTATGTATTTTAGGCAAAAAACATTTTGATTTAATTTTATGAACTATGTTACTATTTTAAGTAAAATTAAATGGTTTCAGATGATATTTCAATTAGTGAGAAATTTTCATACAAGTCATTGTTATCGAGCTGCGGAATCTTCACTTTTAGCAAAATTGAGAAAAAAGACAGGATATACCATTGCTAATTGTAAGAAAGCCCTTGAAATGCACAACAATGATTCAGACAAGGTGAGTGAGTCATTTTTAAAATAGTAACGAATATGTTAATAAGAATAATGTTTGGTTATGTACAAAATGTGCAATAGCTTCGGTACAGTATTAATTATCCAAATCTTCATTTGTTATATAAGTATTAAGATTGTGAATAAAAAAATTAAAATAGACCTCTTGATATGTAGATAAGGGATATAGATAAATTGGCATCATTTTACATTTTACATAACTTATAATATTATATATTTCAATGTTTTCTCCACTTTTTATATATTATATGATAAATATGTTATAAAATGTACAAAATATTATATAGACTTCACATTTCAGGCAGAAGCGTGGCTGAATGATCAAGCACAAGCCATGGGCTGGGCTAAAGCAACTAAGCTTGCTGGTCGTAAAGCACTTCAAGGACTTGTGGCTGTGAAATTTGATAAGCATCATGGAGTTTTAGTGGAACTAAACTGTGAAACAGATTTTGTTGCAAAAAATGATAAATTTCATAAAATGCTTGAAGATACTACTCTTGCTTGTTATAAGTTTGCACACACAAACTTGAAGTCAAAGGGACCTATAACAAAGGTAAATATAACTATAACTAGGTTATTATTATACTTAGCCTTTTATTATTTATTTAGTTTCAATGGCATGTACCAATGCATGGTGGTAGGGCTTTGTGCAAGCATGTTTGGGTAGGTACCACCCAAACATCAGATATTCTACAAAAATAGCAGTACTTGGTATTGTTGTGTTCCGGTTTGAAGTGTGAGCCAGTCTAATTATAGGCACAAGGGACTTAACGTCTTAGTTCTCAAGGTTAGTGGAGCAATGCCATTCTCTATGGCTTTGGTGACCATTTACCATCAGGTGGCTCATATGCTCGATTGCCAATGAACGCAAAAAATGAATTATCAAAAAAAAATAAAAAACAAATTACACTTTTACAGCTAGAATTAGATAGTGAGCAGTTGGGAAACTTATCATCTGATGGAGGTAAAAAGCTTTCAGAAGTATTAGCATTGTTCATTGGATCTGTTGGTGAAAATGCTGTTCTACGTCGTGCAGAATGTTGGAAAGCAAATAGCGATGATGTAAAAATAACAGCTTACACTCACCCAGCACCTACAACAGCAAGTGATTATTCAAGTGGTAAATATGGAGCATTGCTGGCTTACAAACAACCCAATGATGTTGAAGATATTGGAAAACAGATATGTCAACACATTGTTGGTTGTGCACCAAGAAAAATTGGTGATAAAGAAAAAGACAAACCAGCAGAGAATTCTGATGATGAAACATGTCTCATTTTTCAAGAATATTTATTGGATCCATCATACACAATGGAAGAGGTGCTGGAAAGTAATAAAATTGAAATTTTAGATTATGTTAGGTTTTCTTGCGGGGAGGTAGTAGAAGAGAATATGCCTGGTGTTGAAAAACAGCCCCTAGATACAGTTCAAACTTTGCAGTAATAGAATGGTTGTTAGAAAATGAGCATATTTATTAATAAAGATAGTTCCACTCTCAAAAATTTATTTTATTTAATAAATAATAATGTCACATAAATATAACATTATTTATACATTTTGTATGGGTATAGATGGGAAATCATTTATTACTAGTATCTTGAAGATTATTTTTCGTTTTTCCTTTCCATAAAAACATTCTGCAATCTTTCTTCCAAAACATAGCTATGTGAGACGGTTCAAAGTTATAACCATGATAGTTCAGTACATCAGGAGAAACTACGTGCAACGCCAGTGTATTTCTCTCTCTCGTTCTGAAGGGTATTGTCGCTGCCGGCCGCATCAGACATCCGCATGGACAAACCGCTGCTAGCCGGGGTGTGGTTATAACGCGATTGCAAACATTAAGTCTCTGAAAGTTATTACAAAAACGAAGTTCCTCGACTGTTCCAGTGAATGATTGGGTCGAACGTAAAGCTAAAGGTCTGGCGCTTTGGTTCTCAGGATTAATTCGAAATCCCACCGTAGATAAAGACTTCCTTATAACGTTTGGGGTTTCGTTTAGGCGTTCGTCTTCACAGTCGTCTTCTTTATCAGAATTTTCTTCAGTATACATTGGAACTTATATAAATAATGTACAAATTAGTGACTTAAATTTAAAAACAACTATAAAATAACAAAGTTGTCATTTTTTTCTTTTTTCATAGACATGACAGCGGGGATTTAATGTTAGACCGCATAAAAAACTGCATGGTATTTGGCCATGTTAATATGGCATAGTTTGAGCATAAATGAAAAAAATGTCTGTTCATATATTATGTTTCCCGTGAAGGAAACGCGTAATGCGTTTTTCCAGCGTTAAAAAAAAGACATAGGTGCATATCGGTAACATGTAAAAGCGATCCCGAGACGCCCGCTGAATGACAGTGGGTGTAATTAATATTAATTAAAAGATAATTTAAACGTGTTTTTAATAAGTTATTCATAAGAATTAAATGAATTTGCTAAACCGCAATTCTTAATTGCTTCGTTCAGGCTTCGCGAATTAAAAAAATATAATTTTTGTTAGCGGCCCGCGACACCATGACTGACACGTGTTTGTGGTACCGTATACAGGTTGTAGCCAGCCTTGCTTACACCGAATTCTAAAAATTCAAAAATAACTCACTTTTGATTTCACACATTCTACTAATAAACATACATAATACATAAATATTTTACAGACATCATTATTGTAGTCATTCATATTATGTATATTATACATTCTCTGTTATCATAAAAACTTTTCTTTGTCTTCAAATTAAATGTAAATACCACGAAATATAAAAAAAATATATAAAAATAGGTTCACAATCAGCTTAAAAATAGAAACAAAAAAATACTTCCGAAAATTTATCCTCCTTTTAGAAGCTTTTCTTTAACTTGCAGTTTGCTTAGGCCAAACCTTGCAAGCGTAATTAGAACCACTTCTAAATATCCTAAGAATCTTTAATTTTAAATGTTGGTTCAATTTCGCTGACAATGCAATTTTATCGTAAGCATGGCCTGATTCTATACCCAGGATTAGCTCCAGACGAAAGGTTCTTCATCAGTCAACAGTACATAGACGTAATTTGTATACGAATTTAATTATAATAGCCCGTTATAAATACTATCATGCAACAACTACTGCACACAAAGTTAAGCAGCTCGCTCTGCTTAACTTTGCTTTAGGCCCAAAGCTTTGGATGCTGGCCAAGCCTATGTTGCCTTAAGTAGAGTTAAATTACTAGGAGGTTACCTATCCTTATTGCATTGCAATACATACATTGTAGTAAATTAATAGCTAAGGAACGTGGCAACAACGATGCATTATTTGTGATACACAGATATTAAAACATCCAGCGAAAACTAAAAAACAAATAACATTATTAATTTTAATAGTAAAGTAACTTTTTCATTTTATTTATATTCAACAATTAAAATTTTCGCCGTGTTCATTTAATAACCTTGAATTTTGGAACATTGTTTATTATAATGCACAATACATGTTTCCTAATCTAATCATGTCGCCACAAGCGGTATTGTGACCAGCTGTTATTGTGATGGGAACAATGGCAGTTTAAATCTAATACGTATCAAATGATGATTTACTTCAAATGCTCTGAAGCGCATCGAATCATTTTGTAATTTGCGGACAAAACCTAGAACTTGGAACGTATTTATATAAAGAAACGGTAAATTGATTGAGATGTCTACTCGGGCCTCTATCATTATTATTAGGTACTTTATGTAAGTGAGTTAATGTACACTCGTTTAGTTATTTATTATCAACCCTCTTCCCATTCAACAATCCATACTGAAAAAAGTTAGGCTTTTTTAATTGTAGACAGTAGGCACGCGAAGCACAACTTGGTCTTTTTCACATTTTCTATCCAAGGGCGCATAATATAGAATGAAGAAATTAATTGTATAATAGACCAAGAGCTAGTGAACCCTCCGAGTAACGGTTATAGGCTATAAGGCTAGAAATTCTTATAGTGATGAGTCAGTAGCTCTCATACTATAAAATATGTATAATTACTAATTAGCTATTGCATTGTTTGCTAGCAATCATTTGGTAGGAACAGGCAAAAGCAAACCACTCATATTAACTTAATAAAGTAAAAAAAATATTAACCAAACATTAATCACTATAGTATATACTAACGTAAATTGATATAATTAGTAACGCTCATTGTGTAAGCGCGAAAAGTAAAGATAAACTTATAACACCGATCTTCCGACTACTTAAATATATACTTACATCCTTCGTGGAGAAAGATGTTTACAAATAATACCTACTTTAATTTTGTCAATTTATCAATAAATAGGTGAAAACAAACAGTTCAATAGTTTTCCTCTCTGTCAACCATATTTAAAAATATTTATTTGGTAGAGTATGCATGATGACGAGCTTAAATTTATTAATAGAAATATTTTGGAAATAATAGTAGAAAAATATGTTCGAAACATGATGATGACCCGAGATGAATTATACTTAAAAATTAATTATTTAAAAAGACTTGCGCTTATGGATTGAACCCGCGATCGTCGGTTAAGATTTTCGTGCTCTATGCAGTAAACCGCCCCCCTGTCTAGCTCCTTACTTATTTGTATTTCATTTCATAATGCATGAATAACTTTAAGAACTATAATACCACCAGCATACATACCTTTCGACATCGATATTAAAACACGCAGTATATCTAACCAACGAAAGTGAACATACAACACAGTGGACACAAAGCGCGCGTCGAACCGTGGTTCCTGAACCAGATGTATTAGCTTGCGAATCATTACAACTTCTAGTCAGTGTACCGTCTCTCCTGTGAGTCAATCCTCATCAGCACCAACAGTGCCTGATATCAATCAAATACTTTCTACGTTCAAGAAAGTGTAGCAATACTTCCAAGAACATTGATGGATACATATCAGGTGCATCTTATTTTTTGTAATACATGATTTAGCTTTATTTTCTGAAAATTAATAAATGTTTTACTAATTCCTTTTTAAAATCGCATATGTAACAAAATAATGAATAAATTAAATTGTATTATTATAAAAGTTCTAGTATTTAATTATGTGTAACGTAGAAATTGTTTAAAAATAATGCATAATATTTAAAATCAATCGCCTAGTGAGCGAGTAAGCTATTATAATTATCATTAATATGACTCATATGAGTGTAATACGCCAATATGTATCTATTAAGTACCAATTGAGTATATTTTTTGCCAACAAATGTTAATGAAGATAATACAGATGAAAACATGATATTTTAAACGCCGTCATCAATTGCCCGCAGCACGCCACTCAGACTTTCGCGTGAAATAATTTATTCCTGTATTTAATAAAATATGCGTGTTCAGTTAGCGTGAAAAAAAAATCTTTTCTCGTCAATTGATCAGCGGTACTAGTTAGTCTTGGACCATACATCACCGTCACGGTCGTCTTATTTGGTGCGCTCTTGAGTGGCTACTGGACTGAGTGTCTGGTGGGAGCGAACGGCTTGTGGTGATGGAGCCAGTCCGTCCCTGACCACGGCCAAGAATATGCACATCCTGGAAATAGGCGCCGAACAAGTAAACAACTTTGTGATTTAGTTTTATAGTGATGTTTACTAAAATGTGTGTCAATTATAATTGTAATTAGTGTGTTCATGTGGTTTTAGTATTTTTACGTATTCTGATGGTACTATAAACATAGAATAAACTTTTCATATTGGTACTTGCGATACACTTAGTTATTGATTTATATATTTTAAACATTGTTTGTGCATCTGATTGTTTTGTGTGATTTACTAGTATTACCTACTTAATCGAATAGTGTTTTGAATTGTTTTTATTAATATTTTCGTTGTTCTGCCTATTATTTAATCTAATTGCGCGAGGTTAGGTACTATTGTGTGCTATTGTTATGCGAAACATAAAATACCCTACATGAGCGAAGCCAAACAAACGTATTTTATTATAAAGTTTTTATAATCGGATTTTAACATAAGATATGTCTATAAGTCAATATTATAATATCTTTTTCGAGTAGGATTCGACTTCCGACCCCCGGAAGTTTATATATAGATGTTGCCACTATTATGTCAGGAAGATATAATTAAAATAAAGACCTTAATAATCAATTTTGTTAAAGTTGTTAGGCAACCAAAAAAAGTAGACACTCTCTTAAAAAATATAAATAATTAATTCAATTTAAAACTGCTAAATCTATATTTGCTAAAATGACATTAGTGGGTAATTCTAAATTAATTTTTCACATAGCACGAATTACGCTACGAAGAAGATGTAACTTACGTTTTAACGAAATCAGTAGTAATATCAGATGTTAAAATAATAATGGTGATATATAGTGTTTATGATGTGGTGCAGGAAGACGAGGGAGGACAGCCGCGGTCAGCGCCCCAGGAGGCTACCTTCCGCACTGTTCCTCGAGATCACACCACCTTCTTGATATGGAGAGTCACGGTAAGACATTTTCATTATTTGTTATATATTACAATCATTACGAATAAATTATATATTTTATAAATAAGTACCTACCTAAGTAAAATGAACACTTATATTTTATTAAACATAGTTTAAGAACACAAATAAACACAGTCTATTGTTTAAGCAATTGAGTCTTTGATAGCAGTGAAATTAATCTTTAACGGTGAAAACATTTTAAGGTGGTTCGTAAAAACGTGCATAAATATGTAGGTTAAGGTAAGCTGTAGGTACGATTTCTCTTGAAGTTGAACTTATTTATAAAATAATTAAACACTACTTTATTAAAAGTTTGCAATGGCTAATTAGAAACAGATTGTTTTCATCGATTAAAAATATTAGTCTAACATCCGGCTGCAAAATCACTACGTTCATAACGTATGTATATAATCCAAATCTATTTTTTATATATTCAAACATATTTTGTTACGTTGATACGATCATGACGTATATATGTATGTTACCTGTTTAGACCTGGCTGAGAAAAGGTTGCGGCCGAGTGGGTGACAGCAACCATACCTTTCCGAGTTAGTATTTACATACACTGCTATGGAGTGGATTGTAGTTTACAAGTGAACGATTTTTTTTGGAAAAAGACAATAAATATTATTTTAATTAAAAGTACTCGCGGGCAAATTTTGACGTGCACCCTGGCAAAAATAGAATCTCCTATTTATAATTAAACAGGAAAAAATAGATTTGGATTATATACGCTATGAACGTATTGATCTTGCAGCCGGATCTCGTACTATATATAAATATAAAATTATATATATTTTTTAAATCATATTATGATCTAAAAATACTTTGATAATCTTGTTATTCACATTAAATTAATTGCTCACGTAAAGTTAATTTATCATAAAATGCAATATACGATACAACGTATCAACGATTAGGTATGTTTGATTTTTCCATTGTTTTCTTTCTTGATTGTAAAAAGTTAAATTTAGATGCGGTTAAGAAAGCAAAATTTAAATAAGTGTAGTTGATAAGTAATTTTAAATATGAAATCCATGCGAAATGGCTGTTAAAGCCTAAGAACGCGATTTACAAATAATGTTACAAATGACTGCAGACTATAGAGAACTATCACGCATGCGTTACAAAAGGTTTATTCACGTCGGATTTTACTTTCACTGTGTATGACAATACCATATGACCCAACAATATGATCGTATCTTCAATCCAGTCGTAGTCTGTTTCCTCAAACTTTCCTCAATCTTTCCGGCAAGAATATAAGTCTGTATTAATATTTTCTAAGGAAAATAGAACACTCACTGAAATATGGAACTACATACTATACTATAGACCAATCTCGATTTAATATTTATTTCTTTTCAAATTATACTATGAAATTTCTATGCTGCACGAGAACAAAGCATTATTCTATTCATGAACTGGAACAGTCTAATTTCCTCGTCTTCAATACACGATAATAATAAACTTAAAATCTCAAATAACGTTTTATTGTTAATCGCGAGTACAGAAATACATTATACGTCCATTATGTATGTCTATTGCTATTGCTGGAAAATACGATTTTATAATATTTGTTAAAAAGGAAATTAAATGAATTGTTAATAATTATATAATATATCCATAGAACGTTTTACACAAGAGCATAAAAAAGCTATTTGTTATATTTTATCCGCTGCTAGTGATGATGCTTCAGCGATGACAGAAAGCCATAAGGGTCTCATAGCGTATTTCAAATAAGTAATACCAAATGTACTCGTTGTACATTGTGTTATCCAAATTCAGCATTTGGTTGCAAAAAAAATTAATTAGCTCTGCATACATCACTCCATTACGTGATTGAAGCAATCAATAATATTGAAAGCAATTCATTGCCTGATAGATTCCCTAATTTGTATTGCAAATGATGAAAATTACAATCACTCGTTGCTGCACACGGAAGTACGTTGCCGCTCAAAATGTGTTTGTCTCAAATGTATTTTTAATCTGTTCACAAAGATACCAAATTCCAATTTTATGTTTTCCTTATTATATATTTTTTATTGATTGTGTTTATTGAAAAAAAAATTGTCGATTTGGGTACCATTTATTTTATTTCAACTTTAAGAACATGAAAAATATTGATTCTTTTTAATATCTTCCGAAATTATTGTCGTTTCAGAAAAACCTTTTCTGGTCTATTATATTAATTGATTTTCCAAATTTTGTTATAATAACGCAACTAAAGCTCAAGCTTTGTTATTTCGCGACGAGATAGTTATGTGAAAGGTTGACCTAAAAATCTGTTTCATTTATTCACACGACACAATCGTGGTTTCAAACTTTCGACATAATACCGGTGATCTTGATCACTTTAAAAATAAATAAAAATAGTGTTACTTAAAAATTATTTCAAAAATAGTTCGAAAAGTGTAATAAGTGTATATGTACTAGTTTCTTATTATTGTAAGGCAACATTTAAATAGAATATTCAAGAAAATACTATTATGTCATTTTAAGTGTAATCTGTTTCCCGTAGTCGTAACAATCGTTAAACGAAATAGGAAGAGAAAGGAAATTACTGACTCTTATCTGCGACCATATCTAATCTACCTTTACTTATTTTGCCATACAAATGAATGCAATCATAATATCCATTTTTATCGCAGTCTCTTTATATTATGCGTGTCCGTAAACAAATAATTTTATGAAAGCTTTTAGGAATAGCACAATCTAATTTTAATTCGAAATATTTTATGGATTTTTTGATTATATTAATTACAAAGTACCTAATGTATATGCTGCAGCTAAGATTGTGGAAAAGACAAGATAATTGAATTCGGAGGGAACACACCATGAGAAAAACCCGTTCGTGTCAAATGATGATTTGTCACGCGTATCCACCTGCACTGGTGCAGAATGGTCCATTCCCTCCTTACTCAGGGGAAAGGAAGACTCTGTCCCAGTTGTGGGTACTTGTTTTTATTGATAAAAAAATATGTGTCCATATAACTCGTTACAATAAGTGTAAAATGGCTGTACTAGCTCTTTACAAATTGTATGTAATTCCAAAAACATTGAAATAAACAAAACGAGAGAAAGTTAAGTACAGTTATGCATGGGCAGTAAATTGCAGTGAGATGCATGCTTGGCGTAGTGCCCGCACGTCGCACGCTCGGTAGTCATCCACAATGCGATGTCTGGACATGATTTACTGCCTGCATCTATGATTAATAATAATAATAGTAATAAGCTGCTCTCCTCGATACCGTGTTACATATTATTTGATAAAATTTTAACTTGAGTTTCACTTGCGACAAACACTAAGATAATACAGACTATACCTATTGGTATACATTTTTATTATATTAAACTATTAATAAGATATACGTATAGGCAATTAAATAGACATGATAGTGTTTAATTGTAATTTATACAACATTACGTTAATTTAAACAAACTTTAGAAACAAATCAACAACATTTTTATAGGTACTCTGTTAAGAGATAATTTCGTAATTAAAAGTAATTACATTACATCTTCATGACGATTAAACCATTTGCTAATCTCTTCGGAACTAATTTGCGTGTTAACATCTATAATCTACTTATTACTGTGCAATAAGTAGATTACGTAATTAATGGTAGATACCTACAAATTTGCCATACAAAATTAAACTAAGTTTATGTATTGTTAAAATATGTTTCTAAGTAAATAAAATTTAATTATAAGAAGTTTTAAAAGTGCATTAAGTCGAGTGATTACAAACTATTGTAGATAATAAACCATTCGTAACGGAGCCGTGATTCATTCCACCAACATCTTAGTACCGCTAACAGAAGAGCCGCCAAGCGTCGAGCGCCGGCCAACCGTGACCATCATATTTTAACTCGCTTAATATCATTTAATAAATAGGTCACCAGATTTATTGAATTCGCTATCACTAAGTCGAAATGTTAACTACATTGTTAAGTTAATGTGTGCAATTATCATTAGAGATTAAACCGATATTCGGCGTATCCGAGCTAAGTTTAATATTCGGCCGGCGACCGGATAATATATCAAACAATAATACTGTATAGTAGCTACGTAAAAAGCAATCAAAGAAAAAAAATGGTAAATAAGTCAAATTTAGAATCGTGTCGTATTAGCTAATCACAAATTAAAAAAGCTTATCTTATGTTAATTTAATTTTAGATTACCGGGTAATAAAAACTTAATGTTTAACATTTACAGCCCATAAAAAATATTCGTTTTAAAACGAATTAAAGCCAGGGGTGATAAAGCCGAGATGGCCCAGTGGTAAGAACCCGTGAATCTTAACCGATGGTCGTTTGTTCAAGCCTAGGCAACAAGCCAACAACACTAGATTTCATGTGCTTAATTGGTGATTAAAATTCATCTCGTGCTTGACGGTGAAGGAAAACATCGTGATGAAACCTGCATTGTCAAATTTCACTGAAATGATGTCACATGTGTTTTCCACCAACCCGCACTGGAGCAGTGTGGTGGAATAAGCTCCAAAATTTCTCCTCAAAAGAGGAGAAGAAGCCTTAGCCGAATTTAGAAAGTAATAACGAAAGAGTAATTTAATCCTAATGTAAGGCGATTGTTGTCTATGAGTATTAATTACATCATTAGAACAAAAAGGTGTATATAAATACATACACGTATAATATGTATATAATCACATCATGTTTACTTTTCAAAGACAAGTAACAGTGAAAACTGATAAATGAATTAACATTTCGTGTTGTATTGATGTCGTTAGCAAGGAAACATGCATCACATTACGTTGTTGATTCTGATTTGCGTTGAAATGAAAGCGTTTCTGCTAAAACTAAGATGCCGTGCATTACTCGCATGTGAAACGTCATCATTTTATATGAGACTTCGTTATTGTACCGATTTAATAAATCAACGTATTCATAAGATGTATGTTACAATGTAAAACTCCGAAACTAGTATGAAATAAGGTTTTAGTTTTGAGTACTTTATAGCAAAGGTTTTGTTTTATCTGCAGCTTTACCACTGGTACATAGGGTATCACACTTATTTTTGAACAGAAGCTCAAGTAGATTCTCTATTGCTAATGTACCGCTAAAAAAATATCAAATTATTGTTCAATCGATAAATGCCATAAAAATACATTTATATTTGACATTTTTAAATTCGCGCGTCATTTGACGAAGAGGGTGGACGCCAAACCAAAGTACTCTGTGATAATGACGTCATAGTCTAGTCAACAAGTGCCTTTTTGGCCAAGTTTTTTCAACAGTCTCCGAAAATAATGATTGAGGTGTCATTCTATTCGGAATGGCATCTAGATGATTTTTGAAAAAAATGCTTTATTTGAAAGTTTATGACCACGGATTATTGTTCATTGATCTGTCCTGTAGGCACCTGAGCTTTTTCAATTTTTAATTTTCATATTTAATAAGTTTAAATAATATTTATTCATTAAAAGTCCGAAGAAGGCGTGGCTTTTTAGCACACACAGCCGTATGACGTAATATAACATAATATGGTGAATACTAATGGTGAATACCATTTAAAATACCCTGTTGACTATTGGATTAATATAAAAATAACCCTTACCATCGTCCGATACTCGTAAATCGTAATCATACACATGTATTCAAATATTTTCGTTTAGCAAAAAAATTAAGTCATCATTTGCCCCCCTCCTCCCATTAATTTAGGGTCGGTACAGTATGTTAATCTCATCGTTTTTCTTAATATCTACCTACCGAAAAAACAAGCTAATTTAAGAACATAAAATTTGAATGGCATTACCGCATTAGAATTTGTATTTAATTTTTAAATATTAATTTGGATTTTTTTTATTGTATAGGTAGGCGGACGAGCATATGGGGCGCCTGATGAAAAGTGGTCACCAACGCCCATAGACATTGGCATTGTAAGAGATGTGAACTATCGCTTACATCGCCAATGCGCAACCAACCTTGGAAACTAAGCTGTTATGTCCCTTGTGCCTGTAAATACACTGGCTCACTCACCCTTCAAACCGGAACACAACAAACCTGGTATTGTTGTGTTCTGCGATAGAATATCTGATGAGTTGGTGGTACGTAAGTACCAGACGGGCTTGCACAAAGCTTAAATTTAAATTTATATTTAAATTTAATTTCAATATATTTCCGGGAAAAATACGTAATAAATGTTTGATTGTCCTAATCAATAAAGAATATATTTTATTTTACATACGTACCTACTTTATTACTTGAGTTCGAATTCTATTAAATTTATATTTATTTACAGGAGTCGGGTACGGAGTTGTTACATCGGTCACACTATGGCACATTTTATGATACTGAGGCGTATTTGCTTTATTCTTGCTCACTTCCGGGCCAGCCTGCTGGACCAGATGTTATTGTGAGTCTAAGTCAGATCGGATGAATATTATTTACGCTAATTTAGATATTACTTTCACCAAAAATATGTGTTATTTTAATAATAATCATCCTCATCATATTGTTATGGTTAGCGTCGTGAAACAAAAGAAAATGGCAACGGAGAATATGCCGAGCGACACGTGCATGCATGGGCTAGCGAACGCAGCGGTGCGCTAGCGGCGCTGACGGTGCGACGCGCTACTCAACTATTAAACCATTTAGGGTCGCCAGTCGTGCTCTACCGGGAATGCGCAACTAAAGAATCACCACGAATGCTTTCGTATTTTCGAGACGGTATAAGGTTAGAAGAAATTTGATTCTTAAAATCACTGTATCTTCACAAGATACTTAATAAGTACATTTTATTGGCAGGATTATCCGTAATGGTTCCCTGAACGGTTCTGCTCGTCTATACCGCGTGCGCGGTCATAGACCTGTGGTACTTCAATTAGAACCAGTATCATGGGCACAGCTATCCTCGGACGGTGTGTTCGTGCTGGATACATCTAGCTTAATCGTTTTATGGCTTGGTCGGGCTGCTAATTTGATTGAAAAAATTTTTGGCGCTAAGGTTAATATATACTATTTTATGTAATTCTAATACGACCCATAGGTACTGCCTCCTTACAATAATATGAATAATATTAACTTATAGATCGCATATCGCATGGCACGTGGACCTGAAAAAGGAATGATGATACGACGCATAGCAATCGCGCATGATGGCTACGAACAAACATTGCCAGTGGCAGATCGCGAGCTTCTGAATAATCTGCTTGAACTTCGTTCACGTTCTATTCGACCTCCGCCTTCCGTCGCAGAGTCGCCGCGACCTGCAAGATTATATAAAGTAACACAGCCTCCGAGGATATCTCCCATAAACGTACCGTCACAAAAGTCAGCAGCAAGATTGGAAGAAATCAAACGCGCACCTCTGTACAGAGAAGATTTACACGATGATGTAAGTAGCTGTTACTATATTCCTTTATATTCTCTGAATATATTTCGTCTGAATTGTTCTGTTTTTAAACAGTTTACAAATCTTCTGGAAATCCCAACAGTAAATCGAATATTTTATACATTATTGATGATTATAACCCGCACCGATTTTGGCTACCTTGGCCATTCTCGAGGACTAGCCAACTCCACAGAAGATCTTTAATATATGAACGCAAGTTTGACTTTATTCCCGCATTCTCCAAATCGGATCGGATGGCAATCCGACATGACTGGATATAGATCTGGACAGGACCCAGTAAGAATTATCCGGTACTTTTAATTGACCGACCAACTGTATACAAACTAGGAAATTAATAATCTGAATACAAATAAACTACTAAACGAACCACTACACCAACCCAGCAGTGATAAAAAATTATATATATTGATTACAGAGCGTGTACATAGTTGATGGCGGGTCAAGCGGAGTATGGGCTTGGGTAGGCGCGAGCGCAAAGCCTTCCGAGAGTCGCGGAGCTCTCGCAGCAGCCAGAGGTCTCGCGCGAGCTAAGAGGCTCTCAGGCCCGGTGGCTACTATGGTTGCTGGGCGCGAACCGCTGGAGTTTGCAGCGTTATTCCATCGCTGGAGCTGGGCGGATGCGCGTCGCGACGTACGCGTTCGAGCAGCCCGATCTGCCACAACCAAGTTGGATGCTGTCAGCCTCGCTTCTAATGCATGGCTGGCTGCTGAAGTAAATAGTAAACTGCTGACGTATTTTGTTTAAAATAGTTTTAATAAAATACAGCTACACTACTGAATTCTCATCAATATCGTGAACAAGACTTAGACACTAAAAGTGTTGAATTTGTATTGTGATTCCGAATATCAGGGTGATAAATATACCAGACTTCCTGTCACCATTCGAGGTTACCAAGAAAATGAAATATATTTCAGAAAAGTTTTTGGACTTAGGTAATAGCTGGATCCTATCTACCTTGCAGGCCCAGCTGCCGGACGACGGGTCGGGCTCGCTGCGTATGTGGCGCGTGTCGCCTCCCGACGGCGAGCTGCGGGAGGTCGAACGCCCGCAGCAGGCCGCTTTCTACGATCAGGACTGCTACATCGCGCTCTACACCTACCACGCTCCTACGGGAGACCAGACCATACTCTACTATTGGATGGTAAAAGCGATTATTAAGATATCGTGAAAGTGATAATAAAAATACAAATCCATTTAGACATTATAAATATAATTTAATTCTTGCATATTTTAGGGTGGCTCTTCGCCAAATGAACTGAGGAATTTGGGTGCTAAAGAAGCCAAAGATCTCTATATTAAGTTAGCACGTCTTCCCATTCAGGTGAGGCTTAAATTAATCCTACTCGTTATCTAGTAATAAGCATATACATCATTATAATAGAAAATAAATATTTTTAGGCGTGGATATACCAAGGCAAGGAACCGGCGCATTTTCTTCAAATCTTCAAAGGTCGAATGATCACTTACATCGGAAGTGCAACCGACTATGATCGTAAGAAACTCAAGATTACTCCGTACTAATTTCGTAGAGTTCACTGCATTTAAATGTTAAATGGATTCTATTTCCGAAAAAGCAATTAATTGACATTGAATACATTAAAAGTAATTTTATTTGTACGACGTTCCAGCGAGCGGGCGGCGCGTGGTCCCGCCGGCCCGCGCCCTGATCCGCGTGTCGGGGCAGTACGCGCGCGAGGCGCGCGGCGCGCAGGCGGGGCGCGGCGCGGGCGCGGGCGCGTGCTACGTGCTGCGCGACGGCGCGCGCGTGTGGGTGTGGTGCGCCGCCAGCGCCACCGGCGACGAGCGCGAGGTCGCCAAGAACATGGCCGCCGCCGACCACACGCTCGTCATGCAGGGTAGGCCGACGCCGTCTTCTGCGAGGTCTGCATGACTTCCGAGTATTTTATTTTTTTAACAACATGATGTCGTTGCAGGAAAGGAGAAGCCAGATTTCTGGGCCGCTTTGGGCGACAGACGACAGTTACTGGAGCCGTCCCCGCTTAAGGAAGTGGAGCGTCCGCTCCCTCCCCGCTTGTTCTACGTCTCACTAGGCGTGGCCGGTCAATACTCGTGTAAGTACTAGAAAAATAAAATAATGAATTTGTAAATCGACCACTCCGAGCGATCGTTCAATGTCGTATAACACGGAACAAACTCGTCATTCCAGTCGAGGAGATAATCTCGTTCAGCCAGTACGAGCTGGCGCCGGAGATGGCGGCGGTGCTGGACGCGCACGCGGCCGTGTTCGTGTGGCTCGGCGCGCACTGCGGGCCGCGCGCGCGGGACGACGCGCGTGCTCTCGCGCTGGCCTACCTCGCGCACGGTACTACTTTTAATAACAAACAACAAAAGTTAAACGTAAATAAACCACGTTCACGTCTGTGGTCTTCATAGGTCGTCTTACTATATAATCCACCAGACTGATTTAGTCCATAGCGGCCAATTTCGAGAGATATTAGCCAACTGCGCAGGAGATATAATAGTGCGACATGACCGAAAATACTTCAGGGACAGAACCAACGGCTTTTCGTGCTTTACGAGGAACGGGAGTGTACACACATCCAACTTCCGGACTCCGGGCGGCTAATGAGAATCTCAATAACAATTCATTAGCGTGACCTGGGAATTGAACCCAGGACCACCGTGTCTGTGGCCTTACATATAGCCACTAGACCAACTAGCAGTCAATCTTATACTTACTATATAGTCTCTGCAACTAAACCAAACTTTAAATATTTCATCTTAACCTAAATTATATACGAATTTTATTATATAAAAAAAATACGCAGTATTAAATGACATAAAACTCATACATCCCTTACAATATTGTCTTCAGATCCAGCAGCCCGAGATCCCGAGACACCTGTAATTGTAATCAGCCAGGGCCGAGAACCGCCAAACTTCACTGGATTCTTTCCGCACTGGAAAAATTCTATGTGGAAAGTTAGTTCTTATAATAAAACCTTATTGTATTAATAACATGAACTCTACGCTTGAAATTTTGCAATTCATTATTTGAGTTGTATTAATAATAAAAATTGTAACGATTTATACTATTTCGTCATTTATTTTATTTTTTATTTGTTACAGGGTCACAAAACATTCAGCGCAATCGTGAGCGCTTTGGAAGGTAAAGCGATCGTTCGAGGGAGCAACAACTCGTTAAACAGCGGGAACAGTGAGAACCGCTTCGACCAACACGAGAAGTACCCGCTGTCCGTGCTGCGCGGGCCCAAGGAGCACATGCCGAGCGACGTCGACCCGCTCACGAAGGAGGTACGCTTTATACACAAAGCAAATACTTTCAGTCAAAGATACTTTTAGAATACACATATTTTAGCTACAATTAATTAACAACTACGTACATAAATTATATAATTATGTTTCTGTGCTGTGTCTTAAAATACACTGGTTCAGGCAGGTGTTTGTTAACAGCCGTCGGAGCGTCACGGTTGAATGCGCAAGCGATCCCGTGGCGCTCCCCTTAAGACGGGAAGGGTACCGCTGGTTTTTTAGTGGGTATTCCGATGTCCGGGGTTCACTCGGTGCCCTGGACATACGGTGAGGCCCACATACCCCCCCACTTTACCCGTGCATGCGTTTTTCCAGCGTTAAAAAAAATTAAAAATGGTGTTTGTTAACATCCACAAAGATTGTTGGTAAACGCGGTTAACAATATTTTTATAACGGCTTCGGTCATTCAATGATGAATCTTATGAATGAATTAATCTTGTCATCACGAATCGAAGAATGTATTCGACTTGACCCGAGTATATCATTCTATAGTTCAAATATATATATAACTAGCTGTGCACCGCGGTTTCACCCGCGTATAATTAATAAAAATCTAATGAATAAAAATCAGCCTAGAGCCTTCCTTGATAAAAGGACGATACTACGCAAAAATATTTTTTAAATTCGTACCAGTAATTCCTGAGATTAGCCGGATCAAACAAAGCATAGCTTTATATATTAGTATAGACTATAGAATATAGATATTATGCTTAATATTATAAAGAAATATAAATGCTCAACAGGTTTTAGTTAACCTTTTTCACCATTATTAATAAAAATGTTATCATAAACAGCTTGCACGCAAGTACTCTTTTTTGCATATATGTATTCTTATATATTTTTATACATGTAAGTGAATGGAATTTAACTGTTTTTGCAGCTATATCTGACCCACGACGACTTTGTATCAACATTCAACATGGCCTACAACGAGTTCCGTTCATTGCCTTCGTGGAAACAAAAGGAATTGAAAAAATCTGTGGGACTGTTTTGAGACAATAATATTTAACTATATTCATTTTCACATTATTTTACATACTTACTTGAACAAAAAAATGCTATAAGTTTTTATTATATTAACACATGTACACTTTTTTACTAAACAATAGGTAAATTTGATAATATATTTAGGAAATATGATATAATAATATTATAATTTTTAATAATCGTATTTGCATTGAATGCATAAAATACATAATCTAAACGCATTTAATTTTGTAATATTCCGAGATTATTAATTATTTTCCATATTTCTGTTGATTTGATGTAGTATTTATTATTGTTATTATTATGGATAAAATATTAATATTTTGAACTAAATAAAACGATGGATTTTAAAATGTTATTTATTTTTTCACAAATGTAGCACTTATGAGCTAGGCATTAATTTTATGATAAAATTAATAATTTTCTTTACAATATACAAATTCCTTAAAAAATCCATAAAATATTGGTTTATTTGAAAACATATGTACATTATCATAACTATCAATACATATAACATAGTATGTCTAGATGATATGGGAGTGGGCCGTGTAGCTAAGGCACGTGGTATATTAGTATTGCAACAGACTTACGTCGGTCGGGCATCGTACCGACATCGAAACGGAAATGCGCCGACAATACGCCGACAGCGGTCCGGCGACGTATTGTCTGCGCACTGCAGTTTGTACTAGAACTAGACTATATCAAATTCTAAAGCACGTTTAACGAAAGATTCTCCGATTATAATAATTAATAAGCATTATAAAAATATACCCACTTAACGACAAACAGTAAATGTTTAATGTATTATTATCATCAGCATTAGATATCTGAGAAGCTAGCTAGTTAGGAACTTACAATTTTAAATTGATAAATAAAAACGTTATGATGTAATACAATAAATAATTTATCATAATGACGATTGTACACTGCTCGCTATTGACACGGTGCTCCAGGGGCAACATTTCGAGAGTATTTTTGTACCACCACCGAGACCATTTCTACTAAATAAAAATACTCCCGAATATGTTTAACAGCAATAGAAACCAGCGCAGTAATTATGCATTATAAACATATTATAATTTAGGTACTGAATTAATATTAATGACAAGCATAATTTATATGTTAACGGAATAATAACGTTAAAAAAATAATAAATTGCAATTATTTGTAAAAAAATATAATTCCAAAATTTCTTTGGCAATAAACAGAAATATCCGAACGAATTATATTTTGGGGTTAACGATGGAATGACGTCACACGAATGACCGCAATAGCTGCCTAACAAAATAAAATAGAAAAATGCATCTCAAAATATAAGCGTATAACTACGATTAATTGCAATTTATAAAACATTTAAGTACGTATATTTAAAATTCGTATGTCAGTATGTATCGAATAGAGATTTTTTTCAAACTTAAAACTAGAATATATAAAAGCGATAACTGGTCAAGCGAAATGGTTTAACTCGAGACGACGTAAAACTAATATAAACAAAAATCAACATAGCTTTGTTGCAGGAATGTTAACAGTTCGTAGAGCAATAATAAACAGCGCATAATAATGTTTAACAAGAACCATTAGTAACAACAACGCGTCGGAGGCCTGTTTCGCTTTAGCACCACGGGTGTTACCTACACACGTCTATTATCACAGCTGTCCGAGTTTGAGCCTTCCTCTACCGTTCCGGCGTCTTTCTCAATTAGGCCAAGTTTTATATAGAAATCGATACCACCAATACCGATATTCGTGTGTTTACATTACACTAGAGTCACTGACAACATTAA
The DNA here is from genome assembly GCA_963151315.1 of Nymphalis c-album. NCBI lineage: Eukaryota > Metazoa > Arthropoda > Insecta > Lepidoptera > Nymphalidae > Nymphalis > Nymphalis c-album. The sequence goes on along the minus strand of OY720590.1, from coordinate 4,669,372 downwards.
GAATATTCTTTATCGCGTAAAAGGATATCGAGCGGTGTCCCGTGTAACAAATGTACTTTCATATCTAACTTTGTACTTTATCGATCACTTCATTGACTGCATTCTATGACAATCTTACCGTGTCTTCATTTGTTTCATTGAAATTTTCATTATGTAATTCCTACACGTAATAAGCTCACATTGGTGTCATTCTACACAACCGTTTCAGGTGACTTTAATTATATTATACATAAAGTTTATTTAGCTATCATTTGTACATGTTTTTATTGTAGAGCGAAATTTGGCACCAAGAAAACAAATTCGAAATTAACTCATTCAATCCGTTGGGGCCGAATTCTACAAATCTATAACATTAAGATACGTTCCGATCCAACTTTAATTAATCTATATTTATTCGGATCGGAACCGAACCGATATGATGTTAACATATACCGTTACGACAAAACCAAACTTAATTGTTAATTTATGTCAATAGTCGATAATTAAATTGAAGAATAGGTTAACGGATAAACGGCCACGATCCCGCTTCGATTCGATTGCGATAAAGTGACAATTTGATAGTAGAATTGGCCCCTGATTACAAAGTATTTCTTAGCAGAACACACATGTTTATATTGGGTTAATATCTAACTGAGAAGAATTACATTAGTAAAGAATATGAGACAACTTACTTCCGCGATATATTTTTTATCGTCTACGACTTTCTTTACCTATAAGGCTAAAGTTACCGGAGGAGACATAAGGAAGCACGTCATCTGTATCTTACGTTAGGTCAATTGCATACTCAATTAATGGATTAGTGAGGTTGAGCAAATACCAAGAACTACTAAACATTATGGCACTATACCTCGTTTATAAAATTGTCAATGAGAACTAACTTAATTATTGGTTCTGTAAATTGTATAATTTTTCGTAAGTAGATGGACTAAAGAACTCTTACGTTTTCGTGTTTGATAAACCACTGATCGTGTTAGCATTAATTTTTATTCTAATCAATTCCGTTTTACTATTGCTTGATCTTATTTAATAACATTTAAAAAATATATATTGAGGGTGTTAACTTGTGTAAAGATTGTAATTGTATTTTTGGCGCGTTTTACATAAACTTCATACATGCCAATCTCAATAACTAATTTTGTTTTCCGAACTTCAAATAAAATTTGAAAAATTCCGTTTTTATATAATGTAGTTGTTTCTTTACGAACATATCGGAAGAATATAAAAGAAACATATATACCATTTGTGATAGTTGAATACATAAAACGAGCAGACGTTACGCAAAAAGCGTTCATATATTTCATAAAAATGCGCCGAAAATACGCTGCACTATAACGCGGTATTAGTGAACAAACTCTAAGAGAGCAAATATGTTGGTCATTATTTACAAATACCGTTTGGACCACATATAACAACGCTGTGAACAATTTAAATCTTCATAACACAAGCTCTTATACCAACACTTGGATAAAATTTAATTGTCTCATTCTAGTCTCTAATTGACTGTAAATTATTGGAATGGCGTCTTCTATCTAATATCAACTGCACGTATTAAAACACATACACAACAGTTGTATACAAAATTGTATAATACTTAATTGACTGAAAACTGAACTGTCTCAAACTACTGTGAAGTCCCGCGCCAACGATATACGATATACGACGGACATGATTGCAGATTAGTCGAGCGATATCCAAACAGAGCGCGCCTAGAAGCGTCAAACGATTCGTTAATCTTTCGCGATCTACCTAAAAGCAAATCTATCGCACCAAAGTCACGACAGAACTCCGTCGCCTATTAACGCGTAATTAAATTATATTACAAATTAAAATATAATATCAACACAATGTAACTAATATGTACATGATGAAACTGATCGAAAATGAAATTAATAAAACTTTTATCCATTGATAGTAATGGAGAAATCGTTTTAATAGCGCATATTTCTTTCACAGTTTCAAAACATAATAAGAGTCACGTAACAAGAAGCGATCTCTCTTTTCTCACTAAATCGCTTTTAACGCATCCATTAATTAAATAATTATCGATTACATTCGTAGTCAAATTTTCCTTTCAAATATTATATTACTTATATTCACGAAACGACAATGGTGACATCATCAAAGATTACACTTTATCGTTTTTAATGACGGTAATTATAACAGAACTAACATAATGTTCATGTCTCTTCGTACTATCGAACGATTTCATATAACAAACAATTGAAGTACACTTTTGTGATAGATATTTTTCGATATCACTCTCTTTCAAATAAGTACAAACATTAAAGTGTTTAACAAGAACCATTAAAACCGTGCCATTTTATTATTTTAATTTTGGGCAAAATTTAAACGAGCCCAGCTAACATTATATTAAGTATTTAATATTTCGTTTCAAAAAATGTTTTTTGTTGTAATTATTGAACCAACTTAAAACATACAAATTGAAAAACTTTACTTAATGGGGTTTCTCATAGTAACAATGCGATGGGTATGATAACCGTTTGTAAGTCAGATGACCGGATTGAACTCCCCGGGACGTGAATTGGATACAAAATTCGATTCCTAAGATCCGCTTCCGTGAGCGATATGCGATCGTAGCGCCGCGGCGGGTGTGACGTCACTGGCGCGGGAGCGACGCGTTGGCGGGCAGCGTGGAGCTGCGCTGCGACGCGTTCATGTAGGCCGCCTTCAGGTTCGAGCGCATGGAGTCCCTGAAACACGTACAAACTCGTTTAATATCACCGCCAATGACTCGCCCTATGGCGAATTCAAAATATTAAATTTACCTTGAAATTCTTAGCCCTGAATCGAATTCTTTCGTGCAACGTGACAGCTATTCCATTAATTATTTATTTTAAAAAAAAAAAAATAACAATTACTAAAAACCAAAATAGGATTACACCGTTTGTTCTATAATATATATTTTTTTTTACAAACTAGAAGACAATCTTATGAGAATTTGCAAAAAATTAAGTTGAGGATCTAATTGAGTGAGAATTGTTGTGTGTGTGTGTGTTAATATTCATAATTAATTAATTTTAATACCAATCAATAACAATACCGAATTATTTTAAAACGACTCGGGACAGAAGCTCGATGTGACTAAGTTATCCGACAGTATCAGGTCGCGTATCATTAAATCATACTTAATAGTACACAGTAATAAGTGAACGCTTTATGGTACATAATCATACAACCTCTAAATATTTTGACAGGACTAAAAATATTGCCTATTCCTTAAAACTTAAGAGGTCACTCCGACCTCGTATCGATGCGTCTCGAACCTGGGCGACAGCTTGGTGTGGTCGTGGTTGGTGTGCGCGGCGCGGTACCCGTAGCGCTGCACGCGGCGCGCCAGACGCGCCACCCAGCGGCGCTGGTCGGGCGCGGCGGGCGCCAGCAGCAGCAGCTCGCGCGCGCGGTCCGCGTGCAGCTTGCACGCCGCTACGCCCTCGCCCTCCGACACGTGCTCCGCGTGGATCTTCATGCGGCACCCTGCAAGCGGCACGCCACGCTATACCCACTGCGCCGGATGAGGACGACTCCCAAAAATATAACTACACTCCGGGAGTATTAGTTATACCGTGGTATATGTGTTGAAATATTTCAATCGGTTACTCGTATTGCGTTCCGGGATAGACGTACGGACGGGGGAGGTGGGCTCGGATTGGGACAATTTTTCATTGAAGTGAACGCGGACTCGTGACTTACGCCGGCACTCGTAGGCTTGCGGCGGACGGAACATGTGCCACAGCGGACGCGTGCAGACCTCGCACGCCGTGGGGATGTGGTACGTGATGCTGACCAGGTCGTGTCCCTTGTGTTGGACTGTGTTGCCTGAAATGTGCAGAATGTGTGATATTATAACACTTATTTTACATAGAGAAAAGAATGGAGAAAAGTCCAAAATAAAAAATCTCAATCATTCATACTATAGTTAAAAAATTGTGGAACATAAATAATGTGAGCTGCCAGAAAAATTAAACTGTTAAACAGTGAACATTAATTTTTCAATTTTATATTTATATATTGTTTTAATTTAACATTTTATATAACTATAAATTAAGTTAATACTATTGCGAAAATATTTTCCCGTTAAAGTGGTACATAATTAGGATGAGTTCCGTGCACCCACCGGCGTGGTCGGCGCCGTCGGCGGGCTGGTCCTGCGCGTCGCCCGGCCGGCGCGCCTCGCCCTCGCCCGCGTACAGCAGCTGGAAGATGCGCGGGATGTCCTTCGCGTCGGCGCGGATCACGTCGCCCTGCGTCACCGACCGCACGTGGAACACCTTGCTGCGACGCGACCATTACAAACTATTAATACTGTTATTACACAAAAACATATATAATTATACTATTTAAGAAACTGTACTTAGAGCACATCATTCGTTACGTATAAACTGTAATAATGCTAATTAAAACAAACAATTTACCTCAAATCTAATATCATGACTGGATCTGTAGTGTTCTGCTTGTCGTTCTCCGTGTTGTAGAATATAATTTTCTTCGAGGAGACGACGACATACTGTTTCTTCCAGCCGTGCCTGCGTATGTTCTGCTTGAAGGGCACTGAGAGCCAGCCCTCGAGCGTCTGTTCCGTCTCGCCGTCCTCCGCGTCGGCGGACGACTGCGAGGCGGTCTCGCTTGTTAACGCGGCTAATTTTTCTTTAAGCTGTTCGATTTCTGCGTCTTTGCTATCCACCTGCAATTTAAAAGTTAAATAGTAACATGTTTAGTACAACAGGGTAAACTCAGAATTTCATTTTAATTGTGGCTTCTTAAAATAATAATATAATAAATTTAAAAAAGTTTCGTAAAAAAAATATTTATGTACATACCTCCATGGCGAGCCGGAGCCTTGTCTGCTGTTCCTCTAGCAACTGCTGCTGTGCATCCTGCAGGTCTCGCTGCAGTTTCGCTATGTGTTGATCTGATTTCTCCTTCTCCCGCGTCAGCTCTTGCTGCAGCTTGCGGTAGTCCTTGTCCTTGCGCACCGACATTTTGCTCTTGTTTTTCGTAGAGGCGGGATTCATATCTTTTCTGTTAATTAATACGTATGTAAATATAATAAATTTTTGTCTTTTTAGAATTTTAAATAAAAACATAATAAAAATGATAAATTGGAGTAAATTATTATGTTCATAGTAGTTCATGGTAGTTTTCAATTTGTAGTTTGTTGTTGAAATTACATTTTTACGAGATTACTTACATAGATAATGGTGTATTTTCAGTGACATTACATATTAATTTTTCCTTCAATAAAAATATTGATGACCTTAAATGGCTTTTATTACACGAAGTATGTTTTGCAGAAATGAATTGACAGAACATTTACAATGTGATAAAAAATATATTACTTAAAGTATTTCATGAAAAGAAATAAATACCTGTTCATAATCTCAGCCAATTTATTGACGGCCTGCTGCTTGAGCATGATCTCCGAGTTGAGCTTCTTGTTGAGGCGGTCGACGTCCTCCTGCAGCCGCTGCATGGTCGCCAGCCGCTCCGCCAGCGCCGTGCCGCTGCGGCGCAGCTCGTCCACCTCCTGCATTAACAACAGTTATATCAATTTCTATATTATTCATAATAAATCGCTTTCGTTGGAGTTTTATTTATTTCAGTACAGTACAAATTTAATATATGTCATATAATAAATAAAATATGTTAAGAAAAAAAAGGTGCTGAGAGTTGTCCTCTATGACAACTCGACTCTCGAACAGACATAAGGCTCGTTCTCGCACCTATGTGTAGTACATTAAAGGATATTTTTTAATACCGACCCGACACCGACGTTTCAATAGGATTCGTGATTACTTTTTATTCGTGACAGCTATTTGACTGACTGATTAATATTAACACCATATAAATATGTATAACAAGAACGGTGAACATCGAGCGTGTTCGTGAGCCACCCCGGGTGTGTATATATGTGAGCGCGAGACCTTCCGCTGCAGGTCGATGGTGGCCCTGTTCTCGTGGTCGCGGTCGCGCAGGCCCTGCAGCAGCGAGTCGCGCGCCGCCAGGTCCCCGCGGTGCTGCGCCAGCGCGTCGCGCATCTCCAGCTCCTTCATCGTCTTCTCCTTCTCCAGCTCGCCCACCGTCTCCTCCGCTATCGACCTGCGCGCGTCAATCGCTTTTTAAAGTTATGTTTGATGTTAACCTACTTTGTGCTCCACGAGTGAAACGCTATGATTTAAACAAAATATTTAAATAAGCTGTATAAAAAATAAATCACGTAGTTATACAGACAGACACAAGTGTCTCATGCGGTTGTATTTACATGTTGTTTGTATTTCAATTCGTTTATATACAATTGAAGTACTACCACTAATTGTCATTGTCCGCGTGTGTAAATGTGATCTGAAAACAGGTAAAATGTTATGTAAACGATTTAGTAAGCGAATATCGACCTGGCGATGGCCTCCGAGTCAGCGCGCGCGATGGCGAGCTGCAGCTGGTGCATGAGGCTGGCGCGCTCCTGCTCGAGGTCGCGAGCCGCGCGCGTGCTGTCCTCCAGCTGCGCGCGCAGCTCGCTCGCCTGGTTGCGGTACACCACGCAGTAGTGCTGCTCGTTCTCCAACTGAGATCTTAGCTCCTCGCTCTGAAATAAGCATTGAGGTACATAGTAAATAACATTAGTTTTACTTTATTATTAAAAAAGCAGAATTGCAAATGAGCCACCTGATTGGAAGTTAATAATTAATCACTTATTGCTACATCCGTTGCCACTTCTAATTAACACCGCCAAATAATAGAAACGAATAAAAGATGTCCCCCTTGTGCTTTCATTAGCTCACCCATCTTTTAAATCGAAACGCGACAAAACAAGTATAATTGCTAAAATTATATAATTTGACAAGTTGAATGGTACCGACCGAAACGAGCTTGGCCCGAGCCCTACGACAAGTAAGGTTCCTTCCTCGTTAATATAGCTTGCTTAGACACACGCCAATAATTAATTTAATCAAAACGATGAGCCATTCATGCCTTAAATCGTATAAAATAAATTTAAATACTTGTTTTATACGCATTACGACTAGTCTGTAATCATAGTCATGTATAAATGTATTATAAATAAATAAACATCATGATTTAATCGATTTTTTAAGACCAGGAGGTACTTATATAATGACATCGAAATATAATATATATATTTAAAGATTATTTAAACATAAGTTCGAAGATCTCCATTCATGTACACTGAAGTAATATTATAATGGAAACATTATACATATATTACTATCAGAACAAATAAAAAAGAGTTCTAATTACGTGCAACTTTCCATTTAGTATCTTAAAATTAATTTGGGAAAATGTTCAAACATAAAACTAAAATTGTTAACCGTTACTTCATGACCGCTCAACGGCTAACACCGGATTTATCGAAGCGTGACCATCTCGACTCAAATAAACCATCAAAATGTATTTCTTGTTTTTTTTTAGGATTAGTCTTTATTACAGTCGACATTCGTGTATGTATGACTCATTCATATTTTAAATTTTTAAACTAGAATCTAACGGCAGAAAATAGTTTGACAAAATATTCATAAGACACCGGATATATTCATGTGACAACCGCATAATGCAAATTAAGTAACACGCGTAAGACCTAGCGACTTTTTATATACTAAACTTTATACAAAGTTTAGATGTAATCGTTAATTTTCTTTTAAAACATTTGTATATATTTACGTTCGTATAAAACACAAACTTTCATACATATACATTGCATCAGTAATTGAAAACCATATTAAAGACCATCGTGATTAAACTTGATTCAATAAAATGACAACTGGTCGAGGAAGAGCAGGAAATAAAACCGCGCAAAATATTCCGTAAATGAAGTTAGCAATAATACTAGCGTTTTATGGACTTGTCGGACTCGCCTAGTATTTGCTTTAATAACGTTTATAACAATCAAATGTAAGTCTAAATAAGAAATCACGATAATTTCTTAATAAAAAAAACAATTTTATGCAATATAATGTCACATGTTATAATATGTCACATGTTATAGTATGGAATTTTAAAGTCTAAGTGTCAGAGATTTTGTAAGATTTTTTTTTGCGGGAACAGGGTAAAATCCTTTCTCAATAGGTGGAAGGAATCAGGGCTCTAGCCCAACGAGCCCTGATTCGCAGATGAAAGGAGGACCTGAAGTCCCCATCGTTAGACCTAGCGACAGTGGAGGCGATCCGCCCCCACTTGGGTCGCTGGGTAGCAAGTAAAGGCGGCACACTCACGTATGCCTATATGACGCAGGTGCTTACCGGACATGGCTGTTTCGGTAAGTACCTGCATAAGATAGCGAGGCGGGAGGTATCACCCTCCTGCCATTAATGTGGTGCGCCACTGGACACGGCGCACCATACCCTGACGGAGTCTGCTGCGTGGGGGCCTCAGAGGCATATCCTGGCGGCGATTATCGGCGGAGACCTCTCGCTGCCGAGTGCATAACGCTATGCTCGACAAAGAAAGGTGCTGATTGGGAATGGTCTCTTTCTGCGAGAATGTCATGTTGCAGAAGGAGGTCGCGGAGCGACAGCGTTAGGAAAGTGCCTCCGCTGATTCGTTCCGCCGAAGAAGACCGGGGAGAAGGCGTCGGCGCTATTGCGCACCTTCTCCCCCCGCCGTAATGGATGCTGCTTAGGCTAGGTGGGTTCCCCGTATCCAAGCCCGCAGAGGAGGGCTGACCGTCGGGGCGTCTCGGTAGCATGCGCAAGCGTTCCCGTGGCGCCCCTTGACCAGACAGGGAGGATACCGCTGCTTTTTAGTGGGTATTCCGGCGCCTTCAGAGCCGGTGATCCCCACATACCCCCCCACTTCATGTGGGGGAAACGCGTAAACGCGTTTTTCCAGCGGGGAAAAAATGTTTGGTGGCTCATTGGTGATGTAAGTGATGATTAACATCGCTTACAATGCCAATGTCTATGGGCGTTGGTGACCACTTACCATCAGTTGGCCCATATCCTCGTCCGCTTTCCTATGCAATAATATATATGATGACAACATATTACCAAAAAAAATAACATTATACCATAACTTGATTATTCTTAAACAAGAAAAGTACAACAATAAATATTTTTGTTTACTATTTTTTCACACATAAGTATGAATCGTATAAAATAATATGTTGAATAAACGTAGTATATTCATATTCATTTTTACCTTATACTTAGGTGTTCAGTTAGTAAATAGCTTATTAAGAAAAACAATATGTTCAAATTTAGTCATGAACTTGATCAATTAATTCAAGATATATCGTTTCCGATGAAACCGTGTTGATTTTATATAAGGTACATTCAAGTGATTACTGTGCGAGTGTATGTGTTGTATATTTACATATCAATAGTTTGTCTCGACGATTACTGGTAAGAACACATTGATATCGGTTCTACGAATGTTTATCTTTATTTTCTGGGCGCATCAAACGGGCTTCTGTTTAAATAAGATAAAATATTTTAAATTACTCCAGGCTAATATGGACAAAGTCTCGATGCACAACAATAATATTATTGCTTCATTAACTTGTATTTGTGATTTAACTCATTCCCTATATCCACACTATGTATATACTACTTCACCCTAAACTCATATGGCTATAGTTGGCAAGTGATTACTGTATTTGGAGACTATAATTTAGTGTAGAGAGATTATTATTAACTATTAATTACGAAATGAAAACGTCAACAAAACAAAAAATAAATAAAATAAGTAATTGTCAATTGAAAGTTATGAAAAATAAATGACATTTGATACGCAAGTATCTAATTGAATAGTATTTAGGTTAAATTACAGTGGACTATCGTATCGTGTGACCTCTCTGTTGTTTTCGTCAGCAGGAACGTCATATGGATGCCCATTTCAATTAGCACATCTTAATGGACAATGTTGATAAATTGAAACGAATTAATTAATTCATATAAATATGCCGTTAAACTAAACATACCTCATTATTCATGTAAACCGTTTAATTTATGTTATAAAAACATTTTAATAATATGTCAATAAGAATGAAATTCAGAAACATTGCATACCAGCTGTGCACCCGCACGTAATTAATAAAAATATAATGAATAAAAATCAGCCTAGAACCTTCCTCGATAAAAGGACTATACAACACAAAAATATTTTCTAAATTCGAACCAGTAGTTCCTGAGATTAGCCGGATCAAACAAACAAATTATTCAGCCTTATATATTAGTATAGATTACTGTTATCATTAAAATATATATCTTTTTATTATTTGTCTCTATCGTTGTTTATGAAGTTACGATCGCTTTAAAGTTACTACATTTTTATTAATAAAATACAATAATAGTAAGATGAAAACAATGAACGCAGAGTTGTGTGAAATAATAATGCCTTTTTTATTTAAGCGAAATACAATTGCATATACTTTAAAAGGGAGTACAAAGCTTATACCGTGAATTCGTTCAAAATATATTTTTAATTTTTGTAATAGTGAAATATATTTATAATTATTTAAACCACAACATACGTAATTACAAGCTTATTTATTTCGAGTCGTACGCTCAGGTGTATCTTATAAGGTAATATGGTGCGTGTGTGTGTGTATGTGTTCTGTTGCGTGCTCACAATGAGTCACAATGTCGTAATGCCGCGAAGGACAGTCTATTTCGGCGTGATGAGACTATGATTAATTCAGAGAATCTATACATACATATAAATAAAATTGGAATGTCTGTTTGTAATATTGAAATAACCGCTTGTTACATGCATATGAATACATACACCAAAATAACATTTTACAATTTTTGTCTGTCTGTCTGTTTGTTCCGGCCAATCTCTGAAATGGCTGGACCGATTTTGACGGGACTTTTATTGGCAGGTAGCTGATGTAATAAGGAGTAACTTAGGCTACTTTTATATTAGAAAAAAATTATAAAAATAAAAATGAGAAAACCAAAAATAAACTAAATAAACTAACTTTTTTGTTAAATTCTACGCGGACGAAGTCGCGGGTACAGCTAGTAATAAATAAAATCAATGCTGTCAATGAAATGCTTTGTCTAATTACATGTAGACAAATTTATTTACCGTAGTGATCGAAATTTAATCATATTCATTAATGAAAATTTCAGGAAAACCTAATATATGAAATCGCCCGAGTACGCCGAGTAACAAATGGTAACGTGTGACCGAATATTTATTGCAACATTAATACTAAACAAAAAAGATTTTTATTTTTGAGCTGTTATTTTGTTATTGTTTTTGGCGTATTGTCAAGAAGGCTAAACAAGCCACACCCAACGTATTAAGGTAAAATATAAAATCGCAAACATCTCTATCTGAAGATGAATTATCTTTGGATACTGAGTGCAATTAGACCAAGAACGAGTTGAAGTGATGGATGACGGCGAGACTCACCCGGACGTAGTGCATGTCGCGCTCGGCGGCGGCGGCGGCCAGCTTCTCGGAGGCGTCGTGCAGCGCGGCGCGCACGGCGTGCAGGTCGCGCGCGCGCGCCTCGCGCTCGGCGTGCGCGGCGCGGCTCGCCGCCTCGGCCGCCGCCGTCTCCGCGCTCGCCGCCAGCCGCGCCGCGCGCTCCTGCTCCAGCGCCGCCTGCAGCCCCACCACCTGCGCACGCACCACTACACGCTACTGTCCCGGCGACGGTGCTCGCTCGTAACGATGACATGAAAATTACTCCCTCTTAGAATCTAGGAGGGCACCGTCCGGTTTCGATGTACCTTTTTATTCAAAGGAATCGTTCACTCGTATTGAATTGTAAAGCTTGTGGCGAGCCGAACTTTATTATCATCCTTCGAGCCATTACACGACTCTTCTCGATCATTTTAATACACAATGAAAACTTGTTAACCTTTTCGGTCTCCTGTCGATGTTCACCCTCCAATTTTTGTAATCGTTGTTGCATTTGTCGATAATCGACGCTCAACATCGACATTTGACGATCTTTCTCTTGAGAAACTGAATCGGCACGTTGCCGTGCCGTCTTTTCTTCATTCAATTTGCCCTGTAACGCTATAGAAAGAAAAGAAACAAAATAAAACAACAATATCCAATTATAGTTTTGTACGAATTTAGGCGGATATATATATATTAAGATTACGCTGCTACTGTCTAAGAGGTCATGATTTTCATTTATGTGAGAGATTGAGCGACATACGAAAGTAACAGAACAATTTAATCACTACACAAACTTAATCATGTATAAATAAATATTATGGATTTAATAGCAAAAATTGACAAACCTGTCAAGATTTTGTCCAACGTTCCTGAGGCATGCAAAACAATAACATAATGGTCTTTTAATAATACTACACATAGCATACATTGAATAAAACGGGAAAATAGCTTTTTCTAATATTATAAAGATTATATATTTCTAAATGGAATACATACGAAAATGCTCACCCTTGACCAGCTCTAAATTGGCTTCTTGTTTCGAAAGCAATTGAGAGCGCTGCGTCTCTTGATGTGCTCGTAGTTCTTGCTGGTACATGTGTTGTGAAGTTCTCAGGTCATGAGCCATTGAGGCGCACTCCTTTTCCAAAGAAGAAACACGTTCCGAAAGTTGCCGATTGTCAGTCATTATTTGTCCTAATCTAGTTGACGACCGTTCCAGCTCAGCATGGGCAGCATTCAATCGACTAGTTGCTTCAGCTACCGAAGCCTCCGCCCTTTGTTTAGCTGCCTTTACAGTCCCGAGCTCCTCTGACAAAGTACTACACTCTCTTTCGAGAGTGTCCCTCTGTGCTCGTAAACTTGCCATCGTACCGTCATTTACCGCAGCAGCTGCAGCTTGGGCTGCACTCAACTCCGCTGCTTGCTTACGTGATTTAGCTGCGGCTTCGGATTCCTGTTTTAACTTTTCGCGCATTTCAGTCAATTGTTTCTCTAATGCATTGATTTTTTCGTTATATATCTGTAAATTGCTCATTTCTTTAACTCTCTTACTCTGCTCTTCTTCTAAGCGACGTTTAACATCACTATAATTTAGTTCGGCTTTTCGTCTGGAATCTGCCTCTATTTCAGCCTTACGTTGAATTTCTTTAAGATCATGTTTAAGGAGTGCCAATTCTTTATCGGTATCGGCTATAATTTTTTGATTTCTAATTTCTCTCTGTGAAATTTCATCCAATTGAGTACAAAGCATTACTTGCCTGTTTTCTAGTTTACGTCGTCCATCTCTTTCTCTTTCTAATAATTTTTCTAATTGCAATATTGCTTCAGACCCAACATTGTTTATGTGATTATTAGATATTGTATCCACTACATCAGCAGGTTTTAGTCTACCTCCACAAAGTTGATAATCACCATTATATGTGAATCCCACAAATGGTAAATGATTACCGACAAATGCTTTAGGAACAGGAAATGATTCATCCAAAGCATCAGACTTTTCAATATCGTCAAAATTTCTCGTATCATCATCACTGGACAGTTCCGGTACAACTGGAGGAATAGAATCTCTTAAGTTGTCGAAGCTCCACTGGTCATTAATAAAGAAAGGATGTTGTTTTATTTCATCTACACTATTTTTTCCAAGTCTTTTTACTCTATCTGTTAACAGTCCTCTAATCAAGGATTTAGCTTCTTTTGATATTTCTACATCATCAGGAAATTGTAAAGAATTTCTGTGATCCATTATTTTTCCATATGTTCCAACTAAACTGTCAGCATAAAAAGGTGGATCCCCAATTAACATTTCATATAAAAATATTCCAACAGCCCACCAATCACATTCACGGCCATAAACGCCTTCACCGTTTTGAGATTGTAATACTTCAGGTGAAATGTAATCTGGTGTACCCACAGCATTACTAGCTCGAACCAGGCCATCAGGTCCCATTCTCATGCAAGTACCGAAATCTGCTAACTTCAAATGTCCATATTTATCAATAAGCATATTGTCAGGTTTTACATCTCTATGAACAAAGCCCATACCATGGATAACATTGAGTGCAAGTACAATTTCCATAGTATAAAATTTCGCCCATTTCTCAGGTATATCATAGTTAGACATGAGACTCACTAGATCACCACCAGGCATATAATCCATCACCATATAAAGATATTTATGGTCTTGAAAAGCAAAGTGCAGTTTTAGTATCCATTCAGAATTAGCATGAGCCATTATATGTCTTTCTTCCCAAAAAAATGTTGAATCTGATCTTTTAATCATTTCTACTTTACTAAGGAGTTTCATGGCAAATACCTGATGTGTAGATTTATGTCTGACTAGTTGAACTTCACCAAATGCACCTCGACCGATTACTTTAATCAGGTTAAAATCTGCTGCTTTCATACGCAAATCTATAATATCAGATGCAAACTCTTCATCTGAAACAACATATCAGAATTAAGTAGATATCATTTAAAAACTCTCATTTGTTGACAAAAATTAAAATAATATAAAACATCTTAGAGATAAGAGACCAATCACTTACAAACATCATTTGGGAAGATTTCAATGTAATCCTAACTAATATTATATGTGATTGAATGATGTGAGCTTGTTTGATAACTACTTTGTTTGATACATACTTTCGCACCTAAGCCACTAGACCAATTTTAAACATTCGTTCACCAATGGAAAGTTACATTATTAGTAACATAGGCTACATTTTGCCCCCCTTTTTTCAGAGGAACAAAAACTATGCGGATGAAACCACAGACATAACGCTAGTACATACCTATATTCAAGATATTTTAGTATATCATAAGTTGTTGTAACATCAATATATATATTTTTTTAAGGCCTTTAAATACATGAAAAATGTTAGTATGGTAAATATTATGTTAAAAACTCACTATTAATATTACTTAATTTATCTTATCCAAACAATATTCAATGAAAGATTGTATTTAAGACCGTTGCTATGTTCATGATCTTTATACATATAGTGTATAAAACAAACAATTTGTTAATTTTGAATTTTATCTATAATTGATTATAGAATGTTTGATCATAATAAGCAATTAGAACATACTACATACTACATGGGTTGGCCAATTAATCACAAGACAACACAAGTTCTAAATAATAATTCAAATGGTGTCAAATATTCTGCATGTTAAGCAAAAACTATGCATTTGTACGTGAATTGTCACATTATATTAGTCTACTAACTATTAACTAACTAATATAATTAATCTGTAATTAAAATGTGAATTGATTTTACATATCTTTGCACCGGAGCAATGTCAAGGTTTATTTGATAATAGAATAATCTTATTATTATTCAAATGATAACTAGTTCAAAATATTTGTTTACCTTTTCTTTTATTTTCATATTGGAAAGTGGATGCTATACTGCTTTTAGTTTAAAAGTAAAAAGTTAAATCTAAAAAAGTAGTTAAGACATATATGTTCATGTAAATTGTAAATCTTTGTTAGAAATGTCAATAACATATATATTTATTTTAAATACGGAATAAGATTTTTCAAATATTTTAGGATGATTTTTAAAATATAGACATATAAGTACTCACATCGGCTTGTATAGGCTTCGACATTTTTCATTCGACGAATGGCCGGGTGATCGCAGTCAGAGACGAGTGCAGTGACAGTGTCGAGCAGGCAGTCCACGTTGCCGGTGGAGCGAGGGTCGCAAAGTTTCTCCTCCAGCGCACGAAGACGCCGCAAGCGTTCCTCATCTTTTACTGTCTCCATACTGAACCCTGGGTCTGATTCTATCGGCCACTAAATACCACCGTACATTCTCCTGATAGGCACAACGAATGTGATCACCACTCTCATTACGACACATCAACAAGTTTATTGTCTCGTTATTTGCACTATCCAGCACTCCTTAACATACTATACAATAAGAAACTTATGTTTCATTATCAAAAAATTACTTGCTTTAGCTCAGAATGACAGCAGATAAAGGTGGTTCTCACAACAAAGCATATGCACGTTTGCAAACATAACCGATTGAATGTAGTTGTTTAGCGCATTAAATTTACTTTTAGTAGTTTTATTTCACTTATTTTCGATACTAATTGGCACAACATTAAAAATAATGTAAATTAACGTATTAATAAAAACCGCTTGATTGATGAACGATGATCGAACAATAATCTGAAGTTGGCAAAACATCGCAGGATTGCAATGGCGACTAGTGTGAAATTCACAAACTTCGAAGACAGCTTATAAATATTATAAACAACTTATAAAAAAACTGTTTGACCGAACAGCTACTAAAATATGTTTTTCTAACTAAATAATAACTTATTTAGTTTTATTATTATAAACTTTTGAATTGACCAATAAAAAATTAAAATATTTTTTAATTTTTTAATAAAAAGTAAAAAATTTTTTTTGGCTTTCCTCGATTTCATTTTCTGTTTTTTTTTAATAAATATTGTTTAATACTACCTACTGTGATACGTATTTGCTAATATATTAATGATATGGGTAGCATATAATATCCGTAAATGTGTTCTAATGATACATTATGTTGAATGAATTAAAATGGTATATTTCACAGGGAAAGCACATAAAACACTATTTATTCTTATATAAATAATTATTTTTAAGCACAGAATTATTTATTAGTTTGTATATATGTCTATATATACAATTTATAAAAAAAATATTAGAGGGAGCATAATAAGTGATATCTAATTTGATAACCCCATATAAAAGTAACTATAACACTTAAATTAAAATAATAATAGATTCTATCAAATAAAATGTTCGTTTTAAATGAAAGTCCTAGATATTTTATGTTTTGAGTGTACATCCTGGCAATATTTTGACACCGTGTAATTTTATTAAATATTTATTTATTTGGGAATAATATAAAATATATCGATGTTCTCTATTTTATAGTAATTAGTTCCTAATTTTATGGTGGTAGTACTCTTTTTTGGATTTTATTATTGTTGCTGTATAATCTTTCCTAAAAATAATATTGGGAAATCTTCTATTTCATTCATTCGTTTATAAATTCATTTTCAACTCGTTCACATGCAGTTGTCGAATGAATGATACCACTTTTGTTCTCGTACGAATAGAACATGGCGGTGCTAGGCAGGATGTGCAAAAGCTTTTAATTTCTGCGCTAACGATTTACATTTTTGGTTTAATCTTTATGACAAGAAAGTTTTTTGAATGCTATAATACATGCATTTGTAATTGTGGGTTATTTTAACTTTTCCAAAGAGTAACATTTTTGGACCAAGTTGCAATGAAAATTATTACTTCATTGGTGGTATAAAAATAATTGTGACAAATATAGCACCTAATTCCAGGTAAATTATACTTTTAATTGTTATTTATTAAGTTTATAATAGATAACCAACATTGCCAATTTAAGTCATTTATCATCGCAGCATCCGTTGCTTTGTCATTCAGTTTCAGCTGATCCTTACTTGTTCTAGATAACGTTCCATCGGTATTATTTTTTTATTTTACCATGCGAAATAATTCTTAATTTTTTACTATGTTTTTAGATGAGATATAAAAAAAGTTTAAACTATCCTGAATTTAGCATGTGTAACTTAAAATATTTTATCTTGGTATTCTCAATCACGTGTGGTTTAATCTTTATTATGGGGTCAATAACTGCTGACTGTTGTCTGTATGTATCATTAATCTCAAATTTGAGGCGAAAAATAATTGTCAACGACCTAATACAAGCTGATAATGTAGCTAAGGTCTTTGTTGTAGAATAAATTTTAGTCAGAGGGCGATTGGGTCGTATTATAAATATCGTTTCATTCAAACACTCCATTATTTCGGATGGTTGTCGGGTTAGTGGGTGCATGTGCAATCTGTTTTATTACCTGGTGGTCTGTGGAAGTATAACTATAGCTAGGGGCGTAGATAGCGCGGCGAGAGGCGCGGGGAGCGAGGACTCGTCCGGCAGTCAGCTGTGCAAGTGACATGTTGTCGGCGTTGTCGCATCTCGCTACGCCGTGGGAAGTGGCCTAAATCGTTACCTTCTTTGAGTATTTGATTTTGGCAAAACTTTGACCTATTAGAGTAATGACCTAGATGCACATAAGCGTTGCAGATTAATAAAATATTTTGATTACCTTAGGGTGGGTGTGGGCTGTTAGTGAATATTCCTTTTGGTGATTGACTATTTCAATTCTGTGACCAGACAAATATTTTAAATCAATCCATATAATCTTATCAATTAATTAATCATGCAATAGCCTTTATTGACTATTCAATCAATATTTGATTGGATTTGTTCAAATTGATGTTTTTGTTGTTAAATTTTATTTTTAGAATTAACAATTGATTTAATCACTTTACTAAAATATACCAACATTTGTTCTAATAAAGTATCTTTATATTATGTCTAAATGAATTTTGATGTTAACATTGTAAACTAATTTCTTACCTAATAGTTTAACGCACAGACCATAGGCATTGTGTTACATGTGTGTGTTTAGTATTGGCTATTGTTGTGTAATCAACAGTTTTCAATAAAGTTCTCTTTATTTCTGGATACAACTGATAACTGAAATAGCTTAGAATGAGAATTAATCAATGTTTTTTTTTCCTGTGATTCATTTCCTGTAAATTGATAAGAGTATATAATTTAAATATGGGAGGATTTGATGTTAAATTAGAATATTACAAAATAGAATAACATTTTTATCATTAATACTGAACATACTCATATTTTAAATGCTTGGTGTAAGTCCTTTCATATTATGTAACTGGAATTTTGTTTTGTAATGGAATTAACTAACATTGACAACTTACGCAAGTACTGGATGTATTTGTTTTTTTTTATTTTCAAGTATACCAACCACAAATATTTATTTATTTTGCGGGTATATTCTGTTTCAGCAAGCCGTGGTGGACATGGCTACGCTTATTCAGGAGAACGGTATAAAAGAGTTGAGTAAAGGAACACATGGAGTAGTGAACCATGGCATGACAACACATGGCGTTCCTAATCACATGGTGCCAGATCATGAATATTGTGAAGCTGGCAAACCAGAACAACCCCCACAACAATGCCTCGAGCCTGCAGATGCAACAGTACAACAGGCCCCTATGGAAGAGGAGGAAGAAGAAACCCCCGAAATAGACATAATGATAAACAATGTTGTGTGCAGTTTTAGTGTTAAGTGCCACCTAAACTTGAGAGAGATCGCTTTAAATGGTGTGAATGTCGAGTTTCGACGTGAAAATGGTATGGTGACAATGAAACTTCGCCGCCCCTACACTACAGCGTCAATCTGGTCGTCAGGACGCGTAACGTGCACCGGCGCGACGAGCGAGGATCAGGCAAAGATCGCAGCGCGGCGATATGCCCGTGCCTTACAGAAATTAGGATTTCAAGTGCGCTTCCGCAATTTTCGTGTAGTCAACGTTCTCGGAACTTGTCGAATGCCTTTTGGTATTCGAATCATAGCCTTTTCAAGGAAATATAAGGAAGCAGAGTAAGTATATATTATAACTTTTTCTTCTTATCTCATTTAAGTTTTATATTATTTTAACTCAGATAAAAATACACATAAATAGGCAGATAAAGTTGCTCACTTATAGTTATTATATTTATTAGTCAATCTGCTTTTGTTTGTGGTAACCTTATGTATTAATTGCCTGTATAATAAGCGCTTTTCTGTACTAATATATAAAACTGAAGAGTTTGTTTGTTTGATTCGGCTAATCTAAGGAACTACTGGTTCGAATTTAAAAAATCTTTTTGTGTTGTATAGTTCTTTCATCACGAAAGGCTCTGGGCTTATTTTTATTAATTATTATATGCGGGTGAAACCCCGGGGCAGAGCTAGTTATAATATAAAATTTTACATTACTCATTGCAT
The DNA here is from genome assembly GCA_963151315.1 of Nymphalis c-album. Classification (NCBI taxonomy): domain Eukaryota; kingdom Metazoa; phylum Arthropoda; class Insecta; order Lepidoptera; family Nymphalidae; genus Nymphalis; species Nymphalis c-album. The sequence continues at coordinate 4,649,584 of OY720590.1, read as the reverse complement.
GGCTTTTTTAATTTTTTCTGAGTATGGGTTATGATTAAATAGTTCATTTATTTTTTTATTTATTTGTCCGGCTATGTCAACAATTTATATTGTACTCCACCTTGAAAGGCTATAACATAAAATATAATAAGTACATAACATGTCACATGAATTGGTATTCTGATAAGTACAATGTCATTATACTTATATAATTCTGCTTTTATACCTTATGGTTAGTGAATTTTTTTTAAATATATTTATGGTATGTTTTAAAATGTCATTTTATAAATAAAGTACAAAAAAATCTACATTAAATGTAGTTCCTTCTTTAGATATGTATAGGTGTCTATAAATTTAAAACCTTTTTAAGTTTCTACAATGGTGGTAAAATAGTAGTACCTTCATGTGCTTGAGGTTTTTCTCCATTACATGTAGGCTTCTTCAACATATTTTCCATAATAGTGGAGCAAAAGTAACCATGTGCAATATATGTTTGAAAAATTTGCTACAGTATAAGAATGAGTGATTATTTAAATAAAATAATTTAAACCTAAATGTAATCTTAACCAAGTATTTTAAATAGTAGAAGCGAAGTGTGAACAGTAAATGTTTTTCATTAATAATATTTATTAGAATGTTTTTTATGAAATTGATCATGTAAGCGAAACTATTGTTTTAGCTTGCACTAGTTAAGGTGTGTCTCCCAGGATTTGCTGATATTTGCATAATATTTACACATTATTATCATCTATGACTAAAATGAACAACATTCTTACTTTCCAGTATTTATAAAAAAAATATTATCATTTCATTTTAAACAGGCGTATGAGAAACTAATAAAATGTTCACTTACAACCAGGAAAAGAATAAATAAAATACATGCTATGAGTGGAACTAAATTAGGGTGTTATTATCTCATGAGTTATACTTAGCATCTGGGAGTACTTTTGTGTGTATCTAGGTCTAGCAATATGAAGGTTGCAAGTCCGATGATGACTCTCAGAGTTGTATATCTAGCAAAAGCTTCAGTTTACAATAAGTTTCTTCTATCTTCTATATCTATTTTTATCTAATATAATAATATACATTTATAATTGTTTGTATATGATGCTTCATGTTCATACATCGGATGTTATTTTTAACAAGTTTATTTATTGTGTTTATATTTTTTATTTTGGGAGGTGTAATGTTTCCCTTTGCATCCTGGGCTATAATATCGGTCTCCTAGTAATGCCGTGAACATACGTTGATACATGAACATATGTTGATATTTTGTTACAATACCAAAATTTAACAACAAACATGATAATTATATTATCAGATTAAATACATAATATTAAATGTTAATTCAAATAATATTGTCATAAATGCAAATAAATGCTAACTTTAGCCAAGAATATTAAACTTGACTATGAAAATTGTTTGTAATTCCAGCCTATGTTTAAAAAATTAACTAAAAAAATACCTTATTTAATCCAAATATCCATTATGTGGATATTTGGAACAAGTTAAATATCCATAATATAGTCAGTCATTCGTATTTTTATATAATTTGATGAGTTAAAAAAAACTAACTTTGGTCAGTTAAATAGTTACAAAGTTAATTAATTTGACTTTATAGTTCTTAATTAATTCTTAATAGTTCCTTTTTCAGAAAAGTGTAAAATTCCCTGAGAAATACTTCATTATTTAAACCGTTTTGTTTGAAATATATTGTTGTTTAAAATGTTGTTTGTTACTTTACAGTTACGAGCCTGAACTTCATCCAGGCGTGACATACAAACTTTACAATCCTAAAGCGACACTCAAAATTTTCTCTACGGGAGGCGTCACAATCACAGGTACCACGTGCTGTACTTAATTTCTGTATTTTACTATTTACTATTTTCCTATTTGTTTCGCTTGCCAAGATTAATTTAAAAAACCCTTAAAATTACTTAAAACTGTAACTCAGGATCCGACCGCATTTTAAAAGCCTTACGTCATTTGAGCCACTTTCAAAATGTATTTATCGTTCACATCGATCGAAAGTAAACTAACCAGTCGGAACTCTTAAAAGAATGTAAGTAACCAGTGCAACGCCTGTGTCGTGTGTGCAGCGCGCAGCGTGAACGACGTGCAGTCGGCGGTGGAGCGCATCTTCCCGCTGGTATACGAGTTCCGCAAGCCGCGCACGGCGGCGGACGAGGAGCTGCTGCGCCAGCGTCGCGCGGCGCGTCGGCCGGCGCCCACCGCGCCCGCGCCCCGCGAGCTGCCGCGAGAGACGCCCGAGGCGCCGCCCGCGCGCGCGCCCAGCGACCCCATGTACCTCGTCACGCTGTCCGACGACGAGAACGCCGACGCCGACGCCTGGGAATGACGCCCCGGCCCGCGCCCACCCCCGCTGTGAAACGACGGACTCTTGTTTGGCATAGAGCGATGACCGTCGGTCGTTAGTGCAACCGCGTGTGAATTGTCGGCGAGCTCTTTTCGGTTCATGCCAAAGATATTTATTAGAGGAGGTGCTTCGCGCTTGTCGACGGTCGCCGCCGCCTCGCCGCGCCCGCGGGCCGCTTGTTCTCGGTTCGTTCGCGGTTCGTTCGCGGATGTATTATGTTCGTGATGCTCCCGTGACCTCTATTAGTATGCGTAGGTACGGTTGATTCGTTTGACTCGTTCGATTCGAAACCAAATTGTCGTAATTGATAAATGATGAGATAATAAATCTCTTTACCGATACTCAGTCTCGTTTTTTATTTGCCGTTGTGATTGATGATTTCGTAGTGATAATAGCGTTCGCGATAATGATGTACGGAAGTAATGACTGAATGTTAGGTAGATGTTAGTGGTTGTAAATATGAAAGCTTTAGACATTATACATTTAATTAAAAAGTGTTTTGTTTTATTACAACATTTATTTAAATTGTAAAATAGTAAAGTCCAGTCTGGAGCGACATAAGAAATCTATTTTAAGGTGCAGCCATAAATACAAACCGTGCATTATATTTTGATAGACAAAACGAGTAAATTGTTAATACTTATAATATAATATTAATTTTAATAAGCTACGTAATATGGAAGCGCGCTTTATTGACACAATCAAAAATGTAATGTAATGTTACAAACGACAGCTACGGAACTAGGAATCTGATTCGTGTGTGTCGTATTCGTCGCTAGTGACGGGCCGCGCGCGAGTGCGAGTCGGTCGCGACGTACGCGCCACGGCGGCGCCCGCTGCACTCGCGCCACTCGCGCCAGTGCGGCGCCGACCGCAGACGGCCGCAGGCGTTCGGATGTACGCGCTCAGGTCCACCACGGCCAGCCTCGGAGTACGAACAGCCTTGCCTATTTGTTTAGAACATGTACTATCGTGTTTATTGTATTACTACTACAATTATTAATAAACATCTTATTAAAATTGTATTATTGGATATAAAGTTAAAACAAGATGCTCTTAATAATGTTAATTCGTTCTGTCTAAAAGTATTCTTTGTAAATGTGACAATATTATAGTTTAAAAAGTGTAAGTAATGATTTTCTTTTCGGTCGACTGACCGTTGAGTTTTCATTGATAACAATGTGATAAAATAAATTCAAAAGAAACCAAAAATGTATCTACGGATTGTTTCATTTTGTAAGCACAAGAAACTTTAGAATTAAATATAAATGAACCTGACCAAAAACCATTTACAGAGTTTTAATTACATTGCCAAAGAGAAACAAGAATTAATATTCACCGTTACATTTCGAGACATTTTAAATATAATTGTAGTACCAGTAATTATGGGAAGATTGGTGTCTCTAATGTGAACCGTTCGAGGCCTGCCTCTCAGGCCTGCGTATCTTGCAGTTCGTAGAGGAAGTGCTCGAAGTGCGGGCGGAGATGCAGCCGGTAAAGGGGGCGATAGCATTCGCGCAACCAGTACTCTTCTTTCGGGCGATGAACTGGGAGATCTTATATAACAATAATTTCAAATATTCATTATTTGCGAATATTTTTAAGGTGTTATCGTAGTTCTCTAAGACTTATAAAACTTTCTCCATTTCAATAACGGATCCATGGGTTAAAATAGAAATATTAGGTCCTTACATATGAAATTGGCGGTATATACGGAAGGAATAGTCATTTTTTTTTTGTAAAATATATTTAATTAATCAAAGTATGCACCGTTGTTATCTATGCACTTTTGCCATATCATAGGTAGTTCATTGATCCCTTTACTAAAACACTATGGGGGCGATAATCAATAAACTCTGAAGGTGGATTTGACTGCCGCATCGGAGTTGATTTTTTTTCCGTGTAAGATGTTGTCCAAATTCCGGATAAAATGTTGGAGCAAGGTCCGGGGAGTACAGTGGATGTCGCAGACAATTCAATTATAGCTCATCTAACTTAGTGGTTATTTGTTGTGCAGTGTGTGGTCTTGTGTTGTCGTTAAGCAACAGTGGCCTAGAGCGATTGACCAATCTCGGTTGTTTAGCAGCTAGCTCTTCCTTCATGGTTTGCAGTTGCCGACAATAGATATCTGCCGTAATCGTTTCGCCAGATGTTAGAAAGCTGTAGTGAACGAAACCAGCGCTAATCCGCCAAACACTCACAAGTAACTTTTTCTTAGTCAATTTTCGTTTAGGGCAGGATTTGGCTGGGTTTCCAGGGCTCAGAGATTGCGACGAGCGTTTCCGATTATCGTACAGTATCCACTTTTCATCACAAGTAATGATTCGATTTAAAATCCCTTCATTATTGTGTCGGATGAGCACAGTAACACAGCAGTCGACACGTGTTTGCAAGTTCGATTCACTCAATTCATGACGTACCCATCGTTCAAGTTTTTTTTACTTTCCCGATTTGCTTCAAGTTGTTTAATACAGTTTTATCACTTACCCCGACTGGTTAGATTACTTACCCCTGCAGCTATCTCTGTAGTGCTTTGTGATGGATCCACTTCCACAATAGCCTTTAATTCTTTATTTTCCACTTTGGTCTCCGGCCGTCCACTGGGTTGGTTCTGAAGGTCGAAATTTCCAGAAAGAAAACGTTGAAACCAAAAGCGTACCGTGCCTTCTTTTGCGATATCAGCCCCGTACACATCATTAATCCTTCGAGCTGTTTCTGCAGCACCGGTGCCACGGTAGAACTCGTACTCGTAAATATACCGATATTTCATGTTTTCCATTGTGCGGTAATAAGCGATGCCAAAGAAAAAAATAATGAGTAAAAAACAAATGAACGACTGTTTTCAAAATTCAAATATACCAGCTAAATGAATTTATAAATTAAAAATTTGAATTTGGAATTCCTAACCAAGGAGATATTTCAGATAGAAGTGGTCAGTACGAAAAAAACGCTAATATCATATGTAAGGACCCAATATAAAAAAAAAATATATAATTTCATTTATACCTTTCACGTTCATTGATCGGTCGTTTTCGTCGTCGCCTCCTTCGCGATTCCTTTTTCTTGATGTTTATACCCTCACGAGGCGGAATCACTCCTACGTGTCGGTAATAGTCACAAAGAGCCTTTGCCAAGGACCTTCCTATTTTAAAATCTATCTTATAGTTTAAGCTTATATATATATTATAACTTTATAACAAGATGAAAATTCTGTCATTAAAATTATTCTAAAAAATTTGAACTTATAAACAGACCGTTCACTTTATTTTAATTTATTTACAGAATTAATAGTCTAAGTAACTAATAATAATATTACATTTAAGTAACTAAGGACTAACCAACAAATCTTAATTTGCATTATTTGGTATACTTGATATTTTACTCGGTAGGAGGGCTTAGTGCAAGGTCGTCTGGGTAGGTACCACCCAGTCATCAGATATTCTACCGCAAAACAGCAGTATATCCGCTATTGTTCTGTTCCAGTTTGAAGGGTGAGTGAGCCAGTGTAATTACAGGCACAAGGGACATAACATCTTAGTTTCCAAGGTTGGTGGCGCATTGGCGATGTAAGCGATGGCTAACGTCTCTTACGATGGCAATGTCTATGGGCGTTGGTGACCACTTACCATCAGGTGGCCCATATGCCCGCTTTCCTATGCAATAAAAAAAACAAATTAATATTAAAGTTGTGAAAAACCTTTGAAACTGAACTTTATGTAAATAGAGTGGTTCTTTATTTATTGGATTAACAAAGGATACAGGCATCTTCAGTATAGTGTATAAAAGGTCCTCTCGGAGTTAATCGCCGGCCACCTAAAGACGCTAACAGCGTGTAGGCGTCTACGGTGCCTGTGGGGAGGCTGCGTCGCGCACTGCCGGCAGCTAAAGGATCTGCATTATACAAACAAGATTCTGGCTTCCATGCCTCCACGCGCATCCCCAGAAACTTTGGAAGGACTGCATGACGTTCAAATCTAAAGACATGATAAAAAATGTTATGTTGTAGCCGAATAATTTCCTGTATCTGAAAGATCAGTCCAATAAAAGTGACTTGTTCGGCTATTGGATTAACGTACGATTGCGGATTCAGAACCAGACAAGCACAACTGAATTATTATAATTGTGGTTAATTTGTGCATATAATTATTCATCTCGGGCTTGACGGTGAAAAAAAATAAGTACTTGGTAAGTAGTACCTACCAAGTTACCCTCTCTTGTCGACTGTAAATATGCCACGGTCTATATGTACCGAATAGAGATATAGCAGAATAGAGATCGATAAGAAAATCATAAACTAAAAACTTTTAACTTGCTTTAATACGGTGAAGTTAAGTTCATGAGAACATTTAACATTCATCAACATACCTATACACGTCATCGTATGAATTGCCGCGTACAAAAACACCTTCGTGGCTTATGTCGGAGTGGATATCAATAATAAAATCCAACTGCAAACCCTAAAAATAAACATAATTTCATTACAAAACTTAAGTCAAATAGGAAGAAATGATATAATAAAAATAAGGTCCTCCAGACCGATTTCGGCCACGGCGGCCAATCTCAAGAGAGATTAGCTAACTGCGCAGGAGATATTATAGAGCACAAGTGTGTGCGCAAGCACAGGTGCACTCTCTTTTCCTTAGCTCTCATAATCCGATGGGACGGCAATCCGCCACGACCGGAAAGAGTTTAGGAGCAGGACCAACGGCTTAACGTGATTTTCGAGGCACGGGAGTGTACACACTTCCGGACTCCGGGCTGCTACTGAGAATTTTCTGATGGAAAACCCCAATAACTATTTATTGGCCCGACCTGGGAATTGAACCCAGGACCACCGAGTCTGCGGCCTTCTGCCCTACCTAACTAGACCAACGAGGCACTCATGAAATGATATATAATACAAATGATTAAAGGTAGGTGTTTCAGGTTGTTATACCAATATAATTAAAATTAAATTAAAACATCATTCATACTTTTCCTAATCATCTATAGCAGTGGTACTCAAACTGATTGTCGGGTATTTGTGATTGGCCCACTTGATGTTACTTTATTTTAAACGATTTTAAATTTCAAAGGTTAATTAGGTTTTTAAGGTTATTAACACCTAAATTATTTGAATCAAACAACTGGTTGTGGCGGACATTGCAAAGGCTTTGAATAGTCATTAAATGTTAAAAAAAATATCAAAATATTTGCGGTCCACAACATAACTTATACGTGTTTGTGGCCCCTATAATAAAAAAGCATGAGTATCGCTGATCTATATCTAAGAGTACGTACTTTTTCAGCTGTAATCTTTTTTAACAGATCGTTGATCGCAATAAGAGCAGGGTGAGCATAGCTGGTAGCTTTGTTCCAACAACGATTGAGATCTGAACCAAGCAAGTCTGATCGCTGGTTGCCTAAGAAAACGCCATCGGGGTTTATCATCGGTACAGCCTAAAAATAATTTAATTGATTAATATATTTTTTGTTTCTCATTTGACGCAGCAGTAATTTGATTTATCTTTATTTTACCTGAATTACTATCCCATTACGTAACGCTATTGCTTTTTCAGAAGAACTTGCAATGTAATCTAAAAAACCTGAAACATTTTATACTTGCATGAAAACACGTAACAAAAAGCAATAACACAACAAATCTAAATACAAAAATAAAGCAATAACACAACTGCATTTAATATATTATCGAAAAATATATTTTCTGAATAAAAAATACATATGATAAAATAGCGTGACTGTATAATAATTATTAAAAGTAATTTAAAAAAAATACTCAAGAAGTAGTCCTGTACTCTACTAAATTCATTAATTTCCATACAATTTTAGACCACAGCTAAAGATGTTTATGTATTTGAAAATATTATATTTATACCTACTTAAAATAAAATGTAAAAAATAAGTGCAGTATAAATATAAAATAAATATAAATAACCTTGACAAATATAGGAAGACGGTTGTTCACCGCCGTGGACTCTTGCTAAAATGACAACAACACGTTTCTTTGCTTCACTAGACTTTCCTTTTAGTATAGATTCCTCTTTAACCTCATCTTTATGTATTAGATTTCCAATAGTAACTAAATCTATTCGACGCTTTTGCTGTAACAAATAAGAAATTAGTAGGAAACAACTACATTGTAGTAAAATATTATTTTTCTTACTGTTGTTTGTGCAATGCTTTCTCTAGTAGCAAAGTTCTGAGCTCGCTTTTCCCATAAAGCTAAATGCTTCTGCAATCTCGAATATGAATAAGGAGCTGCTGCTGCGAACTGGTAGACATCTTCTTCTTTATCAAATCCAAACGCTAGACTAAGTATCTTTCGACCTCGGTGCACCAGCGACCGATGGTAAAATATTAGTCGTCTAGGTATTCGTTGCCTGAAGGTTTTAAATGTTGACTGAATTTTGATATATTGCAATTGTTTTTAGTATATTTCATTTCGTAAAACCAGAGCGCAATTTTTATATATTTAGAAATTAACAACACAATCTTTGAATATAGATCGCATTTATAAATTTTCACAAGTAGGTAATAGGTTTATTAATTATCAAAGAAGGGTACAACTTGTACAAGTGTCTTACCATTTTGTTCGAGAAGTTGACCGAACCAAAGGCGTCATATCTTCATTAAATAGATTATTCTCTTTTCCTAAATTAACGATATTGAATATAACGCGCTGAAAATGATAAAAACAGTTTATCAATTAATATGAAGTCAACAATGTCTACTACTTTTACTTCGTGGTAGGACTCTGTGGTGTACATTCAACCGCCTAAAAGCAATTCTTAGTATTGTTGACTTGTTGACGGTTTGAAGTATGAGTATAATCTGTTTTATAAAAATAATTAACTAGTTCACATAAGTATCATAATTTGGATCGCTTTTAATTACCTGATCTTGTTTGACGTTTTCAACCGTAAAATTAAACCAAAACCGCGAGCGAGGTCTACATGTGTCAGGTCTGATGAAAAGATCATACTCGAGCTCGGTGATGTGATCAGCGCGTCCTAGGTTCCCGCATTCGAAGGCTGCATCGAAGCATAGATGTCCACGCTTCGCCTTCCCACTGTGACCGGGCGGACGCACAATAAGGCGATTGAGATTTCCTAGGCCACCCTCTCCATCACTTTCTTCGCTGTCTGTAATAATACAAACAACAAACACTTAATCTTTAAGATGATGGATTTAGGAGTTTGTTACAGTGTATACTGTAAAATGTAATCATCTTTTTAGTGTAAATTCATTGAATTAAAGTACCATTTCTGGGCCGTAAATATATCGTAGTATGCTCAAGGTCGTCAATAAATGATCCCATTATGGAATCGTTTTTTATGCTATTTAATTACTTATTTATAAAATAAATGTTTAAAGTAGTATAGTGAATGAGTGGTTTCTACTCAAAGGCTTAGAGGAAAGTGTACAAACTGTCTAAAGCTTCAATATAGAAAACCGTTTACCCAACACGCCATGAGTTAAAATTGAAAAGCTTTACTCAATTTTTAAAGGTACTTCAGGTAAACTAAAGACATTTTAAACAACCCATTTCAATATATTTAGAACTATTGTAAAACCGATTTTAAGTATACAGGTGTAGAAAAATAAATAATTTAGTATATACATTTATTTTTGTATGAAAATAAAAACTAACAAATTATTAAAAGTCGTAGAACAAAAGTGTTGCTTATGATGTTAGCTATCTAGACCTGCGAGGTTGCTGGGTCATTAAAAAAAAAAAAAAAACATACAGACGAATTGATAACCTCCTCCTTTTTTTGAAGTCGGTTAAAAATAACCCTGTATGTATTTTAATAGTAACTTGTGCTCTTTTTCTTATGATAAGAAGAAGCAAACCAAAAGCTATTGAAAAAAAAACGATTAAAATAATACTTTTTATTTTTTTAGTTTATTTGTTTAGTTTACTTAACTTAATCTGGTTAGCTAATTATTTATTTATATATTTAATAGTTTAGTAGTTAATTAATTGTTATGTTGTGATTATCAACACTGTTTTTGTGTCTGTCTGTCTGTCAAGACCCTTTATCTCGGGAACGCATCGGAGGTATCGAGTTGAAATTAAAACGATATACTTAGGTCTACGGTCTCTTGAAGCTGTGAAAAAATCAAACGTCAAGTTAACGTAACAAAAGATACGGCCGCTTATGGCTCAAAAAACTTATATTTCGACACTCAAGAAAATTAAAATTCATAGGGTATTTCTCGTTGACCTAGAACTATGAAATTTGGCGAGTAATACCGTCAAATACTACAAAAATCTGAAAACTATACATTTGTAAATAAATCATAATAAAACAGACTTGCAAGGCACAACGGTCCAAACTTTGAATTGAGTTTACCGTGTCATATCGTATGAAATTCATTGGCACAAGCGTAAACATTTTTTTATTATTTTTATAATATAGGTGTACTTTTCGATTTTTTATCCTTTGTCTTAACAAAGAATAAAAAAACTTATCCGTTTATTGTAAATATGGGTACCTAAAAATTTTGGTGTAAGTAGTACCTACCTAACAGTTTGCACTGTTATTTTATTACCTGCTTATTTCATTTAAAAATTTGTGATTAAACAACAACTATTTATTCCTTTCTCAGTCACCACTTACAAATCTGAGCTAAATTTGATATTTAACTAAATACAAAACTATTTTTGATAATAATTATGTACCTACAAATTTGTACGGAACCCTCGGTGGGCGAGTCCGACTCGAACCTGTCCGGTTTTTTTTAACTTATACAAGTTAAAAAGTAAAATTTATATTTTTTGTGTACTCCTTGTTCTGGAATAATAATATAATAAATAAATAAAATACAATAACTAAATGTCAAATTTTCATAAGATAAATTAATATAACTTTATTATTATCAGCATATAATCTGGAAAAACATCTATAAGAGTCTTACCCCATTCGCACATTTAACGTAATAGCAAGTAAAACGATTTTCAATGTCTGCTTGTATGCTACGAGTAAATTGAATCCATTTTACGAGTAATGACAGTCATCACAGTCCAATGTCTTCACATAAATCGAAATAAAATTGAAACGTTACTGGTGTATGATGCTATCGTATACCTAAATGTAGTGATAAACTTCCGTAAATTATTAATAAATACTTTCCCCTACCTACATAAGGTCGTAGGATCGTGAAAATTTGACTTAATGTAACATTATTTGATTAAGGATTATCTTATAAGACAAATAATAAATATATAATATTAATAATTATCTTCTATTTGTATAATACCTACGTTTTTTTTCATTATCATTAATTAATTGATTCTTAAAGTGGATGGAAACTATAAGGATGTAATTTTGCAGTGTATCGCATTTCCGACAAACACCCTGGTATTACACGAAGACGTAATTCTTATAAACAACTTTAGTCACGCAACCTTCACATGCATTTTACTCACAATATATCCGTCAGTAGCCACATGTTCTTCAAACAATACATTTTAATAATAACATTTATTAACGTTTTGCGGAATATATTGTGGAAGCTGGGTCGTTCTTAGGCGATATGATGTCGTACACCAATAAGCTGCCCCTCTAGACAAGTGGCTTTAACGTTAATAGAATAGAATAGAAAACAACAACCAATGTATGAGATTGACATTCGCGTTCGCCCTTTCGAGACGTTTCGAGTCGAACGCGAATGTCAATTTCATACATTGGTTGTTGTTTTCTATTATATTCTATTAACGTAAAAGCCACTTGTCTAGGGCCCCTGGTATGATAACGCATTGCATCGTTTAATAAAATATATATTAGATAAAAATAATATAATTTAAACATGTTTTACGCTTTGCTTGCTTCCTGTTTGTTTAGAATTGAAAATTTAAATGAAAAGAAATAATGTTATAAGGATTTTTAATAGAATAAATTACTGCGTTCGACGTTATAGGTATTATATGTGACAAATTTTCACGATGTAATTATGAATTTACTCACCAGACATTTCCCTTTACAGCATGCTTATACACTAAACTTTGTAATGTAAGCTACATTACGGTTACAATAAGTAATGCGGAATAATTCAAGATTTATTTCCGTATGAGCACAATTCAATATATTGTAAATGTATTTTGCAGTTGTATGTTTAACTCGCTTGTTCGGTTCCACTTGTTGTTGCCACGATACGACACAATGCGACATTTTGCTTTGCTCCCTAATAATAACAAAAAATAAAGATGCTTTATTCGAATGCGTTATTATTCAAATTAGTTAGTTGCTCGGCAACCAAGTTAGTTCTGCCTATAATGTTCTTTTGACTGTGTCACCGATATGGCTAACAAAAAGAGATACCTATAACGCACATAACGTAAACTGTTTGAATTCCTACGATATGAAAATAAAAAATATCCCAGTTGCAAGTGAAAATATATACATATTCTATTCTTTACACACAATAGTAAAAAAAAATTGTGTGTCATCGACGAAATACTAGGCTAAATACGAAATAATATATTTGTAACCATACGAGAAATTGTTAAATCGATTTATTTTATTAACCGACTTCAAAAAAAGGAGGAGGTTATCAATTCGTCTGTATGTTTTTTTTTTTTGTGTTTGTTACCTCATACCTTTCGACTGGGTGAATCGATTTTGATGATTTTTTTGTTATTTGAAAGGGTTTGCTTCCCATGGGGTCCCATTTTTTTTAGTCCAGTTTTGACACTGGCATCCATGACAAAACCATATAAGTCGTAAATTTGCATAAATATGTGCTAATGGACGAATAACTCGATATCTACTCAAGCGATTTCGATGATTTTTATTTTATTGGACAGAGTGTACTTCAAGGGTTGTTTGATGACAGCTTGGTTAGATTCTGATTATAGGATCCATGACAAAGTAACTGAAATCTTCAATTCTTAGTAGCAAATTAACGATACACGGCCGAATCTTATATAGGCTATCTAGATTTTTCATTCACCTACCATAACATCGTTATAATCAAGTAATTGTAGTACTATTGTATAAAACACTTCTTTATATACCGTCAATAGTTTTCGCAGCGCAAGCTAAATAATAACTTTTATAGGCAACAGTTTGATACGTTGGGTTACATTTCTCCATTTTAAGTAGGGATCTCTGAGTTTTTGAAAATAAAATATAGCCTGTTATTCGGTAAAGACGTAGCTTTCTATGGGTGAAAGAATTTTTAAAATCGGTCAAGTAGTTTTTGATTTAAAACGTTATAAAAAATCAAACAAAAACCAAATCTTTCCTCTTTATAATAAAAGTTATGCATGTAAGCATTAGTAATTAGCAATTTTAAAAATTATATATATATATATATATATATATATATATATATATATATATATATATCGTATAAGTACTCTTATATACATATCATATTTATATATTAATTTTGTCTTTTCTATGTTCATTCCGAGACCTACTTGTCTTGAAGAATCGCTCAGGCTGTTTAGCATCTCTTCCAAATCCTGCAGAGTTTCCGCCATGATGACAATATCGTCGGCAAATCGCAGATGTGTAAAGTGTTGGCCATTTATATTAATACCGCGTCCGTTCCAATCGAGCGTCTTGAAGACGTCCTCCAATGCATTGGTAAAAAGTTTCGGGGAGATTACATCCCCTTGTCTGACCCCGCGATGCAATTGGATTGGTCTTGTGCTCTGTTCTTGTACTTGGACGGTCATAGTTGCGGCTTCGTACAAACACTTCAACACCTGGACATACCGACAGTCAATTAGGCATCTCTGCATGGATTCCAGAACAGCCCAGATCTCGATGGTATCGAAGGCTTTTTCGTAGTCCACATACGCAAGGCATAGAGGCTGATTATATTCCTCGGTCTTCTGTATTATTTGCCTAAGTGTGTGTATGTGGTCTACGGTACTGAAGCCTTTTCGAAATCCAGCCTGCTCAACGGGTTGGAAGTCATCGTATTTTTGGAGTCGATGTCAGCCAAGGAAACACTTTTTATTTAATATACCTAGCAATAATAATACGGGAATCTTTTAAAAACATACACATTACAAACTGACTTTTATTCGCCTCGTTAAGTTGCGCGTGCAACACAAGCACATCTCACCTATAACTAACTATGTATGTAGTTATAAACCCACCTTTTTTTTTTTTTTTAACGTGGGGAAACCCTCATGGGTACCCTCTGAAGGAGGGTTATGTCGGACTCTTACCGACTAAAACCACCACGGTACCCTTCTCGTCTTAAGTGGAGCGCCACGGGATCGCTTGCGCATGCTACCGTGACGAGTTATAAACCCACCTTGGCTGACATCATAAGTAACAATAATTGTAAATACATTATCAACCACACAACACATTCGTACCTACATATTGATGAGTAGAAAATAGTGAGTTAATTATCAAATTATAGAAGAATACGCAATATTTTTTTTACTTTTTAGTGCATTTTAATTTGTTTTTCCCATGAAGTCGGTTTTTGTTTTGTTAAATTTTTTATTTATTGTGTATAACTATGTTGTTTAAATAAGGAATGTAGAAATTCTGCGTGTCAGCGTGGATAAGCTTTAGCGAAAATGAAATGTGCGTGTGAAAACTCTGTCTAGAAGTTTACTTGTTTTAAATTATTGTTCAACCAATTCTTATTTACACCATTGTTTTCCGTAAAACAAACGAAACATTTATGACACATTAAAAAATAGCGATTGTGATTTATACACAGACGGAGTGCGGATGGGATCCGCTATTAGTAGCGGGGGGACTCAGGCTGACATCAAGGGGCAACTCAGTGCGCATGCGATATACTCCACATATCCTTACCTTTTCACGACTGCCTTTTTTCTAAAGTAGGATGGAAGTGAAACATTATATTAATGAAAGTGACCACTATGACAAAGGGAATTCCTAGTATACATTTATTTAATTAACATGATACACAATCCTTCATTTACGATTAGGTACCTGGATTACCTGAGGTAGCTGGATTAAAATAATAAAAAAGTTAGAAGTTCACTAACTAATGAGGAAATACAACTTATTAGATAAAAAGAGAAAATATACTGGAAAGAAAGTGAACGCAACATAATGTCCCAAAAATACAAACACCAAACTTATTTTAGTAATAAACAAGTACCTAAGTATCGTTTTTTTGCATATAGAACCTATCGATTAGTTTGAGAAGAAACTATAGTAAATTCATTACAACAGCCATCTGGCTGCTGTCAAGATTTTTAGATATTTGCTCTGCATAAAATTCCGCTACTCGATTTTTTCATTGGATTAAGTTAGAGGTTGCCCCTAAGTATAATACCGAGTTTTTGTCATCCTAGAGCGCGAGCGTCAGCCGCCATCTTGAAAAACGTCTCTTGGCAAAAATCTCAGAATCTCGGTGAGTTTTATGTTCAAAACAAACTTTTTGAAGTTATACTTCTTTAGGCGCGTTATGAAAAAATGATGAGAGTGAAATTTTAAGATGCGCGCGCATCTGTGACACAAAATTAACACTATGAAGTTGTCTGCTTAACCGCAAAGCTACCAACAAAATAGAAATTGAACCTCGATATTAGTCGCGCATGTTGGTACGCTTGTCACCTCTGATCACTGTTTTCATATTTATAATATTTATCAACATGTTTCTAGTTTATACATTCACAACACGTGTTTTAGTTTCATACAAGTGCGAATTATATATGTGCTAATAAATTATATTCAGTAGTGATTTAAATTGAATATTTTGATTGATATTACTTACTATTTGTGAATATTAGTGAAAAAAATTGTGCTTATATACTTTTTATTTAAATAAAATCTTTTTTATCAATTTTAATATTTATCGTTAATCACTACTGCATTTTAGTTATTTTTTTTCCATACGCCAAAGAAGTATAACTTCTAACGCGTGTACATAAGTACACACACTCTTTTTTTTTGTAGAGAATTGAGTTCCCATTTTTTTCTGTTTGAAACATTTTGTCTATTATCAATATTTTCTGAGATATCAGTAGTTAATTAAAAAAACAAATTTAGGTTTTTGTAAAATATCTTCACCGTTATTGGAAATACCAAAAGAAATGTTATAATCAAAGTTGGAGAACATAAAATTTCCTACAATTTTTGTATGAAATATTTTGTTGTGAAATCAATATTTGCTGAGTTCTACCTAGCTAGGTTATGTGTTACACAAATTGATGGTGAATCGTGATGCGTAAATATGTATATTGTTTTGTAAATTAAATGTAATATAAAATAATACACATATATTATAATATTTCACTCGTGCAAGGCACGAGACGAATGAAATAACAATTTTATTTTACAATATTTTTAACTAATCGCTATTTATTCGCCTGTTCCATACTAGGGCTTCGTAGGTACTTCACAAAATGGCGACTTATTGACGCGATTATTTAAAATTCTCTCAATTTTTCTAAAATTAAGCTGATTTTTTGATGATTTGATGCTTAAAGTAACATGTTACCTGAAACGGTACATTGGCGTTTCTCGCTGCATGTGCTATCCGTAGCCCCGCTACAAGTAGCAGCAACTCAGCAGCGGCGGTGACCTGGTGCCAAGCGGCGCGGGAACAGCCCCCGCTTGCGTCTTCGTCGCATGCCGTCGTGGCAGTAAAAGCTGATAAGTAACAAGCTGCTCCTAACACCATCGCAGCCACTATTCTTAGGACCTGTAAATATATTACCTACACAGAACAGTTAGGTAGAACCGTCTAAAAATATATGGGCCATTGTATAGGTATGTACTGGACATTATCAAATTAGCAGCATTAGCAAATTATTTCTTGGGTATTAGTTGGTCTCTCGGCGTCCAACGATGGGCCTTCCTCGTGAGGAACTCTGCGAGCAGCACCCACAGCCGTAGCACTACAGACCCGTAGCACGCAACGAAGCCAAGCTCGCGCAACCATGCTCCCGCAACGCATCGCCAACGCGCAATCGATATGTAAAGCCGCCTGTCATTAAAAATGATTAAAATGCGTTATGCTTTTAATATGATAAGAAAAATATTCTATTTTTACTACCTGTACCGTATTAAATAATAAATATACAAAAAAATATACAAATTTCAAAGTACGAAAATAGCTGCCTGTACGCCGCACGACTTACTGCAGTAAAATACCTTTACATAGCCATATTGTAAGCATACAAACACACGGCTTACCACACTATGTATATACGTATCAAAAGTGTCGCATTTATTTCGCTCTAGCTCGTATTTGCCGATGTTTTCACTAATAAGGATTACAATTAGTACATTGAAATATTCGACAGCTTCCGTAATTTCATCGTTACTCAGGAGATTTTTAAAACCCTGGTACCTTCATTTCCCTACGATGAATAGCCATAGAATATTCTTCCTAGGGGCGTAGGCTTGATTCAAATAGGTTCAGTGATTTATTCGTAAGGTAGTAACAGAGAGATAGACAGAATTACTTCCAAATTTATAATATTAGGATAGAATATCTTATTTCGTTTTGGAAAATACGAAAAAAGAGATTTTAAACATATTTCATATTTTTCAATTTGATTAGATAACTTTTATTTAGAATAAAAGTAACATAATGCTGCACTTCAAACACATTATCATTGTCATCTTGACACGATTGTAGTGACCATGTCAACAGATAGGTACTTATAAGTACGTATAAGTAAATACTAGCTCCCTGGTATGATTTCACACACATAAAATAGAGATTTTATTGCGTGCTATTCGTTCGAATATCAAGGTGTAAAAGACAATATTTAACTACATCAAAACTTTTAAAAATAATGTTATATATTTTTAAATATAGAACTGGTTATTAAGAATTATTTATATAAAATATTTATATAATTAACATTTCCGTAGATATTAGACAATCATAAATCTGTCAAATAAAACTTATTCATACACAGTTTTTGTATGTACATATATTGGTGAGTAAGTTCTCATATAATATCTTAACTTTATTTTTATAATCTCAATAAAATCTTAACTTTAACATCTAAACATCCAAAATAAGCCTATATCCTTCCTAAATCTATAATCTAAAATGTTAATTATAGAAATCTATGTAATTGATTACGAGGTTAGTAGTTTTGCACGAATAAATGAAAAAATAAATAAATAAACAAAACTTACAACTTTTTAATATAAGTATGATTATGTAAGTGTACGTTATCTGAAAACGAACAACGTGTATCATTTGTATATATAGCACAAATATTAGATAACTGTCAAATTTAGCTACAAGATAAGCCCCCCGCAAATGTAAAGTGAGATAATTTAGCTTTTATTGTTGTAGTAGTACCTACCAATTTTATGACTATACAACACAAACATATTTTTTAAATTCGAACCAGTAGTTCCTGAGATTAACCGGATCAAACAAACAAACTCTTCAGTTATATATATACGTATAGATTAAATAGTATTTTTTTATATTTAGGCTAACAGATTTCCTGTCAAATCTGTAAGTTCGATTCCAATTAGACTAAGTACGACATTCAATACGATTAGTATACTTACAGGAACTATTCCTATAACCTTTGATTAGGAACAATTGTTACGGAAATCAGTTCTGAATATTTTTATAGTAAAATAACCGGTAAATAAATTGACAATAACAAAATCATTTCGTCGTTATAAAACTATTTAGTTTATAGATAATGTTCATAGCTTTGAAAACTATACGGCGCATAAGATTTCCACAACATTATATAAAATTCTTAATATGTTGTAGACACGAATAAAACGCGGAAAAATCTCAAATACTATTATTATCTTACTGTATGTATATGTATATATAAATTTGAATGAAAGAAATAATCAATACGACATAAAATAGAACAGGAACATAAAGTTTATTTTATTTATTTATTTGGGAAACAAACAATTATAATTACACTTAATAGTAAAAAACAAATATAAGAAAAACATAAATCAATCAAGTTTCCACTTAAAATTAATACAAACAAATGACATATTATATTAAAAACAAAAACAAAAACAAAAGCACAAAATGCAAGTGAAACTGCTATAATTTAAATATATGACGTAAACTAAATATAAATTCGCAAATTTTTGAGTTAAAACATCGACCAATAAAAATTCACAAGTTAAATATTATAAAAAAATCTGAAATGTTTTTCTTATACTGTCCCTAATATCAAGATTGACAGATTGTAGTTATCACAGATTATAAGCGTTGTTATCGACATACGAATTATGATATATGGGAAAATAACTGAGCTACATATATATAAAGGCTTAAGGTTAAAGATTTTCAATAGAAGTCGACTCATTAAGATGATAGGACCACTACTATTGTAAGTGACAATATAAAATATGTTTGGCAACTGATTTACTAATTATTATTGTCATTTATTGAATTAATAAATATCAGAGCTATTTTTGAATCAGGTTTTTTATGCAAAATCTTCTTAAGAAATATTTCAAGACTAATTTAGTAAATAGCAATATTGGGTTGTATTTTTTTTGCTGAAAACAGCCCTTTGTATGGTGATAATTTTTATTAATATTAAATTGTTATAACTTTAGATCGTAATTTCAGACTAATTCATATTTTCTTACATAATATAACAAACTTTCTTTTAAATAATAAATATACTGTTAAAACATCTTATAAGTAAGCGTAACCGATTGCACAACAAGCATAATATTCGTGCCATACTGTAGGCGATTTTATTTTATTTTCCTACACTTCTCACAATTAATCAGAGAAAAATTGAATCAGTTATTGTATTCTGGCGCCTTATAAGCTGCTGATAGACCAACTAGAAAGTCAAAGTCAGTGCCTAATATACACCAACTAACTAATCTTGACACTGACACAAGCTTTTGTTTTATATTTAGGTCCTTACATATGAAATTAGCGTTTTGTCATACTGACCACTTTGTTTTGAAATATCTCCTCCTTGGTTAAGAATTCCAAATTCAAATTTACAAATTCATTTAGCTGGTACATTTGAGTTTTGAAAACAGTCATTCATTTGTTTTTTTCTCATTATTTTTTTCTTTGGCGTCGCTTATTACCGCACAATGGAAAACATAAAATATCGGTATATTTACGAGTACGAGTTCTACCGTGGCACCAGTGCTGCAGAAACAGCTTGAAGGATGTGTACGGCGCTGGTATCGCAAAAGAAAGCACGGTACGTTTTTGGTTTCAACGTTTTCGTTCTGGAAATTTCGACCTTCAGAACTAACCCCGTGGACGGCCAGAGACAAAGTGGAAAATGAAGAATTAAAGGCTATTGTGGCTAGTGTGGCTATAGGCTATAAGGTATATATCCATCACAAAGCACTTCAGAGATAGCTGCAGGGGTAAGTATATATCTAACCAGTCGGGGTAAGTGATAAAACTGTATTAAACCACTTGAAGCAAATCGGGAAAGTAAAAAAACTTGAACGATGGGTACGTCATGAATTGAGTGAATCGAACTTGCAAACACGTGTCGACTGCTGTGTTACTGTGCTCATCCGACACAATAATGAAGAGATTTTAAATCGAACCATTACTTGTGTTGAAAAGTGGATACTGTACGATAATCGGAAACGCTCGTCGCAATGGCTAAGCCCTGGAGACCCAGCTAAATCCTGCCCTAAACGAAAATTGACTAAGAAAAAGTTACTTGTGACTGTTTGGCGGATTAGCGCTGGTATCGTTCACTACAGCTTTCTAACATCTGGCGAAACGATTACGGCAGATATCTATTGTCAGCAACTGCAAACCATGAAGGAAGAACTAGCTGCTAAACAACCGAGATTGGTCAATCGCTCTAGGCTAGTCACTGCTGATTCACGACAACGCAATACCACACACTGCACAACAAACAACCACTAAGTTAGATGAGCTACATCCTGCCTTGGAACGACTGCGACATCCACCATACTCCCCGGACCTTGCTCCAACAGATTATCATTTTTTCCGGAATTTGGACAACTTCTTACATGGAAAAAAATTCAAAGAGTTTATTGATTTTCGCCCCCATGGCTTTTTTAGTAAAGGGATCAATCTCAATGAGCTACCTATGAGATGGCAAAAGTGCATATATAACAACGGTGCATAACTGCATACTTTGATTAATTGAATATATTTTACAAAAAAAAAATTGACCTCATATTCCTTCCTTTCATATGTAAGGACCTAATATTTAAAACAACAATAAAACATGTATTTATTTAAAATATAAAATCATCTGTATTATTAAATATCTTATAAAACGAGTTCTACAGATTTTACGTTGCTTGCTTTGTTTTGGCTGAGAGCAAGGTTGCTCAGGTTAATCGACATGAAGCAAGAAAATTTCCAGATGGAATGCTCCTCGGTGCGGCCACTGCTTCGTATCAAGTCGAGGGAGCCTGGAACGAAGATGGTATTTCTACGTAGTATTAGTTATTTTTAAATTTGCATATTTGCTTAACTTTATATCTTACGTGTATTTTGTTTTGAAATATAAGGAGCAATTTAATTTCAGGCAAATCGCAAAATATTTGGGATACCTTGACCCATCGGGAGCCTTGCGTTATTGCAGAATGTCACAATGGCGACGTGGCTGACAATTCGTATCACTTGTATAAAAGGGACGTGGAGATGATGAGGGAACTTGGTCTTGACTTTTACAGATTTTCAGTATCATGGACAAGAATTTTACCAACTAGTTTTCCAGACAAGATTAATGAGAAAGGAGTAGAGTACTATAATAACTTAATAGATGAAATGCTTAAATACAACATTCAGCCAATGATAACCCTGTATCACTGGGATTTACCACAAACATTGCAAGATATGGGTGGTTGGACGAATCCTCATATAGTGGATTGGTTCACTGACTACAGTAGAATTGTTTTCGAACTTTTTGGTGACCGAGTTAACTATTGGTTTACAATAAATGAACCCCGAGAGGTTTGTTATCAGGGATATGGTGCGGCATCTAAGGCACCCTTGTTTACAATGTCTGGATACGCAGATTACATATGCTCCAAAAATTTATTACTAGCTCATGCAAAGGTTTACCATATGTATAATAATGAATACAGACCAACACAAGGTGGCACTATTGGTATCGTTCTGAGTATGCAGTGGTATGAACCAGAAACCGATGAGCATGCTGAAGCAGCAGAAGATTTTAAGCAATTTGAGGTCAGTTACGATATAAAATATATTTTAAACGAAAATACTCTTTCAAGTTTAAAAGTAGTAATTTGTTATTGTCTTACCTATTTTAGTGGGGCATTTACGCTAACCCTATATTTTCAAAAACTGGAGATTTTCCGCAAGTAATGAAAGAAAAGATAGCCGCTAAAAGCAAGGCTCAAGGATTTCCACGTTCGAGGCTACCCGAATTCACTCCTGAAGAAATAGAATTAGTGAGGGGAAGCTCTGATTTTCTTGGAATCAATCACTATACTACAAATCTGGTTTATAGAAACGAGTCTGTTGTTGGATATCATGCATCCCCCTCATACTATGATGATATCGAAGCTGTCGTATATAAAGATGAGTCATGGGAAGGTTCTGCATCTACTTGGTTAAAAGTAAGTATGTAACGTAACATTAATTTTTTGAATAAGTATTGCACTGCTAAAATATTTCGAAATCGACCAGGTGGTTCCATGGGGCTTTCATAAGCTGTTAACTAAGTTGAGAGAAGACTACGACAATCCCACGATTTTTATAACTGAAAACGGATTATCAACACGACAAGGGCTAGAAGATGACTATCGAGTATCATATTATAGGCAATACATTGACGTGATGTTGGACGCCATCGACGACGGCTCTGATATCAAAGTGTACACTGCGTGGAGCTTAATAGATAACTTTGAATGGTTAGCAGGATATACGTACGTATAATTTGTTTAAATAGCCTACAGAATCACTACATATTATAAAACCAAGTCCCCCGCGGTTTCTGTCTGCCTGTATGAACGCGATAAACTAAATAACTGCTTAACGTATTTTCATAAAAATTTCACCAATGGACAAAGTGATTCAAGAGGAAGGTCGTCTATAATTCATTAATATTTTGTGTAAATATGTTGAAATATGACGATAATTGTTGAAGAATTAGGAAAAAAACGAGCCGATTGGGAGCTTTCATCGAAAATGCTGTAAATCCCTTTGAATTATAACAAAATAATGTATGGTGAAATTGTTCCCCTTTCATAGATATACAGAAAAGTCCGCAATGGCATATGCCTATCTTTTAAGGATAGCTTACTATACCCACTTTAATGTTTAAATAATGATATAATTGGAAAGCTATAAAAGGCAATTACTAAATAATTACCCAATAATTAAATTAATAACTTAGGAGTTATACATTGATGCAACCGCCTGCGTGCCCCCACATTTTTTGGAATGTTTACTCTGCTACTCGGGCGAAGGCAGGGCGGGTCGCTAGTATTAAATAATATAATATGAAAATATTAATTTCCTTCCTTCTTATTTCTAGAATACTACTTAACAATTACTCCTGATGCTTGTAAAAGGCAATTTACCAAATTAGGAGTAATTTACTAAACTTTTTTTTTGTTTATTTAATCATTATTGGCTACTGCATGTTGCGTTCTTACATACATTATTGCCTTCAAGATTAAAAATCTTTAAAGTGCCTTTTAACAGAAAAAAAACCTAGCAGCAAAATAAATAAGTAATCATCGATCAATAGGTCTTTATAATGTAGGTACCTTAAAATAGTTCTTGTAATTAAACTTATGTTTAGACCTAGTTTAACTGTCCATAAACACATCGAACAACCACTATTCAATTTGTTTTAGGAATTGGTCTAATTATTAATAAAATTATTGAATAAAAGTTGTAATTGTCTATAGGGTCTTATTGTCGAAATACCATCTCACCATTCTAACAATACAGATATTTGTAATTGATATTGAAAATGTACTTTACAGAGAACGATTTGGCTTATATGAAGTGGATTACGAAAGCCCGGAGAGGACTCGCACACCTCGCAAGTCTGCCTATGTGTACAAGGAAATGGTTCGCTCGAGGTCACTTGACTATCACTATGAACCCGACATGAGCTTACCTATGACTATCGATGAAGGACATTAAACTTCGGATATTAATGTGATATTATAATTGCTATCCATACAAATGATTTTCAATTCTATTTTTCTAATTCCAAATCCATTTTTTTATTATTAGAATAAGAATTGCTTATACCTTAGTGATAACATTCTATCATCACGTATAAGGTGTTTGATTCACGATGACGTGCCCCACTATTTTTTCAATCGAAAAGCGCCTAAAGTGCTGTAAAAATAAGTGCAGCTTACATAGCTGCAACAATGGTACCCCACTTCGTGGGTTGAACTAACTACATTTTTGACTTGATTTTCTGTTTTGAAAATTTCTTTACAAATCTGCTTCAAATATTTATCGCTTAAAATTATATTAATACCGCATATCGCTTGAACATAAACTATTTGGCAACATCAATACACAGCCGCAATAGATCTGCGTGCTCACAGTGTTTTACGATTGAGTAGCATAATAATCTTATAAGATTATTATGCTACTCAATCGTAAAACACTTCTTATCTTCTTATTAAATAATCTTATTTTTACCATTTTTCAAACGACCTTAAAAACGCAAGAAATCGTATTTTCGTCACGTCGTTTACGACCTAATGCGTAGTCTACGAAACTAAGTAATCAGAATTCAATACATAGTCGTTTTTAATTTTAAACTCGTTTTCATGTGGGTACTCACCAGCTGAAAAATCGCACATAGGCACATAAAAACTAAATTGACGCTTAATAAACAAGCTCCTCGATGCTTGTATTGAAACCAGTTGGAAAAAAATTGCAAATTCCGTACACGATCGTGAAAAAAAAATTGTTTCTTCGAGATGTTTCATCAGTTTTCTCAATAATCAAAATGTGTGAAAAAATAGAGCGAGATCTTAAAGGTAGAAGAATAAAGCTTGCATAATAATATTTTAAAAATGTTTACATAAATAGAACCGACTCACGAAAAGTAATGACTTTCGGACCGGACTCGGATCGGTCGGACACTTATTGTGTTATCTACAGGATGTAGATAGGAGGATGAGCAAATGGGCCACCTGATGGGTAAGTGGTTCACCAACGCTCCTAAACATTGGCATTGTACGAAATGTTATATCGCATACATCGCCGAAACGTCACCAACCTTGAGAACTGAGATGTTATGTCCCTTGTGCCTGTAATTACACTGGTTCCCTTGAAACGGGAACAAAACAATACTGTTGTTTTGCTAAGTTATTTTACTATGTGTAGTTTCATTTTCATTTCATTTTCAATCTTTAATAATTATCTCTAATAATATATCTCTAATAATTGCTTTTGTAAATCCACCATCAAAATGACTTTTGATCTGTTTTAAGTCACATGATATCTAGTTTTATAATTAAAATAAGGATTTAATCGGTGGTAGAGCTTTGTGCAAGCTCGTCTGGGTAGGTACCACCCACTCATCAGATATTCTACCGCAAAACAGCAGTACTTTGTTTTGCTATGTTCCGGTTTGAAGGGTGAGTGAGCCAGTGTAATTACAGGCACAAGGGACATAACATCTTAGTTCCCAAGGTTGGTAGCGCAATGGCGATGTAAGCGATGGTTAACATTTCTTACAATGCAATTGTCTATGGACGTTGGTGACCACTTACCAGGTGGCCCATATGCTCGTCCGCCTTCCTATACAATAAAAAAAGGATGTAATAAAACACAAAGATTATTTATATTATTTCTTTATTTAACAAATATATTTATAGTAATATTAAATTTCTGATACCACAACGCCTCACGCTCTGCAAAATTTTTGTTAAGCTCAACAAAATAACAAAAGAAATACACATACATATATATAATATACATACATATATAGTCTTTTCGCTTATATTCCGATAATAATTATGATATCTTAATATTTACAGTATTTTATAAATTAAACACATAGGTACTTATTTAGTACATTAAAATAATATATTAACAAGCGGCCCTTGATTATCGGTCAATTGAAACAAAAATAAGTTAGGTACATTAAAGAAAATGATAATTAACATTTTTCTTTTACAGAAACTTTTATTTTTAGATACTGTCTTATATTGTTGGTACAATGGTCGGCTTGTGATAGGTGCAATGTGCGGTCCGGAGCTTTGTTGGGAAATCGATTAGGCAATATTCAGAATGTTATATATTAAAAAATTATAACCTAATCTGTAGAAAAGAACGCCAAAAAGGCTACGCTATTCTGAAGTTCTACTTCAGAGCATATATTGTACCTACGTGTTTATATGCTCTGCAGTAATAAAGCACTTCAAAACAACACTATTATTTATTTGGCAACATTGAGTAGCAAAGAGTTATAGTAACTAGCAATATTTTTTCATACGATATTAAAGATTTTTTCGTTCTCAGTTTTTATAAATTTTGTTCAGCTTAGAAACAAGGTTATTAAAAAACATTAAAAATGTCAATAAACCTTTTAACAATATCTTATTTTTCCACACGTAGTAGTTGAATTAAAATTGAACGAAATTAAACGTTTCACTAACGTGTGTTAAGCCTTTGTTGTGCACACAATGTTTGACGGAAACAAGTAACAAGAAGCAGTGCTAATCAAAAAGTGCTATATATACCTACATACATTTGATTAACGCTAGATACAGAAACAACGTTAACATATAGTTACTGATGTAATTAATTATACATTCAATATCATAGTCATATATATATCTATATAGAAATATATATTATATGAACACAATTTTTTTTTCTACAGATAAACAGATCATTTACATAAAATAGTAATTACATCGTTGAACAAATTAAAATATTGTTTAAAAAAACAAATAATATAAAAATCCAACATTAAAATAAAAAATGTAAAAAAGACGATCCTAGACAAAATTACGAGATATATAAATATATTCAATATATATACTAAATAAAAAGAGTTTTTAATTGTTTGTATATTGTAGATAAAACAAACAGAACAAATACCTACAACTAGACGACGAAATGACGACATGAAATAGGTATAGTTAACATATAAAGATCATGAAATGTTTTAAATACAATCGATATCGATTTGATTGTGAAGATATTTTCAACAGAAGATATATTATACACAAATATAATGGCCCGATAGTATAACAATTCAATTCCTTTTTCTTTTAACAATTAAACTCTATCGAAGCCCCTTAAAACGTTTTTACACTTGTTTTATACATACTTTAAAGTTTTCTTTACGAGCACGTAACTAAGTCACGCCTGCGTCTCCCCATCTGTGTAATGCGAGGGTCCCTCTGCTGAGCAAACTGAGTCCTCCGGCGTACGCGAAGCATCGCCTGCCTCGCTCGCCTCCACGGCACTCGTACTGCCTCCCTTATTTTTACCTCGTCGAGCTTGCAGTGCCTAAACAAAAAAATGCGTAATGTATATCATGTTAATTAATAAATTTAATTTTAAATAAAGAATTACTCGAGCATTGATTAATATTTATGAAATATAATATATAAATCGTGTGTGATAAAATGTAGCAAATGTGTGTACGGAAAGCCAAAACATACGAGAAATTTTAAATCAATTTATTTTATTGTGTATGTAGAAATTCAGCGTGTAATAATATGTCAGCGTGGATAAGCTTATAAGGTCGCCTTTTAGCGAAAATGAAATGTGCGTGTGAAAACTGTCTAGAAGTTTACTTGTTTTAAATTATTGTTCAACCAATTATTATTTAGACCATTGTTTTCCGTAAAACAAACGAAGCATTTATGACACATTAAAAAATAGCGATTGAAGAGTGCGGATGGGATCCGCTATTAGTAGCGGGGGGACTCAGGCTGACATCAAGGGGCATGCGGGTGCTCCAACTCAGTGCGCATGCGATATACTCCACATATCCTTACCTTTTCACGACTGCCTTTTTTCTAAAGTAGGATGGAAGTGAAACATTATATTAATGGAAGTGACCACTATGACAAAGGGAATTCCTAGTATACATTTATTTAATTAACATGATACACAATCCTTCATTTAAGATTAGTTACCTAGCTGGATTAAAATAATAAAAAGGTTAGTTCACTAACTAATGAGGAAACACAACTTATTAGATAAAACGAGAAAGATTACTAAAAAGTAAGTGAACGCAACATATTGTCACACAGATACAAACATCAAACTTTGCTTTTAGTAATAAACAAGTAAGTATCGATTTTTGCATATAGAACCTATCGATTAGTTTGAGAAGAAACTACAGTAAATTCATTACAACAGCCATCTGTCATTGATAATTTTGGAAGCCAAGGTAGTATTGTTTGGCATTGCATGGCATTGCTAGAAGTATGAGCTACTCCTGTCACCATGGGATTTATTTAGGTTGTTATGTCCCTCGTGCCTGCGATAACACTAGTTTACTCACTACCTGATTATTGCTGTGCTGCCCTACGCCCCTACTACACTAGTTTATAGTTAAAAATATAGTAACTTTTGTGAAATGCCGATTCAGGTTTACATAAGGAAATTATTTATTACCTCCAAAATGCCACATCACGGTATTGGGTAGTGCTATTACAGCTTAAAGAATTAGATGTGAAATATCTGGAGTATTTTTACTATTGTATTAATTCTTATCTTTTAATGTGAGATTACTATTTTTCTATTAAAGGGGTTTATTTATATACCTGCAATGAAAACCGTCTGTGAGGTGGCTTTCGCCCTCCTCGACGTTTGCTGATATGCGGATTGTCGCGACGGAGCGTCTGATTGCGCAAGATTTCCAACTGCACGTATAATCGCTTCAACTCTGCGCGCACCTCTTCCGAAGTGGGTTCCTCTTCACCTTCTACACCGAAGCCCTCCGCTGGCCCGCGACGCGATACCTGAATCGTTTTGTTCTAATATTTTAAAGAACGATCAATTTTATTTTATTTACACTTTACAATACCATATCACGATAACAAATGTCCACAAACCTCCTGTGCGAGAGACCGCGCGCGGTACCCGTGCCACAGTCGCGGCGCGAGCACGCACGCGAGCGCGGCGCCGGCCGACAGGTGCGCGCGCGCGGCCGCCGCCAGCGCCGAGCGCTCCGGCGCCGCGCCCACCAGCGCCGCCACGCGCCACGCTACGCCGCACAGGCCTTCCACCCAGAGAGCCGTCGCTAGCCATCCACGCTCCTTAAAAAAATTTGCAAAACAATGTACATATTTACGCAACACGATTCATAATTAATTTGTGTAACACACTTCTCAAAATAATGTGATAAAAGGATCCAACAAGTTGAATATAATTCGACCTTTTCAAGTTTGAAAATGATAAATGAGAATAGATAAAAACGCATTACAGAACCAGACGCGCATGTGGACCTCAATTCTTCAGATGTAATCTTGCTAACATCTATTTGTGCTTGCTGATCCTAATGCAGTTAAATTTTATTTCATTAATTTTACCTTGCACGAGTGAAATAAGCTTTCCATACTAAGGCCGCCGGAACTTTTGTAAAGTACGAGCGTACTTTACAAAAATTCCGGCGTTTTTTTGAATCGATTATTTAAAGATCTGTCAATATTTTTAAAATTAAGCTGATTTTTTGATGATTTGATGCTTAAAGTAACATGTTACCTGAAACGGTACATTGGCGTTTCTCGCTGCATGTGCTATCCGTAGCCCCGCTACAAGTAGCAGCAACTCAGCAGCGGCGGTGACGTGGTGCCAAGCGGCGCGGGAACAGCCCCCGCTTGCGTCTTCGTCGCATGCCGTCGTGGCAGTAAAAGCTGATAAGTAACAAGCTGCTCCTAACACCATCGCAGCCACTATTCTTAGGACCTGTAAATATTTTAGTTTAACTGAACAGTTAGGTAGAAACAAGTCAAAAAATAAATGGAATATTGAATATATACTGGACATTATCAAATTAGTAGCAGTTATTTTTGGGTATTAGCAACAAACTGGCCTCTGCGTCTCTCGGTGTCCAACGATGCGCCTTCCTCGTGCGGAACTCTGCGAGTAGCACCCACAACCGTAGCACTACAGAGCCGTAGCACGCAACGAAGCCAAGCTCGCGCAACCATGCTCCCGCAACGCATCGCCACCGCGCAATCGATATGTATTGAGAAGCCGCCTGCGATTAAAAATGAAAAATTGCGTATATATTTTATTTTTATAACACTTGTTCAAAACTGGTGACAGTGGTGTTTTACTATGTGTTATATTTATATTAAAAAGGCTAATAGCATCAACCATATTAGTTATATATTTATTACTAACCGCAAAACAACAGTACTTTGTATTGTTGTGTTCCGGTTTGAAGGGTGAGTGAGCTAATGTAATTACAGGCACAAGGGACATAATATCTTAGTTCCCAAGGTTGGTGGCACATTTGCGATATAAGCGATGGTTAACATTTCTAACAATTTCATTGTCTATGGGCGTTGGTGAGCACTTAACATCAGGTGGCCTATATGCTCGTCCGCCTACTTATACAATAAAAAAATACGTATACGAATATGATACTATGTATACATTAATATATAGATACATCTCTGTTCCAGCAATTTGCAAGGAAATAAACAGCCAATTATTATATTATAAATCACAATATATACATATGATATACGTACAGTAACAGAATTTTAATATAACGTTGGTTATATATTTTAGTTAATATTGTGTTAATGTGAATGTTTGCCCAAGGATTAACTCTGTTTTAAATAAATTTTGTCACAAGGCGGCATATAAGAGTAAATAAAGTAAGAATTAAATAAAAATATATTTTAAAGTACGAATATAGCTGACTCTACGCCGCACGTCTTACTCCAGTAAAATACCTTTACATAACTTGGTGGAAGAGCTTTGTGCAAGCTCGTCTGGGTAGGTACCACCCACTCATCAGGTATTCTATCGCAAAACAGCAGTACTTGCTATTGTTGTGTTCCGGTTTGAAGGGTGAGTAATGCCAGGCACAAGGGACATAATATCTTCGTTCCCCTGTTTGGTGGCGCATTTGTGATGTAAGTGATGGTTAACATCTCTTACAATGCCAATGTTTATGGGCGTCGGTGACCACTTACCATAAGATGGCCCATACGCTCATCCTAAAAAAACTCATATTTTATCAATTTGATTAGACAGATTTGTTTATTTAGAATAAAAGTAACATAATGCTGCACTTCAAACACATTATCATTGTCATCTTGACACGATTGTAGTGACCATGTCAACAGATAGGTACTTATAAGTACGTATAAGTAAATACTAGCTCCCTGGTATGATTTTACACACATAAAATAGAGATTTTATTGCGTGCTATTCTTTCGAGTATCAAGGTGTAAAAGAAAATATTGATCTACAAAAAAACGTTTAAAAATAATGTTATATACTTTTAAATATAGAACTAGATGATAAGAATAATTTATATGTATAAGTTATTTATATAACTAACTTTTTTGTAGGCATTAGACATTCATATATCTTTCAAACACAACTTATTCATACACACTTTGTCATAATTAAAACATCCAAAATAAGCCTATGTCCTTCCTAAATAAATAATTTGAAACGATAATTATAGGGATCTATGTCATTGATTAAGAGTTTAGTAGTTTGCATGAATCAATGAAAAAATAAATAAATAAACAAAACTCACAACTTTTTTAATATAGGTATGATTATGTAAGTGTACGTTATCTGAAAACAAACAACGTCAATCATTTGTATATATAACACAAATATTAGATAACTGTTAAATTTAGCTACAAGATAAGCCCCCCGCAAATGTAAAGTGAGATAATAATTTAGCTTTTATTGTAGTAGTAGTACCAATTTTACGAATTATTTTTAAATATAAAGAAATAATAATTGTCTTACCGATGCATACATCAGCATAGCACCAAGTAGAACAACTTCCAGAACGGTCCACATGCCCATGGCGACGGCCTGAGAATAAAAATGTACTTTTTTATTTGATGTCATTGAAAATAAACTTTGGATATTGGAGTATCGGATTGTGTTTTACAAAAAAAATTAAAAAGTTGCATATGTTTCTACACAGGCCATATATAAATTATAAATGATCATCGATATACTTGTAATTATCGTTTATATTGGCTTAAATAATCACATTTTGAATACAGCCGGCTTATCAGCGATTTGTATTGTATTTTAATTTCAACTTATTGAGAACTCAGAAACAAAATTTAGTTTAACTTTTCTAATTTAACGATAAAACGTACTTTGCACTTTCTCTTTTTAAAAATGATGAATCCAATGACGAGGCATAGCAGCATGCCAGCAAGGTTGGCTGCTAGTAATGAAGCTCGGTAGGCGTCGGCGAGGCATGCAGCTGGATTGCTGCCCAGCCCACACGGAGTACAGTTCATCTGTCCGTTCTCAGAGAGAGTTGATCTACTAATCCAATCTCCTCCACTTGCGTGCCAATAACCAGAGCTGCATTTACAACGGTACTGGGAAAAAAAAATAATCATCACATATTCTACTGCCAAACAGCAATACATTGTGGCACAGTCAGAACGGACATAACATCTTAATTTCCAAGCTTGGTGGGTCGTTGGTGATGTAGGAGTAGTTAATACTTCAATGTGGTGGTTGATCACTTACCATTAGGTAAGTTTTGACTTCCTACTATATAAAATAATATAAAAAATATTAGACAAGAAAAAACCAGAAAGCTATGTTATTCATATTAAATTTAGTATAAAAATAAATGTATTCGTTGTTTCTTTGTTTTTTTCGTATTTACAATGTTTATTAGTATTCGTTGAAAGAACGAATACTAATAAACATTGTAAATACGAAAAAAACAAAGAAACAACGAATACATTTATTTTTATACTAAATTTTTATTACTTATTGAAAAAATTATGCTAAGTTATTGATTGCTATGGTAAAAACTTAAATATAATAACCAATTTATAATAAGAATAAAAATTGAATGCCTACCCCAAGTCTTTGGTTTCTATTTTCAGAAGGAAAAGCTTCACAATCCGTCGTAACTGGGTCACATAACGGTGGTCCGCCTAACCATTCATACATAGTTTCTTCACATGGTAAAGCGGGTATGCGACGAAATATAGCAGCAGCAGCTCGAGCTGGTCCAGCACCTCTGGCAGCCGCTGTTCCACCCCACCAGCCCGGGTTACCTTCACACGAATACCAAGCATTGGACCACAGAACAAGGCTAGCGTTCCAAGCAGAAGCTAAAGTCCGCCAGAATTGTTGGAGTGTTGCTGAGTTGTTTTGTTGAAAGACTATTAATCTTGGGGGTTCTGCGATGTAAAGTATGCCAAGATGGAGCTGTGGTGCTCCGAGAGCGACTGCAGCTGGGGGTGGGTGAAGCGGTGCGCGTGCTGCGGCTCTTGCAAGGGCGGCCGCCCTCGTTTCGTCCGCAGCGCCCTGCTCCACCAGCTCTGACAGCGCTCGAGCGGTTTGAACAACTGCCGCCTCATATTCGCGAACATTCTGTAAGCATATTTTGTTTAACGTATTTTTTTAATTTTATTAAGCAAACTACCTACTGACATTGTTTGTCATATTATTTACCTATATATAAA
The DNA here is from genome assembly GCA_963151315.1 of Nymphalis c-album. Classification (NCBI taxonomy): domain Eukaryota; kingdom Metazoa; phylum Arthropoda; class Insecta; order Lepidoptera; family Nymphalidae; genus Nymphalis; species Nymphalis c-album. Next base: position 4,615,654 of record OY720590.1, on the reverse strand, counting down.
AGATAACTTATTCCAAGTAACCATAAATTACACAATTCACAAATTATAATATCTGCTGAATCGCAACATAACGGCTAGCGAAAAGCAATCCAAAATTGATTTTATTCCATTTGTGTACATACATACATAATTATATGAAGATATTTTTGACGTGACAACGTCTAATAAATCGATGAACGCTGGCTGCATGCACGAAAAAGGATGACTCATTGTCCCGTTACGCTCATTGTCCCGTTAAGCTATCGTCCGTAAACCGACTTTACAGACAACCATTTTTTTTAGTTAGAGCTGATAGATTTTTAGTGAATACCAAAGTGATTGCAGATCCATTTATCTTTTTTGTTTTGATGTGTATAACTAATTTCTATGATCAGTAGAAGATACGGTATTTTTAACAGGTACAAAATTGGTTTTTATTTATTCCTAACAGGTAATTTAACAATCTATCTTAAAAAAAAACTTTTTTATGTGTTTCGGCTTATTGAATGGAATATGACGAAATCTTGGGACCGTGGACGCATGAGGTGGGAGCCTCGCGTGTCCTATTTCAGACTACCTTGAGAGGGACCCTAAGCATCTTTGATCCATGCCGAAGACGGCCATCGCAGCGGTTTTAGCAGGTTAGATTCCGACATAATCCGGTTCTAGCCAAGGGGAACCCAAGGGGAAAAATCAGCCTCCCTCGATATCCCTACATTCACACAATATCTCTATAAATTGTAGCCTATGTGTTATTCTGATGTTTAAGCTATATTATTGTAAAGTACTTGGTGGTAGAGATTTTTGCAGGCTCGTCTGGGTAGGTACCACCCACTCATCAGATATTCTACCGCAAAACAGCTTTACTTAGTACTGTTGTGTTCCAGTTTGAAGGGTGAGTGAGCCAGTGTAATTACAGGCACAAGGGACATAGAAATTGCTATCAGTGCCCAAAGTGATAAAGTAATTGTGAGTAAATTAAATAAAACTATTCAATGCATGGATTAGAAAGTTATTTCTATGTAAATAAAATGGAGATTTTAAGCAAATGCGCTATTTCTTTGCTTACAAAATAATTTGAGATATTTAGATAGTTTCTCATAAAATTGGTTGCCTGTAAAGTCGGTATACGGGCGAAAGTTTTACGTGACAACGACTTTGAGTGGTAAAATAATTTTAATGTGAATATTCATTCGTATAGTAGGAAGAAGGATGAAATAATAGTAACAATTTAAAACATTTATTTATACAAAGAATTATATTTAAAACATTAATTTATACAAATAATCTCGCACTGAATTTCACTTTTTATGTCTGTCTCTCTCGCTCTTAGGCGGGCTAACCATGCCCGAGTGGAAGGGACGCGTGCCTCTCACTCGCTCTCATTGTGAGCGCATAACGTGAGCGGAGCGTAACGCAGTTTCTTGAAGTGTCACCCGGCAAACCAATTTATAAGACGTTGTCACGTCAAAAAATATTATAACATAATATAAAAATATTATATATAACATAAGTTTACAGTAATCGAAATAAATAAGAATTGCGTTACATAATATTTTTGAGTGAATTTAGATAAGTGAAACGCACTAGTCACTACACAATACCTAATAACATATGTGCTTATATTCTGAATTCAGAATGAAAAGCTATTTTCTTATCCAAATAATTACCTAATTGGACAGTTACGTTACAAACGTAACTTTGCAACTTATAACAAATTAAATAGTTTTTGTTTTTTCTATTTAGGCTTACAGATTTACTGTCAAATAATATATAAGTCCGATTCCAATTAGATTAAGTACGACATTGAAATCACGCTGAACAATTTTTATAGTAAAATAACGGGTAAATTGACAGAACGAAAATCAAATCGTTATAAAAACTTAATTTAGTAACGAATACCTGCGGTAAAGGTGGTGTCCTTTTCAGAAGTAGCGGATCGCATGAGATGGGAGCGGATGAGGGTGCGGGCGACGGGCCGGCGGGCGCGGCGGCGCACGCGCAACATACTAGCGCCAACGCCGCACACCGCGCCCACCGCGCCCCCATCGCTCGCCTGCACCCCGCACTCTGTATAACACAGAAGACCAAAACTATAAACTTTTATTAAACCAACCGGATAAGCTTTGCACGAATTTTCATAAAGTCACATTTAATTTGTAATCACGACGTTACGCACAAGCGTATCAAAATCTCTAACTTTTTACGCCAATACTCGAAAATAAACTTTAAATATAAGCAGGCTTTATTAGCAGGCTTTACTTGGTAGTAGAGCTTTGTGCAGGCTCGTCTGGGTAGGTACCACCCACTCATCAGATATTCTACCGCAAAACAGCAGTACTTGGTACTGTTGTGTTCCGGTTTGAAGGGTGAGTGAACCAGTGTAATTACAGGCACAAGGGACATAACATATTAGTTTCCAAGGTTGGTTGCGCATTGGCGATATAAGCGATGGTTTGGATGGAATGGATGGATGGAAAATCTCTTACAATGCCATTGTCTATGGGAATTGGTGACCACTTACCATTAGGTGGCCCATATGCTCGTCCGCCTTCCTATGAAATAAAAAAAAGCAACTTTGAATCTTAATTTAAAATATAAAATGAAATCAACCTTTTCAAAATGTAGATTCTACCGAGAAGACTGATGAATATAAATATATATTAAGATTCTATGTTCTAAGCTTAACCCTAAAATAATATACCATAAAAAATAATTGTGTCTTTTGTGTCTACAGACAGGCGCAATTTATGTGAATATATCAGTTATGGATTAGACTAATTAGTTTTTTTTTCCAGTTAACCTAAACTAAATTAAAGTTCCGGTAAGTGGAAGCCAAAAACTAAAATAATTACCAACCAAACAGAAAGAACAAAGGAAAATGAAAAGGTTATCATACAACATTTGAACTTAATTATTTATGATATAGGTAGTCCAGTAATTTTAGCATCAAAAATGCGTTCGTTTTGAATAAAATCCCGCTACTCAATTTTTCGATTGTATTATGTTGGGGGTACCCCCTAAGTATAAAACCGAGTTTTTGTCATTCCAGACCGCTAGAGCGTTAGCCTCCTTTGTATTTAACAAATAAAAATTAAAAATAATTATTATACAAGTCGTGACCCAGGTTAATATGATTGGCTCACTCTCTTTACTTGCGGTTATTGATTATGCTGACGTCTGTCGCGATGCAAATGAAAAGCTACTTGATAAACTCGATCGACTTGAAACTTTGTGCATTAGTTTAATTTATTGATCGCGCATATTTCAGAATATGAGAATGCCCACGTGACTTATCGTTAGAGATGTCATTCTCATACATTTGGTTAGTTTTCTTTTAGTTTACAATCCTAGAATATCAAGTTGGCTAGGGCCTCAGATACGTCAATTAAAGTTGCTTCCGGTTAGCTTACGTTGAGTTTCAGAATAGTCATTATAGTACTTGTTGTGTATGTGTATAGGGTGGCATTATAATTTAGATATATAATCTATAATATAATTATAATAAACCAGTGCATTGCCAACCGTCGTTTGATTCACTCATATTAACAGTGGCGACGAGTTTTCCCGCGCTTTTTAATTTAAAAATGGCGGTTGCAAATTTTGGTATTTTATCAATATTTGATCACAATATCCAATCGTGGGCAACATATAAGAATCGTTTATTTCAATGGTTCATTGCAAATGATATTGGACGTGATAATGATCCGGTTGGCATTAAAAGGCGAGCCATACTGCTTAGTGCACTCAGTGAAGCTTCTTACGCATTAGCGTCGAATTTGGCATTGCCCAAAGAGCTGCAAGAAGTAAAATATGAGTTTATAATCAAGCTGTTAGACGATCACTTCATTCCGAAGCGTTGTGGGTTTGGCGAACGCTTTAAATTCTATAATGCGACGCAAACAACAGGAGAATCGTACCAACAATGGGCAGCGAGATTACGAGGCATGACGGCTCATTGTGATTTTATAAATGTAGAAGAAGCACTTCGTGATAGATTCGTGATGGGTATGTTGCCGGGACCAGAACGAGATAAACTCTTTGCTCAGAAGTTGAAAGAGTTAACGCTAGCAAAATGTATTGAATTGGCTGACACGCTTCGCTGCGCAAGGATTGGCGCGGCGGTTGCAGTACATTCAGAGGCGGAGCATGAGCAGCTTTTTAAAATAGTGCGTTCTGATTCTAAGACAGTATGTGAAGTGTGCGGTTATAATAATCATACATCATCTAAGTGTCGTTTCGCTAATTATAAGTGTAGAAAATGCAATGTGGTAGGGCATTTGAGTAAGATGTGTAAAAATAAAAAAAAAGTTTTTTATATGCGACCCGATACCGTGAACGAGGACGATGACGGTAAGATTTTTTTAATATGTTCAAAGATAGGTAAACCTTTGACGGAAAATGTTTTGATTAGAGGTATAACATTTAAATTTGAAGTGGATAGCGGTTCCGCGGTCACAGTGATACCTGAGAAAATGTATATCGCTCATTTTAAGGACGTGCCATTAACGAATACAACGAAACGATTAGTAACGTATACCGGTAACAATATTTTTTGTTTAGGGGTGGTTGAATTGCCTGTAGTTTATGCTGGTTTTACACGTACACTTAGTATATATGTGGTACGTGATGGAGGGCCACCTCTACTTGGTAGAGACTTTATATCAAATTTTAATTTAAAGTTATCATCTGTAAATTATATAAATACAGACGACAATTTTCTTAAGCAATTACATAAACGTTTTCCACAAATATTTTCAAACAAATTAGGACAATTTAATAAACATAAAGTCAGATTACAATTGAAGCCCGATGCAAAACCCGTATTTTTTAAAGCGCGCCCATTAGCTTTTGCTTTGAAAGAAAAGGTAGATAAAGAAATAAATCGTATGTTGCAGTTAGGTATCATTAAACCGGTTCAACATTCGGAATATGCTTCACCTATAGTTCCCGTGTTAAAACGAAATGGCACCCTTAGGATTTGTGTAGACTTTTCCGTGAGTATTAATAAGCAATTAATAATAGATCAGCATCCTCTACCTACTGTGAAAGAATTATTCGCCAAGTTATATGGAGGCCAACAATTCACCAAACTAGATCTTTCAATGGCGTATAATCAATTCGTATTAGATGACGATTCGCAAAAATATACATGTATTAATACTCACCGGGGATTATTTAAATACACTAGATTAGTATTTGGTTTATCGAGTGCACCTGCTATTTTTCAGCGTGCAATGGAATGTATTTTGTCAGGTATAGATGGTGTTCTTGTTTTATTGGACGACGTTCTTGTAACAGGTAGAAATAAGGAGGAACATATACAGAGATTAATTATTGTTCTAGAAAAGCTACAAGACGCCGGTTTAACTTTACAGAAGGAAAAATGTGAGTTTTTTAAAGATCAAGTGAGCTATTTAGGATATGTTATTGATAAAAATGGTTTAAAAAAATCGTCAGAAAAGGTTAAGGCTATTATAGAAGCTCCTGTTCCTACGAACATAAATAAGTTACAATCATTTTTGGGTCTAGTTAACTACTATAGAAGTTTTGTTCCAAATGCTTCAACTATACTAAGTCCTTTGTATAATTTATTAAAAAAAGGAGTGAAATGGCAGTGGTCTTCTATGCATGAAGCCGCATTTAATGAAATAAAAACACACTTGTCCTCGGAAAATGTTTTAGCGCACTTTAATCCAAATGCGAAATTAATTTTAACCGTAGATGCCTCTCCGAACGGTTTAGGTGCTATATTATCGCAAATGGATAAAAACGGCTTAGAATGTCCGGTAAGTTATGCATCGCGTACATTAAATGCTGCTGAAAAGAAATATTCTCAAATACAGAAAGAGGCCACAGCGATCATATTTGGTGTCAGACGTTTCCATCAATATTTATATGGACGATCTGAGCCTTTCATATTACGTACGGATCATAAGCCTTTAATTAGTATATTTGGTCCATATAAAGGTATTCCCGAAGTTTCAGCAAATAGATTACAAAGATATGCTTTGTTCTTAAGTGGATATAACTATAGGATTGAATACATAAGAAGCACAGATAACTGTGCTGATTTTCTTTCACGTGCAAGCTTACCTGATATTGAACCAATCGAATATGACCATAGTAAGTCTTCGTTAGATGATAGGGCTGCTTACATTAATTTTGTTATAGAAGGACACATGCCGATCGACTTAAGCGAATTGCAATCAGTGACAGCGTTAGATGTAACTTTAAAAAAGGTAATTAACTTTGTTTTGGACGGTTGGCCAAGAAAGGTAAACGACATTAAAGTTTTACCATACTTTCTATGTCGTAAAGAGATAGCATATGAAAATGGTTGTTTGATGAGGGGCCACAAAATAATAATACCAGATAAGTTACAGCTTAAAGTACTTTCTGAACTGCACGCTTCACACTTAGGTATTGTAAAAATGAAAGCGGAAGCGCGTTCTCGATTTTGGTTCCCAGGTATAGACGCAACTATTGAAAAAAATATTAACAGCTGTGAAGTATGTATTAGTTTACGACCCTCACCAGCAAAGGCACCCCTAGCATCTTGGGAATATCCCTCGCAACCATTCTGTAGAATTCATGTAGACTTCTTAGGACCAGTGAACAATCATACTTATTTAGTTATTGTTGATGCTCATACTAAATGGGTTGAGGCCTATGATATGAATAGTACTACAACTAGTACTGCGGTTATTGACAAGCTTTACGATTGCATGTCGCGTTTTGGGTTACCGGAAGTAATAGTTAGCGATAATGGCACGGCGTTTGTATCACAAGAATTTCAAAATTTTTGTGCTCTTAACGGGATATCACATGTGACTTCACCCGCATATCATCCTGCGAGTAACGGTCAAGCGGAAAGTTACGTTAAAATTATAAAAAAAAGAATTAAAATAAGTTTAATCAATAGTCGTTGTGTAACAGAATCTAGACAAAAATTGTTGAAATATCTTTTCGATTATCGAAACTCGGTTCATTCGACGACGGGGTATGCGCCCGCCGAACTAATGCTTGGGCGTAAATTAAGATCTCGATTGGATTTAATTAAAGCTAACCCGTTACCGTCCCCGTCCACGGATATCGCGCAACATGTAAAATTTAAACAGTGTTTGCAGAATAAAATTGTAAGTGGAAAAAACAAACAGTATTTTAAAGTGGGAGAAACAGTGTTGTTCAAAGCATTTAGTAGCAAACATAAATTTATTTGGAAGCGTGGTATAGTTCAAAAAATGCTTGGCAAAGTAGTTTATTTAATTAAGGATATCGTTACGAATGGCTTATTGAAAAAGCATAAAAATCAAGTAATACCGTACAAAGGGATCAAAAGAGGCGGTAGAGAGGACAACTATCAAGACATTGATTTTAATCTCTCAGACTCAAACAAACCGAACAATGAGTCTCTAGATGCGTGTGCTCAACCGCAATCTCGATATTCGCCTATACGATCAACATCTTCACCAGTGGATATGACACAGACACAGGTAGAAGAGGAGGAGGAGTGGAGTGAAGCAGTATCAGAGACAGACTGTAACATTTGTGATGATGTAGTCGGAAACAATGAGTCTTCGGATCAACAACTTCAAGATTTTATGCGTAATCCATATTATATGTCATTAAGAAACTTGCCAAGATTAAATTATAAAGAATAAACACTTAAAGTAAAGATAATTTTGTGTTATATCCGAATATAGTATATTTAATATGTTACCTTAGCTATGAGGGAGGGATGTTGTGTATGTGTATAGGGTGGCATTATAATTTAGATATATAATCTATAATATAATTATAATAAACCAGTGCATTGCCAACCGTCGTTTGATTCACTCATATTAACAGTACTGTTTACAAGATTTTATTGCAATGTTTGTTAAATAATTCAAGCAGGTCAAATCTTGCAAGCTGAATTAGAACCACTTTCTTTTTATTCTAAGAAGTTGAAATGTTACGTTTGTTAGAGTTAATTATTTATGATTTCACGACAAATAAAGATACATTTAAAATGAATAAGAATGTTATGTACTTATGCAAAATAAATAACTTATAATTTTAAGCAGTAAGGATTTTTTTTTCAGCCTTTTACCATCCACTGCTGGACGAAAGCCTCCCCCATAGAACGCCAACCATCCCGATCCTGGGCAGCCCGCATCCATCCCGTACCTGCCACTTTTTTGAAATTGTCGGTCCACCTCGCCACAGGGCGTCCTACACTACGTTTACCTAAACGTGGTCTCCACTCTAACACGTACCGGCTCCATCGGCCATCAAGGCGCCTGGAGACATGACCAGGCCACTTCCACTTCAGCGAGCTAATTCTACGCGCGATGTCGGCGACTTTAGTTCTCTGGCGAATGTCCTCATTTCGGATTCTATCTGCCAGAGAAACCCCAAGCGTTCCATAGCTCGCTGAGCGACCTTAAACTTGTGGACCAGTCCTACGGTGAGTGCCCACGTTTCGGCACCGTAAGTCATTACAGGTAGGACGCACTGGTTAAACACCCTGGTCTTTAGCGATTGTAGGGTCGATCCAATTCAAATTCAAATATATGACGCAACCTCCCGAATGCCCTCCAGCCCAAACGTATTCTTCTTTTGGCTTCCTTCTCAAAGTTGTGCCGGCCCAGTTGTATAGTTTGGCCCAGGTAAATGTATTCTTGCACAACTTCGAGTGGAGAGCCATTTACGACCATGATGATTGACCATGTAAGGAATTTACAAAACCTATATAATCCTACTAGATTATATTGAAGAGAAGACGTTACTTTTCTTTATAGTACAATTTGTAATGTCACATTTTATATTAGGGCCTTTGTTTGAAAGTTCTACAAATGATGTCAAGTGTCAACAAATTGTCTCTAATAGGAATCTGATACTGTTAAGTCTTTAGAGCTAGCATAGAATGCTGCACGAAGCACAACAATAGACCTACAGCCGTAGTACGTCGTTCTTGACAGAGTACGTTTGTAGAGTGACGTTGCCATCAGCTGTGAAGTTACAAAAGAAATAAGAAGAAATAATATAAGAAAGTATGTATGTGAACTTTGTGCAAGCTCGTCTGGGTAGGTAATTTGTACAAAACAGCAGTATTTTGTATCGTTGTGTACCGGCTTGAAGGTTGAGTGAGCCAGTGTAATTACAGGCACAAGGGACAAAATATCTTAGTTCCCAAGATTGGTGGCGCACTGGCGATGTAAGATTCTTTGAACCAACTAGAATTACAGAGTCCACAGCAACCTGTATAGATAATATATTCACAATTCATATTCCACAAAATAAAGCTATTATTAATAAATTAAGCTCAGATCACTGTGGACAATTATCAAAAAATGCACATGATAAAATAAAAATGACATGGAACATTATTAATTGTGAAATTGGTAGAATTAACATCCGCAACTCCGAAATGTCTGTTATTAGTAACAAGGAAATGATTTGTAACGATCGGGAAGTTGCTTCTGTTTTTGAAAAATTCTTTACTCACATACCAGTTCTAACAACAAAGTCGCTCATTTCGTCTTCAATTGTTGCTGAGTGGTTGATTAAAGAAAATGTAAGAGAATGTACTGTTAAATTTAATTTCTCTCGTATAAGCATTAATGATATAATAAGCACAGATGGTCATTAATGTCAAACCTCTGTGGTTTTTGTAATGCTCTTATTTTGTTTAATTGTAATTTTATGTGTTTGGTTAATAATAAATAAAAATAAAGTACATTTAAGACATTAGAGATTAAGAAAACAGCTGACTTATGGGGTTTATCTGTAAAGGTGATCAATTCAATTATTGATGTGATTGCACCCCAACTTGTAATAATATTTAACAATTGTGTTCAAAGTGGTGTATTTCCTGACTTGATGAAACATAGCAAGGTAATTCCAATATTTAAATCTGGTAGTTCTTCAGACCCCAATAACTTCAGGCCAATCTCAGTACTACCAACCCTCAGCAAAATATTTGAAAAAAATATTTTAAATCAATTGCTTGCTCACTTTAACAGATACAATCTGCTTTAAAGAAAACAATTTGGATTCACGAGGTGTCGTTCAACAACTGATGCTGGCATTGAACTAATTAAGAATATCTATGAAGCATGGGAGGAGTCGCAGGACGCTTTAGGGATTTTCTGTGACTTATCCAAAGCCATGGTCAGGAAATTAAATCACTATGGAATCAGAGAAGGTGCGCTCGAACTTTTGAATAGAATTCAGAAGGTCGACGTTAATGGAAAAAGATCTCCTGGGGTTTCAGTTGGTATGGGAGTCCCTCAGGGATCAATTCTCGGTCCTTTTCTATTCCTGATTTTCATAAATGACCTGCCTTTTTTGTAGGTAATAAACATGACATAGTATTTTTTGCTGCTGATACCTCTTTGGTTTTTAAAATTAAAATAAAATAAGTACAGTATGATGATGTAAACAATGCTATCTCTGATATAGTACATTGGTTTAGTGTCAATAATCTTTTGTTAAATAATAAAAAACAAAGGTTGTGAAATTTAGCGCGCCGAGCGTAAAAAATGTAAAGGCTGATGTGCATATCAATGGGGAGTCGATGGATCCTGTTGAGTCTACTGTATTTCTTGGCATTAATGTTGATGCCAAGTTATAGTGGGCCCTCCATATTGACGGATTGACGAATAGACTAAGTTCGGCAGCTTTTGCGGTTAAGAAAATAAGATTATTCACCGATGTTAATACGGCCCGCCTTGTATATTTTAGTTACTTTCACAGTATAATGTCATATGGCATTGTGTTTTTGGGTAATGCGGGCGCTATCAATACGATATTTGTGCTGCAAAAGAGGGCTATTCGCGCGATCTATAACATAGGAGCTAAAGAATCCATAATTTAAAGAAATTAAAATATTAACTGTTACTTCTCAATACACATTATATAATGTTATGTATGTACGGAAAAACATTGATGATTTTGTGAGAAAATGTGATACTCATAACATTGGTACAAGGAACAAACACAAAGAAATCACTGCATAGAGTCTAACTCTTTTGTGGGGCAATGTGTACGTTTTTACAACAGGATCAGGAGGTTGGTGACCACTCACCATCAGGTGGCCTATACGCTCGTCCACCTTCCTATGCTATAAAAAAATATAACTTTATAGATATATATGAAGATACGTACATATCTACGCATCCTTACTCGCAGGGAGGGGCCAATGTCATTCACAACAAAACTAGAATTAGTAAACTAGAACAGTACATTTCGAATGATATTTTTAAATCCCGCATGATTAATATGTTGTAGACACGAATAAAACGCATAAAAATCTAAAAGCCTAAAAAACTCAATAAACCTTGTAATGTTTTATATTTAGAATAATGAATTGGAATTGTTTGAAAAAAAAAATCATAGGAAGGCGGACGAGCATATGGGCCACCTGATGGGAATTGGTCACCATCGCTTTAGCGTTATAGACATTACCATTGTAAAGAGATGTTAACCATCACTTACATAGCCAATGCGCCACCAACCTTGGGAACTAAGATCTTATGTCCTTGTGTCTGTTATAACACTGGCTCACTCACCCGTCAAACCGGAACACAACAATTGTTGTTGTTTTGCGGTAGAATATCTGATAAGTGTGTGGTACCTACCCAGAAGAGCTTGCCTACCACCAAGTAAATTAATATGAAATAATATAAATGGAATGAATATGAAATATATATAAAAGATCCACCAGTAAAAAATCACAAGTAAATATTATAAAAATATCTAATATTATGTTTATTCTTAAGCTGTCCCTAATATCAAGATTGCAGTTATCAAAGATTATAAGCGTTGTTATCGACATACGAATTATGATATATGGGAAAATAAACATTGCAACCGAGCTATATATATATATAAAGGCTTAAAGTTAAAGATTTTCAATAGGAGTCGATTCATTAAGATGTTAGGATCACCGCGACTATTGTAAGTTAGAACTTAAAGTATAAAAAACGTATTTATTTAAAATGTAAGATCATGTGTATTATTAGATATCTTATAAAACGAGTTCTACAGATTTTACGTTGCTTGCTTTGTTTTGGCTGAGAGCAAGGTAACTCATGTTAATCGACATGAAGCAAGAAATTTTCCAGATGGAATGCTTCTCGGTGCGGCCACTGCTTCGTATCAAGTCGAGGGAGCCTGGAACGAAGACGGTATTTCTACATAGTATTAGTTATTTTAAAATTTCGATATTTTCTTAATTTTATTTCTTACGTTAAAACCTTAACTAAATACAAATAAAAATTAAAAATAATTATTATACAAGTCTTGACCGCTTGGAATGGTGGCAAGAATTCCGATTCTCTGGGCGAAAAATGAACCAGCCTTCCTGTCACCAGTGGAGGCAATAAGGCGGGAAGTAATATTTTGGATGAATTTTTTGGCACTATTACTCCAAGGTCCAAGTGTTTCAACTGCAAACGGAACAAAAATATAATTTGGAATAAGAGACGAATATTTTTTTAATATTTTTATAATTATCTTAATATTTTCTTACGTATATTTTTGTTTCGAAATATTAAGAGAAATATAATTTCAGGCAAATCGCAAAATATATGGGATACCTTGACCCATCGGGAGCCTTGCGTTATTGCAGAATGTCACAATGGCGACGTGGCTGACAATTCTTATCACTTATATAAAAGGGACGTGGAGATGATGAGGGAACTTGGTCTTGACTTTTACAGATTTTCCTTATCATGGTCGAGAATTTTACCAACTAGTTTTCCAGACAAGATTAATGAGAAAGGAGTAGAGTACTATAATAACTTAATAGATGAAATGCTTAAATACAACATTCAGCCAATGATAAGCCTGTATCACTGGGATTTACCACAAACATTGCAAGATATGGGTGGTTGGACGAATCCTCATATAGTGGATTGGTTCACTGACTACAGTAGAATTGTTTTCGAACTTTTTGGTGACCGAGTTAAATATTGGTTTACAATAAATGAACCCCGAGAGGTTTGTTATCAGGGATATGGTGCGGCATCTATGGCACCCTTGTTTAAAATGTCTGGATACGCAGATTACATATGCTCCAAAAATTTATTACTAGCTCATGCAAAGGTTTACCATATGTATAATAATGAATACAGACCAACACAAGGTGGCACTATTGGTATCGTTCTGAGTATGTCGTGGTATGAACCAGAAACCGAAGAGCATGCTGAAGCAGCAGAAGATTTTAAGCAATTTGAGGTCAGTTACGATATAAAATATATCTTAAACGAAAATACTCTTTCAAGTTTAAAAGTAGTAATTTGTTATTGTCTTACCTATTTTAGTGGGGCATTTACGCTAACCCTATATTTTCAAAAACTGGAGATTTTCCGCAAGTAATGAAAGAAAAGATAGCCGCTAAAAGCAAGGCTCAAGGATTTCCACGTTCGAGGCTACCCGAATTCACTCCTGAAGAAATAGAATTAGTGAGGGGAAGCTCTGATTTTCTTGGAATCAATCACTATACTACAAATCTGGTTTATAGAAACGAGTCTGTTGTTGGATATCATGCATCCCCCTCATACTATGATGATATCGAAGCTGTCGTATATAAAGATGAGTCATGGGAAGGTTCTGCATCTACTTGGTTAAAAGTAAGTATGTAACGTAACATTAATTTTTTGAATAAGTATTGCACTGCTAAAATATTTCGAAATCGACCAGGTGGTTCCATGGGGCTTTCATAAGCTGTTAACTAAGTTGAGAGAAGACTACGACAATCCCACGATTTTTATAACTGAAAACGGATTATCAACACGACAAGGGCTAGAAGATGACGATCGAGTATCATATTATAGGCAATACATTGACGTGATGTTGGACGCCATCGACGACGGCTCTGATATCAAAGTGTACACTGCGTGGAGCTTAATGGATAACTTTGAATGGTTAGCAGGATATACGTACGTACAATTTGTTTAAATAGCCTACCGAATATTAAATAATATAATATATAAATATTAATTTGCAGATAACTAAGGGATTTTCGTAAATAATTTTACTTACTTCTAGAAAACTATTTAACAATTACTCCTGATGCTTGTAAAAGGCAATTCACACACTAGGGATTTTATTTTTTGTTTATTTAATAATTATTGGCTACTGCTACGTTCTTACATACATTATTGCCTTCGAGATTAAACATATTTAAAGTGCCTCTGCAAAATAAATAAGTAATAAGCGATCTATAGGCCTTTATAATGTACTAGCGACTCGCCCCGGCTTCGCTCGAGTAGCAGAGTAAATATTCCTAAAAAAGACAGCGGGACGCGGGGGCGCGCAGGCGGTTGCATCGTGCTTTAGTATGACCCCTTGAATTTATTTAGTGCGCGATAGTTTTAAAATTACGATAATTTCGAAGATATTACCTAATTTAAATTGGGTAGTGTAAAGGGCAATTATAATATACATGAAATTCTTAAAGTTAATAACGTATTTAATTTGATAAGGATTAATATCATATCCGTTTTTATAGCCGTCCAATTATCACATTATTATGTAACCATTTTTTTTAAATTAAAGTGTGTATAGTTAGCTATCCTTTAAAGATAGACATAGGCCATCGCGGACTTTTCTGTAGATCTATGAAAGGGAAACAATTTCACTATACATTATTTTGTTATAATTCAAAGGGATTTTACAGCGTTTTCGATGAAAGCTCCAGATCGGCTCGTTTTTTTCCGACTTCTTCAACAATTATCGTCATATTTCAACAAATTTACAGAAAATATTAATAAATTATACACGTAAACCTTCCTATTGAATCACTTTATCCATTGGTGAAAACCATATGAAAATCCGTTCTATAGTTTTTTAGTTTATCGCGTTCATACAGACAGAAAGGAAACTCGGGGGACTTTGTTTTATAATATGTAGTGATGTACCATAAAATAGATATTGTAACTAAACTTATGGTTTGGACTAGATCTAGTTTAACTGTAGATAAAGAAATCGATCAGTGGTTATTTTATTTTGTTTTTTTTAGGAATTTGTCAAACTATTGAATAAAAGTAGTAATTGTCTATGGGGTCATTTTGTTGTTGATAACATTACTAAAGTAGTAATACCTTCCAGATAACCCTGTACCTATACAGATGCTTGCAGGATTGCTAAATATAAATAATATATAAAAAATAATTAAAATGTATATAACAATTACCATCTTAGCATTATAACAATACAAATATTTGTAATTGATATTGAAAATGTACTTTACAGAGAACGATTTGGCTTATATGAAGTGGATTACGAAAGCCCGGAGAGGACTCGCACACCTCGCAAGTCTGCCTATGTGTACAAGGAAATGGTTCGCTCGAGGTCACTTGACTATCACTATGAACCCGACATGAGCTTACCTATGACTATCGATGAAGGACATTAAACTTCGGATATTAATGTGATATTATAATTGCTATCCATACAAATGATTTTCAATTCTATTTTTCTAATTCCAAATCCATTTTTTTTATTATTAGAATAAGAATTGCTTAAACCTTAGTGATAACATTCTATCATCACGTATAAGGTGTTTGATTCACGATGACGCGTCCCACTATTTTTTTCAATCGAAAAGCGCCTAAAGTGCTGTAAAAATAAGTGCAGCTTACATAGTTGCAACAATGGTACCCCACTTCGTGGGTTGAACTAACTACATTTTTGACTTGATTTTCTGTTTTGAAAATTTCTTTACAAATCTGCTTCAAATATTTATCGCTTAAAATTATATGAATACCACATATCGCCTGAAGATAAGCTATTTGGCAACATCCAACAGCCGCAATAGATCCGCGTGCTCACAGTGATTTACGATTATGTACATTATACAATTACATCTGGAGTTTTATTTTTACCATTTTTCAAACGACCTTAAAAACTGAAGAAATCGTATTTTCGTCACGTCGTTTACGACCTAATGCGTTATCTATGAAACTAAGTAATCACAATTCAATATATAGTCGTTTTTTAATTTGGAACTCGTTTTAGATAATTTGTCCTCTAGACAAGTTCTTAGACTTCTCAACACAAAATATTTGTGAATAATATACTTTATTACCTAAATATTACAACAATCTCCCATCGGATATTGTTTACATAATAATTAAAGCAGTACAATAACAGTCATTTGGCGCGTAGCCAACATTGTCGTATGCCACGTGAACAGAGCTTATATTTATTTTTCAAATAAAATAAAATACTATATTTTACTTTTTTTGCTCCATATCGATGATATTAAATCCGTAGTCGCTCTATATGTAAGAGATTATTAATTCAAAAACACTTTTAAACTTTTAAACACCCGGTTGTTTTTAGTTAAGCTAAGAGATAATTACGATATCGACATCATATTAAAACTTTTCATCAATAATACAACTTATTACGCGGCTTATGTCAGTTACGAAAGATCAGTTTTGGTTGTGTGGCTAAAGAGCAATATTTGTCAGTTCAATGTTTACAAGGTATGAACGCGGAGGATATATTTCAGACGGGCTTCAAGCCTACGGTAAACAAACGTAATTTGGCCTCGAAATATTAACATTTTGCGAGGCGTCGGTCGGTTGGATTTTGTCCACGTTGTATTAATAAACAGTTCATATTTATCATTTTGCTTTCAGATATGTAATCTACTCACGGTTTTTATTGGTTCTCAGTCTAAAAGTTTAATATACGGTAATATTTTTAATGTCAGATATCAATGAATGCCCTCTGTACACAAACGGTAAAAAACGATAGTAAATAGGTATATTTTATATTTGTATCCCTTCATATACCTAAGTAATCAAACCCGTTGTAAAAACCTTCTCATCCATTAAACAAGCACTCTTAATAAAATTCGAAGCGTAACCTAAAAGAGCAGAGATCTCTTCACAATCTCTCGAGGTGTTTATCCACAACTCGACGTGCTCTTCAGTAACGCTTCAAACTAAAGCTTGTAAATAAAGCATTGTTTGACGTAGGTATTCGACAAACCGTATAGAGTACAATGACTTATTCTTTGAATATATTTACCTAATGTACAATATAATTTAATATCCATAATTTTAACACTGATTATATATTATTATATACATTACTATTGTATCTAGATTTTAATCATCACAAAGCTTACATAATAATTCGTAGTTATACTGCAGTATTGTACTCTGAAATTAATTAATAAATAGTATAACAGAGATGAAAATTCTAATACTGACTATGCTGTCACTTTTTGTTCAAGATAATCCAACATACTACACTTAACAATATATTGTGTTATCAGATGTTTAATCGTAAAAATGGTTCATCTATTGTTCAGCCGAGTGTTCAAAGTGATGTGCCTATTTATAATAGTCTGTGAACCATTCAGTGGACATAGAGGACATAGGCAGTGTCGCTCCATTTAACATTCTTGCATGCTTCATATGACTTAGTCTCGTCTAAGAAATTTATTCACAATCTGAGAATGCGTTTTCTCAGCGTGTTTCAGCCATAATTTGCATCAGATTCTGGAATGGAATACCACACACATCTTCTCAACTAGTTAAGATATTAAATATGAACTTTCAAATTCATTGGAAAACACAGTTAAAAAGAAAAATAACAAATTTGTTTGCACCCAAATGTTTTTTCGCCTGACGAACGAATAGAATAGTTATAAACTTATAACCTATGTTTTAAGGGAATTCATTTCAAGAAAAAATATTGAATCGTCTTTTGTTGATCGAATAAAGTGTTAAATATAAGCAAAAGCAGAGTCTATAAATTGGTTGCACTCAGATTCTTGGAAGGGGATGTCGACTGCCAGTATTTAACAAGTATTATCAAAAATACTCAATTTTTACATTTTAAATAATTAAATATGAACTCTTTGTAGTAAATGTCGTACTGTTTAAATACTTCATTAATATAAATAAAATAATATAATGTTAAAACATTCGTACGTTCCAACGTACAAACAAAGTCTTCTCTGCGCAAAAACACCTTTCAGCAGTCATACGCTTAGTTTAAATTTAATCTTCATAAACAGTAACTCATCACTTAACATATTTATCTTTTATTATTATAATCGTTAAAGTAATTTATGTATCATGCTTCGTTTACTGCGGCAATATAGATTCTTTCTACAAATATTCTTAATAAAGAGATATTATATGTTGCATTGTATACATAAAACAACTAAATCAGATGTCATTTCATAATTTATTTAAGAGCGGTTAAACTACTATCCCATAAAATGTCGCCCACATGTTTTCATTTTGTCAACCTGTAAAATTTATACACAAATTTATTTTATAGACTATATTATCTACAAAAAATAGTAACATTTCCAATAAGTATTGTTAGGTACGTACCTATGTTGATAACACTCGACAGTTGGAGTCTATGTAGGGATGAATCATTCCGGTGTCTTCGAGAGCCATTAAGTAGCTCAATACATCATTAATTTTACGCACAACCGAAACAAAAATCATATGTATTAACGTTTCATAACAGATTTAAACAGAAACGATTATCTTAATTATTTTAAGCAATCGGCTTCAATATATTTTAGAAATTTTTGATTGATTCGTTTTTATGGATTTGAATTTTGTCACGAGCCCCCAAAGGGCCAGGAATCGACCAGGCGTCCCGCCGCGCCACTGAGCGAAAGCTGCGAGGCTCCCGGCCCGCGTTACAGCGCGCATGCGTACTGTGCCTTCGCGACACGCCGCCCGCAACGCTGTATCCCGAAGCTCCTTTAATTTCCTAATTTGCTTTTACATTACTTGCTCACGTAAAATTCACGTACGTGCTCTGTGGATTGAACTGGCGATATACCGAATTATCGAAATTCTTGTCCGTATTGGAATCTAATATTCTACTTAGCGGATCTACGTACTGAATCGAATATAACACTTATATTACTTACTAAATGATTGATACATAATATTGGACTAACACTATTTAGCTACAAGCACATATACCCATTTTGCATAGCTGATATCGGATTAAGAAGTTCAACACTATTGAAACATCACTTGTATGTTAACTTTTGTTATTTTTGTTATCAATTCAATTCAATAAGCCTTTTATCCTGAACTTAGTAAAGTAGTTGCAGTTATTGTATGTGTTTACAAAATTTCTCTCTGTTCAGTGCGCAGCATCTTCCATTGTTGCCTATCTCTTTACCCTCCTGCAATTAAGTGGGGTTGTTAATTTGATTTCATCCACCCATCTCTTTCCTTGCCTTCCTCTATTACTATTTACTTCTCTATTGTCGTTATATGCATTATCAAATAATAATCAAATACAATTTTTAGTAAATTTTACGTCAGGTAGACCTATACAATACTGCATTGTTACGAAACAGCTTATAAAGCGAGTTCTGTAAAAACTCATTTCATATTTCTAATTACATATTCTAATGAACATGCATTTTCCATAAAGCGCAGCCAACTACAATGCATTTCTTTAATGAGTTTATTCTGATTTCTCAGATTTTAAAACAAATCATGGTGACAAAGGCCATTAAAATTCTTGGCTTCTGTAAATAAGGCTCTACTAAAAACCTCTTTAAAATAGAATTAAGTTTTTTTGTGGCATGTAGCGTACTTAGTTATTCTAATAAAAGAGACATTTTTAGTAACTCTTAAATAAAACCGTAGGCAAGTTGTATATCTTATCTGTAGACTGTGGTAGACTTATCTGTTCTCACAAACCACTGATTGAAGGGTTCAATTTCAGGTTCAAACCATTTCTTAAAAAAATGTTATTAAGAAATGGTTTTTTTTTTAAATAAAATGCATTTTTATTTGCTTAATAATTGTATTTCAATTTCTTCGTATAAAATAATATAAACGATAACAGCTTTGAAACATGTACATAGCAAAAAAAACATAGGATAACTTCCTTTGCATTTTAGCGTTAAAATAAATATTTATATAACGAAATATAGTCAATATCGTATCGGTTGCAAAATTTATTAAAATTAGAAATCATAGTAGACAGTCTCTTTACAAGAGATCGAATATTTCACAACAATTAACTCTTACTTATCTATATTGTAAAATTCCAACAATACTTTTCTTAATTTATAACCAACAATTAGTACCAACCTAGCAGTTCTAGCTAACGATTATATTGAAATCTATCTATTTTATTGACTCAATCTTTTATTCTAACTACACATAAAAAATATTGAAGAATTTTGTAAATTTGTTTACTTAATTGTACTACTTACTAATTATGTTTGGAAGTTAAATAAAGAAATGATTAAAATTCAAAACATACACATACCTCTCAATTCCTATAATATTAAAAGCATAACAACATCGAAATACAAGTTAATTGAAATAAAAAATATTGAAATTCACTTTAGCATTAATCAAATCCATGAATTGTAGCTGTTTGAACAACTCAAGTAAGTCTATAAACAAACTGTACGTTCAGTGAAAGCACCTATTATAGTCATGTCATTAGAGAGAGCAGCGCGCATCACTTGCGGACCCACTTCGTCTTTCACCCTCAAAGTAAATTCGCGACGTGTCGGCGCAGGCAAGGTTCCGCCCATCGCAGACAAAACCCTCGATCTGCCGGCAGCGTCCAAAGGCTTGCCCTCGGCACTGTTACCTAACACTTTTCGTACACAAATAGATCGACAAGCTTCTTTTTCAGCTTCAAATAACTCTCTTGCGGCAATTTCAAAGGTACGTCTTTTGTCTACTCCTCCGATTGTTGAGCTTGTTGAAGAAGCTCCTTCAGACATAGCTTTCAAAGCACCTGCCCTTAACAAAGCGGGTAATAAAAGTTCCCCTACAGCGCCTACTGATCTAGATCGAAGAAAATGTAATACTTGTTCTGCTTCTCTGGTTTCATCAAAAAGACGTCGTTGTCGCCCCGCTGGCACTGGTCGTGCTACGTTCCACGCTTCGACCCAAGGATTTCCCGGTAAAAGCATACGGTCTCCTAAGGAACCACCTTCGTCTGGTTTCCAATCTCTAGGAGAATACCATCGTACAAAGTCACATAGCTCCGCTCCGGGATTGGCAGCTTTAAAGGCCTCCATATCGGAAAGAAGAGATGCGCTCATCATTCTTGCACGAAGCTCCGATGCCTTAGCATCGTCACCTAATCTCACCATTAATTCAGCATCCTCTTCTAATTGATCTTCGGTTTTAGGAGCTGGATCCTAAATTCAATAAATATATGTTTTTATTTGTATTCATTATAAATGTAAATAACCGTACTGAAACTACATTTACCTGAGTCCGAGGAATGTAAAGTGGAGCGCCATGTTTTAGTGTAGCATCTTCAAGTCGTTTCAAGCGTCCGACAGGTCGATCCCAAGGTAGTTGATCATCTGTTCCTTCGTCTTCTGAACAGTCGAAGAATTCTTCCTCAGATGAATTACCCGTTGCACTACTAGATCCTTCTTGGGCTTTTTTTATACAGCAATTTAAAAGTTGTAATTTCTGATGAAGTAGACAGGTGCGAGCATTTGGTGCGCCATCCAACACTCTGAAACAAATAATAGAAATTGAAATACATAATTAAGAATTTAAAGGTTTGTATTAGAAATATTTTACATTAATCAAAAAGACTTGCCAACGTACGATGTCATATTTATTCTATTAGACAAAAAAATTATCGTAGGAGAATACGTTCGTTCGTTTTGACTTTCACATAAGACATTTTTAAGAAATTAATACGTGACCTCAAAATCCAGCGAAAAAATTGAAAGAATGCGCAACGACGCACAATATACTGGAACATTTTCTCTTTCGTGTATGCAAATTTGTAATTAAACATCGAAGAACGTACACTCGTTCCTAATAACATTGGAAATGTAAGCATGTACGTAATAAAATATACTTTATTTCATTTCGACTTACAGAATTATATTCCTCGGATTTTATGCCATGACCTACAATCTATGCGAAGTGACTTAAGCGCACGAGCACTCCGAGAACCGTTATCTATATTGAATTATAAATATGAAGCGAAACCAGAGAGCCGGGGAAGGCGTCAGAGCAACAACTTTTTCAAGATGCTTAATGCCTAATCGGTCGCTGAACCGTTTGTTTACCGGAGTCGATGCGTCCACGGCAACTGTGTGTAGGTCAGGGCAAAGTAGTGGGGCCGTGCGCGCGCACAGTCCGACGCCAACGAGAGTCGCGCGCGCATCCATCCCACAGTCATGGGGATAAACCGACCTAACCCTGCTTGACACCGTTACCAAAAGCTCGAATGCCTCGAAAGTGATCCCTTTCCCACTGTTGTGAACCGATTATGAGTCATCTGTGATTAAGCAAAATTTTAACGTGACAGTGATTGTAAAAAGTGGTCAGTTTCAAAGGATATTTGGAAAAGTGAAAAGGAATTCGACAAGATGGTAAGATCGCAGAAAATATGCACACGCAGACCGAAATATTTAATTTTATAACTTTGTAAAACTCTTCATTGTAAATATGACAAAGATCAATATAAATGAAGTAATCGCTCATTTACGGTATACTTAATATTGTCAACAATGGGGCTTATTGTTAACTGATACGCACGAAAATTCAGTTGAGCTAAAAGCTTTTAATGTGCACTGTCATAACTCAATTAACTTCATCGAGTTATCTGAGTAATCCTATATACTACATACATAGACGGTTTTGATTATTCAGTTAACAGTATACTTAAAAGTAAAGGTAATTGATAACTACAATATATTTGTGTGTTAAAAAAATCTCTCTCACTCTAATTAATTTAATTATTCAAAATATGTTTGTACAAAAAACTTATTTATTAATAACCGAGATAAGCGAAATAATACTTTAAAGCGAATAGTAGAGTAAAACAATTAAACCGTAAGTTGTTAACTGTCTCGTTATTTGCTGAAGTTTAATCGTGTGCCACTAGCAAGTACTTTGTAACTAACTCAATTTGCCAATGCCTTTCTTCGACTTGAAATATTATTTGTTCTTTAATGTGTAATTGTAGTCATTTTCAATTATAATTCCCAGATAAATACAACCTAAATTGACTTAAACTATTCTTATTAGCAAATTGAAATATTCAATTTAAATGATTCAAACGATAAAGATATAAATTCATGATGATTAATATTATAAACTGTTAAATTGAACATAATTTTATTTGAAATTCAAGTTCTAATTTATAAATTTGAAACACTTATCCTAAATATATTTATTTCCATTGCTATTTTGGTAAATATTTAAAATATTACTAACGTCGTCTGCGCCTGATAGAGTCAATGAACAGGAACTGCAGAAGGTAACAAAACTAATGAAAGGCGTCGATGGATTTTCATTCATTCATCAACGTCGCTATATTTCCGCAAATTTCACTAAAGATCAAACGGACAAAAACCCTATGGCGTCTAACCCGAGATAATAGACAGGGTAACTGTGTCGACGTGTACTCACCTAACGATTCAGCGGCGCCTACGTTGTTGTCGTGGGACCGCTATTGTGACTAGCGTAGATTACTTTATAGTACGGTATTAAGCATTCGAGGTATATATTCATTCATAAAGAGTACTTTCAGATTTTATTATACGAATTAATTTTTATTAAGATTTCTGCTGTCTGTATACAATTCAATTTAATATGTCAATAATTATTGACATATTAAATTGACATAGTTCTGAAAGTTATTACTTTGAAAGTAAACTTCGCTTACTACTCATCACTACCACTATATATCACTACATCACTACATATTATATAACAAAGTCCCCCGCGTTTCCTGTCTGTCTGTATGAACGCGATAAACTAAAATACTACTGAACGGATTGTCATACGGTTTTCACCAATGGATAAAATAAACTAAAACCTAATGTTATTGATTTATGTAACGATAAACTTGTTACACAGCATTGATCCTTGTCAAAATTAATAGCGTGTCAATTTTGTGTTCTGGTAATGAAAAATGCCGTTTACACTTCGCTATATTACCTGTTAGTTTTACAGATACGAGATATTTAAATATATAACGGTTATGTCAAAATGGCATTAGATGATGGTTTGATGACTTAGTAATCGGGTCGGTCGCTTGGATCGACTCTGCTTGTAGTTATTGTATTGTAATATTGTTTGTGGAGTAAATTCTAATTTTGCATGTAGAAAAATCGCTCGGGTATACTCCACTATCTGCGTTGTATCTATTTCAAATGATGTAGATGCACTATCATTTTAAATATTCATTGCTTCTTATATAATTAATTATTTATTAATTGTTAAAGCAGACTCGTCTCGATAGTTAAGAAAGTTTTATAAACTCGTATGCAATACGTATTCATGTAGATAACAATCGCAGTAATCACATAGTAAAGTCAATATCACGACTGAGCAATGACATCTTCTTCGGTTACGGCGAGTTTCAACATATTAAACCGTAAAGCTATGTTATGTTTTGAATATTGTAATTTCATCTAAATAAGGTTTTATATTATACCTACTACCTACGAGAGTCGAGATGGTCCAGTGGTAAGAACTAGGGACTTGAGCAGTGTGGCAGGTGGCCTTAGCCCAGCAGTGGGACCTTCACATACGCTGTTACTTTATATGTTACGTAACTTCAATACTTCTCCACCAATAAATAAGTACAACTAGTAGCGCCGGCAATAAAAGCTTCATAAAACTTAAAGTATTGTTTATTTAATTAATATGGTGACGGTGTACGTCATTTTATGAGCCATCACACTCTCAGAAGGTATAATAAAATATTGATGGACATGGATGGTCTTGGAGTGGGTTTACACATTTAACGTGTAAACTAATTTAAAGTCTTCGTTCTAGATAGTTTTTTGTTTACTTCTTTATTACTCTAAATTTTACTCCTATAATGTTTACTTCTTCTACAATTATCGCCATATTTCAACAAATTTACAGAAAACCTTAATGAATTTTACACGTAAACCTTCCTCTTGAATGAACAGACAGACAGGAAACGCGGCTTTGTTTTATAATATATAGTCATAACAGAATGTAAACAAAATATATGTAAACTCTATTTAATATAAACTCTGTACGATATTTATTTTGTCGTATAATACAAAGCCTCTGTCTCGAGTCAGTCTGCGTATGTAACACATTTTTAATCTTGATTAGAAAACGTATAAAATACCTATTCTCTTATTATAGTCATATTTTTTATACACTAAAAACTTTCGAATTTTAATAAATTACCTTAAAACCATTAAATCTTTAAAAAGTAAGCGAAAAAAGTTAAGAGCAAAAATAGGCAGATACGAAAGCATTTTGTTTTTATTGAATAAGACGGCGGACGAGCACTTTGGCCATGTGATGGTAAGTGGTCACCAACGCCCATAGACATAGTTTATTAGATCGCCAATGCGCCACCAGCTTTGGGAACTGACATGTTATGGAACAGGACAATACTAAGTATTGCTGTTTAGTGGTATACGATTACACAAAGACCTAGAATCACTAAGTGATTTCACAACTAAAAAAATAAAACATGCAATTTTATATCATTTCTGATCTAAATATAACAAACAATACCCAAAGTCAATTCGACACGACTCAGTTCGATTCTTGCGTAAGATTTATAACATGATATTCCAAAGGAATAAATACATTACAAATATGTTTTATCGTACACGAAAGTATATAATAAAATACAAGGATAAAATAAATTTTACATAAGTACGTACAAACGGCGGTCTTATCGCTTAAATGGCGATCTCTTCCAGGCAAACTAAGTGTTAATTAAATCGAAATAATACAAATTATTTAATTTTCATAACGTAAAGGTGAATTAATTAATCACGCTAACGTTATAACATTAATTCGATAATTATCGACTTCACCTTTATACATAACAATCTATTGAAATATTAAATCATTAAAATTTCGATAACACAAACGTTTTAAGATTTTAGAAACTTTGAGAAATTGACTAGTTTTCGAAACTGGTTTTATTTTTATGCCAAAATAAAATATCTCTTTCACTTTATAAGCTAGCGTTAATAAAGTGGCTAGGAAATTAGAAATTTATTGATCAGTAACCCATAATTAATACATTAATATACACAATCATTTAAATTATTTATAAATGCACATTTATTAACTTAAATAAAATATAACTTCATATTAATTTATGTCTTGTATGTTACCTACCTATGTCGTCCTTACTAACATCCATAAGACAGAAAAGCATTTTTAAAATTTTAATTAATATAAATGTCAAACGACCCACGGTTTGAAATGCTTTTTCAAACCGTGAAAATGAGTAAAACCGGCAAGTTCATCCGGCAATCTTTTTAAATTAAATTACATGATTTAATCATATCATCACATGATATAATTAAATTTATATATCCTACAAGAAAATCAACGGATACTAATTATTTTTATTCATTTATATAATCTAGTAAAGAATAAGTATCTCTTCCGCGGAATTTTATCCGCGATAAACGTGTACAAAATAGCATATGACCTTCTTCAAGAATCGAACTATCAAAAACATTTTTTTTTATTGTATAGGTATGTGGACGAGTATTTGGGCCACCTGATGGTAAGTGGTCACCAACGCCCATAGACATTGGCATTGTAAGAGATGTTAACCGTCGTTTACATCGTCAATGCGCCACCAACCTTGGGAACTAAGATATTATGTCCCTTGTGCCTGTAATTATACTGACTCACTCATCCCTCAAACCGGAACACAACAATACCAAGTATTGCTGTTTTGCGGTAGAATATCGTAGTAGTATCGTCGTAGTATAAGTAGTGATGAGTAGGTGGTACCTACCCAGACGAACTTACACAAAGCTCTACCACCGATTCGTAGATCCGATTCCTAAGTCCAGGGATTAGAGCATTCAAACTAAAAAACAAACACAGCTTTGTTTGTAGACATATCAAGATATTATAAAAAATATTATTAAATACTATTATAAAATGATCATTTTATCGACGTGGATAGGAACGTAGAGTCCAGCGTTGAAGAAACTTTTGCTAGTTTATTGAACTCGACAGGTGCGAGGCGCGGTGCATCAACTCCGCGTCACGTTCCTTATAAGATTGATGAATACCGATCATTATAGACATTATAGCTTAGAGCCAATGTATCTGTCATTTTTTTCTCACAAGAATTCCCTGATAAATGAGAAAATTCCATAACAACTACTTTGAGATTTAATGAAATTAATTGTACATGAACTGCGACGCCTCCATTATTAGAATTTTTATGGCATTAATATAAGTTGAAGATTTATATTATACATATATTATATTATTTATTTATATATTATTTCTCAAGATTAGTAACGATTTATAATCAAGAGGAATAAACGTTTAATGAATACTGGCATAAAAAAACACTTTTACCTACCTAATTGTTTTTATTAAGTTACATGGCATATATTTTTTATTAATACTCTTTTTATTTATATAGATCATGGGGTTATATCATCCATATTAAAGAAAGGTTTACTAATAACGTTATAAGGCACAACCTTGGGTTTTTTTTGTGTAATTTTTAAGATCTTTAATGTCTTACTATCTACTAGGTCTACTACTTTTCGCCCGCTGCTTCGCCTGCCTTTTAGAAGAAAGGTATAAGGTAAAAAAAAACTATATCTTCCCTCTCCCTGAGGTTCAAGCTTACTTTTTAACAAATTTCATTAAAATCAGTTTAGGGTTTAGGCGTGAAAGCGTAACAGACAGACGGACAAGAGTATCTTTTGCATTATACTATTAGTATAGAAGTAGTACAAGTAGTAAAATAATACGTGTTAGTAACAAAGCGTAACTATCAAAACATCTATATAGCAGAACGGCCAATGAAC
The DNA here is from genome assembly GCA_963151315.1 of Nymphalis c-album. Classification (NCBI taxonomy): domain Eukaryota; kingdom Metazoa; phylum Arthropoda; class Insecta; order Lepidoptera; family Nymphalidae; genus Nymphalis; species Nymphalis c-album. The sequence goes on along the minus strand of OY720590.1, from coordinate 4,587,867 downwards.
GAATCGTAGATTTTTTTTTAGTACAGTCGTAAACAAAATATTTAATTTCAATCCAATTTTGCTCTAACTCCTGTAAAATCATTTAAATCAAATAAATCCAGTTCAAAGTTAAAAATAAAATATTGTAACAATAAAAAAATAAAATGTTTATACATTATGTTAACAAAGATTGTGTTTGATCAAAAAACCAATAAAATTTACTCGATAGAAAAAGATCACGAAATGCTCTCTAATACCATCATCTCTCTTTGTTTTGTACTCGTAACGCTGTAAACTATTGAGACAAAAAGTGGATAATCAATTTTATTTATAAAAAATCTAAGTCACACATTAGGGATGTTTCATAATAACCTTTCGGTTTATTTTTATTATGTTTAAAGGCTGTTGGCGCTCACTTCATTTTATTTCTGCGAAAAACCGTTAACATTTGTATGTCACTCATTCTTCAAAGGAGTTGTCAATTAAGTTGTACCACGTACACCTTACCACGTATTTGTTTTAAATACGTGGTAAGGTGTACGTGGTAGACTAAAAACTGGCGACTGGCAACGCAGAGTATATAACCACCTTTAAAGAGGACTTCCATACATTATAATATTTCGAGTTTCGCATTAGATTAATTACAATTACAAATATATGTTTAATATACATTTGTTTCTTATCAGTCGCTGATGCGCTTTGTATAAATTTTATCATATTATATTTAAAACAACACTACCGTATTTTTAATTTAAGTGCATCACGGCAAAGGTATTGAAATACACTGCCGGTCGTTGTAGATAGAAACAGTATAGAAATGAGATATAAAAAAGAAACAGTATAATTTCGTGTATGTACTAGAATGTACATCAGACATTTGCTTATATACGATTTGATAATAATTATCCGTCCTGAATATAGATATTTCGTTAGTTGAACGATTTGCTATAAAGGCAATTATTAAACGTATCATTAAAAGTGAAGCAGAGAGTTAAAACGAACGAATACATTTTAGGTATCCGGACTTTCTGCTACTAACGATAAGACATTTTTAAGAGTTTTATGAACACGCCATAAAAAATATTAAAAGTAACAATAATCAGAAAATAAAAAAATAATGTATATATATGTATATGGACTACATTGTCAATAAGGCGTTAAAGCTATTTAAATAGGCTATAGAAAGTTATTTTCATAAATATGACCCAGTCACTTTCGCACCTTCGAGCTTCGTTTGCTATATTAAACCGTTATAAATGACGTGGTTTCATATTTAAAGCCATAGCTTTATTGCTACAAATAAAGAGACAAACTAATTCAAAGTTTAAATAGAGAGAAGATTTAACAAGGACGTTTCATCAACAGATGCTTTTAACTTACGAAGTCATCGTCATTAAAAAGACGCATTTTTAGTTCGTAGTTTCGTAGCGGACATACACTACGAGTAGTATTTAAAGTGGCACACGAAAATGTTATGATTAGGACAGGTTTACTTACAAAGCTAACGAGATCGAGAAGAGGTAGTATCATAGCGTGTCCGTATAATTATGTGGAACGGTAAGACGAGATGGTCGCGCGTCGCTCGCCATCGCGGCCGCGGCTTTTACGCCGAGCCCCCACTCATCATTAACGCATCACCGCATACCTTGGTTTTTACTCACATTCCAGTTAGGAACGAGTATATATTATGCGAGTTTTGTCTCTTTCCCTACGTAAAAAGTTATTATTACCTACAAACTTACAGTAGTATATAGGAAATACCTTAAGCTTGTAATAATAATATGAAAAAATATTATACGAATTGTTCAAATTAACTGCATTGCTAGATGGTTGATAACTGTTACTATTATTTACAAAGGAAGAAAATAATTTATTCAAACAACTTATAATAGGTTTCGTTAATCTTGCAATTAATATCGTTCAAAAACTCGTTAAATTGTACCTAAATAACACTATTATCACTTATTATATAATTCGAGCCACGCCTAGATTAAATATAGCTATTTATAATATAATTACATTAAAAATATTGTATAGGATGTTGCATAAACTTAAAAACGGGGATATCCATAAAACTTCCCGTCAATTTAGTCAGACGTAATTACCCGTTAACATTCAAGATTTATTTATGTCCATTACCAACAACCGGTCAAATAATTGCTAGCATTTGATCTTTTTAAACATTATAATAATGTTTAAGTAAATTGAATATAATGGAATTTGCTAGCGTCCTGTTGACCATTTTTCATAGTTAATTATATTAAAGAGCAATAGATGTATACTATTCCCTCACACTCATAATCCGATGCGCGAGAGTGTAACATCGTCTAAATACATCAATGGTCCACCAAGGGCTCCTCTCTTAATAAGGAAAATGTTTTATGGGTTTATCCCACGTTGCAGTAAAAGTTGGTGTTTACACATGTGGTAATATCACCCTTCACGTGCAGATTTCCTACCAATGTTTCATAAAAACTCAGTGGATTGTTCTCTTTTTCTATCCACATACCCATCTCAGCTCTAAGCGAAACCATTTTCGACTCTATTGCCTTTATTTTACGTCTTCTTCAAGTTCACGATCTGCCTTCCAGGCACAGTCACAATACACATACAGTCGTGACTGTTGCAATTTTCATGCGTTCAAATTTTATATATTTTATCACCATTATTACACGCAACTACACCTTTAAATACAATATATTGAAAGTTAGGTAAGAAGAGAAAAATTTAACAGAGGCGTAAAATAACACATTATTTATTTACGTATTTTAACCACCGATAAATATTTAAAACTTAACAAACATATTCCATAAATGAAATATTTGAAAGTCATAAGTATAAAACTGAAAAGTTTACACTCATTGATTGTTGAGTTGTAATTTGTTTTTATTGATTTAATTAAAAATATGATATTATTTATATTATACTGTATTTAAATAAGTGCCTACTGTCATTTCAAAAGCAGAAACGTTTTTGTAACATTAACCTAATATACGATATACGCAATATATCCAAGAAAAATAAGCATCATTAAATTATCATAACGTGGTGCCATATAAGAATAGCCTAGAGACTGTTTCCGATGAGCGGATATCTTCCTCATACAAATAAACGCACCATGTACAAACAACACCGTTAGCGAAGCACGCGCACACCCGCCGCGCCGCGGGGCGATCTCTTGTTATAACTTCCTACTTGCTTATATCATGGCACTAACGGTTGAGACTTTAAAAAACAAACACTAATTCCTAATAGGTCAACACGTTCAACTGTCCATCTGTCACACCCTTATAGGATCTATAATATTCATAAATGTTGATAACATATATGTATGAGATGTAGGCTTTGCACTCGGCGGCAAGGCTTCTGGGTAGGTAGGTACACCCATTTATCAGATATTCTACCGCCACACAACAATACTTAGTATTGTTGTGTTTCGGTTTGAAGGGTGAGTGAGGTGCTAAATTTCGCCAAAGTCGCCTAACAATTTCATAAAAAAAAAATCGACTTTTCCATCTTTTTATACACGAGTTTTCTTATAGAACAAAATAATTATGAATAGAAGATATTATGTATAGTATACCGCAGTCAAATATAATTGTACTAACCGTGAATTATTCAGATATAGTCTATTTTCCTAAGTTATTACTTATAATGAGTAGTCTCCCCAATTATATACATATTCAACATCATTTGCTCATATTAGTATTAGGAATAAGTGTTAAAAATTTTAACGATGTCAACTAATCACACTAACAAGACAAAATAATAAAAACGCAATCGTATACATACTCGTATACTCGTATTCAGGGAGCCTCGCTTTCTAAGCATTCTTTGTTACAAAATAACATATCGGTATTCATTACACGACAAAAATACATAATTATTTTTTTTAATAATTAATGTGATTTTTCTTCCGATGACAAACTAACAGTTGTCATAATTAGATCAAAATTTGCGCCAAACAACACTTTAATTTAATAATGGTGTTGTTGCCTTCTAAAACAGGTTTAAATAACGGCATTAAATATTTATTTAATTAAAACACATTTTCGTTTATACAAATATTGTAATACATTTAGTATCAAACAAAAATATCATAGCTCGTAGTGTTAATGCATTTTAACAGCTTGTGGTAGCTGATTCCGATATGAACGCCGTAAATTTGTTTTAGTCCAATAGCAAAGTATAAACGGTAATTTTTATGTCACAAGCCGCTTAAATGTATCTAAACCCTAAATATAAAGCGAGGTTTTCTCATGCCAGACAACGAGCGTTAGCCGCCATCTTGGTAGAGGATAAAATTTCCCACCTTTTTTATTTGATAGTTTTTTCTCTATTGTAAATATTTTCCGAGATATATGTAGTTAAAAACACCAAACTTTCGTTTTCGTAAAATATCTTAATTATTTTTGGAAATACGAAAAAAAATTGTATAATCAAAGTTAAAAGACCTTCTTCTTCTTCCTTGCACTTTCCCACTTTATGTGGGGTCGGCATGGTGCTGTGGTTTGTTTACTTGAAAAAAATAGCTTTATATCTTAGTCTGCATAAAGATGTTATTATATTTAATTTTACAATAATAATTTATTTCAATCATACTTATTACAGAATTCATGAATACTGGGTAGTAATACTACTACTACTACTAGTTTAGTTTTAAGTTTACTACTAGACGACTTGTTATATTAATATATGTATTATTTAAAGTGGATCTTTCTCTCTACTCCACTATAGAAGTTCTATAGTGCAAAGGTTAGGGGTCAGAAGGATTTTGGCCCGCCTGAATGCGTAACAATCGGTGGCGGACATCACGCAGACGCGTGTAAACCCGATCATCATCCCCCATTATCACCTTTAGAAAGATCAAAGTTTGTATACTGTCAACGTTACTCATAGTCCGCGGATGAACCAAACGATAGCGCGATGTAAAATACATACAACGCCATCTTTTATGGTATTCACGGACTACTTCATAAAAGAGGTTATCTTAGTATCGATAGCGGTTACTATTTTAGCCGCAAATTAATAGTAGGTTATAAATTCTGCTTTATTTTAGCTAGTGCTTGACAATGTGCGTTATATAATTAATACATTGTTATCGCTATTTTATTTATTAACAAGAAATACGTATAATTAATTGAATAACAAAAATAAGAAAGTTAATCTGTATTAGAACTACTGTCTACATGTATTTATAGTTTTTACTGCAAACCAATTTGTTAATTAATGATGGTGTAACTTACATAATAAATATAACAATAATATTATATAGAGTCAATGAAAATTAAACTAAATTTATCAAAATATTATTTTTCATAATATGGCGCTCGAGAACCCAATGATCTTAATATCATTATATGATATAAATCAAATGAGAAGATAAATAGAACTTTAAAAAAAACGATGTATGTAAATGTCAATTATGTTTTATACATAATTTAAAACATAGTATACTATTAACTAAAGTATAAGTCTCAGTGACAACCAATTTTCGGACAATCATCACTCATATCATCTGAAGTAGGGTATTAACCTAGTTAAACAGAGTTTTTAATACATTTTTTAAATTACTGATAAATACCTACTCTAAGTACACCTATATAGAGTTTGGGTAATGTTTAAGCTGTCTGAAGATTAAAAAATTTTCTTTGTCACATTATTTCTTTTTTCCTATTCTATAATGATGAAAAAATGCAAAAACAATTCACATATTTAGTAATTGTAGTGTACATAGTTTATCTATTTTAGTGTACTTGATAATTGCTTTTATATTGGATAAACATACTCCGTAACCTGTATGACAGGTGTTTTCATTGGCTACTAAACTAAACTGCATAGGCTGCATACTATAATAATTAAGTACAAACCTTATTGCATTAGAAGTAAAAGTAATTTCTGTTTAATTATCGAAAATATTATACAAAGATACATGAAAGTGAACCAACACTCTCACATCTTCGTCTAAACTGAGCAGAGTACCGTTATCGGCGAAATCGGATGACGGTTGACTGTTGACTCGGCTATATGGGCTAGTGGTACAAGCTCTACGGCCCCGTCCAGTCGTAAACGTTAACGTTAATTTTACTTGAATAATTCGAAAGTTAATTTCTCAAAGAGTCGCGAACGCGATGCAAGCCCAATTAATTATATGCCAAATATAAAAAAAATACTTTTACTTTTCAATAAGTATACCTTTAGCTTTACCCATTATTGACAATATTAGCTATATTCGATTATATTATTACCTACTTGTCTTATTACTTAATATTGAGTGGAATACGTGGATCTATTCGAAGATGGCAGTTTCACATCTAGGCTAACTTAATAACTTGCTAATGACGTATGTTTAAGTACTTTTAATTCATCTTTTATTTGGTTATAATGATGCCAAATTCATGTCAAAACTATAACACAATTCTCAGCATAATTAACAATTCTCAGTATAACCGTTCTGGCTATGAATTACGAATACACATTAAATATCAACTTCATACTTGTTATTTTAATTATTGCATCAAATATATTACAAGGCTTCGCTTTGATTATTTAAAAAAATATATATTATTATATTGACTTGCAACCGAGACTTGAAGTTGAATCCGAGACGTTATAATTATTTTTATGACTGATTTGGATGAAATGCGTTAAATGTAGAGTGGCCCTTCAGCACATATGTCGCACCCAGAACAAATTGTACATTCATTCACCGATACGTATTAATATTAAGATTTATTAATGACAATAACATATTTAAAAGAAATCGACAAATAACACTGATAAGCCGTTAAAGGAGTTGTCCATCTATAATGAAAACAATAGTACGCGCATGGTCTGCTACACAATAGTCACGTATTAAACATAACTCGTGCAGGGAAAGCCAGTTTTCCGGGCTAGTAGCTCGAGGCGACTGCAATGCACTTCTCTCTTCAACGGTCCGTGCACCGCTTGATTGCGGTTTATCACTTTAACAGTTGCCACTTTATCGGACCGTCGACATACCATCGTCATAATAGATAATTATCAAAATTTGCTTGAATAAGCAGCAGCTTTAAGCCACATTTAGCATATAAATTTATCGTGCATGATATAGACTACAGACAGAGACAACGAATAGATAATAATAGATTCTTATAGATTCACAGAAAAGGGATTACAAGCAACATACTCCACAATATGTTCCCAATTCAAATAAAATAAAATGTTTTAAATAGAAATTCTTTTGTTTGCAGGAAAAAAGCACACGTCCCCGTTTCCGATTGCTGTTGCCACTGCTAATGGCAATTTTTCTTTGCACACACGCACAGTGCCCTTGGAACGACATGCCCGAATTACAAGCATCATGCGTTTGTGCTTTTAATCTAGCCAGGCAAATGTCTGTACAATGTGATCAGGTATAATTTACGCAAATACATAATATATTTTAAACTATTTAATGTTCCATTTATGGTCTTAATAACTAAATTATTCTTACAGGTCGAATTTCCAACTTTACTATCGACGCTGAATTCAAGTGCAAGAAAGATTGCTATTGATCTTCTGTATATTAATAACTCTACAATTAATTCAATAACCGATGAAATGTTTATAAATTTAGCGATACACAACTTACAGATATCGGGATGCAAAGTAAAAAAAATAGAAAATAATGCATTTAAGGGTCAAGGCCAATACTTAAAAAATTTAAATCTGCAGGACAACGAACTGACAGAGGTGCCTGTAAAGGCTTTAAGAGTTTTGTCTAATTTATCCTTGTTAGATATTTCCAAAAATAAAATAACTTATATCGAAAACTACTCTTTTTCGACTCTTCAAGAACTGACAACACTCAAAATATCTGATAATAACGTAACGTTGGCACCACAAGCATTTGCCGGTCTAGAAAGCTCGCTCAAAAACCTAAATCTCAAGGGAACGAAGCAAAAAGCCGTACCCGAATGTATAAGAGGACTACGAAGTCTTGCTTTTCTCGACCTGTCGCAAAACAGCATAAGAGAACTACCCGGATCAGACGGCGCAAAGACTTTTGAAGGATTGGACTCATTAACTGCTCTCAATTTAGAAAGAAACTTATTAGTTAATTTAGAAAAAGATGCCTTCTATGGAATAAAAAGTACATTAAGTTCATTAAGTCTATTAAACAATCTGTTACCAGAATTTCCCACTGAAGCTATAGCTACGTTATCGGATTTAAGAGTTTTGGATATAGGGTTTAATTTACTAAATAAGTTGCCTTCCGAGGCTTTTTTAAAAAACCCTTCAATAACGTTGTTGGCATTGGACGGAAATCCATTGCGAACTGTCGAAGAAAAAGCATTAGCGCATCTTAATCACAGCCTTAGAGGTTTAAGCCTCGGTGGACGCTTTTTAAATTGTGATTGTCGATTACGATGGATAATTGAATGGATTCGTAATGGTGAGCTACAAGTTACTTCGCGCGAAAGAAACCCTCAATTTTGTGGAAGTCCGTCTCATTTCCGAGAACGTGGATTTTATAGTTTTGAGCCCAACGAACTTATCTGCGAACATGATTCGAATCTAACTGTAAATCTAGAAACAACGGTTATGAACGAGTCCAATGTAAGTCAAACTACAACTTCGATGCCCTCTCCTACTTCGACTCATTTCCAATCAAATTTTTCGTCTACAACAACATTTAGTCCCATAATTCGCAACATTAGTGAAAGTACAACTTCTAGAACCACAATTACTACAACGACGACAATAGCTAATAAAACAAGCAAAACTCCAGCTTTGCGTCCAGCTGCACCTACATGGCGCCATGCTCCAAATCAGAGACCACCATTGGTAATGAATTTTCCGCAACAAAAACCTATAATTGACGATTCAAATGAAGTTATAGTAAAAAATGCTTATAGACAAGATAACTCAGTAATCATACAATGGGATTCAAATGTTGCTAATATACTAGGCTTTCGCGTAGTATATCGACTATTCGGCGACAAAAGTTTTAAGCAAGGACCGCCTCTTGAAGCAAGTGAAAGAGAATTCAAAATTAAAAATGTTCCATCTCAGGTATAGTACATTTCTTTATATTATAGCTAAATATATGTATATATTTGGCCACCGGAAATAGACATTTGCGTCGTAACATAAATTAAGCATACCTTACATCGCCGTGGTACATTGGCGATGTAACCCCTTGGAAACTAAGATATTACATTATGTCGCACATGCCATAATAAAGGCCCTTCCTTTCAGAATGGTTAAAATATTTAAGTAATTATATAATTAAATACATGTACATGTTATTTACAGGAATGTATAGTCGTCTGTGTAATTTCGTTGGAAGAAGTCCACGTTACCCCTGAAACGGTACCGTACTCACAATGCCGTGAAGTACGCACTGTATCCGCTGCTGCGACCAATATGGACAAAATCACTATAGCAGCCAGTGCAGCAATATGTGGAACAATTGTAGTAGCTGTTCTCGTGTTTGCCGCCGCATCACGGCGCCGGTCTCGAACCGTGCATCGGCTACACACTCAGTTACCAGAGAAAATTCCTAATCCATGCTGCGGGGGATTTACCGGGACACCAAGTCCCAGCGGACCATTGTCGTCACTAGCCACGCTAGGCGCATTTGGAAAGCAACGTGAGTGGGACCAAGTGTCAGCTTATAGTGCACGTTCAATACCCAGAGCACGTTCTTATACCGAACCCGCTGCTCCTGAGCCTTTGCCTGGTCGACCAGGAAGGGCACGTTCTTTAGCCGACGGGCAGTCACAACATAGTTATTCACATTCCGGCCGTTACGGAGCTCCTGCATATCCAGGAAGCTTATTAGGATCAAGAACTGGTATATAATAATTTTATTACCGCTAATATGTATCGTTAAATTTACAAACACACTCAATAGTATTATTCATTTTAGATCTACGACAATCTCGACAATCATTAGGAGCAGCATCGGAGCGAGCATCACGTTTATCGTTGAGCGGAGCAGCAGGCGGTGCTACTAGTGGCAATGCCGGTTCTAGAAGACGACCAAGATCAAGATCTCGTCCTGCCAGTCGATATAGTGTAGGTTCACTTGGAATAGGCTACTGCGATACCTCTGATAATTGGACTGACCACGATATGGATATTTATATGGCACGAAACCCAACAAGGGGTGGTTTGGTACCATTATAGCGTGCAAGAAATACGGTGTGGGGTGACAAAGGGTGGCGAAATCAAATACAATTAAAAGAAACTACTCAAGTCTCGAACTGCACTCATGTGGCTCACACTTGCCCCCACAGCCACATTCATCATCACGGCCACAAACATAGAAGAAAAAGCAAAGTCATTTCTTAAAATGTACTGAGACTTAGGAAGGATGCATTAGTGTTTTCATTAACTTAGACAATTAAACAAATTTGAAGTCAACATTATTTATAATTTGATGACTAATTATTCTTTAATTATTACATATCCGATTATTATTATAGTTTTAAATTTTCTACTTATAGAAAAATACTTGGTTCAAAAAAACAAATTGGGCTTGTAGCAAATATAACATAACATTGAATGTTCGAAAAATATTTGTAACCTTAAGAAAACATGTTATTATTATTGCCACATAAAAAACATAATATTATAAAGAGGCAGATATAGCATTACCATTGTATATTAATTGCCATTGATTAATCTATATTTTAATTTTTCCTTTTCGTGACAAAAGACTATGTTTGGCCTAATAATTTCGGGAATACTTTATGCAAAAAAATTTAACCAAGCTATCCAACTTTACAAGTATTTAAGCATGATTAGTTGAATACATAGTATATGCATGTGTTTTATTATGCATTCAATTACTCTAAAATAAATATTAATTTTGAACTCATTTGAAAGATAAGCTAAAAAAAAAACAAAAAAGTATTGAATTTTTGTTGAAAGCTTAAACTGTGTTTAAAAAGAGGATGTTTTAGATTTAAATTTTTATTTAATTTGTTGTATATAGTTAAATTATTTAAGCCATTAAATATTATGATGTAATTAAATATAGCGAATTGAAGCTCAATCCAAATGGTGCTATCGAATATTAAGCAAATGTTTAATGTGTTTTTGTAAATAAATTAATTTATAAAATTTATACTACCCAAATGAGTTTTGTTTATTTTTTTCTGGTGAAATACATTTTTAGCATAAACACAAAACAGTAAAATGGAACATTATTTAGCTGAAACTAGAATCTAAAATCTAAATTAAAAATAAACATAAATGAATCAAACCTTGTTTGTTATATGTATGTAATAAGTATTACTGTTCTTGGTTAAACTTACCCAGGGACAAGTATTCTGTGCTCCCATCTATATTGAAGCTCTTGTGTGAATTCATACCAAAAATGAGCCAAATATGGCAGTCCCCCAGCATCCATCAAACGAGCAGAAGTAACAGATAACCTCCAAACAAGACCACCCTCAGGACTCGTTTTTACATAACTGCACAATTTTGTCTCATTGGTATCCTGAAAATATTATTTAGTATATATTATTGTAACAATTATAATGGAGATTGACACGAAATATTTTTATAGCTAGTATATAAATAAATGCAATAATACAAACCTTCTTACTTTCTACGTCTAATCTTTCAGAGTATGGAAAAGTATTATCTTCAACAGCATCAGGAAATACATAGTACAATAAAGGCATTAACAAATCATCAGTTATTGGCCCCTTGAACTCAGATATTTGAGTATTTCTTCCTACTGCTGCTTTAACAAGCTTGGATATTGTGATGGGTGCTTCCGTTATCTTATTTAGTGGATTAACTAAGCCCAAACTCCTACTCAAACCTAATATGTCCATCAGCAGATTACTATTATCTAATAAATTCATTATTTTTCCAATGATATCTGACAGCTGACAACTTAAATTATTTTTTAATGTTAAGGTAATGGTCCACATGGGTGCCATAATAGGATCTATATCAGAAAATGTGGAAGAATCAACTATAGCACTTTCCCTGAAGTGAGGCCATATTGCATTAAGAAGTGCACTGTGCAATGGATTGCTCTCAGACCCAAAGGGGAGCTCTATTAACTTTTTAACATCAAAACCATCAATTGACAAAAACTCATTAGAATTACTTCTTTTTCGCCAAGCAAAAGAGTCGGAATCTTTTAGCTCATAGGAAAATTTTGTAGATATTACAACCGCATCAAGCGGTACAGGTGAAGATATTTTAGACTTAAATAAACTTACAAGGCCACTAAGATGAGAGCACTGATTTGATATACGCTTTAAATTAATAATATCATAACTCATTTTATACTCATTATCTTCATATATACCTAAGTAAACATGCTGCCAATGCTCCCTTATTTTCACAAAGAATGCAAGAGCACAGTCTACATTTGCAAATGCAATATTAACTGAACTCATAATGAGCTTGATAACACTACCATCTACAAGTGAAGATTTAGGACACAACATTAAATATCTTTTTAATCCGAACCAATGAGATACTGGATATGGGCTACCGTCTAAATCATCCATAAAGTTTGTGGTGGCACTCCAAAGTCCTTCCTGTAGTTCTGATAACAAAGACTTCTCGTCGTTTTCTACGTCTGTACTTTTAGTAAATTCGAGTGCATGATATGACAGCGTAAAGTACAATCCTCGAAATTTTAATTCTTCTGATTTTGTTATCCACCTTTTTGTATATTCTGAACAACTTTTAGGGACTTTAGACTTAGTTAAATGCCATTCAGAGACTATCTCTTCTATACGAGCAATAAGTACTTCCCATTCCGAAGCAGTTGTAAAATCTTGGTGATAAATATCATATTCATCTATTTCTTCATTCATTTTATTTTATTTTTTCTCTCTGTACTAGGTATAAAGTATAAGCTCTGAATGGGATTGTGATTTGTGGATAAACACAATACAGCTGTGAAGTGACGGTGACAAAATGCCAAATTAAGTCATCAAAATGTTTTCATTGCAATAAAGAAAGAGTTGCCAGATAAAATATTTTTTTAAATCCTCGAAGACTGCATAAAACTAAACTACATCAATTATTTATTACCTATAATATTATAAAAATTACAACAGCAATTATTTTTTAGTCAAATAACAAGAAATGTGGGTAGAATATTTATTTTCTGTTCTAAGCTAATGAAAATGTAGACTTGTTTAGGCGTTAAGCCCCGTATTATGTAAAAAGAATGTTTCACATCAAAGTATCAAGCAGTTAATCGATAGTACTATCCGGTAATTTTAATTACCAGTTTAGTATCGTACTACTAGGGTTTTTGACAATGTTTGGCATCACTTTTAAGGCAAAAATTTTCTTCTGGCTACACTACGGAATCGTTACCATGGTAACAACGTGCATGTAAAAAAACATACACAAAAGCACTAATTTAAAAAAGGGTGCTAAAATAATATATTATTAATTTAATAAAATGTTTAGAGGTGACAATTCACATTCCTTAAGTTATGAACAACAAGCAAAATTTATTCAAGACCGCATTTCTAGTGTTGAAAAGAATTTCGGAGAGTTATGTATTGGTTTTGGTGATTATACGAGGAAAACTGCTAGGTAACATCTAAGTGCTTTTACTCAATAAAAAAAACAAGATAAGCACTTATATAAGTAGAAAAGATAAATATAAGATCATTGTACTGCTCGGTGCACGAAATAGTCAAAATATTAGTACCTATACTACGCTGAATAACCACGCATAACCACCTTCCTGTTAAAAAAGTTGAAAAAAAGTTTCCTTTATAATAGACACTTATCTATACTCTATACTAATATATAAAGATGAAGAGTTTGTTTGTTTGATTCGGCTTATCTCAGGAACTACTGGTTCGAATTTAAAAAATATTTTCATAAATTAAATGTAAGTAAAACGTATTTACAGAAGTATAAAATCACCACTTTTACAGGTTACGAGATATGGGTGATGAATTGTCTAAAATAATAAAAGATTATGCAAACAATGAAATCGTCAACAAGTCTTTGAGTGCTGGCCTCGATAATTTGTCCATAACACTCACAGCAGTAGAAGAGTACAGGAACTGTGAAGTTCAGCGCCTGGAAGCTAAGGTTATTAAAATGTTATTGATTGTGTAACATCATGTATTAGTAATGATAACGACATATTTATCTTCGTCGTTGAAATCATTGGATCTTTGATCGCTTCGCCTGGTTATTTTTCTTCGTTTGTAGTATTGCAACACAGCCGCGATTTGCGATTTGCTGGCCCTAGTCCAGTCCGGGTACGGGCCTCGAGGCCTCCCTCTCTACCCGGGCATTTCCTCTCCGGCAGCCGCGACTGCCGGGTCTTGTCGTTTTGACCTAAAAGGTCAAGGCCTAGCTAGGCCTGGTGTTCGTCTTCATAATCATAATTGGTGGTACCTAGTCGTCAAGCTCCACTGGCAGGTCTGGTGCAAAAAGTGATTAAATGGGCCGCCAGCTCCAGTTGTAATAGATCACTATCGTTGAAAAACTGAAAAAAACCGACATTTGATAGTTGAAATAAACGGAATTCATTACTTAAAAATGTATAAATTAATATGCACATATAAAGCGATTGTGACACGCTCGTGCCATGCGATATGCATGTTATTGTTGCAAACATACTGTCCGTGCAGACAAACATGCGCTTCCGGCTTCCTATTTCGTGCATTCAATAAAGCTACGCCTAGCTTGCATACGTAAATATTTGCTTTAAAATTGCTATCGCATGACCAAAACTCACGAAAATAAAACCGAGGTTAACAGTACATACGATATCACAAAAAGTACCGAGGCGATTTTTAATTTAATTTTAAAACTGTAGTAATAATACTAACATAGAAAGCGATCAATTTTAATTCTAAACAGTATACCTACATTATATGTGGCTTTGTTACTACACGTATTGGTACGATCAAGATAAAGTAATGTTTCCGCAGGTTATAGGGGAGCTTTGTCAATATGAAAGTATCTGTAAGCATGCGAGGGAGGAACTAAAGCATACCATGAACGTGAGGGAAAAGGAAATGTCCAGAAAAAAAGTTCTAGACAAAGCCAAAGAAAGACAGCCATTCAATAGGCAGCACGTAGTATGTTGATGAATATGGTTACTATTATATTTAATTCTAAAATTAAGTTTGTGGCTAAAACGACACTACGCTCAAGTACCTAATGCATATTATTTATGACATATTACTTTAGTTATTCAAAGCAGAGCAAGCAACGATTTCACATATTTACGAAATTGCTAAAAATAGTAATACTTGTCAGACAGATAGATTTTAGTTTAGAAATGACTGCCTGTTAATTAATTTTTTTTCATGGTAAATAGACTTACGCAGAATCAGAATTATTAAAAGCTTCTGCGGAAATGTCACGCACGGCGAAAGGTTTAAGCGAGCAAACCGAATTCTTCGAAAGACGTAAATTGCAACAACTGAAGACATTACTCTCTGATTTCGTGATGATTGAGATGACGTTCCACGCAAAGGCTGTAGAACTGCTCAGCGTCGCCTACCAACAGATAGCGGATATTAATGATAAGGCGGATTTAGAGGTAAGGTACTTTTTAGTTGTAGACTCTATCACTTATACTTCACTACTTTGTGATTTATAAAAAAATATTGTCTACTGCCATTACTAAACACATAGGTACTACTAGGTACGTATGAAAATAAAATGAAGTAGAACTAACAAAAAATATCAGAGCGGTTGAATATTTAATCACCATCGTCCATGTAGTCTGTATAACTAGGAACCAAATACAAATTGTCACATTATCGCAATCGAATCGAAACGTAATCGTTGTCGTTCAACCGTTTTCTTACTCTACTAACAGAACGGTCCAGTTGTACTGGGTCGAAGTGGGATCGGAATAGAAACGGGTACACATTGTAACAATTATAAATTAGAAGAATTTGACCCCATACAATAATCGTATAAATAACACTAACAATTGTCCATCTTTGTGCCTGAGTGGTGTTTGAGAACTTTAATACGAATAGGTTGTAGGCAGACTTGCGCAAAATGCAATCAGATTATTGGTTAACGATTACAATTACAATATATAATCAACTCAAGTACCAAATAGTGGTGTATAATACATACCTCTACATATAGGTACCTATATAGGTACTTAAATCCTCTTAATATTATTTCCATAGATGTTATATGTACTAACATAATTCATAATATTAAACTGATTTGTTTACAAAGCTTTTAGTAACAGGTCTTTCTGATCAAGAGGAACAAACGGTAAATATTACAGTTCTATTAGTTTAAGTAATTATATTAGGCCTATTACATTTACATTTTTTTGTTTAGAATTTTAAACGAAAATTACGATCACCGGAGAAGCAAGTGAGTACAGGTATTACTGTGAGATCATCATCTTTGGCATCTCTTTTGAATCAACAGTCACCGTTAAAGGACGAAGACTCGACGGTGAGATGATTTTAATGAAATATAAATGCAATAAATAGTAATTCGCTGTGTTTTCGTATTTGTTCTTTAGCATAATTGGCTAGCTCATCGACAATATCTATTAAAAAGCTATCATATTTAATTGTTATACATTTTAATGTTTAGTTAAAAGTATAGTACTTGAAATTGTCTAACTCTATGACAAAGTTAAAAAGAACGAAATCGTCAGGTTACTATCACTTCGCGAAGCTTATTACTGGAGCAACCATTTTTTAGTTTTATCTTGATGACACCCAAGAAAGTCTAATTATTCTATTTTCACTCATTGAAAATTCCATTAATCGAAAAAATACGGTTATACGTGCACTTTAAATAACTTTAAAATAAATGGTCCTTATGTAATATAAATAATGTAATATAGCGTATGGGAAGGTTGCGTTCGCCAGAAAATAATAACTTGTCGAATAGAGCAAGATCGAGCTCGTTGGCGGCATTGATGAATCATTCTTCATCAAAAGAAGAAGAAGAAGAGACATCGGTATTTTTTTTCTTATTTTCTATTAGAATAATATGACAATAAAGAATCGACTACTTTTTTCTTTCAAAAATACTTTTTATAGTATTTTTATATACCTACCTACTTAATGTAAAATAATATAATAGGTATTTTTTTTAAATTAAAATTTTTGCTTTAAATACAAGTTTAATATAATTATAGGCAGTAGGAAATCTACTGCAATACATGACATAAAAGTATAATATATTTCTTATGAAGAAATATATCTCCTTCGTAGTGATAACCAAATATATATTTTTTAAATCGTATGTTATCATTTTCTCAGGATTCAGATGGTTCTGCAGATCAAAGTACTTCTGAAGAAACGGAGTCGCGTTAATTTTTATTATTTGTGTATAAGGTATAAGTTTTGCGTAATATGACTTAAACTCATATTGATATATCTACCCATTTGTGTTATACATAGTTCGATACCTACCTAACATATTTTTTGTTTGTTTATTATATAAAAATTATAAAATTGTAGGTAGAAATATTTTTAATGCTATAAGATTAAATATAGACTATAAAAATACTTTTGTAAATATTTATTTTCTCCCTTAAAATAATTCTTATTAGGTGTCGTTATTTTAAACCCAAACTTTAAGCCTTTGTTAAAAGTCGTTAAAAATTGGTGGTAGAGCTTTGTGCAGGCTCGTCTTGGTAGGTACCACCCACTCATCAGATATTCTACCGCAAAACAGCAGTACTTGGTACCTACTGTTGTGTTCCGGTTTGAAGGGTGATTGAGCCAGTGTAATTACAGGCACAAGGGACATAACATCTTAGTTCCCAAGGTTGGTGTCGCATTAGCGATGAAAGGGATGGTTAACATCTCTTACAATGCCATTGTCTATGGGCGTTGGTGACCACTTACCATCAGGTGGCCCAAATACTCGTCCGCCTTCCTATGAAATAAAAAAAAATGTTAATTACGTAATATCAAAAGAAGTCGCTCTTTGTTCCATACATGATAAATATCTATTAATATAATACAGATTACAGAGGCATTCATATATTTATTTTTATATAATATGTTAAATTATTTTTAGTCAAATTCAATCAAATAGAAACAAGAGCAAATTACTCTGACTAAAGACGTAAATACTCATCATTCTGTACAATGTTACATAATATTTTATTTAAACTTTAATTTCGAATGTGGAATTTGTGGATAGATATTTTGATAAAAAAATTCTTCATTAATTATATTGTAAAATAATTGCTAAGAGGGGTAGAAAAATAAAACATTTTAACAATTACCACAACAGTGCAAAAGTGATTTATTTAAATTATGATTATCAGTTTTGGTAACCAACAACATTATAAAAATCGATTGCTTTTTGTACTTCCTATTTCCTAATAATTTAGCATGCTTAGAATACAGCCAGTCATTCTGATCAATACATCAGTGACTGTCACGAGCCTGAACGACATATTGATTTTATACTGTAGTAACTTTTGGTACCAGTCAGCGCATGACACAAGCTTCACTCAATATTAAAGCTCAATCTTAATGGAGATCTGAAATTATGTTTTACTTTGGCTATACTTCAAACAAAATATTGATGTTTCTTATTAAAATTATTGTTTAGAATTTTCCAGATGTACATCTAATTAAAATGTATATAATTCAATACATTCTTGACATTTTCAGGGACATCACACAAGATACAATTGCTAAGTAATTATTACATCTGTAGATCTTACTGTCCCAGAAAGTGTTAAAAATATAAATGTATGGTTGTATTATTATTTAAACCACATAATATACAATGTGTAAAAATATTAAGATCAATACAATAATTATGATAATCTAGGTTTGATTACAATTTAAGGCATACAGTGTTATTCAACTATCATGTTATAAATTAATAATGATTAATCTATTTCTTTGCACCATTTTAACTTTAAATTTAATAAAATACTTATAAAACTTACTTAATATTCTCATCTTCACACTTGTTATTGGTTTTAATGTTTAACTGGATGTTTATAAAACAAATCAATATGGAAATGAAATGTGAAATTTATTTACCAATTATTAATTAATTGTTAATTACAAAATGACTAATTTGTTTTTATATTTATTATTCGGCACAAAATTATCTATTGGTGATTATAATCTATAGTGATAGTCCAGCTAGTTTTAAGCTTAACACTACTTTTCATTTTCTACACCAGCTTGTGTCATAAGATCCGTGACATTTTTCTCAAGTTCATCGACTCTTGATCCCATTTCATCTATTCTGTTAATAATTTGATCTGACATACTTTGGAATTTGTCTTGCATATTTTGCAATAGCGATTGAACCTATGGTAAAAAGACAATAAATTTTAATAAAATGTATGAAAATATAACTAGGTAATTCAATATAACCCAATAGGTTTCAAATATCAGGATGTTAAGAATATAAAGAAAAATAAATATTGGTACAAATATAAAATTCTCACATATTGTGTTACTTCTTGCATATTTTTTAGGTCATTAGATGGTGTAGAGTAATTGTTCTCCTCTTCATTAATTTTGGTGGGCTCAATATTCTGCTCTGACATTTTTAGTATTTACTTCTTATTGTGTAACAATTAGATAAATTAACTGACTATACTTCAGATTGGCTGATCCTCTGTAACAATTATAAAATTCTTACTAATAGTTTTACATGATTTCCGGGTCGAAACAGTAAAGTAGATAAACATAACTCTAAGAAGTTCTATTTAACATTTCAAATTAATTGCAGTATCTTAAATTATTCAATGCATTTATAATATACTATTTTTATAATTCTTACTCGTGATACATATATTATTTACAAAGAATACCTATTTCAATTAATGTTGGGAACGTTGAATACTGAAGTAGACGTAGTAGTTACACGACTATTTGAGACTTAAGTATTTGAGCTTCTCGACACAAGACTTAAAAACTCAACACTCAACTGTCAATAAGTTCCATCGTACTTTAATAAATTTATGACATTTTCGGAACAATGTTGTCATGTCAATTCAGCCTTCCAGAGTTGCCAAATTCTAAAATAAGTTTACTTAACCGTAACTTAACTTTCCAATACAAATCGTTTTCACATAGGTAAACATAAAATTCACTGGATAAAATATTATTTAATGTAAAGAATATATATATAATATTTTATAAAATCATCTCGTTTGTCTAACTGTTGCCAGTTTTTGAATTTAGACGGTATAGTTTTAATTATCTGTGACTCAAATCTGAATTTAACGTCATTTGTCAATATGATTATGAAATGTGTTCGAGAGGTGCTTATTTATTTTTATACTTTAAGGTTTGATTGCTTATGTGTTTAACACTGTCATGTAATAAATAATAATAATAACAAAATTTGTTATTACAAGATAAAAACGTTGTTACGACATACGATTAAGCTGAAAACCATGCAACCTTTACTTAATACAAAAGGGGATATTCAAATAGATTTAAATCAAGTTAAGATTGATATATTACATGGTATTCGGGAATGTAACGATCGTGGCCTAATACAGACGGTGAAATGGCTCTCAGAATTAAACTATGCACTAAAAGATCATAAATTTACTCATAACAATGAGATTCCAAATTCTTCTGACGACGGAATTATAGCAGAAGAAAAAGAAGCGTATACCTTAGCAAAAACTTATTTTGACTGTCAAGAGTACGACCGGGCTGCGCATTTTATTGAAAACTGCACTAGTCCCAAATGTGTGTTTATGCATCGATATTCACAATATATGTCCAGTGAAAAAAAGAGATCTGATAATGCAACTGATACAGGATCAGAGAATACTGAATCAACTCAAGTATTACTTGATCTGTTATCTTTTTTTAAGGTAAATTATTTACTTTTCATAACTGCTTACAGAAAAATAACTTGTAAGAATTAATGCATATAGTTTACTCAATTTGTAGTGTTGTTGGCAATATATTAATATTATAAAAATATAATTATAAATTTTAACATTAATAAATGGTATATTTGTTGTTATTTATCACCAATTTAATTAAATGCAAAAAAAAAATATTTTCAGGCTAATCGTAATTCTCTTGATGGGTACCTGTTATACTTAGAAGGAGTAGTTTTAAAGAAATTAGACTTGAGAAGTCAAGCAGTAACAGTACTACAGGCTGCTGTAGCTGCTGCACCAACACTTTGGGCAGCATGGGTAGAACTGGCAGGCCTGGCTAATGAATATGAGGCCTTAGATTCATTACAATTACCGAAACATTGGATGATGTACTTCTTTGCTGCGCACGCTTTTGTAGAACTAAAATTATCTGAACAAGCTCTGGAAGCTTACATGGTTCTAGCAGCAGCAGGGTTTGAGAAAAGTACTTACATAACTGCTCAAATGGCTATTGCACATCATGATAGAAGAGGTATTTATTATTTCAATAAATTATAAACTAGACAACTTTAGTTACTTTTTAAATGGAATTAAACTAATCTTAATAATTATAACAGATTAGAAATTTATTGCCTAAAACAAGCATATATGAAAAACTATTTTACTATTTCTATTTCAGACGTAGATTCTTCATTAGCTCTATTTAGAGATTTATACCAAAATGACCCTTACCGTTTAGATAATTGGGATGTTTACTCTCACCTCTTGTACCTCAAAGAAAAAAGAATGGAATTAGCAAATCTAGCACAAAAAGCTGTTTCGATTGACAAGTACAGAGTTGAGACATGTTGTGTTATAGGTAAACTCAAAGATAAAATTAATGCTCTTACAAATCACAATATTTTAGCAATCAAACTGTAGTAGATATGTTATTTATTTTTCTTGTATTTTTATCTTTCAAGGTAACTATTACAGTCTAAGGAGTGAACATCAAAAAGCAGTTTTATATTTTCAAAGGGCATTATCATTGGATCCCCAGTACTTATCAGCCTGGATTCTTATGGGTCATGAATTCATTGAGTTGCAAAACTCAAACGCCGCAATACAATGTTATAGACAAGCTATAGGTGAGGATGATTTAAAATTCATTGGTTAATCCAGTTTATAATTTCTAATAAAGCTATGTTCAAAATTATAATAAAATTTATAACTTACATGAATTATCCTGTATTCTTTCACTCAACAATATTGTTAAAAAGTAAAAGTAAAAATGTGTTAACAGTATTGTTCAAGTTACAGATAAATGTATTTTAGGTTCCTTTAATTTATACTCATTTAATGTTTTTTTTTATCTCTTTTACATTTAAAAAAATCCTTCTTTCAGATGTAAATAGAAATGATTATAGAGCTTGGAATGGTCTAGGACAGGCTTATGAAATACTAGGTCTAAATGGTTATTGTATATATTACTATTCAAGAGCAGCCCAGCTCAAACCAGATGATTCTAGGATGTTAGTGTCTCTCGGTGAAGCTTATGAAAAAATGGATAAAATCCCTAATGCACTTAAATGCTACTATAAAGCTCACAGTACAGGAGATATTGAAGGCATGGCATTATTCAAATTGGCAAAGTAAGTGAACAAATTATACCCAATGATAAACTGTAATACTTACGCTATATCTCTTTCTTTTACTGGTATAATTAAAAAGAAAAAAATTAACAAATTATTACTTTATATTTTACAATAGAATAATACATTAATGGAAGTACATAATCAAAAATAAATAATATTTTGTATCCATTTTTATTTTTAAAAATAAACAAGACTCATATTTATAAATTTCAGGCTGTATGAGAAGTCCAACATGCCGAACAGTGCGGCGGCGGCGTACACTGCGGCGTGCCAGGAGCCCGCCAACGCCGGCAGCAAGGAGTTACCCGCGGCGCAGCGCTACCTCGCACAGTACTACCTTCGGTTCTCGTTGCTCGACCACGCATCGCATTATGCTTATAAATGCCTCGAGCATGAAAGTGTAAGTTTTTATTTAACCTTTTATATTGCACTTAAAGTGAACTGTATGAATAATTAATAATACGAGTATGTAATGGAATCTAGTATTTGCCTCAAAATAAAACGCCTAGCTAATTCCCCTCCTTATCCGTTGGGTGTTGGTAATGAAGACATTTAATAAGTAGGTATTGGATTTACTAGAACAGGATTACATATATTTATAGTGAAACACACGAAGCAACGAAGCACCTGACATTCGTTTTACTCGTATTATTTATTATTCTTATATTAGAAGTAAACAAACAATTGATTATTCCTATTTATTATTATTATTGGAGGGAGTGGGTGATCTATCTAAATTTTAGATTATGTAATTCTCCTTTATTATTTTGTCCTTTAGTAAAGTAGTACTATAACGTTAATATACTGGATTATGCCAAATAAGTTTACTAAATAATAAATAAAATATAAAGCATGCCAATAAAAAAAACTATTTATAAGGGGCAAAAACTACTTAAGTTAGTATGGAAGTAAACATTACTCACTAAATTGTATTACTGATTAATTTATGTAATGAGATTGACTTATTTTAGCGTTTGTTTAACGCGAGTCAATTTTACATATTTTTTTAAGATAACCTGTATGTATGTTGCAATTTTTTTACAGACCAAAGAGGCTGGAAAAAACATACTAAAAACAATATCAGAAAAACGTTTAGCTGCATCTACCTCTTCACAAACTACAAGTTTACCTGAAGACTTACCAGAAGCAATCAAAAATGCTTCCACATCTATAACACAAGACACTCCCAAAACCCCATTCCCGAGTCCCAATGTTACACCAGACAACTTTTCAACGCCCATGTTTTCAAGAAAAAACAGTAAATATAAAATGTGACAAATAGTTTTCATCAAATGCAAAATGTAATAGGCAAATATTTTAGCAACAATAAATCGTTTACATATATCTAAATTACTATTATTTATTCAAACCTAACTGCAAAAGAAACTTGTATTTAATTGATGCCAATAATTACTACAAAATACTGTAGAATATTTGTAGTATCGTACTGAAGATTTTAAAATGTAATTCTTATGCCCATACTTACAAATAGTAAATAAAAGCTTTGATGGTGAGAATGTGGAGGTAGTAGTAATAGTTTTTGTCAAGTTGTCTCAGTTTTTTGTCAGTGGCGGCGCAATACCGAAATGTTATGTGGGCGATATACAATTTGCGAGGGCCATGTGAAGGGAAGTTACCTTTTTTTTCTTTGCTGTAAACATATTTGTACGTTTGCCGTGCGAGGAGCTCTTTCTACACTGAATAAAAATGTAAAGGCCCCGCCGCCGTGGCCCACGTAGCCCTCAACGGCTCTGTTTTTTTGTAAATATATATTGACAAAATGCTTTTGCTGTTTAATATTTTATAATCATTTCAGTTTCAAGCTAAAATATATATAAGGGTTTATAGAATAAAAATACTGGTTAAAATTTTTCTTCTTTTATAAAAATTAACAGATCTCAGTGCTCAAAAAGTAAAAATAATTACATTAAATAAATAGTCAAGTGCATTGATTGAAAATAATTGTTCAATTAGTAAACTTGCAAAAATAAAACTAATGATAAAATCACAGATGAAGCACGAAGTTTGAGAGCTCAATTTAGATTCTAATAAACGCAAGTTTTAAACTAATCTATCGGAATTACTTTGATTTATATGTACGTAGATAGATAACGGCATCTCCATAAGTAACCGAATGTGTTCCCATGAAATCATCATCAAAAGAAATTGATAGATATGTATATTTAATAAAAATCGGTAATTTTTAATTTTTCGAAAGAATACAGAAATTGTAAAACATCACAGGAAACGCATTAGATATTAATCTTAACAGATGACCTTCCGTTCTATTAGTAAAACTTGCGCCGACATTATAATTAGGCCAAATACAGTAAAACTTTTGTATGTAAAGCGTTTTCAATTTCCTACTAGATTAAAAAATGGTATATATATTATCGATAGTACAATTAAAAGCTTTAAGAACATAAGAATTAAAGTTATGATTAATACTAGCCTCTTATTAATTACTATCATAATTTGCAATCGTGCTATTCGCGACTAATGTCATGATTAGAAAATGCTTACAATTCATATTAGGAAGTTCATAGCGACGTCATGACATCATAATAGCGTCGTATGCTATTCTAGTGACTCACAAACCGATTCACGCCTAACTTAGACATTTGGAAATCTTGATCATGTCTACTGATAACATATATTTGCCGAATATATAAAAGAAAAATTACATATTGTCATGTATAACAATTAGGTATTTAGGCCAAGGCTATAAATTCATTAAATACTATATAATAAAGCTCATACCAGCAACTTTAACAACAAGTATCCATACATACACATTTTTATGCTTAATTTCATTCATTGTTTTAAATACGTTCATAATTACTATATTAAAAGAGCGTATAAGAATATATTGATTAAGTTTCAAATTTTAAGGCAGATTGAGGCACTTAAGTTAACAAATGATACAAGCACATTAACACTATGTCAAAATGTAAATACTTAAATATTAATCTGTTATTTGAAAAAATAAACAACATTATATTTGTAGCTTTGTTTGTGCTTTTTGTTATATAATTTTCTCTTTGTTCTGGACTCACTCAAACGGGTAATGTAGATGTTATCAGAGGAAAGGATTCTTGGAATTGACGAATGCCCCATTGTTTGCCGGCTAGAAATTAATTTGTTTCATTCAATACAGATAGTTATGATACTGACGAATCATGTTCATCAGTGACTCATAGGTTAATCCAAAATATATGTAATATTCAAAATAAAATAAAAAAGAGTTCTACTAACTGTTATATGAAAGATAAAACAGTTTTAGTAATCAGGAAGTAAACATTACAATACCACATATAGATATATTGAAATGTTTCCTGTAGCTTATCAAAATAGCACTTCATTGTTCATGTATTCATGTATGATATTTAAATTATTATCATAATAATAATAGTTTTAGTAATCAAAATCTCAATTTAAATGAACTATTTGTAACAATATTTCAAAAATACTTATTTTATTTTTGACTAAAATATTGATGTTAACAAAAAAAAGGTAACATTTTTACTTATATATTGTTATAGGTCTTACCATGAATGGGTTGACTTGCATTGGGGCCGTGGTTGTGCTCCAGCCTCCATTGAAGAATGGATTTTTATTTCCAAATAGATCATTGGTAGTTGTGCTTTGAAAGGGATTCTTATTGATGTTATTAGTATCTTCTGAAAACAAAAATATTTAAATTAATTTTAACAATATATTATTTATACCAAATGATGTTTAAATATATGTATATAGCATAATGTGTATAGCATAATTAAATCTACACTATGACTTGACTTTTTTATTTAAGAGTAATAAACTATAAGTATTTACTTACCCATGTTTTTCATATTTTGCTGTCTTAAAGCTAAATCTAAATCAGCTAATGCAGCATAGCGATCGTCTAAAAAAAAACCTCAAGTTAATATTTTTATAAATTAAGATAAATAAATATAATCAATAATTTCACATAACTTACTTGATGAAGTGGGTGAGGAGCCAAATGCATTAAAAGATGTGTTTGAAGATACAGGTTGAGCCATAAAGTTGTTATTCATATTGTTCATACTGCTGTTATATTGGGCACTGTTAAAAATGTTTGCAGTGGAGAAATCTACAGGAAAACTGTAAATAAGCTTGTGTTAATCATATGTAATCAACTCACTAACAATTTAATCAGTAATTAACAGTATTAATTGCTTACTCAGGTACAGGGACTGGGTTTTGAACGGTAGCTGGAATATGTGCTATTTTCGTCAATGAAGGTTGTGCTAAATTATTCACAGGCCTCGGCAATTTATGGTTGGTTTCATTCACAGGTGTTATGTTGCTTATGACTTTTGCAATATTAACCACATTATTATTGTTGTTGGATGTTTTTGCTTGAGGTGAGATCGATATCAAAGGAGCGGCTACTCCTATCATATTACTACTTGTCGATTTTGTTTTTATTTTATTTTTTAAAGATGAAACTCCATTTGTGGCCGTCGCATTAAGTGAAGATTCTAAATAATATCGCTTCTTTTCGTACTTATCAGACATAAAATCTTTGACGCTTTGTTCATCGGTGAAGTTTACACTTTCACCCTCGTAGAGTCCTAACCACACGCGTCTGCAATAATCGTTACCTCTCACTTTTATAAATTCTATTTCTTCTGGCGTAAATGTAGCCATAGAAATAGATTTCACACGATGAGGAGGAGTAAGACCACGCCTGAAACACCACAAATAAAGGGTCTGTTTGTTGATATCATAAAACAGCAAATAACGTAGAAAAAATACTTACAACATTCCCGAACATTTTGAACAGACAAAAGAACCAATCGTAGTATTCACATATGTAGGCCCTCTTTGATTACAGTCTAAACAATATTTATTGCCATTTAATGATATAAATTCACGTAAAATTTCTAAGTTTTTGTCATCTTGTTTGCGACGGCTTGCAGCCATTTTCGATATGTTAGATTGTGTTACTTTTGGTTTGTTACAATTCAATTTGTCTATGACAAATGATATCTGTCAGGACTGACATTTGTCAAATAATAAAACAGATTAAATATTAACAAGAAAACCGTCTATGCATAAATGTAACAATTTCATCGATATATGTATATTTGATACTATTTTTTTTTTCAGCTATATTGATACTATATTTATAAAGAAAATAAATTAAACAATTCTTTTATGAATAATGTATTAAAGTAAATTCACAATTTGTTTATGTTAGAACAAAATGTTTACCTAGCTGTTACTTTGAAGACGATTGTCCAACAATAATATTCTCGACAATTTAACAGAGTTAAACTGTGTCAAAATATATCTCTGAGACGCAATCCAGTTTTATTAATTTAATATAATTTTTAACGTTATAGTTTTTTTAGTCAATTTAAATAAAGCAGGTAATCAGAGTTCTTTATTTACTACCCTAATCATTTTAATGCTTCGTAGACGCACCTGTGTGACGTAATGCAAAATCTAATTGATTTTAATAAAATAATAAATGAAAATAATATTTTATTCAAATAAATGTTTTGGATAGGTCACTGCCCTTTTCTTTTTTATTAGCAATTCTTGAGCCAAACTGCAGAGCTCTTTTAGGCAGAGTGACTGAGTTTTTAAGTCCTAGATGTAGTGCAACCAGTCTCAACATGAGCTTGTCTCCTAATCCACATTCTAAATGATCACTTGGAAAGCATCTGAAATAATATTAAACAAATTATAAATTGTACTAGTATCAGTTATAGTCTGTATTCATATTTTGTATAATATAATTGTTACATTTTCTTACTTAAGCCAAGGTTTTAATTTTAATACATAATTAACAAGGTCTTCGTCTAAATATGGCAGTCGTGGCTGTCTACCATGATCACATATTACTCTGTTATCTCTGGCAAGATTTCTAAATGATATTCTTTTCCAGTCTTTTAACAGTTCCTGTGATAAACCTAACCAACCACGACGTTTCAAAGATTGCCTATGTCTCATATAACCACCAAACAGTTCGTCAGCCCCAGATCCAAGTAGCAATATCTAAAAAACAAAAAAATTAGCACAAACAAGGTACAACATATATTAACAATAAATTATTTAATAAAAATTACCCTACACGGTGATACATCTGATTCATCATCACCAAGAGCTGCAAACCACAGAGCAGAACCAAGACTTTCATCTAATATGGTACGCCTTGGATACACAAGATCGCCAATTATTGAAGATTGATATTTTTCTAATTTTTCCCTTGGCACATTTACTTCCCGAAAGATCCACATTCTGATAAATAAATATATGTTCTTTAATTACATACAGATATGATAATTATTTCATCATAGTTTTAAATTTTTTGAACAAAAACAATAAAACACAATATACTACCTTGAACTACAAATTCTTTTTAGTTCATCAAATGATTGTCGGCCAGTTATTCTATCTGGTACATCATAAGAATTTTTATTTTTTGTCTCGAATGCCACATTTATAAGGTCAATAGGTTGATCTTTCGGCACAAACTTATGAGCAATTAATGATAGAATAGTGCAATCCAAACCACCAGAAAAAAGTATTCCAGTTGTACAATGCACACATGACATTTCACTTTTAATACAATTTTTACATTTATTTGGTTGGGTATCAACTCTCACTTTAACACTTTTTTCTAGCAATGTTGATATATCTGTTACAGTTTTTAAAATAGTATTGTTTAACAAGAGCTTTTCCAAAATTAATAATTTGTTTTTTTCATTCTGAGTGAGTTCTTCTATTATTTTAATAATGCCATCCTGCAATATTATAATTTTAATTTTTGAGTTAAAATCAAAATATATAAATCTTCAGTGTAATATAAATTGTGTAAATTCATGAGTTTCTAAAATTCATGCACACATTCACATTTTATCTTGGTATAAGTGTAAATAGTTATTTAAGAAAAAAGTAAATTTGCAGTTAATGTGATCATAGTCAGTCAACAATGTGCATGTATATGTATGTATCATACGCATAATGATAACAAATATGTACCTCATCATTTAAATCAAATGTATCTTCCAAATCAACAATAAGTTCCTCATCTGGTAAACTTTGTTGTTTTTGAGCTAATATAAACCAATTATCAACTTGATAAGTACTAAAAACTTGAATACTGGTCTCCCATGAGTACAACTTCAACATGTTTTTAGCTAAATTGAGCTCATATATATAAGCAGCTGCTATCTCAATGCAAGGATATTTTTTGCCTGAAAATAAATATTAAATTTAATATGATCACATATATAATTTTTTGTAAGATTTTCTTGCATTTAAATCCAATTGTAAATTACTTTTGTTGTCATAAGTATTAAATTGTTTTTATAATCTATTTATACTGGACAAGACATAATTATTTATAGCACAAAATTGTTTAACAATCTGAACTGCTCTCAATTAAAATATATATTATTTGGCACCATTCCTTTGTTAATAAAATCTTCACAACATACATACCCAGCACACTACTAATTATATATGAACCATCAGCTTTATGAAATAGCAATGAGTTACGTCCAATTCTATCTCTTGAGAAATATAATATCTGTGTTTGCTTATTAAAATAGATTAAACTGAATGGGCCCTTAAATGACTTAATAGTTGAGATAACTTCTTCAGAAGAAAAACACTAAAATACATATAATTTTAATAGCTTATACCTTTAGAAAGAAATTGATAGTAAATAAATTTGTTTCATAAGTATTGAACTAAACATAAGTGTTCACTTACATTACTTAATTTGTCTAGTAAAATTTGAGTGTCGCTTAGGAATGGATCATTTGACCAATTATGGTAAAATATGTCACCATTGAATAAAAGTATACCAATATCATTTTCAATAGGCTGTTTTGTGGGTACCAAACCTTGCATCCAGAGGACAGTACCACAAAAGTATATACTTATATGATTGTTAACTACAACATCAATTGAATGGGTACAGTCTGGCCCCCTATTTTTTAATCGTTTTAAAATCTGTTCATCCTTAAATTAAAATACCATATATTTTTTATTATAAAAGATTAAAAACCTGTTTTAAATACACTTTAAATAAAAAATAAACTTTTACAGACTTTTAGGGTTTGATTGCAATTTCGGATCTCACAAAATATTCCACACATGTTGATTTAAGACATACGATATCATGAATTAATATTCTTTATATATTATATATATCATTGCTAACAAGGTTAAGAAATTAATCAATGGTGTAAAAATTAACTTAGTTTAGTGAATTAGTTTTGTTACTTTGTACTTGTAGCAATACAAATCACAACTAATGTGCTATACTTGACTAGTACGAAAGTTTACTTGACAATTGACATTAAATTTGTCATGTGTCGCCTGTAAAAGTGTAAACCATAGATAATACATATAAACTGGGTGCAAACACTGTGAACTTGATCATTACAATAACATTATACATTATGTACTTCTGGCATTGTTAAGGTAAGGATAATTTAGTACACTTTTATAAAAGAAAATTTTTTCTTTAGAATCTAGTTCCAACCGCGCTCGGTTATACTTTAACCTTTTAAGAAATAATAATGTACTAAACTTGTATTATAATAAACTTTTAATTTATTTTTTTATGTGCAATGAAAAAAGTGATCTTGATTTTATTATTAGTTCCAGTTTAGTTCGTAGTTTGTTGGCGAAATTCTCCGTCTCTCTTGCTCTCGTAGTTAAGATACGCTTGGAGAACGATCTTTGCAATGCGTAAGAGAA
This sequence comes from Nymphalis c-album, assembly GCA_963151315.1. NCBI lineage: Eukaryota > Metazoa > Arthropoda > Insecta > Lepidoptera > Nymphalidae > Nymphalis > Nymphalis c-album. The sequence continues at coordinate 4,556,694 of OY720590.1, read as the reverse complement.
AGACAGCTGCCAGCTGGCATTTTGGGTCGCAGAAAATTTGTCTTCAGAGCCCCCATAAGAACTGTGCTTCTATGTAACGTCTGTATTCATTGTCTGTAGTCTCCAACTTGACATCAATGAATTGACAAACGACTGACATTTAAAACACAAGTTTCTATTTTGATCTGAATATTCGATGAATTTCCGAATGTTTGTATGCACTTAAATATCGGCTACAGTGCTGTTTAGCAATATATTTGCCCTCAATGAATCATTAACAATGACTACACAAGAAAAGCAAGTAGATAACAATGAAGATCCTCCAGCAGAAAATACTCCTACTCCGGAGGATACTGAGGAGAGTGATAAACTAGCGCTAAGTGAATACGTATCTAACCTAGAATCAAGAATAAAACAGAAGTCAGAATTGCGAAACCAAAATTTAAACTGTGTACGACCACCAGACAACTATTTTTCTAAATTAGATTCGGGGTTAAAGAAAAATACGACCTTTGTTAAAAAGCTAAAGTCTTTCAGTGCAACACAAGTAGATATACTTTTGAAAGATTTAGGTGCTCTTAATCTTACGAAGTATATATCTGAAGTAGCTGCAGCAATTGCGGAAGCAAAACTTAAAATGTCAGATATTCCTGCTGCTATTAATCTTTGCTCTGTTGTGCACCAAACGTACTCTGAATTTTCCACTTTCTTTTTTGAAAATTGGCAAAAGATTTTAACATTTAAAGCAACAGATAAAATAACAAATTCATCAAAATTACGTGTTGACTTAAGATTCTATGCTGAATTAATTGCGGTTGGTATATTTACTAATAAAATGGGTCTGCCGCTCCTGGGAAATGTTTTAACCGTCTTAATTAACATGGATAAAGAAGATCATAATAATATTCCTATATTATTATCATTTTGTAAACATTGTGGTGAAGACTATGCTGGACTCATTCCTAAGAAAATTAAAGATATTGGAGAGGTTTGAATTACTTTATTTTTTAATATAATGAATTCTAAAAATATATAAATAAATAATACTAATACCTTTTCAGAAATACAATTTAGCAATCCCAAGAAATATTTTTTTACCAGCTGAAAAACAGACAGCTGTTAGGTCTCTTCTCAAGGATTATTTTTTGTCTCTTACAAAGCATCTCTTAGCTGAAAGATCTCAGTTACAAGCTCTACATGCAGCTAATCAAAGAACTCTACATACAAGAGGAGAACTATCACAAGAAAGAAAAGATCAGTTAGAGCAACATCAGGTTACTACCATATCATTATTACTACATACTGAAACACCATTTTTCATTAATCATTGTTGTTTATAATTATTGTTCCTTGTAATAAAATAAATTTCTCATCAGTATGCACTATTAATCAAATTAATATCATAATATTTGGTATACTTTTTATGTATTAAAATATCAAACATATCAACACTGGTAAAGTATGTAAAATAAATAATATTGCTATTACAATAACTTTTTTTTCAATTACAGGCAACATATGACAAATTGTTAACAGGTGCACAGAACTTTGCTGAAGTGTTAGGAGAAGAATTAGGAGAGGCAGGAGAACCACCTACACTTTCACTTATTGTAATTGAGACACAGGGAACTGTAACTATTGGAGGCAACGACGAGATTATTATGCAAGCTGGCACTGATCCTTGGCAGGATGAAGATACTAGAACATTTTATACAAGTCTTCCTGACCTTAAGGTTTTTATGCCTAACTATCAAATGAAAGAGGTATGTTTTAATTTTTTTTTTTTTTTTTTTATCTTTAATAGGTAAGCGTTTGACCGTTATCTTGCCTGATGGTAAGCAACGACACGGTCTAGGGTGTAGCACGCTTGCCTAGAAGAAACCTGTTTACTCTGGATTTGAAGACACCAACGTTGTACCTATCGGGAAATACAGACTCAGGCAAAGTATTCCACAGTTTTGCGGTGCGAATGAGGAAGGTGGATTCGAAGCGCTTCGTATTAATAAATAAATAACATAGCTTTTTATGTATTTATTGTAAACACATTCCCCCTGATACTTTATAGTTATTTTTAGGCTGTTAAAAGTAAAACAGAAACTGTGACTGAAGAAATGCTTGATGAAGATTTAAAGGAAGATGAACTTAGTGATGGCGAGGAGCCTGCAGTTGTAGCCGATGTGGAACAGGAAGAAACCCAACCAACCAATGTGTCTAACAAGTTCGTATATTAATAACAAAAAAATAAACTTCATAATTTAAAAAAAATATTATACTAAAATGTGTAATTAATTAATTATTTACTATTTTAGGTATGCACTCGACGCGTTTTTGAATGAATTACCGAACTGTATAAATAGAGAATTAATAGACAATGCAGCTGTTGATTTTGTTTTGAATCTTAACACAAAAAATAATAGAAAAAAATTGACTAGAGTTTTGTTTAGTGTACCTAGAACAAGATTAGATCTGCTGCCATTTTATTCAAGATTTGCTGCTATATTATATCCAGTTCTGCCTGACGTATGTGTAGATCTTTGTCAAATGTTAAAACAAGATTTTAGGTATCATGTACGAAAGAAAGACCAAATAAATATTGAATCAAAGGTTAGTTGACGATTTAATAGTAAAATATATATATGTAATCTAAGCATGATGAAGAATAATAAGACAATGAAATGAATAGAAATTTGAAAACTTTATTTTATTTCCAGATCAAAGTGGTCAGATTTATCGGTGAACTCGTAAAATTTAGCTTATATTCTAAAATAGAGGCATTGTACTGCCTCAAAGTTTTACTACATGATTTTAAGCATCATCATATTGAAATGGCATGCAATTTATTAGAGACCTGCGGTAGATACTTGTACTGCAATCCTGATACCCACCAAAGGACCATGATATATTTACAACAAATGATGAGAAAAAAGGTAATTTTATTACTTGAATAATAGTAATTTTATTATTGTTGATATTTTTAAAAAAATTGTTATGATACATAAAAAAATTATCTCATAAAATGTTCCTAGATTGTTTCAGCTCTAGACTCACGGTATGTTACCCAAATAGAAAACGCATTTTATTATGTTTGTCCTCCCGAAGCACCAGCACAACCTAAAGAAGAAGAACCCCCTATGCATCAATTTATCAGAAAAATTCTTCATGAGGATTTACAAAAGAGTAATGAAGAAAAAATTCTGAGACTGATGCGAAAGTTAAATTGGGATGATCCTGAAGTTTCATCTGTAGCAATACAGCATTTAGCTGGCGGATGGAGGGTAAGGGCAAGTGCCAGAAGGGCATTGGCTCGTTTAACTGCTGAATTAGCTGCATGGCAAGAAGCTGTAGCACCTGCTGTAGTGGACACAATATTAGAAGAAATTCGAGTGACAATGGAGGACCCTCACCCCAGATATAATCAAAGAAGAATTGCTACAGTAAGATACCTTGGTGAATTGTATAACTACAAATTGTTAGATTCGCGAGATGTTTTTACAGTTCTGTACTCATTTATTACCTTCGGTGTAAGTAATGACCATAGCACTGTTTCTTCATTAGACCCTTCAGATAATGTGTTCAGGATAAGACTAGTCTGTGCTCTGCTGGAAACTTGTGGTGCATATTTCAACAGTGGATCGAGCAAGAAAAGATTAGATTACTTTTTAGTGTTTTTCCAAAACTACTATTGGTTTAAATGTTCCGATCCATTTTGGACTGAGGAGAATAAATTTCCTATATATGTCAAATATATTTACCAAGAATGTTTGTCTAGCTTGAGGCCAAAATTAACTTTGTTCTCGGATTGGCAACAATGCAAAGATGCTATTGAAGAAATTAGATTGACATTGTATCCAGAATTAGATGAAGAGGGGCAGTATGATAATGATGATCAAGGCGAAGATAGTGCCGCTGATGGCCTAAATACTATTATAGAGACAGATGACGAAACTGATAATCCGACAATTCACGAAGAAAGTTCTGATGAAGACCCTGTTACAGAAAATATTGGTAATGATGAAAATGATGTTCAAACTGATGATATGGCTATTGAACCACGACGACCAACCCCTAAACCTGTATGTTACATAATTCATATAAATTAAATAAACAGTTACTTTTTTAAAATAAACAACAATATTTTCTTTGAATTTAGGTAGAAGATGTGGAATTTGAATCAGCTTTTGAAAAGATGGTAATGGAAAATATTGCTGAAAGACAACGCGAGAGTAGACCACAACAAAGAGATATCGCAGTGCCAATGACATGTCGACAAACGACGAAAAAGACATACGAACAATTGTTGGTATGTTATTAAGCTACATTTTATTTCATTTATAATTATATTTTTTTTATTACTCAGTATAATGAGTAATAACTATTTATTACTCATATCATATGATAGACATTAATTTAAATACGAAGTTTATTTGTAGATTTTTATTGTCATCAACCTCTAAAAAAATGTTTGTATATTAATTGTACTAATTAAGGAAGTATATTTATAATCCAAATATTTTTTCAATAAGTCTTCAACATTTTTATATGACCTATATAAGGAAGTTAATTATTTCGGTTGTTAGTATATTTACTTCTTGAATTACTTTTAGCAAGGGAAAGAAGGAGTGGAATTTGTTTTAATGGTTCGAAAGGGTACCAAACCACAATACAAATCTTTTAATGCTCCACCTGAACTGGCCAGCAATCTACAACAACAAGCGCTAGCTGACAAACAAGAAATGGAAAGAGTGAAACGGTTAGAATATTAATCACTACATATTTATGAACAAAGTCCTATGTTGTGTCTGTCTGTCTGTATGTGATAAATTGAAAAACTACTGAGCAGATATGGTTTCATCCGGTTTTCAGCTATAACTGGACCAATTCATGAATTTCATGGAAGTTTAGGTGTATTGATTATTTATGACAGACAGATTTCAGAATTAAATCTTTACTATTATTAATATTTCACATAAGTAGTAAACACTTTTTTTTTCAGTTTAACTTTGAATATATCGGAGAGACAAGAAGAAGAAGAGTATAGCGCTGAAAGTGGAGGAGGCTCTGGTGGCAGTGGTAATCCTAATAGGGGACAGCATGTTCGACAAAAATACCAACATCCTAAAGGAGCTCCAGACGCTGATCTTATATTTGGACCAAAAAAGTTTAAATAAACAACTTTTTAAATGTATCTCAATTATTGTTCACTAATATATAATTTTTATTTTAATAGCCTGGCAACGTCGGCTTTCGTATGACTGTCTTTCATTATTAAATTTTATATAATTAAAATATGTGCCTGGTTTTATTTGCTAAATTTTTATATATTTAAAAGAGTTTTAATAGAATTTGATGCTAATGTAGAGATAAATTATTCTATTGCAATGGGAACTATTTTGTAGCCAACGTAAAAATAAAAAAAATATATATGTACGATAACATAGTACAACAATAATAATATCATTTCTATTATAATTGGAAAGTGACTTTGTCTATCTGGTACGCTTTTGTGGCTAAACCATCTATCGATTTTGAAATAATATACTCTAAAGCAATCTTGACCTCAAGGAAGGACGTACGATTTTTTTTTAAACTTCGGAAAGCTAATTTTTTTAACAATATTTGCAAAATTTATATAATGATATTTGTTATTTTAGTGTGACTTCATTTCATTTCTTGGCCGTATGTTGCAATATGTTTGCATTACATTTTATTTCAAAAAGTTTTTACAAATAAAGCAACGTGAACGTCAGTTAGGTACTTGTCAAAGTCGAAAAACAATTCGGTTATTCGGCGCGTTTCACAAACAAAACGCCGAGTTATTATTTAAAATAAAATAGGGAATGTGGGGAATAAACAAAGAGACTCAGATAAAAAAGATTTAAAATTATTTTATTTAATTAATTACTTAATTTTCCTAAACTTTTTATTGCTCTAACCTTAGAACTATGGCTGATGATGACTTTAGCAAACTTCTACAGCAAGCTGAACAATTAACAACGGAAATCGAAGGCAATGAAGAATTGCCAAGAGTGGAACGGTCCCTAGGACAAGTATTAGAAGCATCACATGAGTTGTATTCCAGAGTAATTCAATCAGGAGCAAACGACATACAGGCGTGAGTAATCATGCAATTATATAGTTTTTTAATAATTACACTTAACTTTTCAAATTATTTTATATGCGGTTCTAAGCGTTTATCTGCTAATGTTTAAGCTGAATGTTTAATTTACGAAATTCTACTATTAAATTTGAAATTATTACAAATAATCATCTTATTTCAGACATCTCTTGTTTGGTTCTAAGGGCATTGATTTACAGCAAATATCACAAAAATTGGAAACATTATCGTCAAAAAGAAGTTTTGAACCATTGCAACCTATAGCAGATTCAGATATAGAAAGTTTTCTTAAAAATGAAAGGGAAAATGCGATTTTGTCACTTATTGATGAGGTTAATAAAAATGTAAGTAGTCTTGTATTTATTTTATTTATTCAGTCTTGATGTAGGCATACTATAGCATGCTTTTGTTGTGAAATCTACAGTCTCTACAAACCACTGAAGATCAAAAATGGGAACACATGTTATCTGAATGGACCAAAGAAAAAATCAAGCTTATGAATGCTATGATAGGACCATCTCAGAACTGGCTAGATTTGAAGCGGACTCCAGAACCTCCCAGTATTGCAGATACACCAAAGAAGTTTGGTCAATCTATGCTGGACAGTGTTGAGGCCGCTTATGCTAGACAAGTACAGCAATATAATAAACTGGTGTTTCAAGGTGCAAAGTCTAGAACTGCTTTACATCAGAAATTCTCACAAGTTGCAGAAGAGTTCAATGACCCTGTAAGTATTTTAACTGATATTGTTAAAGGTCATGTTAATATGTGATTGATATAGTCTATTGGCCCAAACCTAAGCAAGGTTCACTGAGTTTTCATTTCCTAAATTTTCGTTTATGAGTCAGATATAATTTTGTCACTTGTGTATTTATCCAACTGCATGGGTGCAGCATGGACGAAACTCCAAACCTTCTCAAGATGCTTTAATTAATGAGACAATTATATAAATAGTTATTATATACCTAGCAGAAATGATTCCTTTATAGTTACTTGAACTCTTGGATGATGAAATTTAATCAGAATGTATAAAGCTGAAATTGAAATGCATCATTTTCATTCTATTTGTAGAAGGTGAAGGAAATGTGGGAGATAATAAAGACAATGGCTAACATACCTGCCCTTGTTAGAGATGAAGATCCCCTTAAAGCAAGAGGAAATTCGACGATTCAACAGTGTCTTATTGCTCAAGGGAAGAAGTATTTGGAGAAAAGGTAAGATATTAATAGAAAAGTGGTGTCCTTAAATTGTGATAAAAGTTTATTGGTTAGTCAAATAACTAATATAGCATAAAAAGATCAATTAAAAGCTTTTGTTGTTAATCATAAGTGATAAACAAATAATACAGACTTTGTATTGTGTATTAAATCAAAGTACTAAAAATAGAGGAATTGTAAATGATTAAAATTTACGAAAGTGATCAATAAGTATCGTGATTGACTAATATAACACTATATATATTTTTTTAAACATTATTTTTATAATCAAGCTGCAGTTAGAGCATATTTTTTACTATTTATTTGTAGTAGTGCTTAACTGCTTTTAAATGACAAATAGTGCTATTATACAAAGTGTGCAACAACATGTGTCATGTTGACCTTTCTAAATCTACAAATCCCCCATATATATAGAGTTGAAGACTTTATTAGTTTGTTTGAATTGCATTTTTGTATCAATAAAAACTAAAATGAAATATATTATTACATCAGATATTTATTGCTAAAAGGTATAAAAAAAGACAATAATATCAGTCTGGCCCACAGAGGTGGAGTAATAGCATTAAATGCATGTGAAACTGCACAAAGCAATTTGTTTTAGATGTGCCTGAGATATATTTTTAATTTGTATTTATAATATAGTTAAACAGTTATTTAAATATTTATATATAAATAAATATAGTTTTGATTTAAAAATGAAAAAAGTAAAAAATATATAAATTTTTAGATACAAACAGTACATGAGCGATGTAGTACGCGCTAATCCTGCAGCGGCCATGCGGGGCGGAGAACCTGGAACATTTCCACTCGTACGAGGATTTGTTGGTCTCCGCTTACAAGGACAGAATACGCAAGGCCTAACAGACGGTGTGATCGAAGACCGTCCATTATGGCCAATGGTCTATTATTGCTTAAGAAGTGGTGACGCTACTGCTGCTTTGCACTGTTTGAGAAAAGCTGGGTATACAAATATAAATTTTATAGCTGTTTGTTATTTTTAATCATTGATATTTTTATTTATTTATTTAAATAGATTTCTCAATTAATTTAATAATATTCTCTAGTCGAGATCATGAAGAATTTATTGCTGCTTTGGAAGAACACATCAGAGATCCTGAGAAGGCACTGAGTGATAAATTACAGACTGCAATAAATTTCCAATATAGAATTCAAGTTCGTAATTCTACTGACCCATACAAAAGAGCTGTAAGTATTTTAAAAGCAAAAAGTTATTTCTCATCATTCAAATACTGGATATCTATAAAGTTTTAATGTATGATTATTAGTTTTTTTTAATATAATTACAATATTTTTCAGGTTTATTGTGTAATTGGATGTTGTGATGTGAGTGATGAACATTCGGAAGTGGCACGGACCGCTGACGACTATCTCTGGCTTAAATTATCTGTAATAAAATCACGTTCGAACAATGAATCTGAATCATTTTCCTACTCAGACTTACAAAAAATGATATTAGAAGATTATGGTACGTATTTAAACTACAAGTAGTACATTGTCTATATTGTATTGTCTTGTCATTGTCGTCCGCCTACCTATACAGTAAAAAAAAATTGAAATAGTACCCCATAGTAAACTTAATAAAAACATAGTATTGTGAAGTACAGTAGTAAATAATACATATAACTAATAAAAACCTGTAAATGTGCCAACACTGTGCGGAGGGCCTGCCTATTTCCTCTCGGAGAGATCCTTGTAGCTTATTCTAACACATTGCTCTAGTGCAAGTTGATGGATAGACAAAAGGCAAAATATCTTTCGACACATGCAGGTTTTCTTAAGATGTTTTCTGAAACCCACTGAGCATGAGATGAGTTATAAACATAAATTAATATAATTTGGGCAAAAATGGATGTGTATATATGCTTAATAAACATGGGATTTGATTGAATTATAAGTTATATTTAAATAATTATACCAAAATGTTTCAGGTGAAACACATTATCACGCATACGAAAAACCCCTTGTGTACTTCCAAGTTCTGACTTTGACTGGTCAGTTTGAACCTGCAATAGAATTTCTGTCGAGAATACCAAGGTACAAAATTATTTGTTGATTTATCCCAATTTGTTTCCTGCCTCTTATTATTATTATTGAAAATTATTTTTGTTAATTTGACAGGATTGTGTTATTGTCGGCTTTTTTAAATAGACATTTATTTTTTATAGTTGAGTTAGCTAGGCTCCTAGCTCCTTTTGGCCAAAATCCATGAGGGGGATATTGAGAGTTACACAAAGTAAAGTGAAAGATTGAGTAATTATTTATGCGCGTAAAATATTGTATTATTTTTGAGCATGTTCGGAAATGGTTTTTTTTTCAAAGATGATTACATTTCAGATATCAAGTCCACGGTGTCCACATGGCATTAGCACTTCACGACGTGTACATGCTGGGCACGCCGCGTAATGTCCAAGCACCTTTGTGTAAGTTTTTTTTATCAATAATAATTATTTAAACTTTATCGCACAACATATAAACAAGAAATATGTTAGTATGTACTCCACTAGTATCGTTAGTAATGTGATAATGTGGCAACGTTTTTTTTTCTTTGTTACGCTTTCAATTCTTGACTACTCAATTTTTTTTAAATAAAACATCAATTATGTTTATATTTTATTTAGCAAAACTTGATTTTGGGTTTAGTTGAAACATCAACCGATACTCATTACCTTTTTAGAGTATGTTATTGCTACATTGTTTTTATATAAAAAATAAAAATATTTTAATGTAATTTATGTACATATAAATAATGTATTTAAAAGTCTATATTATTTTAGGTTAGTTAGTTAATTTTATGTTCATGTTTTGGCCATAGTCGTGTCTCATTAATAACAAAACAGGCATAAGAATCGACTAAATTGTAATTCTTATATGTTTTTAATACAGTTACCAAATTGAAATTTATGAATTTAGCAGTTAATAATATTTTCTCGTTGTCATTTCAGTATCAGTGGACACGGATGATCCAATTCCCCTCCGGCGGTTAAACTTGGCAAGACTTATACTCCTGTATGTGAGGAAATTCGAACTGTCCGATCCATCGGATGCATTGCATTATTACTTCTTTTTAAGGTAAATGATTTGATAGTATATCTATTTATTTAATTTTAAACGACAGGTTTTCGCACTACTTATTGTTATTATTATTTATTTATCATTATAGACTATACCGTCTTGTGAAATGTTGTATTAACAAATTGTCAGTATTCGTTTTTATTATTTTCTAAGCAACCTCCTTCCTGATTGGTACAATCCTAACTAATATTATAAATGCGAAAGTGAGCTAGTTTGTGTGTGACGCTTTCATGCCTAATCCACTAAGCCGATTTTGAAAATTCTTTCATCAATGGAAAGCTTCCCACGGGCGAAATGCTGGTATCTTTTTCTATTGTTGTTGCTAGTAGATATCTTCTATTGTAGCTTTGTCTATTGGTAATGGGGTTGTTAAATATTTTTATTAATAAACATTATCATAATTTACTAACTTTTGTTTTCCTTTTGTTTGTAAATCAGTAGCAGTATATAGTAATAAATGTTTTCAATCTTCTCAGAAATCTTAAAGATCCCAGTGGCAAGAACTTGTTCATGTGTTGCTGCACCGATCTAGCACTGGAGAGTCGCGACTACGACCTACTATTCGGTGTGATGGACAACATAACCGGTATGCGAAGCGCAGGTTTACTGGACCAGTTCAATAATCCGCATATAGACAGTAAGGTAAGAAACTAGTAATATGTTAGTATTAATATTTTGGTTACATACATATGTGACAAAATTAGACGTTAAATGCCTTTTTTCTGCAGGTTATCGCATTGAACTTGGCCGAGCAGCTCGTCGACAAAGGTCTCTTCGAAGATGCTATCATGGTCTACGACATCGCCGGGGTAAGAAAGTATATTATGTCTTTTACGAATATCGTTTCAGCTGCGTCGTAATTTTTATAGCGTTTCAATGTGTTCGTTAATATGCATAAATTTAAGGTAAATAGGTTTTCAACGAACTGCCTACTTTAACGCGTCTCACATATGTATCATAGAATTTGGAAAAAGTCCTGGAGCTGTTCTGCGTGCTGCTGGCGCAAGTGGTGAACAGCGGCGGCGACGCGGGCGGGCTGCGCGCGCGGCTGGCGGCGCTGGCCGAGCGCGTGTCGCGCCGCCTGCGCGCGCCCGACGTGGCGCCGCCCCCCGCCGCGCTGCTCGAGGCCTACACCAAGCTCTGCAAGCTCATGACCTTCTTCGATCAGTTCCACAGCGAGAACTACGAGGGGGCACTCGAGGTTCGTCGATGGATTTATTATTGCAATTCTCTCACACACAGTTTTATAACGACGTCGACTAATGGTCTCGCCCATTGCCGCGCAGACGGTGCGGTCGTGCGAGCTGGTCCCGCTGAGTGCGAGCGAGGTGGAGGCGCGCGTGTGCGGCGCTCGCAGCGCGCGCGGCGAGCTGCTGCGTGCGCTGCCCGCGCTGCTGCGGGCGTTGTGCCACATCCTCATCGCGCAGCGGCAGAAATTGCGCGCCGCGCAGTCTGCGCTCCCCGCACATACGGCTAACAAGGTACTCGTGTATACTGCCTGTTTTTATATACCGTACTAGATACAGATAACGAAAGTATTAGGTTTATTTTTTTATATTTCTGTTATAGCGGCAGACTGATTTAAGATAAAAGTTTAAAATATTATATTTTTTCAGCAACTGGAGTGGTTAAGGGAACAAGCAGAAGTTCTCAACACGTTTGCTGGCAACATAGCTTACAGAATGCCCGGAGACACTTACAGCCAACTAGCACAGATGCAGATTCTCATGCATTGATGTTCCTTTAACTAAATTGCAACATAACTTTAGAAAATATAAAACTTTTTCAATGAATTGTTTACTTATTTACATTATATAATACAAATGCAGTATTGCCAAGTCGTGCGAGAAATATAACTAGTGCATTTTTAAACTTGTACAAAATTAAACAAGTAGTGTTTGTCACATAAGCGTAGTGTAGACAGACCAACCAATGGGTGCACTTTTGGCAAAGACTAAAAACAGAATAAATAGAAACAGGTACAAATAAACATTCAAATAATTACAAATTGTATTGGTCTTGTCTACATTTAGTTCTACGATACAGGACCAAGTACAACGAGTGAGTGAACAAGCTATTCATGTGAATTAGAAAAATCCACTTTGGTGTTTTTTTTAATAAATACTGTTTAATTATTTATTTGTTTAGTTACCGAGTATTGAGCCGGAATTTAAGAAAAAAACCATTAGTTTGAGTAATATCACCTAAAAACGTTTACTTAAAGAATTAATTATTTTCAAAATTCAATAATTTGTTCAGGCGTTAGGTACAGAAAGTAGGCTATACTTATGGAGAAACCAAATGTTTGCTTCATACTAAAATAGTCATTCAGCTGTGAAAGGGTAACAAATTGTCAGTAATTTTTGCGTTTAGAATATGTAGTACATATACAGGGTTATATGTAATGACCCAGCAACCTCGCAGGACAAAATAGCTAACATCATAAACAACAACTTTTGTTCTACGACTTTTGATAATTTGTTAGAATTTATTTTCATACAAAAATAAGTATTAATTTAATTTCCTGCTTAAACGTTTATAAATCTACGCGCATCGCAAAGGTTTATATGTATTATCTATGGGTCAACGCGTCGCATCGTCCTTTCGTGTGAATGAAATATAGACCTACAAATGTCACGACATGTACTGTCGTTCTACAAAATCTTTTAAAATCATTTTCCTTTTATGTATTGAGTTATGTCCGAAGTCGTAGAACAAAAGTTGTTGCTTATGATGTTAGCTATCTAGTCCTGCGAGGTTGCTGGGTCATTAAAAATAACCCTGTATATAATTATATGTATAATTTAAAAGCACATTTGTTTAATGCGAAAGTTATTCAAATTAAGACTGAGTTATTTCTTGGTCAACGTAATGTTGATAGTTGCTATGTTGTTTTAAGGTTTATAAGTATAAATAATATAAAAAATATTTTATTTTATCCTTTCATAAAATAGTATCTGTCTTGTGTCAACCCTAAGTCTGAAATGACATTTGACAATTGACAAGTTTATTCTTTAATTTATGTAAGGTTATGATAATGTTATTGAAATAATAAAATTTATTACGCCAGAAAAACAAAGAGAAATTAACTATTGCAAGTGATTTTAATACTGAAGTACAGTAAGAATTGATTAACAATTAAAAAAAATGGAAAATATAGAAAATCTACATCGAGAGTTATTTTGTATTTTATTTCCTGCAATTGTTAAAAATGACGAGAAAGCCATTCAATGCTTAGGAGGTACGAAAGCTATTTCACAGGTTTGTTGGAATTTTACTAAGATAATTTTTTTTTTAACTGTATTGAATTTAATAAGAAATAAATAATGTGTCTTTTATTTTAGGTGTATTCACAGGCGAATAAAAAACGATTAGGCATGTGTTTCCATCCAGATAATCCTTACATGAAAAAAATATATTCAGATGCAAAACCTGCTACTGGAGTACTTTTAAAAATAAAGGTGAAGAAAATACGGACAGGGGATGAAGTTAAGAGAGAGATTCTGTCAACAGCAATTGTTGGATCAGTAAAAAAATTAAATAAATTCGAATGTGTGTGATACTTACCTAACTACCATTCTATTGATTAAATTTTCTTCGAAACTTATAATCACTTTACATCTGTTTCAGCCATGTGTGACTTCCAGTATTTGCCTATAAACACAACATCCTCAGGAACAAAGAAGCCAGAATGTATATTGGAACAAATTCTTCCTTCGGGTGTTGATAACTTTGAATCTTTATTGTTAGTTGTTTGTTCACATATCAATTATTATAATTTAAACAATTATTATAGTAATATATGCATAATTTATATTTCAGACAACCTGCTCCATCATTTATTACTCCATTCAACTTTACGAGATCAGATAAGCCGATAAGTTACTGTTACACAGATAAAAGGTATAGCACAAAAGATCTTATTAAAGAAGAAAGTGAAAATATGACTAAGGATGAGGTCCATAAATCTAGAGTTGATAGAGGATTGCCAATAGCACGATACACATTTAATTTAACCGATGATCTGCCCTCTGAACCAAATGAGTATTATTTAAAACAGAAAAAAACAAGGCTAACCATATATCCACAACTGGAAAATGAGTTTAAAATTGTTCAAAAGGTATTCCAATAATGTTTTTTAAAAGCTTTTTTAAAAGTAAATTATTCTATAAAATTGAACAAAAGCCATTATGATCTATGATTTAAAGATTTTACCTCCATTTTTTAGTTAAGTTTCAATTATTATTTAATTTAAATTTAGTTGTAAAATAATTCATTTCACTTTTTACTTTCCAGCACTTTGAAGAGAGACCGATATGGTCATTAAACCTTGTTAAGTATCACACAAAAATAAAAATGTCCTCTTTGAAAATAATTCTACCTTGTCTAGCTCTGTATATGCGAGAGGGACCATGGAGGATGATGTGGGTCCGTTTTGGTTATGATCCTAGAAAGGAAGCAGGAGCGAGGGTGTATCAGACTTTAGATTTTAGGATGAGACATGCAGGTAATTGATATCTGGGTTGTACTAATTTTTATCTAAATTAATAAAATAATATTTGATGCTATTAAATAGTCTGGTAAGTCAAATGTACTGAGTATAAAGCCATACTATCTTAAAACAAATCATATATAAATTTATTTTAGCTGGAGTACACGCCATGGTGATGACTCGTGATCAAGTTGTACATTGTAAAAAAACTGACCGTATTCGTAATTTTAAGAAAAGTGCAACAGATGAACTCTCCGTAGAGGACATTGTGTATGAAGGAGCCGTTTACTTTCGACCGGGAATGGTTCCATCTCAACGTCAGATTTATTATCAGGTAAATTACGAATTAAACAATTACCATTTATTGATTCCACATTGTAGATTACAGACAGATAGACCGACAATAGTTATAATTATAATGTAGATATTAGTATGATGTTATGTATATGTAGATTATATTACGTAATTGCGAATTTGAGTTTATGCACTTTTGCAGTACTGCGATGTGCAACTTCCCGAGGTGCGGGACCTGATGGCGCTAGAGCCGCCGCCCGGCTACCAGTGTCACGAGCGCCGTGGTTGGTTGCCGCCCGACACCGACCAGCTCTGCCGAGACCACATCTTCCGTTATGTTAAGCAGACCTTGCTCGCGACGCACAAGGCCGACCTCAAGTTCGATGTAAGGTTTCAATTTGAAAATTCGAGCACTATTGTGAGCTTTGATGGTTTATTGAAAGAACTAGAATAAAAAAAATGTGCAATCGGCCGACCCCCGTCTGAAACTAAGTCATGTGCGATATTTTTTCGACTCAAACCGTGTTTTAAAATGTAGATTTTAATTGATTATATTATTGTTTTTTGTCACACTAAAAAGCTCAACCTCGTCAATATGAACGCCTAACGCGTCGCAATTTGTAGCATTTGGTAGGCACAGTATGATCGCTATTTCGTTATATGACGTGACCTTGGGCCACTGCGAAGTCGTTCTGCAGTCTTTCAGAGACTCAATTTAGGCTTAAGTTTTACTTGGTGGTAGGCTTATGCGATGCAGGCTCGGTCACATGTCATATTGTTGTGTTTAAGTTTGAAAGTTGTGCAAAGGTAAGGTTTGGCAATGTAAGGAATGGTCAATATTTCTAACAGTGTTAATGTTTGTAGGCTTGGCAAACCTAAATAGTATAATTTTAAAATTAAGGAAAATTATATTATAAGATAACTTATTACTCCATTACAGGATGCTAGCAGTGGAGACGATTCGGGGTCAGACGGAGACGGCGCCAGTACGTCTGCCGCTGAATTAGATGAATCGTCAATAAGTGTTAGAATTGATGAAATGGATGATACAACTAATTAATACATTATTATAATTGTATACTAGTACTTGGTTTTATTTTCTCCCATTGATTTTAATTACATTCCGCCCTACATGACATGCTCATTATACCAATTGGGTTAATATAATGTCATGATATTATTTAATTACGTTTATTTTCTAGCTTCGTTAAATGAAGATGAGTCTACAATATATTTAGGACTAAATTATATAATATTGTTAAACTAAGTACATAAGATGTAAAAGTTACGACATAATATCGTCATAATATCTGTAATATCGTCATATTTGATAGGGCCGGATTTAGAAGCGTGAAGGCCTCGGGGCAACAATGGAATGTGGAGGCCCCCTGGCCAAAAAAAGATCAACAAATATTTGATTGTGAAACCAGACAAAGAAAAAAAAAGGTCAGCGACTGCACATCAGCATCAATAATTATGACGATTGCCGCTGATATTGCAGTCGCTGATTTTTTATGAGTCTATTGTGGGGGACCCCTCTTTTGTGGAGGCCCCGGGTGGGAGACCCTTAATTTTTTTTACCACCTCACTCATATTTTGGGATTAGGAATACTGCCCCGGGACAGTTGCCCCGTTTGCCCTACCCAAAATCCGGCCCTGTATCTTATATTGATTGAACTGATATTAGGATTACTTATATGATGTTATATCGTTTTCATCGATAATATTTACAAATTTGGAACGTATAGTTATTAGTATATAATATAAATGCTGCGTACATTACTAATTATTCATTATTATTCGCCGTAGATTATAAGTATTTTTTACATGGCGGTTTTGGACTACAGAGACAGCATCTAGCTAATGATACTCGCTGATAATGTAGCTTTCCATTGGTGAAAGAATTTTCGAAATCGGTTCAGTAATTCAGGCGTGAAAACGTCACAAACTAACAAACACACATTCACATTTATAATTAAAAGAATTATTTTTAATTTGTAAAATCTCTGCACTATTTGTAAGTTCATGCGAGCGTCATAAATGTTAGAATCAATGTATGTAATGGTTATTCATCATTTAGTGATAACTCTAAAAAATATACCTTGAACTATGACCAGAAAAGTACCGATTCATTTAAAAATATAGTTTAACTAATCCAAACGATAATAAAAAGACGAAAGTCTAATGTTGACTAATGTAATGCAAATAAAATTCTTTTGTATTTTAATACGATTCGAGTTACTCGTACATGTCACATGTCTTGTTCTTTATGCTATAAATGTGAAATATGGAACTCTTGACTTATGTGACCGTATTATTTTGGTACCGTACTATTTTCGATTATCCCAAATAAAAATCCTTATATTTCTTATTCTAATTCTAAGGTAAACTTTTTTTAAAGTTGTTTTCCCTTTAATCGTCACGTTGCTGGTCTTTGGATGGCACGCCTATTGATTCCAAATTCGAAGTACTCTTTTAAGTAATTCATAAGCCTCCGAGGCGCGAGGCCCCCTGGACCGCGAGGCCGTAGGCGGTTGCCCATGTCGCTCACGCTTTACGCTGCCTCTGGTAGACAATGTATGAAATCCGCCCCAGATTCTAAGACCTAATTCACCTCGGTGTTCCAGTGCGAATTGTTGGATACACATGATACTCATGCAGGTTTCCGTACAATGTTTTCCTTCACCGCCATGCACGAGATGAATTCTAAACACAAGTTTAGCACATGAAAATTTAGTGGTGCTAGCTCTTCGCAGCATTCGGTTAAGATTTAGTTGTTCTAACTACTGGGCACTCGCTCGGTTTTATATGATTTACTAATTTATCGTGCAGTATGCATTTCTACATGTACAGCAGCACAGCGTCGTGCTAGAGTGAAAATATCGTACTTGAAGAAGCTGTCACTTGTAACTATACACTTTAAAAAATTAATTGCCACAGAATTTAGTTTTTTATTATTTATTTCGTTATTTAATAAGAACACGCTGACAAAATAAATCAGCATAAGTTCAAACATACCTATAGAATGCGAGTTTTTCAAATTTAAATTAGATAGGTACGCTTATTTAGATAGGTTCAGTAAATAATTTAATAAGATACAAAAATTATATTATATAGCTTATTTAATTATTTACTGAACTATAATATATAATATTTTCCTTCCAAATTATTAGATAATTACTTAGAGATTGATATTATATAGTACTTTTATAATTTATTATTAATTGTATTGATCGTCTATACAAATATAAAAGTAACTGTGTCTGTGTGTATCATATCTTTCGCAGCTATACCATTGAAATTGAACCGATTGTGATGAAATTTTGTATGAAGCAACCATGAACCCCAAGGAAGGATATGCTTTTGATATGTTAGATATAAATATACGTGCCCTCTTGACAGGCGGGCGCAGACTCTGGTGAAAACTAGTTATTGATAAACGAAGGCTCTCCAAAAAATTAGTAGACTAAAAATATTTTTAGTTCATTTATTTATCCTCGAGAATCAACTAATTTCCTTTTTTATGAGTTTACTATATTTTAAGTTATTTATTTTATAAATATGTATTTATTACTGTAAATTATTTCTTCAATTACGAAATTATATTGATTCAAAAGTGTCAATTGATTTTATGTTAGAATTATTTGTTTCTTTTTTTATTTCTTATCTCAATTTCCGCCCCTACCGACCTTTTTATACAAAGAGGCATCAACAGCTCTCGGAGGCACAAAGCGGCTGCGTTATCACGTGTCTATATAACCGCAGCCGAGCTGCGCGCGCGCACACTCGCTGTGTTCTTTCTCACGCTGCACGAACGTTTTCCCGCCCCTTTGTTATTATCATCGGCGCGCGAGTTTCCACTGCGCGAGTGAGGTTAGTGTGTGTTTTTTTACAATATTCCGCAACTTTATAATTTTGTGAACAAACTGGAGCGTAGGTTTTCCAGTTTCGATCGTGTTGTGTTTGATTTGTTAATGTGTATTTTATTATTTCTGCTTTAGAATGTGTAATTAAATATTTTTAAGAAAATTCTTTGTTTATATGATTTACGCTTTTATTAAAATCGACACTTGTTTCAATTTGGATATAACTGGTAAGAAATATAAACATTTATACAATTATTGTGAAAAGAGAAATATAATAATAAATTTGTGGATTGAACTTCTGAATATTTTTCTTCAACATAATATATAATTATAATACATACAATACCAGGGACGTTGTTCTTGTTTTCAAGAAAAATAAAAAACTGAAAATACGACAAACAATATAACATGCAATATTACATATAAGTACTTAGGTGTTAAAAAACTAAATTAATGATTATAATGATTGATTTACTTAGATATAAAATGTATATGATGTACACGTTCTAGTATAATTTGTAAGTAATTAATAACCATCGATATAGAAGTTATTAAGAGTCGTGTTATTAAGTCTGCATAAAGTTCTTAGAAATACATGATCGTTGCCTCTATAGTTACTGAATATATTTTTATATATTAGAAATGGTAGGAATGAATGATTCAAAAAGGTAAATTGGGGTCTGATTTCCTATGTTCCTTTTTAATAAACCAAATCAATGAAAATAAAAAAGAGGTATTCAAGTAGGCTCCTAAGAGCACTGTCATGTGAAGCTACCATGATTTGGAATTTAGATTCTAGCAAGAAAAATCAACAAGAACCTCAGTAGCTTAATATATTTACTTAAAAATAATATTATAAAATAAAGTACTGAACAATGTTTTTTAAACAAATTGAACTAAAAATATAAAAACAAAAATCATTGTTTATACGATTTACGCATTTATTAAAATCGATACTTTTGTTTTTATTTCAATAATACTGTTAAGAAATAAAGTAAAGTGACAAGTTAATAGGTTTTATATCGATAGATTCGTTTAATCGGATTAAAACTCTTTGTGTAAATCCTGAAAAACAATCAAACAACTTACCTCTGCTCTAGTATGATAAAGTAATATTGAAATAACTTGTTATATTGTACAAGATATAAAATAATTTAAAGTCATTTAATTCAGGAAGCCTGAGCCGGTAGTCATTCTTCTAAAGACATTTTGATGATGTCTCGTTTAGTAATTCATTATGCAACTCTTTCCATTTATATATTCGCATAGTAATAATAATCCGCATATCTATTTTATTACATATATTATCGGTAATAATTATGATAAAACACGAACGTAATTATAAATGCTTAGATTGTAAAATATGTCTCATTTTAGGAATGCATACCCATGGAATTATTATAATTCGATTTAACGATTTTCTGTAATACTTACTTCAGTTGCAACTTTGTCGCTCTAATTCTTATGTATACATATATAATGACTGTAAGATAAATCGCCTCGCTCTGACTGACCGGTTATGTGAACAGATTAAAATAAAAGATTAAGCTTGGAAACGATCTTCGTTTTATAATATACAGCGTAACAGATTTTTTTTGTGAAATTTTGATTACAAAGCAGTCCTTACGTTCAATCCTTAATCTTTATTTTCAACAAATCATCTCGTGCGCACCGAGACAAGTTAACGTACTTATGTGTTTTGGGATAATCGTGACGCT
The DNA here is from genome assembly GCA_963151315.1 of Nymphalis c-album. NCBI lineage: Eukaryota > Metazoa > Arthropoda > Insecta > Lepidoptera > Nymphalidae > Nymphalis > Nymphalis c-album. The sequence continues at coordinate 4,535,920 of OY720590.1, read as the reverse complement.
TGTAAAATGGACAAATATATATACATGCATGCATACATAAATGTACAAATATATGCACATATATATATATATATATATATATATATATATATATATATATATATATACTTCAACAAATCATCTCGTGCGCACCGAGACAAGTTAACGTACTTATGTGTTTTGGGATAATCGTGACGCTTGTAAAATGGACAAATATATATACATGCATGCATACATAAATGTACAAATATATGCACATATATATATATATATATATATATATATATATATATATATATATCTATATATATATATGTACATATATTTGTACATTTATACGTAGTATTCATCCCAAACCTAAGCACACCGACACAAATAAATTTTACTTAAAATACCTTTTGAGATTAGACATATCGACTCGTCCGGCGTGTTATTCTTTACAGCATACAAGACAAATAAATATAATGTATTTCTTTGAATAATGAAAATCGTAAAGGGTATTAAACATTTTTTTTTAAATCGAGTCACAGTGATTGCTTTGTAGCGTCAGCTGTAGTGTAGGTCAACCAGCTTTGGACTTTTGAGCTTTGGAAATTGATCCAGCAGTATAGTGTAATTTTTTTTCATCTCTCCAAGATAATTATAAACTCGGCTATTTACAGTGGTAGACAACAACATAAAATACAAATTTATTTTTTATTACATTACTATTCTATAATTAGCTTTAATATTGAATTTGGGCTTACGGATAAAACAAACTCATACTTCAAAAAAATAAACTAAGTATAACCACAAAATCAACATCATCACCGTTATAACAAAATTAATTCCTCTTGATTAATAAAATGTAATTGAAGTAAGTAATCTGTACTATAAGAGTAGGTAATCATTCCACGCTATCTCTATAGCTCGTATATCTCTTTTACTATCTGATTATGCGTTTCAGTTTCTAGACGGTACCATTTCATGTATCTTGCTTCAGTTCTCGCGATATTCGAGATGAAAGTAATAGGTACCTACTTACGATTATACGTAAATCAGTATATACATATTTATACTAATATATAAAACTGAAGAGTTTGTTGGTTTGATCCAGCTAATCTCAGGATCTAATGGCTCGAATTTAAAAAATATTTTTGTCTTGTATAGTCCTTTTATCGAGGAAGGTTCTAGGCGCCTTACGCGGGTGAAACCGCAGGGCACAGCTAGTATAATATATACACAAACACCTACCCATGACACAAACGCATATCAAAAACACAGAATTCTATTCTGAGAACCTTTCAACGTGAAATTTAGACCTTCTTTGTATATATAAGTAATTGTCTATCGGTTTTGAATAATCAAAACAGTTATGAAGGGTTGAGTTTTATAGATTTATTTATTAATATTAATTTGTATTGTAGATTTATAAGTAATATATTCTCAAAATGCCTATTTGTCTGTAATGTTATTCCTGAAAAACTTGTAACAGTAAAAATTTATTTAAAATACATATAATGCCACTGGTCGATTGATATTTATTAGTCTCTCATATTTGTCCATTTATTTCATTTCGGCGAAACCAGATGTATATACTTTTGAAACTATTATAGCAGTTTATTATGTATTTATTTAAAACAAAATTAGTTATACTATGTAGACAATGCCATAATAAATAATACTAATAGGTACATTCATAATAGCCTGATGGTTTGACGTGAGTATTTACAAAAGCGAATACAACGTGAACAGAATTCATAAGTAATTATAAATATCAATTATTTATATTTCAAATAACTATTGTATTAAATATAACGACACGATAAAATAAAGTAGAGGGACTAATTTGATAAAAAATATGCGGGATCTTAAAACCAAAAGGCTGGCCTTTTTTACTCCGGTGTAGTTTTAAATTGCTATTAAAATGATATTTATTACTGCAAACAAAAAAGTGTGAATAAGTCGAATCACGGCTTCATCTCGAGAGGGCTCAATTTTTTAATCACATTCCTTCACTAAAATAAAAGAATTTACAGTGTATCCTGCCCTATCATGACATCCAGCCGCTAAGTGTAACATCGGTAGTTTTGTGAATATTATTTATGGCATTGGAAATCGTCTCCCACCATAATATTACGTTTACTATTGATAATTATATAACAAATTGGAGTCGTTTTGAAGTAGACCCGTGGTTCGATATACTTATTTACTTCGAGATTTCCAATTAAGTGTCTATGATATGTTTCAATCGATGTCAATGTACTTTAAGTATAATACACCTACTAAGAACTATTATCGTAGATACAGTAAATTAGTTCAGACTTAAAATTTATATTTTATGTAATTATGTTGCTCAGTGAAGGTAGTTAATCTTTTTAGAAATGTCAAACCTATTTCTGAATGAAGTCCTTGTCATCGGTTATTTATGTGATTGTAACTAGTGTTTGACTTTAATTATTTAATTGTATCTATAGAAAAAAAATAACGGTGTCGTTTTAATTTGTGCGTGTTTTTAACAGTATTTTGTTTATAGCCATAAACAGAAAATGAAAATAAAATGTGAAGACTGTAAAACGATGTAAACATATTGTCATATAATTATTACTAAATTAGAAAATTATCAAATTCCTTTTTTTGCTTATTTTAAAAATTAATATGATTATATTTTACAGGTACAGCAAGATGAGTTCCAGTGAATTTAGAATTGAAAGAAATGTGGAGTTATCGGAGGAGACTAAGGCGATCGCTGAGAAGGAGCTGAGAGAAACGCCGGAGAGGGTTCGGGAAGCCATGGAAAGGCTGAAGGAGCTTCTCAAGGAAAACAAAGACTTACATTTTGGAGAAGACGATGAGTTGCTCACGATTTTTCTACGGCCTTGCAAGTGGTATCCTGAAAGCGCTATGGCATTGGTGAGTACTTACTGATTCAATAAATTTGCATTGAATTATGGAATATTAATTATAAATAAGTTATAAATTTCTTAAACTGTATAAGTAAAAGTAACCCGTACGCTGAGAAGTTTGCGTAACTTAAGAATAATGACGTTACAGTTTGAGCAACGCTTCAATTACAAGCGTTTACGATCCAGTCCGATTGGTCCGTCCTAGACCTCTATCGTTTATGTTTTGGGTATGACATAACTTCAAACTAGATTGAATTTCACAGCTATGTAATAAGGTTACAGTGGAGCAGACGATAAATTGCAAGATATTTTTAATTATAAATTATACGTTTTTTGGTTCAGACGATTGATGCGAACTTAATATATTATTATGTATGCAACTTGCTTATTACAGTTACTTGGTACATACATACTTGGTACAAGTGTTCAACATATTTAATAACTGTGATTGGTTAATGTGGATTAGACGGTCACTATAATATCTAGGTAAATAGAGGATATTTTAGTTTCAATACATATTCGAATATTTTTTTTTAATTAGATAAAAACCAATAATGATAAAGGAATCTTTTAAATGTGATTTGATAATTAAAAACAAAATAAGATTAATATATATATAACTAAAAAATTAATATATGTATAACTAAAAAAGTAAATACACAATAACCACTAAGCTAGGATAGATGCAAATTATTATTTTTCAATGTGATAGAAAGTTAGAGCTTTCATACTTTCTTGTATATTATAGACTATGAGAGACATGACTGAACCGGACTTAATTTCACTTTAAAGAGGGAAATGTAAATCATATTAATATCTTGCCTACATTTACTTACTCATGCCACTTTAGAGGTCATTAGCCAAATTTTACTGCAATTGCATGTTTATCGTGAAAAAACAATGTCAACAGTTCAGTAACTTTTTTATTATGCAATTCAATATTTATGTTATACGTGGTTGATAATTACGACTCTGAAGAAAATCTATTTATTTATCTCTGTATATTTATCTTTAGCTATTATTCATTAATTAAATAATTTAGGGTAATTGCAAACTATTGATTTTTTTTTCTAATTTACACTTTTTTTTTAAAGCGACGTTTAAGCGACTTTGTTTATGCATAGGTAGCTATATCTATATCATTGCTCAAACGCAGTACACAGTCCATTGTACATCCTACGAACTTTACCCTCGACATGATTTTATACCACTAGGTACAGAGTTATTTCAAATTATTGTTGTTTATTAACACGCTTTTATTAGCTTGACCTGGATGTATCTATGTAACGGACGGCCGAATACTGAAACGTCATTTAAATATTAAATGCAACTTAATTATTTGAGACGCCGTTAATTTTGAATTTCGCATACTAATTTAGGAGCTTTTCAATGTTAAGTAGCGTTTAACTTTGAGGGGCGTTTCTGTATTCGGCCGGGAATCTTTCAATGCAATTTTCACCCACTTCAAGACGTCCAATTGATTTGAAAATTTGCATACGTATTAAAGACCGATGACAATATAAAAATTTATCTGTCCCATCACCCTGTGTCAAAGACACAAGACCCCCCATCCCAAGTTATCGTGCAGTCGGGCCGAGGCCGTGCCGCCTGTTTTTTAGTTTTTTAATATATAATTTATATTACAAACCGTGTTGAATTGACACTGCACTAAATTAATTAAAATATAATATAACTTATACCTGGATAAATAGAAATTGAGAATTAAAGCATTTATTAATAAAACTGAGATTTTAAATGTTTTAAATGAACGTGTACTTGAGGCGTTTTAAGATAAAATATTTGCATTCTGTAAGAAATGTTGAACTCAGAAGAATCGGGTTTCATTCAGGATAGAAACAACAGACCGAAGATAGGCTAATGGGGCAATGTCAAAGGGCATTGCATATCAGCAACTGATAAATTTATCAGCATCGCCCTGGTGTGACATCAGCGGTTATAAATAACAACTTGTCAACTTTATCTCTGTACTTACTCACGTATGATTTTTTTCATTTATTTTTCAGAGTTTGTCTTTGAATGACTAATTTGTAAAGAAACAGTAATTTATGTATCTTTAATGTTTAAAATATAGTAAATCTTTACACCTTTTAACGTCTGAAGATATTATGTTAGAATTGCTATTGTTGTCTAAGTAATCTATGTTACATATTATATTAAACATTTTACATTCTTGAATTGCAATAGAAAACATACTTTTGTAAATGTTGTGATAACTAATCATTTGCTGTTGGAACATACGGAAGATTCGCAATACGTAGTCTACTATCGGTCGAATTAATCGTTAGAGAAAATTACCTTCAAGGTCCTACTTAGTTATTAGTAGGACCATTCGTACGCGCTCGTTTAACAGAACAAAACTATTGTGCTACAATAAATAATATATTTGCTTCAAATAAAGGACACTAACATGATTATGTTCTTAAAATTTTTTGTACCGTTTTTGCAGGCGTTTTTCTGTAAGTATTTTTGGATTTAATCTTTCAACTAAATTTCAAACCAGTACTACAAAATTGGGCTGATATTTTGCTTCTACTTATTTGTCCAAATTAGTTTGGCTAATTTTGAAATTAATAAGTTTTTTAATTGTAATTTCTTTTCCGCGTTACACACCTAGAGAGTGATGTGTAGTGCCTAGCAATAAAAGTGCAACCAACCCCTATCGACCTTAATCAGCAATAACTGTGTTAGGCAACAGATAAGCACCAATTAAGGAATCTTTACAAACAAATAAGATTAGTTTAGTGCACTTTGTACACTTATGTTATCTTTTGTTTATCTCTTTCTGATAGAACCGAGTGACCGAGGTTTGTCTGATAACTCGGATCCGGTACCCGGACGAATACATTAGAAATGTAAAACAAAGAGAATATTGAAATGATAAAAATCATAAATACGTAACTTTCTTTTGTAATTTTTGATATATTTTTACACACAAAAATAAATATGTACCTAATAGTTATTTTTTTATATGTGTTGTATTATCAAAAATTGTGAATAGAATAAAATGGCAAATACTCTATTTATTTGGTTCGTGTAAGTTCAAAATAATATTCTATTAATGAATTGAAACACTATATAAAAAATTATGAGTATAAAGCACTCAATGTAAATGCACTCACAAAATTGATTAATTATTAGCAAACCATCATGGATTTGAGTGTTTCGTAAAAAAATAAATATGTTAGTAGTAAATAGAATAGTCGTATAATAAAATCAATACAGCATAAAGGCAGTTATGCATATATTAAATCCAATTACTAAATTGTAGTTAACTAGTTATTTTTTATAGATCATTTAAATTCTATTGGTAAGTAAATGTTACGTTACGTCACATTACTTATGTACAACGAAGATTGATGGTGAAATTCAAGTCAGGTCGATGAGGCGTTGCATGAATGAATAATTATTGTACTTAGATTAATTATCTTTTTTATTAGTATATACAGGAGATAAGAGTATATGAAAAATCATAATAATTCTGTTTATTTAATAATTATTACTAACATAATTATTTATTAGTTATTAGTTTTCATTAAAACGTCTGTTTAAAATTATTATATTTATTATGTATAATATTGTGTTTTATAATCTGTGTCATATGTTTTTTAGAAACTTTAATGGTGTTAGTATAATTACACGTAAATTTATTAACGGGGATACGATTAAGCAAGCCCCACACTAGTGAAGGCACGGAAGAGTACGTGTTGACTGGTTGCTAGTTTATTCGCAATCAGACGTTAACCTCTCTCTTGGGTAACCATACTAATTCATGCCGACCAGACTTTGCCTCTTGAATACGGCAACAATGTTATTATAAAACTAAGTTGCATATGCTCAAGGTCATTTCGTATTCCTACGCAACAGTGTACCTATTGTAAGAGTTTGATATGTTTTGCTTAATTACTAACCAGTGCATACGAGTACCTAGCTAAAGAGGTGTCCTACTTTTAGAACTTATTTTGTAGTTTTTTTTTGTAGTTGTAAAAATTGCAAAGAAAAAGTAATATAGTAACTAGTTAGTTTTTTTTTGGCGCTACATACGTATTTTACGATTAATTGCGTACTTACTTAGTATTCGTTTTTGCTAGTGGTTATGGTAATTACGACGTTTTTGTCACATGTGAATGTTAAATTGACTTTTTTTAACATAAACATACGTAGGTTTGTATTTATTAAAAAGCTGTAAAATAAAATATACGAAAGCAATAAATTACCCTATGAAATGAAAATTTGATCGTTTACCTTAAAACCCTTGTGATAAAATTGAATACAATAAATTATATCGTAAGAAATTTACATGATTGCTCACTTTTCATATTATCGAAAGTAACAAGGAAATGGCAGACATTATGTTTTGTTCAGCAATGTAAACTGTTCCTTTATTATGATAACAACCTTATAACAACATCACATTATAAGACCTCATATCAATTGTTCGAATAATGTTCGAAATATAACATAAACGAAAAATTATATAATTCTACATTTATTGAATTTCGGTGTTTACAAAGAAGATAAAACATTATTTTTCTATATTTAAATTGTTTCAAACGTATGACTTCGCAAAGCATTTAACAGTTGTTTGAAGTATCTCTGTTATTACGATTATTAATACTTATAAAGACATGTTTCAATTTATTTATGTAATAATAAAATGATGGCAATCAATTTCGAATTTAATCTAAGGACGTCGAATGAGGCTATTTTGATCGCAATCACATGGCAATCAAGTAGACACGCGAAAAAGAAAAGGATTATTCTGAAGGGCAAACAGAATATAACATGATTTAAATTTAATTTATATTATAAACTACACTTTTTTATTATAACTTAGATTTATGCTAAAAATGTATTAGTCGGCTGTATGTGATTTGATCATAGAAAAGAGTCGACTCTACATTTGTCTTAAAAATGTTAGAATTTAAAATGATATATTTTATAATAATAATATCTTACATTATCCATATTACAAATAATGCATGTGATATTAAGAATGATATAAGGACCGTTTTAAATGATATTATTAAATTTTAGATGAGACGAGTAGCTGAGTTCAAGCGTGAAAATGCATGTCTCTTGGATGGCCTGTTACCAGAACACGTCAAGGAATCTTTTCTTGAGCACAAAGTCGTGAATGTCATGAAGGGCCGCGACGATAAGGGGAGGAGAGTTCTAATTGTCAGCGTTGGAGGTAGGCGAAAACATATATTATTTAGAGCTTGACATACCCTTCAATTAAAAAGAAATCTGCATTACTTGCGAGATTCATAGATAATGCACGAATGTATGTCAGAAGAAAACCGTTGCACAAAATAGAATAATTACGTTTATAGTATAATTTTTGAGGAGATGGTTAGGAGTTTATTACACCACGCTGCTCCAATGCGGGATTGGTGGAACTTAGTGTATAAATACACATACACATGTGGCAGAATTTCAGTGAAATTTTACTCATACAAGTTTCCTCACGATGTTTTCCTTCACCGTTAAGCACGTGATGAATTATAATCACAAATTAGTCATATGAAATTCAGTGGTGCTTGCCCGGCTTTGAAGCCACGTTCATCTTTTACGATTCACGCGTTCTTACCACTGGGCCATCTCGGTGGCACCTTCACCTCACAAGAGGAGAAGAGGCCTTAGCCCAGCAGTGGGACATTCACATTGTTACTGTATAATACATTTTTATATTTAAACTGTCACTCATAGAGTACAATGTTTCTGTAAGTTAATGGATAAATCTAAACAACATAACGATAAAAATAATCCTAGTATGTGTAAGCGTATATTATTTCATTTGATAATAAATATATACAGAGAAATATTAAAGTTAATGATCTATTCAGTTATATACCATCAACTTTAATGTGCGTGAATATTATTACTATTATGGACAAAGAAGTTGACAAATGGTGAATAGGAAATCAAATATTTTAGAGGTTTTAAATATTTATGCATGCAAAAATTAATGACAATACAAAAACATACCTTTTTATATGTTAAAATTATATAACTTAATACTTATGATTATATTCATATAATTCAACAATTATATTAGCATTTAATACCCGAGGGTTATTTATTAAGCGGACTATTTTTTTAGGTACATGGGACCCTAAGAAAGTGTCCGCGGATCAGTTGTTTAAACTGTTCTACTTGATCCACGAGGCGGCCATGCTAGAGCCAGAATCCCAAGTTCGAGGAACTGTCGTCATCATGGATTTCCATAACATGGGCTGGAGTCAGGTATGTACATCGCTACTGTTATATTTATTACTAAGCGTATGAGTTTATCTTTATCATTACTAATTAGATATCTAATTAGTTTATTTCAAAACACTTTATTCAATGTTGAAGTATTATTCTTTGTTATTCATGTCAAACTGTCTAATAGCCTCACACAAGCGATCCTTTGCATTTTTTTAAAATTTAGCAACAAGCATTTTGAATGCTTTCTGGGATCCCGCTGTAGAACCCTATACATTGCCCTACAAAAGAGTTACTGACTCTATGCAGTGGAGTATTTAAAAATACCTGTAGTAATATTTTTTATTCAAATATAAATATAGTCGATTTAACTAAAAATAATTGCAATTAATAAAATTACGTTACTGCAATTTATAAAAAAAATAGAATATGATACTTTTGCTTAGTTAAGGCTTTCATAATTGTTGTTTATTTAAAAGTATTAGGTTACAAAAATAGATAGACACACGTAAAACTAAAATAATATCTAGTCAAATCATACGTCATTTTAATAAATCATATTTTATAATCAAAAGCATAAAAAATCCTTGATAGTCCTCGATAATCCTTTAGGTTTTTGAGAAGAAAGTTAGATAATTAATAAAATTTAATCATTTTTAAATCTAGAACTCTATTAAGGATTTTTTGTAAAACACATTTATTTTTATATACTACTACATCGCCTGGCGCATGCAATTTTTTTCTTAAATTTGTTGCTGCAGTTACTTTGAGAATTGGTAATACCTACACATACAACAACATACGTACACACAACTATAAAATATTAGTAATTTCAGTAAGAACAGTGCTATCTTAATTCAAGAATTATGATTTTATTTATATTAAATTTTAGTTATAAATTATTTAAACATATATATATATATTGTTTTATCGATATAGATATCTAAATCAAATTCAGTATATATTTATACTGAATTTGATTTTATAATAATTAAAAAATAAGGATCCACCCGATAACATTATAAAAAAAAACTAAGAGCATACACACATCACACAAGGGCACAACACTTGTTTAATCAATTAATTTGAGAACGAAACTATAAATTACCTAATACGTTTGATTTTTCTGGCTACGGCCTCGGTGGGTTGCAGGACTAGGTACGGTCGAAGATAGATTATACTACTTAAAATGGCTAAAACTAGAAGTGCATTTGTGCTAAATCACACTACACTTACACTTCGTACACTTCGTATATTTGAATACCTAGATACATATATGTGCATAATATATTTAAACTATCAAACAAATAAATATACCTAATTAATATAAATTCAAGTGAAAATCATTATACATGAAATTCCTAAATATTAAAAGGTCTTAATGACAAACAGAAGCTTATTTTAAACTTTCTCATATATTTTTAGTTTGTCAATAATGATATGTTTTAAATCAGTCCGTTTTCCTTTGCGTCGAAGGTTTGGCACGCTCGTATTGTTTTCAGGAATGTATTTAAAGGTCATCATTTGTTGTATTTACATAAAGAATCGATCAAATTGGCATAATTTAGGTTTGTTGAAGTTAATGTGACGTTAATATTAGGTTTTGCGATTTAAATTTCTTTTTTAAATTACAATTAAAGAATTTTAGCGATTTATCATTAAAGATGTAAAAATCATTGATTTTTAAATTTACATTTGCTAACTTCGCTTTCACTGCGCGTACGCATAACGCATGCTGATTACAAAATATTCATGTGAATGGATATGAGTGTTGTTGACATTCTTATTTATAAGTTTTATACACTTCTTATTATGTGTACGATAAGTAAGTACGTAGTTCATTGTCTTGAAAAAAATAGTATTTATCTTTAGATATTAGATTAGTAAAACTGAAAGTATACATAAAATAAATGTATAAATAAGGTATATAACACAAACATAAATACTATATTGAAACCATTTGACAATACGTAATTAGCAGTGTTCTTAGTCGCATTATTTTTTTTAAAAACAACACCCGTTGTGTATTGTGACTCACGACTCCTTAACAAAGTGTTTTGGTAGAAGGTAGAAGCAAAGTACAGAAATGACAAAGTAAGCATATTAAACAAAGATACGTATAGTACAAAGACACTCCATTGTGTCTTTATCGTTTAGTTGCGTTGTTACAAAACGCTTGTATATTAGATTTATTACGTTACTAGGGCACGTGTCTTGACTTCTTCTACTTGGACTAGTTACAGGACAATGATGAATGCATCTCGTTTCCTATCTTTATTAAAATGTTTATTTACAGTAATACTTTCTTAAATATATTTCTGCAATATTTTTGTCTAGTATAGATGTTGACAAATGCAAGTGTAGCCGTTGGTTCTGCGCCTAAACTCTTCTCGGTAGTGTTAGGTACTTCGCCCCAACGTATTATGAGAGTGACGGAATTTTTCTAGTCTTTATTTTATTTACGCAATGCATATAAAACAATTGGGTACATATAAATTTCCCAAACAGGATTTGATAAACATTGACCTTCACTTACTGATATTATGTACTTCTACTTACAAATGGATAATAAAAATATCGATTAATGTTATCTTTAAAAGTGAGGTATTTTGAAATCATGACAATGACAATTTACATATAGTGATAATCGTAATCGAAGGACAGGTGTTTGATTTTTATAAAATACATTATAATCATAATGCTGTTTCTGTGTAAAATTTTGTTAATGGATAAGTTACTTCAAGAAACCTCAGCTAACCTTAACCTCAGAGTAGTAACAACATATAGTGTATCGATTAAATTCAGACAATATTTTCAGTTCAAATGGCGACACGAATAAAAATTAATGAACGTATCCCTCTTAATTCAATAAGTTAGGATAATCTTACTAAAGATCTCAATGGTACTCTTTCTTCTTCTTTTATATCACATAATTATTATAGTATTACTTGCTAGTTAAATAATAGCCAATCCTTACTAATATTATAAATGCGAATGTATGTTTGTTTGTTACGTTTTCACGCCTAAACCACTAAGCCGATTTTAAAAATTCTTTCACCAATGGAAAGCTACATTATCAACGAGTAACATTGGCTATACTGTGTCCCCGAATTCACACAGGAACGGGAACTCCGCGAGTGAAACCGCGGGCAAAACTCTAGTAAGATTATATATATATATATATAATTACGAAAGTTATACAAATCTAATATTTAATGTTTTTTTCGTGAATGAAGTCAAGGCCGGAATATAGGAGAAATTTAAAGACATAATTTGTTTTCTTCTAGATAATATTACTTCACTATATTTTTAACTTTAACTTCTTTTCATTTTAAATAGTAAAATAAAGACACATTTTTATTTACAAAAAAATATCGTCTATCTATTTCTTAATAATCCGATCCGATCCAATTGTGATTAATATATAGCTTTTCTGCTATATCAAAACCAAACTAAATTGTTAAATTTTGTCCCATTAGTCGATAATTAAATTATAGAATAGGAAAACGATCACGCTTCGATTGGATTGCCGTAAAATAAAAAAATGTTAGTAGATTTTCCCCTTAGTAATACAGCGACAAGCATAATCCGATTTCTCAATATTATAGAGACGATAATCCAAATGTGTGATAAGTAGAACCTAATACCTATAGTCAATTAAATCAACAAAATCAAATGACCTTACGTTTACAGTACAATAAAATCCTGATTGTAATAGAAACTTTATATAAGACGAGTTTATATATGCGGATCACGTCTAAGTTGTTATTGTTGTTTGAACATTATCGATCGATAGAACATAAACGAATATAACTCTACTTCCTCACTTGGGACGTCCTGTTAATATTGCAGAAAAGATATCCTATGTACTACATATATATAATAAAAAGTAAATATATGTATCATTTAGTATTGAGAGGAAAATCGTAAAGCAAGGTTTTGGCTCAAGGAGCATCACGTCCGAGGCTGTGGAATGATTTCGTATTCCTTGAATGTATAATATTTTCTTAAGTGTTATCTCGTGGTCAGTCATCAGTAATATTATCCGTCTCCCTATAAAGATTTTGTTTACAATGGATTTCGCGTATTAAGCCGTTTGCTCTGTTTATTGTTACAATAAATATATTTAAATAATAGTTTAAAATATTTGTTGTTGGATGCGATTACTGTTAAATAGGTGGTATCCGTTCAGTATATACATTATATTATTATTATTTTTACATACATAAGTAGTTTTAGGCTCTTTTTAGTAATTTATAGTCAAGATATTTGTAAATATACGCATATAATCCACATTAACAAATATATTAGCTTTTCCTTAATTGTATTTGTTCTAAATATATTTAAAGCAGTTTTGAGTTTTATGAATCGTTTACATATGATAATAGACAAATATTTTAGGTAAACTTCCGTTCATTGTCAAAAGTGAGTAGGATACGTTATTTCCTTTACGAAAGAAGGACATACGCGAACGGACGACGCAAATTGTTCTTTGTAAATATATACCCTTTCAAGTTTGTTTATCTGATCTGTAATGACCTCTTCGAGTCCACCACAATTAGGTTTTGTGTTACATGTGTCGGTTTATCTTAATTGTCAGTATATTTTAGCTTCATTACAACTAAAACTGATGGGTAATTGTGTCTTATTTATCATAATCTACAATGAATGGAATTTTTGTTTGAAACTTTTTAGTATGTTACCTATTTGGAATAATAAATCAATACATCACTACATATTATAAAACAAGTCCCCCCCCCCGGCCCCGTCCCGCTGTCGCCTACTGTGAAGGGTATATACGATTTTTTTAGGAATATTTACTCTGCTACTCGGGCGAATCCGGGGCGGATTGCTAGTCTAAAATAAAGTATTAAAATTACAATATGTTATTAAAATAATTGTTTTTATCATAGCAATAGTGACAAATTATCTAAATTATCTAGACCAAAGGTTAACAAATCAAATGATAAGAAAGAAATTTTATAATTACGATAAGTCGGTCTAATCAAACAATCAAAGTTATGTTACAATACAAAACTAATATAATATTACTATTATTTTACGGCCAAGCATTAAGTATTGACTTAATGCTTGGTTCATAGTTAATTTTCTTACGAAATGCAACCTTTTAACGGTTAAAATTATTATGGCTCTTTACCTACATCGTTGCTTAATTTTTCTTAAAAATATTTAATTAATCTTGTGATAATATAGATGTAGGCTAAAATATTAAATAAATAATGATGTACGATAAATGCTGCACGTTTATCAGTCGTGATACTATCGCGATTGCATGAATTTATTTCAATCTTAGTCAACACACTAACACTTATCGCAATTTGTTTTGGAATGAACGCAAAACTGTACTTAAATTTTTTCGTTCCTTCTTACCTGGTCAGAATCTGGTTTCCAAAATTCTGGATACTAGTTTTTGTACTCGCAGGTTAACTTTTCGTATAATGTAAGATAAAACCAGTCTGAGAAATGAGCATCATACATCAGGTTGAGAACATCAATACAATTTTTTCTATACCTTAGGTAAAATTCTTGGAAGAGATATCGAAATGCGGGTTTTAAATCTTAGCAAGCATATTAATGATTTTCATGTACTTAATGGGTTTTACGATTCATGTCGTGTATTGAAATAAACGATAAAGGAAAATCACACGAGGATATGTTTGTTTCCGTTCGGAAGAAAATGTTATTGTGACACGCATCTTTACCAAACCATTTAAACAATGTAATTTATAGATTGCCATTCATTTTTTATCTCTTACACCTATATCTGTTTAGAAATGTATGTATTTTTATTATATTTATCTGTAAATAAGTGTTTATTATTATTATATTTTGGTTGTATTTTACTCATAAATGTTGTTTTACAGACAATGGGGCTTACACCGGCGTTCTCCAAACGTCTGCTGACTTTCATTCAAGATGCTATGCCTCTTAGATTAAAAGAGGTGCATTTTGTAAAGGAGCCTATGATTTTCAATGTCGTATGGAAAATGTTTAAGCCTTTGATTAGAGAAAAACTAAAGACCAGAGTAAGTAAACTACACATTTTATTCATTTTGATACATTACGCTCATATTTTATTTTATTTCAATACATACGATCAAAATCAGATAATTACGAAAGAAAAATTGTGAATAAATAGTTAGTCTTAACTTGATGTAAGAAAGAAAACAGGTAGATGTTATATATTTCTTCAAAAAAATCGCCAAACATATATGTAATGCAATTTTTTAACATATTTTGGTATAATTTCTAGATTTTCTTCCACGGCTCGAAGATGCCATCTCTCCACAAACACATCGCACCAACGCATCTGCCAGCCGACTATGGCGGCGAGTTGGACGCCATCGACTACGGCGCCGCCGACTGGTACCCCGTAATCAATGATGTACTTCCCCACATTAACAACTGGAATTCATATGGATTCGTCAAAAAGGCGTAATTCATATCCATTCATTTAGTTTAACAAACCAAACTTAGTAGACTGTTGACAATCGTATAGTTGGTTTTTTAGTCTTAGTTAGCTATTTGCCATAATTAAAATCATTTATTCAGAGTAATCGAGGTAATGCAGACGATTATTTCCTTTATTTGGTTTTCAAAGTTTTATATACATCGTAAATTATAAAATATTTAGACTTTTTCATTTAGTATAATATTAGAAGTTTTATTTTGTTTGAGTACTTATTCGTACAATATTGTGCCTTATTATATTTAACAATTATATTTTTAAATGAATTTTCATATACATATTTATAAGTGGATGTTTTTAATATAAATTAGTGTATAATTAATGTAAGGACAGGTATGAATATAGTAAACAGTATGAATTTAATAATAAACTTTCATGTACAAATTATAATCATTTAATTTTTATTTATAAAACATTATTGATGAATGTTATTCTATTGTCCTGAGGTAGGAATACAAAGGCAATCGTTTTCATATTATATCATAAACAAAGGTCAAATGTGTGAATGCTTTTTAATTGTTACATTTAAATTTTCATGACTTATATATAATGTATACTTATATGAAATATTTTGCTCAAATCGTTTATAATAATCATGTGGTTTTGTCGTGTAAGATATTTTAAATTAATCAAATTACGTCTATATTTATGCATTGTTATAATGAAAGATATAAAATATAATGAAAGATATTATAAATTAGAAGACAAGATTATAGTTTCTAAGCGTTCGTCAGTTGTTGTTTAAAATAAATATATTAAATGAGGTTTGAGCGGATTTCATGACATTTGTTGTAATACAATTGTTTATATTTTTTTATACTTTGAGAAATTGATTAATAAAGGCTGTGAATGAAAAAAAATACAATGGTTATGATCACCAGTTTGTTTCGTACAATATATTTCAAAATATTTTCTATAATATGCTGTAAAAAATGAATGTGTGTTTATAGAAACAATATAATAGTTCACATGATATAATTAATTCAGATGTAAACGAATACGATCCACGAGGCTAACACAAATAAATCATTTGAAATGGTTTCTTGTAAGTGACTTGCTGACAAAGGTTAAATAAGTCTGAATAGGCATTGATAAAAAATCTTAAAACTTAAATTCAATATTTGTATGTTTTGTATGTGTTGATATGTAAAAAATATAAGTGACTGTATATTATTGTGTTTCATTTCTCAATATCTCGAGTAGTATTTTCACTTGCAATGAGTGGGTAAGTCATCAAAAATTCTATCGCCGGATAGCAAACATTTGTATTGCAATGTTTGTTATTTTTTAATTAAAAATAAAATAATAAATGTTGATGATGATAAAATATTGTGTTTTAATTGCCTCGACCGAAGTGAGCAGATTAAAACGTGAAAAGGTGCTAGGTTCAAAACCCGGGTGGAGTCAATACTCAATCGGGCGATGCTCGTTCTCGTAATTTCCTCATGCCCATGTCGACATTTCGGACTCGGCCGAGAGGCTTAGATTTCATGTCTACTACCATAAGATTGTTTAGTTTTGAGCACTCACCATCTGACTAAGAATTTATATGGACTTATCAGTCAAGTGTTATAATTAGTAAATCAAAAGAGAAAAATGAAATACATATTGACATTAGATTATTCGCTACAAAGAGCATGCGATCGCAAAGCTTATCAAATACCTTGGACTAGACACCTAAGTACTACTCTCCTTTTGGTTCTTCTCTACATACAGAACCGATGGAAGATATGTTAATATAAATCTGTAAGCTGATGATTCAAAAGTTGTGTAGAATGTAGAAAGTATATTTCGAGTTTATTTGAAATGTCCCCAAAATTCTACAATATTCAATTTAGACATTATTATCTTGTTCGTTTACTTGGTGGTAGAGCTTTGTGCAGGCTCGTCTGGGTAGGTACCACCCACTCATCAGATATTCTACCGCAAAACAGCAGTACTTGGTAATGTTGTGTTCCGGTTTGAAGGGTGAGTGAGCCAGTGTAATTACAGGCACAAGGGACATAACATCTTAGTTCCCCAGGTTGGTGGCGCATTGGCGATGTAAGCGATGGTTAATATCTCTTACAATGCCATTGTCTATGGGCGTTGGTGACCACTTACCATCAGGTGGCCCATATGCTCGTCCACCTTCCTATGAAATAAAAAAAAAACTATTTACCTCATTTATACATACTATTTTCTCAAAACTAGTATCGAAAATATAAAGCAAGTATTTATTCCTTATTTTTATTAATAAGCGCCTGTAAATAAAATTATTGCAAAAACATAACTACTCGGCTACAATTGATAGCTATTTTATTAAAAAAGGATAGAACGTCGCTTCGACGTAATCGTCGTTGGAACATTCAATATCGTCTATATTCAACACTGAAACAGTAAATTGACTGATTTGGGTGATTTGAGCTCATACTTTAGTCATTGTGTACTTATATTTATGTATTACTTTTGTCAATGTAGGTACGCTTTTCGTGGATTTGTAAATTTGTTATTTGTGTAGTTCTCAATAACGTAACAGCCAATTTATATAATTTCAAAGCCCCGTATTTTTCCTTTCACCGCAAAAGTACTAACAATAAGTAGATTTTATGCATTAATACAAAAAATATCACACTTTTTTTAATCATACATTGACTAATAATTAATTAATTGTAAAATAAAAGACTGAGTGCGGTAGTAATAAATTGATACAACACTTCTGAAAAGTAATTGATATTTTTTTCTTATAAAATAACAGCTGAAGCTGAATGTAATATTGTTTGTATGATAACCACCATAAAAATATTCCTTTTCAGTGCTAGTATATTTTTAGTCGTATTAAGATATTTAAACAGTTTTATATAATATTATGAACATATAATCCATAATATAAAAAAAGGGTTAATATTATGTAAAATTTGAATGAAATATACTATCGTCTAAGAAATCAGACATAAACCTATTCATTTTGTTCGTCTAATTGTAATTGGAGTTGAGAATGTAATTTATACTTACAAGTAACGGTCAAGAGTGAGGTCAAACAGAAAGTACATTTAATTGATCCATATTATGACGATGTTGTCTTATGGAATAAAAATAGCATCTATGATATTATAAAAAAGCGGATTATATTTTCGATTGACAAATACATCATTTATTATTTTTATTTGTAATTCATTATTTTATGTATATTTAAAATAACTAACGAATTTTATGAATTTAAATAATTAATTTCTATATTATTATTTGGCTTTTAATATAATAAAGGCAAGCATATTGTAAAGTAGTTCAAGGTTCAAATTTAGCACAGATACATTTTTCTTTGTTTAACTTGCAAGCAAGAAGAACAAACAAACAATAGTTGTACTGTATCGACTACTTAGCATTGAATATGCCGCGCACTGTAGAACATTGTTAACTAAAACAATTATTATTAAGAGTCGCTGCTAAACCAAATAAGAAAGCTTTCATGAATAAATAAGAGCTATGCGATAAGTAAATTACGTAGTACTAACCTGTGAATAAGGCCTGTGAATGTCCCACTGCTAAGCTAAGGCCTCTTCTGCTGTTTTTTTTTTAAATTACGTACAGAATATTAATTATCGAAAAAGGTTTTATATCTTAATAAATTTATAGAACGTAAGAACGTAAGTTTATTATTTTCATTCAAGACTTTTACTCGAGATACCTAGTAAGTATGTAACATGTATATACTTCTGACTGCTTTGTTGGTCTAGTAGCTAGTTTATGACCTCTCCGATCCACGTCAAAGATGGCCATTGCGGGAATTTTAGTGGGAAAGAACACCACAGAACTCAATTCTGGTTTATTAGGCCGCTTGGTCCCGAGGTCCTGGATTAAAATCAAATTGGTACCACCCAATCATCAGGTATTCTAACGCAAAACAGCAGTACTTGCCATTGTTGTGTTCCGGTATGCAGGGTGAGGGAGCCAGTGTAATAACAGGCACGAGGGACATAACATCTTAATTCCCGAGGTTGGTGGCGCATTGGTGATATAAGCGACGGTTAACATATCTTAAAATGCCAATGTGTATGGGCGTTGGTGACCACTTAACATAAGGTGGCCCATATGCTCGTAACCTACCTATGCTATAAAAAATAAATAAAATAAAGATCAGGCCAATACTACATTATTGGTTTTTTGTCGGTCAAGAATATCTCAGTACCAGCACTGAGTTTGCACGTAGAGCCTTGGTGCTGGGCCTGAATTCTCTCCGGTCCAGTCGGAAAGGTGTCCCATCGGATTACGAGAGTAAGGGAATAGATAACACACCTATGGTGCGCACTCATTATAATATCGTATGCGTCATTTATCAGAATAAAAAAAGGTGCCAGGTGGCCCGGATTTTATTATTTTGCAATAATAGTTTACTACTTATCCGCGAATCTGTAACTTGCAGCGACTATACAGCATCCTAAATATGTTAGTTTCAGGGGCATATATTTTAAATTAAATATGTGCTATCAAAAACAATCTCTTTTTAGTCCGTTATTAATATAAAGTAAAGTTAAATATTATAAGTGTCTTTGTCTTTTTATGATATGTTTTGCATAACACATAATAAATGTATGTATTACATATGTATTTTATATTTGGTAAAATGCTATTTAAGGAAAATATTTATACATTATTTAATAAAATACTATTTTACAATTAAAATCGGCTGTCAAAATAAAAACCTGATAAATAATATATTCAAATTATAATAGTGCGCTATTTCAAAATTGATAGAAAAAGATTTTCGGCTGTAATATTAATTTCTTGTAAGCATATCGTCTTAGTAGTGCTGGTAAGCTATGGTGGTGGGACAATCTCCGTTATGTTGAGTTTGCGCCGGTAGCGGTACTGGTCACTGCTTCCTATCAGTTGCGTGCGCGCTTTTTCTCGCTCTACTCATACATACATCTCGTAAAAATAAATAAATTTAATTATTAATTGTTAGTTAAAACCATTAATTAAAATAAAATTTCAAATAACACATATTGAACTTTATTCGCGCGGATGTTTTCGAATTTGATTTCTTAAGTGACGAAATAATAGATCGTGTAATTCGTGCCAAGTTGCTCAACTAGCTTAAATCTCGGTGAAGGGTTTGCGACAGTAGTCGGCCTAATATATGGAAACTGGTTTTTATGGGAACAAAATAAAAACATAAAATTAAACTTACATATCTTGCTACTTATAAATTTAACAGGAACAAAAATAAGTAGTAAAATGAGTTTACAATTTGAATCGGATGGCACTCCTTTCGTGATGTGGGCGGACCATAAGATAAAATTGGAAAATTCGCCAATAACAGAAGATTTCTACGTTAGAAAAGCAAGAAATGAATTAAGAGAAACGCCAGAAAATATTGAAAATGGCCTTAAAGATCTCAGAAACCTTCTTAAGAGTAAGTAAAAATTACAATATTTTAAAGCAAGCTATAAAGTCATTTTAAAGGAAGCTCTCTCGCGTCTCCTGTTATTTATTTCTATAGACGTTCTCTATTCTATTCTGCTCTGCTCTTGTTTTTAATTAATTGAAGATTTTATTTTCGTTATTGTTTTATCCAAATATTTAAAAAAATATTTAATTATTGTCACTATTTCTTTGGTTACAGCAAAATCTTATAGATAAGATAGATCAATTTTTTTAATCGTAATTAGTATTAAAATATTTGTTGATAAATAATAATTTTCGTTTTATATATTAATAAATAATCATATAATATTTGTTTGCATTATAATTCCGAAAACGTATTACCTACATAAATTATATTAAGTTATTTAACTCAACGATATAAAAGAAAGTGTTTTACCTACAGCTTAAATGGAAACAATAATATTTGGACGAAATGGAATCAAAGATAAAATAAAGAATAAATTAAATTTAAGCTTATTTATTGTTCACAAGAAGGAATTAATATTAATATCATATATTATACAAGTATATGCAAAAAAATACTTGTTGATCGACATAATTATCTAAATTAATTGCTAGTAATTTTTTTTCCTTAAAATTCTGAATATGTTAATATATATATAACAATAGTGATTAAGGTATAAATACTGAGCAAGGTATTTTTTTCAAGTTTTTCTACACAAAATACTCGAAATATAATTATCTGACGTTATTATATCCGAGTACGTAATTGACAATAAAAAAATTCTCAACTAGTCATATCATTTTAAAAGAACAAAGTCTGTCGTGTCATCGTAGACGTAGATGGCAACTAATTAAGTAATTGATCTCGCTTCGGGAATATTAATTATCTTGTCAGTATTGAGTATTCAGAAGTAATGATTGTCAGACTATAATGATGATACAAAAAATCTTTTTACTAGATTGATGATGAATTTTTGCTCGCGAGTATGCAAAATTTAGGTTTAAAAGATAGTTTTTATAAATATTTGCACAGCAATATAACAGGCGGGTTCTGTTCTACGTCAGCATAATTTATGAACATTTCGATACGATTCGTATCTTCGTCTTCACTGGAATTTATATATTTTTTATCCTAGAGTTACGTAATCTTAGTGAAATTCTTCGATATTTAGAAATACATTTAACTCATTTCAATAATAAGGATAAATCCATGGTATCTTAAGTATGAGACGTAGGATCATTAATTTTATTTAAGTACTATTTATCCTTTTACACTTCGCGTAGGTAAAATAAAAGTTTCATGCTGATATATGTTTGAATATCATTTTTATATTACGAGTATTATAAAACAATCATCAGGTACCTAGTCGCTTTATATTCGTTCTCACTTAAGTCACCATTTATGGTACCTAACTAAACACGTTTAAACATAAAATATAAAATATTTGTACTACAGTCATTTATTTCTCATCATTACTTTTTGTGAATTAAAACTACGAACTATAAGATTATCTTTACTAATATATAAAGCTGAAGAGTTTGTTTGTTTGATCCGGCTAATCTCAGAAACTTTCGTTCGAATTTAAAAATTATTTTTGTGTTGTATATAGTTCTTTTATCGAGGAAGGTTGACTGATTTTTATTCATTATATTTTTATTTTTCATTAATTATACGCGCAGAAACCGCGGGGCACAGCTAGTCAAATATATAATCATACACTACAAATATGCTACATTGTTTACAACAAAAAAACTGATAAATTAACAGAAAAAGTTGACAAAAGAGAACGAACTTCCCTAACTTTGTAGTGTGGGAATATTTTTATTCACTTTTTTGTTCTCTATTTGATCTGATTTCAGGCACATTAGAATAATAATATTATAATAAAATATGAAACATAAGTATATTTATTTAAAAAACCAAAAATATACATTTTGTAAAACATCAAACAATAAGAAAAAGACCATAAATGGGTTTAGTGTGCACTTTGGATTCAAGAACTACCAAAATACCTACATATTATAAAAATATATGTTGATTTAAATCATAAACAAAAAGTTCTTTAGTATAAAATCATACATATTGTACATATATATCTAACATATGTAGACGTATGTATGTGTGTATGTATATAAGATGTAGTACATTGTTTGCTTATTTCGAAACTTTAGAAGCTATAAATGTGTGTAACTGAGTTGATTCGTAATATTTTCAATTTCGTATAGCATTTTTCCTTCATTAATATATATGTTAATATTATAATGATGTCTGAAAAATACAATGTTAAATGTACATGGTAATCTGATTGAATTCTTTGGTATGGCAGGTTTTATTATAAATACTTATGCAACTTCTCTGGCTCTGCAAACTTTCACTACAAGACCATTACAAATGTGTACATTTTAAAATTACGCAAAAAGTTTCTAACGACTTTTGTGAATTTGATTTAAAAATTATTCATATACATTTTGTTTAAATAAAAGAATGTTATTCATCTATTTTCTTAATTGAAAATAATATAGTAACAGCATCTGTATTTCAGTGCAGGGTATAAGGTTCGTAACCTATTGAGTAGGATTTAGAAAATCAGTACGCGGCTTTATAGCCGATTTTAAATTCAAGAACTAGCCAACTGCGAAGGATATATTAGAGGTATACCAGTGTGAGTGTGAAAACACAGGCGCACTGTTATTTCTTCACTTTCATAATCACATATGTGACACTATCCGATATAACCGAACAAATATCAGAAGTCAGGACTAACGGCACTTTTAAAGAATTTCTGGCTTGCGTTCATTTTAAGTTAAATTAAACGAAAAGTTATTCACTTGAGCACTTTTTGGCAAATAATATAAACTATAATCATGTATCTAATATAATAGTTTTATTTAATTTAATAACGTTTATTTCTAAGACCAGTGCGTTTTGAGTTTTTTATTGCATTTAATAACCTAATTGTTGAGGCAGTTTATAGGCTTTGTGACATACGGCCCCCTGTGGTGAAGTAGGAACGTTTAAACCGCGTATAAACGCGCGGAGCAATTAATATAAAAAATAAATCAATTTAATTCGAATAATTAAACTTAATAATAAATTATTAAATCGTGTTGTTAAAATTAGAGATTCGTATGCATACTTGTATATTGTTCAATGATTACTCCGGATTATATAAATAATCTTTGTTATTGCTCCGTCACTCCAATATGTAACTCTTAAGGACATGCACTTGGATGCACTTAGACACTTGGATGCAGCTTGAATGCCAATTTGTTGAAATGGCTTCGATTTAATCTCTTTCAAATTATTTACTTCGTTATATATTTCGCTACTAATATAAATTTAATAGCAGATATTAGTATAACACACAAAATTACCCTTTTATAAAATGCTTTTTTTTTGATGAAATGATGTGCCGTATTCAAGAATGATGATTATGATGATGATAATGATGATTTCGATCAGGAAGTACATAAATTTAATAATTATATATTTTTTTTAATTTTTTGCAGATGAATCCAATCTGTATATACCTATAGATAATGATGAGTTCCTGTTGAAGTTTCTAAGGCCTGCTAAGTTTTATGCTGAAAGTGCATTTAAAAGGGTAAGTTTGGATGATCATAATATCAATAAAATTGTAAAAGAAGTCGAATGAACAAGACGTTCACCTAAATGAATGATCCTACTATAATTCTTCTTAATGTAAGTCTCATAAAGTGATCCTGTTTGTTTTAATATTTCAGATACAGGCGTATTATAAATTTAGATTATCACACAAAGACTACTGTCAGGATCTGTATCCAAGCAGTATTCGTTTAGCGTTCGACCACTCGATCATCTCCATCCTCTCACCGAGAGATCAGGAAGGTCGCCGCATCATGTTCATCGAGTCAGGTGGTAAATATGTTTTTTTTTTATATATAAATACTTATGACAAAAATTAAATAACACATTAAGAACACAGTAATACAAATATTTGTAGTTAAAGGTTAAAAAAGATAGTAAATACGAACTATTTTGGTAATCAATTTTAGATTACATTTAACGATTGTTATCAGTCAAATTGCACTCACGAAGCACTTGTACTTGCTCCCTATAATCATCCGCCATGACCGCTCAAGATAAGCGGAAGTAAGCGTTGTTACGTTGCTATAATCAAGCCTCTCTTTTCTTGTGAAACTCCGACGGTTGCGTACATCATAAATGTTGACATGCATTT
The DNA here is from genome assembly GCA_963151315.1 of Nymphalis c-album. Classification (NCBI taxonomy): domain Eukaryota; kingdom Metazoa; phylum Arthropoda; class Insecta; order Lepidoptera; family Nymphalidae; genus Nymphalis; species Nymphalis c-album. The sequence goes on along the minus strand of OY720590.1, from coordinate 4,510,748 downwards.
TATTCACGACCTACTAGAACCAGAATATTACGTGAGCAGTTTGGTATTTTGGTTATTATTAAGTTGCATTTTTTATTATGTTTCAATTTTTTTATTAACTTGATGTACATGAATTTAAAGTATATTATATATATATATTTTGTTATATTATATATATATAATATAACAAAATTAATTAATTAAATAGCAAAATCATAACCGCAGTTTCTAAATTAAAACCAGGCCAAGTTCTTTTAGATTATTTAATTTATTTAATCTTGTTTTTGTTTTAATTAATTTACCTGGCGATGAACAATAATAATATACAAGTATCTTTAGATATTTCCATGTTTCTGAATGCAGCTTCATTATAGTTTCTCGTTGAAAGACAAACTTGAACTCTTTACTTTTTTTTTACTGACAATTATGATTAAGCTCGTTTTTTAAAAACAACCCACTAATAAGATCATTTGAAGAAAGGGTAATAATAAGGCATAATTTCCACCCCAGACCAACGAAAAAATATATCATACTATTGGATGTTTTTTATATCCTGAAAGTAGACTGTGTATGTGATAAGAACATATATTTGTAAAAGATACAAAACTACAACGGGACACCAAACTTAGGTCTTTCTTGTGAAGTCTTTTTGCATAAGTAAAAATAAAACAAAATGTTTTAATTGTTTTTCAGAGCGATGGAATCCTCACGACGTTCCGTTGTCAGAGGTGTTTCGGGGAGTGCAACTCGGGCTGGAGGCCGCGATGGTTGAGCCTCGCACGCAGGTCTGCGGAGTCGTTGTCGTACTCGATATGAAAGGACTCTCCTTCACGCAGATAATGCAGTTCACGCCGTCTTTTGCGAAGATGGTCGTTGACTGGATTCAGGTTCGTTCTTGTGTACCTTCAACGGACATATTATGAACATTCACACTACAGAATGTAAACATAATAAATAATATAAAATTTACAAAGCACGTAACTTATTTCGATGTTATTTTCACCGACATCAAGATTGAAAACAATATGAAATTATTATTTGCACTAGTTGAAGTTACGAAAATCTACGAAGTGTTTGCTGCTATTCAATGTGGTTACCGTGTATTTTAAGAAAGTATTAATTATTTCTCAAATATGTTACAGGACTGTATACCAATTCGATTGAAGGGAGTGCATATCGTCAACCAACCTTATATCTTCAATATGTTATTCGCAATATTCAAGCCGTTTTTACGTCAGAAGCTTCGTTCTCGTATACATTTCCATGGCTATGACAAAAAGTCTTTGCTGAAGCATATTCATGAGGAGGCCTTAATGAAAAGAGTAGGAGGCTCTTTACCTAACGATGAAATATCGGGTGAAGTGTTGTGGAAAATGCTGTATCATTATGAAGACAACCTAAGGCGTAAGATTTATTACATTTTAATATCTTTATAAGTTACACAAAACAAAAACGGAAATTGAAAACTAGTTTTACTTGTCAATTTATTTTAGTTTACGATCATCTTCATATGTAAGGAGTACATCGATATCAAGAAAATTATTCTATGATTTATATTTGTATAATCTTTTATCTGAAATATATTTCAGTAAAAATTTAATACAAATTGTTTAGTAGGTAAAGGTCAAAGTCATGGCCAAATTTGTGAATTATTTCTCGTATCATTAAAGTCAATTACATTATTGACTACATTAATGAATAGTCGTCTACTTTGACTGCCTCGTTGGTCTAGTGGCTTGATATAAGGCCGCAGACTCGGTGGTCCTGGGTTCAATTCCCAGGTCGGGCCAATAAATAGTTATTGGGGTTTTGCTGTCAGAAAACTCTCAGTAGCAGCCCGGAGTCTGGAAGTTGGAAGTGTGTACAATTATACACTCCCGTGCACGCGTCTTACGATTGTACACTCCCGTGCCTCTGAAAGCACCTGTTGGTCCTGCGCCTGAACTCTTTCCGGTCGTGTCGGATTGCCGTCCCATCGGATTATGAGAGCTAAGAAAAAGAGAGTGCACCTGTGTTTGCGTAGGTACACACTTGTGCACTATAATATCTCCTGCGCAGTTGGCTAGTCACTCTTGAGATTGGCCGCCGTGGCCGAAATCGGTCTGGAGGACCTTATATTCTAGTCAGTATCACCAATTGACGCTAAATGAATAATATGTTTAGAATCAAATCGAATTATGAATTTTTATGATTTTACCAAAATTATATTCTTTATAAAATTTATTACAACATAATATAATAAAAATATATCTTTTATTTCAGGAACAGATTCATACGGATACGTAACAAACAATAACAAATAAACAAATGAAAAACATAATCCTATCATCATCAATGTTATATTGTCAAAAAACGCAGATTACTTTAGGATTACAAAACTGATGGATGCCCTTGAGTTTTAGACAAATAAATTTATTATTCAAGATTTGCGTTAGCGGCATAAATAATTATTAAGCATTACATAATACGTACTTACATTTTTTATATTATTACATGGGCAGGTTTTTATGCGACGATGATGGAAATGTCATTACTATTATCAACAATGAATGCTTGAGCTTCGTTTACTTTCGTAGATATATGGCCGAATACTGTAACGCTATTAATTTCAAATTTTGCATACTAAATTTTGAAATTAATGACGTTCCAAATAATTAAGTCCCACTTCATTTTGAATGACGTTTCAGTATTCGGCCGTAAGTGTCCAATATGTTGATTCAATATGTATGTCTTAGGGGAATAAGGATACCAGGGATTTTGTGATATCTTCAATCGGAATTGTGAAATAATGTACTATGTGAACAATTAGTATTAAGTCATATCACTTAGTTGTCAGTAATAAGACGTGATAATTTAGAATATTTTACATAGGTACTATAAAATTAAATATGTTATAGTATTTTGCTACAGTGCATATGCAATGTATTATTTTATGTTTTTTACGGTTATCATCATATTAATAATTTATTAATTAACAATAATAAACAACATATTTAGTAGGAAAACCAACACTGATGTTTACGTAAAATTGTAAATTATATTACCTAAATAATTTTTATTATTGGGCTTGTGTTAAATAAATAAATAACAAAATATACAGTTATAAAAGTTTTATTAACATTTTATCCGACAATAGTTATCTACTATTTTCAGTTACTTAGGTTTTCATACTTATATTTCAAAGCGTTAGGAATGAAATAATTTGTTTTAAAACATGAAAAAGTGATGTTAGAAACATAATTATATAACAATAAAATGGCGGCACATTTTATGATAGTACTTATTAATTATAGAAAATTTTATTTGAACTTATTACATAATCATAATTAACCTACCCGAATATAGAAAAAAAACATAGGAATAATATGCATTAGTTACCTTAAATACGAATAATTCATATATAAACAAAACTTGCAATAATCTGAACAGTCGCTCTTGCATTGAATATTATGGCGAAATTTTTATAGCGAAACTCATATTTGCAATAAGATATTTTAATAAGTCATATTGAGATTCCACAGAAATAATTTTCAATATCACTTTATTTTACAAAAAAATCTATTCGATATTATTCATCAAAATACCTAACCTAGTCTAACAATAAAATACATAACGACAGAACCCTGTTCCAAGCGATATTTAATGGAAATTATCGACTATAAACAATGATATTATAAGTAAAAAGGTGTAGATAGGTTACAAGATAGGTCACTCCGTGAGCACTAGTTCGAAATCAGGATTACTATCCACACTTCACCTCAGTATTATGTCACCATTGTCAATGGATAGACGTCACGTAGCGAGTACAATTATAATTAAAAGTGACCCAAAATAACCGGAAATGCCGTCGTGTGTTATGAGATATTGCACAAATTATACTAGCAAAACTTCTTAAACTTAAGAAAACACTTTTCGTTAGTAAGTTTACTATTTATCTTAATATTTTCACAAATCAAATATTATATTCGTAAAACATGACGTTAGAAATCAATGAATGCAACAAAAGTATATTAATGAATGAGTGCAATAGAGATAGACGACGTTACTGATCATAGAGTAAAACACAAACAGTGGTGGCAGTTGGCACATATATAATAATTTTATATGTTTGTTTTATTTATATAAATGAAAAAGAATATTAAATTATTAATTATATTATATTACTAAATTGAAATCAAAATATAAATAAATATTTTTTTCAGTATATCGTAAAGAAGATGTTTATTTAGATGTATAAATAGTGTTTAGATGTATGATCATGAAATTACTTAATTGTTTCTAGACTTCCATCGAAAGGAGCATCCAGTGGGTTGATATTGTTTATTTGATATTAAATTTTTATAAAATTATTGATAGTGCTTATTTGCCTATTTTCAATTAATTTTTAGTACTTTTACAAAATGAATTCATGAGTAATCGCATTCATAGGCATAAATCCGGGTAAGAAGAAACGTATTGTCCGATAATTTATTCTATGGCGTTTCTTTGACACGAGACGATGCACTCTCGCAAATATATTCGTCTTTTTTTCACTCGTGATACATAAATCATGCCACCCTACTTTAGCGACGAATCGTAATGTAGTGTGCATATTGCAATATAAAGTTATTTATGTGTGCGTAACAGTGTCATTTTCGCAGATTGAATTCTATGTATATAACCTATCTACACCTTTTGACTTATAATATCATTGACTATAAACATACCTTTGTATTATAGTTATACAATTTTACTGTAATATTTATTAAGTCATTTTCACGTGTATCTTTTATATATTATTCTAAAGTCTAAACTATAGAACATTTGTAAGTGGTTAATTATAAAAAAATATTTATGGAATAATTCATTAATGTTATCGGCAATATACTTTGCTAATAATTCGATTAAAGGTTTTATAATCTCAATTGTTATTTACCTCACAAATTATTTTTATCTATTTTTTACCGAGAACAAATAAGTTCTCGGGAACAAAAAGTTTTCAAAGAAACGATTAGAAATATACCTACATGCAAGTGAATGCAAACGTGTCAAATTATGTAAAAAAGTTTATATATTATTCTTTATTTAAAAATTAAAAGAATGTATTTTTAAATATCACAGCTCACGCCTATTGAACAATAAGAAAAAAGGATAATATTTTTTTTTTATGAAAAAATAAACAAAGTTATGAATTTTAAATTTACTGGCACGCGGGGCAAGATTTTCGGTTTAGTAGGTAAACAGAGTAGAAATAAAATTATTGATGTTAAAGATAGCAGAGCAATATTATAGTCAATATCCGAAACAAGTTGTACTTTATACAAATAAAAATATTATGTATTAATTAAAGTAAAATATTTAATAGATTTCAACAAGTACATTACAACATTATCCTTAAGTTCAGGTAATTTATTTATTTATTTATTAAATAAATAAATAAATCTTCATTTTTATTTGCTTCTGCTTTAGAATAAAATCATATTGAACTTCATTTACCTACAACAAATTACATCCCTCATGCAAATTTGCACACCTTAAAACTAGTGATGTTTATAAACATCTTAGAGTAAAATATCACATTTCTTTTATTTAAATATTATCGGTCTTACGTGTAAACGTTACTTAACGACTGTTTTAGTTAGACACAGATTTCTCTCTTTCTGTCATAATTGATTTGACAATCGAAAGATAAAGACGCAAAATTGTTTACCGAAACACACGTTAAATAACTTTTTTAAGTAAGGCTGTATAATTATGATGAATCTACTATTTTATCAAAAGTATGTTACTTCTTCTTGTATCCATAGTTGTTGATTGCTGAAACCAAATAAATATATATTAGAAGTTTTTTATTAATATTCATTTTATGGCAATATGAAATTGTAATTGTATGCGAAGTTAAACATGAAAATATATAACAATTGCTTTTATAATAAAGTGTTAAGTTAAATTCGATTAAGGATATTTCGATTAACTTTATTCTATTTTGCTGAAATTAAGCGATTATTTGAGATACGCACCGATATGCAATTCTTACGAAATGGATGCAGAACATTTTAGAATTTTATAAAATATTTACCAGCAAACTCCGTGTCACAGATCATCAGCAGCTCCAACCATTGTGCTCCATTAACGTTCGGTATAGAAAGGGTTCCACCATAGCAGTCTGGGAGGCATTTAGGGCTTATGTACTTGTATAGAAGCTCTCTATCACTGCCCATAAACACAATGCGCGAGCGCAGTTTTTCTTTGAGCAAGGGCTTAAAAAGTTGGAAAACCATGTTAAATATGTAGGGCTGGTTAATGATGTATAAGCCTTTAATTCGGAGTGGAATGCTTTCCTGAAAAAAGAAAAATAAAAAACACATTAATTGGCAATCTAGAGACAGGGACACACTAACAACATGTTATTTTCATATCATGCAAAAGTGTACTATCATTGTAAGCCGCCGTCGTCTATCAGCACTTACGACCTATTAGCATGCTAGCATTATTACACTTTGGATACTTAAGTAGCTCATAAGAGGTATATCGATCGTTTTAAAAATGTATTATACTTATACACATTTATTTTTTTACTTTTGATATGAACAAAAACCGATGATAAAAAACAACTAAATTCGGTAAAAAATACGTCATCGTCGCGTTCATTGACCTAAAATGAAAAACACGCAGATTTTAAATTACCGAAATACAAAAAAAAACATTAGTCTCTTACGAACCAAATTCATACTTTAATAACGGGACAATAATATAATGCAAACTTGAAGATTATTTTTGGTAACTGACTTCTTATAATTTGCAAAATTGAAGCGGTGGTGATTATTATGAATTATTAGTGTTAACTAACCACGTTATTTATAGGTTTGATTGACATAAGTAGAGATTTTCTATTAAATTACAAATCTTCTGATTTTTGATAAATTTGCATTTGCATAGTATCATACAATTTATTAGAAGAATCTTGATATTGAGATGGGAATTATGGTCATAATTTTTATTACCTGTAGCCAGTCAACTATTCGTTTGGCGAATTGCGGTGTGAATTGCCAGACTTGTTGCATGGAAAGACCGTCCATATCAAATATGACAACTGCGCCACAAATCTGCGTCTCGGGCTCCAACATGGCCGCCTCCAGGAACAGCACACATCCCTTGAACACCTCGTCCAAAGAACATTTGCTGTGATTCCATTTCTCTGCGAGCAATTTAAAAAAATATTCATCATTCAGTAACCTTTGAAAGGTTATTCAAAAAGACGATAATCTAAATAAATTATACAGATATCAGACAACTGATATACTTCATAATATACTACTTTTCTCTTGTAAATACATACTTATATAGAAAATTACACCCAGACTAAGGACAAACAAACATGTCCATTGTCCATGAACACGAATGTCTGTCCTGGGTGGGAATCGAACCCACGACCTGCGGCGCGAAAGGTAAAGTATCTACCAACCATGCCAACCGGCTCGTCTAAACAAAAAAGGGCATATTTTATGCTCATAAAATAAAATAATCACTTTATTATCTAATAATTACAAGCAGTGATAGTCAATTATCACAATTAACATCTAGACGAATGCAGTAGGTCAAAAGATATAATAATATCACTATGTACTTCAATTATATCGTTACATAAATAAGAATAAAAAGGTTATTTTGATTAAACGTAATGCGCATGTATTTTGTGCCGTCTAGTCAAGAATCTGTGCATCGATTATCTTTCGTACCTTGTTATTATATATTTTTTTGATGACGTTGCATGACACGTGCCGTGAATTCATTTGCTACATTAAATAATATAAGTACTCGTATAAATGGCTGATTCAATATAATTCTATTTATTTTATTATTTTGAATCAATAGATTTCCTATCATTTACATATTCTTAGGCTCGGACGAGGGGCCTGAGTTTTCGTGTGCTTATTTTGTATTTATAATTTCGTGCACGATGTTCAGGAATGCTGACGTATGAAGCCACACAATTACACGTATTTCCATCAATCCAAAGCAGAGCAGCCACTCAAACATTTTTGATTAAGTGATGGCCTCTGAGCTGGTACTTGACACGTTGACGTACTACCGCCGTTAATGACGGTCATAATTAATATTTGAAGTTATCTTACTTCCTAATTCAAGAACGAGGACCCTTCTGCCAAGCTGGTCGCGGTTAGGTAGTACACGTAGTACGTTCTGGTTGAAAATATTTTGCTCCTTGCTGGGGGTGAGGCCGTCATATTGTTTGTGATGTTTTACTTTGAACGCGTAGTATCTTTTTATCTGAAAATAAAATATTCATTGTATTCTATTTAAGTAGTTGTTTTTGGACAAAGTTTAAAACAATCATATCAACTTTTCCGAAGAAAAAAATGGCGTAAATCGTCAACAAAGATCTGCATAAGACATTACTTATACGTGACCTTCAAGTTTTTCTGGGATTAATACGGCCTTATTTTTATAAATAGTTTCTAAAGGCTCTACGCTTAAGATATCTTACTTCTTTATACATTGAGCTTGACTATTTATTGCACAAAATAGGGAGGCCCTAATAACAAACCGGGGATTAGAAAACAGATATTTTTATCAAGTTATCTAGATGAAAAAATAGACAATAGCAATTAATATAGTTAACTTCCGCATACTTACCAAATCATGAGCGCTTTCTGGATAGAATTTGCACGGCCGTAAAAATCTTATGAGCCAAGCGTCTCTTTCAAGTGGAACAAACAGGTCTTTGTCGGCTAAAATAAAAAAATATATATAAATTTCAGAGTAATTGGATCCATCATAAGAAGTTTAATTTATTTGCACAACCTGTATTACAGATATTTTTAGAAGATAGAAGAAGATGTAAAAATCATCACAACAAAACGTTTGATACGATGTTTCAAAATAAAATCCGATGTTCACAATTTATGTTTTAAAATGTACAGTATTTTTTGCAAACAAACCATTATTAGTTGAAAAAGAGCAATATTCTAAGTCTAGTCATAATCATAGATAGATAGATAGATATATGCTTTATTGTACACACAGAGTTACAGAAACATACAGTAATGGAAATAAAATAAATCATCATAGTTTAATAATAAATTGTGCAGCAGAATCAATTTTAAAGTGCTTCTTTTAAAGCCATGATAAAACTTGTCGACTGATAAATTAAATGTTCAATTTATTATTAAAAAAATATATAACCAGCTAAAACGTTTTGAAAAAAAACATTTTAAAATCTAAGTTTATTTTCAAGAAACGTACGGAATACTTATTACATTATCTCATAATCATTCATTATAGAAAAAAATGTGATAGATCTTTATTTTCTCAATATATTATATGTTATGTTAATATTTCTAAATTTTTTATGATTCATTACGTTCGTAGATTACTGAAGTTGCTCGGTGTCTGAGGTCGTTGTTAGTTATGTTAATTTTTATTGTATGTGATGTTAATAACATTGGTCTTGAACTTACTTTGTTCTCAAATGAACGTTAAAATAAAATTGAAATTCGTGTTAGTTTGATTATCGTTTAGATTCATTGTGCAATCTTTTTATAAAGAATTAAGTGGTAATCAAATATTATATTTTCTTATTTGTAATGTATGAGAATACAAACATAAGATATTAATTAAAATTATGTTTACAATGTTATTTATATTGTATGTGCCTCCAGAGAGAACGTGTTTATAAGTTTTTATTTGCATCAAAACAATAAAATTTTAATAACTCGAGTCGTTTGTCTGAGCATGTTAATAGTCATCGATGTAATTTTTTTCTGCTACCATAAAAGTTGTAAGTAATTATTAATACTGCATTAAAAATACTTTAAAATTACCTTCCAATAATCGTCTTAGTTCTTCAACGGCCGGTTTTACAATTTCTGGCGTCTCCCGCAATTCTCGCCTGGCTATTTCTTGGACTGAATCCCTCGGCTCTTCCAGTTCGAACTGAAGGAAGTAATCTCCAAGTTGTACGCCAGGTAATGTCGTGACATCTGATAGCATGTGTTGTGAAACTGAAATATTAAAAAATGTTTAAGATCCGAAAAACAATAGATAAAAGTGGTTTGTTCTTAAACTGCATGTAAGCTGGCTGACGTCAACCTATACATACAAAGCTTTTGCAGGTGGATATGCTAAGCAAAATTCATATATGTAGTTGGTTCTAACAACACCCATGCGTTAAGATTTTTCTACTATGGAATCACACACCATAATATACGCGTAAATGAATTTGTACACATAAATTGTAAAATTTTGCTTGTCATTTTATTTTCGGCTATAAATTTTATTTACTATTTTAGATTAAATGATTCTTAGATATTTAAGGTTTTAAAATAAAATAAGTACATATGTTAATAGACGTACTTCGATTCATTTTATATGTTTATTGTATTACGGAGATTTTTTTTTTATTGTATAGGAAGGCGGACTAGCATATGTGCCACCTGATGGTAAGTGGTCACCAACGCCCATAGGCAATGGCATTGTAAGAAATATTAACCATCGCTTACATCGCCATTGCGCCACCAACCTTGGGAACTAAGATGTTATGTCCCTTGTGCCTGTAATTACACTGGCTCACTCACCCTTCAAACCGGAACACAGCAATACAAAGTACTGCTGTTTTGCGGCAGAATATCTGATGAGTGGTTGGTACCTACCCAGACGAGCTTGCACAAAGCTCTACCACCAAGTAAAGATGGATGAGACGAGTAGGCATTGATATAATTCAAAAAGTACTATTCTATTGAAGTTCGCAAAAAAATACGAGTTTCTAAAAATAAATATAGAGTTTTTCTATACTATTCTGGCCATATCCGAGATCACAGCTCAAGAGCATTTTTAAAGAGAGGATGTTTATAGTTTTAAATGAACATTAAAAATAAGGTATTCCCACATCACTTTAATAATTTATTAGTAAATATATGTACTAGCTTACAGCCGGTATTAAAATAAAACCAGTACTTTATCAGGTTTATTATTTCCATCTAATTACACGAAGTGTTTTTACTTATTAGGTATTTTACAATCAAGTTATTATTTTTATTCATTATGTATAGTAAAATTGCATCTTTAGATAAGTTTGTACCCAGTTAACTAATTCGGAAAAATTATTATTGATTAATTTTCTTTATGATATCTTCAATTAAATTTTAATTTCATAATGCGGTATGGAAAAATACACATCTTGGCAGTACAAGTTAAAACTGTGGCCAATTCAGGAAATAGAACACTCCGACAAAGATGAACCGAGGTAAGAACCTCAGCGTGTCTCTTAGTATTTTACATATATTTATTTATTTCATAGGAAGGCCGAGCCTATGGGCCACCTGATGGTAAGTGGTCACCAACGCCCACAGACAATGGCATTGAAAGAGATGTTAACCATCGCTGACATCGCTAATGCGCCACCAACCTTGGGAACTAAGATGTTATCTACCACCACTCTACCACCAGGTATATGTAATCTCACTAATCGTACAACGATGAAGAATACATTTATTTTTTTGGCGATTTTTGTGTTTCTATTGTAAATTACATACATTGCTATACAAAAGAGTGACTGACTATGCATTGTGTAATTCGTTTGGAGTTTCTTTTCCTCCATTGATGTCATGTTTGTCACAATTTCTATCAATTTCAAAATCTCACACTGATGATCATAATGTCTTCTTGAATGACTTAGGCCACGGTAGTGATTCACAAGAATACTAGCCAACTGCGCAAGGTATATTATAGTGCATAAGCGAGTAAAACACAAGTGCACTCTCAATGCCCTCATTCTCATAATCCAATAGAACGGCAAATTCGCCAATTCGCTAAGTGTAAATACTGCCAATTTCCAGACGCGAAATTGCTATATTTTATGGGAATTTCTCAACAGAAAAAACCCAATAACTTTTTTATAGCCCGACTTGGAGTTTAAACACAGGACCTCAGGAGGCTACCCTATAAGTATACCAATCAAACAGACTCGTCTCCTACAAAATATAGGTAATTGTATTAAGATATAAATGTTATTTTATTACCTAATTAAGCAGACAGTTTGCTCCAAAAACAAATTGAATTGCTCCAAAAACAAATAATTGTATCAATAAATACATAATTAAACTTACAAATATCGGGCTTATGTTGTTTACTTAAATACTGTTTTCTCGATTTCTGTCATTTTTGTTTTTTATAATTTAAAAAGATGAAGACAAAGCAGAAAAAAATGATTATCGACTACTTTAAAACTATTAAGAACGTAATTGTTATGTATTAAAAAATCTAAAATCTCACTCAGACTTTGTATTCTCTCGATCTATGAATTAATGTTCAACATGTAGTTCAGGAAAGTTTAATGAACATTAGATTATTTTGTATTTAGCTATATAAGAGTTTCTTACTTTAGAGTTTCATTTGTTCATTTGTTTTTAAAGTATAGTATGATATATGATATATTTGGCACTCGCGAAAGAATACATTTTCTGTATAAATATCCAAGATCCACGACAGCGTAATCAATTTAATTTCGGAACCGATACTGAATTAATAATTTGTTGGGAAGCGAAGAGAATATTGCCTCTAACTCAAATAAGTTTACCTTAGTAGTTTTACATTGGTACAAATAGTCTAAATCATATTACAAGCATGTTTTTATTTGCTTATGACCATTTTTTATTACGAACAGTGAATAATACCATATTAAACGATTACTTCAACCGTGGCTACATTTTGTTACAAAATAACGATGTTATAGTAATTTACCTACATTATGTAAGTTAATCTGCATACATGTATTGAACTTAATTTTGTAGGCAGTACCAAAACAGCTGTCAAGTTCATTGACTTCAATCATTAGTAAAGGAAATGCTTAATTTTTGTAACATAACACAACATACTATAACTAAACTTCAATTGGATTCGATGGTTAATTTGCAAATTTCATATTTTAATTTCAAACAATATTGTTTTCGTTACATGAAAATATTTTTTAAGAGTTAATAGTGTTTTTTTTTTAATTCCTGTTTCATAGGTCAAAGTCAAAAATTTTACTGATTATAAAGTCACTTGCTTATTGACTGTCATAAGCCAAAAACCAGGTCGGTAAGAAATACCAAATATACTGAGAATAACCGACGAAAGACACTCAGCGGAAATATTTACATGGTTTATTTTCTTTCTCTTTAATAATATGGTTAATATACATATATGCGATAATGTGGTTCGCAATAACATTTCACCTTTAATTGCCATCGTCATTCTCATCATCATCATCATTCTCATCAGCTTCATATCATAAAAAAGTCGCTAGTTTTGTGTTATATTTCAGCATATAATTATGTTACGAAAATACAAGATTTTTAAATTTTGGAACGCGACAGACAATATTTTAATTCCTTAAAAACTATATAAATATTTAATTTAAAGCAGTCAATATAATTTTTTTCAGATTCGCAAGTATTATTCTTTGTATCTAATTTAATTTTATCTTCTCGTGTGCAACGACTTGGCCATGGAACACGGTTGTTTGAATAGTTTAAAATAAATAAAGATGAATTAATGCCTAACTATATAAGTATATATTAACAGAAATAACATTGTCATATAAATATAGATATAAAAATTCATGTCTTGTGATTTATTTTATATTGTATGGTAAAAAACGGCATTTTGTAATTTTCAGAACATAAGGGTAAACATCTGCTCCAAGAGGACAGGTATATGATTTTTACATGGATAATTACTGACTGTAAATATTCTTATTTATATATTATTATATTAACGTCAAAAAAATGCTTTATAGGATACAAGGATATACATTGTAATAAAAACTACAAGTTAAACCGCAAATGACTTGTGTCAATATGATAATGATAATCACAATAAAGCGGGATGAGACTATTAATACTATAATAATTATTATTATTGGAAATTACATCACGATAATTATTACTAACACTTTGTTTTTAACACTTTTCTTCTCTCAGTATTCTTAACAATTATTTAAACCAGTTTATGAATGTTTACAACAAAGCCCAAAGGGTTAGGATAGGATAACAATCATACTCTAAGCAAAAACTAGCCTACATAATAACTGCCTATCGAAGTTTCAATTATATTTACATTTTCCTGTAAATTAGTCGGGAATCCTTAATATTTAAATGATTCGGAATGTGTTAAAGTAATTACTCACATACTTGAGGATGTTTTCGTTTAAGTGACTAAAACTGGTGTAATGACTTTAGTCTTTGTGTTGGCGCTTTATTCGTAGCTATTAATTTTCTGCATGGTTTATTTTTTTTCGTGACACACAGATAAACGAATTATATGTCTACTCATTATGCCATGACATGGCAGTTTTGTGAATATAAAAGTGGTAGATGTTCCACAGACATATTTGTCATAGTAGGTATTTCCCGATTGTTCTTCGAGTAAACATAGTGATACGTCATTCTTAACATTTTTAAGGTTTTCAGATGTAAATAAGAAAGCGATAATGCTTAGCTGTCTGTCTACTCACACAACAAACAGAACGGTCATACAAATATAGACTTTGTTTTTAACAGCAAATACAATAATTCCACTTTAATATCTATTCAACCTTCGCTGCAACGTTTTCTAGCGCTTAAAATTAGAAGACCACAAATAAATATATTTTATTTTGAATATTGCCATACTTACATTGCGTTTTTTTTTTAAATCTATCAAATTTTATCAGTCAGGATTAAAAATCTGTGAGACTAAAATATATTTGTATAATAATTATTGAATTAGGTATACCATATCACTAATGTAGCTTTTAGAAAAATATTCTTAAAAAAATGTTGTGTAAATTGGTTATTTAAGGTTTAAATAGTAATCAATCATTAATGAGTGTTACATTTTCTATATAATTCTAATTTCGCCGGTCTTTGGTAACCTCTTGACGCATAAATTCGTCAGTAGATAAACGGCGTAAGTAAACACCAGTTGTTTTTTTGTTAACTTTTTACGAAAATAATATGTACATTTTTAACTTAAAAGAACCCACTCAATATACATATATATATATATATATATATATTATATTTAAAGAAAACTGTTTCTTTTTCTTTTTTTAATATAAGTTTATTCATTACGATATTTAATAATAGTAGGTCATAAGTATTTGTTAATTATTAATATACGAATAAAAATACAGTATTGTCTCTATGTGTAAAAAAAGCAATATTAAAACGATGTTACATATTTTTGCAAGTATTGCACTGATACATACATTTACTAATTCACCAGACACAAAACAATTAATCGAATGACCTGAATCGAAATAATACGAGCACAAAACATTGCGTGTCAATCGATATATTGTAATTTGCAATGTTATTATTTCGAGATACGTATTTTTAAAAACCAATATTAATCAATAAAATTAAGCATAATACTATAACAGATGCATTCTAAATTTAAAAAGTTTTTGTTATTTTCAATTATTTACTCACTTTTTGCCATTTTGAATGAACGAGATGTCACTTTATCGTTGAACGAGTGGAATACAGGAATAAACTTGAGCAACAGTGGTATGGCGGCGATCACGCTTACAATAGAACTGTACGCTCGACCGAGCATCCGTGTTGATATATACAGTACTTAAATGTACTACGCGCGACTCGAATACACCTGCCGTTTAACATTTACCCCCAATGTAGGTACTACAGCTATTTATAAAATAAATTCTCATTCGGAATTTCCTTGGATGGAAATGATTCACATTTTTGATCTTATATTGAACAAAGGAACAATTGCGATATATGACAATATGATAAAGTTAACTTAATATAAATATTGATATACTTATAATAAACTCTAAGCTTAACTAATTTTACTAGACTAAAAGACTTGAGAAGCCGAGATGGCCCATAGTGGCTAGAACGCATGAATCTTAACCGATGATCGTGGGTTCAAACCCGGGCAGGCGCTGCTGAATTTTCATGTGCTTCATTTTTTTGTATAATTTCGTGCTTGACGGTGAAGGAAAACATCGTGAGGAAAACTGCATGTATCAAATTTCACTCAAATTCTGCCACATGTGTATTCGCCTAACCAGCATTGTAGCAGCGTGGCGTGAATAAGCTTCAAATCTTCTCCTCAAAAAAGGAAAAGTGGCCTTAGTTCTGCAGTGGGACATTCACAGGCTGTTACTTTACTTTAAAAGACTTGCACGCACCACGTCAATCTGGATATCAACATTGGGTGGATTAGATTTTACACACTATGCATATATTTT
Source organism: Nymphalis c-album (assembly GCA_963151315.1). Taxonomy (NCBI): domain Eukaryota; kingdom Metazoa; phylum Arthropoda; class Insecta; order Lepidoptera; family Nymphalidae; genus Nymphalis; species Nymphalis c-album. Next base: position 4,494,532 of record OY720590.1, on the reverse strand, counting down.
TTCTCAAAGAAAAAGAAAATTTACAATAGTAATGTATAATTTTTTCAGAAAATAGAGATATCAACAAACAAAATGCCGAACGACGTTTTTAAAAAAGCAGATATTTTGACAGGAGAATTTTCGGTTAAAACTGAACCCTTTTTTTATATAAAGTCAAAATAAGGTGAAAAAGTAAATATTTTTAAATCAAAAAAGTTACAGTATTTATAGTTTGCGTCATAAAAAAGTACGTTTTCATAAAATAAATTTTTCACGTAAATTTTGAGGTTATATAAAAAAAGTGTAAATACAGAAGTTGTAGATCTATTATCTACAACATTGCCATTTAACTTTTTTCCATAGGACTCGTAGTTTTGCCCTAAATCGAGATAAGCCGTGTTTCACCCTTAAACCGCCTCCCCCACCCACCTCCTGTGCTTCTGACCTCAGATTGCCAGTAATTTATATTTCCTTTTATTTTTATAATATTCTCCTCCTTTTCTAATGGGTTTTATCCTACTATTATTTTTTTTCACTTTTTATTATTTTGAAAGGCTTCTACCCTGGTCTAGAAGAATATTAAATAATTATAATCTCACTTGCTTAAAATATAATAAAGATATATAGAGATAAAGAGAGTTTATTAAATAGTATTTAATATAGTACTATTTATATTATATACTTATGTATGAATTGGATATTTAAGGGTTTTTTTGGCACTACTAAGAAGTTTATTTAATATGTCTGTCTAAACTAAATATAATAATAAGGAAAAGACGACAAATGACTGTGGTACAATAGACAGAGCGATTAATTTTTTTACGAAATTACATGAATTATTTCTTGAAAATAATGATAGGGATTCGTCTTCCACCGTACCTCAATTACAAAAAAACATGCTTGCATGTCACGTCGTTTCGTGCGAGCGCAACGGAGATTGGCATCTTGTCATTTTGAGTATGCGACTAAATACCTATATAAATACATGTGCTTGTCAACCCATTCATTGCCACTCAAGGATAAAGGTACGTTACCGCCACCGTTGGCACGCGGCTGTCCACGGGAGTCGACGTCATGTTTCCTATGTTTGAGTTTAATATTATGATTCTCTTAGTTGGTTTTTATTTGTAAGTTTAAGTTGATAAAAAGGATGAAAACACCAACTAAGAGTTATAAACAACATGAAGATTTATAGATAAACTATTGATGATAAACAGTGGATTAGTAAATCCACCCCAAGGTAATTAAATTATTAATTACAAAATTCGATATGAACCATTATTTAGGCATTATTTTTATATCATTATAATAAAGGGTTTCGGAAACTGAAGTTACTCTAAAGACAGAAAAAAAGCCTATAGTCGGGTCGGTATGAAAGTTTAGAACTAGCTTTTTATATTAGATATTCACAGGCCATAATGGCCATATTATTATTATTATTAGTGAAATTATTCGTTTCTTTATTCTCAATTGGCTTAGTAATAAGGTTTGAATTGCCGATGGGCGCTCTCGGTGCGTGAATGTCAGAACTATAGACGTCGATGGTCGTCCTTGGCATTGAATAGGTTAAGTATTTAATTTTTTTTACTTGCTTGTTTATTCTCTTTGGTAATATTTTTTTAGACTTGTGACTTCTTCATGAATAATCCATCTTACAGGAAGGAAAAAATATATAAAAAATAAAGACTTCCATACAAAATTATGTCATTTTAAATATTGTACCTACTTAAGGTTTTAAATTTATAATATTCAGATTCAGGCAATTTTCTTTACGATAAATAAGTATTCGTTTTTAATTGCAATGCTCTCCCTACTCCTCCTTACTAACTTAATTTATTTTGACATCCAAGATGAAAATGTTACTTATGAAATATGAATTTACAATAATTTATATTATTTGGGTACAAACTGTATCTATGTTGTGTAAAACAAAAATACATTTGAACGAAATATCGTCAACATTTACTGAGTATATTAATAAATAGACTAAGTAACCGTTTGGTATTCGGGGAAGTAGAATAGAGATGAAGATCGTTAAAGCCGATTCACAATTCAATATGGGCCATAAGTCTGCCAAAGCCTTTTGGTTCAGTTTTACAGCAGTGTGCTCATACAATAAATAAGATGATAGTAATAAAAACGAATGATAATGAAAACACACAATTGTACTCAAAGTAAATTGAGTATAATTGATGATATAATAAATTTTGCTGCCGACATGAGCAGGCAATTGTTGTTGGGACTATTTATTTTTAAAATTCGCCACGTCTCAGGGCTGGGATAAATTAGTAGATGTTTTATTATTACAGCGTAGTATTTTAAGTCTTCGTACGGGTTCAGAATAACATTAGCCCTGAGGTTGCTTTTAGGACAGCACTTTGGGTCAGCGCATCGTATATGGCACGTAGGTTGTTCGGATCGCAAGCTCCTTTCGCTAAGTTCGTTGACGGTCACGGTCAGCTGCGCATTTCCTTAGATGGAGCAAATTATGTTTGCAGGGATTTCATTCTCCCACTCACCAAAACACAGCTACATAAACTACTGCCATTTGGCGATAAAATAAATGGTCAATGCGTGGTACTCACCCAGGACTAATAACCCCACGTGGACTGTAAAAAGCTGTCGCACCGGTTTATTTATAAATACTCGGGTACTGATCATTAAATTGCATTCTAAAATATGAGATGTTAATAGTTGGTACATACTTTTTTTACATACATTTATTAAATTGATGTAACTTATTTGTTTTTTATTTTTTTAAATTCACTACTACTCTTCTCAGAAATAACATGACTTTAACCTTACACTCTTAGGACGAAAATCTTACATTTAAGTGTATCTTTTTTAATAGTCTAACGGCCGAATACTGAAACGTCATTCAAATATGAAGTGGGACTTAATTATTTGGAACGCCATTAATTTTAAATTTGGTACCTATGCGAAATTTTCCATAAGTATTCCATGAACTAATTTGTGCAGAATTTATGTAATAACTTAGCGCGCCAGCTTGCGTTGAATTAAAATATTATCAATGATGTAGAAATATATATGGTTTGACTAGTCACCGATAGATGGCGATATATGCATTTGTGATCCTAATAAAATGTGATATTAAAAATACATCATTGTCATTGAACTTGTATGTAGGTACACATAAACAACAAATTGTATTTAATAAAATTGCTTAATATTGGATGTGATGCATTTTTTAAACCATTTTCTACGTTATATATACTTATATGTTTTCTTCGGAAAGGTTGTGTGCTGTTTTAGTTGCAATAATATTTTCAGTGTTACAGACAAGAAAAGTCTCGTATCTTGGTTTTATTTCGTGAATGTGTTCTTGAATTCCATCTCAAAGTTTATTAACTAAATATAATATTTGTTACAATATCTCCTTGAAACAGAGCTTTCAGGATATTCTAATGATATCTTCTTTTTCAATGTAGATCCGTTCCACTCCTACCTATTAGTATTACCAGTTTTAGAAAAAAATGCTTAGACTATCAACTCATTATTATAATATTGGATGCACAATAATAAAACTTTATAATTAATTATTTGAACAAGCCTATGGCACAATTCTTAACATCGTAGATAATTTTTAAGAAATTCTGCATGTGTGACCTAATTTCGATAAATTAAATATAGGCTATATGGTGTCAATCGAAATCTTATACTTGAAGCCTTCAAACAGTAATGCACTATTGACCGAATTTTATCTGTGAAACCTCTCCCTACAAATTAGTGACATATTGAACTTATAAATTGAACATTTAGTATAATCTGCTGTCTGCTAATGTAACCTTATATCATGCTGGTTAAACAAGACGTTTGTATTGAAGGTTACGGCGCTTTCTGCGTGCACCTGACCTAAGAAGTGCGTGCGAGGTCAATGAGCCCAGCGTTGATTTACTCGCGCTCGCAGCCAACTATGTTCCGCATTACATACATTCTTTAAAACATATAAATATTCACTTTTTATTTCTTATATAGTTAAGAAATACACACACACACATATATATATATATATATATATATTTTACTACTTTCATAATGTATTTCCAAATGACCTATAAATATAGTTAACATTTGTCATTTTATGATAATACTGATAATAGTAAGTATTATTTATATTTACTTAAAGATATTATCACATTTAAACTGTAACAATGTTTAAGCTATTTTTGTATGTTATTGTGCAATGTTTGTATGACTTTTACTCATGTTTATTTATAATTATAGTAAGCGCTTGTTATTCTAATACACGTGTTTGTCCCAATTGTGCTGTTGAATGTTATTTAAAAATTACATAGCAATAGTTCATGGTCACTGTAACAGACTCAAATTCTCAAAACTCAACCGGGCTACAACTCCGGGGGCCTCCGCAAAACAGGGTCCGGGCCAAAAAACTCGACTGAAAACATTTGATCATTTTATTTAGTAAAATAATTTGGGGCCAGGGGGCCTCCTCTCCTTTCTTGCCCCGAGGCCTCCTCACCTCTAAATCCGGCTCTGGGTATAAATACTCAGTATTCCTTGGTTCTGATTTGAAGGGTGATTGAGTCAGTGTATTAACGGGCTCAAGAGGTATACTATTATTATATATACCTACTTTAGATCTTATGATTTTCGGGCATCTGACGGCATAAGGAGTGTATTAAATGGAAGTTTACAATTTATCAGCTCGACATCTATGCTGAAGTGATCAATCAAGATGAGAATCTTATTTATATCCGTAAATAATAATAATTAACGGTACGTAACTGCATTGAAATAAAAAATGATTAAGATCTAATAGGAATTTGTTTACAATAATTGGAACCAACCACTAACGTCTGAGTAAGTATATAATTTATTATTATTAGAAAATTTGAATCTTAGATTATAATAATTGATTAATCTAGTAGTAAATATGAAATTGCCCGTACTAAAATGTATTGACAGTAATCGCGATATAAAGAAAGTTCAAGACAGCCATAATAATAAAGAGGTTTATATATATTTGATATCCTGCAAAGGTCACACGAGTAGTAATTGATACAAAGAATATTGCGGTTGTTCTGCGGAAAAAGTAGAATAGACGTGGGCGCATTTACGAGATACATCTCTACTATCCAATTATGGGATAACGAGGTTTTGAAATGATAAAGTTTTGACGTTACTTTTATATTGTGGAAAGTGAGCCACGAAAGTGGAAGTGGAAACCAGAAAAGACGTAATATATGATAGAGATATTTATTGAGTTATATTAGAATAATAATGTAAATAATGTTTCACTAATCTCTATGAAGTGCATTTGAATCCATTGAGGTAATCAAATCGAGCAAAGTACCACATATTTGGAAGTAGGCCAAAATTTAAAGGTCAATGAACTATTGCACGTGCAGACGTATAGATACAAAATTATTGCTCTATTGTGAAACTTAAAATATACGGCCACATTGACATCTATACCTACATACATATGATCATTAATCAATGGACATAGTCGTTTTTAGTTATTAAATTTATTTATATAATGTGTGCTTATATATCATGTGAAGTTATAAAGCTTCTAATCAAAACTTTAATTAAAGTTAAAAGTAAATAAAACTTTAACTCAAAACCTTTATACCAATACCAGTTTGAATTATAAATCTGATTTTTTAAATACACTTGTCAATTATGAAGGTTAATCGCTATGTTTCACAATTTTCTTTTTCAACATAGACACTTAATCGAGGTCGCTATTTCAATGCTTTTTGCGATTATGGACGAATATTCAATCTTTATTGATTGAAAACTGTTTGACTGTTGTTTTAACGACTGCTTTTGATTTCGTCCCACAAATCTTAGTCTTCTTTTTTATATATGACGCCAAACTGTTCTAAATATATAATTAATAAACTATTTCTCTATGGCTGACTTGCACGCGAATAATATTGCGGGTATAAAGGTAAGTTTACGTATAAAGGCACATAAAATTAATTCATTGAATAAATTCAGGTAAATACATAAAATGCATGTATTATTAGAAATTACGTCTGCAGACATATTTAATATACAAACTTATAAATATCCAAGAAATGTCGTTATTTGTAGTAAAATTTTATTGTTTTTTTTTATAATTCGGTTAAGCACGTTATGCCGTTGGTCCTGCGCCTGAACTCTTTCCGGTCGTGTCGGATTATGAGAGCTAAGGAAAGAAGAGTGCACCTGTGTTTGCGCAAACAATGTGCACTATAATATCTCCTGCGCAGTTGGCTATTTTTGTCTTTTGGCTATGGTTGTCTTGAGATTGGCCGCCTTGGCCGAAATGGTCTGGAGGTCCTTATCATAATTCGGTTTATTATTCAAAAAAAGAATAATATTCTTTTTTTTTTTTATTGCATAGGAAGGCGGACGAGCATATGGGCCACCTGATGGTAAGTGGTCACCAACGCCCATAGACATTGGTGTTGTAAGAGCTGTTAACCATCTCTTACATCGCCAATGCGCCACCAACCTTGGGAACTAAGATGTTATGTCCCTTGTGCCTGTAATTACACTGGCTCACTCACCCTTCAAACCGGAACACAGCAATAACAAGTACTGCTGTTTTGCGGTAGAATATCTGATGAGTGGGTGGTACCTACCCAGACGAGCTTGCACAAAGCTCTACCACCAAGTAAATTACCACCAAGAAAATTCTCTTCATTTGTTTAAATGTTCCTGTATATATAATATTTTATAGTACCTAATCGGTGCGTGTAGAATTATGAGAAGGAATCCGCATAAATTATAACGTATTTTTTAATCACATCTCGATACGGAAATATCAAGAGATTTGTTGTATTCATGTTTTTTTTAAATATGGCAAGACTTGTTTCTATTCTCGGACAGGTATATGTGATAATGATTATACTCGTAATGTAATGTTTTCAATGCGGTATAATCCATATCCTACTGGTCGGACAACAACACAGACGCCTAATTACATAAACATTGCTTATACAGTTTTATGGGACATATATAAATATTACATGTTTTTAATTAAGGCCAGCAATTCATACAGACAATCATTTTTACTATTATAACGTTCTGAGTATTGATTAAGAACAGAATGCATATATTCGAAATTGTATCAAATTGATTTATAAAAATTAGAAATATGAAAAAAGTCTTAAGAAGGTCTGTGTAATTATTGTAAAAATATATAGAATTGTAACCATACTAGTTATACTATTATAATTAAATAAGATATAACCAGCTGGTTATTATTATTATCGAATCGTAATTATATATCTCTGGCAGTCTGATTCGCACGTTTTGACCATTATATATAAACCTTTGGGTCTAATAGTAGCATTAGCTGAAGCCGATGTTTCAGTATAATATATACTTAAATATAACAAATAAAGTAAATAATATATACATATATATTAATATATATATATATATATATATATATATATATAATGTTAAAATAATAATAATAATGTAAGTGAATCATCATTGTTATCTATTAAATAAATCTGTGATGAGATAAGATGCAAACGCTATCATAAATATTCGTGACTATTGAAGACAACGTGCTCTCTTGTTGCAGTATTCATTTATAACACTGATTAGGTTACTGATAAGATTAGTGAGAAGGGCGATAAGTATATTTTCAGAAAGTAAGATAATATTTAATTTGATGACGTTTATTTCCTTAAAGCAAAAAAAAACTTTATAAACAGATTTCCTCGTAGACTTTGACCTGCTAGAAAAATAGTACCTAATGCATCATAAGCTCTTCAAATATGCCATTTATATATTTCTATATTAATTGGTCAAACAATGCAGTGTAGCCAATCAAAATTAAAGAATACTTTTGACGTGACAACGTCTTATAAATTGGTTTGCCGGGTGACACTTCAAGAAACTGCGTTACGCTCCGCTCACGTTATGCGCTCACAATGAGAGCGAGTGAGAGGCACGCGTCCCTTCCACTCGGGCATGGTTAGCCCGCCTAAGAGCGAGAGAGACAGACATAAAAAGTGAAAGGCACGCGTCCCTTCTAAGTATAAATACGTATGTATGTGTAAAGGTAAAAATAAAATTTTGTTAATATGAAATTCAGTGCGAGATTCTTTGTATAAATTAATGTTTTAAATATAATTCTTTGTATAAATAAATGTTTTAAATTGTTACTATTATTTCATCCTTCTTCCTACTATACGAATGAATATTCACATTAAAATTATTTTACCACTCAAAGTCGTTGTCACGTAAAACTTTCGCCCGTATACCGACTTTACAGGCAACCAATTTTTTTTTTTATTGTATATTAACAATCTGATAGATTTTTAACATTATTTATTAGTATTGTTTACAATCAGAAAGAGACGGTGCTGAATGAATTAAGTAAGTCATTACGTTATTTATCATTTCATAATATGCAACCGATTATATTTGAAATCGTTTCTTTAGTAATTTCTTAATTTATGTCAAATTTTATTGAATGCAAAACTCGAGCTTAACATTGTATGTTTAACCTATGTCTAGCATACCTACACTTTCAAATGAATACAATATTAATTTTCAGGATTAATAAAAAATAGATATGATACATTCAGTCATTATTTGTGGATCTATCACACATTTTTGTCACTGTATATGTACACTGTACAGTCTATGGACTGAGAAGTGGAAATTTATTTAAGTATTTTGACTACTCATGTAGAGCTATGTTTTAAAAATACTTTTATAGATATATTTATAAAAGTAAAATATATATATGAAAGTACATAATAATTCTTTTCTTATTTTTAATAGCATAGGCCCACCTGATCGTAATTGGTCACCAACGCCCATATATATTGGCATTGTAAGAGATGTTAACCATCGCTTACATCGCCAATACGCCAGCTTGGGAACTAAGATGTTACGACCCTTGTGCCCGTAATTACAATGGCTCACTCACCCTTCAAACAGGAACGCACCAATACCAAGTACTGCTGTTTATTACTATTCTTATTATCCAAACCGTCTATTTTACGTTACAGGAAAGCCATAACGCATGTACTATATAGACGGCAGCCATTACCTTTTATATAAGAAACCTACTAAATATAAATTAAGTGGCTATGAACATTTGAGTCATCACCGCAAAACATGAAACAAGTGCCAAGAACTCATCTTTGTTTCGAGATAATCTTCCATATAATTAAATGGTAATTGATTGTTTTACTGCGAATATTTGGGATTTATAATTTATTATAAGATATGAAGTATCTGTGGATAGGTACGTGAAATGGAAATGAAACTATTAAAAATCTTAGTTTGGTTTTATAACCATGTTATATCTTTTGTATGCCCTGTTCAGGCAAAGGTAGCTCGGCAGTAATTCCTAGTGACAGTCTTTTGAACTGGAGAAGATTCAAAAGCAAATCTATGGCAATTAAAATAAATGTAGAAAACAAAAAGTACCTTGATATAATAAAAACTCTCTAAACGTTTCTCCGATTAATTCAAATTAGAGGTTTGCTTATAGACCAAAATTTTGATATTTTGCGTATTTTTTTTCGAATGTAATCGAAAGCCTATGTTTGAGAAAAATGTATAATAGGCATTTATCATAATGACAAATTGTCGTGTCGTTGTTATCAATATGAGCAACATCTGCTGCACAAATAGGTCAAACATCAATTTATCTATTGTTTATACATATTTTTTATAGATAATTATATAGCGCGGGTCAAAGTTTAAATCGCGTGGGTGGACTGCAGATAAACGCGATGGATTTTGAAACGTTTATCGGGAGGATTATATTAGTAAACAGTAATATGTAGAGTTAGTGATTATATGCGTTATTGTGGAGTTTTATTTATGAAACAGAATAATAATATCCTGGCACATTGTTCATACAAGGCCATCTGATCCCAACCTAAGCAGAGCTCGTACTATGGAAACTAGACACTATATAAAATACTACTTTTCTTTTTTAAATACTTACATAGATATAATTAAACCCACTCAGGACAAACAGACATGTTCATGCAGACGAATTCTATCCTGGATGGGAATCGAACCCTCAACCGGTTTGTAAAAACCGGTTCGTCGTCGGTTTTGTGGTCTATATTTTGCATTGTTAATTATAATACTAGATTAGTGCCAGCGACTTTATCTGGCTAAATATCAGGTGATTTTTATTGTTATGTTACTAATACAATCCTATTACAAAATTTCAACTGTTATTTTACCCTCTTGAATATCTTCGAAATTATTTTTTTTATTCATTAAAAAATTATCATCAATCACACGGTTCCAAGCTATTTTCAAACCTCTATTTTTCCCATGAGGGATGAATTTAAATTAAAAAAAAATACTGTATACATTTTAAAGTTTCTATTGTTTCGCCTTGGCGAGAGCTCACTGACATCGTCTGCCTTGTGTGTATAGAATATTTAAGTTAAGAAAATTTTCAGAAAGAGAAAGAGAACATACGGTAGACTTTGTTATAATAAGTACTAAAAGTATGTAATGAACCTTCACGGAGAACCTGAACAGACTAACAATAATTTCATCATTACAAAAAACTGACCATCATTTATTTTATAGCATACTAGCAACTCTACTAAGAATATGATACAAGCTTGTAACCTCTGTTTAAACTCGATTTCATTGTACGCTCAACGCTCTTCCTCAATTTATCATCCATTTGCTTTTGTCACACAATCTGATAGCTCGTTGACACTAAGCTTACAAAACGATCAATGATCATGATGTTAATGTATTTCGAAAACTATTTTTTTTTTGTTTCTTTCATTAATGTAATCATACATACATTACTGTAAGCATTCTCAAAGGGTTGTTTATTATATATAACAGTTATATGTCTATAAAAGTTTTATTAAATCGATATTGAGAAATATTGTTTTATAAAATTTTAGTTCATATTTATTTGTATTTAATGAAGAGCGAGTGAAACGAACGTACAAAATTTAAATATAGGTAGGTAATTATTAAAATATTTTTAATGGAAAAAATAATGCTTAGTGCAAGATTTCAAAGTTCAAAATATTAAGGAAGTCTGTTATTATAATATCGAATCTATTATAGGTAAAAAAATGAGTGATGTTGATAACGTAAAACTAATAAGAACGAAGCTTTGGTTTCGTTAGCAGTTCTACTAGATACTAGGTCAATGGGTTGTATCGATCATGAAACCTATTTTCAATGTGGCCGTGAATTATATTCTAATTAGTTTCAACATATTCCGTATAAGTAGATTTTATATTGAAGTGTTATTTATTTAATTTTGTTTCGGCAGAAAATATCGGTTTATATCATAAAATTAAAAATGAACTTCTTTATATATTACAAATCGGTCTTAATTATCCAATACCCACCCATATACAAGAATTAAAAATTAAATACATATTATAAAGAGAAAATATTATTATTAAATAAATTTTAGTCAGTCGTAGCTTTACGAATATTTTGAAACAAGTAATTTATGTTGTAATCCATCATATAATTTTCCAAAGCAAAGGAATGCCGGCGCTTTGATTAAAATATTAATAATTCCGATATGTGTTGATGGGAAAAATCCTTTGTAATACGTTCATGACTCACAAACAATTAAATGAATATCAATTCTAACCGAGGGGTCGCAATACACTTATCTACTGCCATGTTGGTACAAAAACTAAATTGATGATATCCGTTGAGATTCAAATTCGATTTATTTAATAGATTTCATAAAGGGTGCGTTAGTCATCGGCCGAGGATAGTAAATTACAGCTGCAGTACATCTGTTCATTAATATAATATTACAACACGTCTTATTGCCTCAACTGGTGACAGGGCTGGTTCATTTTTCGCCCAGAGAATCGGAATTGTGAATCAAAGGGGAAATGCTGCTAGCATTTTTGCCACTATTCCACGCGGTCTCGATTTTTTTTTTAATTTTTATTTATTTAAGGTTTAAATGTAAATATACATAGTGTTCTATTTAAAAAAAGTTCATTAATTGATTATTGAGGACAGTTTGTTTTTGTCATACTACAGAACCTCGCGCTAAAATTTGAAGTTTTTGAAATATATGTAATTGACTCTACCTAATATTTGTAGAAAAGACAATTAGTTTGTCGCACTAATTTTGGTGATTAATAGTTTTAATCATTATTTACATATTAGTTAATGAGTTTAAATACCTTGTTTATTTATCCTTACGTCATGAAAATTCATCGAATTCATTATTATTTCCTTCGCATACGGTATGTTGATGTAATTACATGTACTATTAGAATGACTCTTTGTTTGCGTATTGTGTGAATATTTTAATAAGATCATTGTATGATATACAATTACTTATTAAAACAATATTACCGTTATTATATTGTTATTATTATTTATTAAATTTGACAATTTAAGAAAATTTTTGTAACCCGTTCCGCAATTCAACATTTATTTTATCGTAAATCAATACGTCATCATTTTGATCGCTGTTTTAGTATGATTGGTAGGTGAGTCAGTTATTAGAGCCCATGAGGATTCATTATGAGCGTTTCGAGACGCAATATGCTCCATATTGGTTTAACGTATATAAACTTCTTTCGTTAAGTAATACGTTTCTTGTAGAACAATAGTTCGAAGAATACGTGACTTATTTACATTTAAACGTTGTTTTATTAATAGTAACTTTATAGCAAAATATTATGGTTATATTATTTTATAATATATTAATATATTCGGTATTGATCAAGACGTTGTCGTGGCCTTGTTTAGCATGCTTGTGTCTAATACTATCTTGCTTTGTCGACAATATGTTATTATTGTTTGATCAAAAAAGCTAAATATACAAAAAAAATGTTTTATTTTGTATAGTTTGTTAAAACAAAATACATATTTTTTCTATTTATTTGTTTTTGTAGCAAATTGTAGTCTCTTAAACATTTTGAATCAAGAAAAAAATAATAGTAGAAACATATATATTATTTTACATATGATAAAACAGTATGCATCACTATATATTTCGTTGTTCCTTGCAATAACGAAAATAATTATAAGGATTGTTTGATTCTAAAGTAGAGTAGCAGTAGAGTACTTAATATTTGTGATAACTAGCATTGTAATGCGCGATAGACTTCTTAATTAGGTTAATCCTACTTTAAATGTAGCAATAAAGGTTCACGACGAAAATAAATTTAAATGATTGATTAGTAATCAAAGATTTCGTCGTCAAACGACTATTGTTCTCTGTTAAAACTTTAAATATATATCATGTGAGTCAGTAAAAAGTATTTATTGATTGATCAATAAAAGATCAAAATAAAGTATAAAAATGTTGTCATCGTATAATCATTATAAGAATTTTATTTCATTTTAGAATGTTTATTCTATTGGATGTTTGTATACAGATTTTCAAACAGTTGTTTCTAGATAAGTTAAATAATAAACATAAATTTTAAACATTATGACTTGAAAATGTACTCGATAGCTATTTTCAAGAATCCGGTAAATATTTACGAGTGCAAGTTGAGACTTGAATGTGAGTCCGGGTAGAGTTCTCAAATTCTAATACGTGCAGTCATAAAAGGCGTCTGACCGGTTAACCTCACAATGTACGAGTATATCCTTTATTTTTCCGCAGTATTATAAAGACCTTTTATATAGCTTTCTGACAAACATAACGATAGTAACTAAAATAAGTAATTGAATATTAACTTACTTTCAGGTGTTACTTCGCGTAGAATAACTTTGGTTTCTGCTTGAGCCGGCATCTCGGATGTTAATATCGAAGCTAGCGATAAAACAATATTTCAAATGCAAATAACTAAAAACTTGAAAACTCTTTAAAACACTTTTAAAAATTTCACTTTATAGTATTTCAGTATTCACAGTCGCGTTGTAAATATTGTGAACGACACGGCTAGAGGCGTGACCAGCGTCAAGCACAAGCGCGGTTACTTAGTGCCGCAGCGAGACTGGTGAGTGGAGTGGTGAGTTGAGTGCTTGGCTTGTCTGGTTCCTTCTCAGCGAGTATTTCGGCGTAGATGCGACAACGTGCTTCTGTGTTACATTTATAAGCTCTGGCGTTTGATATATTTGCGTCACTAGAGGAAAGTACACGTACATTTCTGAATTATCTCGATGTTGCAACATTCGGCATGATGATATCAAATGATCGAAATGATTCTTTAAGTGGTCGTAGTGTAGGGCGAACCGTTACACACGTCTTATTGTGGCATCGTGTATGTGTATAACACATAGTTACTGTGCACGACGTCCACTGATAACATCGCGTTGCAATTCGTTAAACAAAATATACTAATGTTAAGTCATAAAAACTGTCTGGAAAAAAATATACTTTAATATTAAGTATTATATGTATGTGTATTTCCTTCCAATGTTATTGATTCTATTTTAAAGTTTGAATATTTAGTAAATATAATTTAAAAATATTTTGAATACATAATGATTATATTTTATTAATTTTTATTCTATTAATACACTTTTTACGTGACTGTAAATATTATTAAAATATATATTGTGTTTTATAATAAATTTCTTACTAAATGCGAAATATTTTATTGTAAAATTTAATTTATATACATTCATTCATATATATAACCAAATTAACAACTATTTCGTAAATGAAACGCTTTGTTGTTATTGATAGCATTAGTCGCCCACCCTGAAAGCGTGCGCTGCGTGAATAGTAAAATTTGCACGTTAATGTTTTGATTCCTCATAAAAAGTTTTATAAAAGTCGCGTTAGCATATTTCTATCTTGTAAGGATAACTCATGATATCTATTTCAATCTTTTACATGTTGGTCAAAAGTAATAAATTATTTGCGAAGCTGTTTTAACCAATCTGGTGTAAATATATATAATTTTTTTATTATTACTTTGTGGGGCGTATTTCTTGTCTACACTACATACTTTATTTATATCTTAGAAGTTATAGCAAAATAAAACTCGCACAAGAAAAATGTTTATGGTGGTGGTCAACAGGGTGATAGTGGGACAGCAGCGCAAATAATTCGTATCTCCCATGAAAAAAAGAGGCTGTCGGGTCTTCATCAGAGATCTCTCTCACAATATGGGATAAATGCACGATGAGCCACCGCTCACATATAGAAGCAGTAGACAGACCTCGCGTCAACTTCGTCTTTGTTGGTGTCTTTCGTAAGACACTACTTCCTCACAGATATTAAAGCCTGCTTTAAGTTGTTTCTTTTAAGGAGCCCTCTCAGGCCGGAAGATACTCATTTATCCGGACTTATGTTGCAAGTAGATAAAGGGAAAATAAAATAAACAAGATCACCCTATTAAAATATAAGATAGTTCACTTTTAAAACAAATTGTAAATAAACAAAAATAAAACAAAATCATAAACAAACTTTTTATGTTAGCGGAATAATTCCCCAGATAATTAATTATTATAGTCAGACTCAGAAGCGTTATACATTTTATGCCTACGATAAATGTTTCAGTTCATAAATAAATCATAAGACACGTAAGCGTTTTGTATTATTATAATGACTTATTAAATTTGTTCCATACATTTGAATATGACTTCTTAATTTATTGTAAGGGATTTAGTTTAAGTAATATGTGGTGTCATATTTTTAATCGTAATTAAATAAAACATTCTTCGAATACTAAAATACTCTTTAAAATTATATATGTGTATATTATTTGTTGCTATTTACCTTAGTAATGTGAGAAAACGGTTAAGACTACTAGTGCATACAAAATAATGAATTTTAAAACTCCGTACAGCGTCGTTTTTTGACATGATAAATCAATGGTGGTTTGATTTTGAGTCGTTATAAAATTGATAGATGAGACTACTATCCATGCTAGAACAAAAAATATAAGTCTCGAATAAAAAACCTCGATCGAATTGTATTAAAAAATAACCTGTTTACCTAGTAGTGACTAGACTTCTGTTACTAATGTTGTCGTTGTTGTTGTAGATTTGTCTGTAATAAACTTATATATTTTATTATTGTTTATTATTACTATTATACTTATGATGTTTGAAAAATTATTTAACATTATATAAATATGAAAATATTATTACTTTAATTAAAACGACGGTTATTGTGTATAAATGTATGTAAGTGACATCTAGCGGACAATAGCATCACAATGAACGCAACGAAGAAGGATTTATTAAAAGTATATACATTTGCCAAAAGATGGCGCTGTGTACTTATTGTACCAAACAATAATGATTATTATAAGATTTGTAATTAAATCAATGTTCATAATAATATGATTGTTACGTATTGCCAATCATGGGTCAAGAATAACGATCGAAAGACTAAAAATGGTTATTGACAGTTAAACTCATTGCGTCACGATTTTGTCATCTACATATCCATAACTTTATAAGTATTCAACTCTATATTACGGTACTTATTATTAAAAATGCGGTTCGATTCTATGTGTTTGTCTATCTGTTTTTTCAGAACAATCCATTTTCCCCACGTCTGAGACAAACACATCTGCTGAATGATCAGACTGCTCTATTTATTTAAGTATCTTTCGAACTTTGGCTGGTTTGTTTACATTATATACTGCAGTGATCGAGAGAAGCTTGCACACATTCCATGACCTTCGATTAAGGTCCTCGTGTTCATTCCACTATCTTATCTCAGCTCCCATTTGTACTTTCATATATTTTTTCTTAATTGCCTGACTGTACCTGTACAATGCTCTATTAGCTTTTTTATTGGTTTCTAGACGTCTAAACTTTACACAGGGACACAACAATATAATGTTATATTGTTGCGTAGGTTTACGCTAAGATATTTGTTTTCATGTGATTTTAATTAAAAAAAAAAAATGTTAATCTTCAGGTTCGGTCATAACGATCGGTTGAGGCATTGAAATGAGAAAGCAAGGCAAACTAATAAAATTTACTTTCACATTCATAACGTTAAAATTAATCTTAAAATATGTATGTTAAAATTATATCTCATCAATATATATCAAGTATCATACTTAATTTTCACCTTTCATTGTCCTTTCCTATGAAATTTCCGTTTTATATATATAAAAAAAAACAATCATCTTAAACGCATAGAATAGTATATCTATACTAATATATAAAGCTGAGAAGTTTGTTTGCTTGATCCGGCTTATCTCAGGAACTACTGGTTCGAATTTAAAAAATATTTTTGTATTGTATAGTCCTTTTATCGAGGAAGGTTAAAGGCTGATTTTTATTCATTATATTTTTATTAATTATACGCAGGTGAAACCGCGGGGTCCAGCTTGTGTTCAATATTCCTTCGTTTTGCCATTTAAATGGAATTTAATTGATGCCTCTGCTATAGAAATCTTGGGGCTAGGAATCGATGAATTTTTAGAGGAAATTATCACCGCCTCATCAGATTTAAAAAAATCTAAATTTCCTACATTAATTGTTTTATAAAATATTCTTTGACTCATTATTATTTTATATCATGTAGGGATTTATTTAATTGTTATCTGTTTCTAAAATATAAGAATTAAATAATCTGTTCATAAAGATTTCTCGAAAAAACATAGCAAAAAATGTAATTAAAATATAATATTACTATGAAATGGCGATATGAAACTCTTATCGTATACAATAGTCTATATGACTAATAAATACGTTTTAAAATATAATAAATTGAATTGTATTATATGTTCCTAAGGTAAATTATTTTTTAAACATTTTATATCAACCCGTAATTCTTTCTAATTTTGCTATCCCGATACACATTGTTGTAATGAGGAAAAAAATAACAATTGGTACATTTTTTTATAACATAGGCCGAGCATATGGGCCACCTGATGGTAAGTGGTCACCAACGCCTATACACTTGGCATTGTAAGGGATGTTAACCATCGCTTACATCGCCAATGCGATCCTTGAGAACTAAGAAGTTATCTCCCTTGTGCCTGTAATTACACTGGCTCACTCACCCTTCAAACCGGAACACAACAATACTGTAATAACTACTGCTGTTTTGCGGTAGAATATCTGATGACTGGGTCGTACCTACCCAGATGAGCTTGCACAAAGCTCTACCACCAAGTAGCAATGTTAAATTTACGTTCGTATTATAGTATCAGTCAAGTTGAGTGCTTATAATATATGTATGTACTCGATGTATATAATATGACACCCTTAAAAAATAATGAGACATAGTGGATAAAGCTTTTCTTGAATAAGCATCATAAGTTTGAGTTAGCATTTCGCTCGAGGTTTTTATTTTTACAGTGAGCTTATAAGATTGTGGTTTACATGGTGGTGGAGCTTGGTTGAAACTGTTTTGGCTAGATAGTAGATACCATCCACTCATTACATATTCTTCGGTCATATAGCAATTATCGGTATTGTTGTTTTTCGGTTGGAAGCGTGAAGTTCCAAAGGTCGGTGGTTCATTGGCGATGTGAGGGGTTACCAGAATTTCTTACGACGCCTGGTCAATGGGCGGTGAGCACTTACCGCCAGGGACCCATGCAATTACATATGATACAAATAAATAAAATTATAATAAAAGTAGCTTTCGGTCCAGCGCGTATGTCATTGAAAGAAATAAAGACATTGAAAAGGCTAATAGAAACTAATTGAAGGACCAAAGCCTTTAACCGATCCTAGCTTTAAGAAAATAAGTAATAGACTAGACTATAATAACTATTACAGTAAACATTTGCGGTGAGTATATAATGATAGATTATATTAATGATAATGTGTATAATATATTTTTTAATTGAAAGATTTTTTTTCATTATCTATTTAATATATGTTATGACAGATTTATATAAGTATTCTTTTAAGTGAAACTAAAGTTAAAACACAAGTTTTTTTACAAAATGTAGCGGTAAAATGAACGTAGGATAGCGTACTCGTGGAAACAGGATACCGTGTCATAAAATGAATTAGGTATTTTTAAGTACGTATCATATTATCCGAATTAGGTAATTTTATTCTAGTGTTTTTATCTGGATTATATTCTAACCTTCATGGGTCGTGTTTAATGAGTCGTTTTATGGATATAATTATAAATAGGCAAAATCAAAGCAGTTTAGTATCTTTTTTCTTCTTTATTCGTCAATTGTTTTTTAGTTAGTGATCAGCATTAAACGTTAGTTATAATAAAAAAAGTGGAAATAATATGAGAAATACATGATTCTAATTCTCAATAATTATTACGAACAATATTAGGGCATACAATTTCAAAAATACTAAAATGCCTTTATCCGTTTTTAAGTATTGACACAGTGTAACACGTTTAGGGGATGCATATAAAAATCAAAAATACTGGCGCCTAACACTATTTCTATAATTCAAACGGAGAACGAGAAAGAATATAACAAAAACCTAATGAAATATAGTGAGACGAGTTTCTGAAATTAACAAAATATATGTAATAGATGCTACTGCAACAAAATTATATAATTGTTATGTTATGGTCTCATGATTTTCTTTAACTATCTGTTGTGAATGATTTCGTTACCTTGCTAATTATTAAATCGTGTATTTATATTTGTAGATTTCTTAATATGACACAGTTCAGCTTTTGAACTATATGAAATACTTTTTATTGAACACCACGTATGACAGAAACTACTCGGGCGACTGCATCGCTCGTCGTATTAAATAGTTACCTATATATTTTTGTGAAAAATTGCAGTTTGTAGGAAAATAAATATGTTGATAAATTTAAAAAATACCCTTATCTAATTACTAAATTGAAATGCCGAATGGTTAAAGTTGTTTCCTAGAAACATTAAATATTTTTATACACACATGTACAAGAATTGCTTATTTATAATACACACAAAAGTAATAGGAGACAGAAATTATTTTTCGGGTATATTATCGTAAACGCGTATAATATCATAATATTTCCGAATGGCCTGCGCAATCTTTCCAATCTTCATGGAAAGATTGCATTTAAAAACAAAGTTACTCAATCTGTTGGCATTGAATAATTTTTGAATTCATATAAATTATTAAATGTTGTCATGCATTAAATTCATCTTATTTTTAATTATCCAAATGTAGTTGTGTGTTGAATTTGAAGTGGTATGTTATTGATGATGAGGACAATTTTATGTCGTTGTTATTACATTGCAAATAAAACAAGGTGCAGACTTTAAAAACATCGTGGATTTTTTTTTATTATTAAGCAGTTTTTGCATAGTTCTCATAAAATAGTTTTGGTTATTAAATTATGATTATATGATTCCGAATGAAATTTAAAAAAAAAGTTGCCATAATAAAAAAACGGTAAACCCGAAATTACCCATTCACCAACGATTATGTCAATCATGTCAATCGAGGTTTCTCTCAGGGAAGACAATATGTACGTATCGAGGAGTTCAGGATCGATTCAAGTTTTTCCTTTGGTATGGATCAGGAGGAAGTTTCTTTTCTCCCCTGAGATGAGTACTGCTGAATCCGCGCAAATCGCCACTCGGGATTGGGTGCATAAAAACGCTACGTACTATGGTTTCTCCCTAGGTGAGCAGGGAGTGGGGCAAAAAAAAAATTAGATACATCGCAATGATATGAAGTGGAGGTCGCTGGTCCGATAAGATAAACCATTAATTTTTTTTCATGACGTGAGAAATTTGTTTTTATAGTTGAGGTAAAGAAAAACCTCGTGAGAAAACTGGCAATTGTTTATTAAGAAGCCAAAATCCAGTTTAAATAAAAATACATTGTCCGATACCTAAAATGTACTATTTTATGTATTTACAAGATTATTGTCTTGTGTGAAAAATGTTTGACTGTGCTTTGTATCTATTACCTTATTATATCAGTTAAAAGAACCACATTATTCAGAATAATTTGTAAAATATGTGCAACCCGATAAACAAATTAAATGTCGTTTTAACTAAAAAATAAAAGCAAACAGATCGCGTACATAGAAGGGCGTGTAAGAAACGCGCGGGACAACCCTGCAATTTTTCTAGTGTTATTCCAAATTCTTTCTCAACCGGTAAGGCTATTTCCTCTAGTTTATCAGTGGAACATCTACTGGTAGTTACATAAATTAGATCGATTATAGCAACATTATTCTAAGATATAACAGTGCTTTTCACTCGACTTAGTTTTGATAGCATTGTTAATTAATATTCACTGAATATCAGGAATACATATTACAGAGCTATGTTTTTTTATCTGCGTGGGCAATAATTATGTATTAGGTCATTAAACAAATGACATTGAACTTATATTGTGATGGCTTAAAAACTAAACTAAAGTTAATAATTGCTATGTAATATGCTAATTCGTTGTAAATTTGACATGATATATTTGTATGATAATATTAACTGCAAGCGTTTGTAGATACGGATTGGACCAAAAGTTTCTTCAATATTAAAATGTGTTCAAAGAAAAATTAAAAATAAAACAGATGTGCATTTTTATAAACAAATCTGAAATTTTGAAAAGATCGATTTGAATATTGGTTGTTTTATATTCTATTTAGATTTACCACGAAGTTACCGCGAGACATATTGAAATAAAAATATATGCAACACATAATAATAAATATTATTATACAATTAAAATACGTCATCGATATCTTCGCCCACACTCCGTGCCAAAACATCTAACCCCACGTATTTTTAATGCATTCAAATATCTTGATTCTCATGTCACCGAATAATATTTATAAATAATGCGTATTAAGTAAATCGAGCAAAATTTACCAAAGCTTACTATAGATTATCTAGAAAAAGGAAGTTATGGAAGTTTTGTAGACACATAAAGCACAAAGAAATCTACGGGGCTGATAGACTGATAACACTTAATGCTTATCAATAATATAGCACTCTTTTAAACGAAATTATTATATTAAAAATACACTTTAATTTAATTAATATTTTACCAATATTAACCATAAAAAATATATGTTAAACATGATTTAAAAAAAAATTATAAGATTTTTTTAGAACATCC
This sequence comes from Nymphalis c-album, assembly GCA_963151315.1. Lineage (NCBI taxonomy): Eukaryota > Metazoa > Arthropoda > Insecta > Lepidoptera > Nymphalidae > Nymphalis > Nymphalis c-album. The sequence goes on along the minus strand of OY720590.1, from coordinate 4,472,638 downwards.
GTTAATAAAAATCGGTCAAGTACTTATACAGAATAAATTATGATGGATATATTTCAAGATACCCTACTTTAGAAGATTTTTCTTCAAAGAAATAGGTACTTAAATGTGTAAATATTTCGATAATACTAAGGAATTGAAATATATCTGTTAATATATCTGTTAATTGATGAGAAATGTTTATTCTTTTATGCAATATTACCTTAAATATATATTGGTTACTGAGTACCAAGTATCGAGGTATAAATATAACCATGTAACAGTCATGAACAAATAAGATTCTCATATTGAATCCAATTCATATTTATTAAAAATCATTACGGTACTGATAGCAATATATGTAGAGGTATTGATGAATTTCTACGTCATACGAGCATACAGTCGCACATACGTAATTATTATTGTTGGTGTAGGTTCTGCATTGTGAACATTCTGTGTTTTGTTTCGTGTGTCCGGTGGAAATAATATGGGATTGTTGATACGCTTGCGACGCACTGCGCCGGAGTGCTTCGAAGAGTGCAGACGTGAAACGCGATCGACGCCTGTGTAAAACTAGTGAGTACCTTTTTTTACAAAACATAAACTCATAATATTCTATATATTATAAGTTTATGTACGCACTGTGCGTTTGTACGGTGCATTTCGTCTTAGTTCATTAAATACTCTTTTAATTTAATGCGTTAAAGCTTTTAAAATTTTCTTTTGAACTTAACCTTTGAGGATCGATTGAGCTTTACAGCGGAGTAAGCGGTTTACTGAAGCTTTACATATATATAGTATATTCCTATACAAATAATTTATTTTAAAGGATATTTTATATTAATTTACAATTAATTGACCCATTTTGTTAATTAAATATAATATGTTCACTTATGCGCTTTAATAATATTATATACAAGGCTAGTATTATCTAAGCATTGTGAATTTATTATACTTGAGTCTATTTATACTAGAATATTAATCATAAGAATATATTTAGTACTCTTACCACACAATGTTGCATTTCAAATTGAATTATTATAGCTTAGAAAGCTTAATGTGTATATTTAAAGCTTTTGTTTTTTTTTCATCATTTTAACGATAAATTTATTTAGTGTGAATTTACTCACCAACTGACAGCTACTACTTTTATTTTGATCATTATATACCTAATTAGATATACTCAGTAATATATTTTTACAGTATTGATATTTGTTATAATTAAATAGGTACATATTATTCGAAACTAATCTCTTTATGTGTTTCTGGTGAAAATTTGAAATAATTTACCGGCTATTAAAAATAAAAGAAAAAATGTTTTATGCAGACTGTCGAAGGTAGGTTCGACTTTGTTTTATTTTTACCGACGCGGACGGTCCTAACGACTATTTAAATCAGGGTAACAACATCCAAGAGTAGAAAAGCAGGATAACTGCACAATAATCAAGACGTTTATCGTCTTTTGTGTGGACATGTGTTATAATAGAACGGGATGAAAACGTCCCGAACAAACAGGACGGTTGAAAACGAAAGTTAAATGTAAGTAAAGCCACGGGCAGTATTGTATATTGTGTTTATAAGTCAACATATACAAACACATTACCACGTGCAAATGTGTGCGTTCACCGGTCAACAGAGCGCGTGTGACCTTGGCGCCGGTTATGCACGTGCGTATACATTTGTACCGCCTCGAGCAGGCGCAGACATTCGCCAAGACTCGATAGTCAACTTTTAATCATTATTCAAAGTATACATACGAATCTTTGTGCGTTAAGATGTGTGGTACTCAATTATGCTCACGCAGCTGGATGTCTTTTTTATCCTGTTTTTAATTATATACAGCAAAAACCAAACTTATATTTCATTTAGTTCGAGCGAACAAAGCGGGTTACAGATAGTGACAGCTTATAAGCACTAACCATCACTGCGTCAATCGCGAAAGGGAAGTGAAATATACTCGACTCTAATCTAATCCCTTCAAAATATATGACCATATTTATTCGTCGTTCGAAAAGGAATATTTTGAAGTGGTGGGCGGAATAACCCTGTGATAAAGGTAAAGATTAAGGTTGAGATGTTCCTCGAGTAACCAAAATTTAGCAAGATCCTTTTTAAGTGCGATTTTACGTTTTGAAACGAGTCATTTCGAATATCAGACGCCAATACTTAAGTTGTCCGTTGATTCATCTAAAACAAGTTTAGTTTTGAATTTATATGTCATATGATTTATCACATATTTATACGTCAAATGTATTTTTAATGGTCATGATATTTGGGAGTTATATTATTTTGTAAACATAGTTTCTCTCCTGCACTACATAAGATTGTCTGGTATAGTATTAGTTGCGAGGAGATTTTGAATTATCTTTTAAAGATCTTCATTTTATTATCTTGACTTGTAAGACCCTAATAATGTAATTGGTTTCAGTTTAATTTAAATTAATCAACGCAGCATGTACATAATATATATGTATCTACTTTGCATAAGGTAACAGATTTAGGCGAATTTTTATCTCACTAATCTACTTTAAATTAGTAGCAAAAAATATATATTAGGAATGCACTATGGGTAAATTTTATTTAAAGCCATTAATTGCTACTTGTATAATATAGACAAACAAGCTAGATTCGATAAACTTTAAAAAAAAATCTTACAATAATCATGCGAACGAATTTGACTTTTGACTGTGCTCATACTTATTACTTATATCATAATAATAATCACGGTTAGATTTATGTAACATCAATCATTTTTATACTCAAAAAGAGAATAAATGATAATGAAATCTAAAATCGTTGTCGATTATAAATAGTTATAGATACTTGCTCAAGGTTATTTTTTGTCTTACCTTAATGTGGGAGCGATATAAAGAGATACAATGTGTTTCAATACCTACCTTGCCAACTCTTTGTTGTTACGAGGTAATATGTATAATGTACATATATGAGCTGTTACTGCGCGTGATTTAATTAAAATCAAACAAACGCATTGGTAGGTAATTAAAAAGTTACGAATATATGCTCTCGTTAAAAGTATGATTTAAAAATTGTATGTACTGAAAATCAAAGTAATAGCTCAGTATTAGTTTAAAAAAATATTGTACTTCGTTCTGTCGTAGATTTAACCGTCCTCGTTGTTTTTATACAATTATGTAGGTGGCGATTTTATTGCGCGACCTTTGATAATGTTAAACGAAGACCTATTTTCGATCTGCAAACAATTAATTTTATTATTGTGTTATACGTTTAAGTTTAATAAATACACACTATATGGATTTTTTTTTTATAAATGATTTGTTAATTTCAACTTAACTTTATTTTCTGAGATATTAAATCTTATTAAACACTATGTATGCGCCGGGGTTTCACCCGCGTATAATTAATAAAAATATAATAAATATAAATCAGCCTAGGATCTTCCTCGATAATAATATACAACACAAAATATTTTTTAAATTCGAACCAGTAGTTCCTGAGATTAGTCGGACAAACAAATTCTTCAGCTTTATATATAAGTATAGATAATATCATATTTCGTTGATTCGGTGATAGTCCTTCAGTTATTTTTTAAAGAAATACTAATTAAGTTCTGAAATCGATTATATTTTTATGAAATCTGATACACAATGATGAATAACACAATATATGTATTAATTGAAGTACTTTTATGTATTTTTAATATATAACTATCGTTAAATTCATGCATCCAATATTATAAGTTGACACAGTTTTGTAAGCCCGTACATTTGTTAACACATTTTTTTATGATTATACGCTGGGTATTTGTTTATTTAATTTTTTATTTAATCAGCTAAAGCTTACTTACTTATTTTTATGTAAGAACTTTTATGATATTTGTATTTATTTTGCTTCTTTATCGCGTCCATAACGTGTCATTTAGCATACCTGTGTCAAATATAGTAAACAAAGAGAGGAAAAGCTACATAAATGCTGTGTGCATTTATGGCTTACAAAAGATTACGAAGTAAAATGTTTTCTTATCATGAATATTCTTTGTTAGTATTCAAGTACAATAAATACAAACGCATTAAAAACATAGCCAACATATACTTTCAGAGTGCTTGGATTTCATTCACTACATGTTACTATGATTTATATTAATTTTAAGAAATTAAAAAGTTTGTGTGAAAATAACGGTTTCACTTAAAACAATATTCACATTATATTAGTCACAATTGTATCGTGATGAATGCAATTGTTATTTATAATGTTCAAAAAATTTCTATTATAAAACAGAATTTTAAATTTCACTCCCTCATAAAAACAGGAAACGCATTGTCTGCAATTTTATATTTTCGTAACACTTATATGAAATTGTGCAATAATATCAGTTTTAAAAAACTGAATTAAAAACACGATCTCGGCATCATTCCCACGATTTACTTTAATTAAGTTTATGAGTTTGCGTTAAATTGTTACAAAATGTATAAATTAATACGTACTTTAATGAAAGATAGGATGTAATAAATATCTGTATCCGTAAAAGTATTGATTTAAGGCATAACTACATTACTAAGATTTCATTAAGACACCCTTTGACGTACACGGTTTTGGATACTTGTTAAATAAAAAAAAAGTAATTTAATAGCATTCAGAACATTAAGATATTGTGGAAAATTATTGATAGGTAATAAAGTTTAGCTTTTCACCATTACTTTGACTGACCCGTCAGGGAGTCTTGTTTTAATATCAGTGTTTGCTTGTTTGTACAAAGTTTCGGCCTTACTTATAAACGTTGTATAGCAGCTGTTTAGTTAAATAGTAATTATCTTTCTTTCTGCCATTCGAAAGAATAAGATAGAAAGAGTAAGATTGCTTAACAGCTGATCTACGATTCTATCAAAATAATTAAAAAAATCTCGTGCACTTTTGTCACTGAATTGAATATAATGAGCATACGATTGTTTGCAATCTACCTCCCATTCCTTTTTGTACAAAGAAAATGTTATATGACTAATGGCTACGTAAAGCTGCGGTTAATAAAACTGTGCAAATAATAATAATTAACAAAGGTCAATAAAATTCAAACAGGAAGCATAACGTATAGATACAAGTTAAAGCTATGTGTTTAAAAAATACAACGCTAAACAATAGCAAAATTTTTGCAATGAGATTGTTGCACATTACGAGTATGGAGAGAAGGAATTGAAACAAGAGGGCAATTCCACTTATATACAACGTTTTACTAACGTTCTCGATTCGATGCCGAATTTTGACTATTCCTCATTTAGAATAGGTATTATGTTACCATATGAAAAACCATGTCAAAGTCAAACTTAATTGTTAACTTTGACGTTTCATCGAGGATGAATCGAACTGCAACTGGATCGTTGTATGAGTAGGATAGTGAAAAAGGTAAACGTCAACGATTATGTTTTAATTCGATTCCGATGATGTGTTAATTATGTTAGTAGAATTGGCCTCCAGTTTACATGACTCATTAATTAAATTATTATTCTGTACAATCGAACATTTTCATACTGTCTTAGGTATACTTTAACTTGGTGGCCGTACCACCTTACCTTACCTTTGTGCAAGCTCGTCTGGCTAGGTACAACCCACTCATCAGTTATTCCTATTATTGTATTCCGGTTTGAAGGGCGAGTGATCCAGTGTAATTACAGGCACGAGGAAAATAATTTCTTAGTTCCCAATGTTGGTGGCGCATTGGCGATGTAAACAATGGTTAACATCTCTTACAATATGCGTTGGTGACCACATACCATCAGGTGGCCCATATGCTCGTCCGGCTTCCTATGCCATAAAAATACTTACTTAGAATAACATAAATAACTATGATATAATACACATAACGAAGAATCATTTGAGATAGGTACATTTAGTTAAAAATATACGAATTAATTTTGTGTAATTCACTAATTTTATAATTCAATCGTTTTTATACGATAATAAATTCTTTAAACATATGTACAAATGCAGAGGTTGTCATTTTTGGCGTTGTCTTAGAACAATAAAACAAAATTTATAAACATATCATCTCACTACTAGGGTATGGCACCTCCACCTACAAATAATATGTACCGCCAATCAGAAATACATAGTGTTGTCGTGTTCGGGTTTGAACTGACACTGAGTCAGGGAAACTACAGGATACAGGCGTCGTTCCAAGGTTGGTGTCACATTGTCTTTGAAGGAATAGTTAATATTATTTAAAGCTCCAATTACAACGGGCCGGCCGTGGTGGCACTGACCATCAACTGTCTATTATATATAAAAAATATACACAAACAAAGAACGTGACAATTCAGGAGGACCTAAGCCGATGTTGTTCTCTTCTTCTTGTCATTTTATACTAGGACTCAAAACATTCTAGCCTAGCAAATATCCTCCTCAAACAAAATAACCTAAAGACTAATAATCCATTTATTTAACTGATCAAAACTATAGACCATGAATTATTTTAATAGAAAAGTTAAAGAACATTTAATTTACAGAAAAAAATTAAAAAATATATTTTTACCGATAAGTCTAAGATTAGGCAGTTTTTAAAATAAGTTTTACTACTTTAATTAAAAATTTGGTGCCGAAAAATCGCAAACAGTGTGCCGACAGATAGAGGTCGTTTTTTAATCTCACTTAAGTACTGTTTTATTATCTTCAAAATAACTTCAATAATGTAATTAGGTATAATTTATACAAGACATGTTATAAGCGTTGTTTTTTTAAATTGGTGTCTAATGTATTTACACCTTTGAACAAAACCAGGATGCGAATAATATTGAGTTTAATCATTTAGAAATCTTGATTTTATTTTATTTAACTTAAAATGTAGTAACGTCAAAAGATGAGAAGATAAGAAAATATATACAACCTAATAGTTATATTTATATCGGTATCTCGAATTGGCCTCTTGCCATGATTCATTATAAAATAGAAAAATATAACAATAGTCACAGCCTTTCAACAGAGGTCCAAAAGAAAAATAATAAGGGATAACGCCCTCCGTCTGTACGCCCTACGCCCTGCGACTGTATGAAAACAAGAGCGTATTTTTTAAATGAATTTGCTCTTGTTTCTATAGACTTCGACAGCACTTTCTGCATCTTCTTATTGATTCTTGGAGATCAGAGTATGCAAACCCTAAGCATTCCTCCTGTAGCTAGCTTTCTACTTAGGACGTTAGATATAATCTTTATGGTTTGTATGGTTCTCCGCCTGATCTTTCTCCAGTTGTGTTTGTTATCGTCACATAGGCCTATGAGAATGAGGACATAGAATTACAATTGCGTTTGTGCAAATTATAACATAAATATGGGATGTATATTAGATATACTATAATATGTTATACGTTAAAGTGACCTTATAGTCAAAATCATTGCGGTCAACATAATTACTAGAAATGTAAAATAGTAAAATACTCTCTTTCCTGAAATCTTTTTATTGACCAAATCTACATCTTGTATAAAAAATACGAAACGCAATGTGGGAAATCGTTTGTGGCCCCATTTTCTGGTTTCGTTTGTTCCTTTATTACAGACGTTGAACAAAGGCTTCTTTTTCATCCCCGCACATTGTTCAAACGCGAAAAATGAACGCTCTCTATTCCCGGAACGGAGTGTATGTGTCTATACAATGTATGCTACTAGAATGTGGGAGGAACAAAATGGTGACACTGTAAAGGATGTTAATAGAAAATAGATGATAATAGATCATGCCGTTCCGTTTTCATACTTTTAGAGCTTTATTAAAAATGAATTTCTGCATGCAGTATACTCCTTTATTATATTCCATTAAATATATTAATGATGATTACTTAACTTATTTAATCTAATTTATTCAAGAAGAAGTTTTCAAGTCATTTTATAGTTTCGTAAAAAGTGAAGCTACCTGGGAATGTATTGGAAAAAGCTCAGTAACTCTTATTCTTGGGTAGACTCAGTAGTAAGTAGTAGTAAGTAAGCAGTAGTAGTAGTAAAGCTTCGCTCGGTATTAACGATTAGTTATAAAAATATGTTTTTTTTGTATAAAATTGAGTTAGTCTAATATATTACTTTATCCAATATAGTTATTATAAGATAAAATATATACACATGTTGTAAAAATTAACAAACGCAGTATGAATAAAATACGACTTAATTGAATTATATCGTGTCGAAAAATAAAATAAATGCATATATAAATAACAACCAAAACGGCGCGCTAGCAACGACAAAATGACGAGTACATACGTCATTACTCAGTTGAAAGTTTGAACTTTGGCAGATTTACGCCTGAAGGACAGTTGCCAGTACATATAAGTAAAATGATCTTTTGCCAATATTTTACTGCTATATCATATTATATATACGCTCTATCTATATATCTATTTGTTATCTCGGTGGTAGAGCTTTGTGCAAACTCGTCTGGGTAAGGTACCATCCACTCATCAGATATTCTACCGCAAAACAGCAGTACTTTGTATTGTTGTATTCCGGTTTGAAGGACGAGTGAGCCAGTATAATTACAGGCACACGGGACATAACATCTTAGTTCCCAAGGTTGGTGGCGCATTGGCGATGTATGCTATGGTTAACATCTCTTACAATGCCAATGTCTATGGGCGTTGGTGACCATTGATACTGACGGATGGTAACATCAGTTGGCCCATATGCTCGTCCGCGTACCTTTACAATAAAAAAAATATTATATGCGCATCTGTATTTAATTAGTAAAAATAATCTATTTTGATTTGATAAAGGTGATGAATTTTTGACTGAACTATTTGTATTTTATCATTTTTTTTTTATAAGAACATATTGTACAATATTATACTTTTATGTCAATGATGTTTATTTTTTCAGTGACTGCTATGAAATATAAAAAGTTTTTATTTACTTTAGTTAAATATCTTTACGCAAAAGTTGGCTTTGACAATTAAAAATATAAACGTAGGTAAATAAAACGATCTCTTTGAAATAAATAATATTCGAATTAACTGTTCATGTAGTTTTGTAGTATGAATTCTTCAGTAATTAAATATTCAAACGAGTTCCTCAAGGCAGAATTTCTTTACGTCGAGTGTTTGAACTTATTTGAAAAGTTTCTATATGTTTACAAATAGTCGGGAAGCTTAGGTTTCCGTTGTACTTGAAGGTATCCAGTAGACCGAAAACAATACAATTATTACGCTTAGTTGAAGAGAGGCATTTAAAAAAAAATTAAAATGTCTTAAAATAGGTCAGAGTTCAACAAAGTAATAAATACTAGCAGGTCAATTGAAATGTCAATGAAAAAAAAAGGTTAATTTTAATTGTAACGAAGCTTATATGTTTTAAATAAAACAAATATGTTTCTTTTCCATTTATTGGTGGTCATTTTTAACTTAATTCAGTCTCGTTTAAACGAGGTCAAAAAGTTCAAGGTTTGTTGGAAGGTTGGAAGTATCCGTTCTGCATTGGTTGCACTGTTAAGAGTATTTGTAATTGAAAGTAAACTATAATTACCTTGTTGTGAATAAGAAGTTTAATAATTGTATTATTACTTCGTTTTATAAAGAGATATCCAAAAAATGTATGATTAAACTAATTAATTGTTGTATTTGTGACTCCATTTTATCGTTCTTTAATCTGAAGGTATTATAAGTATAATAAGGTAAATTATTTCACTGAATATTACTTATTTTGTATTTTATAGCGGTTATTTAACAATAATTGGGTCTTAGGTATATATTATTAAAGAACTATCAATAAACCCCACCGATCTGACGTCTAAACATTTTTGATTAATATAATTATTTCAATTGTATAACAAAGATGTATATTGTATACCTATTTTCAGCGTATTATTCTTGATTGAAATATCTATTTTGACCGGACTACTTAAGAGCGCGTATAAAAGTCGCTAGAAATTATTATCTAAAACAACATATCAATTGTCTAAAATAGATTAATAATGTAATAATTCATATAATATTTATTGTTATGTTTCTTCGTTTTATAATGCTTATGCCTTATTGCTTATGTCTATATATGTCTTCCAGAATGAATCTAAGGTTCAATAAGAAAGTTTGGGGTCGTGTACTAATAAACACAACGTGACTGGTCCCCACTATCGACTTGTTCCTACAAACCGGTGGTGACTGCTGTACTAACTCTTAGCACTTTCTCTATACCCTGCCGCATCCGCCCTATCGATTAATTGCATCGATTATACCTTCCAAGCTAAACGTGCAACAACAATACAGTTTGAATGAAAGTTGTGTGTTCAGTATTTATATCTAATAAATAATCTTTGATGGCATGTAGGAAGTTTAATAATAATAATCACACACACAAAATCAAACAAGCTTACCATGTCGAGGACGGAGTTTTAAAAATTTATAATCAATGGAAATACAATCGAGCGATCCTTCCAAATTGTTTAACTTCGAACATTATATTCAAGGTGATACGTTTTGTTCGTGTCGTAACTTTTTTTTAATCATGTATAGCTTCGGGACGAAAATAGGCTTTAACGTACTGCTTACATAATGCAAATGCAGCACATGCAACATTGACAAAAATTATAACAGATTAAATAAATATGTATATGTAAGACGAACACCTAATATCTGCAATAGTATATTTGTTTTATATAGAAACTACATTAATTTTATTCTTAAAATAAGAAAAAACCAACAATAATTTTAGTTTTATTTACTTTTTAAACACGTACCTTTTATTCAAAATAGTAACATATAAACTTGACGCATTTTACGTTAAGATAAATTACAGTTTGCAAGCAGTTTTATAGATATTAATTACAAAGACTTTAATGGTGTAAAATATATGAAGTCATTATAATTTTAATTGTTATATAAATAAATTGTCTAACAACTAAATGTATAATATATCAATATCATGATTTATGATGTAAATAAAATGTAAATAAAAGGGCAGTAGCTAAGTCAATATATAAGAATTTTCCTACGCGATAAACATCAAATAAGATGCGGTATATCAACTGTTGATTTCTAAACTCGCTGTTAAAATAATTCAGGCTTATCTTAAACGGCTTGTACACACAGTTCTTAGGTAATAGGAAGTTACTATGTATTATACAAGTATTGTGCTTCTTCATTTACATTACACTTTTGTTACGTCTTTTCCTGTTTAGGTTTTAGTCAACGGTAATGGAAACCGCTGTACACATTATGCAAGAAACTTAGAAGGATTTTCTTTAATAAACATTATTTTTGGTAATAAATAGTTGATTAAGTTAATTTTATATATAATATGCTGCCGTCATACGATCTTATGCATGTGATCGGCGCGGATAAATTTAATTATAACTTCAAAAATAGTGTTTATTCTGTAATGTTGTTGTTTGATTGTAATGTAAAAGTGAATTGTTACCGATTATGAAGGCTTTTGTTTTGCTGATTATAAATATAGCATTTTTTTTAATTAACAAAGGAATTCAACAAGATTAAGATATAACATTTTCAATATTTAGTTTTCCGTGATATTTTTAATTATTAAATTAATTTTATTACGAATTTACGTAGCAGTTCAGATTTACATTGAAATGACTCATATTTAATCAGCATCTCGCCACTTCTATGCGTGGGTATATTTGATTTGATTATTCGAGCGGAGCATACGTATAAGTACGTACCTACTACGTAGTTTATATAAATGTTTATTCCATAATAAAAAATATTGTGAATTGCTAATGAGCACAACTATTGATATTTTTTTATATTTAAAGCTAAACAATAAATATTGTAACATAACTTTGTTTAAATCCATGAATTAACATATATCATAGAAATAATTTAAATACTTACATATATGATAGCGTCATTAATACATCATAAAAATGTCGATGTGTGATATGCAATCGAATAAAAAAATACCTTATCAACGATTATATTATTAGTAAACACATTATTATTACTGACTCATTTTATATTATCTTAGTGTAAATTAGACAAGTATAATAACTAGACATGTGTATTTAGTAGTAATTTTAGTGTAATTATAACTTGTATGGATAAAGCTGGTCAGACAGAAAATCAAGAGGTATATAGTTTACACGATAGTGAGTATTAAAATTTGGATCGATCAAATAGGTCAGTAGCTGTGGTCAGTTTCCATAACTAGAATTTTAAGTATATTTAGATACGTTTCAAACCAGTTCACAGCAGTGACATTGAAACATAAGAGTTGTAACGTGTGTGTTAAAAATCTTTCTATAGTAGTTCAATTTGTAATTTATTTTATTGCGTAAATAAAAATCGATTTGACCTCTTGTAACCTTTAACATGAACCTGAGTTAACGATTACAACTAGCCTTGTGGGTTGCAACAACAATATAACCTTATACTTTATGCAGATTGTGTGGGAAAATTTGTATATACTTAGTTATAATATTTTCGTTACTTAGTTACATGGTCTGGCCCATTTAAGAAGTCTAGGTTTTTCGGATGGCTATTAGACAAATGCTCTTTAGTACATATTAAATTTTAGTTGTCTTTTATTTGAACATAATTAAAATAAATGCGAATACACCATTTTGTAGTATTTCTACTTTATAATATGATAAATTTTTTTATATGTAGAGATGAGTATTGTATACAGTTGTATTTAACATTATTATTTCTCCATTTATTTATTTATTTATTCATTTATTTATTTCTCCATTTATTTCATTTATTTGTTTTTGGTGATAATTTTCTTTATTATTAAAATTAAAATCACTCAAAAATAACTTATATTATTTTCCAGAACACAATGCCATCTCCTGACTACAACGTGGATTTGGACCTTGGGGAACCCCCGCCAGAATTACAGGAGTACGCGCGTCTACAGTGTGGCGAAGATCCAAACTCGCGGCTGCAAAACATTTACGAACTTAGAGAAATGATATATGGTTAGTTGTATAGAAATTTACAAAAAATATGTCTTAGTTTTAAAAGAAATCTACTTTAGAAATATATTGTATTGTCACTTTCGCGATTTGTCTCTCATATATTACTTAAGGGTAACAATAGGTATAGATATCAAAAGTGTTTTCATTTTACAAAAAATATTTGTCTATTCATAATCTTGCTTAAGATTCCCTTCGGAATGTTTTTAACTGAATAGAAATATTAACAGTATATATACAATACTTCACAATAACATTTATTGTTTTCATATAATCTTACTTGTTTTTATATAGTGATTATCATTTATCACTATAAACACGAGTAGGAAGAAGTTTAAGAGAAGTCATAAATCCTACCTGGAGCAAAGTATTCGTTTCTATAACAAAATTACGAACATATATTGTTGTCACAGATTCATTTTGACGTAACAAGCACATCGTATGTATAACACTATAAGTGTTTAAACAAATCGCTTATTAACAAAGTTTGAAGATTTAAATAAACATTATATTTTCGTAGGTAATAAAATTCAGGAAATATAAATATTTGTCATAGGCAATATTTGAGTCTTTGCGTTAACATATTAACGAGATATATAATACTATAATCATTATATTATAACTGGTGAAGCGCAATAAATTTACAATGTGGCTAAATATTATTTAGTAGTAATATTTCTCATATTTAACTTCCCATTTAAATTGCGTCCTATTTTTTAAAGTCGAAACTTTAATATTTTTTGTTTTTAGATCCTTTTGAGGTTTAATATTAGTTCGATTATTTGTTTTTAGGATATACAATGAAAGCAATCTATCAGTTTCCTCGCAAATTTGGACAATAAATGAAGGCTATGATATCAATAAAAACCAACCTGACAACGTTTTTATTAAACTAGATTCAGCCGATATTTCTCGAGTACATAAATATTTTTAAGTTCCATAGTGAGTTTTACTTGGTGGTAGTGCTTTGTGCGCCAGCTCGTCAGGTTAGATACCACCTACTCATCAGTGCAGTCACTGCTGTTTTGCGGTAGGTAAACAGCAGTACTAGCTATTGTTATGTTCCGGATTGAAGCCAGTTTAATTAATTACAGGCACAAGGTACATAACATCTTAGTTCCCAAGGGTGGTGGCGTTGGTGACCACTTACCATCAGGTGGCCCATAGGCTCGTCCGCCTTCCAATGCTACAAAAAAACCCGAAATTCATTTGGAGTTTTAAATTGCTTTTAATTTCGAAACCCGGGAAGACCTACAAAAGTTAAATTAAAGTTAAGGAAACTTTAAAAATTACAACATTACAACGTCGTAGGAAACCTCAGTTTATACAATCAATTTAATAGTCCTATGGTTTCTTCAATGGATGTAAATATTTTAATTGCAAACTTAGTATATAAACTACCCATAGAAATACTGAGAAGGATAATCTTGCCATTATGATTTTATATAGTACAGAAAATGTATATATATATTATCACGACAAAATGTTATAAATACATGTAATAAAATATTAACAGGGCTGTCTATCCATAAAAGCAATATTTGTATATAATATCTGTTATATGTACTAAGAATACAATATGTATATGATGGACGTAGATAGATTTGACTGTTTTACATTTTTTTTCAACTCTTATAGAGACATGAAAAGCCTTGATTATGATTGGAAAACATGTGCGAAGTCGTATTCAGTCCATACATTAGTCGTTATAAAAAATCAAGGCAAAGTTTTTTTTAAGGATACTTGACCAATAAACAATTTTGCTATGACGCAAACATGTGGTTGGTTTTTTCAATGGCATGACAATGTTATAAAAATACATTCGCAAATAAACACTTATATTATTATATATGAAAAATAAAAATTATCCATTAAATAAAATAGGTTTTTGTCTGTGTAATGTCAGCGAATGGTATCACATGCGGTACGCGTTAGTGAGATCATTACAAATACAGACAGATCGATTCGTTAAATATTAGATCTTAACAATAATTCTACAAAAAGGTTCCGTCAAAAAAAAAATGGCCCGAACACTAAGAGCTTCATAAAAGTAACGGAAGAGTCATAACTATACTCGTACATCTCTCAGCTTCGTCGTCAGATTGGCTAAAGAGATGGTACGGAAATATCATTTGATAGAAATAGATTTTGTTTTCATGACTTTAAAATATTGAAACGTTTGCGTTACATTTTCTTTTAATATTGAATAAATATCATTAAATTTTCAAAATTATAAC
Organism: Nymphalis c-album; assembly: GCA_963151315.1. Classification (NCBI taxonomy): domain Eukaryota; kingdom Metazoa; phylum Arthropoda; class Insecta; order Lepidoptera; family Nymphalidae; genus Nymphalis; species Nymphalis c-album. The sequence continues at coordinate 4,457,555 of OY720590.1, read as the reverse complement.
TTCTAAGTATTTTCTCATTTTTAAATAGTTATTCTAAATGCATTCAATTATTAATAGGTAAAATCTGTGTTATAATGTTCGATTCGATTTCGATTCGTTTACAGAAAAGTTTGGTGTATTACTTAAACTTAAAACATCTCAGTAATACGTTATAGTTTACACTTGCAATAACTACAAGACAATTTTCATGACAATAAAAAGGTTTTAATGGTCAATCTAATGACGAGAGGTGCTTTATTAGGCAGCTCAGTTCTGTTCCTTTCTGTATGAACTTAGTACGTGTGTATCATTATTGTTAAATCAGCCTTGTAATTATTATCTTCCCACACAAGGTATTGTTTTACTTTCGAAATAGATCGCATATAATTGTTTCATCATATTTCATCAAAACTGATAAAGTAGTATCAAAGGAATTGGGTTATGTGATTCTAGTTATGATATCATTTATATATATATATGTATATACCCGTTAATTCGTGCATACTTCATTCATGGCCATCTAGAATCGATTGCTGTATACTGGTCACACGAATAAGGCTAAGTTTTAAACTGGTTGTATTTGAGACATTCGGAATGCATTAAAGATACAAACGATTCATGAGAAGATGTATTGGCTCCATCAATTGTCTTAGTATCGGTGTCAAGGGAAACAATTCGGCAGTGTAGCAAAACAATGCTGTGTTCTGTTGTTAGTAATAATTAGTAGGTAAATGGTTGTGTCTATTACAGATTGCAAAAGTACAAAACTATAATCGAATATAGCAACGTACTGACAAACAAGTCATATCTTAAACATCTTATTGTCGTAATGAATGAACAATCTAATCTTTTAGATTAGATTTAGATCACTTGATTTAAGAACTATAGACATTACGATTTTTAGCAAGTTATCTTCGGTTCAATTGTAGATTAAAGATTAGTTTTTATGTATATAAACTTCATTTTAAGCGCCATTTACGTATAAATCGGTTTTAAAATTTCTTACATACATTTTATGTATATTAGCAAATAAAATGTGTTACTCTATGGGAGTGGGGGTCACAAGGAATTTGAAATGAATACTTTTTAATTCTTTAGGGGCGTTGAGTGAAAATAAATTAACTACTACAAACAAATTGTGTTCTACAATAGTATTTTAAGTTTAATATGTTTACATATTTTTTTTGGTATTGCCTTTAAAAAAACAAATAAAACCCCAATGGCTATATAAAAAATCAATCAAAGCACAATATTTTTTATTCGTTGATGACATCATAAATAACCATAATATCCTAAATTCGTCTATAATAGTAGTTATGCACTTCGTTTCTTAATGCCTTTATTGTGATGGATTACTTCCTATTATTTGTTTAAGAACGGATATTGTCTTCACTTGTATATCATGCTTTAAAAACAAATGTTAAACTTATATCCATTGATTTATTATCAAAGCATCATATGCCATTAGATTTTGAGATTCATAATATAGATAGATGTATCATCATCATCATCATGTATTTCATGTAGTTACATAATATATTGAAGCAAAAAGGGCCATACACAAATTCTTATCGTCCCTATTCAAAGAATATTTTTAAATTTCGTTAAATACAATGTTCATAAAACTAGAAATATAATCAGTAATATGCTATTGATACGTATATATAACTATATTATAAATAGTATAGTAATAACTATTATTAAAATGCATGGCATTTGTTCATTATCTCTGTTCAGTCATATACTCGTATACAATTTCAGAGCGAGGCGAATGCACTCCGCATCGTATGGACGATGAATTCTTGTTAAGATTTCTACGAGCCCGCAACTTTATCCCACAAAGAGCTCATCGACTGGTAAGTTATATTTAAAATAATCAAAATTGACATAGGATAACAGTCTCCTGTAGATATACAGAAATATATTCTCCTAACTCAGTTTGCTTGTCTCATTGATAAACTACCCTCGGCGAATAGTTTTAGATAGTGATTTTAGAATGTAATAAGAAACGCAGGACGAAAGCAGAAAGCATTTAACTGATGTTTTAAGTCATGATTAATATAAGCATCTTAACTTTTATTCATTGTATCTACACATTCGTGACTTTTTAGAGCTTAATTTTCGTTGTTATCATTCTTATTTAGAAACGAATTTAAAAATTATATTTAAATAAATAATTTATAAAAATATTTTGATGAAACTTAAATAAAAAACCAATTATTAATTTATTACTAATTCTTTAAAAATTTAACAGAACAGAATCTTATTTACTGTTTCAGTTCATTAAAACTTCAATAAATGAATTATATTCGAAACAGAAATGTTAGTAACATTTTTTTTTTATACTGGGACAACACTTATGAAAAAAGTAAAACATATATAACTTAGTTTGGATAAAATTATAACGTAACTTACCCGTAACTTGTCGAATTGTATACAATCAAATTGGTCCACAATTTTATAGAAATATTAATAAGGGATTTCTTTATCATTACCATTTTTTCAGATGGTGAATTATTACCAGTTTAAACAGGAAAATCCGGAGTTATTTGAAAATGTGTACCCATTAGATCTTAGGAGGATAGGAGATGCGAATGTCATAGCTGTGCCTCCATATCGCGATCAAACTGGACGAAGGCTGCTTTTGTATAGAATTGGTAATTACAACTACGACTTTATTCCTATCTATTAGTGACTACATAACAGAGAATGAAGCCCTATATTTAAAGTAAGTGGTCAGTGGTCACCATCGCGCATAGGAGTTGGTACTGTAAGAATATAAGGCACTTGGTACACCGTCAATGGGGTACCAAAGTACGATTAACTCTATTTTGTTAATAGTGTTTGTAATTACAGTGTTTTATATATTCAAACGGCCACGCATGTTTACTTTATGTCATCACTATTATTTATAAAATACATATTTTCTGTTCATTTGCCAGAAGCATTTTATTTATAATATTCTTTTATATACATTTAAAAGACATCTTCAATATTATTTATTAAACTGGTCCCATCTGGCCATTCCTTATGCCAAATAAAATAATTTAAATAAATTATTTAAACAATAATGCTGATCATTGTATAGAATTGTAATTTTTCATGACTGTCTTAGTCTTAGTCATAAGTCAAATATTGTAATAAAACTTAAACTTGTAAAATCTAGTATTTTAAGCGCAGAATTTAAAAACAAGCTAATGAACATAATTTTGTAACAGTTAATATTTATCAAAATATTATTTTTCTTCAAAAGGTTGCTGGAATCCTAAAACGGTAGCAGTTGAAGATATTTTTAAAGCCACAATATTTGCGCTTGAACTTGGTATGTTAGAGCAACGCACTCAGATATTAGGAGGGGTGGCGTTGTTCGACCTGGAGGACCTGAATACACAGCATGCCTGGCAAATCACTCCTTCAGTAGCGAGCAAAATTGTCAAACTTCTAGTGGTATGTTTAAGTAATTGCTTATTATTATAACTTTCAATACTTCGTATATCTTCGTACATTCTTTAATATGATACATAGCAAGATGAAGATAAAATATTTCAATAACATAATGAATGGTAACGTATTTTTTTAATTTTATTTCAAATAACGTAGGTTTCAAATACAAATCACTTCGAATATAACAGAATTTCTAATAATAAAATTGTTAGCGTGGGCGCTAGACACGTACATATATGGTCAACGTACGCAAATTCGTTTCGTCGTACATTTGGGGACGTCAGCCTTTCCTTTGTTGCGGAGATTTTTCTACAATACAATAAAGCATGGAACAATTATGATTAAGGCTTCGTCTTTTGTTTTCCCGTAGATTGTTTTTACATTTGTAAGCCTTCTCCAAAATTTTCATTTGATTTTATTTTTCAGTCAAGTTTTCCTGCTACGACTCACGCCATACATGTGATCAACCACTCGTGGATATTCGACACGATGTACAATATATTCAAGCCGCTGTTAACATCTGAGATGCGTTCCAGGATCTATTTCCACGGCTATGACGTCACTTCGCTTCACAAACATATTCTTCCTGATTACTTGCCAGAAAGATACGGAGGCATCTGGCCCGATTACCCCTACACAATTTGGCTTGAATCGTTAAAGAAAAATTATGCTGTCGCTAAAGAAGTCTTAGCAATTGGATATAAGTTTCGGGAGGAAGAAATTTGTCCCGAGGTAGTAAGACAGCTCAAACAGGAAGGCATAAAGTTCTCTTAAATGTGGGACAAAGTACGTGACTGCCATAATTTTACGCAGTTTCGCTTCCCTGTAAAAAAGTTTAATAATAAAATTATTTATATATCAAGTCTAAATTACGCGACCTGTTTTAGCTTTGTTTTTATTTTGATATTTAAATAAGAATTTTAAGGCTTATTATTTTAACTTTTAATATTTAAAATATTAAGTGTGTTCGTATTTTATTGCTTTTTTGACATTAATTCTATTTATATTATTGAATACGCCAATTTCAAATCAATCAATTTACCAAACTTTACTATTGTATGACTTCACCAAACATTCATATTCGGTGTATGGAACTAATAAAAATAAAGGAAAATAAGAAAGCAATAAAAAATTTAGTAATATTCCGTAGATAATATAAAATATTTTATTAAAAATAAGTTTAGATATATTATATGTTTTTAAGGTTATAATATTATAAGATTCGTCAAAACCCTGTGATAAATTGTTTGCAACGTTGGGATAACCTTGCATTAAGTTAACAAGTAAATGAAAACAAAATAATGTTTAAATTAATTTTCTGTTATTTCGATTACAATCTAAGCTTTTCATTAAGTATGCAGTCAATTATTTATAATTTAGAATATATAGAAATAAGTATGTACTATGTATAGACCGAAAATTCATTACTTTTGCAACAAACTTAATGATTAAAACTGAACTATAAATTTTTGTGGTTTTAATTATTATTCGACATATCTCTTTATGGTTATCTTAGTACGAACATTAACCACAGCCACTTGAGGCAGTGTACCGACAGGCACAATGGATATACAACTTACATAAAATATAGGTGCCCATGGCTGGTGACGCATTTAAGGAATGGTTAATATTTATTACCGCCAATGTCTGGGCGGTGGTGATCACTCACCGTCAGGTGGTCCATTAACAGCCTATCTATTTTTGAAATCCTAATAGCTAATATTTTCAATATACTAATACAAACAAAAACAATGTTTGTACATAGATAGGAGTTATAATGCTATTATAACAAAAGTAGGTCCTCGGAAAACCAACTTGTTCGCTTCAGCTCGGCCTGGAATGTGTGAGTAATTAAGAAACCATACATACTTGCACACTTAGAAAATAAATTACAAGAAAAAATAATACAAATACATTTACTTGTAAGTGTATAATCGAGTGAAAGTTTATTTACTGATAATTAATTTAGGTTATTATAATGTTAATGTTCTTAAATATTATTGTTAAGTAATTAATTAAATTAAAAAAAAAAACAATACACCATGGCTTACCAATTCTTACAATGACTGCTTGATTTTTTCCTTGACATTATTATACAACAATCAAACAAATAAATAAAATAATAAACCGAATATGTATTTAAATACATGTCGTAACAAACCATAAAAAGTAATGTAGAATAAAATTATCTATCAACCCGTTTTAAGCTTTGAGATATTTTTTCTTGGCTCGGAAGAGCTATCTCTTTACATTCGCCTGGAACGTTCTCCGATATATCCTTTAAGCGCGACGTATAAACCTTGTTAAATCGTTCACAGCGGGGAAACTTATAAGTGGATCTAGTTCTACACATTTCTAAGTCATCGGAACTATTTTCAGTAATCTCGCTACATCTTCTATACCTCCGCAACGAATTCATTACACGTTCAATGAAACCCTCCCGTTTCGTTTTAGGAAAGGGTAGAATTTGATGCATAGAAAGAGATGGACGGCTTTCAGGCTTTGTTTTATTGGTATTGGTTTGTGGATTTCTAGGTGTTTGTAAGCCGCGTTGAGTTATTTGGAGATGTTTAGAAGAACTACCGAGCGTTTTCTCATTAAGTCGACTTTTTAAAAAGTGTAAACTTGCCGTATAAAACAATTCTACGTCATCAGGTTTCGTGAGTGCAATATCTAGGGACTCTCTTGTATCAATATTTGTGTTTCTGGAACACGATGTCAGCGGCTGCTGTTGCATGCCTTGTGCAGTACTATTGTTGTCCTCGTTTGCATTTTTACGCAATCCTTTGTGTTTGAAAAATAACGTTCCTCAAAAAGTCAACATAAAAATTTATCATTTATAAATTGTTTTGTGATTTTGACACTAGCTGACGTTAGCGTTACAATCAAAGAGAATATAAACATTGTCTTTAGTATATTGTTGTCAGTTATACTTTCTAAAATATTACTGAAGTATTATATAGTTATAGTGTTAAAATATTAATTTAAAACATTATTAAGAGCCAGTAGTTTTCATTGCTAAGAAAACGGGAATTCAGGGAAGAGCCCTGAATTTAAATAGAACTAGCTTTTATTATATATTTTGTATATACTCGTATATCAAATCCCAAGAACTTAATCTTTATTTGTAATGTCATATTTACGCCCCAAATCATTTAGTGTTTAATACTGGGTGTAAAGGACAATGGCAGGTCTCCATACTAATAAATGTCTGGGAGCAAATCGCTGCAACCCGTTATGAAAAAATTGTCAAAGATTCGGCGTTAGTTCCAGAGTCTATAAATAGGTCCATTTTTATTCGGGAAAGCCGGAAAAAAAAGATAATCGTGTTTAATTTTTTGAAGGTTATGAACAAATTATTTGAAATAGCCCATTATAGTAAATACTTATACTTCATGCACATAAAATCAAATGGAAATGGATAGATAACATGTAGAGAAAGAAAAAACATCAATTGTCAAATTAAAGTACAAAAATAGAGCTGACAGTGTGCTAACATGGACGGATCCGACTATGTTTAATATCGATACAATATCGTAATGATTCTTAGCTATTTTAATCAATTATCAATTTGATAAGAGTAACTTCGCTTTAATGATGTCAACATTTGACCACTATTTTCTTTAAAAATAAATTGCCACCATTTCACGGGGCATGAGTTGTATAGTAATTTTTAAAAAAAATATTTGTATATATATAAGGTTTTAATGTAAATAAAGTATATAATATTTTTTATTAAAGACAAAAAACAGCACATTTCAATCAAAACGTAAGTAACCAGTCCATATCGATTTTTCGTTTAATTGAATCGATGCAGTGACTACTTATACTAATACTTATACTCTACATCCCTATTGGTTGGGATGACATTTTATTGGCAATTCATACATCAGTTGATACAAGTTGATATACTTTTAATAAAAATAAATAACGTCGGCTCTAACAAATATGAGGATATATTTAAAAAATCTTAAAAAAATAAGTTATCATTTTTGCTATAAGTGAAATCTAAGGACGTTAAAAAACTTCCAGACATAGATTTGCCATTGTTCTTTCTGTAAGAACATTATGTTCTATAAGATAACAAGTCAATATCATAAATCTTATCGTTCCAAAAAAAACTTGTGATACAAATTATTTCATAATAAATTAAATATTATCTGCAACCTATCAGTAGCAACCAGCTTTTTCTATAATAATTGCAGCATCGAAACAGTAAACTCTCCTTTATCTATATATTGTTTATAAAAATTATTATGTTAATTGTTACCTTCATTTTAGTTTTTTTCTCAGAAATGTCCAGATCAAATCCATAGCAAAAACACATAAAAATAATTCTAGTCATAAAAGCAATCAAGCGCGGTCAATGAACTTATAATAGGATACCAATTAAAGTTACGTATTAGTTACGAACTCATATAATTGAAATATTCATTAGATAAGGTTCAAGGGACAGGAAGGACAGAAACAAACCACGCAGAGGAAGTTGTACAAGATTACGAGTGCACTGAAGCGAGAAATTTGTTTCCGACCCATACAGTTAGTAAATAGAATAATGACTTGACACGTGTTACTTTGATTAAAAACCCTAAAAGGGAATATGAAATCTACATTTATCATCGAACTTGAAACGCTTTATTATTCGAACAAATTATTTCTATTCAATCTTACCTATTTATGACTGTAGGAGTTAATTTATAACATTTTAATACTTAATATTGGGATATACTCGAATGGTAAAATGGGTAAAAATAAGTTTTCATCATTAGTTTTTATTAGCGGTTGAGCAGGAAATTTTCTGCCACAAAGTCATGCACGACAGTCAACGATAATACTAAAACTCTCACAAGAAACAAAACCGAGAAGCTATTATTTAAATAAAATTCGGATAGAACTTATAAGGGCGAGATTCTGTTTTGCTATTCATGAAACGTATTTTTTACAAAATTGTTCTGTCACTTCGAATTCCCAGTGAACATTGCTGGTCGTATGTTGACCTCAGAAACTCTAATCCAAGTCCTGCCTCTTAGGAATGTCTTCGGAAACAAAAGTTGTTGTTAAAAGCGAGATATAATAGCAATATTTTTTTTCGAATAAGTGTCTAATTAAGATTGTTGACACTCTAAAATCATATAATTCTTATATACAAATAACATGTCAATTTCACCAACTACAACTATTTTCTAATAATAGGTATAATATTGTATAATAACATATACATAGGATACTTGTCATTTCACGTCGAAATTTTAATCTTTTTTTAATAACAAAAAGGTCGTTGAACGCAACTTAGGGGCACTCTTTGTCAGGCATTGATTGATCTTTAACCATTTACATACGCTTTTTTCGACATCAATCATTAGGAAAAGCACCCATTTTTTATAAATATATTCCTCGAGCATTACAAACATTTATGATATTAAATATACACTTAATAACATCAATAATTTAGCTTGTTTTTTATGCATATGTATACTATAACATAATAAATAGTATATTGAAATATAACTCTATATTTTCAAATGTCTAAGTTGCGATGTCTACTTTTTTTTGTTTCGCCGTTTATAAACATGAGAATTAAATAAACCTCTTGACAAATTTTGTATACGAAAAACACCAAACTATTTCCTTTGATAAAATTAAAATGGCGTTAAAAAAATAGAACCTTAAGGGCACAAAGCTTATAAAAAATATTTACATGGACTACAAAATGCTTTCTTCATAGTCTGATTCTTATTATGTATTTGTTTCTAGATTCAGTAATTATTGTTCTTTAATGGAGGTCGTTAAATATGCGGCATTAATGTTTATTTTCAAGCGGGATTAACGTAACTTGAACCTAATTATCTAATGAAATGTGCGCCGATAATGTCTCAATTGTAGGATATTTACAAGACTACGCATTCTATCTAACTATTACATATATAAAGAAAAAGATTTGAATATCACTATGAAATTAATATTTTAATATCGTTATTGTAAAATTATTAAATGAGGAAAAGTCGAAAATAGTACATATGTTTTAACGTGTATGATGTCGTTGCTCTAATTTTGTAAAAAATATAAAATGGATACCAATGAATTCAATTGGTAGAGCACTCGTTCCGAGTATAATTCAAACTTCCGCGAGTTACACGTGTCATAGTGTTGTTGCTATTTGAAAAATTATCGATAATCTCGATATATTTATAATTTTTCACAAGACTCCGTCTCACTTTCGAATAGCGTTATACTTTAAAATTTACAAATTGATGCTTGTATCGATAATAATACATATTGATTATAATACTTGTGGTTATTAGTTTTATACAATACATTTTTAGGATGATAATAACAATTTCCATTCGTGGAAGACAACTATCGATACTTTCCAACACTGACTGACAAGGCGTTCGATTGCCTCCCCAGTTGACGCAGCATGCAGGCTTTATCCGATCTGTAATAAACATGTTTCAAGGGAACGAGAAACATTTACGATTTAATTTAACTTAAGCAATGCCTTTGAACTCTGTACACGAGTAAGGTATTCTAATAAACTTCATATATCCGGGGTCACGCACAAAACTAATTATTACACGTAGTCGTTATTTATATCACGTTTAATTAAACCGTGTTTAATATTACGAATAAAAAAATAATAATTCAGAAATCCGTTATGTCCATGTTATGTCTAAACAAATAAAAGCCTCATTAGTCTCATCTGTAACACGTGTAAGCGTTTTAAAATGTATCATATTATTACGCTTTTAACAAAAATAAAACAGTAACCAAAATTGGAACAGTATTGATAATCGAGTTTCAGAAATATTAACCTAATATTGTTTCAAAAAATTATGCTAATTAAATATCCGAATTAAATTGAGAGCATCTTAAGCAAACTCATTGACCTTTCGATTGAGCGCAACTGTTTGTAAACAGCGCCAAACGTTCGAGCCCGCCTTTCCGTTAAACTTCCTTTGAATTATTCAAAATAAAAACCGATTGTTCTTTTTATTACACTCTTACACTGAAAGATTATGCGATTGCAATCCGTGTTAATAAAGACGTAAAACACTTTTATAATAACACAGTAAAATGACATCACATGACGGTTGGCGTGGTTGGTAAGATGCTTGCCTTTCATGTCGCAGATCGTGGGTTCGATTCCAAGTTCCCACCCAGGAAAGACATTTGTGTGCATAAACATGTCTTTTTGTCCTGAGTCTGGGTATAAATATATATATAAGTATGTATTTAAAAGAAAAGTAGTATATGTGTTAGTATATCAGTTGTCTGGTTGCCACAGTACGAGCTCTGCTTAGTTTGGGATCAGATGGCCTTGTGTGAATATTGTCCCAGGTTGTTATTTACTTGCATGTTAATTATTCTACCATTACATATACATATTTTTGGTAGGATAACTAAGTGAGCCAGTGTAATTGTAGTATTTATTTCTTAATCTATTAAAGTACCGATATGAAAACAGTGTACAACATGCAGCTTGGAGACGTTAGACGAAATTATTTGATCATGTAATTATCGACTATGGGGGCGCAAAGGCAAAGGCAAAACCATCTTCAAGCTCATTTGGCTGTACAAAACTACGCATATATACTTTACACATGTACATACATACAAGTGACCCATTTAGCTTGCACAAAGCCATACCACCAGTAACCAAAGTAATGGTGCAATTTTTCGAAAACAAGGATAGGGATTTGACCAGTACAGAACTGAAACGAAAAGGTCGTTCCTTTTTGTGTGTATTTACTATTTACCTCATTATAATATTACCTAATCATTATACCATTTTCTTTGTGAATGGAAATGAGTGCAATTTTGAAACAGTTAAATATTTCCTTTTGAACTTATTAATAAATTAATCCGGTATTAATTATTACAAAATTGTGCCTTTAACTAAAAATTAATATTATTACGTCTCATTGTGCACATTACAGTTGGGTTTTAGTAGCAAATAAATTAAAGTAAAATCAACCGAAAGTTTTGATTTTTATCTAATTTAGCAATTTTATATTTGTCAACCTAAATAGATGCCACTGACCCCAAAAATCTATAAGGCGACATCAGACAACAGAGTCGTCTTTAAAAACAAAGTTTTTCGTATTCGATAGGACAAAGATCTAAAATTTACGGCATGCTATATCGTTTCAATTTCGTTTAAAAACTTTGAATACTTTTTAAATTATTTTACGTCTTTTAATATAATTTAAATTATGTTCTTTTTTTTTTATAAATTTAAATAATAATAATATCTTATTATTGATTATGTGTTCTTAGACTTAGACAAATGCCTATTGTTTGAGTTACATGTTACTAATGTTATTTATTTTATTGTATATTTATTTCCTTAAAATGTGATAGCTTCCTTAATATTGTACCTTGTATTTTCACAGCACTTGACACTTGTGGAGGAAGTAATGAATCAGGTTCATCTCGGTTCAGCGTTCCAGAGAAGATTCGTGAACTTTGACCCCTGCATTTATTTGAAGTCATCATTTTTGTCAAAAAAAGAGAGTTTAATTAAAGCCCACATTAATAAACGAATAACATTGTGATTGAATTTTATAAGAAATGGCGTTTCAAACATTTTAAAATTAAAAGACAAATTCTAAGTTATTACATGATTATTTATTTTCCGTTAGAAAAGCAAATTCTCTTATAAATATATTTTCATTCGTATATTTAATTTAAATGAAAATGTAAGGATGTAAGGATAAAAGTATATACATATATCCATCCTTAACTCTTTATAACATTATTACTCGTGTAAAATTTGACCGCTCATAACACCGTTATTGCATGCTTCTATGAGTTTACACCGTAGTAAGGTATTTAAGTCATTAGATTTTAATCAAAGTTCAGAGGCATCAGCCACCTCTATAATTATTATTAAATTTCAAAATGAATATATTAAATAAGTAATTAAGTTTTATAATTCTGATATTTACTTATTTTTTAAGGAGTAACTTGATTGACGTACAGGATCTAATAGTAATTCATGTTTGCTGCGTTATTTATTTTTAAACGTTCTTGCTTTTAAGACAAAATCCAACCATAGATGTGGGGCGCAAGCCTTCGAAGGTTAATGACTTCAAAGTGTAGGCAGATTCCAATTTAAGGAATATCTTTAATATGATATAAAATTATTAAAAAACTTTTGCAGATTCGAATTAGTCTTTAGGCTTTAAGATTAGTGTCTTTCAGTTTTTCTATATATTTTTAAAATTAATTCTTTATATTATTATATATAACTTTTTCTAGACAAACTTTTCATCGAAATATCTGAAATAAGCGAATGATAGTAGAATTATTATTGATTAGTTTAATGTACACGATTAAATAAATTCAAAATATATTCCATGCTTGGTATTTTTTACTATATAGCAAACCAATCACACAAAATACGAACAGTTTTGTATCAAATCAAAATAATCGTTTATTCTATATATAAAGTAACAGCCTGTGAATGTCCCACTGCTGAGCTAAGGCCTCTTCTCCTTTTTTTGAGGAGAAAGTTTTGAAGCTTATTCCACCACGCTGCTCCATTGCGGGTTGGTGTAACACACAGAATTTGAGTGGAATTTGACACATGCAGGTTTCCTCAGAATGTTTTCCTTCACCTTCAAGCACGAGATGAATTATAAACACAAAGTAAGCACTTGAAAATTCAGAGGTGCCTGCCCGGGTTTGAACCCACGATCATCGGTTAAGTTCCGCGTTCTAGCCACTGGGCCATCTCGTCTATTCAATTTACAATTCAATATACAAGCATTCATTTTATTATTAGGCGTTTCTTTTTAAATTTGTTATAAAATGAAACAATGATTGTCCTCTCTAAATTTCGTTGATTTTTTATCTTCTTTTTATGAATATCTGCAAAGTGTGTATTTTATGGTATTTTTTTCTTCATAATTGACATTTCTGGTCAAGACTTGTTACATTTTCCTCATCGTTATAGTTAAAAATAGGTACTTATATAGTAATATAAATATGTTATGATGCTCTCCACTCCTCAGAGTTTATAGAGGCTATTCGAGTAAAGTACATTTTTATTTTATCGCGATGTTATATAGTTTTAAAAATATCGGATATATTCATAAATTTAGATCTTATCATTGCAAATTTCAAATTGAGGAAAGAAAATGAAAGAACCCCTTTTTTCTTTGGTAACGTCTATTTGAAAAAAAGACCGAATGGAGAAACTCAAAATTGAAATTACATATTTTTGGGTTATTCATATTTATTGCATATTACTATATATTGTTTCAAACCGGCTGTAGCTTAAATATTTGTTTATTTTTCTAGTAAGTGTTCACCATCGCCATAGACATGGGTACTGTAAGAGATGTTTACCATCGTAATATTGGATCAAACATGGAACATTTTTCATCTCTTCTTGGACTCGTCAGTGTGGATTGGTGATATCATAGAACTTCTATGATATCACCAATTAAGTGAAAACAAATTCGAATTGAATATTCAATATAAAAATATTAAATTGCTCTCCATCCATTTCCGTCTTTTAATTTTTCCCCAACGGTCAAGGGTAATATTAAGTTGTATTTGCTTTCTCGTCCTTTTGTCCTAAACAAACAGAAAAAATATTAGAGTATTAAAATTCTAAATCAAATAAATATCAAATTACAATATTAACTTTCAAGTGAATTCTTGCAGCCTCTGTCAGAACTGAGTGGAAAATAGAGATAAATCAATCAGCTATCACTAAGTAATAAATTAGAAAAGCGTCGGTTCTAAAATTAGAAGTTTAAAACGGGAACAGCCGGACGGTTTTGATTGATTAAAAATAACGATTATTTACGCAATTATCGAAAATTTCCAGTTGTTTATTATCTCAAGACATTTCAATTGAATGGGACATTCCATTACGCAAATCGTAATCTTATTAATAATATTATTGTGAGTTACGGGAAACTATTTTATGCGCTCCCATCTGTTATAACGTTTGATATATCAGCATCAGCTACTTCAGTATAATACATTTTATATTTTGGCCATATAGACTTAGTCTCGTATTAAAATAAACGATTGAACTTTTAAAATTACTTTAAATGTTCTAATTGTATTTAAGAATTAGTGTGATTAGTTATTAAGCGGGTCCTGCCTAACCCAAACCACCGTCGTTTCTCTTTTTACACAAATTTCTACCATTTCATATATTTATATTATAAAGCAAAGATATTTATAAAATAAGCATAGAAAGAAAAGGAAAGAATAATTAAAACATAAACAACGATTCATCACCGTTCTTGCTGCCAAATTTGTAACGACGGTCTAAAATTGTTTTTTTTTTTTTATAAATATAAAACAGCCAAATGTCCATAAAATCAAAATTAGTATCGTTACCCGTATTTATTTTTGTTCATAATTAAAAATAGATATGAAACGAGTGGATCATTAATGGGAGGTATAAACTAATTTGTGGGTTGATCTGCAAAAATTTAAAACGATTATAAATTTATTACACGGAATATGCCGCTAAAGTGGCGCCAGTTAAGCTCATTTAGGTGGTTCAGTCGTTAGTACCCTTGATCAAATATGACCAGACCAAAATCTATAATAGATGTACAAACATACAATTTATAGTTTTAAAATCTCAAACATATATACTTATATATCTTTGAGATTAAAAAACTTTGACATCGTTTCACTGAGATTACCTTTATTTTTTTTTAAATAGTTTTAATTCTATCTTCTATGTTATGGACACTAAGTGGCGCTGCATCTCATCATTAACTTGCATACTGTCTAATTAATCGCTCTGAAAATTCGAATACATTACCGATTATTTGAGCAAGAACAACGCGAATATATATATTTAACGCCTAATGGTCATAGGAAGAAATCTATATAATAGTTGAAATAGTCTTCTGTCTTATGTTCTATATAATAAAAAAGTTTGTAAATAAATAAATCTACTACAACTGAAAACCTGAAATTAGTGTTCCTTTAGAATTGTACTCATTTGTTAGTGGCTCATTCAACCATGCAGCTCCAATGCAAATTGGAACTTCCACTATTGGGTTTGTCGATACAAACATGGCAGATCTTATTTTTTGGTAGAATAGTTGGATTTACGAAAAAAAATCACATGAACACTAAAAAAAAATCTGCGGAAACAAGATAATTTTATGCAACTCCACAATCAAGACTGAAGTCAATAACATCAAGAGAATTTACAGGAATAAAAACATGTCGGCAAGGTGTAAACATGACATTTTTCTCATCGAGTTTTCCGATGCTATCGAGCATCGTGGCCAATGTCCTACGTACTACATGCACGGTTGAATAAACAACTGGCGAAAATCAATTCCTTAAATTCTTGAGTGAGATTAAACTTATCAATGTCAATAGCCTTTAGAGTTATATTGAATCCTTTTTTGCATTGAAATTGAACATTAATTTTAAATCTACATTAAAGCGCATTCTGAGATGTTTTAGTCATCCTCATCATCAACAACACCCTTTCGTCATCCACTGTTGGACATAGGTCTCTCCAATGGCACGCCATCGACACTGAGCTATATCTTCAACTCTCAATATACAACCGCTGCCAGCCACTTTGCGTATATCGTCACTGCACCTAGCCGGAGGGCGTCCTACGCTACGTTTTTTATCGATGTTTTAGTATCAGTAACCAACTGATTCTTGATTTGTTTCTTACATATAATGTGAGAAGTATCACAAAGCATCTGTTAATTAAAGTATTTTTATACTCTATTAACATTATTTTATTTTAAATGAATACAAATAAATTTGAATGAAAATAAGAAAAAAGAACCAATGAACGACCGATACTAATTAAGATTGGTATAGCAAAGCTACTAGGATCGCACTTCGTTCATGAACGCTTAATTGTAAGGCATAAATGTTTACAGAGTAGACACATCGAACCAACTTTCCATTCATTAATCTTCGTTAAGTATCTCTCGTTTCTTTCCACTACCTTTATGAATGGAGGAATACGTTAGTGCTGAACTTTTGTCGACGTCACCAACTCCACAGACATATTTTATTTTAACTGGCCTTAAAAATACTAATATCTTTAGTTAAGAAATTGTAATGGTTTATGGCAAAGTATTGAACTATTTTTGCGTATAGATTATTGAATACTTATCATAAAATGAGTTATCGAGTAAATAAGGGATTCAAGAGCTGGCTGGCTGGCTACGTTTGCCAATGTCTGAGTGTTAGTACACACGGGAGTCACAAGAATCATGCATGCCATAAAACATTCCCTTACATTACCTTGTTGCTGTAGCTATATTGCATTGCATATTTATATAAATAGAAATTATTTTATAGTTCTATAAATAAAATAAATGTCAAGTTTAGATTTTCGTTTTCAACGAAATAGGATATTTTTTTATATTTAATAAAGATCGCCTCAAGGTACTAAAATGGCATAAATTTTCAATTACAGGAAACTGTTATCATGGAATATCTTTGTATGAAATTATATATAATATCTGTAGCACGCATCATAAATTAGCGGAAAAATATTTCATTTTAAAAAAACGTTTAACAGACCTCTGTTATAGTACTTCTGTGTAACAGATAATTGTCTAGATCTGTTATAGAAATTTTATAAATGGCATACTTAGACAACAAGTTGTTTATCGAGAGCTTTTATGCCTGCGATATTTATTTCTATTTATTATTTACTTATTTAGGTGTTCAAAAATAATAAGGTAGAGTTTCGTCATTCTCTGTCATTTGTCTATTCAAAACCAGTTGCTGCGTGAGGTGAACAAACCATTAAATAAATTTTTGTATGTATAAGTTTTTGTCATTAATTTCGATGACGTAAATATTGAAAAATTATGTTATTTGTTCACCTGTATAAACACAGGGGTTGTACACACACTTTTACAGTAATTTTACACTTTAATATCTTCTACTTATTTGGATAATCTTTAAGAAATATCAAACTTGACTTAAATTGTATGAAAGATACATTAATATAATACGTACGAAAATATTGTGTACTAAAACATCAGCTTTCAATAATGATCAAGGTGGAACTAATTGACCAAAAATTAACGTTTCCATCATTTACCACATCATAGATTTTATTTAGTTACGACATTAATGATATCAAACCTTTTTTATTGCCGCTTCCAAGCAATGTTTACCTTACTTTATAATAATACTGTTTATCGTAATGAATTATTCGATATAGAACTTCAAAGGCACAGAAAGTTTTTATTGGTCAAAAACGTGCATTTTTATCATCCTGCAAAACCGAAATGTACGCTCAAAATAATCAAGGTAGTTTTATATATGTATTGACCTTCTTATACGTCCTAGAAACGTCTAAAAACTATCGGCTTATAATTGAACGAATGATGAAGTGTATCAATGCTTGGATTTAAAAACTACAAACGCGTGACCTTTTGCGGAAGTGATGCATGTAAGGCGTACGTACGTACGTCTGGATTATATAAACACGACTTATCCTACTCTAGTTATTAACTGTGGCCTCTTAATAGATGTTTTCAAACAGAGTTTATGAAATAGTTGTTATGACACGATTAGTTACATTCAACTATTTTAAAACAATCCCAAATCATAATAAATACGATAATTTGTATATTTTTAACTTACCCAATGACATAATTTTAAAAGATATCTTAAATTTACAATTTAAACTTTTTGTTCGCTTTTAAATTTTAGCAGAATAATCGTATTTGTGTGTCTGTCTATATATATATATATATATATATATCAACAAACACCAACTCAATTCACACAAATATAATATTGATTATAATAATATACAATATGTAAATTGATACGTTAATGAAAATGCGATTTAAAAGATAATATTTATTTATGTTGAGGAAAAATACCGATATCGATATTTTATCAATTTCATCTGACGTATAAACAAAAAGACTTCGTCGGCGACTTTTCCGAACCGACAGAAACCTTACTAAAAAGCGTACTATTTACTTAAAGGCCGGCAACGCAGCTGCAAGCCCTTGGATGTTGCAGGTGTCCATGAGCGGAGGTAAGATATTTCCATCAGGTGAGCCTGATGATTTACATAAAACAAAAGAAAAACAAAACACAACTGAACTTTTTGTAACTTTTGTCACATCATACAAATTAAGCGCATCCAAACCAGGTGAATTTGATGTCACAAAGTTAATAATAAATAATAATGTCACAAAGATAATAATTACTTAATGATACCGGGCTACTACTGAAAATTCAAATCATTTTTACTGTCTTTTCTAACAAAGCATTGCAAATCTAATAAGGTTGGTATATATAACAAAAGCTTTTAATATAGTTAGCCATAAAAGCGCAGCCACGTGACAAATCATAGACAGTCATATTAATTTTCTCTTCACGTACCTAATCAAATCCAGAACCATAGACAATTATTAGTTCTGAAACTGATCGGTAACGAACTAATATTGTGGAAGCATTTAACATATAATTTTATATAACAATGACATCGCAGATTATTACTTATACATCTTGTTATATTAATTAAAGAGATGTTTAAATGTATTGCATTGAATCTATGTATACATTACATATTATTTACTGTAATAGTTGCGTAATCTCCAGTTATAACTATATGAAAAATAAAACAGCAAACAAAAAAAATAGTTGTATGAAATAAGATAACGTAGGGTCAACGATCGTAAAAATTAAAGATTTTACAGTCAAGCTTAAACTCTAAAAAAACAAAAGTCGTGAAATTGAGCCGATCTTGTCAAATGTACGACCTTTTCAAACTGAATAATTCGACCTAGAATATGATATCGCTTGTATCTCCATCGGCTACTTATCAGCGCTCTGTCAATGTTAACTATTTTCACAATGAAGGCGATCGCTAATTAAACAAACCAATGAAATATAATCATAAATGTGATATGGCATTCATTGCCAATATTGTTCAATTCGCGAAGGTTGTCGTATTTACATTTGAAAATCCGACATTTTATTTTCTTCGAACATGTTTAGTGAATGACTCTCAGTCTCAATGAATCACTTTTCATACTCTGAGAAACACAAACACAGTTTTGTGAGAAATGAAACTATGTTTGTTTTTTTTTATCATTCGGACGATATTTTAATTTCATGCAAAATATCAACAATTTTATCACATTTCCATGAAACGTTACTTTACGAAAATTGATATTATTTAATCACAATTATTCAAAATATTTTCGTTATTAACTTCGTAGCTATTTGTGTTTTTATTGGCAGTGGTTTTGATATGAAATGATTCGTTTTTAACTGTTTAATATTTCCAATTTTTCGAGTGTCAATAAAAGGTTCAATCAGTGATATAAGAGTTATTTTTAAACAATAACATTCTAAAATGATCTAACATTCACAACTGATTTAATTAAAGCTTAATATATACTGTAGGTATCTTATATACTTAGTTCTATTATGAAAAACAGAAAAAAATTTTACATAAAGTTAGTCATGAAAAATTATTTCCGGTATCAAGGATCTTCAAATAAATAAAGCTGTTCCGCATTAACAGTTACGATCACACGTGTTTACACTTCGTTCTTTTATGTGACATTGAAATCAAACCGTGGAGTAGACTAATGTGTAATGTCCAACAAACTGCATATTAATAACGTTCATTGAGGATATCAAAACATTATCTTAAATAATTATTTTTAAAATTTCATTAATAAACTTCCCTAGACTGACAAGGTTTAACGCGAAACTAGTTGAAAAATTTAGCGCAATATTTTAAATTACAATATTTAAAATGTGTTTTAAATAAATAAATGATAATACATATTGTGAAAAATATTTTGAACAATCTTATTTATATTAATATTGTAACAAAGTATTAAATTGAAGCCAAAGAAATGGTTATTGAAGCGATTCCGAGATGTGACAATGTCGATCTATCTCTCCGCAATAGTACTACCAAAAAAACGAATACAAAGTTTACTTTATAAACATACTATTATATTATTTTCTGTACTAAAAGTACATATTATATGTATCAAAATATGAAGATTGTTATTATTCGAGTAATATGGCAAGAATTCGGAACCTACCTATTTTTTATATTATATAGTTTATAGAATTAGTATTATATTATAATAACTAAAAATTCATCTTTAAAATTTTACCATACGATGAAATGTAGCTTATTACCATACCCGAGGACAAACGCTACTACTATTTTTCAAGCTAGATTAAATGCATCTATAATGAGGGAGTACTTTTTCTCAGTATTAGGAGTGATTAATTGTTCGCGGAACACATAGTTCATAGACTATAAATAAGCAAATTAAAGTTAAGTCGTGATTTTGTTTCGAAACGCGTCAAATGTCGTAAGTAGAACAACAATATACGACACCGGAATCATAAATTTATTTAGCTATAAATGTATCTGCGACCCACGATTCCATGTGGCATGTTATGTAATGTCCACGCTCTTTCATTGATGAAATGAGGGATCAAAATATCCAAGCCAGAACATTTTACACGATACTATCATGCAGTTTATATAACTGACTCTTTGGTCTAGACCAAACTGCTAGCTAGTTAACTGTAGATATAGGTACAAATTTTGTGCCCTAGATTGATACAAATTATTGTTCCTAACATCCCCTCCGAAGAAGAAGGAAGATATTAACAAAGTCATACCATAGCAGACCACGACACGCCCCCAGTGTGCATTGGTCTGACCAATTAAACTTTTTAAAATTATCTTGAAATGATTTTTTGATGATTGTTTTCGAGTACTTACTCGTAACCGCTACAACCTTTATCAAAAAACTAAAACAAACACAAATATTATATAACTAAAAGCTGTATTCAGAAACGAACACATTCATTTTTATTTCATTAGAAATAATTTACATCAAATGAAGTTGTTTTATTTTTTCTAAAGTATTTTTGCAATGAATTTCAAACTAGAAAATTAATACATCCTATTTGCTCAGCCGTTGAAGTATTTGTTACATAAAAAATATACAGCTTAAAACATATTTATCATTTTATTAAATCAAAGCTGTGAAATTGAATAGTAAGTGTTATTTATTTGAAGTATTTGATTTCAGAAAAAAATCGGTGTGTTTGTCTAATCTACTTAAGCTCGTAACCTCATTCCCAGCGTCTTACATAACGTGAAGTGTAAATAATATTATGTACGAATCTCGGCAAATAGTACTATTACGCATATTTCTCTTTAATTTTATTATGGTTCCATGGAATTAAGATGAAGATTGCTACGCTTTCAGCGGCTTCATTACATATTAGACTCAATGAAGAGTAAAAAATAATCAGCCTAATCTATATAAATAAAATGATAGAGATCTGCAGTTGTGCGCGCATCACGGAAAACTACTGGATAGATTTCAATGAAATTTTCTAAATTTTATTTCTTAGTCACTTGGCCCTTATCAAAAAATTATTGCGATATCTTCATACAATAAAATGTTATTAAAGTTTCAAGAAACAACGATTTGAATATGCACTGCGTGTTCAGTGATGTATGTTTTTGATGTTTTTTTTCCTTCATACATACAAAGTACAAAGTTTTCTTAACTTTGTTAATATATCAAGCAACGCGGACGAAGTCGCGGGTATCAGCTAGTGTTTTATAATTTTCTTAAATTATAAATGTTTTTTGTTTTATAAAGCATTTGTTCAATTTAATCTATAATAATATCCTGGGACCTTATTCACACAAGGCCATCTGATTCCAAACTAAGCAGAGCACATACTATGGAAACCAGACAGCTCATGTACTACATATACTACTTTGCTTTTCTAAATACATACTTATATAGATAATTAAACCCAGGTTAAGGACAAGCAGACATGTTGCATGCACTCTAATGTCTGTCCTGGGTGGGAATCGAACCCACGTCCTGCGGCGTGAAAGGCAAGTACGTTACTAACCACACCAACCGTAATAGTAGAAATACTTAATAAAATAATTAGATTTAAACTGAAACCATATCTAATTTAAAAGTCCCCCAGTTTCAAACAAAGATATTGAAGAGTCGGGCGTGCATTTCTAACAAAGCATAATATGACTACCACGCAAAATATTCAACGTAGAAGCTATACAAGTAATTAGTAAGAACACGTGACCAATTAATGAAATGACTTGTGACGCGTTCGATCAATTGGATTACCAATATAATACCTAAACTCTTAAAAAATAACTGAGAAGTATCAGTGTATGGTATACAGATTTTTATTTTATCAAATATTCGCTAAATAAGAATTAAATATTTGATGTTTATTTCTATTAAATTACAAAGTGACTTATTACCTTTATCCACTCATGTTTTCAGTTATTTAAGTTCATACATTTTCAACGCTTTCGAATATCTTTTTCATCATGTTTTCCTTTATTTTAAATATAAACATTCTTTGGCTATATGTTCCCGGAAATGTCGAAATGAGCTGTCCTATTTGGATACATTTAGAAATGTGAAAGCTTAGAAAAATACGATTGGAAGTGTTAAATATTGACAATACCCAAAATGATGATAACCCACTATATGATGATGACGGATTATTATTTGATGATTATTGTTTGATTGTTTGGTTCACCCAATAGACTAAGAAGTTTGATTATAATAGAGCTTGTTATTATATTTTATTGTAGTGATAAAAAAGTGATTAAAAGAAGTAACGCATTCAATCAGACGGGATGAAAATCGGATACGACCCTTTCGTCATAGCAGGTCATAGCAAGCAAGCAGCCATAAAATTATAATATTACAATACTATGCATAAGTATCAAATCTAAATTTAAAAAAGGAAATTTCATAGAAACCAAAGTGCAAGTGAAAATTTTATTTATAATGAACTCTTATTTACTACCCGATTTTTCGATTGCTTATTGAATAAAATATTTTGTGAGGTTTTTTTATTATGCATTGAACAAAACCTATAAAACGAACTAAACTACTAAAAATGAAAAAGCATACAAAGGCAACACTATCGCTTGCAGCGATCTCTTACAAGCGTCTTGTGACTATTGTGAAAAGGCTAGGAATATTTGCTTTCAAGTAACTAACGAGAAACCCGGAATTTATGTTTTGTACGTATGTTTGCTAGAAGGAAACGTTCTTACGAAATTAACGAATCATTATAAATTAACAATATGTATAATATTTTCGATTTTTTCACGCAAAGAAATAATATAGCAAATAATAAGGATAGCAATACATTATAATATATTGTAATAGAATTATTTACTTTAAATTATTTCACATTTGACTATTTCACTTTGAATTTAGCCACTCATTCTTATTTGGTATTTATTTTGGGAAAACAACAGAATATATAAGCCAATCGTTTGTAAGATATCACCCAAAAAGTAAGAGATACAAAGCACTGATTACATAGTCAATGCACTACCAACAACGAGAATTTGTGCTGGTATGTATTAATTCGGCGCCAGTTATTAAATACGCAGGTTCAATCAACCTTATGTTCGGAGCACAAAAATACAAAATACTTATAGTCATTATTCATACGTGTAATTATTTATCAGTCTTATTATTATAAGTAAGTCTTAATGGGATTCTATGCGAGTGATTCGTTAAATAATATTGTCTCTTTTTCTTTGAAATATCAAATAGATAAAGACGGAAAGAGTGAAATCAGTGTTTAAATAATCAGCCGCTAAGCAACGTTTGTAAGTAAGACCGTTTATTTCCTCACTATTATAATCCGTTTTATGATAGATTTGTCTTCAACTATCAATAATAATAGTGCTTCCACATTGGATAAAACAAACAATTATTATTTGGACGGGATTTCCGATACGACACGACGAAAAGAGCGCATAACTTTACGTGCTTTCTAAGGCACGGGAGTTTTAACACTGCTTACTTCTAGACACCGGGACTTCTGATAACTTACTGCAAAAAAACTCAAATAACATTAAAATGATAGACGAGTTGATGTACGAGTAGGTCCATGTTTTTTACATTCAATCGGCACTATCGGCAAATTTCAGTATTGGAACAGACTGTACATGAACATGAATGTATGTACATTTGAAGTATTGAGTTGTAATAAAAACATTTAACAGCACTAAAACATTTTAAGGGTTATTAACAGCTATCAAAACGAGAACAAAACTCAATTAGCTCGAAATAGCTTTTAGCACTCTTGCGCTACTCGTTTCATGATACGGACGGTTATAGAATAGACATGGAGAGCCCTCAACTATCGACAGTCCCTTTGAATAAAGATCAGTATGACTCACCGACACATCTTGAAGGCGGTCGGAAGGCTACGATGTATTTTTAAAAAGATTCGTCTTTCAATCATGTTTAACCAATAACCGTTTGACAGGGAACTAATTGAAATATAAATCTTATAAGCAGAGTAATAAGTAATTATTTTTAAACGAAGAAAATTAATGTTAGAATTAATTATTATTTCTTTAAAAGTTTCTTAATTTATTTGTTAATGCTAATGTTATGATAAGAATCAGGAAAATACTTGTTGCACAAAACACTGTTATTTTATTTGTGTTTAATTATTTGAAAAGGAAATTAGCTTCAAAACTTTTTATAGTACTCGTACTTTATACAGTTGATACTTGGTATATTCGACAGCTCTACGCTGAGCAATTGCGTTCATGTCATAAGTTTTTCATGATGAGTAAATGTGTCAAGATTAGCTAGTTATCAGTAAATCCTTTACTGAAATAATATCCTTTACTGATATGTCTACTGATATATCAGTAATAATTAATTATAAAGCGCCTATTTTGTCCCTAGTCAAATATGTCTAATCGATGAAATAATATTTTAATATGTATGTTTCAAACAAAAATTGTATATGAATACAAATAAATAACTAGGCATTGTTATATTATGTAACAATTATATATATAAATTTTATCAGTATTTTGTATAATAAATTTTGGCTATGCTTATATTGAGTTATTTTTTTTTATGTTCACTCTCTCATTGCCTTTTCGTTGTTAATAACTTAGTAGTTTATATAAATATTTTATTTATTTATTAAGTTACACAAAACGGAATGTAATCAAGACTTAGAATTAAATAATTAAGAACCAAAAGCAATTGCAAATTACATTCCAACACATGTGTACACGGCATGCTTTTAAAATATTTCAGTTAGGTAATTAATAATTTAACAATTTAAAATTACATTAATCAAATAATAAATTAAATTAAAATTAAGTTTCAAATACCATGAAATAATACAACTGGAATTAACAATTAAATAAAATTCAACTAATTAATATATACATAGATATATAAGTATGTATAAATATTGAATGCCAAAAATAAGAAACTTTGTATTATCCGTCAATTATTGGATCGTCTTTATATTTTCCTTGCTTCCTAGAGGCTAAAGACGACAGATATAAATTAGCTTAGTATTATTGCCGTAACAGGTCCGTGATTATCACAATATTATGCAAAGTGCATATATTTTTCTAATCGGTGATAGACTACAATTTGAAAAAAAAGCTCAAACAGTACTTATTGTTCTATGCCAGTCAAAAATTCAATGTATAGCTGCTAGTATGTGTTGGGAACACTTTGTTCCAAGGAAGCACGTGTGCGTGTGTGATTCGTTCGTTCCGCAATATGTCGAAATGTATCCAGAATCAGGCGATACTTCAGATATTTCCGGGTACTATCATATTTCGATGCGCACAA
This sequence comes from Nymphalis c-album, assembly GCA_963151315.1. NCBI lineage: Eukaryota > Metazoa > Arthropoda > Insecta > Lepidoptera > Nymphalidae > Nymphalis > Nymphalis c-album. The sequence continues at coordinate 4,431,444 of OY720590.1, read as the reverse complement.
CTTTATCACTCGGAGATATGACATATTTTCAGTTTCCAGTATTTCACTCTATTATATGTATCTATACTAACATATAAAGCTGAAGAGTTTCTTTTTTTGATCCTGTTAATCTCAGGAACTACAGGTTCAAATTTAATAAAATATTTTTGTGTTGTATAGTCCTTTTATCAAGGAAGGGTTTGGGCTTATTTTTATTCATTATATTTTATTAATTATACGCGAGTGAAACCGCGGAACACAGCTAGTCATTAATAAAAGAGAAAAAACGTATCATTTATTACTGTACAAATTGAACATGACAAATTTTAAAATGTATTATAATTAAAGTATGGTAACTTATAAATATCGAGTGTTGTTTTTGTATTATCTATTTGATTCTAAAAACAATTCGCAAACAAATATATCGGTTGGTTCTTTTATGTGTACTTATCTTAATGCAATAAAAGTATTGCTATTTGTATGTTATCTATGTCAATGACGCCGTTATGAGTGGAATGTAATGCCACTAAACAAAATACTATTATCGTATTCTTTGATACGGTCCTTACACCTAGAGGTCATCACAGTTTTCTTTGAACTTCAATGTCATAAGCTTAAACGACTATTACTTTTTAACTATTTCAAAATTTCACAACATCTGTAAAATCAAGTTGTAAAATGAGCGTAGCCCGGTATATTCTACAGTATATTGGCTGCGTACGCGCATATTTGGCACTGTGCCAATTGCACTCGCTGGCCGGATGCCGTTCGTTCTCAAGAATTTGAATCCGAGCATCGTCGGCGTCGCCGCGCTACCGACGAGCGACGGCGCCTGTCCACCGCGACTATGGAAGTACAAGAATTTATCTTTGGTTTACTTTATTAATAAACTCGTCTAGAGCACAACAAATAAGTGCAGAAAATACATAGTGAAATTAACGGAGTTTGTCGTATCTCATTAAAGTTTAATTTCGAAGAAAGTATGCGCTAAAGTCAAAAGCAAAACGTGCATGCAGTGAAGATGCCGTAATTCCGGCGCAATTAAACCGTTTACGAGAAAATGAGTAAACAGGTTGATGGGTCGCCCACGAAATGAATCAAGTGCTTTGACACTTACAGATCATTGACATCGCTATATTTATGAAAATAAAGTCCTTATAATAAGTCAATATTTTTGATTAAGTATATAAAAGTAATATATCTATTAATATAATAGTCAACAATAATGTGAATGTCTAATTGTAGAATTTTTTTGCTGTTTCTGACTTACTGATGACGTCATAGAACAACAGTAGAAACAGTAGAAACGTAGAAAATACGAACTATTTCTACGTTCCAAAGTCAGATATATTCAGGCTAGCCCGAGATTGTGATACAAAAGTAGTTTAATTTATAAAATTATTTATACTTTGGTGACAAATAAATTAAAGACATGCGATCCTTGTCGGCTTGATGACTGCCGGGTCTGAGAGAAGGACGCACTTTATAATACAAAACAAGGCTGAATTATAACACTAATAACTTTATCTTTCTTCTCATACATGTACCTTAGTAACCTTGGATATGTTTGTCCTTTGTAAGTTAAGGATATAAATAAAATCTTTATTCGAAGAGAATTGTGTCATTATATCTTCTTCCTTTGTAGTATTAACCACACTGTTTCATATGACATAGTAATATTACAACTTTTTCTTGTATATAAGATAAATGGGGACAAATTATTGTCATTATACTTAATTCATTTCAAAATCTTTTTTTTATTATTTTTAAATATTCTTTAACATTTATTTATTATCTTTATTTTTTAACATTTTATCATCGCCCATACCTTAACAACTTCCGATTTTTTTATCATAATAAATAAACATGGCTCCGGTATGCCAAATGATCGCCAGAGGTCGCGAGGTGGTGAAACACATCCGCGGTATTGTATGACAATTAGCGGTATGAGACACAGCTGCTTAACCGACGGCCAAGAACGTTAGCTGTCATTCTCGTCCGTTACAAACGAAAATAATGTGAACCTGAACAATGAAAATAAAATAATGTACATATTGATCGCTTTCTCTGCTATTTTTTATGTACTTATTTACTATCACAAATTTTTATTTAATTTCGGTAAAATTTGTCGTATCCTTTTATGCTGGATAACAAACTTTTTAGATTTTAATAAATGTTTGCAAAATATTTTTTAGTTAATACATAATTTAATATTAATTTTCTTTATAGTGCATACATTCAAACATCATTCATTTGTCAACTGTTTTCGTGTGAAGTCACACGAGAAATGTTATCATAGAAAATAAAGAGTTGTTGATTTTCAGTATTTGCTACATGAAAAGTGCAAGTGCGGGTCGTCACAACATGTGGCCTTTACCGAGGTCGTGTTCGACCTGAATTTGCCACGCAGCCGCCGTCGTACCGGGAACAACATGCGTGATTCACAGTTGCTCAAGTGTAATAATGTAACAATACACAAACATCGCAATTATATTGTTAAACTGACTGTGTTCGCGGTTTTACTTTCATAATTTATATAACACATAGAATAAATATATTAATACATAAGTATATATGTATTTATTGGATTACTGATAAACATAAATTAAGCTCATAAAAATTCTTCTTGCCAGTTTTGCACCTACAATCTCCGGTTAAGATTCAGGTGTTCCAACCACAGGGACATCCGGATCGATCTCAAAATTTCCGAGAATTTTGAGATATCACTTCATATATCAATCCATTATTTACATTTGTTTTATTTTATTTATTAAGACCCTCGACAAATAAACAAAACCATAAATAATAGTGGTTTTCGTTTTGAACATGCAAATAGTCATTATGACATTAAAACAAAAAATATTTTGTAAAATCACCGACAGACACTTAAATTTTACACGTAGATTTATCTAGAAAATGTTAACAAATGTTATAAGGAAAATATTTTGACAAATCATCAAAGACTAATCTCTAATTATATTTTATTTTCCTGGAAAATGATTCAAATCTTTATAACAATTGGATTTGTAATTCAGTTTAGTGCGTATTTTGAGGACCACCAAATCATTGTTACATAGAAATTGATCAAACGTATTTTGTAAAAAAAATAAAAAAATAACATTTCCCATTGCGTTTCAAGATACATTATATGCGATATAAAAAAACAATAAGGAAAGCGCATTAACATTTGTCATACAGGATAAGTGAAATTAACTGAATTAATTTCAAGTAAATTACGCGTTTGCTTTGTCATTTAAGAATACTAACCTAGAAATGCATGTGCATAAACCAAGAATAACATCGTGTTGCCTTACATGGGTTTAATTTTCCATATGTAGAATATACAAATATATAAATTAGTTTGCTTTCAGTGGATAGAACATATCTATCATAGCCGAAGATCACGTCATCAAATTGGCTCTCTAATGGCCGAATACTGAAACGTCATTCAAATTTGAGACGCCGTTAATTTGAAATTTAGTATGCGAAATTTTAAATTAACGACGTCTCAAATAATTGAGTTGTACTTAATATTTGAATGATGAAAACGAAATTTATAAGTACTGCATTTAATTCTGCATTATGTATATTCAGCACACGGTATTGGGCTTCACGTGTAGTATGTAGTACACGTGTAGTACACGTGTGTAGAGATCATCTTGCAATAAGCTCGAAATAATAACGAGACTAAATTGGTTTTTGTAAAGTATTTGATTATATATTATTGTTCTGTATATTAACTTGTACTACAATATCAGAACTTTAATATATTTTTATGTCCTCCTGATAAATTCGGACATGGCGGTCAATCTTGACCAAATACTTGGTGGTAGAGCTTTGTGCAAGCTCGTCTGGGTAGGTACCACCCACTCATCAGATATTCTACCGCAAAACAGCAGTACTTGTTATTGCTGTGTTCCGGTTTGAAGGGTGAGTGAGCCAGTGTAATTACAGGCACAAGGGACATAACATCTTAGTTCCCAAGGTTGGTGGCGCATTGGCGATGTAAGAGATGGTTAACAGCTCTTACAACGCCAATGTCTACGGGTGTTGGTGACCACTTACCATCAGATGGCCCATATGCTCGTCCGCCTTCCTATGCAATAAAAAAAAAAAAATCTAGCCAATTGCGGAGGTAATAATATAGTGCACAAATTCAGGTACATTCTGTATTAATCCGATACGGCCAGAAAGAGTTTAGGCGCAGGAACAATGGATTCACGATGCTTTCCGAGATACGGGACTGTGCACACTTCCAATGGACTTCAAGCTGCTATTAAGAAATTCTTGACGGAAAAACCTAATCACTTTTTATGGCTGAATGACTAGGAGCATGTACCCGGGATCTTGGAACCTTATAGCGGCCACTAGAGTCTAGACCTAACACTAACGAGGCAGGCAAAATATTTATTAATGATAAATGATATTAGATAATGACAAGGATCACAAAAAACCGAGATTAAAATGTTCCCATAACTCCGAATAAGGTATTGGATGCAATTTTGCGTAGGTATTAGAATAGAAATCACGTTACGACGTCGATGTACGCTCGAACCTACTGATTTAGTATTTAGTCATGCCTCGTTTATGGCCTTTCATGTACGTAATCCATTTACTCATTGCAAATTGCAATTGTGCCTTTATATGACTGAGACGTCTTTTTATTAGAGGTTTGTTATGAAAGCTAACAGTTACACAGGAAATTCATGAGAATATAAAACGTTGTTATATGTATGTTAAAATATCAGAAATATAATTTTTACTTTATGTTAAAAAGAAAAAAAATGAAACACTAATTTTACCTTTTTCTAACAGAAAAAATATTTTACCAATAATTGTAGTGTTTGCTTATCGTTAATTTGTATGGCATGTTATAAGTACAGGCGTCATATGTCCAACTGCTGGGCTAAGGCCCTCTTTCTTTTTGGTGTCACGTCGCTACTGATCAATTTTGAAGATTCATTTATGAGGTTCATCAAACATCCAACGTACCGAAATGTATTATAAACATTTTATTATATAACATACGGACCTATTCCATGACAATTGGTCACCACAACCCATTGACGGTGTAAGAAATATTAACCATTACATATATATATATTATATATATATATATATATATATACTTTTATATTAAATTATGATGGCGTATTGGTGATGTTAGTAATGGTTAATATTTCTTACACCGTCAATGGGTTGTGGTGACCAATTGTCTATATATATATATATATATATATATATATATATATATATAGGTATATATATAAAAAATATACAAATATAAATATATATATAATTATATAAAAATATTTAAATCAACACATTATTTTTTGATATTTCTATACAGTTTCTTTTCAACGCAATTTGTCAGTTTCGTTTTTTTATAGAAAACGTTTTATGGCTATATGGATATATTAAGTATCCAGGATTTCTAAAATATTAGATTTTAAACATTTCTTTCGCTAGTCATTGTAGTTCTTCTTACATTTATTTTATGAGACTGTAATTAAGCTTACTCTCTTTCAAAGACACGTTGAAACTTTCAAGACAACTTTATATTAATTATTAGGAGCGTTGGACGGAACGTGACGACTAAGCGCAAGTCGCAACTACGCACGTGACTTAATGCAGCGACTTAGAAGTATTTACAGTAAGATTGAACCCTAGACTTCATCTACAGTTTTCATATAATGATTTCTCTATATAATAGAATATTTACTTTTTCAAGTTAATTACGTATTCAAGTGATTTTATTGTAAATGTCGAAGGTACATAGTTCTTTGAAACATTTGAATTTACTTACAAGATTTTTATTTCGTCATGGAATACAAAAACCTTATCCGGCCCTCTGGCAAAGATTAACAAACAAGTTCTATTGGTTTCGACGGACCACCACTAAGGCTTTTTAATTAATGAAATTATGTCATGATAGAAAATAACTGCCTTACTTATAAAAGCTGCTCAGCGGTTGCTGTTTTCTTAAATAATAATTTCGCTCTTTCTGACATTATTGATTTGAAATTCGAAAAAAGAAGACCCGCTAAACAACTAGTTAGGCCGTAATTGAATATATTTTGTGTTACTGGGTGGTTTATACAAAAATAAATTATTTTATTTGAAATATAGAAATTATCGTCGTAAATATCAAACATATATAAAGGTCGCAGAATATAGAACTAGTAACTGGCAATCAGTGGTTGCCTTTAATAGTCTTTTATGTTCGTCACTAGTCAGTTTTGCCGCTTCAGACACGTGTGTTTATTTTAAATAATTATATTATTGATTTATTGACATAGTTGAAATACTTATGCACATTTCAAATACTGTATAATTTTAATATTCTTATTTAGTAAAATAACAGTATGATGATCTCATAGATTTTTTTCCTGAAACATAATTATGTATTTGAAATCAAGTAATCTAACTTCCGGCTTTAAAAGAATAAGATTTTTATGAAATTAAAATATTAAAGGAAATGACTAAAGATATATATAATTTGTTACTTTATATTGAATTAACTTTTTTAATGATATAAAAATAATATTTTTGTGAATTTATCCAGAAACCACATGTAGTTTATTTTCAATTTCTATATTATTATACGTATATAAAAAAATCCATTTTTTCCCCCTGTTTTAATAAAGGGATTACTCGTTTAATGAACAAAGACACGTTTGAACTCGGGGCCATTGAACTCTAATTTAAAATGTTAATGTGCCCTATTATGAAAGAACGAGGACGAAGTCAACAGGGATTACAAACATCGCTACATTCTCAGGTAAGGTTTTTGACCGAGCTTTTGACATCGCGAAGATTCCGGAGTGGCGCCCGACAAATTTGGGTGTCAAGCTTAAGTTGTCACAGAGGAATTCGGTACAAATTAAGTGGGTAACCCTCCGTCAGATGCGTCCCGACCGTCCGCGCCCAGAATCCATGTTTGAATGTCTTAAACCGTCTTCACTTACTTCCATAAAAATAAATGTAGACCCTTTCTCCGCTTGAACAGATCGACGCTGATATTACATGCAATTAATGTTTGTTTACAAAACGTTAACACCGTATTACACTCGTCCTGCTTAATGACTTCGATAAAGGTTTTTTTTCCGTATTCGGCGCTATTGAGAGCAATTACTTGTATATACCAGCCGCGAGAAATCAGAAGGCGTTTCGTTATAACACTTTTATAATGGTTTTTAAAAAATGTTATTTTTGGATGATAAGTGTTTCCGCAATGAAAATAGTCCGATTAATGAAAAGGGAATGTCAAATTCTTGGCAAAGCTGTAGACGAACATTTTAGTAGCATTGTTCATTGATATGAAGGCAAGAGATTAGTAATTATTATCATATAAGCGGGATCGGCCTTACACTTCGAAGAGTAATCACCGGACGAATAGCTGGTGAATCATATCGTTCGGGAATGGTGGGCGACAAGTAATCCCGTTTATTTTTACAACTTGAATTGTGATACAATAAGAAAGTAATTTTAGAAAGCCTGTTACGTCCCTGTTAGTATTAATATACTTTCATCCTTCCTTTTTGGTAACGTGTGCATCCTTGTTACAATGTGACAATCTGGAACGAGTGATATAACAAGACTTGAAAAATATTTTATAGTCTCGAAAATATATCTACATATAAGCTTTTTTATCCTCAATATTAATAAATTTACAAAAACGGATATAACGTATTAATGTAATATTTTTTTTATGTACGCGAAGTATAAAATAACTTAATTTATATTGTTCATTTTCATAAATACTATAACACTCAATTATATATCTATAGAAATAGTAATCGCTGAATGAAAAAAAATGACATGTGCCATAATTTAGTAAAATGCTTGTTGGTTTAAGCATTGTATTTTATTTGAACATACCAAAATATACATTTAAACACGTGGATTTTATTAAATTGAAATCGGATAATTTTAAGTATAATTGTAACTCGTAATAGAATAAATTCTGAATCTTATAAGAACACATTTGTATAAATATCTTACAAGAATATATTTGCCTAAACATAAATGATTTATTTTTACGCCAGTATAAAACTTTTGTGACATTATCATTATTAAACTATAAATATAAAATTAAAACTTCATAAAATTATTATTGTTATTATTAAACCTTAAATTAATTCAATGTTGCCTGACGATCGGATGGCAACGTTCCTAACTGCTAATTGGTATAAAATCACACAATACTGAAAAATTATTTTGTTTGTTTACATGTTAAGTCAGCTCGTATGAATTTTAACCGAGAAACCTGAAGAATAAATACTAAAACAACTTCCTCTTATCCTGCGATCCGCACAAAGACATTGTGTGTAAACAAAACTGGAGATTACACAAATCACTGGCTAAATAAGTACTAAATTGGATTAAAAATAAATCCGAGATAATCATAACATAATGATACAATAAAACATTCTATAAAATCATCTTTAGATACCGTTCAATCGATTTTTATTATACAGTATTTATGTTTGTTTGTTCGTCATAATTTACTAATATAGTATTTTTACAATATGTTTTTCTTTAACTGTTTTTATTATTAAAAATATTTTAGTGCATATTGTAAAAATAATAATATGCTGATAGATAAAATGTCTTTTTTATCTCTTTTAAGTATTTCTCCTAAGTTGCAGTATTTCAAATATTAAAATTTTGATAATTCAGAGAAAAATGTGGAAAAAACCTATGAAACATGTGATTAATCGGAACCCGATTCCGATCCTGATTCACTATCACTTTATATACACGTAATTATCATAAAATTCATTAATTTACGATCGCCTATATAATTTAATGTTAAAGAGTTTAAATCTTTCATATGTGTCGTTTATACTAATTTATAACATATTGGAGTTTACCGGTGCGTGGAAGAAGCATTTGTTTTACAGAGAATTTATGCCTCCGGCTTTTAATATGCCGGAATAATGATAACATTAGTAGCATCTCTTATGACAAATTCTCGAATAGATTCTGCTTTCTAATCTTTTAAAATTTTAATCTTTGTAACTCGAAGAATTTGTGATGTTGCTCAATAAAATTATGTCCGCCTTTTAAAGTTAGGGTTTTATTGAAGGGATTATTTTCTCGTAATCTTTAATTCGAGTACAAACTACGTACATACCCTACATGTTTGTAAATGTGAGGATTAGTGAAGATCAAAATCTTTTAACACTGGTATTAATGTATTTTACAGGAAATGAGCTTGCATCAAGATCACGTCACTAGTTAACTTCATGTAAATCTGTTTTGACATGCTGTTTGCGAAACAGATTTCTGATGGACGTACTTATTTTTCGCAATTCCCTTTAACTTACGATATAAAACAGAATTTACTTAATTGAACCGACAGAAACTAAAACAGCATACCTTCTTTTTAAATTATCTCAAATGTCAACGTTTTTTTAACACAACAATATTATGATAACATATTTTAGCCCTTTAATGTATATCTATAATTTATTTTAATTTTGAATAAATTGTGTAAAATAATTTAACTATTACTTTATATATATTTATAATAATTATGTATAGATTATTTTATTCAATGTATTATAACTTAATACATATTAGTTGCAATAATATTAGAAACTTTAAATAAATACAAAAAATTAAATCAAAATAGTTAGGTACTGTACAAATCGTGACCGCGTGGAATGGTGTCAAGAATGCTAGCATAATTTGTTAGAAACTAATTGTTTAACTAGCATAAGATAATAATCGCCTGAAAGAAATTAAAAATACTAACACCACGTAAAATAAAATTGTTAGATTAACTTTTTAAGGACAGGGTGGATTGTTAGATAATGTCAAAATTTAAATAAAAATATTATTAAAGAAAATATTTCTAATGTTTATTTGAAAATAGTAATAAGTTACCGTTTTCTTGATCAAAATACACGAGAGGTGACATGTACAGCGTACTTATGAGTCAAGTTTTCTAAGAACTGAATAACTTAAAGAACTTGTCATTTGCAAGAAATGGATTCATATGAGTAACATTAGTCGCGAGCGAATTTATATTAAATCTACAGACAGAATGTATTGTTTTAAAATATACAAATCTGAAGCCAAACAAAGATATTCCTCGAAACGTTTGAATCGTGTTAATCATTATTTCTATGAAATATATTAATTCCCTTGTTTGGCACAATTCGTCATACAAAAAGATTAAATGTCTAGAGACGGTTTTAAGTCTTCGCTAGACTTTTAAATATTATAAAATTTAATGTGTTTTAAAGAAATTTATTGCGTAATAAACTAAAATTCCTCTGGCTCGAAATACTTGACGGAAGTCGTTTTATATTTAGCTCGAAGCTTGATATCAAAATATTTGAACCGAGCTGAGTGACGTTGCCTAACAATAACCTAACAAATTGAATTCTGTGCCACTACTAAGCTAACCGCAGCCATATAACACGAATTAATTTTTTTAATGAAATTGTATAAAACACTTATAAGGAAGATTAGGTACTCGTTTTTTTTTGGGAGCGTAAAATATTATTGAAAATACTTTAATTATATGTTGAAATATTTTAAGGTATGGGCATAATTATAAACAATCCTTGAAGTAATTTGTTTTTTGCATACAATTAATCTCTAGTAATAATATTTCGACCGGCTCGCTGAACTTGAGCCATTACGATATCTACTCTCAATACTGAATGTTTAAATGGATAACAATTGAATTTATATAACAAAACTATTACAGCTTAACATGGAAATGCCGTATATCAATGGCGCGGTAATGCGACTTGACCAAAGAAAGTTCAGGCGGAGAACTAACGGCATAAAATGCTTTCTGAGGCACGAATGTAAACACTGCCAAGTTCCAAACTTCAAGCCGCTACTAAAAATTTCTTGACATTTCTAAGCATAGAGATATCCTTTTACTAAGGAAGAAAGACGTATCTGTTGGCTATAAAACTAACTAATGTTAACTTATAAACTGTGTTTAGCGAGTCTTCAGTTAAACGTTGATTATTGATTTCAAAATAAGAAAGCATTGGTAAACTAAGTACCAGTAGTCCTACCTAAACAGCGTTTATAAATAAAGCCTTATATAAAATATTTCATATTAAAAATATGAATTATTATAATATACTCTTAGTTGATAAAGGAGATTTTTAAATACATATAAATATTTGATGGACCAATATCTCCAATTAAATAAAAATAAATCAATAACATTTCGTGCTAATATAACAATGATTGACTATATTGCACTCGGCTTGTGTAAGCTCAGTTAACTGATGAATGAACTCCGAAAATAGATTATCGAGTACCTTTTTTGATAGCGTGGAGTTTATTAAACGTGCCCACTTCACCATGATCATGTGAATTTCAATGAAAACGTGCCTGTGGTATTAACTGGAATAAATTGAAATAAAATGAGTATACCTTTGGTTTAAAGTAAATTAAATAGCAGGATGTATTACTCCTATTCAGACATGCAATATTTTCAAGTTATAATCAAATCAAATATTATTGAAACCAAAATATTAACATTTTTATAATTATGACAAAAAAGATAAAATACAAAAAGTCTGTCAGATATTTCTGCCTAATCCCCAGTGGATTAAAATATGAATGTTGCAAAAAGCCAACAATTAGCTCACTTACGCTACATTTAAATATTACATGATTAACGAAACTGTATTAATCATAAATAAAGTTACGGATATTTATGTAGCATACACTATGTTATATCGTACTGGTATATTAAATTAAACGAAATCGTTATTAATTGTAATATCGTCAATATGACAGTAAATAAATTGATGGATGGCAAAATTATAACAAAAGCTAGAATAATTTATTGCAAATAAGATTTAATAAAAAATTTCAGACTAATGTTACGCTTAATCGTCAATTACTGAGCTGGATTTCGGAAACAGAAAAACTCGGTTAGTATAAAAATAAACCAGGTTTATGGTATAGATAGTGATTCGATTCCTTAAACAATAAATACATAATTCGAAGTTTCCGGGGTAACCGACACACATCCGGAGGGACGTCACGTAATTTACTCGACAAACTATACCTAGAATTGTGCTACACCACAAATTACGCCACTATTATATCAGGCATGAAATACGAGTATACTAAGTACGTAATTTATATTCTGTTCGTTTTCATAGATATAATAATGGTTATAAATCTATATAAATGCTAAATCGTTTTAAGAAATTGCTACGTTCTTTACACCGGCCGTAGCAATATTTCTCGGGAACACGTCGACGAGTGTCGGAACAAACTTGTGTCTGAAGTCGAGACCTTGTTAACCAAAGTCTCGGACTGGGGCCGACTAAACTTAGTCCAATTCAACCCCAATAAGACACAAGTTTGCGCGTTAACCGCTAAAAAATCTCCTTTTGTCATATCCCCTCTTTTTGAGAATACTCCCCTCGCTGCCACAGCCAGTATAGGGATACTTGGCGTCGAGATTTCGAACATTGTTCAGTTCCGCGGTCAATTGGAAGCTAAAGCTAAATTGGCTTCTAAAAAGCTTGGAGTGCTCAACAAGGCGAGACAGTACTTCACGTCGGCCCATCGCCTACAACTTTACAAGGCGCAAATTCGGCCCCACATGCAGTACTGCTCTCACCTCTGGGCGGGAGCTCCGCAATACCAGCTTCTTCCTTTTGACCGTATTCAACGTAGAGCAGTTCGAATTGTCGACGATCAGGCTATTACCGACCGGCTAGATCCTTTGGATTTGCGTAGAGATGTAGGGTCTCTCTGCATCCTCTACCGCATTTATCACGGGGAGTGTTCTGAGGAGTTGTTTGGTTTAGTCCCGGCCGCTGAGTTTCACCACCGGACATCGCGCCAGAACTCAAAGTTCCATCCTCACCACCTCGATGTCTGGAAGTCCACAACAGCCCGTTTTCTAAGGCATTTCCTGCCTCGTACAATCACTCTGTGGAACCAGCTTTCGCCGGCGACTTTTCCGAACCGATATGACTTAAGAACCTTCAAGAAGAGAGCGTACTCCTTCCTAAAAGGCCGGCAACGCATCTGCATGTCCTCGGGTGTTGCAGATGTCCATGGGCGGTGGTAGTCACTTTCCATCAGGTGAGCCTCCTGCTCGTTTGCCCCCTCTAACATAAAAAAAAAAAAAAAATACATAACAAATTCATAATTCAATTGGTCCCTGTGTTACTATTTTATTTTATATACTTACTTGATTTTGTTGATGAGCGTTATTTAGAGGTCAGTAAACTAAATCACTTATTATTATTTTTTATTTCTTTTTATTAATTTTATATTTTAATCTTTTACATTAAGAAATCGTCGTTCTTTATTAAAATGCTTACATGCCTATTTAATTTTTTAAATATATTACGACACATTTAATTGTGAATTGTTTATTTTTTTTTAAATATTAAGTATATTTTTAACGTAAAATCACGATTAGAATATTGTTGATACTTTAAGACAAAAAGATGTCCTTCTACTGCAAGCTAAATAAAAACTTCGTAATTTACTTCAAGCGAAGTTGTTAAGAAAATATGAAATAATACTTCGAACTTGGTTCTAGAAAATCCTTCTGGTACTAATTAAGTGGAAAAGTTTAAGTAAGTCTTATATTAGTTTTTTATTACGTTTTGTATAGTTGGGAGAAACAGAAACTGTCTCAAAAAATTCGCCTTAAAAATGTCTTAAAATTTTGAATTCTGACGCGATGACCGATGGTAGATCAGCGGCTGGAATTAAATGTAACAGTTTCTTAGAAAATTCCCCTAGAAAGATGCGTTAAAAGATGCTGCTAATGGAGTTTTCTCATATTGAGGGGTTATGACATTTTTATTTGACTATCTCGTTAGTTTAGTGATTATATAAGGCTGCAGATCTCTGCTAGGTTTTAAACCTCGAATCGACCTTATAAAATGTTATTGGGTAATTATGTTAATAATTCCGAGACCAGCTTAAAATATAGATTACAATACTTGTTCAGCTCATACTCATATTTGAAATAGGTCGTGATAAGTTTTCCTTTGTTAAGTTTGTTGATAGCATTCAAGCATACTTGAGTCGCATTCAAGTCACGTCATGTCGTAGACAATGCCTTCGCGTAACGCAACCGCTACGGCTACGAATACCTGTCTACACTTTAGTAGCATCGATTTGTTGCTATCAATCGGTGTATTGTATGACCTACTAATAAATCAACATATATGCTGGTGTATTTTAATTGGCAGGCTATTTCTATTTATCTTTTCTTTGTAAACAATACATGAAAAAGAAACAAAAAAAAATTGACCCGCTGAATTTCTTTCGCCGGTTCTTCTCAGGGCTGCGTGTTTCTTTTCCGAACCAGTAGTAGTTTTGAGCTTGACAATCAATAAGAAAGTGAAATTACTTCATATTAAAATAATTATTTTGATTTTTTTGATTTGATTGAATTTGAATTGAACCTTTGCCTTCACAATTCAATTATTTTGTCTATTTTATGTACATTATTATATAGGGTAGTAATTTAAAAATATATGTTAAATGTCTATTTGTCATTATTTGTTATGTGATTCATGTAATAATCAAATAATTAAATCTAGAAAATATGGTAGAATATTCGATGAGAGTTTGGTAAATATCCCGACGAGCTTGCCCAAGACTCGACCAAGTAAATAATTCAGTAAAAGATATAGAAATCAAATTTAAAAAAAATCCACACTAATGTGTGGATTTTTTTATTAACAAACGACTAGTAGTAGACTATATAATTTATTAATAAATAAATAATAGATTCTATTTTGTGGCTAAATCAGAATATTTTAAAGTTAATCTTATAATCATGAAGATTTTCTAGAAAATACGTGGTGTTCTCTTCATTTATGTATTAAATATTGTAGGTACAAATTTTGTTATTCAGTTTACTCAGTAGACGAGGATATTAGATTATTTTTCGCTGAAAGTCTTCAAATGGCTATAAAGATTTTTTATAGCAAAAATTCATAACATTTCATCAGTAGACAAGAAGTATAAGAATCAAAATTGTTTTAAAAGTTCATTCACTGATAGTCCACGAGATGAATGAAGATAATTTATAAGATTTATTTCATTATCTGTATGTGTAATACTATCAATTTGTATGGTAAAGCACTTGTACAGCTCGTCATTAGCCCACTGCTGAGCTATGGCCTCCTCTCTTTTTGAAGAGAAGAACTATCATCCGAACTATCCCTTTCGGATTCATGTACTTATTGTATTCAAATTTATCAGCGTTGAAGGAAAATTTAATGGAAGAAAACCAGAATAGATGTTGGATGAATATCTACTACATACTTATGAAAATCTGCCACAAACGTATGTATATCTAATTAATTAACATTTACTTGAAATTTATCTTTCCCACAAATCCCATAAATTATATTCTATGTGTCAAACTCTCAGGCCTGAAATTTCATATCTCTATGATTTTTTTTTTAAGATCAGTAGTTTAGTCGTTACGATACAAATGTGTCATATTACATGTAATAAGCAAACAGACAGAATCTCTTTAACATTAAATTAGTCTGATGTGTCAAAGTAATTAGGAATTATTTGTTGAGGTAAAAAAAACAAGATTGATACAAGGAATTTTTAAGCGTGGCTCAGCGAGGTAATTGATTTTAAAATCTTAATTCCATTTCGTTATTAATTTTATTTATTGAATTATCTGCCAGTAATCGACTTTTTCACGTGATGTCTGTGGTGTATAATCTAGATTTTCTTATCAGAAAAGCTATCACTGGCGTATATGAAGTGAATAAATAAAAATTGGTATATTATTTATTATTTCGCATTTTGTTCGCATGATACAGCCATTACATCGTTAATGGCTGTACCAAGAGGTGATACCGTTGTACAGTTGAACTAAGAAGCTCCGGGCACGGAAGAAATCCTAGATATAAAAACTACAGATTTGTCTGTTATGATAGTAGTTACAGTTTATGATTGATAAAGCGATGTCTTGTATACAAATAAAAAATCGTTTTACGCAAGCGGCCAATGGCTCGGTAAAATTTATGTGCACAACAAATTTTAAAATTTTATATCGTACATACAACAATAAGTGAGGATTTTCCCAGACTCGGGGTTATTACAGGCTACAAGATATATAATGCTATTTTCTGCTCCGAGAACAACCACTGAAACAGACTGATTCCTTCGCCAATTATCACACCACGGAAACACGAGATACCACTTACCACTTGAAATCGGTAGTTTAATTAAAGACCATCACCATAACTGTGTTTTCTTGTTAATTACAAGAAAAAATAAAAAAGAACTTATAATGTTAACACTGGTATTCTATTACTGAATATAGAAGTAGGATAATACAATCTATATGGAATAAGTATTTTATTTATTTACTAAGCAATTTACGTTCCAAAAGCTGGTTTATATTTTCAATAGCTACCTGTTGAGTATGTTATTCGAATATGCGACTAATAGTATATCATTGAAGAGCAACAAGGGCACGATTCACTTGGTCATTTATTTAAAACTACTATTATATTATATATTTATATATGTAGATATACTTATATATTTATATAAACCACATTAATATCAACTTAAGTAACTTATATATAACCTCAACATGAACAAGATACTACATTATAACTAATAAAGTATATAAAGGGTTAACTATTTACAAGCCGTTAGATAACTAAAACCGACGTTAAGATTAAAGTTGCTAATATAGGTATCAAATAGGGATCACCCAGTGATCAGAACTACGATGATCATGGGTTCCAACCTAGGCAAGTATTACACTGAATTTTCATGCGCTTAATTTGTTTTTATAATTAATCTCGAGCTTGACGGCGAAGAAAAGCATGAGGCGTGAGGCAACCTGCATGTATCTATTTTAACTGAAATTCTGCCACTTGTGTATTCCACCAACCCGCATTAATAATAATAATATCCTGGGACATTATTCACACAAGGCCATCTGATCCCAAATTAAGCAGAGGTAGTAACACTAGGGAATATGGAATTCCTTTGTAAATACAAACTTATATAGATTACACGCAGACTGTAGACATACAGACATGTTCTTTGATACAAATGTCTGTTCTGGGTGGGAATCGACCCACGACCAGCGGCGCGAAAGGCTATTTTTTTTATTAATTATCTATCAAACCATACCAGACCAAATGTTGTATCGGCTTGTTAATACATGGCCAATTTTTATGTAGTTTTGAGACGCTTTATATGATTAGAAGCCATAAAACAATCTACTACCAACGCCAAACAACAATTTGTTATGTAAGTATACCTACCAGCAAAGAACTTGGTACGTGTTCATGAAAGTTTATAATTAATGAGATGAAATATGATGACCTTTAAATTATTACATGTATTCAACTAAAATAATTTTAAACATTAGTTTTTATCCCAGACAATTCGCTTTGACAACAAGTAGTCTTTGTATATCACTTTTTGGACAGTAAACCATTCGTAATTCACTAATTTCTTCTGTTCATTCATTCACTCATTTAATCTTAAATTATAATCTGCAAAATACAAATAAATTAAATTAATGTGAAGTATTCGTGAAAAACACAAATAAATCATTTTGTAAAGCAAGTCAAAAACTTCATTCATCTATTAACACTGAAAAAAAATATGTTTTTTATTCCTTCCCTCGTGAAACAACACCTTATAAACAAAACCGTTATTTCCGTCATCGACAACTTACAAACGGAGACGTATTTCGCACCAATAACCATAAAATACGCATTGTACAGTACGTTTGAGAATTTCCAATTTTGTTTCAAGTGTAAATTTTATCCTTGGACCGATTTCTTCTTTAAATCATCTTAACAGCGAACCAATTAGCGCATAATCTGACAAAATTGTCATAAGAATTGTAAGCAAAAGATGTCAACAAGAAATTAAAAATAATTATTATATTGTTAGCTTAACAATATAATGTACAAAAAGTTTTTTTTTATTAAAATGATCACTCAATATCAATCCATTTATGGTAATGCAAAAATTAGGCCACTAAATAATGTCGGTCATTGGAGGAGATTGAAAGAATCTGGTCAGCTGTCTGTGATGCATGCCTGAGATCAACGCTCCCATTGTGTCGAAGAAGGTAGTGACAGAGAAATTTAGGCTCCAGATTCCTCCGGTATTTTTGTGTGAAAATCGCTCTGAAAGCGGGCAGATGTAGCTAGTAACGATACGTATATATAGGCCGGAGAGAGAGCGCGCTGCCCAGTCGCCTGCAAGCGTTCTCTCTAGTCGCATGTCTCTTCGTGCGCCAATGAGTGATTTTATAAACAGTAATTGAATAAACAGCATCCAATATTTTACTTAGCTATTGACCAGAGTTGAATAGCTATAAGAATAGAGTGATCAAAGAACTATTGTGTTTAGTGTTAAGACTGTTTACATACAAGTGTTGCAGAGCCGGCTCCTAGTTGACCTGAAACTGTAAGCTCGGGTCGACTTTGATTTCATATAATATATCAGGTGAGTTTACTCGACCCGTTAGTTGGACCTTCCATGAGAATATAATTATTTGTTGTAATATTCAATTTTCTAAAATGTTATATATATTTATTTATTTATTTTATTATTATTATATAAAATATGTGAATTTAATAAAGGTAATGTTTTTTTAAGAAGATCAAGGTTAATGTTCCTAATATGAAAATGAAAATTCATTCATATTTCCATCTTATTTATTTACTAAGGCGTTGAACAGTAGCCAATATACTTGCATACATTGTTACATCAGTTATTAATTAATTAGGTTATTTTAAACGTATGTATCTATGAACGGTCGAATTATTTAGTAATACGATTATTTTAATGATTTACGTTGATTGATTAATCGACAAAATAATTTGTTTGTTTATTTCCCTACGTTATTAACTGCGTAAAATGTTAACAATATTTAATTTTATTTTCAGTACTAGAACTAGACGCAATACATGTTTTCAATATAAAGTTTAACCGTAAACAGACCGTGTATCGCGGGAAATCGATTATTCATAAAAATATGTTAAAATATTCTGTCGGTCCGACACTCTATCCACTTGTATTTATTATCCGTTAAATCATAGCTATCGAATAATTTTCCACGCGGCGTATCAAATCCTGGTTTGAGTATGTTCGGTATTTTTCCAGACTCGTTAATTACTGTTATATGTAATCCACTTTCATATTTTTTCAACCGCCGGTATATTTGAAGTTAATAAAAATGTATTGACGTATATTTTTTTTTTGGAAGACAACTATATTTATTTATTTCAACAACAATTTACTCTTATTAATTTTTATTCATTGAAACTGAATAGCTTAGGGAGAATGGGTATGATGGAATTTGATCTGCCCACACTGTTAACTACCCACGTGTCGCCCTTTACAATCAATATTTATCTTTATAAATTGTATGCATTTTGTATAAAATGAATGAATGGTGAATAAAATTGAATGAAATTTTATAATTTGTTTGATTTGCAATTGTGGCCGGATGACATTAGTTCGGAGCCAATATACATATGAAAGATGACAGGAATAATCACAAGCATACTTACAAATTACAATCATTGTTAATATTAGTTAAATATTTTTAGTCTATGTATAAAGGTACGACCCGTGATTCCACACGCATTCGATTATACACGCGGTTCGCCATATGTAAAGTTATGAAGGGTATTTTCCCAATAAATCGACTCTTAAATAAAAAACCTTCTTTTAATCAGACTAGTAGTCCTTAGCACTGACTCATGTGACTTCTCGGTAGACTCTACTTTTCGAAACAGTTTTTTTTTTCTTTTGTATTGTATAGGTAGGTGGACGAGCATATGGGCCACCTAATGGTAAGTGGTCAGAAACGCCTATAAACAATGGCATTGTAAGAAATGTTAACCATCGCTTACAACGCCAATGCGCCAGCAACCTGGCCAACTAAGATGTTAAGTCCCTTGTGCCTGTAATTACACTGAATCACTTGCTCTTCAAACCGGAATACGTATAACAACAATACAAAGTCCTGCTGATTTGTGGTAAATTATTTTATGAGTGGGTGGTACCTACCCAGACGAGCTTGCACAAAGCTCTACCACCAGTGGCTTTAAATTAAATTATATATACATACATATCACGATGTAAGTGTTTAATGAGTACTAAATACTAGGGCTTTGTGCAAATCCATCTGGCTAGGTACAACCCACTCATCACTTATTATACCGCCAAGCATAATATTTAGTATTGTTGTGTACGAGTTTGATGAGTGAGTGACACTGTGTAACTACAGGCAAAGGACATAACATCTTTAGTTCCCAAAGTTAATGGCGCATTGGCATTGTGATTACAATGGGTAGTATTTTATATAGTGCCAATGACTATGGGTAGTGGAGACCACTTACCACCAGGTGGCTCATTTGTCCGGACATTTACCAATTTTATTTAAAAATAATAATTATAAAGGATATAAAGATTTTAATGAAACACGTTCAACCAATAAGGAGTCAAGTATAACATAAGCTTGTTATATTTCACCAGAGCTAAATTTAGGCAATACAATATAATAAATATTTCAGTTTGCTATGTTGGTTAAGATTTATACCACTACTATTCTTGGAATCGTAGCGTAGGAATAGACATTCGATTCCCTACTACGGTAATACAACAAAAACTCGTTATTACACTATAATATTGAGATAAATATATCCATATAGTACGTTTTTGTATGATCGTAACTCAAGTAGATGTGTATTGTACATACAAAATTTTTACATGTTTTCATTACGACAGAATAAATCATAAATCAGGATGAAGCGTCCTACACGCATCGTCGGAAAGACAATTCAAAGCAATTTTCTGTCTACAATAAACATAAATATATTGAAAAATATATTATTTGTGGTATATATTTATTATATATTTGTTATATAAGCGGATAGATAAATAAATCATTCGAAGACAAGTTCGTAAACACCTTCGAAGACCGTTGCACTTGACTTTAAACTATTTTAGACTTTATTGAATTACGTTCACCTCGCACGTCAAAATCTGGAAGCTTATTGCTTTGAAGTAATTGATTACGTCATTTCCATATTATTTAAAATAACCTGAGATTGGTTATTTTATTCATTTGTTTATTAAGAAAATTGTATCAGACTTCCTATTGAGTTATCGTGGAAATTAATTTCATTTTCCGCTACAGTCGAGATTCTTCATGTTTTATAGAACTGATTACTGATAATACCAATCAAAGCCAATATTAAAGTTTCTACTCCAATATCAAAATAGTAAAATCTATAAAGACAAAACAATCGTTAGTAATTTAAGTATATAAAGAAACTGTAATAATGTATGAAGTATAATGTTTGTTGAGTAGGTGTTTTATTGAGTATAAATATGTATGTATGTAAAGAAAAATTGAATTATAGGGGTGCGTGTCTTATGATAGATTATAAAATGATTATAATATGACACGACTCCCAAGGAACAATATTCCGATATCCGGGATGCACTCGGTGCCCTGGACATACGGCGAGTCCCACATACCCCCCCCCCACTTTACCCGTGGCGGAAACGCGTCATGCGTTTCTCCAGCGTAAAAAAAAGCGTCTCCACTTCTAGTAAAAATATTCCGCCACGATTCTCAAATGGACGTTAGTTAGTGTATACACATGTGATAGTTTCACCCAGCACAAGTTTCTACGCGATGTTTTCCGTCGTCGCAGAGCAATATATGAATTATAATAACATATGTTAAGCAAATGAAAACACAGTGGTGTTTACCCGGTTTGAACCCGCCATGTTTACTGTTAAATTGTCATGAAATGCCACTGGCCATGGGCCATCTCAGCTTCACTAATAAATATTCAAGATCAATTCGTTTCATAATGTATATTGTTGCTTAATAAAATAAAAATCCAGACATTACAAATACAATCATTTGGTTATCGTAACGGCCCAGAAAAATCAATTCTCTTTGTTTCCAATGATCAAAGATAGTAAACACGTTTTCAACTACGTGTCGTAATACACATTTAATCAAAATATTTTTATTTTATACCTGCTACGAATATGACTAACCGGGTTAGCACTCGGCAAATAAACAAACTAAAGAACAGTTTTGTTTTAACTTACAAAGCGAATTGTTAAATAAAAGCTGGTGTTTTGAATGTATGTTGCGTACTCATATGTGCTAACTGTAGTTCTACATTCGTTATTTACATAGTGTTTTTCTGCTTTTCGCTTTGTAGGTTCTCATAATATAATGTATGTAAAAAAATAGTAAAACCTTACAAAATTTGAAACGTCTCGAGAATTAAGAAAAGCTTTTAGTGTATAGCTTTTCAAAATATACACCATATAGGAAAGGATTTTGCTTATTCCAGTAAACTTATTCAGCACAAGTTGGTGAAAATGAAGCAGTATTTCATCGAATACACCGTCGAGCACAATATAAATTGTAAACACCAATTAAGCACATGAAAGCTCATTGTATCTTTCTACAATATGAATCAGCGATGCGAGATCCGCGTGTTTTATATATTGACCTGTCAAATTACAATGTAAATTGTAGCTTCAGAAGATTTTATGTATTATAAATATGTTCGTTATTTACTGCATGGAATTTTTGTTATTGGTACTGGCGTCCCCAGCATCTTGGTCAATTACAGGAATGATTAGTGGTCAAAAATCTAACGTTTCTTAGACTCTAGAAATAAATGCATGAACACTAATATTTCAAGTTCTTTAACCTTAAATTCTATTCCCTAATTCATAATAAATAAAAACTAATTTTTAATAAAAAATTTTTAATCATAAAGAGGTGATGATACCTCATGCCGTAGTTATATTGTATTTATTGATTCGTGGCAATGCCTCTTCGATTTATGACGAAAATATTATCATGGCGCGTCTGTCGGAAAAATTTACGAGCAGTGCAAGTATTTTTGCACTCGCAGGATAAGCCTGTGATCGTTAGAACAAACATTAGTGATATTCAGATTACAGGCTCATTACTAGCTGTTATAATTTAGTGAAATATTAGTGAGTAAATAAAAATTTTAATTCACATTATACTATTCCTATTCCTACTAGTTTGTTGGTCGAACATAAAAATTAAATATATTTTTAATATATACCTACATTTCACTGATTTATTATCAAAGACGATTTACAAATATCTGACAAATAAAATTGATATAAGCTACCGCCATGTGACCGGACGTGGAGTTGAGGAATAAACACATTTCGCTCTGTATTTTAGAATATTGTATATTTACGCGTTCGGTTTTCTTCATTACATTGTGGTGAATTTATATAACCAAAAATAAATTCACGAACTAATTATCTCAAATGAAATTTTAATTTAAAACGTTTGAATGCTTCGAACTTACTTGGTTGGAATAATATCGGTATCATTGTATTTAATCAAAATAATTTTTCGTCAATCACATTGTTATGAAACTATCGTGTTGTTCTTGGCTAAACTTTATAACATATGGGCTAAGGACAGCGCTGTATAATTGATGTAAACAAATCCTCATTAGCCTAATTTTAACGTTTAACCTCAGATGACTCAGCCAAAACATTGTGCAATTTTCATAACTGGGTTGGATCTCATTGTTAGACAAATAACTAGGTCAAGTTTAGAATAAACATCGCTCTAAAATAATTTATGGCTTTAAAAATATTAAAAAAACCTCAAATATCTCAAGTTCAACTATCCCTTTAATCTTATTCGTATAAACAATTGCGCAAGGTTAGCCCTTCGAATTAAACGTAGAGGTTTCATTCACAGTCTTGGTTCCATTACCCGCTCCGTTGAACGTTTAGAATAAACGTAAAACGTAAATAACAGTGTTACGAGCAATGAACTTCAAAATTAATTTATGATATCAACAAAATACATAGTTGCCAGTTCGAAAATATTTTTTGTTGATAAATTTAACGCTAAATAAACCTTCAACTTTTCTTGTGCTGTAACTATTAATAAGCTTAGTAAGCGACTAACGTACGTATAGTACTGGGAATACACAAATTATATCATTTGATTGGTATATATAGTATTAAGTGGTCATTGCGTAGTGTTATTTGATATTAATAAATTGATCAACGCCACGCTTCTGAGCATGTCAAATCAGACATAAATAGTTTTGTAGATAATATCGGAACTGCTGCATAACTCCAGGAGGCGTTCACCTCCTGCACTAAATATAATTTGATCCACACGCCTTGCGTTAATCTCACTGTTCAATGTCTATGGTTAAATACCCATTGATTCTAATAATTACTACTTTTGTTCACTCAACGTAATACAATCTTTGTTAGAGATGTACATTACTTTTTTTTGGCTAGAACATGCATAGGAATTATTGGAATACGTTCGACGATTGGGTTATGCAGAGATTAAGTTCTATGGAATGCAATGACGACACTGATCTCGTGACTATTTACGTGATTGTTTATGTAGATAATAATTAATATCATTACGTGATTTCGATTCGTCTGTTACATGCCTGTACCATACCATATATCCGAAATATTTGCACTGATCTCAAATAAGGTATATGAAACCGGAAAATCTAATAATAATATTAATGCATACAAAGCGGTTATATCTTTCGATTCACGCTATTTTCCTGTTACCGTTTATCGCAGGAGCCCGGCTGCAGGAAAATCTTAGGAACAAAGTTGTAAACACTTCATATTCAGGTTATCAGTGCGCTATAAATCTAACTTTAATGTAGATGGCACAAATCTCAATCCATAACGTATGTATTTACGCCTTTTTAAACGGGATCGACACACAAGGTAATATATGTATATGCGTTATAAGTAACGAAAATAATTCTTTAATCTTACGTGAATAACTTTTTTTAAGTTTTTTAAAAATATACTCTTTAAATACCAATTAATTTTTTATTTAAAGAAAATTAAAAAAATCCGGTTTCACTGTTTAAATAGTTCATAATAAAGTTTACAGACTGTTGATAGGTCTGATTTATATGTTCCCTGAAATATTCGGCTCGTCTGAATTAAACGAACATAAAATAAAAACAAATGATTTGAATAATATTATCGCGTACTGCTTAAATCTCGTTCAGTAGGTTTATAGCTTTGTTATCTTTACGTAAAACATAACTAAATTGACCAATCTCTCAAGCGATCTTTAGAAACTATTTGATGTAATCATAACCTAGAGTTTTATAAAACTGAAAAGTATATTATAAAGTTATGCTTGGTGGAAAGGCTTTATACAAGCCCGGGTTGGCACCACCTACTCATTACTTTTATTATTTTACCGCTAAACAGCACTACTCAGAAGGTCAATTCTACTAACATAATTAACACATTATCGGAATCGAATCGAAACATAATCGTTGACGTTTAGCTTTTTCTCTATTCTACTTATACAACGTTTCAGTTGCGATTCGATTTGTCCTTGATGAAACGTCAAAAGTTAACAATTAAGTTTGTCTATGGCATGGTTTTTTTGCTTTTGTAACATCATACCGACTCGGTTCAATGAGGTATAGTCGAAGCTAGATCGGAATCGAATCGAGAACGTTAATAAATGTTTTACATTCGTGGAATTGGCCTCCAGAATTATTATTTTCTGGTTTGTAGGGTGAGTGAGTATAATAACAAGAACGAGGCACATTACTTTTAACACCCGAGGTTGGTGGCACATTGGTGATGTAAAGAATAATGAATATTTCTTACAGCGACAATGCTTATTTTTGGTGACCACTTACCCATATGCCAGTCCGCCTAAATATTGTAATTTAAAAAAGTTGTGTTTACATATGGCTACGAAATAAACGAGAACAGTCACTTCGATCATGTCTTAAAAATACCACTTTAAGTAATTTTAATCAAATTGTCGTCGTGACCTCGATCCTTTTGTCGATTTATTTTCTACTTTTGTTCCAAGCCTTGAATTTGCCTTGACTGAAAATGTGTATCATGAGGAAGGCTTAACGAAGGCCCTGACCTTCGTAATAGGACATTCGATTGGGGTCTTTAGGCGAAATCGATAAGTAAACAATTATTTGATATTGATTCTGTTTATTTCTCAAGGGCAGAAATAGAATCGCTCTCAATATCAAATCAATTTAAGATTTATATTAAGTTACAAATGTAATAAATGGAAGAAGGAATCACTTTCGTTAGCTACAGACGAAATATTTTATGTCTACTTTGTTAGTAATTGAATTTGTGACATATTTTAGTATTAGCAGTACAGTTGATTAACATTCAAGATGAAAGTCAAACGACAGACGAACACATATGAAGATAGGTAACATCAAACGTCACAGGAACGTATTTCAATTTGCATATTATTAGCGGACTATTTTCAAGTTCAGTGTTTGTGCATTCCTCCCACATCGTATCTATCTCCGACGCGCTAAAGAGTATCACCCACGCGACCACCAAGCATCGTCTTAGCACATCTGATTTTACCATTTGATAGCGCTAGACAGACCTTTATAAAAAATACTCCCACTTTGACCTTTGTAATACTTTATTATAAAACCTTCGCCACATAAATGCTAAAAATACAAAATGATGAGCAGAATAAACGCCCATGATACATGATATGTTTGAATGAATGAAAAAATAATTACATAAAAACTCAATAAATTCGTAATATCCAATTTCATAATGTTTTGTATCTGCTTCAATTCGTAAACATTTCTGACGTAATTGTTAGCGTACATAAGTAATTTTATTATAAACTTGATGATAGACTGCGTATTCTTATTTATCTTATAAACGGTTTTAGTAGATTTTATTTATTATATGCAGTGTTATTAATGCAACAACGTACATTATCCGCAGCATTTTTTTTTACAAATCTTATTAAGTCCATTATTTAACGCAGTTGCAGATCATATATCAATTGGATTCGATTGAATTACAAATAATAATATACTGTCCTTAATTCGTACATGTCAGTGGTATATAATAACGTAACTGAATGAAAATACATTTCTATTGTAAATATTTTTATTTCTAAATCGCGCCAAGCGATCTTTCCGCCCGTACTCAGTTCGACTACACAATGCTAAAACGTCTCACAGAACGTCTTTTTCTTATGTTCTTCCGGTCTTATTTCCATGTCTGAAACTCCTAATGTATTACTAATGAAACTTATGTGTTATTACAAAATGCTGTTTAGGTAAAGGTTTACGTTACAATTCTTTTTGCTTTATGTATCATTGCGTTTTTACATTTAAAAAATCTTTAAGCAATTACTACTTTACTTCTTCTTAAGCTGTTTATAATAACCAAAAACAATCATTTAAATTACAAAAATAATCTCGTTGTCAATGTTGATATTTTAAGACCTACAACAAACGTAATAAAAATATTACGAAGCCTGTATCAAAAGTATAACTATAAGCTCATATTATAAATAAATAAAACTTACATCTTTAGAATATTAGTGTAATGTTTTGGTTTATAACGAATATCGAATAAATTTCAAATCAATTCAATTATGACACGACGCGAGGTATTCACATGCCAAAGTTTGAAGTTCTGAACCGAGTCTACGGAGTGTACAGAGTGTAAAGAGTGCCATGAATACGTTATTTACTTTATAATGGAATATTCCAGAACAATGCCTCGAATTTAACTGAAACGTGACCACTTACGAAAACGTTGTGGTCTGAATATTGAGACAACAGTATTGATTTCCAATAATTGTTTTATATAAAAAAAAATATCGTTAAATGTAATTAATATATTTGTAGATATGATTGAGTTTGTAATTGAAATTTATTATTTTAATTACAATTTTATTATATCGTAGGATTTATTATGATTGTCTTTGTCCAGGAGTTTGTATAGTATACTAGGCAATTGCTCTGACTTTACATGGCAGAGCTTATGGTAAACGCAATGGTTCGATCGCATATCCGTAGATATTTAAAATATTTTTAATATTTTATATGAACATGTATAATATATTTCAGATTACAAATAAATTGCTATATTAGCTATTTGTACTATAACTTATATATCTTAAGAAATAAAGTGATTGTAATATATTACATCATTTACAATTTAGCTAATACATAGCAGGGCTGTATCTATTGTACGAGTGGATACGTTAGTGATACCATAGCCTGCTGCCTGCCTGATATAAAAGCCTTTACGCGAGATTCTAAGACAACCTTACAAAGTTTAAATTCATTTTGATGAATAGTATAGAAATGCATGATATGAAACTGGCGAAGAAAAATTAATATTTTTAAAGATCTGACATTTCCAGTTTAATTTTCCGAGGTAAGAATATCCTATATTGTACATAAGTTGTTGTACGTTGTCTATATGGACACTGTTGTCAGAATATTATCTACGCTGTTGCTTTGTATTCAATTGAACGGTTAGTTATGCTTCAGACGGTCAAAAGTAAGAGATAGTATTTCATAAATACCTCGTTAGGTCTTGTGAATATTTTTACAAAATATTTAAAATAATTTTTATATTTAAAAAAAACATATATTGACGTGGCCCTGGTACAGTTTTATTATATGTATAGATAATACTGCGTCAAAAGTGAAATTTTGGCAGCAATCTGCCTTTTTTTAGCGACAACTCTGAAATTATTGTAGCTTGGCGCCGAACATAAATAAGACCTGACATCGTCGCGACGAAGTCTCTACCGTCGGTGACGGTCCACGGCAGTGCATCAAACCCAGTTTGTCATTTACATATTGTTTTTAACGTAAATAGATTCGTTTAAGTATTATATAGAATCGCCTTTATAAATTCTTTCGTATAACTGTGTATGTTTTGAATATAATATTGTATAATCCGATGAACATCGATGACGACTACGTATTACGTCGGTAAATGTTTTTCGAAGGAAACGCTAGTAAAAATATAATGACGTAATTTTTCTATAAATTGTAACAGTTTTGTTTTGATAGATAAAATTATCAAGTATTTTTAAATAATGTTTTGGTTCAATTTGAAAGCTTTTGCTTAAGAAGAAGAAGAGCTGTTTCAAACCTTTGCCTTCTTTGAGTATGCCAATAAAACTAGACGAAATCAATAAAAAATGTAGATGTTTTTATTCGTATAAATAAATAAAATGTTTCAGCAATAAAACTGATGATAAAAGTCTCGTAAGAGGACTAGAATTAAAGTCGGCATAAAACAGGCTTTTAATTGCGGCGTGAAGTGTCAGCTACTTGCTCGAGATAAACGACTTTGAAAATAAAATTGATTTATAACTTCAGGATAAGAAAAAAAACGCATACCTTCCTTTTATTAATAAAAGATTTTAAATAGAATAAATTTTAAGCGTTTCATTTCAAATTAGGTCACATATTAATTCAAGTGTCGACAACTAATAAAATTTTAGCAATTGCTTTTTTATGTAAAGTATTTCGTTTTTTTTTTTAAATAATGTGTAGGTCTAATTTAAAGATAGTAATAAAATGTTTTTGACGTTGAGCCTATCCCTAACAGAACTATGTATTGCATTTCTATATCTTAAATAACATTTAAATTTATATCGTGATTATAATATCTTCAAGGACGTCGTATAGCTGCGCTTGACACTTGCATGATCAGCTTGGGTTATTCAACCATCTGGTAGGCAAGCTGACGTAAAGGAAGCTCTATTAATATAAACTCGTGCCTCATTCCGAACGATGTTGTTATTGCGAGATTTTTGCGAAGATAAATCAACATTCACGCTTTACGCTACACTTGCATTCATCGTTGTGATTCACTCACATTGATTTACTATTTCGATTTATTTGAAATTGATGTAGGCACATATTTAGATATATTGGAATTTTTAGATATATTTAAAAATAATACATAGTCTTTGTGACTATTTTGGTGTCGACTTATTTGTAATATTCAAGTAAATTTATATCCAGAAATATTTTGAATATATATGATTATAAAACGCGGTGCATTAGTGTCATATTTAGTTGGAATGAATGAAATAACAGAAACACGTCATTGAAGTGATGTGTTAGTAATGAATGAAAAAAGTTCCCAAGTCGTCTCTAAGATCATTTCGTTGAAATTTTAGATTAAGTACTTGGAAATGTTTCAAAACAATCAACAAAGATTTTGTCGTTGGTTGACGACATTTTCTTAAAATAATGGATGTGTAAAAGGAAAAAAATAAACATAGGTACATTTTACACACTGACGCACATAAGTATAAACAGGAAACAGTAAACGTACGGTTTAAAAATATAAATCTCAAACAAAAGTCGCCCGTTATTCTCTAGATATATAAAATCCGTTCAGATCGTTGTGTCTAATGATTATGTGGGTTTATGAAGGCGGTCGATAATAGATCATTGTTTTGTTTCAGCCGGGCCATATTTACGCAATCATGAGGGACGAGCGAGCCAGTCCTCCGCGCGTTCGCATCGCCGTCATTGGCAGCTCCCGTGTTGGCAAGTCTGGTGAGCGACTACTTTTTCTATTTATTTTTTACCAATCAACATTCCTGTATAAATATAGATTTCTGTGATTCCAATGTTTCTCTCAATTCTTTGAAAATAATAAAATATATCTATTGTAACATTTACTAAAATTCATATATACATATTTATATAATGAATATTATATAGATATTGTTTATCTAACATATAATTTAATACCTTCACATAAATACATTAGCTATCGTAACATTTGTAATATCACGTCTGCTTGTGATAGCATCTTTTGACCCAAATGCCAAAGAGCGTATAACATAATTTAAAAAGTTTATAGTCTCGAAATATTTTCAGGTCGCTTCTACTTTCTATCTTTTAAGAAATCCGAAACTTTGCTTTTAGTTCTATATATTCTTGACACGATAAACGATACAGCAACGTCTTAATACGAAAAGGTGTTGATATGCCCTCATTCAAATAATTAATTTTACAACAAATATATACCAACGTATTTGCAGATAAACGAAGTTTCCACTTTAAATTAAGAGCAATAGTTTTATGAAGTACATTTGTAGTCATACATTCGTGCAAATACATATTTAGGACAGACTTTTTTATTATCACGAAATTTAAATGCAAACGATTAGCGCTCCTGTTTATGCAATAAACTGACTTAATTTAAACAAAAACATTACTCAAATTTGCATTTAATAATCGCACAAGAGAATTCGCAAAGCGGAGGATGTAAGTAAAACTTAAATATCTACCATTCGTGGCTTTTTCCATCCAATTATCTTACGTCTGTTTATTTGGAAACGTTAATAGTAATTTATTGCAGAGTTAACATTTACAAACAAAATGTTCTGTATGTTTTTTGTTACATGATTTCGATTCGTACATATTATAATATTTTAGAATAATCAGTCAGTCTGTCAGTAACAGCCTGTTAATGCCCCACTGCTGGGCTTAGGCCTCTTCTCCTTTTTTTAAGGAGAAGGTTTTGGAGCTTATTCCACCACACTGCTCCAATGCGGGTTGTTGGAATACACATGTGGCAGAATTTCAGTTAAATTCAACACATGCAGGTTTCCTCACGATGTTTTCCTTCCCGCCAAGGAGGATATGAATTATAATCACAAATTAATCACATGACATTCAGTGGTGATTGCCCGGGTTTGAACCCATGATCATCGTTTAATATTCACGCGTTCTTACCACTGGGCCATCTCGGCTCCAATTAGAATAATAAGCAGCCCTAAAATAATAAGTACTTACAAGATAAACACAAAACAATTTACGCATAAATTAGTAGTCTAAACATAATTCCAATTATTCTTCTGGAAGTGTATTCCTATTACTGTTTTCTTAAACAACATTCCAGTTCCAGCTAAACCCATCAATCTTTAAAATTTTATTTCCATCAAAAATCATTCTAAATTGATATCTGATTGAAGAAGGACATAAGTAATATTTTTTTTGTGTTCGCGGTCGTGGAAACTATAAATCATTTTGTATTCCTTGATTTGTTTGTTTGCTTAAATACTGGATTCTGAATAGAATATATACCATTTTCTCGCTAGAAATGATGTATTATGTTAGCAATCAATTGTGAAATAAAAAAACAAATGTCTATCCGTCCGATAATATATCACTCGCGTAAATGAAAAACATGTTTTAGTAGTACTACTATTAAAGATAAGACCCATGTGATAAAACAAATCTATATTTATTACTTACATACATTTTTAACAGCATATTTATTTTGTTTTAGCTCTTATCGTGCGATATCTAACAAGAAGATACATCGGGGAATATCATTCAAATACAGGTTAGCAACAATACATAAGAATCAATCGGATAATATGCAATTTTACATAGTTAATAAATGTATATAAATTTTTATTTTTAGAAGATGTATGAAACTAATGGTTTATTTTTATTCATCAGATCTCCTGTACAGACAAACAGTGCCAATAAATGGAACTCCAGTTGAATTGGAAGTTATAGATGTATCTGGATCCAACGTTGACAACTTTCCGGCTGAACAGGTAATTGATTAACTAAAGCATCTTAATAAACATTGAGAAAAAAAATACATTCAATATACGTATCGTTGAATTCAATTATACAATCAATATTTATTGCTGAAATAAGTACCAATTATACTTATGCCGTTAATGCATGCGAATACAATTCATTCATCAAATGTAGGTTAATGCTTTTTATTACGGAACCTTGTTCAATACTTCACGATCAAACTAACACTCTTGGACGACCTTTGGCTCTCAACAATAATACAGAAACTAAATCAGGGAAAGATTAAGGATATTTGTGTTTTCTTTTAAAATAACAACAATAATAATTCCTCCGAGGTCATTTGTTACAGTCATTCGGCGCCGCCGTTATGTTCTGTAGGTATTAACATCGGCAACTGAAAATTTTATTTCATCAAACTTTATAACTTCCGTGTAAATAAATGAACGTTTGATGCGCTGACATCACTATCTTTCCGATATTAAAACTTAACGTTAACAAATACGTGGTTTCTTTTGAAGTAACTCAAAGTAATTAATGAACGGTCAAAGGAACAGCCAGAAAACGTCCTAACTGGGATAAGGTCTTCCCCCATTTTTGTGTGTTCTTAACTCACCAATCTGTTCCAATGCGAGTTGATGTATACTCATTTTCACACATTCTTTTTTTGCGCCACATACAAATTTATTTATGTATTACTTTGAAAATTCCGTGGTTTAAGCCCACAATCATTGATAAAGATTCATCTGTTTTAATCACTGGGCCATCTTGGCTCGCTTAGGTAGCATGAATCCTTTTAATTTGAAGATGATGACTGAACCACTTGTCCGTTCCATTAGAAGGTAGTCAAAGCGGTGATATTTAGGTAGTAAACAAAATCATAGATTAAACCAAGTCTGAACCCGTTTAATGTTCAGGCAAGTGGGTTAATCGTCACGAATATAATACGAGTGGTTTGAAGAATGAAGTCGTTCCAGTGACCCGCACAGTCACTCAGCACGCGCTTCGTGAATCACTCTGTTTACAGTGCCGCGTTAAATTATTAATTTCTCTTACCTGTCTCGGAGCTTGTATATTTCCGTTGCCTTGGAATCTGCTTAGAGTTCATCTGAAATAATGAACTCGAGTTATTTAATTTTTTTGTCAAAACGGTTCGTCTTATCACAAATACTAATCTATAGGTATTGATCAATATTGTTTTCCAAATGGTTTTTCGTTTATTACTTAATAAACTTGACTTTGAATAATATGTAAAACATACTAGTAATTAGTCTAAGTGCTTCAATTACATTGATAACAATTTTATCATACAGTCAAAGTATTTATTAAGTGGAATCAATAATAATTTATTAGACATATTATTGCACTTATGTGTATTATTATACATCAATTGTGTTTTAAATGATGTTCCCCTAACATGTTCATAAAAAAATCTCAAGTTAGTCAACTACTAATTTACTATGAAGTTTATTATAATTATATTCTAACCTTTTATCAATATAATCTTTGTCTCGATGTAAGACTATATACGATTGTTTTATTTAAAAAAACAACATGCTCTAGTTAGAATGACCTAATTAATCTGGCGTATATATATACCTCGCTTGCATCCATACAGAATATATATTATTATAGAACAAGATCAATACTTTCTATAACATATTCACAAGGCTTAAGTTATATAATATTCAGTATGAAAATAAAATAATTTTCTCGCTAATATTTATTTTTTGTCTTGTTATAGATTCAATGGGCTGACGCCTGTCTACTTGTTTACTCCGTGACAGATAGGAGCAGTTTCGAATACGCCACAGAGATATTGAATACATTGAAAAGAACTCCTGTACATGGAAGCCCAGCTCATACAGCATCCGGAACACCGTCAGTGATGCCACTCGCTCTGTTGGGAAACAAGACGGACTTAGATCACCTAAGGCAGGTTAGTATCGCTGACAACGCATTCATAAAAAAATATTTTAGTAAATTATTATGTCTCATATAGGTACAAATGTGTTTAATTTTACTTGGTGGTTTACGTGGTGCATTGTCGATGTAAGGGATAATAATTAACATTTCATAAAATTACAACATCAATGAGAGACTACATATTTTATTTTAAAAAAAAATTACATTAATCCCTTTTTTTAAATCACAAACCTAAAATGTTTCAAGGGAATATCACTAGTAATCCACAGATATCTCGTCTTGATATTTTGTAATTACTTTATAACTAATGAACTGAAAACAGTTTGATATTAAAAGAACATAAGTTTTAGCTTGTGATACATACGTACATAACGGACATTTTCATTGAATATTTATAGTGCTTTGCAATTATATTGATCGTGGTGAAGGCTAGAGCAGCCTTAGATACCTATTCAAAATAACAATAGCTGTTACACTATCGCACCGATATCCACGCATATCTATATTGAATTTACTTCCTACATACAATGTAATGGATAGCTCCTATTTACGTCTCTTAAATTATTATTATTTCATAAACAATACCTATAAATCAAAACAGAGATGTTTGAATTTACCTTGATTTTCAACACATTTTCTTGCATAATGTAACAACGTGTGGGCGGCATATTTTGCATAAACATTTGACATTTATTATTACGGTGAGACTCGCACACGAAACACGAACACATTACGAAAACCGTATACACAGTACTAGAATCCTAGGGCCTTTATAATAAACGTTTTTTGATTGGTGTATCGTTAAACACTCGCTACCCTTTCTGTCATATTTGCTTTGACATACGAAAGAAGAAGACACAGTACTATTTAACTAATCAACTCTGAACATCATTTATACTTAGTATAGGCCTTAATTAAAGTTCTAGGTAAATAATTAAACCACTAATATTATCGAATTTAATAGTTAAATTTAAGTATTATTCGAATGTCTTCTTCTTCTTCCTCGTGTGCTTCATTACTGAAGGTCGTGCTTGTCCTGGAATGCTTTCACCGATATCTCGACTAGCTTCCTCCACCCCACTCTGTCTTCGGCTTGTCTCAGGGCAGTTGGAATATTGAGTCCCGTTATATTTTTAATCTGGTCGGACCAGCGGGTAGGTAATCGACCGCGTGATCTTTTGCCTTCGACCTTCCCTACTACAACCAGTTTATCCAGATTGTCTGGTTGTCTCCGGGCAATATGACCAAAATAACTTAGGACTCGTTGGTAGCATTTAGTGGATAGTCTGGTAGTAATCTTCAGTTGGTCGAGAATAGATTTGTTGGTTCTTTTTGCTGTCCACGGTATACGCAGCATTCTTCTGTAACACCACATTTCGAAAGCCTCGATCTTCTTTCGGTCAGCTGCACGGATTGACCATGATTCGGAACCGTACAGAAAAATTGAGAATACCAAAGCTCTAACTAGTCTGGTCTTGGTGGAATTCGACACTTTTCTGTTTTGCCAGATTCTGGTTAACTTACTCATGGCTGCTTTGGCCATCTGTGTACGTCTCCGAATTTCTTTGTCACAGCCTCCCTGATTGCTTATAATGCGAATGTCTTAAATAAACATAAAAATAGTCATTTATCGATTATGAACCGTCTTCAGTTTAAAGGACGCCATCCAATCAACTAGCGGAAATATGATTAAGCGGCGTACATCCTGAGTGCTTTCAAAGAAAACTACATTACAGCAAGTTCCATCGTAGAAAAGCTAAATATACAAACGATCAATAGAAAGAGATTTCATTTTTACATAAGATCTAATTAAGACATAAAATAGATAGACTTCTCTGATTTCATTTATATCATAACCAAACTAATATATAACGTAATTCTATGAAAATTTATCTTGAATGAAATAAATACATTTTAGTCATAAACCCACTGCTACCGTTGTGTAAATACAAATTTTGTTATACGCCGCGATTTATTTGATAAGAATTACAAAAATATCACCATTAGTAGGTATTGAGTAAATTAGGTTCAGTGTTTTAAATTATTCATTAGGTACATATCTTCATATGTGACAATCTTCCTTGTTGATACGTAATTATGCTTTATGAGACGAAATGAATTTTAAAATTAAATGAAAAAAAAAGTCCTCATGCTATTAAACGAAAATAAACGAAACATTTAATTTATACGTGCAAAAAGAGGCTCGTCTGCATTGCCTTACACTGGTAAGGCATAATATTTACGACAATGGCGTAGGTAGCCTACCTACAGTCTGAGTTTCAATTGAGGTTTGCGAACGAATGACAGAAATACTACTAGTACATCCTGATGAGTCGGCAGCTACGCCCACTTCACGCAAGATCGATTTATGTTACTGGTACTTACATTGAAAATAATATTAAACTGATTTGAAAATTGTCGGAAACGTATTATTTTTTATTAGTAAAAGACAAATGAATAACGTGACGCGATGCTATAACTAGATCTGTCTCTTACTAATTGATTTATTTATTAATTATATATTACGTCTAAGGGGAGTAACTTTTTTTATAGGTGCCGATCAAGGAAGGCCAAGCTATAAGCGCAGCGCACGGCGCTTCGTTCAGCGAAGCGAGCGTGGCTGACAATTCTGGTGATCTTTACCGTTGTGTCGACCGCTTGCTCGCTGAAGTACGCACTCCGCAGCGCACGAGAAAGTTTTCAGTTACAAAAATGCTTGGATCACTAATAGGTGGGATTTATTCGTAATTTATTTCGACTTTGTTTATAATTTAAACGAGTTATTATTGAAATGGTCACGAAGTACAAATATAACACGAAAAATCGATTTTCTCAATACAATTTTACGAAGCATTTTATGTACTGATTTATACACATTAATATCTTTATATTTATTTGACCATTATTGTCTTTATTAAGGTGGTGCGGCGAATAACAGTCAAACAACCCGCGGGTCAGTCGTAGCTTGCCCGAGAGTGCCTGCCCCGTCGCGGCCACCGCTAGCGGCCGCTGCGCCCTGACCGGCACCGGAGCCAGCGCACCGAGCGCGCTGACGGCTCGCCGGTGCCGTGTGCCTAGTCTGCCTACCAGTGCCATCGCGATTCTCATCACCACTGCCTACAATTTAACTTTCTAATAAGTTTCCAACCTGGTAAATTCCACGAAATAGCTGTTATCTGAAGTGTTATTTCTAACTTCATGATACGTGGGCGATGCTATTCGAGTACACTAGGCAATTTTTAACGTGCCCGCCATGTTGATGGATACTATGCACAGTGGTTGAAAACATTAATGTGTTGGTGCATTTTCTTAGCTTTAAATTTAATCACGTTGTTTAATTCTAATCGGATGTTTGATATATTAAATGTATGTAAATAGTAACGTTAATTAATTACAAATGATCATTTTAAATATATTTAATTGTAATTTTGACAATAATCATAATATCTTGGAGTCATCGTTAAAGTAAAGATACCTGATAAAGCTACGTGCCAAAAATCTTAAAATGTACGTATAAGTATTATATCAACCAAAGGATATAACTTACTGTTAAATGTATTCATGTTATTCGCAATCACATGTGAGCTATATTTCAATTGATCAATTTCACTATAAAATATAATTAAATAAAATATTTATAAAAGTATATATGTAAATAAAAGAAAAAAAGATTTATATCGTATTCGAACTGAATCTTTATATACAAAATATCGCTAGGATGAAATCAATTGTAATATACTTGGCCTAATTGATTATTCATAATACAATATAAACTTATATATGTATGTATATGTACCTACATTAGTTATTCTTACACGACTTTTCTACTTTTACACAGTATTACTATCTTAAGTCTTAGTCTCTAAATTAGACATGACATATTGATATTCTGTAACTGTAATGTAAACGTCAAATTAAAAAAAAACAATATTTCTCGTTCATAAAAAACGGTCTTCTATAACAAGAAAGAATTGTCACAATAGGTTAAGTTTTCCCGTTCTTTAATATGTAAGTAAATATATACAATGATGATGGGAGATACAAATAGTTGCTTTCGAGAGTTTCAAGAATAATTTCTTAGCTACTCTCTTAAGAATTAACATTCCGAATGTTGAGAGAATAAATCTTAAATGTAGATCGCTTATAACTATGGAAGTTTGGCAGTATGTTTTCTGCAGTAGTTTACCAAAATAGTCTTATATATTGTCTGAGATTTCTTTTAAATTATATGTTTAAAAGATAAAATTACAAATTATATATTTTTTTCGTGTAAAAGCTTAAAAATAATCTTTTTCAGAAAAATCTATCTGACATATATGAATTATTATATAAACAACCAAAAATGTATTTAGAATGACCAAATGAAGTATTATAAATAATCTAACCAAATATTTCTACACATATTCTATGGATTGTTGTATTTATTTAAAGAAAATAGTCATTGTCTAGTCATTAGGTATAGGCTGTGAAAAGACATAGAACGGAATACGCATAATCATACTTATGTAAAACGTATAGTAATTAACATTTATATTATGATCGCCAAAAGTATTTGGGCTTTAGAAAAAAAATAACCTCATGAAGACGGCAAACTTAACTTTGTTCCCAGATTGTAAAATCTGTTATTAAAAAAAAACAGTATGAGCCCAAGCTAAAAAATATTAAATTAAAACTGAATACATGAGAAATATTTCAATAAATATGACAAAGCAACAAAATAGTAAATGTTATTGTTTAAGGACAACGGTAGCAGAATTATAAGTATGTTGATGATTATATGTTTATTACATTTTTGATGTGTCGAAATGATATTAGCTAGGAATGATGTATGTAATTGATAGAGAAGTAAGAAATCGGAACTGACTGGAATAAGTTGTAAATAAATTGTATAATAAGAAATAAATGTTTAATAAATATATATTTGTTTACTTTTCCCAAATATTAAAATGATTACAACAAAAGTCGGTGTTAAAAGGTGATTTGAAAAAAAATATCAGTAATATTTTTGTATCCAATATACAAATAAAACTATTCCTTTTATTTTTAACTTCTAAAAAGCTTGGAGTGCTCAACAAGGCGAGACAGTACTTCACTTCGGCCCATCGCCTACAACTTTACAAGGCGCAAATTCGGCCCCACATGGAGTACTGCTCTCACCTCTGGGCGGGAGCTCCCCAGTACCAGCTTCTTCCTTTTGACCGTATTCAACGTAGAGCAGTTCGAATTGTCGACGATCAGGCTATTACTGATCGGCTTGATCCTATGGATTTGCGTAGAGATGTAGGGTCTCTCTGCATCCTCTACCGCATATATCACGGGGAGTGTTCTGGGGAGTTGTTTGGTTTAGTCTCGGCAGCTGAATTTCACCACCGGACATCGCGCCAGAACTCTAAATTCCATCCCCATCACCTCGATGTCTGGAAATCCACAACAGTGCGTTTCTTAAGGCATTTCCTGCCTCGCAGAATCACTCTGTGGAACCAGCTTTCGCCGGCGACTTTTCCGAACCGATATGACTTAAGAACCTTCAAGAAGAGAGCGTACTCTTTCCTAAAAGGCCGGCAACGCATCTGCATGTCCTCGGATGTTGCAGATGTGCATGGGCGGTGGTAGTCACTTTCCATCAGGTGAGCCTCCTGCTCGTTTGCCCCCTCTAACATAAAAAAAAAAATTTTAACGTAAATATTTTTCGTTATTTACATCAGGAATCCAAGGACGTCGATATTTTACGGATCGTAATTGTTAAAAGAAACATTTATTTGTAATAAAAATAAGATTCATGAAACATTTTTTTATGAATTACATACATAAAATAAATCCCTCATAAATTATTCAGTGTAAATCACTACGTACTGAAAAAGCCCGATAGCAAAATAAAAATGCAGAAGCTATTGAGACTACGTAAACAGTTTAAAAACGCAGCGATATATTTCTAAACCCAATAGAAATTTTCCTCAACATTTTGAGCTGGGAAATTCCTATAATAACAACTGCGATTTCATGATTTAATACTTAAAGCTCATCTGCATTTAACCCACTTACAAAACTACTGAATAAATTATATCAAAGTAAGACGTTATGGACGCTGGATGCACGAGAAGTCGAGTATGCAAGTGAAATGCCAATAACCCCTAAATATAAATAATACAAAACAATGTGTTTTGTATTATTTATATTATAAAATAATATTCATAAGAAAAATATTTTTTTATGAACCGTGCTACTGTTTTGACTCGGAAATCAAAAATATTTAATTTACTTGTGTAAATTGGTCGTTTTATTTTATTAGAATTTTGTGAATTATACCCATATAAACATATTATAAGCGTATAGTTCATAAAAAATGGCATAGCTTGCTGTATTATTCAAACTGTAAAATATATGTCATTTATTAAACCTAAATTGAAACTTCTAAAGACTAGTCTCGTTCTTAGTAAAAATAATTGATTTTATGCCTAAAATTCACTATCAGTTTAGTAATAACATCAAGATCGTCATTATTTTAAAATAAAAAAAATAGGGAGCAATGAATAGTGCAAGCATCATAGCCGTGATTATGTTATAACAATAGCCGCACCGATACCGCGGGTCGTGCACGCGCTCAAATAAATCACATTCGCATCTCCGAACAATGCCGCGAGATCAGAGGGGTGCGCACCCCAGCTGCGTGCCCCGATCGATCTGTGGACCGCTCCAACTTCTCGCTGCAAAGCTTCACTGTCTGTCAACTCCGTACCAAATACAAACGTCCATCAAAAATAAATTAAAAAATAAACGTTATGTATTAATCGTAACTGGCCAGCAACGTAGATATATTTTGTGATTAGTGTTATGCGTTAGTATTTTTCATAATGGAGGGGCGGAGGACTTGGGATGGAGTGCCACTGGGCGAGTCGCACTCTCCTCCACAGTCGGTGCCGGGGCGACGGACGCCGTTGGGTGCTGTTGGCCTCGGCGGCTTCTACATGCAAGGAGGCCAGCCTCCGCCTCAGCAGCATTGCTATCCCACCGATGAAAATCAACCGGAACCAGGAACAAGCTACGCTCAAAGGTTAGTTATATCACATTTACGCATTATACACCTATGGATATACTTGTAAAATAACTAAATAAGAGTATTTTCTTATGTTTATATACTAAAGAGCGCATATGATAGAACACATTACAAAGTAAACATATAGAATCAATGAATATTGAACAATATATATTGTTTTGTAAATATTAGTTTTATTTATTATTGCATACACTGACTGCTTTTTCTATAAACATGTATATAGACGGATACGTAAAAAAATACGATTATATATAATAAATATTAAGCAGTCGATATTTTTAAGCAATATACGTCTACAAATTTATGCAGACATACCCCGTAATATTCGTACCCCTTCATCATTCGTACCGGACATAGAAACCCGTCTATTGTTAGACACCGTACACTCGTACAATCCTAGCACTTGTTACGCTTCGGTACATTGTAAGCCCTGGCCTAATTCTCGTGAGGGTTGAATGTGGTACACGCCGGTCCATTCATTACTATATGAGTTTATAAATTGGAAAAAAATGAAAAAACAATACAAACACAAATACTTAGAGCAATAATGCTATATTATCTTTATCACTAATATATAAAGCTGAAGAGTTTATTTGTTTGATCCGGCTAATCTCAAGAACTACTGGTCGAAATTTAAAATTATTTTTGTTTTGAATAGTCCTTTCATCGAGGAAGGCTCTAGGCTTATTTTTATTTATTATATTTTTATTAATTATATGCGGGTGAAACCGCGTGGCACAGCTAGTAAAAATATATAAATCGATTTATTCATCTCAAATTTCAGACCCATTGGAGAAGGTAAATCTAAACAGAAGATAAGACAAGGAAAAAATGTGAGACTGAATATCAACGCTCGGGAACGGAGAAGGATGCACGATTTAGTATGTACTTCGTTATACTATTCATATCCTTATATATTATCCTTATATATTATGTAAATCATACTTTATGATATACATAACATATAAGGTAATAACGTTTTGAAACGCTATTGCAACTAAACTTCAATGATATTTTTTTTATTATTGGTTAGTGCAACTGTCTTTGGTACATTTGGTCCTAAAAGCATGATCCAGCTGCTAACACGCTTATACTAACAATAAATTTCTGTTTCTTCTTTTAAATTTCGAATGTATTTTTTTTATCAGGAATATAACTTATTTTACCTAAAGTATAATAAATAGGAATTTAATATGTTATTGAACATTTCCTATGTTTACCTTCAGAATGATGCGCTCGATGAATTGCGTAGCGTCATCCCCTATGCACACTCGCCATCCGTTCGAAAGCTTTCCAAAATAGCAACACTGCTTCTTGCAAAAAACTACATCCTTATGCAGGCCAGCGCGCTTGAAGAGTTGCGCAGGTATGATATTATATATAAATAATATAATTTTTGTAACTTTTAATAATTTATAACTTGCAACATAAACAACACATAATATTATAACTTATTTACAAATATTTATATATATATTTATTTATTGTTAAATATATTACTAAATACAATATTACTCTTAAATATTTAGTTATAGAAGTTACAGATGAAAAATAGATGAATGAAAAATCCATATCTTTTAGTATAGATTTGTATTATTAACTAATGCTCGCACTATGATCACACTTCTACCATAGTCAATATAGAAGACTTGGGGAGAACAGATTGCATGGTTTTTTTTACTCGTAGTTCCATTTTATTATTTTGATATCACTAAAACTTTACAATCAAACAGAAGAAGAAGGTGTTTTATTGTTTCGTCTATGTTTATTTATATAT
Organism: Nymphalis c-album; assembly: GCA_963151315.1. Lineage (NCBI taxonomy): Eukaryota > Metazoa > Arthropoda > Insecta > Lepidoptera > Nymphalidae > Nymphalis > Nymphalis c-album. The sequence continues at coordinate 4,388,264 of OY720590.1, read as the reverse complement.
ATGTAATTTGAACTCAGAACTTTGTACTTTATTGTCGTTTTTTTTTCACATAAAGTATACATTCTGTTGAAGTTCAATACGAGTTTATTGAGCTTCAACAGAATTTTTCTTTTGTTATTTATTCCTCAATAGAAAGGGACCACTTACGAAATTATATATTTCAATAGAAATAATGATGATACTTATAATGCGATATTTTAATTCCAGGTTGGTAGCTTATCTCCAAGGGACAGCAACAGCCACTGGCTTCGTTCCACCGCCAGGATTCGACTTGACCACTCTCCCTGCAGCTGCGAAACTTTTACAGCCCCCGAATACTGGGCCGCCCGCCCCACCAGATCCACCCTCTTGAGACCTAATCGTTAAATATGAACCATAGCGTAATTTCTTCTATATATATAATTCTAAAACTATAAAATTAAACATCATGAAGTCCATATTACAAGAGTCACATAAACGCTGGCGGTAAAGTTTTATTATTACTGTGGTTTTTTATAATTCAAATATTTTATTAAGTCATTTAAAGTAAATAATTTCTTGAGAATTTATCCAATAATCCGTTAGAGAAATTAATTATTTTATTAAAACTGTCCATTAATGTGTATTAAGTAAGATTCAGGATCTTTTTATAACAGTTTAAAAAGAAGTTATCCTTCAATTGCGTGCGGATGTACATCGGGTTAGCTTGCTGTAACTGTACATTTTTTCCTGTTCTAAGCGTATATTATAATAAAAAATAAGTAATAGTGTACTATGCGATATAGATTGTAGTATTCTTAAATTTTAATGTAGTGTCAAAAAGTGACGACTATCGCCACGTGAACACTAATGCTCAGTGTTTATTTTATGTTGAATCTAAGATAGATTTTTTATTATGATTAGATAATTGCTTCAAACTTGCAAGATGGTATTTTTAAAATGATCTGAATAATATCAAGAATAACCTGTTCATTGTATTAACGTGATTATTTCAACACGGAAACTTTGAACTTAGGTAGTTTGGTCAAACTTTGATACTGTGATCCGGTTTACACGCGACTTCTTATATGTAGTATATAAATATAGAGAAAATTGTTATTTTTACCAATTAATCATCTATTCTGCAAAATATAGCCTCATTTTAGGCAGGATAAGTTAGTTATTAATTATTTTTGCATTTATTTTAATATATATAACATTTTTAAGCGGACAGAGTAAAAACGGTGTTAAAGACAGACAAGAATCACCTAAAACTTTATCAGTTACAAAGATATTTTATGCGGAGACATTTCCTTGTAATTTTGTTTAATGGTTTCATTATATTTAAAAGTTCCACTTTCATAGACCATATCTAAAGAGGTGCTCGACACCAAACAATACTTTTCTGAACTAGATTGACTAAAGATTAATTGTAATTAGGCCATCTTGCAAGTTTTAGAAGCAACATTTTTCCCCCTCTTCATATTTAGAGGGGACTGTGAATGCATGTGCCAAATAATTTAGTCAGTATTATATTACATAATAATGTAAATGAATTATTATAATTAGTTTCATTACACTAATATAAGATTTTACTTAAATGCAAGTATTATAAATTATATAATTTATTTTGTAAGTGGCATGTATATTGCCTTTATGCTAAGATGACTTGAAGTACTTAAGTAATAAATAGTTTTGTTATAAAACAAAAGAACGAAGAACACAAAAGATAAGTAAAAAGAAAAAGCCAAAAATTCTTCAGCTAATCAAATTTCAATGACATTATAATTATATTTTCAAATTAAAATGATTACAGAAGGTATTTAAGATTATAATTTAATTGAAACATGTATATTAAATAAAAAAATTTTTTTTCTACATTTGGTTACTTAATGTATTGACCGACTTAAAAGTCGTGTCAAGACTTCTGTGTCATACATATATTCTTGTTTTTCCTTCAAAACATTTTCCATTATATAAAAATTTAGGTTTAATTAGACATAAATAGAATTTATATTATGACTTATAATTTTTCTAAAAACCAAAGTAAAATGTGATTTTTATTAGCAATAATCCTTATAAAATATAAGTGTTTAATTAATCATTTATTTATAGTGAATTGTACCTAAAATAAATATATAAGAAATAGACACAATTTGTCTTTTAATAATTTAATTTTATATTTTCACACAATTTGTTTATCGTATTTTTATGAAATACATTTTCTTTCGCTTTGATTCCTTTTAGGATGAACCGATATTACTAGTACAGTCGAATATTCGACTATAGTTTTTATTTAATGCCCCATCATTGGTGGAGATGGTGTAAGAAAGATTGGTATAGACTCCTGACAGTGCCACTGTCAGCAATATATATAAAAAATAAAACAATTTTATGTTTATTTATTTTTTATGTCTCCTGGGTTTATTATCGAAATATCCAATCGAAAATAATAATTGTTATTATGCGATAAGAAACTATTAGTGTAAGACACATCACTAACTAAGCAAATACATATAAAACAAAAATAACAGACTAAACGTAATAATCAAAACAAATATAAATATGTATTGAAGATACGATCTTTTTAAAATATCTTAACTATCGATAGTATACCGTTCATCCTACGTATTATGCTTTTAGGGTTGCATTATTCTTACCTGAAGTAGGTAGTAGCTACATCCTTGCCGAATAGTCTGGTTTATTGCGTTTTATTGATAAATTTGTTGCGACTATCGGTTATTTTGATTTTTGGCTATTACCTTTCATACATGAACCGAGTGCCTAGAACATGTGAATCCTGAGATTCCATGCTATATATTTTTTTGCAATTATAATTCATCTTATGATCAGTGGAAGATAAAACATGAATATGTTAGAAAATCCTAATGTATCGGATGAAGTGGTGAAATAAGATCTAAACACCCTCTACTATCGTCATTAATTTCAAAATTTAGTATGCGAAATTTGAAATTAATGGCGTTCCAAATAATTAAGTCCCACTTCATATTTGAAAGACGTTTCAGTATTCGGCCATAATAGTCTTGATTTTTTTACATTACATTTCATTTATAATTGATGATTGTTCATTTATAAGGATAAATACAATTACAGTTGTTTGCTTAAAGCTGACCAAATAACAAAAAAAAGAAACTAAATATCAATTTTTATTAAAGCTATTATTGCATTGTTTTATTGTTAACAATACAAGATGCGTGATAGTTTATTAAAATTTTTTTGTAATAATAAATAATTTGCCACTTGAATATTTAAAATTTAGGTCTTCAGCATAATTTTTGATTAAGATATAATTAAAAAAAACGTAAATATTGGGCACATATAATACTATTGCATGTCAGAAGATAAATAATATATAAGTGATTAGTCAAAATTCTCGCGCTTCGTAACAAAATATTTAACAGGGCAAATTAATTTCTAATAATATTTTTTATTTAATTTGACCCTGATATTACAATTTATATTAGATTCGGGGTCAGAGGTCCACCACCAGTGTTGCCAATGTAAAACCATAGGTTTAGATAATACTGCTAACTGTGTATATTATTCTCTAGATTTTTGGAGTAAATAAATTATTATTTATTATTATTAATAATAATTATTATCCAATTTTTTAATTTTAAACTTAACCTTAAACAAAAGTTAATTGACTTGTAACTCCATCTATTGCAATTCGTGTATTTTTTAAAAGTACCTTTTAGACTTAAGTGTTAGATAATTGAAGAGAAAAGAACGAACCATATGGTTTTCATATGCGATAACTAAAAAACTAAGTAGTTATAATACTCGCCTGTAGATGGCGCTTTAATGGAAGCTGCAAAAGCCACACCCAGGTGCATATATATCCATATTATATATTTGCCTTGTGGAAATACGTCCATGTATTGATATCCATATCCATAGATATAAACATTATACCATATAACTGGTTTGACGTTAAGTGGGCGTGAACGAGTTATATACTATTAGTGTAAATTAATTGAAACCAAAAGTAATAAAATACTAATACTATACCAGGAAGCAAAAATAAAAAGAGCAAATAATATAAATTGATTTATTTTGCTGGATATTTGTTGATTTATAAATACAGTCATTTAATAATAGATTTTTAAATAAACTGTTAATTTTTTTGCTCGAAAAGGAAGGCATTTTTCTCATATTCATTTCCTTTTATGTAGACAGACATATCTTCTCATTTGTTTTGGTTTCCATTGTCGCCATGGTATGCACGGCTTTGTACAAGGACGTGACATTTGACCTATGCAATGTAGCCAAGACAAATAATTGTTTGATGTTGTATAACCATTACCTTCGTCTGATAATGTTTAGGTCTATTAAACGGTACAAATTAAAGGTCATTCGCAAAACAGCAGTACTTGTTATTGTTGTGTTCCGGTTTGAATGATGAGTGAGCCAGTGTAATTACAAGCACAAAGGACATAAAATCTTAGTTCCCGAGGTTGATTTCGCATTAGCAATGTAAGCGATGGTTAACATTTCTTACAATGCCATTGTCTATTGGCTTTGGTTACCACTTACCATCAGGTGTCCTATATGCTTGTCCGCCTACCTATACAAAAAAGTTCTGTGCGGTGATAGATGGTAGGTTGATGGCACCTTAAAGTGTAAAATTACTCTCATAATTGTGCTTGTATTGTATAAATATATCGTAAGTGCATTTTGTTCCATTTTTTTCACATTCACGTAAATATTAATATTGATTCTTAATAATCGTATTGGTAGTATTGATTGAAAAGTTATATGGAAAATAACAAAGTATATACGTTATTTCGCAATACAATTTCCTTACATTAAATATTGTAGTCATTCGTTTTTTACCAAACGACAGATTACCAAGAGCGTTTTAGATAATGTTATTTCTGATAAGAATTACTTCATGAATACCATTCGATAAAATCTTATCAAACCAACTTTCTTTATCTAACGTAAGTTTTAAATGTAACAGATTAACATCTACAACCTACATGATTAATAGATTTTATGTAAGTTAATATTTAATAAGTTAGTTAATATTATGAATATAAAATAATAAGATGGTGATTACAACGACAATCAAAATTTAATTTATTTAGTTTCGAAAATATTTTTACCTGATCGTGACATACATTTTTTTTCAATTAGATTCTAAATTGGTCTTATATCTTTGCAAGTAAATGATATAATGTAATGTAGGTAGGTGATGTCTAGCTGAAATGACACAATAAACGTTATGTAAGCCACAAGCGACATGACGTGTATCATATACACACATATATACATACATATACATATATTATGTGGTTGAAGTTAATGTTTGTAATAACATCAGCGTTCTCTCCGAGTAACAGAGAGAACCAACTAAGAAGACACCAAAATTAATATCAATTAGTAACTAAAGGAAGAACAAGTAAGATTACATCGAGAGAATCATTTTTTTTACAACTTTAACTAAATAAATGCTGAATATAGTTTGTTTTTTTTTTCTACAATTATAACAATATGTCTCAATATTACATACAAAAAAATTACTTCTAAAACTGTTCATGTTCTATTGTAATAAAGAACGCTTTAAAATCCATCACTTCATTTATTTAGTTCTTAAAACGTAATTTAAGTACTTGAACAAAATTCACATACGTAATAAATTTACCAACATATACATTTTTATAAGTAAATTTTGTATGTAATATTGAAACTTAAATTGTTATGATTGTAGAAAATAAATACATTGGCATGTTATATTGTCTTTAAATCCGAAATGCTTACAGTTTATAATATTGAAGCAACAGAACGATAAAACCAGCAGTATTTAATTTTCTAAAGTGCTTTCAGTTCTGACAGCCAGCTACCTGAATATTTGATATAATGAACATTAATCAAACAACTTTTCAACTAAGCGATATTAAAATCACTCCGAAAATTCTAGAGTAAGCATATTTACTTTTAATTACTTGTAAAAATAAACGTTAAAGGCTAAAGAAGACATTGATGCCAATAATAGCAGTATTCTAGGTGTTTATCGTATTACAGTTCGAGTCTAGAATGCTAAGAAATCAGGCCTTGGACCACCAGCTCTACGTGTTCTTCATGGCACGGGCAGTCTGACACGGTTAACTTCAGGCCAGCTGCTACTGACAATTTATTAATGGACTTGACAAGTTTTATAAGCTCGAACTGGTATTTAAGCCCGTAAAGATACTTTGAAATCTATATATTCAGATGCTAACTAGTAAAATGAGAAGCTGTATGAGGCTGTGAATAAAAAAAACCGCTAAGTTTAAGTACTCGCTGGCAGCGACCATTTATTCAATCATCAGATATTCCACCGCCACCTACTAAACATCAATACTTAGTATCATTGTGTTCCTGGTTGATGGGGAAGCCAAAGGAGCTATAGGACATCTTAGTTTTCGATATTGGTGGCCCGTTGACTATGTATGGAGTGCTTAATATTTCTAGCACTGCCAACGTCTATGGGTTATGGTGACCACTTACCATCAGGTGGCCTGTTTACCAGTTTGCCTACCTAATCTCAATAAAAAACCTTTTTTATTTCATACAAAAAAAATTTGTTATACATTAATACATGTAACAAATACCTAGCAACCCTTGAGCAAACTTAAAAAACTAATTGTAACGAAAATTGCTTCGAGCGCAATTTACATGGCAGCCCATGGCAAATTGTGTTAAAATATAATATTAAATTCAATTTGAACGAAAAACAGATAAGAGAAATATATTCAATACAAACTGTTTTTTTTTTAGTTTAGTATTAAATTTTACAAGCTAAATGTTTTAACTCTGATAAGGTTTATTTAGATTAAGTCCATAGTTTGCCAAGCCTCACGATCGCTGACTTACTAACCTAGCTGATTATTACTATATCATTATACCATATTTAAATTTTATAGTAAATACTCCTATTATCAAATATGTACTAAAAATGTCATACCAGAATTGGCTTGCTAGTCAATTGCCATATGTTTACACATATACATATGTATCTTGCTCATAACGCAAGCAAAGAAAATTCGAATATAATCTATATAAATAAAATTATAGAGGTCTGCAGTTGTGCGCGCATCACGAAAAAACTACTGGATAGATCTCAATGAAATTTTCTAAATTTTATTTCTTAGACACTTGACCCTTATCAAAAAAAAATTGCGATATCTTCATTTAATAAAAAGTTATTAAAGTGTTCAGTGATGTATGTTTAAACAAAGTATATTTTAACTTGCGATCTTTTTAATGTTTTTTTCCTTCGTACATAAGAAAACTTTGTTAATGTATCAAGCAACGCGGACGAAGTCGCGGGTATCAGCTAGTTCATTATAAAATTACCAGTATTTTGTAACTTTTTATTATTTACTAAAACGGTACTAAAATCTAAACAAAAAGTTACAATATATTATTTAGCACATTATTTTATTCATTACTTTTTCATATCGATAATTTTAAATGTACCTATATAATATACTTCTTCGAGCACTCTATATAATACACTTACTATTATGGAAAAAACAAATTGAGAACAGTTCTTAAGTGTAAATAGATGCGCTTAACTTTTCATTGAATAGAAGCAATAAGCAAGTACCTACACCGTACGCTTTTAAATTTTACGCTTTTAAAAAAAACTTACAAAGGAAATAACGTATCTTCACTGCAATTTCAAACGTCGTCTGGTGCTGTATGTAAAATTACTGATTTCATTTTTATGAGTAAAGTTTTCATTTTATTAAAGAACAATATAATATATGTTGTCATATATTTAAGTTTTAATTGAGTTAGTGAGCAAACGCAGTGATGTTTTACCATTTGTTTCGACTTCTATATAACCTTCAATACTTACGCAAACTGTACATAAAAAAATAGAAGTTAATTTGTAATTTCTCAGCTGGCGGTACTAATTGGTACTAGAACGTGCCAAAGGCTTTTCCTATGTTTTATATTTCGATGGAACATGTAGGTACTATAATAGTATTGTGAGATGAAATACGTTAGGAAGCAATCCCAACCCTAACGTTGATGAATACGAGAGAGCTTGAGGCAACGCTAGCTATGTAGTACGAAATTTAATCTACCCCCGTCTACCACCCACGCCGCCCGACCCCCCGCCTGCTTCCCTTACCTACCTTCTATATGTCCATTATAAAAATAATTTATTCATGTCAACTTGGCTTTTTAATGGATATACCAACACGTAGTATGAAGAAGTTTGCTTTCCACTGTTGCCATGAGAACGTTAAAGCCGGTTCGATTCAGGCTACGTAATAGTGTCTAGGTACGAAGCGATACGACGTCGGACTATATACGTATTACTACACAGACCTACACAGTACACAGGGACTGGCAACGACACAGTATATTGTTAAAAAACAGATCACTCTTAGTTATTATTTTAATTAATTTTATTTCATGCTAGATATTTTTAAGATTTCACAAAATTACATATGAAAGTCTCTGATTAGCAACTTATGGTGATATAATATCAAAATATTTATTTTATATATATAATATTTTTCTAAAAGTTTTGTCGCGAAAAACGATTGAATTGTATGGATTTTTGACGACAAGAACCAATTATATTCTGAAACAAAATATAGTCTAGCCAAGTCCGATCATATATTCAATTTGTCTTGTACATACTCTATACCAATGTCTAACTTTCAAACAACACGTGTGTTTTGTATCTATTACATGAAATATATGTAATAGTTTATTTTTTTATTGCATAGGAAGGCGGACAAGCATATGGGCCACCGCCATACACCACCAACCTTGGGAACTAAGATGTTATGTCCCTTGCCTGTAATTACACTGGCTCACTCACCCTTCAAACCGGAACACCACAGTACTTTAGTACTGCTGTTTTGCGGTAGAATATCTGATGAATGGGTGGTACCTACCCAGACAAGCTTGCATAAAGCTCTACCACCGAGTATAAAATTACAGGCGCAAGAGACAAGGGTCTTAGTTCCCAGGTTGGTGGCGCATAGGAGAGATGTAAGCGATGGTTAACATATGCTCGTCCTATATCTATACAATAAAAATATGTGTACATAGAATAATCGCAGAAGCATTTTTTATAAAATACCCGGGAGGGCAAACGGCTCTATTTCACCTGATGGTAGGCGGTAGTAGAGTCGAAACGCGACGACGGCTAGTGCAGTCAGAAAGAATGATTTGCACTAGCCGCCTTGCCGGGCCGCAAGATGCCTCTTCACGCCTCGTTTGAAGGAACTCAGGTCATAAGAGGAGGGGAAATCATTATTAAGTAATTTGTGGAAAACTTTAACATTTCTCTACGAACTTTTAATTTTTTTTTAAGTATAATGATTTAGACAATTTGTACATTTGATAAACTTAGGTGTGCACAAACAATAGTTGGATCATATTTGCAATCACAGAAACTTTCATTACGAAAATATTCATTACTTTTAAATACACTACCATACCATACACATGTTAAAATAACGGTTAATCAAACGAAACGACGGAATATAACGGTTTCGTTTTTCGTTTTAATTATTTACTAGCGACACTTTGTTATAAATTTCCTTAAAATTTAAATATTGGTTTTCTATAAATATAAATTATTTCGAAAATCATAATTACAAATTCCGCGTCCCGTTACAACATTTTTTTCTAAATAATTGTTTTCTTTTTCTTCAAATGTCGTAAACAAGGTCACTAGTCACTACAGACTATGTATCGTATATATAGTAACATGTAAATAATACAGCATTATTATCTACAACTATAATAGTACCTTTATAACGAAATAACCTTATTTCAGATATTTCATTAAACAAGTAAAGTTTCATCGTATAATTTTACGTAGTCTGTAAAAATTACAGGCGAGAGCGAGAAAGCCCTATGCAAGCGTCGCTCTCGCCCTCCGCGAAAGCCTCCTGAAAATATCTATTGATTATCGTATACATGCTGCTTGGTACGTATAGCCACCTCGCCCTATATTATGTCTACCGCCACAGAGTGCCAATTTATTTGACGAACGCTCCCATATTGTAAGCGAGTACACCAACAACTGAGATGCAATTAGTAGTGACGGAAACAAAGCCAAAAATATATACGTCCAAGAGAGACATATAAAAAAATAAAGGTGACTCCAATCTTACGACTAGTTATTGTATATTCTTTTGTTTAACGTCACTATGTACATACGTACGTAAACATAAATAAGTGTACATCATCCTACAACGAAAAAATAATCACGCGAAGCTCCAGGTGACATTTACTAAATATACGCATATATATTTAGTTACAACGCCAACGTATTTTTTCGTTGAAACATTTACAACTGAACCTAATACATTTTGTTTAAGCACGCCATGTCTTACTAATAATAAAGTCTTAAAATAGATTAAAACATACGTCGATTACCTTGAGTAACGAAATGCTATTTTTATTACGAATTCATGCTCAACGTTCAGCGTACAGCGCTTAACTCACCTTGCATTTAGATTGAATTCGAGAGAAATAAAAACTAGTCGCGATAATGACTATTAGGAAATTGTATATGACAAGACAAATAACTCTTGCACTAAAGATATCTATATAATATTATAAATTTCGTGTATGTACTGCTTTTTGCCATTTTTTTTTCAAGACACTTGGTGTATTTTTATACTGTAGCTGCTGTCGTATCTGCGTCGTTGGGTTTGATTCCCAAACATGCTGCTATTGTCTAAATCCTTAAAATTTTTTCGTCGTTTTTTTTTCAGTGTAGGAAATTCAATTGTGGGATTCATTTGTATATGCTAATGACGTGTATTTAAAAATGTAGTATTTAAGAAGAACAAAATACCAAAGTCTATTAAAACACACGGAGGATTTTGAATTTGTAATTCTCAATTATATATTTTCTTGTCTAGAAAGGTTGGCTGATGTTAAGTACCACCGATCATGATTATATATGATCATGATATATCATATCAATTATACAGCCTCACATTTCTATGAATAAGATGTTATGCCTAACTTACACTGACTCACTCAATCCTCAAAATGGTATACAGTAAATTTAAATAACTTATATTTAGAGCTAGATTGATAAGTGGACGATGAATGTTATTAACGCGCTTGCACTGAACCAACCAACAGTGTCGCTAAGCTTCTACGAAAAAAGAGTGGTGCATGTCGAGTTTTATGTATAATTTGAATATACTTAAGAAATTAAGGAATTACATTTTTATTTACTACTATGATATTTTTAAGATCGACTAAGGCAGTACTTACTAAGATACTATGCAATATAGATACCGTCATCTTACAATTCATCTGAGTACCAATAAAAAGTATATACCTATTATGCTTTTTATTTAACTTTTCATAGGTTATATGTATGTATACGTACAAATACTACAGTAAGTCCTGAAGATAAAATGGTCCCGAATAAACTAATTACACGTATTTAATAAAGGAATTTTAGTTTTGTCTATAGAATATGAACTAAACGGCAACAAGTTTCCACATGAGCGCGTTAATAAAAGTAGATAAATAGTTGCTCTTATAGACATTACAATCGAAATACAATTCTTATTGAAAAGAAAGTTACACTTAAAACATAAACTCTGTTGAAACTTTAAATATTTGTACCAAAAATACATAATTTTAGTTTTACGAAATGGTATTTATCGAGGACCATTGTTCGTATTACTCACACATATATTTAAAACTGAATAGGAATCTATTATGTTTGAATATATGTACACATAAGTCATATTTTTATATTAAAATGAAATAATGTAATTGGTATTTCAAATTTCTTTTTTTAAATAATAATATTTGTTGTTATTAAATTATTTAGAAACAGAATGTAGACAATTTTATTTTATCATAAGATAGCTTCTTGTACTTTTCGTAAATCAAGAGCTCATTAATCAATTTTTATGGAATAGTACTTTGTATGATTTTTTTCTTAGCTATGGTAGAAAAAAATACTTAATACTTCAACTTAAATTTAAACTTTATTTTCTAAGTCCAACAGTCAATTGCAAACCGCTAAATTAATACGTGTTCAAACACTGACTTATTATATTTCTTTTTATTTGTGTTAATCTTAAAATCTCGTCGTCTTAAAATCATTATCTAACATTATTTAACCACTTTATGAAAAAGGTCGTACTATTCTGAATTCTATAAATGCAGGCAAGTTCGCGGCAAGCCATGCATACGTTAAGGTTTCGAAGTTATGCAAATTACGCGAAACAAAGTGATTTGATTGGTAACTTAAGTGTTTTTATGTAACCATACATACATGTATAATAGGGAGACATATATATATATATATATATATATATATATATATGTCGCGGATTCCAATGGATAGCCATATAAATGATCACCATTGTCGTCCGACATGTTAATTTTTACAAGATCAGTCAGTACGCACGTCCGGCGCTGGCGCTGTCCCAAAAGCAAGAGACCAAGTATGTCACTAGACAAACGATCACACGCACTACTGACAGATACACCATGAATCCAACATCAAATCATTAAGCTAATCTTTATATTTCCATTAGTCGGCTGTATAACAAATAGGTGCCCGTCTTACATTTTTTTACAATTTACGTCTGACAACTGACAACCTATATAACGTAGCCACGTTGTGTATTATTGTCATTCTTATAAATGAGGTCGTATACCCGTGTAAATTAATTATCTCCAACACGGCCATTCTGCTCCTCAACGCGCTCTCGCGTTGCTTCTCGACGTCACTTCTAGCCTAGATGGCACAGCGCATGGCACGTACGCAGGCAAAGCGTTTACAGACAGCTTTCAACCTCACACAAAGCAAAGCGTAAAAGCTTTCAGCACGTTACAAATCTAGCGTATAGCAAAGCGTTGGACCTTTTAGCATTGCTCATCAGGACTAGGAACACGTTGCAAAGCGTTGTAGCTTTCAGCATCAACCTTGGGTCAAGACAGATTTTAGCCTTACCCCATTGCAAAGCGTTTAAGCTTTCAACAAATCACCAGGACAAAGCGATAAGGCTTTCAATCCACCTTTCAAAAATTTGAGTCCAACTTCACTGCAAAGCGTACTAGCTTTCAACAGATCACCAGGACAAAGCAATAAAGCTTTCAATCCACCTTTCAAAGATTTGAGCCTAACCAAACTGCAAAGCGTCGTAGCTTTCAACAGATCACCAGGACAAAGCGATAAGGCTTTCAATCCACCTTTCAAAAATTTGAGTCCAACTTCACTGCAAAGCGTAGTAGCTTCCAACAGATCACCAGGACAAAGCGATAAAGCTTTCAATCCACCTTTCAAAGATTTAAGCCCAACCTGAATGCAAAGCGTAGTAGCTTCCAACAGATCACCAGGACAAAGCGATAAAGCTTTCAATCCACCTTTCAAAGATTTAAGCCCAACCTGAATGCAAAGCGTAGTAGCTTTCAACAGATCACCAGGACAAAGCGATAAAGCTTTCAATCCACCTTTCAAAGATTTGAGCCTAACCTAACTGCAAAGCGTCGTAGCTTTCAACAGAGATCACTAACTACAAAAGGATGAATAGCGGCTTTATTAACGTCATAACGAATTTTATCTTTCGTCGCCTGCTCGTCCATCCTACTCTTAGCCGTTTGTCTTATTTCGAACAAATTCTGTTCGTTGCCAGTGTCGTGATCTATGGCGAGATAGTTTAATTTTGGCGGGGTCTTATTAAAGCCAAATAACAACTGGAACGGACTTCTTCCCGTACTTTTTGACACAGTACAATTTAAAGCCAATTGGACTTCACCAATAACAGATTTCCAGGACCTGTTTTCATGATTTTCAGCGACTGTGAAACAATTAGTTAGAACAGACATTAGACGCTCTACCTGCCCGTTGGCACGGCTTACACCACTAGCGATTTCATGAAATTCAATAGACCATTCCTTACAAAGATTTTGAAAATCTTGTCCTGTGAATGAGGTTCCTTGATCAGAGATTGGGTGTTCCATATATGTGAACGAAGCTCCTAAGGGCCTCACAAGCAGATCGAGATGTCAGATCTTTGACAACTGTTAAGTGACAAAACTTAGTGAAAGCGTCGACTATAACAATCACATATTCCTTGGAATTCCTACCACCCGTCAATTTACCGCTCGTATCTATGTGAATAGTGTGGAACGGCTCTGCAACCTTATCTATGGGATGTAACGCAGATTGCTTTTTACCAGAGGGATTCTTATTTATTTTACACGGTAAGCAGTGGTCAACATACGTCCTTACAGACGAAGTGATGTTCGGAAACCAAAAATACTCTCTAATTTTAGACAGAGTTTTATCCCAGCCTATCAATATCATTAGGTTCGGTCAAATCTATGTTAATTTTATCTAACTCTGTATCCATGTTTAAAGTTTGACACATATTGACACTAACGTCACGTATAATCTTGGCACCGTCGCTGTTGAGAGTAAAGATTAAACCAGGGGTCTTAAATATCTCTCTACCTAATATTACGTCATACGGAAGCAAATGAGAATCAACAATAACAAATGTGACCTCGGTATGCAACCCATCAAACTCAACATATGTTGTCATTCTACGAAATGAAAAACATGGCACGGAACCAATACCTGTGAGACGGGTAAACGAAACCTCTTTTTTATCAGGTAAGCTAGCAGCAATTTCTTTTTTAATCAATGAACTTTCGGAACCACTATCAATCAGAGCTTGCAAAGTATAACCACCGATGCATATTTTAATCAAAGAATCATTAGAGGATGAACATACGTTGACCGACTTTGTTTGCAATTTAGAATCCTTAAAATCCTTAGATTTTTCTTCGCGTTGTTTAGTGAAACAAGTAGATTCAGAATGTCCAGTTTTGTGGCAGTAAGAACATTGTGTCACATTTTGCTTATCACTAGATATATTGACAGACGCGCGTGAATGGATACCCTTATTTTTATTTTTATCACGCAACAGTAAACAGTGTCTCTTCAAATGGCCTGTCTTCTTACAATAATGACAGCGACGCTCGGTAGATAACTCGTCTACTCTAGGACGCTTAGGAGTGTCATATTCACTTCGCGTCTTATCAGAATGTCGCTTTAGATTCTTAATTTTAGGGTACATGTTTAAATGCCTATCAAGTGCCACAAAACTAGTAGGGGTATTTTTAAGTAAATCTGTGCGTACCTGGACGTCCGTGATACCGGTGATCACCACCTCAATTTTGTTGGACTCACCCCAACCAGTATCCAGCCGGTCTATCAGCGCCACCTTGTTGGTAGAATACTCAATGTACGTCGGCGCCTGGTCGCTCGTGTACTCCACCATGTCACGAAACAAGTCGTAGAACCTCAGCCCATTTCTTAGCGCGTCCCTGCAGGCGAGTGAAGGTAGCATTTCTGGTTTCATAATCCGTCCACGAGTTGTTCTTCATGTGGTTTTCAATCTCGTCGCACCACTGAGCCGCAGTGAACTTACAATCGTCTGGATCAAATGACGGTAGATAAATCTCGCTCGCCCTTAACTTTCTAGAATCGCTGCCACTCGTAGGAGATTTTGAATTGAAATTCTGGAAGCCCGCTATCATATTTTGGAAAAACAAAGTCCACGTTTCAGGTGAAGGCACGCCATGTCCTTCGTTTTTTGATGTCGATGTATCCGTCGCATTATTTTCTTGATCTTCACGTTCTGACCGAAAATAGTCTTGATTTCTAGTAGCAGGTATTGCGGTAGATATGTGGGATAATTTTGGAATCGATCCCACCGCTGCTGTCGCGGATTCCAATGGATAGCCATATAAATGATCACCATTGTCGTCCGACATGTTAATTTTTACAAGATCAGTCAGTACGCACGTCCGGCGCTGGCGCTGTCCCAAAAGCAAGAGACCAAGTATGTCACTAGACAAACGATCACACGCACTACTGACAGATACACCATGAATCCAACATCAAATCATTAAGCTAATCTTTATATTTCCATTAGTCGGCTGTATAACAAATAGGTGCCCGTCTTACATTTTTTTACAATTTACGTCTGACAACTGACAACCTATATAACGTAGCCACGTTGTGTATTATTGTCATTCTTATAAATGAGGTCGTATACCCGTGTAAATTAATTATCTCCAACATATATATATATAAACTAGCTTAGTTTCCACAATAGAATAACAGATCGACAAAGAGTAGTTTATATGAGTTAGGTAACCGTATACGTATGAGCATATAGCGTAAGAACATACATAGAATGATATTTTAAATAAAGCTTAAGATATTTTCGCTTCGATACTCAACTAAAATAATTTGAAAAGCACATCACCCCACGTATCTATTTAAAATGCACGACTATAATTATATGATAGAAATTTCGTTCGTGACTACGAAAAATACCTAAATATTTATTTTCAAAAAAATTACCAATTATTTTTATTTTCAGAAACAAAACATACTCTTTTATACTTACATTTCTCTCAATATTGAAAGAACAAAAAATTCAAGCTATAATCATCAGAATGTATATGTATGAATAGTTTTAGAACGTTTACAGAACAGTAAAATGTTGACTCTATGTGGTTTATTCTCTTTATATTGTTTTTTATAACAGTCTTAGTTTTGTAATTAATTAATACAGTTATATATAACCGTAGCTTAAGTTGGTTCGTCGTATATGTTGCTATACATATACAACCATCATGATATGACGTAGAGCTTGTGTCGAAAGAGACCTGTCGAGTGTCTAATTTGCCCGAGCAAAAGGTTATGAACTGCGATGCTTATTTACTATCCAACATTTACAGGAAATTATTTGTTAGCAATATTTACATAAACTATTTCACCTTTCAATCTAATTTATTTCTTGCTTATTATAACTTCGTATGAAGAAGAATCAACGATACAAATTTATTTTTGATACTTAAGTGCGTAAGCAATGAATTCTTTACTTAAAAATAAGAAAACTTCATCTTCGAAACGAAAATTAATTAAATTAAAGGTTGCTTCGTTTATACACTAAGGAAAATCATAATGTGGAGCTGGTATTATTACAAAGAGAGAGACGAACCGCGCTTGCGCGCGTTCGAC
Organism: Nymphalis c-album; assembly: GCA_963151315.1. NCBI lineage: Eukaryota > Metazoa > Arthropoda > Insecta > Lepidoptera > Nymphalidae > Nymphalis > Nymphalis c-album. Next base: position 4,371,235 of record OY720590.1, on the reverse strand, counting down.
GGGTGAACGCGGTGCTGAGGGTCGCAAGGCCGGGGGGAAGAGCGAAGGGAGAGGAAACGTCACGTCGAACAACGCAAGTTTTATACTACCAAATTCAGAAGGTCTCGAAAGCAACGACTTAAGCCACGTTAGCCGGCTTTTAAATTTTGTCGGATTCAAACTTGCCTGCGTCGCTCAAGAGTCGTCGTATATGATTACGAGAGTGGGAACGGCAAGTTCGTTGTAGTAAAAGTGAGCTCTCTATGTGCGATTAAATCGTGTTGATGTTGGTTTTTAAGATTTACTAATATGTATAATGCGTTGTGTTGTTAGTTTTTACAACGTCAAACTGGTCGAACTCATTACGTATGCGTAAGAAATATTTGTGGAAAAACTAACAAAATAAAGCAGAAAATAAATAAATAGGGAACGATACGGCGCGTCACCAGTGAACCGCGAGTGGCGAAAAGGACCTTAATTCGTTAAACATTAAAGTGATATTTGCTTGGTACTGTGAATATTGATAACTGAATTAATAAAAATTATGACTCCTTGTTTAGTTGTTGACTGCTGATCTTAGTATATAGGAATGATCAGCAGCCTGTGTAATGATTCATAATGGATTGGAGAATTCGAAGACACTCATGCGAATGCCGGTGAAGCCCGTTGAGGCCACGGACTTTTGAAACAGGTACCGGTTTTGTATTATCATTTTGTTTGATTTATAATGCTGCTCCGTTCAAACCCGACGGGTGCCTTGCACCAAACTTTAGTGCAACAATTTTAACTTTGTGTGACCTCAATTTTATTAATAATAGTAATTATATTTTTTATTGGTAATTTACATAAAAAATGGATTTAAAGTTTTTTTTCATATATTGAAAAACTATATTCTCGGACATACTAAGATTTTAATTTAATAATTTATTTTACAGATAGTGATACACAAGAGCGCTATAGTTACCGAGTCAACTACAAGATCAGAGGAACAAGTAGCTTAATCTAGCAATAAAAACCGTCTAGCCAAAATGGAAGAGCCCAGTAAAGAATGTTTAGATGTGACAAAAGACGAAAAAAATAGTGACAGTGATGTTAATAGCGAAGATTTAAACTGTGGCGATGAACAAAATAGTGTAAATATAAATAGCTCTCCTTTTTATGAGAGCAGTGATAGTAAGATAGATTATGCTGAAAAGTTAGATGACAACGATACTCTAAGTGATATAGACGACATAAAAACAGACACAGCATCCGCAGATAGTGAAGACTCCGCGCTTGGAAGTCTCCCGAGCGACTGTGCACTGAACGATAGAGAAGAAGATGCACGCGATAGATCTGATGGCAGTGACTCGGGACTAGGTTCAGAAAGTCCAGATGACGGTAAATTACCCAGTTTTAATATAGCACTCCCTTGCGCGATTGAACCTAGCAATTTGCAATCAGACAAAGAAGAAATCGATGTTAATGCTTTTTCTAGCGATAATAATCAAGAAAATGTGGACCACAATTCCATTGACGCTATTAAAAAACCCCTAAAAAGTAGCCTTAAAAGAAAGTATGATTATGAACAAAATGATGAACCTCAGTTAAAGAAAAAGAAACACAAAATACAGTTCGATAACGTGACAGTCTTCTATTTTCCTAGAGCTCAAGGTTTCACATGTGTGCCTTCTCAAGGAGGCTCCACTTTAGGAATGGAGTGGGAACATAGCCATATACACAAGTTTACATTAGTTGAACATGCCTTAGAACAAAGGCGGTTGCATAGACAAATATTACAGCAGATAAAAAGTGAACGACACACACTACAGGGCGTATCGTCTCTATCGTCTAGTGAAGATAGTGATACTGAAGAAGAAACGAGTGATATATCTGAATCCGAGTTAGATTTAGATAGTTATTATTTCTTGCAACCGGTACCAACAAGGCAGAGGCGAGCTTTATTAAGAGCAGCCGGTGTACGGAAAATTGAAGGCTATGAGAAAGATGAATGTAGAGATATTAGAACATCTCGCGAGTTCTGTGGATGTGCCTGTAAGGGTGTATGCAATCCAGATAACTGTTCTTGTAGTCTAGCAGGCATTAAATGTCAAGTCGATAGACTTAATTTCCCTTGTGGTTGTACTAGAGATGGATGCTGTAACACCACTGGTCGAATTGAGTTTAACCCAATGAGAGTACGAACTCACTTTATCAATACACTTATGAGAATAGGCCTTGAAAAGAAAAATGAAGAAAACGAAGAAGCTGCTAAAAGAAAATGGGCTGAAGCACATAGTGCAAACGCCGGTTCTTGTGTGTCTGCTATACCCTATAATAAAGAAAACTGCCATAATCACGCAGAATCTGCAATTGCTAGTATAAATCTACCTCCTAGATTGGGAATGGAATCTTGTATTACAGGCAACTTTAGCAATATACACCACACTTTGAATAGTTCTAATAGTAATCCAAATGATACATTTAATTTTAGAGGTGAACCTGTAGACCATAGAAATTTAAAAATGAATAATATGATGACATTTGAAGATAAATCTGACCATCGAAATCATGAGCCCTACACGTCGACTATTCTTCAAGGTAAAGGCCCACCTTATCATGCCACCAACACTATGGAATACAACACAATGGCCAACAATATGCAAAGATACCAGTGTGATCTCAGTTACTCATATGAACAACAATATCCAGACAGTCACCACTTCAAAGGTGTACAAAGTTTTTCTGCGGCTAGTTTTGAAGAATTTGCACATAATTCACAAATGTCTATGCTCAATCATTATGGTCACATGTACTCAGATTACATGCAGAAACCAAGCACTAGCATGCCTGAACACACTTCAATGTCATACCAATCGATGGCCCATAATCATTATGACATGTATAAAAATGTCCCAGACTGCGTAAACACTGATAACAAAGTAGACTCTCATTATACAACTTTAATGACAATGCCATATCAACAAAGCAATAAGTTACAAGCTGTAGAGAATGATGAAAATTGGTTTAGTCACAATACGCTGCTTAACTTAGATCATTCCGTTCAGGTCAATGAAAATGTCCCAATAGTTCAAACCGAACAAGTTCAAACTTTGACTGAAGGTGAAACAAGTGACACTACTGAAAACTTTGGTGAACTTATAAAAAAGACTATGGTAGAGTCTGTTACAGTGTAGTTGTATTACTTGTTGTCGTTTAGTTCCTTCATTGAATTATTATGTTACTAAGTTTTTCATTATATTTTATTGGGACTTCAATATTAACATTATGTTTTAATTATTTTATCAAAAAAATACCCGATGTAATAATTACTCAAATATTTTACTTAAGTATGATAAGGACTTAAGCCATGTTATAGAATTTATTTATCTCTAACTAAAATTAAGTATTACAATTTTAGGTTAAGTTAATAAAATATTATTTAAATTATCACCCGAATTATTATTTGATCAACAAAGTAATTAATTTTAATATCAATAATAATATTATATGCATCCTAATTAATCTTAAGTTCTTCTTGGTGAGCTATATTTGATTAATCGACAGTTCATTGCCTAATATTATAGATAACACAACTGACTGTATCTCATAATAATATTCGAAGATTAAAAAAAGATTTGATACTCATAAAACTGTATAGAACAATGCGTGCGTCATTCAAGTTTAAAAAAGTTAATAGAACGGAAACTCCTTACCTTACTAATAGGTACATCTTGTTTGGAATTAAATATGGCTCCTAAAATAATTTGTGACGTACGTACTACGTATGATAAAAATATACTCAGTAATTTATGTCGTATTAAATTTTCCGTTGTCCAAACGGTGCTGTAAGTTCAAAATTTAGGCCAGTTTTACTACCGGCATAAGTTTTTTCTTGCTAGGTGTATACGGGCGGAAAATCACTACCCGTTATAACAACGATTATTTCAAATATTTAAAACATACGTGATAATATTATTCTTTTCATTTTTATATGAGAGAATATTATTATTGTTACAATTATTTAAAATCTTGTATAAAGTTTTTTTTACGTATTATCATAACATCGAAAAGTATTTTAGGAGCATCTATGATAACGTAAATGAGGTTTAAGCAAAATAACTTACAAGCGCCATCTGGTAGACGACGAGGTAGCACGTTGGAACGACGAAGGCTATTTTTAGTTCATTCACGGGTCTCGAAACCCCATTTTCATACTTCATCTGACGCACGCCCGTGAAAAGGCACAATGAGTAATAGTTTAATCCTGAATACATTACCATATTCTTATAAGTGCGACTAGCTAGCAGCAACTTAAATTTTGTGTATTTTTAAGCGATTACACAGGGTTACCTTTCTTTGAATATATAAAAGCAAAAATATGATTTGATGATTGATAAAATGAGTACTGATTTTTACTATGAAATTTATTTCAACAGGAGAATGATAGAGCACAGATAACAAAGGCACAAAGGAAACAGATATCCTAATATAATATCACTTTATTGTCTTATGTAGTTATATATTTAATGGATAAATTTATTTTCTTTATAATTTTCAAACAACTATAATTATAAAAATATAGAAACGAAGATATAATACTGAAACAGAAGTAAATTATGATAGGTCAGGATCTCTGCGCTAATTGCCATACTTTGATCGACTTATCGTTACTTGCTGTGATAAGAGTCTTTGAAGGGCAATCGAAGTGTATACTCTGTATTAAATCTGAAAAACAAGCATAATAATATATTCCTTAGCGATGTATATGTAATGTATGTCAATAAACTATATATAATTACAAAATATCTGTCGTCTCATTTATTAATTAAAAGTACCATCGTGTGCCCGTTCTTCGCTCAGCTGCGCCACGGTGATCATGTTCCATTGCAGCAACATTCCGGAGCTCCCTCCCAGCCACAACAAGCAGGCACCGTCACAACAGATACTAGTAATTGTTCCAGATACTTGTTTTTGATAAACCTAAAATATATAATTATACATTTAATTAAAACCGGTCCCTAGTGACATGATAACGACGCTTGTACAATATCATTTGTATCAATTTCACATTACAAAGTTTCAAATCAAGAAACAAACTTTAAATTACAAAGCGTCGTATGTAAATATTACAAGGTACAGCTTTAATAACGGGAGGCAGGCGAGCAAATGGTTAGGCTAGGTGTCCTAATTGAGTCGAAGCGCAGCTTTGATGTTTTTCCCTTTATAAAAAATACTAAAATATCGAATACTAGAAATTTCCTTTTAGTTATCGAAACACCAACCCGTTGACTACTTATAAAAATATTACATAACCAGTATTATTTGTGTTTCCTATGTAGTTAGTCTATGCATGTGTGTGTAGTCTTTGTAAATGATTACTATACATTTTTAAACATTTATAACATAATTAGGTATTTACCGAGTTTAAAACGCTAAGATCTGTGACACTCAGGTCTCCACTCTCGCTGGTCGTGACGATCCTGTCTTCGCACAAGAGGCACACGCCGCTCACAGCCGATGTATGGACTTTGATCTTGTTAAGGAGTTCCTTCGTCGAATAATCCCACACGAACACTTCGCCGTCCGACGTGCCCGCAAATATGTCGAGTATGTGTCGACGGTATCTTCGAATTAAAATGTAATCTGATTTCTCTTTTTGGTTGATTTACATAAACAAACATTATAAATATATTATTCAGTCTGATTTGAATATTTTAATTAAATATGAAATTAGCTTTGGATATTTTTATATTACAGGATCGACTGTTGTATGTTTTATAAGCCGACCGCCTATCTCACTTCTACCGAACTTGGGTGAATTAGTTCTTATGAAAACTCTTACGAAGATGGCAGATTCAGATGTCGTGGCCGTAAGATATAAATAAGACTTCTCTATAGACCTGTAGGCAACCGTGTTGATTTTCCCGTCGTGGTCGAACTCGGCCTTGAGGCCGCGCAGGGCGGGCCCCGCCGTGCCCACGTGGCCCCACACGCGCACCACGCCGTCCCAGCCGCCCGACACCAACAGGCGGTCTGGAAACAAATATTAATACAGTCCAATTGAATTCAGTATGGTAACTGGTCACATACGTCCATAGACGATAAGCGGTAAAATGAGTGAAGCACTATCACAAAGTAAAATATGTTACATAAACTACGCTAGGTAAGCTATGAAAAATAGCTCGTTATTATTAATATTTATACATGATTGTAATATTACCTTTCTGCAACCATTTCAAACAGCTCACTGAATCGTCGTGCGCTCGAAAGCTCTCGACGACCCGACCATACTCGACGTCGTATAAATATCTGAGAATAAACCGTTTATTGTTTTTACTGTTTTATTCAAATTTCTTATAAAGACAAGATTCTGATAGCAGTTATCTGAACTTCTATCAGATGACAGAAATATACGCTTGAAGTAACAATACAATTATAACTTAAAGATCTATAAAGGATAAAAACGCCGATTACTCAAGCTCGTACTTATGATTGGAAACTATACTTACAATAGGTGCAAGTAAATATTATATATTAATATAAAAGTGCAATACAACGCTTGCATTCGTTCCATTCCATTCCTCAGCGCGGGAGTCACGTCAATTTAATGTCACGATCTTTTTCAACAAACAAAAACTACATACGAAAACTAATGATATAGTAAAATATATAATGTGCATGTATGAAGGAGAAGACTTATTTCTATTTACCCACTGTATAATAATATAATGTATATAAATCTATTTACATTTCGTTGTCCCAGGAGCCGGCGGCTACGATATTCTCGTCCACCATGACGCACGAGCTGAGCGGAGTCGAACACAATATAACGCTCCGTATCTGCTTCCGCTGCACCATGTCATACACTTTCAGTGTTCCATCCTTACAAACCGATATCACCCGGTCGCCTGACCGCAGCGCTGACGTCACAGCCTCCTTGTGCAACCTTATCGTGTTCACGCATTCCATGCTGTATTCATAATCATGATTATCGTAACTTTTACTCGATAAAGGTTTCATCTTTTTTGGTAAAATCTTCCTGACGTGTGGTTTTGTGAACAGCTGCTTGGGAACTTGACCGAACTCCATTATTTGAACTTCCAACGCGTGTCGATCGTTCATATCGTAAATGCATTCGAGGTCAACCGATCCTTCGTAACAGACGTGATGGAACACTAAAAATCAAACGGAAATAATACCGTCGCCAGATAAAAAAATACTTTTGTTTATATTAATGTAATGATTACGTCATCAATATACAGCATTTTTTTTAAATAAGAATAAAATATTGCTAGTGTATTATTTGATATAGAATAGGCGATTTTTTACATTTAACTTAATTAACATAAATATACAAACCATTAAAAGCTTTTACAGCCTCTTCGCCTCTTTGCTTATAACCAAATATGAGATCAATCCATAAATGTAAATGTCTAGACACATACTCTGACTCCAAGGCTTCCCTGAGTTTATTCACGAAATCCTTCGGCGACACGGCCCAGGGCGGCAGACTTACGTTGTCTACTTTGCTTCCATTATGTCTCTCCCCAAAATCGATGTCATACATATTCAGCAAGAAATCTCCTTTTTCATTTGTGTCATAGAATTCTGGTACAAGTTCCTAAAAAATATTTATTATTTATGTTACAATAATAACATTAATTAAAAATACAAACATATTTGTTGTATTCAATTTTGTAAACGAATTAAATACATTACTACAAGTTGTATAATAAGATATACTTTCAATTTTAAGTTTATTTTAATCTATTCTATACAAAAGCAAGATAGTCAATATATAAGAACATGTGAATCTTTACCAAAGATTTTGTGTTAAAACCCCGACAAGCACCTGCGCTGCACCAAGCACTAAATTAGTACTTACTTTAAAATCAGACATATTCTTCAAGCAATTATTGTAGACATCTTTTACAGAGTTAAACATTCGATCTGGATGATCGAATCTTCCATTTTGTAGACACAACATGTACTGAGGATATTTTCGAACCTGAAACAGATTATTAGATTTTTTTACTATTCATTCAAATTTCTCTAAATGGTAATAAACAAGATTTATAATATTAACTAACACATAATATTATCTTGTAACTTACTAAATAAAATAATACGAGACCGGGTGCTGAATAATGAGATCCATATAAAAACTTTGGATCAGACATCTCGTGGTATCGTTCCAGTAATTTTTCAAGCCTGTCAGGATTCAAGGCTCCCATCGGTTGAGACAGATTTCGGAATGTTTGTACTGATTCTAAATCTAATGTTTCTGAGGTGTAGTCTGCAATCACCCATGGAAACACTGGGTATTGAGTGAGATCATTTTTACTTCTATCTGCAAGGCTTAAAAAAATATCAATACTAACATTGTTGTATATACATTGTTAAAAGATTTATTAATAGAATAGACAAGCAGAAATTTTTTGAATATATCAAAATAGCTATGTCATACTTCAACAATTAGTTTTAAAATTATTTGACTGTAATGTATGATAAAATGTAAGTAAAAATAAGCATAATTGTTACTGATTACTTCATTTTCACTATGAATTTAATGAAATTAAAAGTGTGAACTGTAAAATGAACCAATATATACATGTACTACATGCCAATCATATTGATAAAAACGTAAATAATTACCAGTTTAGATGCATCAAGTAATCAAAATTAGATACAACTCCATTCTGCCATTGTAGCGTCATCTCCTCAATGTGCACCCGTTCTAATTGAACATTAGGAGACTCTTCCAGTATCTGGTGTGCCCTGTTTCTATCCTTTTCACTTTGGAAAGATAAATAAATATGAGAGATTGGACTTTCTTCAGCACAATAGATTTCGAGACCCTAAAATGAAATAGGCCAAATTAAAAATATGCATAAGCATTTACTTTCATTGAAAATAAAACATGGTTCGGCTTTTTTTTAGTTATGCTTTGGTTAAGTTATTAATTATTTTTCTACAAAATTTATTACATTTAGGTTGAAAATAATTGCAAGCAATAACATCACAGAAGCCATTTTCACTAATGATTTGAAGCAAATAAATAAAAATTACAAACAAAAATATAATTGACACCATACACTGATACATACAACTTGCCTTAATAAAAATCTTCTTTTATAAATCCTTTTCATGTGTTCGAGTTTCATCTTAAGAATTGGAATCTGAAATCCAATAACAGTTTGTCAAATTATTTATTTAAATATATTTCTTCAGTCATTTCTTCAGTATTTATTATATATTAACCCAAGTTAACAAAATTAGTATAATTATATTTTATAAAATCTTATCACGGATATATTTATCTTGTTAAGTAGAAACCCCACTCATATTTCAAATGTGAAAGTCAGTTTGCCTGTCTGTTACACTTTCACAGCTAAGCCTCTGAATCGATTTTAATGAAATTTAGTAAGTAGTTAGCTTGAACCACAAGGACGAACATAGGTCAAGAATATATACCACTTATAACTCACACCAGCCCTCAACACGCAAGCTAAGTCACGGATTTCATGTAAACAAATATACAATAGGAAAGTCAATTATAAAAGTATGTTAAGTAATACATTCAATAATTTATTTTTGATGACTTACATTTTCAATATTACTAAAAGGCTGAAAATAAAGAGTAGTAGGTGTTACAGCTAGTTTTCCTTGATGCCTAACTAAAGGGGAAATCTTTTCAGTTTGGAATTCGCAAATAATTTTTTCTGTAAAATCTTCCATCATAACTGTATCAAATATCATCCTAGTATAGCGTGAATGTAGAATTGTTGCCACCATGCTGTTGTGCTCGGGGGCATGCAGCGTTGAAGCTCTCAGCAGTTGTTGCATTTGACGCAAGCATTCATCAGCAGATGCAAAATCAAACAAAAAAAAGAAATCCATACTTTCATATACAAATTTATAAGGTGCTAAAATGTTTTCCTCTAACATTTCTGAAAATTGTTTGACTTTTACTTTGATCATATTAGTATTACTTGAACTTTCATTTGGTACAGTATCTATATCAATACATTCCTTAAAATGTAGCTTAATCAATGGTTGCGCCCACTCTCTAGGTTCGAAAACTAGAGATTTAGAACATAGTTTTAAGCGTCCTTGCTGTCCACATCCTGTTTTTATAGCAATATTCATTGTACAGGAATAGTCTTCAAAATAAATCTCTCCAGGTTCCAACAGTAACATAGAAAACCTGTAATATTAATTCAATTAGAAGTTGTTATAAATAAACATATAATACACAATATGATTGTGCAATAAAAAATATCGAAATACCTTGATTTATTCATGTTTGCTAATATTTCTTCTTGTTACTTCAAAAAATTTAAACATTCATCGTATAAATCAGCAATTGGTTTGTTTCAGCCAAAAACAAATTTACTTTGTTTATAGAAGTATAACTTTTTAAAAACGAACACTATCACTACAAGATGATTCTTAACTTTTTTATTACCACTAATATTATAGACTGGATTCGACAAGTAATTTATAAGATTAGTTATCCTTAAAATGTTTTAAATTTAAACATAATTCATTAAAATAGTTCAACAAAAACAGAACAATGACAAATGTCAAACCAAAAAATTCTGTCAAATTGAATTGACATTGCTATTTTACAGTTCTTCAATGGCTTTTTTTGTCTGTAATCGTAATTGATGTATCTAAAAATTTTCATTTTTTTTAACTGTTTATCTGATTACATTTTGCCCAAATCAGAAACGAATAAAAATCAAAAGAAGCTATAATAAATAGGCCAGATATGTTTGGCTCATATCATGTAATATCGAAAAAGAGAAAATGTTTTATAATAATTATAGCGATTCGTGATTGTAGAAAAAAAGTAGTGTTATCACACTTATCAGTGTAGTAGTCATTTTACTATTTTGATTTAATGAATTTGACTTTATATAAGTGTGTACCAAATACCAACATTAAAAAAAAAGTAATATGGCGATTGGCGAATACAAAATAATATTCGGCGCGAATTTTAACATTAGCCCAGAAAGTGTGATTATTTTATTTTAAAGTAATACAAAGCGTATAACTTATTTGTAAAAATGCAAGAGGCTACAAATGCTATATTACAAATGCGTTTTCCACAAAAGCTGTGGTATTTGCTCAATTTACATACTGATGCAATATTATGGGGTGGTACAGGTCGAACAATTTTATTAAACTATAGAGTTCTTCAGCATTACTTAAAATGCGACCATTCTATCTTCAAGACAACTAACATCTCCAGTTTTATTAGACAACTAAATTTATACGGCTTCCGGAAAGTTACATCTCATCTTCAAGATCCTTTGTGTAATTCCAGCAACCCTTATATGCATGAATTTATCCACGATAACTTTCAGTACGGAAGACCTGAGTTGCTTAATAAAATAACTAGAAAAGCTTTAACTATGAAAAGAGGTTTTAAGCCGAAGGTTTAGTATTTTTCATATTTCTCTTAATATTCATTTCTAATAAGTTATTTAACCAAAAAGCTGTTTTTAGAGTTTAGAAAATTCAGATCAAATTATTTACATATCCCCTTTACAAAAGGCACGACGCGCTTTACGTTTAGCATTGAAGAAGGCAGCACAAGATTTGCTTGTATTGAATTCATCAAAGGATTGTACTTCTCAATATGTTGGTAAGATTTAATTGTTGCAAGATAACAATATGTACTAAGAATTTATCCAATCTTATCATTTACAGTTACAATGGTTTCAGATTCGACAGACGATTATTGTGAAGAGGAAGAAAATATTGAATTTGATTGGCTTATAACAGACAATGTTAACATGAATAATCAAAAAGAATTTACTAAACCAGGTCTATTCCTTATTCCTATCCTTAAATTAACTTTATCATTCCTATTTCCAATCCTTTTATTCTTCCTGTACAGATACTGTTCCGAGTATCAATGAAAACTCCAGCACTACAAACTATGGGTAAGTTAGTCAGTTTACAAGTTTTTTAAAACATAAGAATAAGATTTATCCATTTTTTTGTTTGATAGGGACTTGTCACAGGATGGTCTTATGGATTTTTCGGGTAATATGGACACATGTCAACAGAATAATGAAAACTTTTCATCTCAATTTCTTAGTATGCCAGATCTTGATGAACCTACTGAAAAGAAATCTGATGTTGAATTATTAGCAGAGTTTAATATAAACAGTGACATTGATCAACATGTTAAAAGTAGTGAAGCATCTAATGAATGCAATTCATTAAACTGTGTCTTGCCTTCAGTAAACAATCAGATTGATGATGGAACAATGGCTGAGGTGATATATTCTCTTTTCATTCTTATTTACATTATTATTTTGTATAACAAATTTCTTTTTTTTTATTACAGAAAGATAATGACATAAATCATTATCATGGAGAATGGGACCAAATGTTATATGATATAATAGATAATAAAGGTTCTAATCAAGAAGGTTTATCTAATTTTAGGGAACTTTACTCTCAAATTTCTCAAACTATTGATTTATTAAATTCTTAGATTAATTTTGTATGAAATTAAAAATTCATGTAAAATTTTTGCAATGTATTAAAGTAGTTATTTAAAAAAAATTATTTCTTCTGTTTCTTCTTTTCTGCTTCTTCTTCTTTTTCTTTTTCAATAACAGAGACATATGAATTTATAGTATCCATATCTAGCATTTGCATTGGTTGATTTCGTCTCATTACTGCAATTTCTAAGTTTTTCTGCCCAGATTGAACTACTTCAAGAAGGGCGCGAATGGCAAGCTATAAAAAAAATTAAACATCATAATCTTTGCACATTCAAATTATATTATGTACATAAAAACATGTTCTAAAAATATATCAATATACCTTTACTGCACCATTTTCAGTAGCAACCTCATCTGCAGTATAATTTTTTTCTAAGAATTCTCGGACAGTTTTAGCAGATCTTCCAGTAGCATTTGCCTTCCATTCATAGTAAATTCCAGAGGGTTCAGTTTGAAAGAGATGTGGCAGACCATCATAATCAAAACCTCCAATCAAACATGATATACCAAATGGGCGACGTCCATTACTTTGAGTGTACTTTTGCTTGAGCCCAGCAATATACCTTGTTATGTATTCAAGTGTAACAGGATCCTCTACTGTTAGTTTATGAGACTGACACTCTATTTGAGCGCGGTTAATGAGAATACGTGCGTCTGCAGTTAAGCCGGCAAATGCCATGACAACATGATCGTCGAGTAGACATATCTTTCGTACAGTTCTTTCTTCTTGAAGTTTAGCAACAGATTTTTTTTCAACGCCTAATACAACAACATCTTTTCCTCTAACACCAACCTAAAATAAATAGTTATGCTTCACAGAAAGTAAAACCAAGTAAGAAAGTATGAAGATTTAACTTTACAGAGGTACATACCGCAGTTGATCCCTTTCGGACAGCTTCTTGTGCGTATTCTACTTGTAATAAATGGCCGTCTGGTGAAAAAACTGTAATAGCTCTATCGTATCTAGCAGACATTTTTAAATGTTCTGGTGAAAATGTTAACAAATAGAATATGCTTAGTAATTGTTACACCGAAACAAGACAACTTCGATCAACACAGATTATATCATGACAAGACAATTTAAGTCGCTACTTGACATTTTGGAGAAAAGGCAAAACAGGACGTTTGTCATAGAGTAAATAAAACTATAGCTTGAAAATCAATAACAGATTTTGTATAAAAATTAGATTATTATTATAATACTTAATGTATTTGATAATTCGTGAAATCGTTTAATATATTAATTTTTTAGGATAAAAATGATTATTCAAATAAATCTCATATGACTTATATTCTGATTATTTTTACTTTTTAATCTATAGAATCTGACAAAATAGTGTCAAAGAAAAAGACGAAGAATATTGATATTTGATTAATTGAAAATTGAAATACTCATAATGTCAACATGGCGACTGCCGAAGGCGAATTTGGCCCATGGTTAAGTGATAAACTAAGATTATTAAAAACTGATGAAGGGGTGTTTGGAAGTTATATATCAGGTATTTTAGAAAGTGAAGAATCTTTAGAAGAAAAAAAAGATGCTTTGGAAGGCATACTATCTGAGATTGTTGTAAGTAATTTAACGTAATGGTTAGAATATTTTATCCAATGCGTTTCATTACAAATTTCTTAGAGAAAAATTTCATTCATTTTAGGACAAAGACATATCAGAGCACGTTAATGAAATAATAGATAAATGGGAATTGTGTAAACCTAAAGAAGAAAATCCAAAATCTGCAGCAGACGTTGATATTCAGTTAGCGAAGTTATTGGAATCTCAATCCTTAGCAACTACTGCTCGTCGTGAATATACAGAAGAAGAAAAGAGAATACGAGAATCTATATTGTCACAGTATAGTCAGCTGTCAGATAATGAGGTAGCTATGCCCAAAGTAAAATGAAAATGTCTTTTTCTTTCATTTATTCTGTGTGCTTAATATAATAATAAACACCTTAATTTTTCAGCACGACCAAGAACATGAGGAGGAAACTGAACGCCAAGATTTAGTAAGAAACACAAATGCTTTAGATGTTGCTGCTGCTGCTCGTGAACGAAGAGAAAATGCTCGTCTTGAAGCTCAACGTAAAAAAGAAAAAGACAAAGAAGATAGGTAAGTCCTATACATTTGATGACACATTACAATGCAGTTATGTACATAGAATAATTATGCTTTTTTATTTACATTAAAACCTTAACTAAATACAAATAACATTTAAAAATAATTATTATACAAGTTGTGACCGCGTGGAATGGTGGCAAGAATGCTAGCAGCATTTCCCCTTTGAATCGCAATTCCGATTCTCTGGGTGAAAAATGAACCAGCCCTCCTGTAATAATGCTTAGAATGAAAGTTTCATTTATAGTTCCAATCAAAATTGAAGCAATTTTAGAATTAATGTGTGCAGAAGTGTCATGCAATTACATTTACCGACATGCACACCCAGGGGCGTATGATGTTGCTAGTGAATAGACAATTTTCCCCATAAAGCGAGGAAATTGATACCATTTGAATTATG
Source organism: Nymphalis c-album (assembly GCA_963151315.1). NCBI lineage: Eukaryota > Metazoa > Arthropoda > Insecta > Lepidoptera > Nymphalidae > Nymphalis > Nymphalis c-album. The sequence goes on along the minus strand of OY720590.1, from coordinate 4,356,230 downwards.
AAATATATTTGTTTGTATTAAATTTATTTAATTGCAATACGGTATATTTAATTTAGCTATTATTATAATTATCTCTATTTTTTTGTTGCTTTTATTTTATGTATAATCATAAAGAAAATTTAAAAAATATATATGACTATTTACATGCATACATTAACAGCCTGTGAATGTCCCAGTGATGGGCTAAGGCCTCTTTTCCTCTTTGTGAGGAGATGGTTTGGAGTTATTCTACCATGGTGCTCCAATGTGGATTGGTGGAATACACATGTGACACAATTGATTCCTTATGATGTTTTCCTTCACCATCAAGCATGAGATGAATTATAATTACAAATTAAGCACATGAAATTCAGTTGTGCTTGCCCGGGATAAACCTACTATCAATATGAACAGCTAATTTAAAAAAAGTTAAAATATTAAGCACATGTAGTAAATATTTTATTTATAACTGACAATATTTTTATTGTAATGATGTTTTTTCTTTTATTTTTTATGTTTTGATGAATGTATTTACCTAAAATTATAACTTGCCAAATAGTACTTTTACAACACTTACTGTGAGTCATTTTATAATCAATTGTGTGAGCTGTTTACACTTTATTGTGACGGGAAACATATTCCGCCTCTTAAGGTGGAATTGAATGGCTTCGATCCACCTCAGCCTACTATCTTTCTAAGCGTTATTATTCTATGGTTATGTATATTTTTTCATATTTTCATAAAGCAAAATATGTACAAGATAACACAACACTTCTGAATTATTTTTGGACAAATCTTTTTATTATTTATATATTAAATTATTACAATTATTCAATAATAATTTTAATCAAATATGTATCAATAATTTGTCTGAATTTATATCATGTGAATGTCTTTAATTTCAGAGAGAAACAAAAAGCATTAAAAGAAGAAAAGAAGGATAAACGTAAAACACAAAAAGGTGAAAGAAAGAGGTAGCTACCGTAAATGACTGAAGCCTATTAAAAAATAAGTTGGAAAGTTATGTTGTTGTTTTGCAAATCTATTAAAAATTCTGGAGACTGTATTTGATTGAGATACTTATACAGTAACTCGAATCTTGTAATCAGTTGTTTTTATGTTTATTTCACAAATGTATATTTACTGCAGGATTATATTTTGTTAAGATAAATTATAATGATAACAGTCACCGTATGGTCATTATTTTGAATATTATGGTATTACTCTCTATAAACTGTGTATTTTAGTTACTCTATGTAAATGTTTGTAATATTTTACAATATTTATGAACATTAAAAATAAATACTAAATTAAAAATAATAGTTTTATTTTACAAGTTTTGTTTACAGTCCTGCTATAAAGAATTTCGATTTCAGTGTGATAAATTATTATATTTATCACATCAACTAGTAGCAATGTAAATGTAATGTTTTACTCTGTGGTAGAGCTTTGAGCAGGCTTGTTTGGATAGGTACCACCCACTCCTCAAATATTCTACCGCAATACAACACTACTTGTTATTGTTGTGTTCCGGTTTTAAGGGTGAGTGAGCCAGTGTAAATACAGGCACAAAGGACATAACAACTTAGTTGCCAAGGTTGGTGGCGCATAGGCAATGTAAGCGATGGTTAACATTTCTTACAATGCCATTATCTATGGACGTTGGTCACTACTTACCATCAAGTGGCCCATATGCTCGTCCGCCAACCTATGCAATAAAAACAACGCAATGTGTTTACCATAATGTATGAACTATGAAACCGCGACTTCGTCCGCGTTGCTTGATATATTAACAAAGTCTTCTTATGTACGAAGGAAAAAACATCAAAAAGATCGCAAGCAAAAATATATTTTGTTTAAACATACATCACTGAACACGCAGTGCATATACAAATCGTTGTTTCTTGAAACTTTAATAACTTTTTATTAAAAGAAGATATCGCAATAATATTTTTTTGATAAGGGCCAAGTGTCTAAGAAATAAAATTTAGAAAATTTCATTGAAATCTATCCAGTAGTTTTTCCGTGATGCGCGCACAACTGCAGACCTCTATCATTTTATTTATATAGATTACCGAAGAGTTTCTGTTATTTTTCATATTAAACACCAATATTCTACATTTTTTATATGTAAGCAAGAACAATGACAGGTTCCCTTTTAGGCGGGAAACGAATTCACTTGTAAAATATCTTACGAGCGTCGCGCGCCAAATTATATATAAGGATTTTATGATAGCAAATAATATATTCATTTCATTGAAGTCCCATTTTATTTCTGAGTATAAGCTAGTTCTTTCACTATTGTAAGTCAATTTATGCGTTTATTAAATGAGATTTATAAATGAACAGAATAATTTTAAAATAACGCCATTTGATGGTGTCTTATTTTCTTCCTCTAATTAATTAACTATATGTAGCTCCAACAACGTCATGTAAAATTAATTTTGAGGGCCATTCTTCACACAGATGTTTTACTGGTTCAGGTAGAGGTAGTCGGAAGCGCCAAAAAGTATTGAGCGTAATCTTCCCATCTCTACTACTGTAGCTTGGCCAAATTTTATCCACAATGTTTTCAAATAAATAAAATATAAGCACAAGAAAATTCTGCGGTGCTTTCCCGAATTTGAACCAGCAATCTTCGTTTAAGATTCACGTGTTCGCACCACTGGGCCATCTCGGCTCGAAATTAATTTAATTTTATCCTAAATAAATGTTTATCTTTAAAAAAAATGCAATTAAACTCATCATCAACATCCCGAGTACAGAATAGGATTTACTTCTGCTTACATTTTAAAAATAAGTACATAATAAATATTATGTTAGAGATATACTTACCTATATTTCAATATTAAAAATAAGAATACTGATTAATGTATAAGGTACCTACTTATAAACATGAATTAATTATTACATAGGTACTTCTCAACTTTCTGGGGTCCTTAATGTGTACTAGTCTTAATCTATACTAATATACAAAACTGAAGGGTTTGTTTGTTTGATTCGGCTAATCTTAGGAATTACTGGTTCGAATTTAAAAATTATTTCTGTGTTGGTACTTTTATCCAGGAGGGCTCTAGGCTTATTTTTATTAATTATACGCGGATGAAACCGCGCGGCACAGCTAGTACATTATAAAATTATCTTTCAAAGTCGCAAAGCATTCAGAACTTACTTTGCCAATATACACATACAACATTTTACTTCAAAATCTATTTACACAAAATTAATTCGTGCTATACATTTTAGTCTCAACAAAGACCCTTTTCTATACAACAAAGTATGTAGTAGACGACCGTGATATTAAAAATTGCTCTGTTAATGAAACCACAATCAAAATTGTTTTGGCTGGCTCTCGCTTCTTTAAATTATGAGTTAAAAGGAATCCTATTCTTGCATAATGTTATACCATAAACTGAAAATGTTATTTAAAATTGATGCAGCTTTTGTTATTCACTTATGATATAATTGCTTATTATTTTGTGTAAAATCGAGCGAAAATTTAAATTTTGTTAAATACAATGAGTTGGTGTGGTTGGTGACATATTATGGATTCAATTGATAGACTACCTACTCCGCGCGCCGCTCCGTAGTCCGTACCCATGGGTTCTAGGATTTTTATTATCAAATGCAAAAAATAAATAATAGATAAAGAAATCTATAATAATGCAAGCGATAACCACGTTAAGCTTGAGTTTTATAATATTAAGTTAAGGTTTAAAAAACCGGTGTTAGATAAAGTTCTTGTTTTTTATATAAACACTCTTAATTTTCTTTGACCGGAGATCGTACTTGTGCTTTAAATATGTTTTAGGTGATTTATTTTTTATTTTGAATAAGAAAAATCTATTTCTTTCCGCTCCTATTGTCTTCGAGTCTGCAAGAAAGAAAATGTAAAAGCCTAAATAAATATTTGTATAATAAAGATAAAATAAAGCGAAATGAACCCATTATACAGGTATTACCTATAGACTATATAGGTACAAATTATATAGATCGCTTAATGCATCAAGACAAAGGAATTCCGCTTCGTAATTTTAAAGTCCGAAAAAGTGAAAACCATCTGCAAAGTTAAACTGTAAAAAGTTATCCTGTTATGCTTTTACTTGAGGTTCTATTTTATTCCGTGAAAGGAAAAGTTGGTGTACGGCTGCGCCCTCGTAAGCTGCTTTGAGATACTTACTGAGAAGTGAGAACTAAGGAATAAATTCGTTTGACCATTTTCATCTTAAAATGTTAGTCTTAAGTCTACTGTTTCGATTTCTGTAGAGAAAAGGTAAAATTGTCCGACAGATGTTTTATTAACATTAATATCCTTGGACATTATTCACACAGGGCCATCTGATCTCAAACTAAGCAGAGCTCGTACTATGGAAACCAGACAACATTTCTTTTGTAAATACATACTTATTTACATAATTACACCCAGACTCAGGACAAATAGACACGTTCATGCACACAAATGTCTTTCCTGAGTGGGAATCGATTCGGCGCGAAAGGCAAGTATCTACCAACCAAGCCAACAAGTTCGTCAAAAGGTTATAATTGTATATCTACTTATATAATATATTATATACTAGCACTTCACCCGCAACTTCGTCCGTTCGTTCGTTCATTTAAAAACAAATACTAATTGTTAATAGACTAAACGTAGGGCAGTTACGATTTGTTTAAACCGTGATATTTTTCTTACTTAGAGAATTTGTATACCTGTCATAACTTCTAATCTAAAAGTCCAATCCGGAAAATTTAAAGTGGAATATACAAGAAGCACAAACTCTGTAAATGGATCAAGATAAATATCATGTGACGAACATCACCTCTATTCGATTCCACCCGTATTTGAACTTAATAATTGAAAAACAGTATTGTATGTGTTAACTATAATAGTTAGGCGTATACCACAGCCGTCGATCAACGATACTACTAGATAACGCGTCACGAATAAAAACAATACTCCAATGTGGCACTGACCATTAAATGAAGAATATGTAAAGGTTTAATAATTTCATATTAACTAATGGCTTTTATAGGCAACATTTTGATACCTTGGGTTACATTCTTCAATTTTAGGTAAGGATCTCAATTTAAAAAAAAATATATAATATAGGCTACCTACTGCCTATGTTACCGGGTAAACATGTAGCTTTCTAATGGTGAACGATTTTTAAAATCCGTAGAATCGTTTTGAGTTAAAACGTTACAAACCACCAAAAAAAAAAAAATTATTCTCTTTATAATATTAGTCTAGAACTAAATTTACACAATACTTACTTCGATAATATACTTCGTATTATCCAATCAACAAAAACGACTTTTATGAAAGAAATATGTTTATCGGCGCAAATATAATATAAATAATAAATGAATAAAAACGAACGAATGTACTAGTCTGCCCCACCACCGGCGCCTTATAAAAGGCGTGTGCACCAATGAGAGCGGCATTCGTTTGTCGGCGCTCAAGCTAGACGGACCTCAGTGTTACATTATTGTGTTACTTTGTTAAATTATAATGTGTTTTATTTATTAGTTATTGTTGTAGTTGTATTTATTTGTTATTGTTTCAGTTGTTTTTATTAGTTATTGTTGTAGGTGTATTTATTAGTTATTGTTGACTGGTTTAATTAAATAAGCATGGCTAATGAAGATGGTATTTTTCAATATAAGCAACCCTCTTCCTACATCAGAAGAGGGGATGAACCGACGCCATCAATCGATGCCTGGAAACTCCGCAACTATGGCTTCTTTAGCTAAAACGTTTAAGAATTCTGTACTGACGTAAAGGAATGGGTAAACCTAATGACAAGAACACAGCAAGAGTACAAATTGAAAGATCATGAAGTACGACTTAAGGATTTTTTTGATGATATTAAAGAAAGTGGTGTTATCAAGGATGACCGAACAGGCTGAAAAAGAATAAAATATGCGCGGGGTATATGTTCTGTAAGTATGCAGCGAATGCAGAAACCGTGAACATGGAATGGTAATATATATTAGATTATAGGAAGGGACACGTTCCGAGGTGAGAAAAAAAAGTAATAATAATTTAATAGAAGTTTTTGACCATATTGATTAGATGTTAAAGAACTTGCTTGGCAGTTTTTAAAAGCTCCTTCAGACTGATATTCAGCAGTGGTATTAGAGATTTGCCTCTTAAAAATAAGACTCCGTTTCATGTACAGATCAATTTTCATAGAGAAATCACAATGGCACATGGCCATTCTTGCCAATGCTTGATGGAGCTTCTTTTTCAATGGCTTGCGAATTTAACATTTCCTCCTAGTCGGTTTCAGTCAAATTGTCATCTTGCGATTCAAGCAACTCTTGAATGTCAATTGATTCTATCTGTTCGAATCCATCTTGTTATATTCCATTCTTAATTTCGGTAATGTTTACAGTTAAAGTTTCAAGACGTAACCGATCAAGCATTCCTATTTTCACTTTTGTGTTTGTAGTTAGGTCTGTTTTACCATTTGTCTGATTATATCCGCGAATAAATAAATCTTTAGCCGCGAATGTAGGAATTGGTTCGCCATCGTTTTAATCCGCGAATAGTGAAAACGCGAGTAAAGGAAGCGTAAATAACGAGCTTTACTTTACGATATGAATTTCGTCGAATCAAGGACCGCGACCGATCAAGGTATGTCATGAGCAACTAAGAACCGCTCCATAATTTGGAGTCCACAGTGACGTGGCCGTATCGGCGAAGTGTAAGACATTGGAGACAAGTGAATAATCCTGGGTTCAATTCCCAGGTCAGGCCAATAAATTGTTATTGAGGTTTTCTTTCCAAATTTCTTAGTAGCAGCCTGGAGTCTGAAAGCTGGAGGTGTGTACATTGCCGTGGCCGAAATCGGACAGGAGGACCTTATCGTATAATGTGAGTTCCCAATTTTTAGACATAATAAAATAATTGCGTGAAGTTAATTAGGATTTAAAATGTGATCATTATATGTGAGACGACTACCAAAATTAGCGCCGAGGCTATGAGGTTGTCGTATTTATTGTTTTACTAAGAACCAACCAAAATTAGCGCTGAGGCTATGAGGTTGACATATTTACTATTTCAGGAGAGTCTAACCAAAATTAGCGCTGAGGCTATGAGGTTGACATATTTACTATTTCACGAGAGTCTAACCAAAATTAGCGCTGAGGCTATGAGGTTGACATATTAACTATTTCACGAGAGTCTAACCAAAATTAGCGCTGAGGCTATGAGGTTGACATATTAACTATTTCACGAGAGTCTAACCAAAATTAGCGCTGAGGCTATGAGGTTGACATATTAACTATTTCACGAGAGTCTAACCGAAATTAACGCTGAGGCTATGAGGTTGACATTTTAACTATTTCAGGTTTGTCTAACCAAAATTAGCGCTGAGGCTATGAGGTTGACATATTTACTTATTCAGGAGTGTCTAACCAAAATTAGCGCTGAGGCTATGAGGTTGACATATTTACTAATTCAGGAGCGTCTAACCAAAATTAGCGCTGAGGCTATGAGGTTAGCACCCTCGGAAACATAAAATGATTAACATTTCTTTTAAGATTACTTTCTGTAGACGCAGGGACGCGTCTATCATCAGAATGGCCGTATCGGCGCAAATATAATATAAATAATAAATGAATAAAAACGAACGAATGTACTAGTCTGCCCCACCACCGGCGCCTTATAAAAGGCGTGTGCACCAATGAGAGCGGCATTCGTTTGTCGGCGCTCAAGCTAGACGGACCTCAGTGTTACATTATTGTGTTACTTTGTTAAATTATAATGTGTTTTATTTATTAGTTATTGTTGTAGTTGTATTTATTTGTTATTGTTTCAGTTGTTTTTATTAGTTATTGTTGTAGGTGTATTTATTAGTTATTGTTGACTGGTTTAATTAAATAAGCATGGCTAATGAAGATGGTATTTTCAATATAAGCAACCCTCTTCCTACATGTTTGCCAAATCGTATTAACATAAACTAAGAATGTTTTATCTAACTTCGCAAATCATTATTTAATATTTAAACACGCTGCAGTGCAAGAAATTTTAAATTACATGTCTACCAAGTGAAATGAATTTTTCACACAAACTTACCCTCAGGAACCTCGAGGCTCGAGCCTACTATACTTTAAACGGTCAATGCTCGCTCTATATCCCGACAGTTTTCATTCCGGAACGGTATTTCAAAGGGTTTAACTAAGATGCCGCTGGCTGAGGTCAATGTACCAACATGTTCACAAAAAAATAGTGTGAATATTTTTTATGATGTAACCAAATAAATTAAGGTAAATGACTATAAAATTATATCTTAAAGGCGAGAATTATTCACCAAGTTTTATTACATTTTTATGATGTTTATCTACATTTTGCTTTTGATATTAGATTTGTTCTAATATAGATTTGTTGCAGTTATAATAAAATTATAAAAAAAATCTATGAATAAAATTTAAATTTTCAGGACACTTCTATACACCCCCACCGATCAATCGATCAATGAATAATGAAACACTAAAACTTAAAACGTTGTATTTTATATATGTAATAATACGTTGATAGTTGATACTATTATTTACAGTCAATAATTAAGTCCCTTTACTTTGAAACTAACACTTAGACTCACAGTGCTACTAAGTACTTGCTACGTACTTGCTATTATACTTATATTATAAAGGTTGATTTACACCGTAATATACATTTTCATACAAAAATGTAATTTTTTGGTAGCTTATAATAACGTTGCTCAGTAGTCACCTCACTAATATAATGTCTTCATAAATTCCATATTATACATTTTACGTAAATAAAAGAGTATGAACCTGTTATCTAATTGACCATGACAAAACAGTAACACTGTCTTTGATATAGGTACCTCGTCGTATTTTTCCGCACGTCACTCAGCTCCTAAGAGATCCGTTTACAATTACACGTTGATAAAAAAAAACTCGCCCACCGAGGGCTCCGTACATATTAAGGGTTGTGTTAATTTGTTAATTTTCAAAATTTTGAATTAAATAAGCAGGTAAGCGTAACAGGGCAAACTGTTAGTTTTGGTTAAGTACACCAACATTATTAGGTAGACTTATAAAAAAGGGAAAATATTTTTTTTCGTCTCTTACATAAAGACCCTGTTTTTTTATATATAATTACAAATGTATAGTTTTCAGATTTTTCCTTATACTTGTAGTATATGACAGTATTACTTGCCTAATTTCATAGTTCTAGGTCAACGGGAAATACCCTATACATTTTGATTTCCTTGAGTGTCGAAATATACGTTTTCTGAGGCATAAACGGCCGTATCTTTTTTTACGTTAACTTAGAAGATTGTTTTTTTCACAGCTTCAAGAGACCGTAGACTTGAGTATATCGTTTTAATTTCAACTCTATACCTCCACGCGTTCCCGAGATAGGTCTTGACACAACCCTAAAAAATATGTCGAGTATATAATATTATAGTATCAATCGATTGTAATTTGACGCTATTAATTTAATTAAATAAATATTTTCAATAAGTATTCATCAAATATGTCTACCTAGTATTTTATATTATTATGTAACTACTAAAAAAAATACATAATACCCTAAAGGTACATTTGTTTTATTTAAAAAAAAAAAACATAATATAGCAAAAAATATCAATCTGAAGACTGCGTAAGCATGACGCGATCCTTTTCATGAGGATTATGCAGAGGCACACGTGGACAGTTTTACGGTTATGTTAACAGGATTTATACTTACGAGTTGGAGCGAAATTTAAACAGATTAGCGTCGACCCGCGACCCTCGCCGGTCTTTATCTCACTACCCGTTCAGTTTTTCAGGATTATACAGCATTAATGTACGTTCATTTATCTGGAAAACAAATGGTTCGTATCTTTGTAAGTAACGATTTGTAATACAATTTTAATTTTCTACTAACTTTGTACTGCGACCTGTATTCATTAATTATATATTAATATCTGAATTAATCTTGAAGCAAAGACTTAAACAACATTGAATTGAAGGCGTTATCATTGGTCAGGATCTTGAATAATTTATGATATTCATTATGGATTCGCAATAATTACGTTTTGAATGTAGGCGAAGTTGTTATCAGAAGTTTGAGAGTAAAATTAATGTCGATTGTATTGATATAATTAGTTATGGTAGTACTATAAATTAAGAAACAGAGTTTGATATACATAATTGTTTGTTTATATCTACTTTTTCTTCTATTAGAATAGGCTATATTATGCATTATGATAATAACGTGATGTTTTATAAGACTTGATACATTTATTTTGAATGTACGTTGTGCATACCTATTTGACATTTGATTGATAAAATTATTTGTTTAGTGATTGATCTTTTTTTATTTACAAACGTTAATTTAAAAGTTCTTAACGGCTGTGACTGTTTGTGTTATTTTTGTCCTCCTAATATACAATATTAAGGATGTATAATTGATTTAATTAAAATATTGGTAAATGTATTATAGATAAAAGGCTATAATATTTATAACAGCAAAAAAACACCGAAATCGATGCAGTGGTTTAGCTCCAAACGAGAAATATCTATAATGCTGAAATCTCAAAAAACTTTTCATAGATATATTTCCAATAAACAGATTCAGCAATTAATAAATTTCCACACGTAACGAAACGAGTAAAATCAAACGCCATAAAAATATTCGTACGATTCAATACAAATATTGTTGTATATAAATTGAACTGAAAACAAAGTAGAAACTAGTATCTCTTTATTATTTGAAATTCTTAAAAACAGATCGAGCTTCACACTGCACTAGCTGGACAAAGACACGATTGAAAATTACTCTACCAGCACGAAAGTAACAGCTGTTGCTTAACATGTTATATATTTAAGTATATTATATATTTGTGACAAATAATTTCAACGGTTCTTCAAATGTGTTATTGGCGTCATTGAAGGTTAGCAATGCAAGTTAAATTACATTTTTGAACTAATCCTATTTTCGTATACTCGATTGAAGATTATTGGAAAATACTCGTTTATTGCGTTCAGATATTCTTCAATGGTGTCGAATGTAATCGGCCGTGACGCGTTTCGTGATCATTCCTTTGATGTTTTCGTTCGTAGAGGCATTTGAGCTCATTCTATTTTATTTCTTTGATCAATCTCGTTTACACACACACGAAGCATTTTTAAATTCGGATTATTTTATAATTCGATTGTTAAGCGTTATAGTCATTTCTGTTTATATATTTCTTTGCTCTAAGATATATATACCTATTACATTTTCGGATCGTGTACTTTTTAATACTGACGATTTTTCAGCCTTACAGAAAGGGAAATTAAATCAAAATAAAATTATAACGTAGCTTAAACTTACTGTCAGTGATATTTTCGTATTGCATAGTTTTTTTGTGATAACTTGAGTATATATGTAGGTATAAATTATAATTTATTTAAAATACATTTGTGTTATACCAATAGTAGTTTTCGTTTTATGTAAATTACATTTATGATTTACAGGTAAAGTACCTTTTGTACCTATAGGTACTGTTTTTTTATATTCCCAGGTGTAATCATCGATTCTTATAAATTATTAATAATAGAGGAAAAAGTAAACATATTTAAGCTTTAAGAAATAATAAAGCAACCTCAATTACCTCAGTGCCTAAGTTACTTGGTGGTAGAGCTTTGTGCAAGCTTGCCTGGGTAGGTACTCTACCATCCACTCATCAGATATTCTGCCGCAATACAGCAGTACTTGGTACTGTTGTGAGCGAGTGTAATTACAGGCATAAGAGACATAACATCAAAGTTCTCAAAGTTGGTGGCGCATTGCCGATGTAAGAGATCGTTAGCATCTCTTACAATGCCAATGTCCATGGGCGTTGGTGACCAATTACCATTAGGTGGCCCATATGCTTGTATGCCTACCAATACAAAAATTAAAAAAAACCTCAATTATGGTCTCAGTGAGAACTTGAATATTTGTTGAAATTGTAACAACCATGGGTCAGCGCAAAATTACGGTCCAACGTGAAACGTGACTGCGGTTTTGTCAAGCTGACGGTGTGCTTTGAGTATAATGCTGAGAAGGTCCAAATTCTTTTCAACAGCCATTGTTTTGTCAAAAATAATATAATAAGCATTACACTTGCCTGATTGTAAAGTAGGCTTGTATCACAGGTTTTACTATGAATTATTATTTAAAATATATATAATATGTATTTATTACTATTCCGATTGATATGGAAATTTTATATTTATTTAGTTTATAGCTTCATTTCGGAATTGTCGATATTGTAATGTGTTATTATGTTATAAACAACTTCATATGCCGACGAAGTCGGAAAATAGTCGATTCAGGCGCTTTCGAAGCGAACGTGAATGATCTGTAGGTCTCCAAAACGTCTACGGAAAAGTCATCGACAGCATTTACATGCAATATTGTATAAATAAAACAAAGTAGCCAGATTATGTTTAAAAAAACAACGGGTTGCACTTCGGGAGTGCCGGCAGAAGTGAAAACTTGAATATTAACGTTGTGCATTTTTGATATTTTGGAATGGTTAGGGAAACATTTTGCACGAATTGCTTTAATAAGGTATCAGACTATCAGTATAAAAGTACCTACTATCATTTATGTGATAAAATACAATATTAATTTATTGCGCTATCGAACACAAACATCACAATTTATATTACATTAAAAATTTGACACTTTAGAATCCGTCTTACGAATTTTCAATCAAGGTCACGTGACCTGACGCGAGCTTAACATTTTTTACCCATTACAAAAAAGTGCAAAACGCTGCAAAAGAAGATTTCACTTCAAAAATGGGAAAAACTAACAACACTAGTTTCATTTAATTGGAATTTTAAGGGATTTTTAATTCAACGCTTTTCTTGAATATTAGGTACGTTTATTTGCAGTAATTACCTTATTAAATTTAAGGAATAAAATAATTGCCAAGGGAAGGAGATCAAATAAGCTCCAATATGTTTTATTGGGTGGTCCACAGTACCTAATATAAGATTAAAGTAAAATGATGAAAGTTTTATTCTCGCAGAATTTATGTGATACAATTACAAACATAAATGTTGTGTTCAAAATGTTGACGTTAGGCGCTTCGCAAGTCCGGCTTGTTTCCTTGAAGCCGGGCTTACTCATTTAAACAGCTTTAAGAAACACATTAAGGTACTACTGACATTGTAAAACCACTGATATTTCGATAAAAATAATAACACACTTACAAATTCATTATTAATTTACATATAAATATATATAAAAATGTTGATCTATTATGCCAATGCTTTCCAAATACAAGAAGTATTAAATCTTCATTATTTACCGTAATATCTTATCAAATTGAAAATTATATTATACGAAGCTGGAGCTTCATAAAGATTATTTACTATCAAAGATTTGCAGCCATTTGCAGCGATTTGCAGCCATTATGTCAAATTTACCATCAAAGCAATTATATTAAATAAAGTAAAATATATGTATAGTTCTGGCTTCTGTTGTACGCCACAAAGGCGTTGTATGGGAGAACTGCCAGTATAATCGTATATTCCCGGGCTGCTCATGAATCAAGAGACTAACGCGATTTATTGCCCGGGATCCACGTGCGCCCAACTCTTTATTACCTTTGCCACACCAAAACGATATATTGTAATGAATATTTAAACAAATACTTCCGCAGTTTTGTCAGCGATAATCAAAATCTGGAAAACAACATGTCATATAATATTATGCAAATAACAAAAATAAATTATAATGATTCACATACATAAGTAGGGCTCGTCTTAATCTTTAATACTACTTTTCACCGACTTTGCCCTCATGTGTGTGTATGGTTTGCAGGTTCTGGGTACCTGACCTTATGACGTTTGCTGAACCCCGCCCCCTGACATCATTTATGAAAAAAAACATGATTATCGTTTGAGAAGCTAAGACAGTCATGAACAAACAAAATTACTTTCGTAATTTTATAAATTTAGTTAGGATGAAATACATAAATAAAAGATATTTTGACTGTAAACTAATTATTTTAGTAGAATTCAAGTATCGGATCATTTATTGCCATTATTATGATATTCTAATTTTAATACCTATAAAAATGTAATATTACCTACTCTACCAATTGTATTGTGTAAGACTATGGTGGTAGATAGGAAGGAGCTATTCGACAGATGCCTCAAATAGGTCCTTCTCATCATAATTTTACGTTAAACAAAATCCAGATTACAAACTCATAAAAACCGTTATAAAACTGACAAAAAAAATCAATATATATATTTTTTTAATTATAAGAACGAATGCATATAAATTCAAATATACAAGTTTCAGATATAAATAAGCAAAAATTGAACGAAAGTTATTAATTTTAGTACCTATTTAGTAGTACTTCTTCAAGGTACAGGCGTTAGAATGTAGTCTAAATTATGCCAATATAAATAAATAAAATCTAGGCCTTTGACTGTATGCCAAGGATTCGATTTTATTTTTATAGAATACTCGGAACTAAATAATATAGTAACATCGTACTTATTAATATAAAAAGCCTAACAAAGAAATAAAAAAAACTCTTTTTATTTAAATTTTGGGAAATATACAAAATTAATACATTATAATTTGTAATTTCATGGAAGATGTAGTCTGTAACAAACTTTATTGTTATCAACTTAGTTCAGGAAATGTCTACACTACGTTTAATCCGTTCCTATTTCAATAAATTAGCTAGAAAGCTTCGGTATAAGAGGAAGAGTAAGGATTAGGTATCTATCGGACAGATTCCAGTGTTATATTGGCTTAAGTAGTAATTTGTTGGTCACTCGTTGTGTGCCTAATAAGGTACTAATCAGGTGAATCCCTATTGATTTTCTTACTCGTATTCAACTGAACTTGTATCAAATAATGTTAAATGTAGAAAATAGGACATAATATTACTCCGCCTCGTTTCTTTCTTTTCTTCCGTTTTCTTTATAACCAAAAGGCATCATCTTAAAAATCTTTTAAATCATATACCAATCCCAACTACATTTTTATTTAAATATCTTACATCATGCGTTCATGCGCCAATTGCTCTAAGTTTGTAATTTGTATCAGGACAAAGCGTCGAGGCCGCAAGCGAAGAGGCGCAGAGTAGCACGTTTAATCCACTCCCCGAATAACCCAACCCTGCTTAATCGAGGTTCTACTGTATTACTACTTTTTTTTTTTTTTTTTTTTTTTTTTTTTTTTTTTTTTTTTTCGCTGTGGAAATGCATTTACGCATACCCCCCGCAAGGTGAAAAGCGGGGGGTTATGTGGGACTCGACGGCTGAAGTGCAAGGCCGTAATACCCACTAAAACCACAGCGTATACTTCACCGCCTTTATGGGGGTGCCAAGGGATCGCGTGAGCATTCTACCCTGACACCCCGACGGATAGCCCGAAGGCTACAAGCTCCTTGGCGGCGGATGAAGGTGTTGGGCTCCGCCGCCAAAAAACACCCTGACGGCCGCAGAGGATAGGGAGGACGGCAACCTGACAACACCGCATCTCCTCTTCCTCTGCGGCCCCACCGCAACGCAACATATGGTGCGCCCCCATTCGGTCGCGGGAGATAGGGCGCGCGGCAACGCAACACCGACACGCCTCTCCTCCCGCGACCGCTCCCGGCTACAGGGGATGGACAGAACCATCCCCCACAGCGACACACCCAGCGGCCGCAGAGGACAGGGAGGACGGCAACCTGACAACACCGCATCTCCTCTTCCTCTGCGGCCCCACCGCAACGCAACATGGTGCGCCCCCATTTGGTCGCGGGAGATAGGGCGCGCGGCAACGCAACACCGACACGCCTCTCCTCCCGCGATCACTCCCGACTGTGAGGGACAGACAGAACTGTCCCCCGCACCCGCTCCCTGGGCGCATCCAACGCAAGCCTCCTCCTGAGGCCCACGAGGAGCGCCCCACGTCCGGGATCCCTCTTAGCTTCCCCGTGGCCGACCTTACCACGGGTACTGAGCCCCCCCACCACGACAAGGTGGAGATCCCACGCGGGGGGGTATTACTACTTACCTCAATAAGATTTACATTATAAATTATTATTTCAACATCTAAAACCAACTAAAGCGAAAGAGACAATGAGTATGGTTTGCTTTATTAGTTTGTTTATTCAAGTAGCAACACTGATTTCGTCTTCAAGATAAATTATGACAGTGACAGTCGTTTGTTGTTTTTATTTTATAGCTATAAGGCTAAAATATTTATTATGTGTGTAATGGTTGTTAATTTTTATTTCGTAGTAATTGCCATTTGCCATAAAATGAAAATATCTTTGTATAGAATATAGACTATATATAAGTTACTGTTTTTATTACATTCATAGTATAAATATGAATTCTGTTGGTGAAGTATGGACATGGGTAAATAGTAATATTTATTTAATGTAATTATGTTGTTCATCACCAAAATGACCTTTAACATTACACTTAACTTTCAGGGCGCTAATTCTCATGGGCAATTGGGTCTCGATCTAACAAATGAACAAGTAGAGAAGCTTACTAAATTGCAAACAGAATTTTATGACAAGATTAAGCAAATAGCCTGTGGTGGCGCACATTCCGTCTTATTAGACAGCCAAGGAAAACTTTTTTCGTGCGGGTGGAATTCTAAAAAACAGCTGGGACACAAAACAGAAGTATACTCATTTAGTCGCATATGGCGTTTAAGTGGCATTACATTTACAAATATAGCATGTGGTTGGGACTTTAGTTGTGGTGTCACAGATGAACATTACTTATTTGTGTGGGGCTCTAATAGTCATGGTCAGCTAGGCTTACCAAAGGATCATTTTGGAGAATCTGTGGAACCCGTAAGACTTCAAGTTAATGTGTGCGCAATTTCAATGGGTCTGAGACATACAGCCATGATTAATTCTAAAGGAGAGGTTTGGACAACTGGTTGTGGCAGGCATGGCCAACTGGGATTAGGTGAAGACATTTTAAGTTCAGATAGATTCCAAAGAGTACCTAAATTAAGCAAAATATCCCATATTGCTTGTGGACAGAATCATACAGTGGGATGGTGCTCTGAGGAAAATGCTTTGTATGTTTGGGG
Organism: Nymphalis c-album; assembly: GCA_963151315.1. NCBI lineage: Eukaryota > Metazoa > Arthropoda > Insecta > Lepidoptera > Nymphalidae > Nymphalis > Nymphalis c-album. The sequence goes on along the minus strand of OY720590.1, from coordinate 4,339,186 downwards.
TGATAACAGACATGGCCAGTTATTACTTAATTCTCAAGAATATAAGAAAATATTTATACCACAAAAAATAGATATAAGTGTAAAAAAAGAAGTTAAAAAGCTTTTAAGTGGTTGGACTAATGTTTTATTATGGTTGGAAGATGGCTCATTGCTTACATGGGGAAGAAACAATAAAGCACAACTAGGGACAGATGCTGAATTTTCTGGAAAGATATTTAACATTAAATTGCCAGGTATCTTATTTTCATATGATATCAATATTCATGTAAGGATATATTTATAATAAAGATACCTAATATCTTACTTATAAATGATATATTTTTTTAAATTTATTACTCATTTCATTAGTATTTTTTATCTTTCAGATAAAAAAAAGTTTATAGTATTATTTTATCTTTCAGATAACAGGCAAGTACAGGATGTCGCATTAGGTTCGGAACATACCATATGCTTAGCAACTGACAAAACAGTTTGGGCTTGGGGCTGGAATGAACATGCAAACACAGGATTACCCTGTACTGAAGAATTTATAAGATGTCCTACTCAAGTACCAATTGAAACAAAGTCAAAAATAATACAAATATTTGCCGGGGGTGCCCATAACTTTGTTGTAGCAGATAATGATTTAGAATTAAATAATTAAAGCAGTTAACACATATTAATATATAATTAAGTTGTACATATCTATGTAGTATGTTATGCAATGGTGCTATATCAATTTTGTTTTTAGATTAAATATTATAATATAGTACTTTATATTTATGGTGATAAATAAAAAGTGACCCTTGCAATGCATTTTTGTAATATGGTACATTGATGGTACTATGTCTGAAATCTTCATGCACGAATCAACAATAGCTTGGTTAAATTTCAACTTAGTTGAATGTTTAATGTATGCATATGATGCACAGAAAGAAACAATATTGTATTCTTAGATAAATAGTAATTATTTCAATTGATCGTAATTATTACCTTCAGTAAATTATAATTTAAATGATTACCTATATACATGAACATTAAAGAGATCAAATCAAAGTCAACATTAACTTTATTCAAAACTGATTTTTACCAACACTTGAATATACAGTTATCATAAGTCTAACTTACTATTGTTTACTGTGTTTCAATATTAACAAGTGCTGTGATTTTGTTCATAATTATAATTAGAAATAATAAAGTATTAATATATCAAAGGGGTATTTTAACTGTAATATATTTAAACATTTTTAATTCCACAATGAATCCTTTTTTATCATAGGATAAGATGGTTGGAATTCTGAAATTAAGAACTTTAAGAGTTTTGAGACATGAATAAGTGAGAGATTACTTAATCAGTAAATTTGTTTTTACAATTGTGTCTAGTTGAACTGAATACATTCAACTATGTATAGTATATAAAAAATATATAATCAAATTTAAAAAATATTTTTGCAATAAATAGCGTACCTATTGAGAAATATACAGTCTGTGTGTCAGTTTACAGTAAATGAGGTTATATACAGTCTATATAACAACACGAGGGCCGAGCAGTAGCTATAGTGAAAATGAAAATTTGATTCATTAAAAATTTGGCCCATTTTTCTTTTATTTCTATTCACTTCATGAAATGAGAATCTTTTGAACTGTAAACTTTGTTGGATTAAAGAGTCTCGAAAATTCAGTTAGTCCGTCGGTTAAGTACCGGTAGTTGGTATTACTAACTTATAATAGTTGTGAACTCTTTGAAGGTGTGTGAGACGACTATATAAATATTAATTCTAATTAAAAAAATATATAGGTAATTAGTTCGTCTTCAAAGATTTATTCGGATATTCGAGGGAAATATTTGTATTTAAAAACGAATTGTTCAAATATGCGATATTTAAAATAAATACATTTATAATGTAATGATTGTGGGTATTGCACGTACATTATAAGTAAGTAAGTATAACTTTGATTTGTTGTAGATTTTTTTAATCTATCTATACTCCGTAATTATAATGACAATTAGCAGTCTCTCGCTTTCGGCAGTACGCCGAGATAACGAAGGTTTTTACAGGGCTTTACTTTGGTTCTAGCATACCTAGGCCATACTTTATCCAGAAATAATTAGTATTTTTTTAAATCCAAATTTTAGGAGTAGATTTTGGTTCTTGCCCATATTTGTATCCGTGATCGTCTGTTAAATTTACGTATTAATATAAAGTGCAATAGTATCTGTTCAATATAACAAGAAAAACACATTTTCGTTTTAACTTTTAACTAAAATCAATTAGGTATGTAAACAATAAAAAATCTATGTCGCCCATCGTCCATATACGAGTAACGTCGTAATTCAATGTAGCTCCGATATGCAAACTTGGCTAATGAAGTTTAGTTAAGCCGGCTCGTACGATCCAATCTCCCGCTAGGCCTAATTCCCTCGACGTAACGCTAACTGGATAAGATCTACCAACAGGTATGTTCAGAATATACTGAATAATAAGTTTCATGTTCGATGTACAATTAATTTTGAGATAAACATATCGTCGTTATTTATTTTTCTAAGAAAACAAACAAACCTTAATATTTTACGTATAAGTTTTCTTTTTTATTAATTCTCTACCATAACTAGGTAAATAACCGTAAAGCATATAAATATATTTAATTTCAATTTACCAGCATTATTATCTATTTAACTACACAATCTTTATTTAAATCGTCTACCTTATTTCAAGAATAAATTAAATTTTTAAAATTAAGTTATTGAATATTAAAATTATAAGACTTTTAGTCTTACTTTTTAAATGTTGCAATACGAATATAAAATATAGTCTACTAAATAAGTTTAATAACAATGTCATTTCCAGCAGACAGATATATTAGGTAGGTATGTGTCTGGCGTTTCGGATATTGCAATTTCCCAGCGCGCACGCCCACTGCACCCTTCCATCTCGCTGCCCATCGCTGCAGCAACACTTGACGTTCATAAAACAATTCTCGCTGGAGCCATTCTTGTGCTTCTAAGTTGGAGTATTCATTACGATTGGAGTATTCGTTCATATCGAGAAAATAAAAATAGACTTACCCACCGTATCAAAACACAAAATAATGTAGGCAGTTTTACTGTTTCAAATAAAATAATTAAGACTTTCGAGATATATAATTTAACCGTCGTCGTTAAAAATAATGGAGCATCTACTAATATGTAACTGAAATCTACACCCGCGAAGCTTCGCTTTCACCTAGTTGGTAACCTATACCTAAGTAAGTCAGTATAAAAGGAGAGTATCAAGAGTATGAAAAGCAGTTTTTGGGCTGAGATAACAAATTCAAATCTTTAAATAATTCCTCATTTCGGCACTACAAAATAATTGTTAGATATACATGTTTTTTATGTTAATAAATTAAAATTATTATTATTATAAATGTCTATTTACCACGTGGAAAAAGTTCATTACATGGATACCTATTGAATAACATTACAAACATAATAATCATATCCTCTTAATGGATAATCCAATAATAATTTTGAATAGATACCTACGATGTTTTTAAAACCAGCTGCGCCGATAAGGTAACAACTCACGTTGCTTATTATCTTATGTTTTATATATAACATGTCTATTATTATTAACAATAATGAAAATAACAATTTAAGAATTCCTTCGTAATTTTATAAATACAAATGAAATGAAAATAAATTATATATATCATTAAAAAAATTGGAAATTATATATATTTAGATTAATAGAAATAAGTTCAAATAGATTTAGTACAATAAAACCATTAATTAGGTACTTAAGGATATTTTAAGTAGCACTAAAATTTGACCTTGTATACTCTTGGCAGTCTCAAGATTCGGAAATTAAAATAAAGTATCCGATTGCATCCCCGAAGTAAGTAAGTAAGGAATTCATACAAAAAGGATATTTGCCGAGCCAGTCAGCGAACATTCTCGCTCAGCACCTAAGACGCAAAACGTGACTTCGCTCATAAATGCCGAAAATGACTTATTATAATAAATTGCAAAGTCTGAACTGGATTCATATAAGTATTTGACATATTCGAAAAAGAAAATTTACTACATTTATGTTTTAATTTATTACTTGCAATATTTCACTCAGCTTTGTTTTTTTTAAACTGATTACGTACGTACTTATACTATTAAGTAGATACTACTTTTTTACTTAATAATATTACATTATGTAATGGCCAAGGATAAAATAATAATAATGAAATATAGTAGAGTTCGAAAACCATTTTTATGACTGCGTTAATTTTTATGGGTAGGCTAAAAGTTAAGAGGTCATTTCTGTTAGACAGTATTTTCTTATCTGAACAAAATTGCCAAAATTATGAGATTTTGTTTGACAGGACACTGTATAATATGGTTAGGTACTAGATTATATAATGAACACTCTGTATTAAGTTTTCGAAGTTGTATCTCTAATATTTTTAATTATTACTTTGACACGTTTTAAAACATGTATTTTGAACTAATAAGATGTATATGTATCGACATATTATATTGGGTACATTTCGACAGATTTATACATCACAGACTTTCGAAAGATGTCTTATTAGGTATTGACTAATGGGCACTCAAATTTAGCCAAGGGAAACAATAGCAGACTCCAAAGAAATTTTATTTATAGACGTCACGTTTATTTACTGCAGCGATATTATTTTATGGAAGAGTGCAGTGTGAATAGCTACATTCGAAGCACCTTAGAACGAATGTATTTTCAAATTAATATCGATTGGTTTTGTTTCAATATATCTTGAGCAAAGACAATACAATTCACTATTACTGCGCAATTACGGTAATAATAAATACATTATTACCTTCTTCCCTCGAGTGCATAATTTTAAATTAATTATATTATACAACATTTTAATGTTATAGCTTCATTATCATTTGAACTACATCCAATAGTAATGTGATTTTTCAATATTAATATTTTTTTTTTCTTTAATATATATTTTTTTATCTTAGCTTTTTCTTATAAACAATATTGAAGTTTAAGTAAATAATAAAAATAATAACCGAACATTACCACGAGAAACTATAATCGAATTCCTAGTTACTAGTTCTAGTTCACAACTTGTATAAGATAAATGGTCAACTTTGTAAATTGTTGCCTTGTCGGCAATATAGCTACGCCACATATCTTCGAAAAGACTAAAAATAAAAATTCAAGTATAAAAATAAAAATCAACCATTTCACAATAAGGATAAACTTCTGTAATTGTCAAAATGTGAATCCTATCTGTGAAGTTGAAATTTAATGTCTATTATACTTTTATGCGAGGTTCCTTAAAAGGAAAAGTTCGTAAACGAGCGCGCATACATATCGCTATTAAGCTATCTTTACGAGCAGATTTTTCGACGGAAAAGTAATAATTTGGTTGATCTTAAAAATATATTCCCTTAATTAATTTGAATTAAAAGAAGAACAATTGATTCAAAAAACGTTTTGAAACATTTTTTACCTCCATTTTTTCATCTAAAATTCTACTACGTGATTGACGTCATGTTGAACCTTCGTGATGATGCAGCCCATTTATCATATAATTGAGTTACCCCGCTCGTAATTTTATTCGATGTGACTACCGTTTGCAGTTACACTGAATTTTTGTAATTTTAAAAAATGTTGTCCACATTATTGACTAAAAAATATCTTACGCTAAACCTTTATCTATGAATCTGAAATACATATTGATTGATGATCTTTCTACTTAGAAATAAAAGTCATAGGAATTTAATACAAAATAACATGATTTACTTAATAAAAATATTGAAACGAATAACCTATTTCATCAATAAGGGAGACGTTTTTACCTAGCCCTCGCCGATACTAAATATTTAAATATGCCGCAGTGCGCGAAGTCTTAAATAAAACATGTCTGCAAGCGAAATGAATTTTTCACGTTGACTGGCCCTCAGAAAGCTCGTACGCCTCCTGCAATTTAACCGGTCAACGCTCGCTCTACATCTCGACATTCATTCCGGCACGATTTTTAAAGGGCTTAACTAAGATGCTGCATGAGGTCAATGACCAACATAAATTATAATAGAAAAGGATTGGAGAGGAAAACGGTAATTATTATTGTATAATGAGGTTGTATATAAATGTCTAAATACACTGAATATACTCTCACATTTTTAGCATTTATATTTCAAAAATGTGGCGTGTGTGGTTTGTGGATGGCGCGTGCGTTTTGATAGACAGCCAAAGCGGCGTAAAGATATTTATTTATATAATCTGTCGGTTTTATTAATACTTAATTTAAGACACGTTAGTTTTTTTTTTTTTTTTTATTGCATAGGAAGGCGGACGAGCATATGGGCCACCTGATGGTAAGTGGTCACCTACCCAGACGAGCTTGCACAAAGCTCTACCACCAAGTGATAGTTACATTTTTTTAGCATATTAAGGTGGACGAGCGTATGGGCCACCTGATGGTAAGTGGTTACCCATAGACATAGGCATTGTAAGAGATGTTAACCATCGCTTACATCGACAATGCGCCACCAGCCTTGGGAACTAACATATTATTTCCCTTGTGCCTGTATTTACACTGGCTCACTCACCCTTCAAACTGGAACACAACAATACAAAGGACTGCTGTTTTGCGGTAGAATATCAATTATATTAATATAATATAATTATAGTACAGGCCATATGATATCATGTTTATTATTACAGTGCGAACAAGCATTTTAAATTTTTAAATAATTTAATTACCCTCCATGATAGTTTTCAAATTAGTAAAATTAAAATATTGGTAAAACAAGAACAGGACGAATGTTTTACATTAAATTTTATTATCTTCATTTCGAATACAAGACCTTGTTGTTATGCTTAGTAATACAAATTAAAACATTACAACTTACTCGAAATATACCAATGCATACATATTTTTATTATTAAAACTGCCAAGAACTCTGTTACTAGAATATCTAACAAAAAGTCATTTTCGTGACAGCATTAATCGTGATTTGCATTATTTTCCACGAAGATAAAGAGTTCTCTGCCTACCTAAAATGTAAATTCGTCGACGCTGGTATGCAAAGTTCACGCTTGATTTCCACGTATTTCCACGACCGAACGCGGGTCGAATTTTAAAATATTCGCTTGCTAATGAAATTTTACTTTAAAACGATATTTTTATTATTATTCTACATTAATCGTTATAAAGTTTATACGAACTATTAATATTTTTAATTATTATATTGAGCCATTTATTAATAAGGAACCTATTCATCTTATTGAAAAATAAAATCCGTTTCAATAAGTACATAAAAAGTAAAAGTATTTGCATTTGATCTCTTTAACAAAAGAGCTAGTATTAAAATTGTATAATAAAGAGATTGTTTCACGAAAAAATCTTAAAGAAATTTTCCCATTTCATAACTTGCATTACGTAGTCCGTGAAAAGCTATTATATCAGTCGGGGAATCTTATTTCCGTTTGAGGTAAAACGGACTTGGGTCGAACTGGGGACGGGAGTCGAGAACACTTGGGATGCTGAAAATGTGTTGTTGTCGGACAATACGAATACGAAAGAAAAAGTAATTGGTGTGGGTGTGATTCGTCGCACACTATCAACTTATCATTTGACTCAGAGACAATACCTTTACTTATTTATTTAGTTCATTTAATAAACAAAAATGTATATATTTTGTCCTTCACTTATTGATATTTATAATTACGTACTTATTCAATGGGTACAAGCCCCTGAACTTATAATAAAGTAATTTTAGAAAAAAGGTAAATCTAAATCATATTTAAGAACACTGTTCATAAACTTGCTTTCTCATATGTATATATACTCAAACCCAGAAATAAGCTATGTACTATCGGCTTCAGGGTTAGGAGAAGCGCACCTAAAACACGTCTGATAATAATAACCTCTAATTGGAAATTAAAAATTTAATTAATTTATAACCTATTTGAACAATCGATGTAGAGCTTTTGACTGCAAAAATTTATATTACCTAGGATAAAAAATACGACAAAGATGTGAAGTTTATCTCATCATATCTAACTCTGAGTCCTACAACTATTTACAATACGATGTAAGTATATTTTTATAATCACTCAATGTACACATAAGTATGTTCAATAAATTTCGTACTAATTTTATTAACTATGTTTATAACCATTTATTATGTGTTATAACAAATGTTTCTACCAACAGTAATAATATTCACGATCAGAAGATGAATGGTTAAAAAAAAGGTAAATATAAAGCGGGCCGAAAATAATGGCCGCAATTTTTTTTAATATATATTTTATTGCGATCGCAGAAAATGTTATAAGCGCTATTATTCGAATTCTATGTTTAAAAATTCTATATTAAAATAAACTAAGTTTTGAATTCCACTCTATTAATTATATAAGCAGCTTACCCACCCTCGTTTCACATAAATTATATGTTGGTAGCGCTTATCTCTGCTTAATTCCTCGGGGTCCAGTAATTACAGCTGTACTGTCTGGTAATCGTCCTAAGATTTGGTTACCTAAATTTTTTTAGCACGTTTCGGTCTTGAGATATTTCTACGCAGATTGAATATTTGGATTTTCTTTGAAATTATTTTTTTCCCTATAATACAATAAGTTTTATGAATATATAATTAAGTTATTATGTTTTAAATATTGGGTTGGTAACTAAGTGATTGGGGATTTTGACGACAAATGGATTTTACACTTTATGTTTATGAGTGTAAGGAGGTGTTTATCTACGAGTGCGTATCCATTTTGAATATATGTAATTCAAAAATGGATGTAATCAATTTTGTTGTAATTCGCCGCTAGATGGCACTGCAGGAATAATAATTACATAATATATTGGAACATACAAACAGGCAGTACCTAGTTTCGCTAGTATTATACTTATTTCTCAAACCATCATTACATATTGTCGAGGGATGCCATTCACTAAGAAATGGCCTATAGTATATCGTATTGTTTAAATATATTAAGGTCATTAACAATTTGACGCTTATTTGAATCGAATTTATGTTAATTGAAGCAAAATTCAAACAGATTAGGTTAGACCCACGTTGTATTTATCTCGATGGTTCTATAATTTTTCAGGATAATCCAGACTTAATGTTAGTCTATTTATTTGTTAAACGAATTACTCGTATTTTGGTTTACAAAATTAAGCATGACAATATTTATAGGAGTACTTTAACGTATAGTTATAGAGATTTTTTGGTATTAAGATTTATTTGAGCCACATGGTACAACGGTTAAACTACAAAACAAAAATATACAAAGAAACTGGATAATATATTTTTTATACAAAATCTGGCAGACCCTATTGTTTCGTTAACTAAGTTAACTTTGCATTATCTTCCTTGTTGCCATGATACGAAGTTTTTTTTAGTTAAAAACAAAAATTTTAACACAAGTCGATGTCAGCCAAGGAAACACCTTAATGTACTTTGCAATAATAATACGGGAATCCTTTAAAAACAAACAAAAACTTACACATTACAAATTGACTTTTATTCGCCTCGTTAAGTTGCGCGTGCGACACAAGCACATCTCAACTATAACTATGTATGTAGTTATAAACCCACCTTTGCTCACATCGACTCCAAAAATAAAAATAATTATCAACCACACAACACTATCGTACCTACCTACATATTGATGAGTAGAAAATAGTAAGTTAATTATCAAATTATGGAAGATTACGCAATTTTTTTTTACTTTTTAGTGCATATTAATTTGTTTTTCCTATGAAGTCGGTTTTTGTTTTGTTAAAATTTTTATTTATATCTATTCGTTTAGCGAGGTGTATTGCAACATGACAATGTAAATATAGTAATGTTTAAATTCCAAATCTTTTGTTTATTAGGACTTTTATAATAGAAGCAATTATTTATAACTTTTTAGTGCATATTAATTTGTTTTTCCTTTGAAGTCGGTTTTTGTTTTGTTAACATTTTTGTTTATTTTTCGATTTTTAGTGAATCACTAGTTAGTAGTTAGTACACTAACTAATTTGGTAGAATATGGGTAGACCTACTAAACGTGCTGCTCATATGAGACAGCGCCGTTTTTATTATTATTTATAATATGTATTAATCTAAAACAGTGAAACGTAAAGAAAAATGCATTTTGGTACTTAATTAATAAATATTAAGTTAAATGTATGAATATAAATTAACATTTTTTGATTAAATAGATTTAGTTGGTGGGGTGTTGGGCAGCCATAACATAATCAAATAGTTATTTCTAGTAATAATCTAATAAACATACAGTTTATTAAATTATTACTAGAAATAACTATATAATAACTAATTTAGAATGGTACAACACAACATATAGATGTTGTGTTGTACCATTCTAATGGTTTATTATGGTAGTGTACAACACAACTTACACAACCATAGAATATGACGGAATGTCTGTATATTAAAAAAAAGGGGAAGTATCTATATTACAATCAATATATAAATATACATAAATATAACATGTATATACGAGTACTTATATGATTTTTTTTTTATAAATATATGTATAGATTTTGAAAATTATATATATATATATATATATGTATATATATAAATAATTTTCTCATCAATATTAATTGGTCTCAACTTTTAGGAGATGTTCAATTACAAACATATGTACATATACATATATACTAATGCATACATGCATAACTAATATTATAAAGAGGAAAGATTTGATTTTTTATTACGATTTAACTCAAAAACTCGACCTTTCGACCGATTTTAAAAATTCTTTCACCATTAGAAAGCTACGTCGTAAATGAGTAACATAGGCTATATTATATTTTCAAAAAAATTATATCTCCCTACATAAAATGGAGCAATGTAACCCAAGGTATCAAACTGTTGCCTATAAAAGTAATTACTTAGCGTGCGCTGCGAAAACTATTGACAGTATATAAAAAAGTGTTCTATACAATAGTACTACAATTACTTGATCATAACGATGTTACGGTAGGTGACTGAAAAATCTGGATAGCCTATAAAAGATTCGGCCGAGTATCGTTAATTTGCTTCTAAGAATTGAAGAGTTCCGTTACTTTGTCATGGATCCCATAATCAGAATCTAACCAAACTGTCATCAAACTACAAGGGTAGTTTGATGACAGTTTGGAAGTACTCTTTCCAATAAAAAAAAATCATCGAAATCGTTTAGCGCGATATTGAGTTATTCGTCCATTTGTCGCGCACATACTTAATGCAAATTTACGACTTATATGGTTTTCTCATGGATACAATTGTCAAAACTGGACCAAAAAAAACGGAACATATGGGAAGCACCAGTTTTCAAGTAAAAAAAAATTATCAAAATCGATTCACCCAGTCCAAAGTTATGAGGTAACAATAATAATAAAAAAAAAACATACAGACGAATTGATAACCTTCGTCGGTTAAAAAATAGAATTAATAATATAATTATTTTTCATACAAATGTTGTATTTTCGGGAGTAGGCAACAAAAACATTTACAATAGAAATATATCTGTTTTTATTTATAAATATAAGTCAAAGGTTCGTAGCGTATCAAAATTATTGGAGCGTACAATCGATCAACGTTGTCGATGCCCATCACCGCTCATTCGAATATAACTTACTTTGCACACAAGACTACATGACAGAATATAGAAAATATTGAAATAAACATTTTCTATTTCAAATATTAAATCTCAGCACGTAAATTAAACATTTGTGTTTTAACAACAGAGACGTCGGACAAAAAAGCTCTTCCAGCGTTTTAAATATATACATACATAATTACATATCACCATATTTTCTCTGTTTAATCGCTCAAACATGCTCAATCTTGGTGAATATTTGTGAAATATTCATGAACGTTATATATAATGTTAACATTTCCATAAATAATTCGCAAACATTTAACATTTTAAGTTATGAGTTATGGTAGTAGAGAAGCGCTTACCTGCTAGGGAAAAAATAGGCTTACTCATTAGCCTAGTTTTTAACGTACAGTCGTCTCTTTTGTTCTCAGCGTAAATAATTCAGGAAATGAGGTTAATTTTATAGACCTTTGTTTGAGACTCCATCTAAATTATATTAATTAATAATTGTTTGCAATGTTGTTGGTTCTCCACAATACCATGTTACTTAGTTATGATATTTATTTGTTGCTATTTATTTCTATCTATCTTTTTTTAATTCCATAATAATAATAAATTTTGATTTTTATTTAAGCTGTAATGAGTAAGAAATCAAAAACAAATTCAACAATTTCATACATTCGAACTATGATTCCTCCGTATTAATTTTTGTAGCCTTCCTACAATTCGTTAATTACAATAAACGTTCCGTACATTACGACGGTCGTAAATTGAATCCCACAATCCCGAAGTTCCACCGCAAACTTGCTAACTGTAACATGGTTACGAGTGGTGTAGACGTGAGACATTTTTAAATTTAATAAGGCAGTCGTTTCACTACTGTGTCAACCACTATACACAAAAATACCAAATATAAGCAAAGCATAAATAATTTAAAGTTACTAACCGTATTGAAAAACACACTACAAAACATACTACACACGTAAACTTGAGTGCGTGTGTGCTAATGAAAAAACACGTCCCGAGACAACATAAGTATTTAATATTAAAATAATAAAATACTACATAACATGCTAAAAACACTATGCTCTAATTATATTTTTATCACACTTTCAGTGTTTCTATGGGTATATATTTTACTACAATAGTTTTTTATATAAATACTAATATATCAAGTAAATTAAATATCTTAAAATATATTTTACATATGTGTATTGAAGTTATGCTCTAAATATTAAATAGCCTTGTTGCTAATTGTTAGTGAAAAATGTAATCCTGACTTTTATCTGCTCTTACCCTAACTTTAACATTATGCACTATTATGCTACGGCAGCATACACATAGTTACGCGAGTTGCAATGCTTTCAGCGAGGAGAGAAATACCTAGACAGGTGTATGAATGTTCATTCATATCACATGCAGGTGTAAACTTTATTTAAGAACGTAAACTTTAATATTGTCAGGGAAATTCACTCTATAATTTATATATTTTTCCTAAATTATGTAATCAGTTTTCATATTATGTTCTCGATACAAAGGGAGTTTGCATAATTAATTATATAATAACACAGACGTTTAATAAATATTTTTTATTAAAATATAATTCGTACTTTTTCGTTTTGAAAATTGACAGATTGAAAGAGACATATAGTTCAATCAATATTGTGCAAAAGTAGTTGTACGGATTTTAACAAAAGTTCGGAATTTTAAAGTTGTTTCCGTTCTCGTCAGTTTTTGTTATAATATTTATTTAAATTCTTTCATTAATTAATGTTAACGGTATTAATGATTTAAAAAGTAGTTTTTTTTTCAATATGCGATGTAAGTATTTGGAGGAAAGTTAAAAGTTGCTAGAAAAAAAATCACGAAATTTATCCATTCGATTTAATTATGCGGGTGATGCTGTAGGTTAGTTTTTTATAACGATAATGCTAAGCGCTGCCAAATTTTAAATCATCGTCCCTAAATCGAGCTCCGAAACTTAGGGATTATATAACTCATTCCTTTGACAAATTTACTAACGTTAACTTAATTTTATTAATATACGTTTACATTTAATATATATTAGGGTGCGTACTTTATAAAGACAATATGCGTTTTACTTATTGGGACTTCAATAGACCTTTTTGGATTAAGTGAGTGGAGTACCTAAACCTAAATTGCCTATAAAGTTAATCCACCTCTCATTCTAATTATAGTTAGCACTCCACTATCCTTAAGCCCTTTGATTAAGTTATTACTACTAATACTTGTGAATTAGATTGATAACGATTGTCTAATCAATCAATTACCATGACTTTAGATTATTAATATTAACAATCATAATTTGTTTTTGATGCTAAATCAGCTTTGTTAGCCTATTTTGTGCCCTTTGAGCTTATTATCGTGAATGTCTAACCCACGACAATAACAAATGTTTTTATTTTCTATATGATATTTATATTTTTATTTAGTCTTAAAACATTGGGGAAGTCGTGACTGGAATCACTGATAAGGGTTTCGTGATCGAAATACTAACAAGATACAAAATGACGGTTGAGACCGATTTTGTGCGACAATCTAGTATTTTTTTTTTAAGATTGCTTTCCTTGTATTCAAGAAATCAATCTAATTCTTTTTTTAAAAATTACGTTATAATATCATAAGAACAAGGATTATTTCTCAAAGTAAAACATTTGACATAAATAAAAAAAGAAATAGTAATAACAGCCTGTGAATGTCCCACTGCTGGGCTAAGGCCTCTTCTCCTCTTGTTGAAGAGAAGCTTTGGAGCTTATTCCACCACGCTGCTCCAATGCGGGTTAGTGGAATACACATGTGACAGAATTTCAGTGAAATTTGACACGTCATGCAGGTTTCCTCACGATGTTTTCCTTCACCGTTAAGCACGAGATGAATTATAATAACAAATTAAGCACATGAAATTCAGCGGTGCTTGCCGGGGTTTGAACCCACGATCATCGGTTAAGATTCACGAGGTCTTACCACTAGGCCATCTCGGCATCATTTGACATACCAGAACTTAACGCCAAACACATCAAACAAAATTTATTGTAATAATATTATGAATTTACGTCACAATTTCTTTCTAAATACACTGTGAAAAAATTGACTATTATGGTACAGATTGTATCATATTTTATAGGAAAATGTTTTATGCATCTATAGTAAGCGTTAAATTCAGGCAGTATTTGGCAACTTTATGTTTAAATATTCATTATTATTTACGGTTTATCATTTTCGTGTGGCAAAGGTAGTAAAAAGTTGGGCGCAAGTGGATCTCCGGCAATAAATCGCGTTAGTCTCGTGATTTATAGCTTGTCCGAGTAAATACGATTATGCCGCCAGTTTCATGTTACTCCTTGAACAGCATATGGTTGTTATAACTTTGATTTACATTTGTTGTAATTTATGACTTAAATGATGTAAGTAGATTTTTTAACAAATAAATTTATTACTTTTTTAATTGTGTTATATATAGTTGTAGTGGTCAAATACAAGGAATATTTTATGTATACAATCATTTTTTTCTAGTATCTAAGTTTTCTAATGAGTTGATGTTTGTTATATAGGTACTTACTTTGTTTCATATTGAGTTTGGAAACTTATGCGCTGTGCTATGTGTTAAATGTAAATGTTATGTTATGTGTATTTAAACACTTGAAAAATGAATACTTGAAAATACCTTCTTCGAAAGTTTTCAAAAATAGAAGTTGCGAATTATTTCAGTCAAAAGGCATCTTTATAATAACGAGTTTAATTTTGAACGCGCAATTAAAATTAGAATCTCATGAATCTCAAAACAGTTCATTTATTATTATAAATGTCACTTTACAATTTATATAAACATGTAAATCTAGAAACTTCATTTGGAACATAATTGTGTAAAAAAAAGTATTATTTTTAAAGGGAATGAAATGCAGCTGGGTCTGTGTATTTGAAATAGGAACTAGGTAAAATGAAAAAGGTCAAAAATCGGAATATAGTGAAGTCACGTTCCGAGTCGTTCGCGCTGAGCTCTCAGTGACTGACTCGGCAAATATCCATTTTGCAGCACCCTTGTTATAAGTTCCTTACTTGGCGCCTCGTAATGGATGTCACTTTATGTTTCTTTTTCATTTCAAAGTTTTTCATTTCATCAACGGAGTGGAACGTTTAACGCGGTTAATGCGCGGCCGTGGAGTGGAAACGCTGACCTCTTTAACCTAAAGGGTATACAATTTTATTTTTAGAATATTTTATTGACTTTAATATAAGCGCAGCAAACCGCAGCAGCGCTCTGCTGAGGATTATACTTATGTGATGCTCTAATTTTTTTTTGCATAGGTCATGCAATAGCTTCATTTTAATATTCTCTTGGTTATTGTTCGATTAATTAATCTAAAATGTATGTATGTATGTATGTATGTTTTATATATCGTTAAATGGACGGGCATAAATTGTGTTCTCAAAGTTTGGTGTCAGTGTAAGCAACAGTCGCCGAGATGGGACTTAAGTCCACGGGCGCGGCGCCGCTGGAATATAAACGCGAGTTGTGTATTTTATTCAAGAACAAAGAGTGCTGTCGGTAATGTGATGAATATTGAAGGCGTACGGCGGTTAAATAAAACACTGCGGCTAAAGGCTGAATATTACAGCGCCCTCGCAACCTCAGACCGACCCTCCGGCGATATAACAATGGCAGGACTGTGAATACATTATAAATATCATAAAGTACCTGTCTTTTTTATAATAACCATAATTTTGTGAAGTTAAAAGAGATCAAATAATAAGAGGATTTTTTTTAGGGTTTTTCTGAAACGTATTCATTTATGTAATTACATATACCCGTTTATATTTACATAACATATTTCACCGGTATATTTAATAAGTAGGTAATTATGTAAACCGCCTCGAAAGTTTTTTACCATTTATACAGAGTAAGCCGATTAATTTACGTGTTTACTTGAATTGTTTATTTACCAGTTCGGTTATTTTGTGAAACAATATTTAATCCTAGTAAGCAAATTAATTCTTATTTAAGTAAGGTTAGTTGAAAACGAGGTAATAGAAATCTAGGTATATAAAATACGTTTTATTTAAATTTATAGGAAACAAAGAATAGTACAGTACGCTTCTAACTCTATTTGCTACTCGTATATAACGTCATTGTTAGCAAGTTGAAATATCTCACTTTCCGCAAACTCATCAATAACCGTTTGTTTTTTACTGAAAGGAAAAGTACAGAGATTGATGGAAGGCACTTTAACTTAGTCGCGAGTGACATATAGGAAAGAAAGGTTGCAGCGATGAGTAACAAAATTGAAGGCTGGAGGTGGAAGGTGTGCTAGGAAATTACACAATTCGAAACGCCTGATGTACATCGTGTGTGATGGAAATTCTATCTACAAAATTTTATAAGATTTTTTAAATGAATTTATATTTTCTGAGGCGAAATGTGCAACCAGATTATAAAGAGATAAGACGTCTTTGCACATAGAGACGAGCAACTTAAGCTGTTAAGTAAGAGCGGTTAAAGCGGTCACTCACCCTTTAAACTGAAATACAGTAATACGTAGAATTGATGTTTGGCGGGATGGTCGTTATATGATGTGTGCTGATAAGTGGTGGCTACTGAAACATATATCTACCACAACTAAGATGAATATTGATTAATAAAAGTACTATTCAATTACGAAATTATTTTTTACACGATAAAAAAAATATTTATTATTGTTGTTAGTGGAGGCTTTACTATTAGTTTTGTCTAGCTTTTAGCACAATTAAGGTTGAGTTTTGATCGTCTGCGTTTGTAATAGTTTGTATTATGTCATATAAAATACTAATTCCTTCAAATTATTCGTACATGTCAAAAATATCAACTGGCATCCGTACACGTGCCACCTGACAGCAGACGAAGTTCTTATTATATTCCAAGCATTTATCATTGTCCGGTATTATCTTGTTCCACGGACAGGCTCTGCTTCTTATGCAAACGCCGCGGGCGTTGCCACATTTCACCCAAAAACCATCTGTGAACAAAAGCAAGTCAGTTGGTAGGGAAAAAATACCTTTCATATAATCAGATTATCATGATTTCGGAATATCATGCTCAAGTGAATATCCGATATTAATTTGAGTTTAATCTCGTAGTTAATTAAAAACAGTGTTATTAAACATAATATCAATTTGTGAACTTGTATTAAATTGTTTAAAAATTACATGAAAAACAGTCATTAACTTTATAGCAATGCTGTCGGCTTGAAGTTGTTCAAGTATGATTTTATATTTTAATATTTGGCCTGCAATGTGGTCTGCCTTCACTATTAAATTCACAGTTGATACCTGTTGACGTAGTATAGTCGTCACAATGATTTAATGGTACATACCTTTGTAATGAAAATAGATATTAATTGTAATGCAATTATGATACCTATAAAATCGAGATCTTCATTTATTAAAAAATTAGCTCGACATGAGTTCCGATTTCTTATTAAGTTTGTTTGTGACAAATATTAAGATATCAATAATTCGCAACTTATTTTTTTTTAATTGTTCTGCTATTTTGATCTAAGCCTGATGAAAATGGATATACCTTACACAAGTACACCTGCCTCGGATATATCATTAAAAACTGAAAAAGCTTTATAATTAATCGAATGAATTAATCACATCAGAATCAGTCACCGTTACTAAAACTACAACATTAGACTTTTCAAAATTCGAATTATTAATTTAATGTATATTATTTCATATAGGATAATAAGAAACTTACCTTGTCCCGAATGATAGTTAGAGGAACGTGAATGTCCTAAAAAGTTTCGTTTGTGATGCCTTAATTTTGAACTTATGGATATTTCAACGAAATTAATAAGGTATATTAAAATTAAGCAGAGATTTAAATTGAACGCGTTCATATTACTTGTATTTTATCGCAGAAGCGAATATTACGTACAATGATTTTTAAACGTCTAATCAAATTGAACACGATACTTTGATTAGAGTAATTTTATGATTACTGTATTCTAGAAGCAATATCCGTATAAATTAACAAGAAAAATTGAATACTAACGATATATATATCTCGAGTATTGAATCATTGTAAAATTAATTTAAAGTAATAGTAGTAATTATGTAAACTAGAAATCTAGATGAAAAAATATTTATAATTGTTACCTAAGTTTGCTAGTATACAAATGTATGTATGCAAATGTTTAACTTTTAGTTCCACATTTTTTTAAAGCCTGTAAGTATAAAACTTAGCCACGTCTCCTAACATATAGGTATGCCACAAGAGTTCTTACGTTCTAAGTTCGGAAATTGTCATTCTCTTCCTATTAACGAATTCTCAACGGACTAAAGAAATATATTAATTTTAAGTAAATTAATAAAAATGATTACTACATTCAGTTACCACATAAGAAAGGTACACGGAATCTTAATTAATTCTTTAACGGATTTCGTAAAATCAGTCCTTATTTCACAATTTGGCATTGCCGTTTGTCTGACGAAGGGATCTTTTTAATTTTTTCGCTTTTTGATTTATGTCGTACTATCCATCTATCTTGGAACCGATTTTCTGCCAACTTTATTGTAAAATTGGAAATATTATTAAGAGATATTAAGAGATCCTAGCTTATGAAACATACAACTTAATAGCTATTTTGTTTTACTAAAATGTCTGTTTCTATGCAAACACTATAACGTTATGAGAGTTTCAATGAGATAAAAATATACTTATCTCATTAATTTCAAGTACAGTATAGTCAATCTAAGACCAAATTATTTTAAAAGTATTTTCATGGTACTTTTAAATAGCATCGCTTCGTTTTATGCGGAAAGGCACTTCCCAAAATATATTGCCACTCAAGTCTCACATTTCAAGTGTAGCGCCACACTCAGTTCGCGGGGAACGCCTCCGGAACATTGTTTTGGATGAAACTTACAGATCACATATGAGCGTCACACTTCAGCTATCTATTCAATATTTTTGTTTTTTATATGTGATCATAAATACGACCAGATGAATAATTAAAACTTAGACGGGATGTTTTAGCAATGTACCTAATGAAAGTTAAAAATACATAATAACTGTTACTGACTACTATAATTATTTAATACATTGTTGAAATAGTTGAGATAATTATTTTCTTTATAATTTTGTAATAATCAAAACGTTCTTGGAAAACCTATATAAAATCAGAAGACATAATTTATATTTTTAATATATTCATATAAATAAAATATTCTTTTGAATAGAGTTTTTTTCGAAACCAACTAAAAATATTTCAAAGAATTTTACACAGTTCGTTCGGATAAACAGCTGCGGTACTAATGACTTGCGATGTCCTTTGCACGTCTCATTAAACAACATGTTCTGTTATAATTTAATTTTCTCTAATAATGGCTCCATTATGTAATTGGATTATCTTAAAATAAAACAAACTAAGGTTATACAAAATTAGACTTACCATCTACTTAGGATATAAATTCATTGCTATTCGAGCCCCACTGTGATAATAAGAAGACCATATGTGTCCAAAATGTAGTTATCAAAATATTACAAGAGACAATGTGCATGTGTTAGTATGTGTGTTCGACGCCAGAGAAAAAGTATGTAGGTACTAAATACAGCTGCACGAAGAGCAGACAAGGTGGGCCGATTGTATTCTAAAGTCTAAAGTATGTATATATACTTGTATAATAAGTTGGTATAATAATATAATAGGGCAATAATAAGGTGGTTCATGTGATCGTTCTCAACAACAACAAAAAATAAAGGTTTCTCAAAACTTCAAAAGATTAGTTAGGTTATTATCGCAATAAAATAGCAATATCACTAAACTAATAATTTTATATTTTAAGTTTGTAAGGAGTTAAGAAGTTTATCTTCTTTACAGGTTTATAACTGTTGGGCATTCGTGTAAAAGTCAAACACAAGATAAACACCTGTTATTTACAACTAATTAAGATCATAATTTCAAAGAGAATCCATACAAATAATTAAGCAGAAATATTTAATTTTCTTTTCATTAGCGTTCTTGATTAAAGTCAAGGACGTTTAATATTTTATACGTTATCTGTATTTTGTTTTCTGCTATTTAAACTTTTCCATAAAACCTTATATAAGAATGCTCTTCACTAAATACACATTCTATTTAAAAATATATTCAATTACAATTAGTGATGGTTTATTGATAATTAGCAAATTTTATTTTTACGTATTATGCTTATTAAGATTATATTTGATATAATTGTATAGTCTTAAATATGTACTAATAATACAAAGTTGGAGAATTTGTGTGTTTGAATGCACTAATCTAACAAACTTCACCAACAGACGATTAATATAATCCAAGTTTAATGCGGGTAAAACCGCGGGGCCAGCAAGCTAGCGCTTTATAATGATAAAATAGCCAACAGACATCAATATTACTATTACTGATACTGACTTATGATTGATATCGTTTTGATAGGGTTTCAAAACGAGATTATGAATAACATATCTATCTACATATCAATCTTAATACAGTTTGGTACATAGATATGTTGAGTTATTAATTTTCCTGATTTTTTATATCACTATAAATTAATATACATAAATGAATAGCAGGATCGTTAATGGTTTTATATATAAATTTTGAAATAATAGAGAAAATGATGTACGCTTTATCAAATTTTTAAACAATGTACCAAGTAACTATGTATGTAAGAAGTATTGTTATAAGGAATTTTCTCTCTCTGTATGGTGTAATTTGTTAAAAAATATTATTGTTAAGTTAAAAAAGAAATTGGGCTCGTCCGGGATTTGAACCCGGGACCTCTCGCACCCTAAGCGAAAATCATACCCCTAGACCAACGAGCCAACTGGCATTGAAATCGAAATATACAAACAGTTTTTTTTTATTATCTAGAGCTCACATTGTAGAGTCGTTTTTACTATTACTATTCAATATTTTCTTTATAAAATATTATTTACTTATCTTCTTAAAAATATAAACGCACAAAATGCTTTACATTTAAATTATATTTAATAATTTAAACTTACATGATGTCTTAATATTTTACTAACAGTTTTAATAAAAAATTAAGGTATAGAGAATTATAGACACTTATTTTTTTACACTTATATACTTAAATAATGTGTAAAAACATATTTTTACTTTATAATTTAATCATTATGTGAAGTCTTATTTCTTTTTAATAATAAATATTATTCAGATATTAAAAAAAGACGGGCTCGTCCGGGATTTGAACCCGGGACCTCTCGCACCCAAAGCGAGAATCATACCCCTAGACCAACGAGCCGCTTGGTGGTACCGTTGAAAATATAAATTATATTCATAAAAATGTCTTACGTAGATCATCGACCTCAATATTGTATGGAGTTGCGTCATCGTGAACCGGAATAATTCTTGTGAAATTTAGTCGAACGTGTCGATATTATGAGAATTACAAACGTGTGTCGCGTTAATCAAAATCATAATATTGAATATATTTTGATTTTTTACTTTGATTATCGCTATTAAGCATTTTTTAATTATAGTTAATTATAGTTATATTTAATGTTAATTTACAATAAAAGCGGAATGTATGTTTAACCAAGAAGAACAGGCAATGACCTCAATCAATAAACACAGACTTCTAATTAGTCCTTCTTTGTAAAAACATCCCAAACTGAACCTCCTTCTCCTTTATTATATACAATACACTGGAAAATCTCTTTTTGTATATAGAAGTTCAAAAATCCCAGTTCATTTCATATTTACTTCATGATTTTATTACGTCAATTAGCTTATAATTTTTAATTAGGTAGGTACACGTAATCTCTCATCAACGAGCTGTCTTATTTTCTTATTTCATTTTATGCTGAGATAACTAAACGATTCAATTTCGACCTAATTTATAAAAGAAATACAATTTAAATTCCATTCTTAATGTTTTTAAATTATAAAAATTATTATGATGTAAGGTTCTCATTTTATATTCACCTAAGTCTTGGTGATAGAATAGCAAATGGACCACCTGATGGTGAAGGTGGATACTATAAACTGTGTATGTTTATGCGCAGCCAAGAAGGGAGCCAAGTTGTTAATTCTCTTGTTCCTGTAATCATTTTCCCTCACTCACCCTTCAAGCTATTTTGTAGTAACATTTTATAGTAGAATATTAGGTGTACCTACTAAGTCACAGAGGTGACAAATAACTATCAGTTTTTAATTTCATAATAAAATATGAATTGGAATAAAAATGTTACTTATACGATAGATACTTAGAGATATAACAGGTTGAAAATATGTGTAGATATTACTGAGTACGACCTTGCATTTCTTAAAAAAATATTATAATTACTTTGAGTTTTGAAAACTTGGTAATTTTTTTTCATAGAACATTTAAGGATAAATATAACAATAAAATGCAAATACAAAATTCTCCATTGATATAATTATAGTAGAAGCAGGTATATCAAATCTTATGTAAAAGTATATCAAACCTAATATTTAGATATCAAACCTAATAAAATATTCAGTAGGTAATTCGTATGAAACTTCCCGTCGTGGCAACTACTACTAAAATATTTCATTTTAAACTTATACAAGTCTCAAGTTTTTATCTGCAAAGTATTAAAGTGCATAAGTTTATCTAAATGTAAGTTTTTTAATAAATCCAACGTAATAAATGTTACCGTTTTAAAATTTATTATACCAATTACCTTTACTAACCTACAATGATAAATAACACTTCGAAAATACAATTGCTATATGGTAATAAAAAGTTATAAGCTTTTAAAATATTAAAGATTTCTAGTAGTAACTTGAATTAAAAAAATACTAACAAAATACCTGTGGCGAGGAGAAAATCGATTCTCGTAAAGAATACAATATTGTTGTCTACCAAAATTGGTTGGGGTTGCTTGACACTATATGCGACCTTTTTATTTTGCACTCCACTTTTACGGGCAGCTATCAACGTAAAAACCTCGTAGTATTCTTTATCAAACATTTTTACGATGACACCACCATAACTATTAAATATATCAACGCTGAAAAATAAAAAGAATGGAGAAATAATAATATTAATATTATAGATAGGTTTGAGAATAGATACAAAATGTTGATTACCGCAAAGCGAGCTCGTAAAGCCTAGCCTATCTCACTCCAGACACGATGCATCGAAGTACATGTACAGCGGTTCATTTTATTTACACCGCAATCTTCCAGCGATGCAGCTCTATGAGGTTTTACGATATGTGTGTCGTAAATAATTTATGGAACGTTTAAAAATAGAAGAGTTACAATATTACGTTTTGCTAACTTACAGCTTACTACCTAACTTTCAAACGAATTTATACGGGATATTTATATTTGGACTAAGCTTACTTGTAAGTATTACACCAGAACTAATTCCACAAACCGACATAGAGGAGTAAACATTACGGTAGATGCGGTCGGAGCCTAGTTGATATTGTTCATAAATAATAAAAACTATTATCCAGCTCGGCAGCCATTTAATATATCAACACCAAATCTTTTACAACTCTTTTTCCCGCTTTTTTTAAAAGTCCGCGTTGCCAGCTTAAAAACATTAAAAGGCAATTAAATACCACTTAACAGAAAAATATTACGTCATACTTATTTATAAATTATAACAAAATCGATGAAATATGGGAAAACAAAAAACATAAATAAAATATACTATTAATATGAAATATTTATCAGTCTCCTTAATCACTAACTTTAGGTAGCTTGGATAGGCTTGTAACATAAGATAATAATTTCCTTAAGAGAAGCAAAGTTTTATTTATTTTGAGTTGATATTAATAATTTGCTTAGGTTTATAATAATAAGTCATTCAATGATAATGCTGCTTAATACGTAGATAATTAGTTTTATCGGTATTTTAATAAATGTGCAACATAACATAACAGGAATCTATTGTACAATATAATTATAACAAGCTATCGTTATTCTAAAATAATAGTATGATGGAGGTATCGCACCAACTATTTCGACAAAATTATTCCATCGCAGAACCATTAAATTGAATGTGGTCGTATGATGTATCAATGAGTAGCTATTGATATGCAATATACTGAATAGCAATACTAATCAAAATCTAGTTATCTGTAGCGTGATCATTCGAAACATTGATGCGAGTAGCTCACAATTGAATAGCCCTAGCTTAAATTAGACTATTGACATTCGTACTTGGTATTGTTTTTGGCTTTGTTAGCAAAATAATGAAATAAATAGCATTGTTATTGGCAACATTATTCTAATAAATGTTTTTTTTAAGAAGAATACAATCATTATGCTTTGTAATGTTTATCCTGAGAATTAAAAGCCATAATATAGGCTTACAGTGAGTTATTATTCTATAGTGAAACTTTAAAACTGAGGACCATGTAGGTTGAGTGAGCTCTTGACTTTCAAAACATTGCAAACAAGTTAAGGCGATAATCTTTGAAGCATTGTCGGGGTAAGGAATGCCTTTTATTAATTTATTAAAAACAAGAGCCCATCGGTAAGCCAGTCTATAAGGGATACAAGGACAAAACGACTTCAGCTTAGTAAAACGACGCATAGAAATTTTAAATAAATTCAATTACCTACTTTAAAATGCTGAACTGAGAGGAAACTTTAACTTACAGACAACTACACAGAATTTGTTCCTGTCTTACTGGACGCTAGCTGTTCGCCCGATTCATTCGTTATCTGTATTCCATTTCTTTCTCTTCATAATGAGCTGTTGTTTCAAGATGATTTCCGTTTTTATTGAATTGAGTGTAAAGAAAGATAAAAAAGTGAAGACTTTCTTTATTTCATAGTCATTAAAAATCAAATAAAATAGCAACATTTTATTTTTCCAAAGTCCATTTTTTGCTTTTTATATTCAGAGATTTAGATCAGTAAAAGATCTTTGGCAAATGCGACCGACTAGACAGAGCGAATACAGACATTTATTTTATATGCTCTTTCTGCTGAAGATGTATTTACTGACCGCTTCATGATTTTTTTAGTCGGTTGAACCAACAACAAATAACGTTATTTTCCAAACAAATCGTTGAATCAAGAAATTATTATACGAGTATAATACTTACGGCTATACCTACTAATAAAACTTTAGTAGGTGATTAGTTAAAACAATATTACGACTTTTTTCGAATGTCAAATAATAGAAACAGAAAGAACGAATCACTATTTAACTAAACAACCATTAAGCAACGTTTATAAATAAGGCTATCAAATATTAATAGCACCAAGTAAAAAATAAATTAGAAACTGACAAAATAATACATTTTGCATTTGCACGAGTAAGTGCAATGATAGTTTTTTTATACATTTTTTTATTAATACAAATACACAACGAACATTAACCTCCTTTTTCGAAGTCGTCGAATAATACATAGACGTGTTCCAATGAAAATGTAATAAAAACCACAATTGTAATATAACAATATTTCATCGAGAAGAGTATAAAACTGCCACAGAACAACAGACTGAAATAAAACTGCCGCTATGAAACAAAATTTTCAACATAAAATGGTTGAGTGGTTCTGTCGGAGTGCTCTTGAGCGCCGCAAATGAAATAACCCCTCTTGGTACCGAGTATCAATACTATACGGTGAATTGAAATTTTTATTTCTATCTGGAATTTAATGAACATTCGATCGCCTTAATTATGCGATTAATACTATTGTGTACTCATTTTTGTTTAAGCACTACTCAATTTTCATATTAAGTTGATCATATATTTTATATTGCTGTTTATATTTTATTTTGTGTTCATTTATATAAGGAAATATTGTATATACTAGGTGGTAGGGCTTTGGGCAAGTTTCTTTGGGTAGGTACCTGCATCAGATATTCTTCCACAATTCTTCCACCGCAGTACTTAATATTGTTGTGTTGCAGTTTGAATAGGGAGTGAGCTACTGTAACTACAGCACGAGGGATATAGCATCTTAATTCCTAAGATTGGTGACATTGACGATGCAAGGGATGACTAATATGTCTTATAACGCCAATGTCTATAGGCGGTGGTGGCCACTTTCCATTAGATAGGCAGATAGACCCATCCGTCTTAGGATGACGGAATAAATAAATACAAAATTTCCGCAAAATTGCAAACAATATGCTTTTCACAATATGGTTTTAACATAACAGTATTATAGTTAATTTGATTTTACTTATGTAAAGTCACTGATCCTTTTACACACGCGCGGATTAAAATGTTAATAAACATCAGTGGAAACGGAAGAGCTTTGTGTGTCAATTTATTATGCATTATGAAACCATTTCGCCGTTCAGTGGATTTTCACGATTAAGCATCAAATGTTTTTACCGCGCTAAGAAATTATATTTAGTCCACTTCAAAATAGCTGATTTGAATATTTAAATAACAATAATTGTACATAAACATTTGATATTCTTTATAAACTTTTATTAACATATTAAGTTTTAAGTTATAGTTTCAATTCAAAAAACCGTGTTTTCAGATTAAATAAAACTTTTTCAAGATATTTATAATATTTAAATCGTGGGACTTATTTATAAAAAGTGACGTGACTCTCATTACGTGGCGAATTGTGTGACTTAATGTGATTCACAGTTATATAATAAATATATTTTGTCAGTTTTCAACTTTTGCAACCATAAATCAAGATTTTATTTTTATTTGTAATATTTGTGAGCAAAGTAAATAGCTCACAGAATGCAGATAGCTTCAGACCAACATTGATTTCAACTAGAATTTAATGAAGGACGCTAATGAAAATGAAGTTAAACAACGTTTGCGCTGAAAATGTTTGTGCAGTTTCCTCTCTGAGGTCTTTAATTTCATAGTTTATAGCGCACAAGCTGCGCCACTGAGAATATTTAGCTTTGCAGGATATCGATTGAAGCAGATTTTACTTAAATATTGTTATGCCATGTTGTTAATAAATATAGTTTAACAACCTAGCTTATTATATTTACGTTAATTACATTTACATTTAAATAGAAATTATAGAATGAATACATTCAAATTAAACACTACGTTATTACAAGATCACAAAAATAAACACACTCGTAATTGTAATAAAAATATATATAAAATTTAAATCTCTATCATCAACTTTTTTAAATAAAAATATACTTATCTCAAATTAAATTACGCTCGTTCCCACCTAATTAAACCGCATAATAATATGGGAAGCCAATGCTGTAGTTTCGTAACATTTATAATTTAATTAAAACATCCCTTTTACTATTACAGGAAAGAAGCTGACGGAGCGAGCGCTTGATTAATATTTTACAAGTAAAAATCATGTAACCTGACGAGTATTCCATCTGAAGCAGTCATCAAGGTTTCCTCACGATGACACACTCACCGTTCATAACAAAGCTCTTCTGTGAGAGCGATACGAGGTTACCGCACGGTGTCGTGGACGGCGGCGACATTTATCACGATCCAGAGTCAAGTCAATGGATGTCGAGTGAGTCACGGCTCTAGCCCAACAAGATTTCTTCTCAGTAGTTCACAGTTTAGGCGATCCGCCCCCACTCAAGTC
Source organism: Nymphalis c-album (assembly GCA_963151315.1). Classification (NCBI taxonomy): domain Eukaryota; kingdom Metazoa; phylum Arthropoda; class Insecta; order Lepidoptera; family Nymphalidae; genus Nymphalis; species Nymphalis c-album. The sequence continues at coordinate 4,311,100 of OY720590.1, read as the reverse complement.
ACTGGGTGGAACGGAGGAACGGAATTCTCACATTCAGGCTGATGCAGCTGCTTACTTGTAACGGTTTCTAGATACTTGCACTGGATAGCGAGTTTTATTGTTACACCCTCCTGCAACGAGTGTAGTACGCTCTCAGAAACAATGTCACACCCTGATGGATGAGGCCATATGAGGTCCCTATGTCACCATGTCCTGACAGTTACCAAACATGGCGTTAATGTAACGTTACAGGAGACTGGAGAAGTCGCCGTTTTAAATTCCGCCGGAACTAGAGGGGTCCGCTGTACCCCGGGAACGTAGATCCAAAGAGGCGGGACTTAACGCTTTTTGTTAATTTATGAACGAAAATAGAATCATTAATTTATTTAACTTTAATCTTTACGGTACGGTGTTGTCGCTGCACGTTTATTAAATTTTCATGCACGGAAGCCTTTTATAATTAGGTACTCTTAATTAATAGTAAAAACGCTTAAATTCTGAGAAAGAACGTACAGATAAATATTTGCATTATTGCTGATTAGCTGTTTTATTATTAATCCAATTAATCATAAATTTGTTCAACATCACCGATGTTTCATATAAATTGTACTATTTTTATTGTATTATTTAATCTAGCGTTAATATGTGTAATAGAAGCGTTAGTATATGTAAACAGTTACATGTCAATTTGTCAGCGTCAATCTCCCTGGCACCGAGAGGCGAGAGGGCATGCAATTGATGGTTCTGCATAAATGAGAATTCGTCGTATGTCCCGTATCCTTCATACGTATTAAACGTGGCTATTAACTATATTCATTTTAAATGTATTTTATCAACATACCTACGTTGATTTGATGTTAAAAATCTACATTAAAGTTTAACTGCGTGCACAATTACACATATAATTATATATATTTTTACATAGAATAATACTAAATAATTTACATTAAAACTTAATACAAATAAAAATTAAAAATAATTATTATATAAGTCGGGACCGCGTGGAATGGTAAAAACGCTTAAATTCTGAGAAAGAACATACAGACAAATATTTGCATTATTGCTGATTTTCTGTTTTATTATTAATCCAATTAATCATAAATTTGTTATATAATATTAATAATACTTCATTAGGTCTGTGTATTAAATAATTAAATTATTTATTAATTGTTAATAATACCGAGTCCGTTTTTATTGATTTAGACATCAATTCATGACGTAAGTACCTTCATACATAGGAGTTTTGTTTTTCTTAATATTGTCAGTTTTGAAGATAAAAATGTTAAAATTACTAACTGCCAGTATTATCACTTGTAGCTTATCAACGCTGCTGCTGCCTTGGGCCGCCTCCTACCCAACGTAGGAGGGCCGGAATCACCATGTCGGCGCCTATACGCCGGCGTGGTGCGCTCCATGGCACTGTACGGTGCACCCATATGGGTGGATGCTCTCACCGCCAAGAACAAGGCCCTTGTACAAGGGACGATACGTGGATACCGTACGGTGTCGTGGACGGCGGCTACACTTCTCGCGGGCGATCCGCCCTGGGAGCTTCAGGCGGAGGTGCTGGCAGAAGTGTATCGGTTTCAGGTAGAAGCCAGGGCGAGCGGCGACCGTCCAGGATCCGCGGAGGTGGAGGGAATCAGGGCTCTAGCCCAACGAGCTCTGATTCGCAGATGGGAGGAGGACCTGAGGTCCCCATCGGCAGGCCTGGCGACAGTGGAGGCGATCCGCCCCCACTTGAGTCGCTGGGTAGCAAGGAAAGACGGCACACTCACATATAGGCTGACGCAGGTGCTTACCGGACATGGTTGTTTCGGTAAGTACCTGCATAAGATAGTGAGGCGGGAGGTATCACCCTCCTGCCATGAGTGTGGTGCGCTACTGGACACGGCGCACCATACCCTAACGGAGTGTGCTGCGTGGGGGCCTCAGAGGCATTCCCTGGCGGTGATTATCGGCGGAGATCTCTCGCTGCCGAGTGTGATTAACGCTATGCTCGACAGCGAGAGGTGCTGGTTGGAAATGGTCTCCTTCTGCGAGAATGTCATGTTGCAGAAGGAGGCCGCGGAGCGACAGTGTGAGGAAAGTGAAAAAAAAAAAAAAGTATTATCACTTGTATTGTGTTTGTAATATTCTACAGCTATAACGAATTTATCACATATAACTATGCCCTCCTTTAACAGTATCATAGAATCATTCTACTTCTAAAATATGACATTTAGATACATTGTCCCATTTATCAGCTTTTGTCCGATAAGATCTATCTGGGTTGGGTCATGCCTCATGACAAATGCGAGTAACACAGCCATGTCAGCGTCCCCTGCTGTGCGAAGCTGTAGTACAATTTATCAAATATTATATTCTTGAGTGTGGCGATTTACAAAACCTTTTTTGGCCACTTAAATCATTACCAATATAGTCCATGCAATTCAACTTTTGTAGAAATGCAAAATATTTATAAAATGTAATCAAAAAGTAAATTATTATTTTAATTATCACAATATTTTTATTAGCAAACTATTATTTATTATATTTCATTTTTAAAAAAACGAAATTAGATTATGTTGTCACTAAAACTAAAAGTGTATGCAAATATTCAGCTCAATAAGTTGGATAAAGCTTCAGTTGGTTGGCTTCAGCTGGTTTAAACTTCAGTTGCGTGATTTGACACAAACGTACTAACAGGTGAAGTTACTCTTAAGGCCCTTCGCTTGTGTCTCGCCGCGCTGAATTTTACATTTTTGGCGCTACTGTCGCAATGATCGAGGCTCGGGCACTGTACACGCACACATATACGTAGGCAGAGTGGAGTCGTTGAACTTCGGAGTCTCGCAAACTAACTTTTACTTTATTGTCACTAATTTTGAAATGTTGTCAAATACTTGTCAAAAATTTTACTTATTATAATTTTAGTTGCACAATACCTACAAAATATAATTAGGAAGACTATATATGCCTGGGCACGTTAGCTAATAAAATAAAACGACGATATAAGTAATTATATATACTAATATTTATAAATACTTAAACAACCCGTCTTGACAGGTTTTTCCTAAATTTTAGTTTTTCCGATAATTATCCGGGATCCGTACTCCCGACGATCCCGATTTTTCACAAGAACCCGGGGGCCGCTGTCCCGAATCGAACGATCGGCTAAGCCGTTTCCAAGATTTTCGTGAAAAACAGCTATTTTTGGACTTAGAATATATTCTAAGAATAGTACGAATTCACCTAAGCGAGCGCATTTTATAAATACGATAATATACAAATTTTCAAATATTGACCGATTCCGTTCGTTGAAAAACATTTTCTTTACAAACATTTACTTTAAAACTTTTACTATCAACTTATAACGCGTCATTACACAATGTATATAATATAAATTGTCGCTAGATTTACCTATAGGCATGCGTCATATATATGAATCTATTCACAATCATCGACCTTACTAGAAGTACTTAAAGACTATATTTGCCTGGGCACGTTAGCTAATAAAATATAATTTTAAGTTTTTTTTTATATTATTGCTTTATTTTTATTTACAATAACAAATGATATATTTGAAGTTTTATCCGTCCGATATATCAAAACGAATTAATATAAAATAAGCACTCTCTTTCTAACCAATAGGAATAAAGCGGAGTAAAAAGGATAGCATTATGATACGGAAATCTATTACACAATCTTCGACCTTACTTATAAAGTACTTAAAGACTATATTTGCCTGGGCACGTTAGCTAATAAAATAAAACGACGAAATAAGTAATTATATATTATACAAATATAATATTATATTATATAAATATTTCAAATTAAACTTCTAAAGAAAAATGTATAATTCCTGTTTTTTTCAAAAACTTTGTTCAAAACACTATTTATAAATATAAGCACGTTGTTTAGCTCTTCGTTATGAATGAACATAATAATTTGAATTTTTAGCAGGCCGAGGTGGCTCAGTGGTAAGAACGCGGCAATTTTCAAACTAAGTGAATACGAGTACAAATATCGCTCTTATAAAAAAAAAATAGTTTATTTTACTACATTTATTCTTTAAAACATAAAATATATAAATACATAATATAAAAAATTTAAAATCCAATTTACAATGCAGCTTACTATATATATAAGCGTGGCAACCTACTAAGTTGAATTGAATTCCTTAGTCTCATGCCACTGCTTTGCTTAGAACATTAGCTCTAGTTAGACGTTATCGTTGTATGCGTGGAAATGGCAGAAGAACCTAATGATTTTGTCACATGCATCACGCGTCATCACGCGTTTCGTTATTTGCATAAATGGAATTTGGTCATTTTTATTATTTAGTGTTCAAAACACTTTATAAATATAAGCACGTTGTTTAGTTTTACGTTATCAATGAATATAATAATTTGATTTTTTAACAGGCCGAGGTGGCTCAGTGGTAAGAACCCGATCGATGATCGTAGGTTCAAGCCCGGACAAGCACCACTTTGTGATTATAATTAATCTCGTGCTTGACGGTGAAGGAAAACATCGACCTTATCGCGAGATTTACTTGTGTAGATAAACAAGTAAAAATAATTGATGATTGATTTTATCTATTCAAATTTTCAAACTAAGTGAATACGAGTACAAATCTCGCTCTTATATAAAAAATTAAATAAATATTTATTTTACAACATTTATTCTTTAAAACAAAATATATTCGTTAATTATTATGAATATAAAAAATTAAAAATCCAATTTACAAAATTAACCTGGCCTAACCAAATACCTACGATCTTCAGATCGATAATATCCAACAGCAAACTTGTTGTTCCGTACTATGAAATTCGCTTTCTCTTTCTAACCAATAGAAACAAAGCGGAGTAAAAAGGATAGCATTATGATACGGAAATCTATTACACAATCTTCGACCTTACTTATAAAGTACTTAAAGACTATATTTGCCTGGGCACGTTAGCTAATAAAATAAAACGACGAAATAAGTAATTATATATTATACAAATATTTCAAATTAAACTTCTAAAGAAAAATCTATAATTCCTGTTTTTGTTCAAAACACTATTTATGAATATAAGCACGTTGTATAGTTCTACGTTATGAATGAAAATAATAATTTGAATTTTTAACAGGCCGAGGTAGCCCAGTGGTAAGAACGCGATCGACGATCGTTGGTTCAAGCCCGGGCAAGCACCACTTTGTGATTATAATTGATCTCGTGCTTGACGGTGAAGGAAAACATCGACGTTATCGCGAGATTTACTTGTGTAGATAAACAAGTAAAAATAGTTTGATAGCTTTATTCTACGGAAATCTATTACACAAATAACGACCTTACTAGAAGTACTTAAAGACTATATTTGCCTGAACACGTAGCTAATAAAATATAATTATAAGTTTTTTTTTATATTATTGCTTTATTTTTATTTACAATAACAAATGATATATTTGATGTTTTATCCGTCCGATATATCAAAACGAATTAATATAAAATAAGCACTCTCTTTCTAACCAATAGAAACAAAGCGGAGTAAAAAGGTTAGCATTATGATACGGAAATCTATTACACAATCTTCGACCTTACTTATAAAGTACTTAAAGACTATATTTGCCTGGGAACGTTAGGTAATAAAATAAAACGACGAAATAAGTAATTATATATTATACAAATATTTCAAATTAAACTTCTAAAGAAAAATCTATAATTCCTGTTTTTGTTCAAAACACTATTTATGAATATAAGCACGTTGTTTAGTTCTTCGTTATGAATGAACATAATAATTTTAATTTTTAGCAGGCCGAGGTGGCTCAGTGGTAAGAACGCGGCAATTTTCAAACTAAGTGAATACGAGTACGATACTCTTATATAAAAAAAATAATAAATAATTTATTTAACAACATTTACTCTTAAAAACATAAAATATATAAATACATAATATAAAAAATTAAAAATCCAATTTACAAAATTAACCTTTTATCTATTCAAATTTTCAAACTAAGTGAATACGAGTACAAATCTCGCTCTTATATAAAAAAATAAATATATATTTATTTTACAACATTTATTCTTTAAAACAAAATATATTCGTTAATTATTATGAATATAAAAAATTAAAAATCCAATTTACAAAATTAACCTGGCCTAACCAAATACCTACGATCTTCAGATCGATAATATCCAACAGCAAACTTGTTGTTCCGTACTATGAAATTCGCTTTCTCTTTCTAACCAATAGAAACAAAGCGGAGTAAAAAGGATAGCTTTTTTCTACGGAAATCTATTACACAAATAACGACCTTACTAATTAAGTACTTAAAGACTATATTTGCCTGAACACGTTAGCTAATAAAATAAAACGACGAAATAAGTAATTATATATTATAAAATTATTTCAAAAAATTATATATATTTATAAAAAAATTGGCAATGTATAATTGTATATGAGAGTGTTATAATTCTGTAACTAGTTAGAATTTTAACTAGAGTTATATTTTTGTTTTTTTATCAAACTACAAAATATACAAATTTATTATCAGTAAAATTACGTATCAAATTATAAAGCACTGAAACTACCAAAAAAAAATAGAATACATAAGCAGGTGCGCGTCCTAAAATTTATGATGAACAGTCTTGTCACTTGTAAAATGTTCAAATAAAATATACTAAATACGCTATTTACGCAACACTGATCGTGGCTGCGCAAACCGACGTGCTCTCACTCCGAAGGCGCTCGGCCAACTGGTCTGTGAGAGCTATCTAGTCGCGCTTGTATGAAAATTGGACCCAAAAAGCATATTGTGATTGTTTTAAACAAAATAAGAATATGTTTATTAAGAAATGAAGACTTCAGATACTTCATTATAGTTTTAACTTTATTATTTGATAAAATTAATTTCAAAATTCTCGATGATTACGATAACTGAGTCCAAGTACGGGAGTGCCATTAACATTTTTTTAGTGATTTTCTGATTTTTTTTTACACTTATCCATGAACATTATCTTAAATTCGAAAGTTCCACAAATAAGTTAAACTCATTGGCTAACTGTGTGATTTATTTCAAGGTTGTGGAGCATCGTTTTCTATATAATTCTTACCAAATCCCGACCTTCGATTGCCAGAGAAGCCTCTTAATAGACCAGGTTCGATAATTTTTAAAACCAAAAATAATAATAGCAAGATGAAATCCATTAGAAAAGGAGGGGAATATTATAAAAATGAAAGGAAAAATAATTTACGGGCGATCTGAGGTCAGGAAGGGGGTGGGGGTGAGTTTTTAAGGGTAAAAAACGGTTTTTCTCGATTTCCGGCAAAACTAAAAGTCCTATCGAAAAAAGTCAAATTGCAAAGTGGTAGATAATAAAAAGATCTAAAACTTGTATTTATACTTTTTTCACATAACCTCAAAATTTATGTGAAAAATTCAATAAACCAAGTTTTTGGCTTTTTATTTTTATCTTTTACAAAATTTTTTTTTTTTAACGAAATTTGGTGAAATCTTACCTTTTTATGTCTCAAATACGCTGTAAATTATTTGATTAAAATATTCATTTATGAATGATAAGATTAATGTGTTTAAAAATATTGTAATGAATAACGTAATCAGAATAAAGTATCTACATTTAATAGTACGATTTACATTTATATATAATGAGATTTTCTATGACATAAATGTAATTAGCATTAAATAAGTCAACTTTTTAAATGAAACAAATTGCAGCAATCACATTACTTAGATGAAATTATTTATAATAATTTAAAAAAAAATTTGGAATTCGAGTTATTTTCGATTTTTTGCATTTTCTGAGAAGATTTACTATGGTAGCATATTTTTTTTTCACCATCGGAAAGTAGAGATTTCAACGAACAGAAAACACACCAACTTTTTGAAAAAAGCTAATATTTTGACGGGTGAATTTTCGATTGAAAATTAGGGTGCTTTTTCGATATTAATTCAAAATAAGGTGAAAAAATAAATATTTTTAATCAAATAAATTACAGCGTATTTGAGACATAAAAAGGTAAGTTTTCACCAAATTTTTCTAAAAGATAAAAATAAAAAACCAAAAACTTGGTTTTTTTAATTTTTCACATAAATTTTGAGGTTATGTGAAAAAAGTATAAATACAAAAGTTTTAGATCTTTTTATTACCTACAACTTTACGATTTGACTTTTTTCGATAGGACTTTTAGTTTTGCCGGAAATCGAGAAAAACCGTTTTTTACCCTTAAAAACTCACCCCCATCCCCTTCCCGACCTCAGATCGCCCGTAAATTATTTTTCCTTTCTTTTTTATAATATTCCCCTCCTTTTCTAATGGGTTGCATCCTACTATTATTATTTTTTTCACTTTTTATTATTTTTAAAGGCTTCTACCCTAGTCTATAAATAAAAGCTTGTAAAAAGTTCTCCACACGATGTACAATGTTCACGCATTCCAGAAAATGAAAATAAAGTGATCTTACTGAGTTTGACTCAATTTGTTTGCCACAGAGTAATTTAAGAATTTTAAACATTTTAAGCACACATGGCACGCATATTTCAAACGTGGATTTCTAAATATCCAAGATGTCTTTGGCAGCAATAAGGCGGATTTTTCGCCGGGTTTACTGCTTTATATAAACTGTAAATATATGTTATACAATAGTATTGATTTGAGATTGTAGAGAGAGAGAGAGTGAGAGAGAGAGAGAGAGTTTGTGATTTTTTTGTAATTGTAATCAATGTACGTTATATCGCCTATAGGCGATTTTGACTTAGTTTCTAGTCAAATATAGTGCCCGTCAATTAATATTGCAGATTGAGATTTGAAAAGAGAGAATCGACTAATTTCGGTAAGGTAGAGAATTAGAATTAAATTTCTCTGTCGCACAAAACACTAACAGTTGAGTATCCAATTGGAGTTGTTAAACCAACGATGAGTTTCTATCAACGACTGACGATACTGCACTTGTTTTCTTTTAATTTTACATACATAAGAAACACCGAACAAAAAGTTTTAATCACCTCAATTCCCAATTACTTCCATTTCACTATCTGTGCTCTAAACCAATGGTATTAACATGACCTTTTTATTTTATTTTACTACGACGTAGAGACAACATTTATATACATTGTTGCTGAATCTGTTTTTCAGTGCTGAGTTTGCGGTGTTTCAAAATAGTCTGCTGTACAAGTATACAAATAAAATACACACAGATTAAAATGCTCAAATTCAAATGCTTATAATATCGCAAGTATTTCACAGTGAAAGACTGAGTAATGAAAAAATACCGATCTGCTTTATTATTCAAATAAATTACCGTTTCTTCTGTGCGATATAACAGAATATATAATTGTCTTGTAAATTTATTATACTCAAGAATAATATTTGTGTTATAATAAAATTTTATGAACAAAGTTACATTTAAGAGCTACAAGATACCATTATGCAAATACTACTGTTATAATTTTGTTATACTGTTACTAATTTTGTATATTATCTTTATATAGCGAAAACACGCTTCTAAAAACTTAGTAAAGAAAATGAGTTTAATTTCTAATTTTAATAATTAATTAATAAAACTTTTAAGTATTTTTTTTTCTAAATAAGCAATTATCGATACCATATAGTTTTGCTTATATATTTTTTGTTTTTTCTTTATTTTTCAAATATTTATTTTCTTTATTATTCCAATGGTACTATTTTTTATTTTATTTTTTACTAATACATAGGTTATGCCATATTTTTTAATAGTATAAGTCAATGATACTATTATACACAAACGATGGGTACGTTGAGACCGATTGATTTTAGTTATCTTGACTGCAAAATGAATTTATTAACCGTTTTAAATTAATCCTACTGCGGCCGCAGCAAAAAAAATCATCAATATGACTTTGTCATTTTACAGGGGAACTCAACTAGACTATACATATAGTATGTTCGTCCCTGGTATTTTCGCTATCTTATAACGCTACACATTCAGAGGTCTAAGACCTCTTCAAAAGCCAATAAATATTGGGTTGTGTAGCAAAAAAGTCATATAGCATCTCGAACTGTAAATATGGGCTGGTATTTACTAACCTGGTAATTGGTATGGTATTTACACTAGTGAGCCTCTGAGCACCTAATGCCGTTGATCCTGTGCCTGTTCGAGCACACAAATGAGTACTAAAATATAATATCGAAATCGTTCCGAAGGACACCGCTGTTTCAGAATATTATATTAAGTAATATTAAGAGCTCAGCATAAGTAAAATTCTAAATTCCGAACAGCAGATCTTATCCCTACTTCAAGCGAAACGTATTTTACTTTGTTACAATATTTCATTTCTATAAAAAAATAAATGTATTTTTTCTTGGTCAGCGCCAAACTCTTAGAAATAATTTTATTCAACACATGATTATATAGACGCTACCAAAGCGTGGAATTAGTATCTGTTAACTTTTAATTTATACATAAATTTAATTGTACTTTATTAGCATACATTTGAAACTTAATTTATGGAAAAGCTTCAAATTGAATAAAATTCTGTAGGTTGATGAATCAAAAGTGCTTGTAAGCGCCCACTTGAATAAAGTATATTTTGACTTTATGTAAAATCACTTCTCTTTATATTTCATCGCATTCAGTATATATGATTCGTATCTAACTATCAAGTGTCCTCGTATCTGTAATCGTACGAACATACTGCTGGTGACATTTTAATTTTCCCTTGACGTTCTTCGCGCTCAATAGAGATTGAAGCCATAGATCTCTTTGACGAGAATCGGTAAAGGACAAATTGCTTGAAGTGATTGAACAGCTGATTAAAACGGTATACTTGTATTTACTGCGATAACAAACCTATCTAACCTACCATTAGTGATAAAGGAGATTGATAAATATTAATAAATATGACTATATACATATTAATAGTATATTTAATTTCTCATATTTCATGGATTTTGTTATAATTTATAAATAAGTATGACGTAATATTTTTCTGTTAAGTGGTAACTGTCTTTCAATATTCTAACAATTAGATGTAGGTCACGTATTAGAGAATTTCAAAGTATGATTTATAGTAATAATATTAGATTTTATATAAATTAGTGAGTGTTTATAAGTAATCGAACATTAACACTTAGCAACGAATATTAAAGCTTATATGATTTCACGTATATTTCTTATTCATTATTTATTCAATTCTTCAATTTCTTATTAAGGAATATATTTAAATCCCTTTTTTTTTTTTTTCGTGTTTGGAATACATTTCTAGACGTAAACTTCGTAGAAATTCTGATTAAATAATACGTATAATTATTTTATCGGCTGTCAGAAACAATGACTGGTAGCGATTTCAATCCTTTTACAATGGGTATCTTTTAGAATTGTTATTAAATTAGTAACAAGACTTTAATACCTTTTATATATAATATATGGTTTCCAATTTATTTGTTATATGATGATGATTACCTCACATACATTGCCGTACACATTTGTGCAATATACTAAGCCCAGGAATTGCAGCTCGGCGGCCGAAATCGATCAGCAGCACATCAACATTATATTCCAAAATAATTAAATCATAATACAATTATAAGATAACATACGGGTAAAACATGTCGGGTATACTATAATATGTCTTGCACAGTTAGTTAAGACTGGCCGTCGATCAAAACTTTAGCCAAAAATAGCCTTAGTCAAAATCGATCAAAACTTTATACGTTATTAAGTTTATTACGTTCTTTTTAGAATATTAAACATCAATTACTTCTATATGTCTAATTAAAGAAATATCTCAAAACCACTTTGTAATTAGTATACTATATTCACGAAAGTATTCATAATCATTAATTATTGATTAACAGAGGCACTAAAATGTTAATTGGTCTTTAGTTAAACTAATTCTAAATTATTATTGGTGTATCGTTTTATGACAAAGTTTACAAACTGTTTTTCCTGAAAATCGGTAAAGTTTCACCAGCAAACATGTGACTCTTGTTGTTTATTTTTGCTAGCGGATTGCTTTAACTGCTCTTTACCTAGCTTACGAAGTTTTTGTCCAGTCTAATAGCTTAATACAAATTACGGGACTGCGATTCGAGTTAGTCAGTTCACCGGAAAATTTATATCATGCTGGAACTAAAAGTGTTCATATAAAGAGATGAATTCTATTTCTTTTTTTTTATATTTTGCTTCACTTTTTGATTTTAAAAAGTTTACAGGTTTCCAAGCGAAACGACTAACTTTTGTTAAAATGATATCCTATTCAGATACAAATATTATTAATACTATAATAGTATCGCTATGTAGCGTACGTGTTTTGTTATTTTTTTAATCTTTATGGTGTATAATAAACTAAAGTAATAATAATTATCTGAATCATGAATTTTATTTGTAAAACAGTATTAACATTATAGCTGCGTCTACGCAGCTATATTGTTTTTTTTTTTAATTATTTATTTTCAACTATAAACGATCACCAATGCGTCTTGGGAATTAAGATGTTATGTCCCTTATGCCTGTTATTACACTTGTTCACTCATCTTTCTAACTGGAACCCAACAATACTATGTATGTACGCTGCTCGGTGATAGAATATTCAATGAGTGGGTAGTACCTACTCCGATGGGCTTGCCTTGTGTAGATTATATTTTCATAATGTTCGCAAATAGAATTATTTCTACGAAATATATTGGTTATAACGCTTTTACATTGACGGCTTAAGGACGGCTTCAATTTATCTTCATCACTCCCGAGGACATCGATGTTGACATATTTTCTATTGACAGCGATTACAGACGCCATAGAGAAGGTAAGACGTGGCAAAAAGTTCTTATATTGAATCTTCACAGCTATTAAAATGAAATCCGATATTAGAAATTATATTTGTGGCGATGTATGTATGTATAGTTAAATACTATCAATATTTAATGGATAAAATAGGAATTTAATAAGTAAGCAGTTTCAAATATGTTTATATTAAAATGTCGCAGAACAATTTCATAGTATACTTTTATTTTTATTCAAACGATATAACGAACAGAATATTATTAGATCGATAAGATGAAGCGAAGAAGAATTTTTCAAGTTATTGTACGTTTTATTAGAAAATACAATAAGTTAAAATATTGTATGATTTTAATAAATGTATTTTTATTATAAATTCATAAGAAAAAAAATATAGTTTTTGTTTTAATAAAATTACGTGTATAAATCAGAAAAATATAAAAATACGAAAGCATTTTCTATCGAGAAAACTATTCCTACATTACTTAAACTACAATTTCATTATACGCAACCTTAAAAACAATCTTATAAACTTAAAGGACATTGCCGAAATAAATCCTTAGAAGCTTTTCATAATGCCTCATGAAAGCGTTTTAGAGATCCCCCGCTAAGTAATAAATGCGGTCAAATAATTTTATTAGTGAAATGGCGTAATAGCGGAGAGCGGCAACGGGCATCATTTACACATATGGTAATTTGCTTTTAAAATTTACGATCATGAAATATGGATTAACCGAAATTGTACACAAATAAAGTGAGATAAAGTTACTCAAGGGAACTTTCACAATCTATAACAAATTCAATGGATACTATATGATATGTATATAATGATTTACAAGGTAGATGTTATATATTATAAGATACCATTCGTTTCATTTTCAATCATTAACACTACTTCTAACACTATGTTTTTATTAAAGACTGCTAAGCTCGCGACTTCACCAGCGTGAATTTTAAGAGACAGACACTTCAATTTTATGTACTTCTATATAACAACATAAACATATAATAAATTATAAAAAAAATTGTTGAAAATAAAACTTATTTAAAATGAAAAATTTCTTTAATTTAAAAATATTTTTATTTAGCTTTAAATAGGAAACGTAAAATAGCGAACATTTTAGTACAAGGTAGAATCCGCAGAGCCTTTATTTAATCAACCTATTTTATAAGTGCTTTTATTCACGCTCCAGTTAATATGCCAGCGAGTAAAATATTAAAACAATATTTTTATCTAACTTTTGTCCTACTTTCTGATCCAATTAACCTAATGGTGGCATTGTTGGACGTAAACAAGTTTATAACACAAGCATGTAGTTAATGAGACGTGTGAGGGATATAGGATCATTAGCGCCGGGCTCAGGTGCCACGAGGGCCCTCTGTTTATGATTCAAACGTGCTGACCTGTTTATGAAACAAATAAACATATTAAAGAATATACTTTTATAGGTACATAGTCTAAAGCAAATGAACAACAAGTACATTTGTATATGCGTTAAAATAAGCGAAAAAGTAAAAAAGTTATTAGAAGAAGTTGATGAATCTGATACCGGCTTTCTTATTTTAAACTAATATTTAAAGCTTATTTGTATTCTATACCTGAAGTCAATGGTAGCGGTAATTGTATGAAAATAAATCTCATATCTTACAAAATATCATAGCGTTTATTTTTATATAATTACAAATAGTATCTTTCGTGGAAGAACAAACTCGAACCTAACCGCAGAAAGCGGTCGGAAAATGTCAGAACGTCATATGAGACATTGATTACAATAGTTTTATAACATTTTAAGCATCAAAACAGAAATAAGTTGGTTGTAATCATTTCACGGGTGAGTAATAAGTGAATCGCACTACTGGTCACATTTGTATAAGTATTTATTACAAAGTAATTTTATACTTGTTACATATTTACGTATGATTAAGAAAAATAAATATTACATTTTAATTCAGCATTTAAATGTATTTTAAAAAAAATATATTTATTCATAATTTTTTAAATAAAAAAAATATTAGCCGCGTTTTATTATAATGCTTACCTTAGTTCTACCTGAAAATGACAGTAACAAAAAGTACACTCAACCAGCTCGTAGTTGCCAAGTACCAAGTGTCACCATGGTCTTAATGTCATTGAATTTTTTTTGGGTTACTTCACAACTTTTTTTAAATTCTAATGAGCGTTTCCTCTTTTGTTACATTATGTATGAAAACGAGATGTGGAATTCAAAGTTGTAAAAAAAATCATAACATACTACTACATAGCTTTAACATATTGAGTTCGAAATGTTTTATACATTCATTTAATTTTTTGAAGTATTCTCTTTTGAAGTATCAAGAAATGTTGCCTTAATTATATTTTCCTACTTGTAAAAAATAAGCCTACAAAGCTTGCTTCACCTAGATTGTAAGCAGTACTTGGGCGACTGTTTCGCTCGGTTCTAACTTCTAATAAATAATAATTCGTTCAAAATGATCCAATGTTGAAATTACGACCACTATATCCGCGTAGGTAGTAAAATGGTATATTTTAACAAAAGCCTATCTAAAAATTTAAACCCAATCGGATATGAACGTAGTGAATCACGGATATTTCTTATACTTACAATAGTTCTTAATGATACTAGATATTCAATATTATAGTTAAAACTAATAATGTTCTTGTAAAAATATTGTGAGGCAACTATAAATAATAATACTAAAATAATATAATAACATATTCAGTAAGAATACTACCTACTACGTCAAAAATATCCCGAAGGGATTCTCGAGCTCCAATAGTATAAATAACGTGAAAAGTTATTTTTGTAGAATGCAGAATTGATAGCTTCAATATCTGAAACGTTACACCCAAGTTATATAATATTTCGTAAGTCAAAATACTAGCGAAATAAACGATTTACATTAATCTAGCAGTACAAATAATACTTACCTTTTTTAACTTATCTAAAATAGTATGCTACGGAGCTGAGTCTGCCTGTTAGATAATTTAAATGGGGTTTTGATTACAATTTCAAGTGTAAGGTGATTTCTTTTTAACCGACTTCAAAAAAAGGAGGAGGTTATCAATTCGTCTGTATGTTTCTTTTTGACGTGACAACGTCTTATAAATTGGTTTGCCGGGTGACACTTCAAGAAACTGCGTTACGCTCCGCTCACGTTATGCGCTCACAATGAGAGCGAGTGAGAGGCACGCGTCCCTTCCACTCGGGCATGGTTAGCCCGCCTAAGAGCGAGAGAGACAGACATAAAAAATAAAATTTTGTTAATATGAAATTCAGTGCGAGATTCTTTGTATAAATTAATGTTTTAAATATAATTCTTTGTATAAATAAATGTTTTAAATTGTTACTATTATTTCATACTTCTTCCTACTATACGAATGAATATTCACATTAAAATTATTTTACCACTCAAAGTCGTTGTCACGTAAAACTTTCGCCCGTATACCGACTTTACAGGCAACCAATATTTTTTTTTTTTTCTCCGACTCCAAAAATAACAATAATTGTAAATACATTATCAACCACACAACACATTCGTACCTACATATTGATGAGTAGAAAATAATAAGTTAATTATCAAATTATAGAAGAATACGCAATTATTCTTTTTACTCTTTAGGTGAATATTAATTTGTTTTTCCAATGAAGTCGGTTTTTGTTCTGTTAAATTTTTTATTTATTTCGAATGTCAAATCAATAATGACAGAATGGAAGATTCAGTGTTTAACTAAACAGTCACAATGTTAGTAAGGCCGTAAGATTTTTATTTTCTGGCATTTATTGCATACCAATTATGTTTTTGTGATAATGCATTATTTACAATTTACTTCTTCGTAATAATATTAATCTTTTATCGACGTACAATTATAGTTAACGATATTTCCTCAACAAAATATTGAATAGCCATTGCATAGTATGCCAAGCGAATGCTTAATACAAATGATTAAAGTAAACATAAGAATACAACAACATATTTTTTTAAATAAAATAGAAATTCAAGTTTATTTCGCAGTTTAAAGTAACAAACTTATCACAGTGAAGCATATTGCTATCGGTTAATAATCTACAATTATATTTTGTGTGTATAATAGGATATAAAAGGATATAGGATTCTCTTTTCTACATATCGAAATGAAATGAAGATATAATGATAGATATCATATATTAAAAGCAAATCAGGCTATATGCTATAATAATCTGGAAATATAGTCTGGTTGCTTGAGATGTTTATTCATTTCGTTCCACAGTCGGTTAGGAAAATTTGTTGGGCTTGCGATAGAGTCGCTGATTAGATCAGACGAGAGGTTTATGTTGTTAGAATAATTTGAGAATACTCATCTTGGTAGCCAGATGGAAAAATGAACATCAATATGCCAAATAAATACATAATACAAGACCTGTACAATTTAATTCAGAGAATGGAGAATGATTACTTTATTAAATTATAAGTTTATATTCTTATATCTAAATCTCAACTTTAATGTAATTCTAAAATTGTGATATAGCTTTGGATTATTTGCTTCATGTATTACGACGTAAGACAGGCCTTGACATCGACAAATGGAAATTTCATTATTGAGATGACTTAACTCTTTGTTTCATATTTAAAAAATAATTTTCTTATTAAATATATATTTATGTATTGCATTTATATATTATATTTCACACAGAATATAAGAATAATTGGAGAATTACTGTTACGAAATTTGAGAATTTGTAGTCTAGCAATAATTATGTAGGTATGCTTTAATTCCACAATTAATATCGAAATAAAAATTGTTTTTGTTTGTTTTCCTTTTTATTCACATTTAGTCTCTCTAATGGAGTGTATGTTGTACTAGACGCCCGTCTCGGACTTCGCCGGATAAATTATGTACAAAGTTAAAGTCCCGCTTCCCCCATAAAGTAGAAAGTTCCAAAAATCCTATCTCATTAGCTTACGTTATAATATTCTAATTTTTAGAACAAAGTTAAATCGACTAATTAATGACTATGTTTGTTATAGGTACAGGGAGTTCCTTACGAAGTTGATTGCGGGGCATAAGTCGATGTTTGTGTCAATATTTGTGACCGGGGGTAAACAAGGGCGGTGGCTTGCAAACATTCCGCCTTCCTAAGACTGCTTAAGGCTAAAGTGAATTACGCTTTGCCTACACGCTTGTTATGAAAAATTGAGCACATGATATAGTATAGTAGTTCAAGATACAACTTATTTTACATAATTAAATACAGATAAGTGTTTTATAAAGTTACATACATATATTTGATGAATTTTGTTATTAACAACCTTTTCAAAATATTTGTTGTTCTTGTAAGATAATTTGAATGTATTGATTTGTATGTGTTCTCTAAACAATACATATTAAGATAAATTAGGACTCGCCTAAGCAAAAAAATCTAAAACGGGTAAACATAGCCATATTGATACTCTTGTCTTTAAGGCAGTTACAGTGAAAGCCGAGGTTGAAAAAAGGTCGTATAACTTAATAAAAGTGCAGCTAAGACTATTATGACTTAAATTGCTTAATCATTTAAACTGAGTTTAATTTAAGGTTTACAGTATGACATATATAGTAATATAGTGTAATATGTACAGTTAAAATATAAGAGAACCTTAGGTAGGGTCTAAAGAAGTCATATAAATTATGCCAGTAAAATAATCATAAATTAGTGTAGTTTCTGAAAAAAATCGCGCCCAAAAAATTCATATAAACATAGGAAGTATTTTTTAATTATGTATGCATTACAAAAATTTCTAATATTATTAGAGGATGGATGTTCTCTTTTAATTATCTCTAAAAATTATTGCACACGACTGCTCTAAATTTATAATTAAATAAATTAATAGCTAGTGCGACGTATGATCTAACAATTAACGATACACCAAACATCCAAGTCTTCCAACATCAAGTTAAAACTTATGATATAATAAATAAACTCACATAAATTTATAAACCATGAAAACACTCCCTTTAGGGCAGGCGTGTAAAACGGTTGGCGATGTATGAAATTAAAAACATTCAAGAGAAGTCAAGAGAGGTTAGCTAACTGTACAGCAGATATTATAGTGCACAAGTGTTTGCGCAAACACAGGTGCCTTTAGTTACACTGGCTCACTCATTCACTAAACTGGAGCACGACAATGCTAAGTATTACTGTTTAGTGGTAGACTCTCATGAGTAGGTAGCCAGACGGGCTGGCACCAAGCCCCATCCTACCACCAAGTAAATTACACGAGGCTTGATTTATATTTGTGATATATTAGCAAAGCAATATTTATAAATAAATAGAAGAGCAATCAAGTACTTATGCATATGGTAATTACTTTGTACACTAAAGTCCCGCTTGAAATTGCTAGCAAAATTAATTAGCTAACAAGATTATGTCAGTATTGCGTACTAACAATTAATAACTTTTGAGCGGTTTAGAAGATACGAGAAAACATTAATTATTTTGTAAATATTTACTGATTATTTTTATGTCTTGTGTTATCTTTTATTATATGTACATATATTGAATTATTTGAAGTACTATTAAAATGTTTGAGGAAAAAATATTTCACATAATCCTCCATGGATTTTTTATCGCACTAATATTATTATAAAAATATCACATTTTTACTATCTTGTTTTCCGGTAAATTATCTTATATTTCTAACTTTTTGTTGTTTTTTGAAGCATTGGCGTCATCATGAATATCTACTTAGTGGAAAGTTAGACTGGCAGAGAACGGCTAGATGGCCTTAAGTCCGCCTTTTGTACCGTGCAATAATTATTTGGGATAATTAAGTTAGATTAATAAATATAATTAATGATACTATGCTTAGGTTAACAGTTAAACTTTTGCACCGCTTCGAAAAATTAACCATATTAAACACTTTTTTTGTCAAATAGCAAACGTGTCTTTTTTTAATAAAATATTTTTTAAGGGATAAAACTATAACGTTTCACAAAATCAAGCGACTTTTTGAATTCCAAGAAACAATTTATAATAGTTCAAATATTATTAAAAATGAACGACTAAAACAGCCGTAATAAATTGTTACTCAGAAAAGGTATTCAATATTTAGACACATACGTCATGCTCATTGCTTTACATAACTCATGTCAATGTGGTTTCCTTGTAATGGAATGAGAGACATATATTGTCTATTGTATTGACGCCGATGATGATAAAGCGTGTTTCTGGATGATCGATTGCTTTTTATAACAAGCGTAAATGTCAACTAGACTACTCTATTATTTTTACTTTTTAGTATAACAAAGAATGATTATTCAGCAAGAAAATAATTACATAAAATTAATATTTTATATAACATTCAAATTACTGCGAAAATATTTCTGCAGTATTGGTCTACTTTCTTTTTTAATTTTAAAGAGGATTTTTCCTAACAAGAAAATGTCACCCTCATAGTTAACATATTTCTCTTTTGTCTACTTCAAAATAATTATTGTAATTTGAGGAAATGAATTTTTTATATGGTTGAAAATCAATACTGTAATTTATTAGAAAGATTAGGGGAAACATAACGAGCAATTGATAAATGTTTTAATTAAATACGTTCAATTATAAAATTATTATCTTACAAATTATAACCCAGTGGAATGTTGGTAGAAAAGCTAGCAGCATTATCCTATAGAATCGCAACCCCATTGACCTGAGCTTAAAATTAATCACGACTTTATCGTAATAAGACAATAAGAAGAAATATATAGTACGCATATTAAAATGAATATTATTAGTATGGTTTTTTTTTTATTAAAATACCTTGATTTGTTGTAATGTACTTTTAAGTGTACATAATTTTTTGAATATATTTTATATTTTCATGAATATAGAATTCATGATCAAGGTGTTCACGAATTTATTTATTTCTTTTACGAAGGTAGACGACCAAATAATGGCTCTGCAAGCGGAATAGAATACTCTCCAAGCCAACTATATGATAAGGTCCTCCAGACCGATTTCAGCCACAGCGGCCAATCTCAAGAGAGATTAGCCAACTGCGCAGGAGATATTATAGTGCACAAGTGTGTGCGCAAACACAGGTGCACTCTCTTTTCCTTAGCTCTCATAATCCGATGGAACGGCAATCCGACACGACCGAAAAGAGTTCAGGCGCAGGTCCAACGGCTTAACGTGCTTTTCGAGGCACGGGAGTGTACCACACTTCCAACTTCCAGACTCCGGGCTGCTACTGAGAATTTTCTGACAGAAAACTCCAATAACTATTTATTGGCCCGACCTGGGAATTGAACCCAGGACCACCGCGTCTACGGCCTTATATCAAGTCACTAGACCAACAGTCATTCCAAGCCAACTATAACACATATATTATTATAGCCCTCGTGACTTGTTTCTGAAATAAAACTGGCTTACGGTGAGTAAATCAGATCAAAGCAATACAGAGTAATAATGTTAAGTAATAGAATCATTAATATGTGAACCCTACCGCTGTCTTACAGTACCGTCGACAGGTGTACAATATTTAGAGGAATTTAGGTAAATGATAATACAGCTATTTCAAGAAGTCCTGTTTAAAAAGTCCAATTTACGGACATAGTAGAATTGAGAGTATTAGTAAAATTAAGATATAATTCGTACAGTTAATTAAATTTTCATTTACAATCTCAACCTTCGTCAAGGCTTCTTGTCTAAACGTAACACCCTTTTCGGTTTAACATTGAGAATTCAAAGCTTTTCTCTGAAGTAAGAATTATTAAGTGTCAGGTCTGTTAAATCCGAAGTAAAAACATTCTAAAAAAGAAGAAAATATACCTTTCTTACTTTTATATGAATATTATTTATATTGACTCAGGCTTTATTTATTTATTTTCAATTGATTATAGTAATTATTATTTGTTTGTAAAATGTTATTATATCAAGTAATCCCATTCCAGTTGGTAAACTTATACGTTATTTATATTTTTTTGTTTGCCAGCTATTGACGAACTTGTCATTTATAATAATGGAAATAATAGTAAAAAATGTATTTAAACGTAAATTTATAAAAATAATTTAGTAGAATTTTCAATATTGATTATGATCGAATTTCGACCTCTAGACGAACATTAGTAAATATAAATTTAATAACATAAATACTAGTTTGGTGGTAAAATATAGTCGTTTTAATCAAATATTTCATCATACATTATAAGTTTGCAGCGGAAAGTTATTATTCGGTTAATCGTGTGGGACTCAGTACGAGGGTAGGCGATACTTCAAACTTTCCAAACTTTACCAAGATGGAGCGATTACAAGTTTTAAGATTGATGAATCCTCTTTTAGCGATGGATTTTTTTTTCGCGGATTCAAGCGGAATTTTTTAAGTGACTTCGTCTAATGATATAAAGTTAATGGTCTTTAAGATGTTTTTTTATGATAAATGTTTTAATCGAATTATTATTCAGCCACTATGTAAGCAAGGAAAGTGAAGATTTACTGTAATATGTACAGACTTTAACAGTGTTGTTATAAATATATTGTACTTTATAGGGTGTGCCTGTATGTTCCCATGACGGTTTTATTCATAGAAAACGTCAATTTACTTTTATTCATTAAGCGTAACTAAAAATAAAACCTTGAAGAAAACTTGGTACAAAACAGAAAGCGGTAAGCAATAAAAAGCCTCATACATGCAGCTACGTATTAGGGAGATGTACGTCGCTCCACTCGTGGCGGGCGTTGCGAGCAATTTAGCGCAGCACTTAGCTGCACTCCGTCACGCCGCATTAGCGTCTGCCCTCCGCCCTCCACTCACGCTGCATTTAAATTCTTATACATACCTCCTTCGTATATGTATTTTAATCAACCGCTGGTAATTATTTTGTCTAATTAACGGATCAATCAATATTTTTTTAGTTTGCTCCGATCTGGTAGTGTAAGTGAGCGGTGAGCCGGTTAAACAACATTTCGTTCGTTCCCAAGGTTGGTGCTATATTGACGATGCGTATTGTTTTCTTACTGTGCCATTCTTTGGGCGGCGGTGACCACTTACCTTCAGGTGGTCATTTGCCAGTCCGCTTACTTATTAAAATAAACAAATTAACATATAGTCGTATATGATTATAGTTAATAACTTGTCAGAAGCTTAGTGGGTCGTGAATGTATAAACACACAAATGCTATCATTTCATCCATAATTGGTTCTGTTCAAATTCGAATTTACATTGCGTTATACAATTTGCATATTGGTTTTGCATTGAATTTTGATTACGTTTAGAACTAGAGTTTCTTAAATGTTACAGTTACAACAACTATTATCATAATTTTCTATGGCTATAATGCATATAGATGTTATAATAATTTACTCGCCTTAAGAAGTGCAATCGAGGGTAAAAAAGATGTATGGGCATCCACGGAGTTCCCCCCGCGATAGCAGTCAGACGTGCAAGAGTAACATAATTCATAACATCATTAATTTGAAGTACAATAAAAATAACAGCTTGGCCAAATACTACAAAGAAACTGTGCCAATTTTGGACGACAATACAAAATATTATGTAATTGATATACACAGAAATACACATATTAATTTTACACATATTCATAACAAATATCGTGAGATTATGTGCGGTACAATAAAGCTTGTCAATTTATATTTTGTAGATGCCATATAATATTCCAGTATGAATCCCGTAGACCTTAATCATAGAATACTATAATATTAATCTCATAACTCCGAGGCCGGTAATTGGGTTGTTATGTGCCTACCACTTCGTCTCGATAAATTCCTTAACGAGTCTACGAACGGACTGAGAGGCAGTTGATATATTATAAACATTATACTTATACGATAGTTATAATATATATTTTTTTGACTAACAAACGTGGGTATAATGCACAAATGATTATTAATTTTGGAAATCAATGCTGAAAAAACCACGAAATTAATATTAACATATTATGTATAATATGTTCCTTGCAAATCTTTCAGTTAATTTAATTATTTTATACATATGTAGATTTGTCTTAGAATATAGCCTTCGCTGTCCTGTATTTATTTATTATCATTATTATTATAGTACTTCTCATAATAATTAAAAAAAAAATATATATATTTTTTTATATCTTATTTTAAGTTCGTTAATCATATATAAACTTAAATTATTCACAAAATCAAGCATCAACAAAGTTTGTTATACGCAAAGCTGTTATCTATTAGCATAGGACTCTAAAAGTTTTGGATTATTTGTAAAGTAAGTTATTAGCATAAAGTTTAAGCGATACAAAACAAGCTCTCGACCCGACTTAAGAACTAAGGTATAAAATTTATATTAAATTGGTAGATTTTAATTTTTAATAATTATAACAATTTTTATATTATGGCTTTATTTACGAGTAGTTCATATTCAAGGCGTTGGATTACCTGATAAATAAATTCATAGCTAAATAAAATATAAATTACATTATTATATAATTTTTAAATTAATATTGATAATTTATATGAGCTGTTAAATTTTCAAAACGGATACGGACTTTATAGTTTCGGAGTATTTTGTAGCGTGTCCCTGAAACATATGTATTTCGTTTATTCTGTTATAAATTGTGTTACTTGATCTTCAAAAATATAAAACATTCCATATAGCCTTATCAATCTCATAGTCATAAACACGCTTATAGCATATAAAAGTTTCACGTTAGTTAAATGAGTAAATCTTGCGTTAAACAAACAAACTATCAAAACTTAGCTATTAATTAGTATGATGGCTCATCTAAAATTTACCTTAGCGTTTATATTTTATTGAATGTTCATAATTGTATTATGATATCAAATATTTATCTTCTATTTTCCCATAGTTTAACGATATATCAATTTAGCGATATAGTCACGTTTAATCAGCGTTTCTCGCTTTGAATACCACCGATAATCGTATAATACCCTGATGGATTTAATGCCAGCCCTGTGGTATGGCCTCCGGAATCCAGTAGCGTTAACGCAAAGTGATTTGTGTTTGACACAGGCCGGAATGTCTCGGGGCAGCAGGTGATGTCGGTATTTGGTCATTTGCATAATGCGTGTTGTTCCGTATTTTAAGCGCATTATAATTTAAGGGACGAAAAGGATCTTGTCATTGGTTTATATACGCATCGTAAAACATTTCAGCAGTCGTTAAAAATTATCCATATTTGTATGTTATGCGAAGACGATTTTACACATTTTAGCAATTCTAACTAATATTATAAATGCGAATATGAGACTTGTCCGTTCGATACTACAAATTACAATATTACGCGATACTATAATATATCAATTGTTTTGTAATAGTCATGTGATTTACTATACTATATAAATTAGAATACTATGTAAATTAATTTAATATATGTATATTCAATTAATGTAATGTAATATAATATGTATATTAAATTACTCAGGATCGGGATGGTTGGCGTTTTATGGGGGAGGCTTTCGTCCAGCAGTGGACGGCAAAAGGCTGAAAAAAATATATATTTAGATATTGATAATATTGACATGTATGTATATATGTATACCTCTATACGTTACTTCAATATTGAACATTACCTCAGCCCTTAGTATCATTTTATAGCCCGAAGCGTGTCGATGTGGTAAATATTTGATCATACTGGCAAGACATAAAACCCGAACCAAATATTCTTCAGGTGATAAACGACAGTATGTTTTAAGTAACAGCCGGTAAACCCAGCGTTGGGCTCTTTTACTCTTTAGATATAAGGTTTTCATTCCACAACGCTGTTGCACGTCGTTTCTGATAATGTTTTTCTTCACTTCTAAGCATGAGGTGAACAAAAATATAGCAAATTTATATTACCGGCCCTACACATGGTTTTGCTGGTAGGTTTCTTTCTGTCTTCTGAAAGAATTAGAGTTAAACTAAGCCTAATAACATTTATAAAAGGACTAATAACATTTATAGAAGGATTTTTGTAAAACGATGTAGTTATTTATACATAAGAAGTGAAAGAGATATACTGCTGAGTAGATCATCACTTTATCATGGTAGATAATTAACCAAACAGTAATGCCTAATGATAACACAACATACATCACAATAACACTATGTTTCTGTTGGAAGGTTGTCTCAGCCAGTGTAACTACAGGCAAAAGAGATATAACATCTTAGTTCCCAAGGTTGGTGAAGTAAGAAAAGGGTTAATATTTCTTGTCACCAAAGTCTATGCACGATCGTGCCCACTTGGTGGTAACCAAGTGGGCCACAAAACATTTAAATAATGATCGTAGGCAAGTTATATTATAATATGAAGAACTAGTATGTCTAGTGAAAACAGGTCACCTTATTTTTAATTTTTAATAGACAGAACTCAATATAAATTACGTTTATGATGCCACAGGTGTGCAAAGCAACCTTAACTCTGTTTAAAGAACGGTTTATCCCGCTACATTACGTTAATGAGCTTTCCGTGTACCGTGTTTATAATGAAAGCTTATGACATTACGACGCACGATCGTAAAACGGAAAATGTACGACAACGCCTCTTTACCTAATATTTTTTGCTGAAAAATTTCATAGCCTATTTAACGCCTATTTATCTCCTATTATCGTAATTCTAATTGAAAATTATAAATGTAACTAACAGAGTACTTGAAAGTTTGCTGGAAAACATTTTTATTATTTTGTAATAATAAAAAATAAATTCCAAAATCTAATTTACTCCGCAAATATAATAAAACTTTACCGAAGCCTGGTTAAATTATAAAATTTATTTGAAAATATACGTCGTGGCGAACATTAATAGCGTTATCGATCAGTGACCCAACACTATGTTAAAAAAATAAAAGTTTCATCTTTTTCGTCGTGGTTTTATTGAATTTTATCAATATTTTAAGATTAAACATGTATGGCTATAGAACATTACAGGATCAAGCGATCTCTTTATAACAATTTGGTTACTTTCCTATAAGAAATAGTAAAAATAAAGCACCTATAAAGAAGGTAATAAAGAAGTAATAAAATTTATATTCGTGAATGTTTCTGCAGTTCATCGTATTAGATTTTAAGCCGAACTTTGTTCCATGAATTGATAGCAGACGTAGAAACTTATTCAACTAGTTTACGATTTCTCGAAGAAGGGTTTTCTTAAAAAGTTATCTGTTGGAAAATTGAGTTGGTGCTGCGGCTTTTACGGAAACTTTACCGGGTCGGTGCGAAGTATCCGTGAGATATTGATTGGAAATTTATGTAGTTGTATGTTTAAGGATTATTTATTTTATTTACATTATTTTGCGAGATAACTATTTCGATTTAAAAATTCTAATGAATATAGAGTTATTTTATTTAATATTCCCTTCAGATTAACACGAAAATAAATCTATAAGTGACTTATTTACGTGTACTTACAATAACAAAAGAGTAAATAGGACTTCTTCGAAATCAATGGTTTATTAACACAGTCGAGCGAGAATTATTTGGAAGTCTCAGTTGTTGTGGTAATTTGGTCGCAAGTTGAGTCTAAATCTGTTGAATTATATAAGGCCACAAATTCGAATTTCAAAGTTCACACATTCTTCAGCAACTATCTTAGTGACAATTTGGAAGACATGAAATGCTACTAACTATTTACTTGTAAATAGTATGTATGTATTGTATTATCTATACTAATAAATAAGCAGAAGGTTTTTGCCCAACTCAAGAAATTATTAATAAATTATACTTTTAATTTATAACAAAGGATGCAACGCGTTTTGGAGAAGATTTTAGTGTATAATATTATTATATAAGTAACTACGCTTTGCAATTTCGCCCACTTTAATTTTAGGTTATTGACGTTAACAGCGTAATATTTATGATTTTGTATAATAAATATAAAATAACAATCAAATACAATGTATAGAAATATATGAGGTACCTTAATTATATTATAGATTGATAAAAAAATTAATATGTATATTATTTTCGCAACATAATAATATAAATGATCTATTTGTCATCACTTATGCTATGACACGATGTCGTATAATAAATATATATATGTCGTAATATATATGTCGTAAATAGCCAGTAAGCAAATTAATTCAATTATTGGATCAGTAGTACTAATTTCCATCCATGAATCGATTCCTTGCCAAGGGAGGTAATCTATTCGTATACCAACATTACTGTGGAATATAAATTAAAGGAAAGAAATACGAGGCATAACAGTTATTTTTGTCAAATGGACAAGTTACATAATATAACTGAAGTCTTGGATTTGTTTATTATTTCAATATGTCATTAAAATAATAGTTGTAATGTTATAACAGAAATACTTGTGTATTTTCTGTTATGTATATATGTATGTCTGTTATTTTCATAGGCTTAGACTCTGGTACCATAACTTATCTTGAAATATAGTTAATATTAATATTAGCTTCACAGTACTGTAATAAAACTATTAAACACTACTTACAAGGATCTTAAATTGAAATTAAATTAAATAATACGTACATAAAATTCGCTGTCTTAAAATTATTTGTGTGTGTGTTTTTGTGGCTGTGAAAAGATTACCGAGCGACTAAAAGTATTTACTACGCTCAGTTTCTAAGCGTCCAGTTCGAAGAGTTTTTGTTTGTAGCTTCGAGGTATGTTTTTGAAAGGAGAACTGACTAGACCACAGTCATGTATTTAGCTTAAGCGGATTTCAAGGTTTCTTATTCTAGCCATAATGATTCAAGTATAGTTTATTGTACAGTAATAAAAAAAACGAGGAAAACCGAAAAGAAAATTGTACAAAAGGCGCTTTTTGGTAAATCAGCAGTCTTTTCTACAATACTTTGGGGAGACGACATCGTATAATAAATTGTATGATCCTAACGATAAGTGTACGAACGTTTACCAATTCAGCAAAAAACTAGGTAAGATTATGATAATTAATAAATACAAATAATAGATATCACTATACGAGCTAAATAAAAATAAAATATTTTGGATTTTTTCAATTTAAGCGAAGATAAACACTGATTCGTCACGTCATAGTATTTGTATTGTGTATTAAAACTAAAATTACAACTAGAAACCATTACCACAATTAATAATAATAGATAAAAATAAATAATTTGAAACCTGAAAGAATATTATTAATACAATATATATTATGCAACTGTTATTATTTATTCGTCATGAAAATTAACGAGTACTAGAACCTTGTTTTTTGTTATAGATATAATCTTTACCGAGTAATTCTGGCAAGCGGTGGTGAGTATGTGAAATGCGCACATAAAGAGGCACCAATTCCCGGCAGGGCCCCACAGTCCTAACGATTACAACTCACCTAGAAGCGCCTTTACTGCTTACTCAGCGCGGTGAGCATGGTCAATATCTCCTATAAGTACTTGGAATGGCTTAAATTTATCTCTTTTAAAACGAAGAAAACGTAGTAACTTATGTACATCCGCTTTACTGTCTTGGGTCTCAACCTTACTCCGTACCTTGTATCAAAATTGCTTTAGTTATTGGCCACTGGAAGTGTAATAGACAGACTGTGGTACTATCGGATTGTAGTTTTTTTATGTAAGAGAGGTCAAACGGGTGAGACCGATTTCGGCCACGGCAGCCAATCTCAAGAGAGATTAGCCAACTGCGTAGGAGATATATTCTCTATTCCTTAGCTCTCATAATCCGATGAGACGGCAATCCGACACGACCGGAAAGAGTTCAGGCGCAGGACCAACGGCTTAACGTGCTTTCCGAGGCACGGGAGTGTACCACACTTGCAACTACCAAACTCCAGGCTGCTACTGAGAATTTTCTGACAGAAAACCCCCATAACTATTTATTGGCCCGACCTGGGAATTGAACCCAGAACCACCGAGTCTGCGGCCTTATATCAAGCCACTAGACCAACGACGCAGTCAGAGGAGAGTTACACTTACCACTTACGGCAAGTGACTACCAACCCCATACCTGCAACATAGGAAGGCTTGCAGATGCGTTTCCGGCCTTGAATATTAGTATGTACTTCACAGTACCGTTCTGAAAATAAAATCACTTCAATAAAAATAAAACTGCTAAATATCCCACATACAGGGAGTATGTATGACGAAATGCAACTTATATTTTATTTCGATATCAAAATGCAATACAATGTATTAATAATATGTAATCATTAGTGCTGGGAATCTCTCGAGGTAGCAGGTGACCTCGTCTATTTGCATAATACGCGTTGTTCCATACTATTCGACCTACTGGATATTCAGTAATCGACTGACGGTAATGTAATGTATAATGCAGATATTATGTTAATGTGATATTGTTGTTAGGCTATTCGAAACAGTCCGTGAACACAGAACAGTGCGTTGAGGAACTATTTAATAATACGTTTGAGATAATAATTTCTATAATAAACTTCTTCACTTCACTTTACTTTTAAGTCTTAAGGTGGATGTTATTGTGTATATACCGCCTATTTGCATGAAAGATTGCTATTTTCGGCCAATTGCTTAGTTATAATAATATGAAGTGTTTCTAAACATATTAGTCGTAAAAGTTAAGAGAATAAAGCTTATGCTATTACACCACCAATGTATTAATATTTAAATTAATAAACGAATTACAACTTCTGTTAGCTGAACTACAACATACTACAACTACTTTATTGGACAATAGTATGATCAAATCCACTGAAGCTCCTCTGAACATGAGTTGGATATATTATTTTTTATAACATTCAGTTATTTTTAGGACTTGCAGAGAGAGGCCTTTGCTTGATTTGAAAGAAAATAACTCAAATAAATAATAACACAATTAGGTTTTATTCAATTCCTTCTGCAGACATCTACGCATAATAATTGTGATACTTTAAAATAATACGGTTATAACAAAACAAGGATTCTTATCATAATCCAAAATATATAATTTAATTTTCTCAATCTCAGTGAGTATGGGAAAATAATTATAGTGAAAGGGTTATTTTGTCCTTAGGAAATTAACTGCATTACATTGTACAACTGAAAGTTTCAAGCGATTATTATTCCATTAACATTATCCTGTAAGTTATTTTAAATATGAAATAAAATAATTTGCATTAGCAAGTTGTTTTTACATTAAATTAGCAAAATATCTAAGACAGTAAGCCGACTTAAACGAAAAGTTCTTCAAAAGCTCCTTATTGTGAAGTAAGTAAAAGTAAAAAAGTAAGTAACAGCCTGTGAATGTCCCACTGCTGGGCTAAGGCCTCTTCTCCTCTTTGTGAGGAGAAGGTTTTGGAGCTTATTCCACCACGCTGCTCCAATGCGGGTTGGTGGAATACACATGTGGCAGTATTTCAATGAAATTTGACACATGCAGGTTTCCTCACGATGTTTTCCTTCACCGTCAAGCACGAGATGAATTAGAATCACAAATTAAGCACATGAAATTCAGCGGTGCTTGCCCGGGTTTGAACCCACGATCATCGGTTAATTCACGATTCACGCGTTCATACCACTGGGCCATCTCGGCTTATTGTGAAAGGTGAACTGAATTCGTAAAATGCAAATTTCATAGCAAATATCAAGTTAAACACAATAAAAGCGAACAGCTTTTTCAGTAATACGGCTTAAATGGAATTGTCTGTTTATAGACCAATAGTTTATTTATATCTATTAGTAAATATAAATTAAAATAATTGTTTTTTGTCCGGCACTTTCATACTTAAAGCAAACGTAGGAATCGTGGATGATTTCCCTTTAATATAAAGTGATATTGATAATAAAACATCTACGAAACGCGCTTCGTCTTGTGGTATAAGATTTTTGAATATTGGTTTAGATATTGTCCTATTTATTACCTAGTAAAGATTTTATAAGAATTAAAATAAATACATTTATTAGACCTAACAAACACCATTATGAAAAGATTTAATCAATATTACAATAAATACATTAATAATTTAAAAATATATATACTGAAGCATATTTAAATTGTTATTTGTTTAAACGAATAACAGTTTTTTTCTTAAACCAAATTATATGTTGCTGTTAATGTTTTTTATGGGTATCGTGTATTCCCTATAGTAGTAGGTTTGACATTCTTGAAAGTGTAGTGCACTCTAATGTAGCTTAGTTACTTCGTTTAGTTATTTACATAATTTAGTGTAAGACGCACTTTGTCATCACATCACATAATTCTTAAGTGAAAAATTGTATTTTAAAGTAACGGCATTTCAATTGACAAAATAAAAAATTAAAATATATAAAATAGGTTTATGCCTATTTAAAATTTTCGTTGTATTAATTTAAAATATGTTTTGTTTATTTTGATCTTAATAAATATAATTATATTTAAGTCAATGTTATGTTGAACGAAAATATGGTATGTATTCAATTATGAATACTGATTAAAAATAACTTTCCATTAAAAAAAAGGTTTATATCGCAATTTAATCACACTTAAGCGCGCCCTTATCTTTTATATTATACATTTTCACTACGTAATGTGTCGTAATGAAGGTATCATTCGATTAATATGTATTTAATGTCTGTAATGTCGATGTCAGAAAACGATAAACATATTGATCGACTTCATATAGAATTGAACATCAGCAGTACAAGATAAGTAATATATCGATAAAATATCTCGTTTAAAGAAGACCTCAAAATGTATAGAAATGACAAGAATTGAATACGCCACATCACTGCGATATGATCAAAGATTGACGTTAAGGTGAGTTTAGACTTGAGAATTTTCTTGAGCATTTTCCTGTAACGCAACGTTCCTGCGAATGCTTGACGCTACGTTCGACGTTATGCTCATTATATCTATCTCTTTTTTGCAATGTCAGACTCGCGTGGCACGTTACGTTTATCTTGATGAGTTATATTAAAAAAAAGAAAAATAGTAGATTGTGGCAAATTAACATTTGTAATAATTTACAAGCCTTTGGCGATCTGCAATTAATGTTAAGCTTTGAATTATAAAAATGAAGTGTTTCTGTGTTCTGTTACAAGTTAAAACTCTAGTCTGTACTCCCATCAAGAAATACAATAGAAACGATCACTTATACTTATGATTTCCATTTGGTAATTGTTAACAAAAATTGTCGTCTGATTTATATAACATCGAGTTTTAGGTATAAAAAAATTATATATAGGTAAATGAATTTATAAAGTTTTCTAAAATTTTCGTTCATCGATATATGCATAGGTGGTAAGTATAAATATGAATGTGTGTATATGTATGTGCGAGTGTGTATATGCTACAACTCAGGACAAAAGGAAAAAATATTTAGTCGACTTATTTTTTTGAAAGCCAAATAAACAGCAGGTGGCACGGCACTCCTTATTTCTTAAATAATTTGATCACTTGATTCACAATCCATAAAAATAAGTTGAAGCTTTATGTAATTTAGAAAAATAGAAAGTTTCATACTATTCCCTCTTAACCTATTTACCATTCCAACCTTTTTATCTTATACTATTACCTTTTTAACACTGCGTATTTATATAAGATAGCTGATAATCTTACCTTGATTCATTTAATTAAATGATACCTATCGTATATTACGTGCTCTGATAAATAAACAAGTACTTTTAAACATTATATTTTTTTACTTCGTAGACCGTACTTATTATATCTATATAAATAAAATGATAGAGGTCTGCAGTTGTGCGCGCATCACGGAAAAACTACTGGATAGATTGCAATGAAGTTTTCTAGATTTAATTTGTTAGACACTTGGCCCTTATCAAAAATGATTGCGATATCTTCATTTAATAAAAAGTTATTAAAGTTTCGAGAAACAACGATTTGTATATGCACTTCGTGTTCAGTGATGTATGTTGAAACAAAGTATATTTTTGCTTGCGATCTTTTTAATGTTTTTTCCTTCGTACATAAGAAAACTTTGTTAATAAATCAAGCAATGCGGACAAAGTCCCGGGTATCAGCTAGTTGTTTTATAAATTTAAAAGTTATTCTTGTATTCTAGTGTTTTCTTATCTATGATATTAACTTCTTTTTATTTCGTACGTATAGAAAATGCGAAAATCTTCGATCACTTACAAGAAAGATAATATTATAATATCATTAATAATGTTTTTAATAAAAAAATATTTAAAAGAAAACGATGCACATCTAACAATGAGCACATACCCACCTAATAGTAGTTGAAAACTGAATTGTTTAAATTATTAATTATAAATAATATAAATTAATTATAAATTATTATAATAAATTTATATTATTGGTTATTCACAAGACATTTAAAACTACTTTAAATTGGCTTTTGAAATTTTGAATGAGAAATAGATAATACAATTTGCGGACCTTCAAGTTGCGGTCAGTGTCTAGATATCTCGTAAATTCAGTCTAGTGATCAAAACCAGTCTGGAACTACGGTCGAACGTTCATCAATTATTAAGAGTTCTTCGCTTTAGTTACTTATGTGACTTGGGAATACCGGAGATATTTTATCCCGTATTATTCGATAAACAGTTATAGTAATAGCTTTTATCGACACCCTCTTATAGTTAATACTTTGTAATTTTTTATGTAAAACACGAACATACTGTGACAAAAAAAGAATGAGCCAGATGATAATGGCCACCATCGCTTGTAGAAATTGACAGTGTAGGAAGTATTAACCATCCCTTACGTCGTCAATGCACCAACAACATTGGAACCTAACATGTCCTTTGTGTTTGTAGTTACAATGGCTCAAATTACATTTCAATCCGGAATACAACAATACTAGTATTGCTGTTTGGCGATGGAATATATGACCAAGCTCAGGAAACTATTACTAAAATTTTCTTTTATGTAATATTTTTGTAATAATAATAATTATTATTCTTAATTAAATAAATATTTTGCAGAACTAGTAATAAAATAAAACGAAATATCGTTTGAGGATAATTGAAGTATGTTGACCATGATTGTAGTATTTTATTAAAAAACTGCGGGCGTAGAAATTTATTCAATAATTTGAATGAACCCACCAGATTGATTGATATCTCAATGATTGATATTGACCATATTTACCGTCCCATAATTTTGTTTTTTCATTCTAAAAATGGAACGTTATCCTTTCATCAAATAATTTATAAAAATAATAGATAAAAAAAGCCATTCATTTCTCGCAGACCCAAAAATGCCTTTAATTTACCAATGCATAGGGTTACCACTTTTTATAAATATATATAAAATAATAATTATGTTTGTATTTATTTATAACAGTCTATGTAAGAGGTTATAATTCTTTTTTTATTTATTGTTCCTTACTTTGGATAATTGAAATAATGAAAAATATTGACTTTTTTACTTTATGTGGTCCTGGGTTCAATGCCCAGATCGGGCAAATAAATACTTATTGGGGTTTTCTGTCAGAAAATTCTCAGTAGCGGTCTGGAAGTTGGAAGTGTGGTACACTCCCGTCCTCGCACGTTAAGCCGTTGGTCCTGCGCCTGAACTCTTTCCGGTCGTGTCGGATTACCGTCCCATCGGATTATGAGAGCTAAGGAAAAGAGAGTGCACCTGTGTTTGCGCACACACTTGTGCACTATAATATCTCCTGCGCAGTTGGCTAATCTCTCTTGAGATTGGCCGCCGTGGCCGAAATCGGTCTGGAGGACCTTACTTACATTATAATAAATTATAAGAATAGATTCAGTCTTAAATTGTATTAATCATAAATGTGTCTTCTTTGTTAATATAACTCTATTTTTCGATCAATTTTTAAGTCAACCTGATAATAATAAGCCTTTTTTTTGTAAAATTATGTTTATTTTTTCCGACCCGACAATAAATAATGTTAATATTAAATTGACTAAGATTTTTGATTGTTGGTTTTAAGTTGAGCAAGAATTTTAAAGCAAGCGTTGTGGAAACAAATTCAAAAGAAAATTGAATAGAAGTTGAGACCGGCGAGAAGTTAAGAGGGCTGGCGCTGAAGTGTTCAACAAATATTGACAACGGCAAATGTTTCAAAAGTTACGACTATTCCTGAAAACCGTGGTGGTTGCCACTTCAAAAACTTGCTTTAAGCTTTTTAAGGTGATAATGTGCAACATTGACTTACACTTAAAATAAATGAAAGCAAATGAATTCGTCTAAATCTTTATTTATAAAATCGTTAATCTATTTTCTACATAAGTGATAAATACAATTTGTAAACTGAATATCTTTAGACTTCTCCACATAGTATTTCTTTTCACAGAATTAATTTTATTTTTATATCAATTCATTCCGCTTAGTAGATGTTTACAAGTACGCTTAGCGTAGGACAAAACTGGTAATTATTTCTCTCATCGTCCGTGTTGAAGTCCTTCCATTCACTGTGCTATTAATTTATAATTTATTACTTAGAGTATCAAAACATTTAAGACTTATTCTAGAATGATATGATTTATGAATTTTCATTTTCTTAATAACAATAAATATAACTAATAATAGTACTTATTTATTACTAATTGTATTGATGTTCTACGGCTCTATATCTTGGGATAGTATTAATTTTTCCCATGATGTAAAAAGATGCCTCCTTGTATCTTTTCAAGTTAAACGGAAGTATGTTTCTCATCGGTGAAAAGTAATTGCAGATGAATTATTAATGTCTTTAGAACAACTTTAACAAATGACGTTAAACAGTTACATCATAAATTTAACATAATGCTTTATAAGATATGTTTTAGAATAGATAAAAGACTAAGATTATTCAAATATTAATTACCTTCTTCACTTTTATAGGCTCCGTCTGAAAAGCCTAATGTCACGTGTTGAAGTATTAACATACATTTATAATGAAAACATTTAGCTATGCTTTATCGAAACATACGAATTGACTACTTTAGTTCATAATACATATTAATGACATTAAAATGACAGTGATATTAAAATATGAATGATAATATGGAAACATGCAGTGCGAAAATACTTTGAAAATATTGTAATGAATCACGATTAATCTACTATAGACCACTGATTGTATAATATGAGAATCAACTAAGTGCGCTGTGCCGTCACAATTTTTGTGAATGTGAAATATTCGGTAGGTAGATGTTTTGCTTTGGTTCAGTCATTCATATTCTTTTATTAGAATTTCCTTGTATGGCAGTCAAAAGAATGTTGTGTAAATTTTCTAACCTAAAATGCGAAACGGATTAAATTTATTAACTCGATTCTGTGCTTGCGGTCGCCTGGACCTGTTGGGCTTGTGTAAAGGTTCACTTGCACCAGACAATAATGGCGACTGAAAGTCATCAATCTCGGCTGTTACATCTGTATCGTTTTTCTCTAGATGTTCAATAAAATCAGCTTCATTTACTCCATCGTCATTTTCATTAGTTGAAATGTTAGATGACTTAAATATGTCTTCAGATATATTCTGATTTTTAAATTCAAGCGTCAAATTAGTAGCATCTGTACCAACACTGAAATCACTAGTAACAGTTATTAAGGTTGCTTCTGTAGATTGGGATATTGTTTCAGATAAAGTTAAATTCCGAAGAGCTGGACGAATAGACGCGGTAATTAAATCATTTACAGATGAAACAGTAGAATTTTTGTTAAATGTTAGTGGTAAGTCAATAGGCTGACTCGTTGTTTGTTGGTTAACCTGCTTTACAATTTCGCTTTTGTTATTTTCACTGTCATCTTTATGAATCGGAACTTTGGTTGTAACTTCGTACACCGTTATGTCTATATTAGAATGATTGCTATTTTTTTCATTTATAATTTCAATTTTGATAACTTCATCGCTTAATATAACTTTTCGATCAGTTGTTACAGTGTAAGCTAATTTATCTTTTTCGTTTTCGGAAGAATTTCTTTTGTCAATTTCAGAAATGTCTAAAATGGAATAATTTGTTTGTATTTCGTTATTCTTGCCATTCAATTCAGGTTCTTTTATAATTACAGTGAGTTCAAGCGATGAATCTTCTACAGGATGCCGGTAATTATTTGTATGAAATTTTTGTTCGAATGTTTTCAACGGTGTATTTGTTGAGTACATTCCTTCTGAATTCACTATGGATGACGATGAAGAAAGTTCTGTAGATTTAGTTGAGACTCGGTTCTTTGAAGATTTCAATTTAGCATAATCATATTTATTATTATATTTTTTTGGCAAGACATTTTTAGCATTGCTTACGTAATCACTGATCCTAGTGGAAGACATGACATTTACCATAGGATTGTCTGTTGTGGATAATTTATCTAGAGTATCTGCTGAAGAAATTTCTTTGGTGTCGTTTTTAATATCGGTATTATCATTTTGTATGTTATCATGTCCTATTAATTGTGTTTCAGCAAACTGTTGTGCTAGCTTTTCTTCAATTGACAAAGCTGTCATATCATCACTAATTTTAGCTTTTGCCATAACTAAAGGTGGTACGAAATGATCAGTGGGTTGGCTAAATATTGTTTCAAAATTGCCAAGGCGCGCTAGTTCATCGTGTAGTTTTTTATGTTGCATGTTCTTTTCATCTTCTAACTTGTCAGATTCCTCATTTGTGAAGAATTCGTCATTATTGGCTAATTTTGGAATATCATTACTCAATAGATTATTGTTATCCATAATGTCTAAGTCAACACTTTTATCCATTGGCACTCTATAATTAGTGATGGGCATTTCTTGTTTCTGTGTCCATGGATCTACAGTACTAGAAATTACAAATGTTTTAGTTAGCAACTTAGTACTAGATTGATTGATATCGTCTTCATGTTCAGTTGTATTGCTGCATTCTGTACTAGCTTCATTATTGTCATTTGTATCTTGATCGGAGAATGTCGATTCTGTTGAAGTTTGATAGGACATAGTCGATGATACCATAACTGCAGAAGAAGATGTTTGTTCATCTTCAGTACATGATAACTCCCTTAGGAGATCTTCACGTTTCTGTAAAATAAAAATTATTTTACAAAAAAAAATATTAAAATTTAAAATTGTTTTTAAAAGCCGTCTCATAGTGTCATACCACGTTTCCAGTACATTGAACGCGTTTCACGCCAGCTAGACCGCAATCCGCAGTGAGCTGTACCGCCGCGCTTTCAGGTAAATATAGGGCTGTCAGAGCCGGCAAAGCTCTCACCATACAACCCTCATTTCCAAGTGCCCATTGTGGAACTAGAAAATAATTTGTTTTGAACAAAACGTTTTCTATTTTATATTAATAAGGTTAAAATGTGTGTGTTAATTTAGGTCTGTGTTGCGACATTTCTGACAAACATATTTAGAAAAATGTCTTATGATACAGAATAATATAATAATAATACTATTTTAATTTTTGATTGGTGCTTTGATTATTTATAATAACGTATATACTTTAATTAAAAAAAAACTTTGATAAACCCAACATTTTCTTATCAAATATTGACTTTATTCCTGTACCTGGGAGCTCACAAATAAACGATGCCACTGAAGGGCCACCACAGGCTCGTGCCTCCCAGCGGTAGTCAGCAGCTGGGTCAGCAGCTGCACATAACGGAGCAGAGCGCGCATCCGGTGCAGCACTCCAGTAGCCATCGCCGCTTAAGCCACGATAATCTCTGGTGAGGCAACGTGTTTATATTTATTTCTAGGTAACGACTAGTTTATTTTACCTTATTAAATAAACTGTATTAAAAAATATATAAACAATAAAGTGTATTTTCATAATTTTCACAATAATAAAAATATTTAAAAAATAAATTATGTATTGTTACTTACGTCCAAGTGAAGTCGCCATCTGGATTGCTGCGGATCAGGCCGACCCACACAGCACTAGAGATGTCCAGCTCCTTGAGGTAGGCCCGCACCGCGTCGTACTGAGCCGTTGTATCAACTGGTAAACAGGGTAAAAATATGTAAATGAATATTATTTATAGTTATATAGGATGATTGTAGGACCCGGAAGTTGAATATTATACGTATTCTTAAATACGAGTACCTACGTGACAAAATTAACCACTAATGGGGTTCTTTATTTGTTTGTCCAAATATTTGAATGTATACTTGCATTACAATTAAGCTTATAATATTATTATTATTATTATTATATAATTAAGTTTATAAGGAAAAATATAAATTTGTGTAAATGAAAACAAAAAGAATTAAAAAGAATTTTTTGTTTATATATTTCCCCAACAAATGTAGCTTTATTTATCTCTTCCTAATTGTATGCAATTAATGTTAGGTAGGAGATATAATATATTATATAATCGGGCTCATTGACAGATCAATTAGAGTGCTCAATTATTTATAATT
Organism: Nymphalis c-album; assembly: GCA_963151315.1. NCBI lineage: Eukaryota > Metazoa > Arthropoda > Insecta > Lepidoptera > Nymphalidae > Nymphalis > Nymphalis c-album. The sequence goes on along the minus strand of OY720590.1, from coordinate 4,271,242 downwards.
GGAAATCGGTCCCTAATAAAAGGAAATTTGTGTCACATTAAAAAAGATCAAGTGTATGTTTTGTTTTTATAATTGGATTCTATATTTATATATTTCGTACATATATACATAATTATACATTTCTTAATTATATATTTGACTTGTAAGATATATTAGTCACAAAGATATACATATCATAAGTTTCAGTAACCATTTTTACTTGTAAAAAAATTGCTAAAAAAACAACGACGACAACTTTAGTTCAAATTAATTGTCAGTATTAATACTTATTCAAATAAATAAAATATAAATTTTAAACACTTTAAATCATATAGCGCTTAATGTATCAAATATATTTAAATTATTTTGTAAAAAAATACGCTGGGAGTGTTGTATATAATATCAAAGCTTAATAAATATATTATATGGCGGCGCAATAACGGTGATAGTGTATCGTTATCACCGGCGTCGTGTGTCTATCTGCTAAGATGGCCTCGTACAGGTCATCAGGATGACCCAAGAAATAATATACAGGACAGAGGTATTAAATTTCATAAATATACTGACAAAGGCTTAATGTTTTATATAATTATTACAAAAATAAATAACTCTAGAATTCATACTTTATATTTCATCCTCTTAAGGGTTGTTTTATTTTTAAAGTATTCTGTCTTTCTGCAAATCCTAAGCTACGTTTAAATATAAAATATCCTCAAACCGATTACATTGCGTAATATTACTTTTGCATTCTTTTTAAATACAGTACGTATATTCTGATACTTAAAAATTTGATTCTTAATACAAAACGATTAAATTGTGTAATTAGGTATTTTAAATATGTATTTTTTTATACAAATTACATGATTTGTTTTTGTATTACCAACGACGCCGTATACATAGCCTCAATTGGAATCTTGCCAAGGATTGGCAACGACCCATGGGACTGGCAACCAATAAAAGTTTGGACCGCAACCAAGTCAATATTTTGTTAGGCAATTTAACTGTCCACATATTGAGCTTATAACATTAAGAGTTTTAAAATATATACTTATATAAGTATATTTTTTTAAAGTAATTACATTATTTACAAATAATTGCGATATCAAAAATTTTATAATGAATTCAGCGTTTAATAATAATAATATAGTGAAAATATCGTCAATTTCCTTAAGGCTCTTGTGACATTAATAAGAAAGCATATTATTTATTCCTTTCCCTATTTCTTCGAGTATAATGAGATTTACGGTGATATGAAGAAAAGAAAATTATGACAATGTAACCGTTAACGGCATATAAGCTCATTTATATTAAACAATTCAACGTTATATTTCAATATAATTGTTTTCGGAGATTACGCCCTATTTCATATTTTTAACAAGACAATTTCACCCTGTTCTTTTTTAAAATTTCGTACCAAATAAGAAACGAACGGAGCCAAATCTTAATTGTTTTACAGAGGTTTTATACTTCAAAGGTTTCGTTATGATTAGTTTTTTTAATATTATTTTGAAAGGCATATTTGTGTTGGGCGCAGATTTACTAGTCATGTAAATTTTTCATGTAAAACGTTACTACTGTAATGATAAATAGTTTATGCTCGAAAGATTTACGATCGCTGCACTTAAAGATTATTCGATGATGGCTACTCATCTGCGCAGGAGCTTGTACGTAATGACTGAACATATGAAAGATGCATCTTTATTTGCGCACAATAGACACAACTTACTTCGCACATATATTTCTATGTAATATAAACACTAAGACATTCGTATATAATATAGAAGCAACTACACACAAAGTATTCCTCAAAATGACAGACTATAATTTTATTATGTTTGCGAAATATCGTAGCAGCCGCAATTTCGTCCCAGGAGATCAGATAACTACGTTTGTGATATTTGAACGAGTACTCTACAATCGCGACTTGAGCGTAATTTAAAACAGAATTAAGGTCTGGTTGTTAATCATTTATAAGCTGTTGAATAATAATGAAACATGAATAACAATTCAATTTTATTTCAAGAATGCATAAATTAAACTGAAAACAATTTGTTATTTAGTCTTGAAAATATTTTTTAAAGCTTTGTTTGTAACAAATCAGCTCATACTGGTCTTCAATTGCTTTATATAATTGGTAATCGATGACAATTTGAGTTGTTGATTAGAAAAAATGACATTTCAAACAAAAAATACATTGTCATGTTTTGACTTGTTTTTAAGTTAAGGGGTAAGTTAAAACATCAGAGGTAAATATAAACAGGTTTATTATACTGTTATCTTTTGGACATTTATTCAAACTGCTTGCACTTCATTTAAATGTACGAATTCACTAAATTACCGAACGGAATGATGGCTTAATTTTCATACTAGATGTACGGAAACTACACCACTCGATGATCGGCAGCAGGAAATTTGAAGCGACGTCAAAATTTAGGGTATTCGAATAATCCAGTATCAAAATTGTCTGCGATTAAGTTAAGTTAATTTGAAGTCTGTGATGTAATAACATTTAATTATTTCGTTTTAGTCATTTATTCTTTTTAAATGCGTATAGAATCACAACAGGGTAATAAATTCACAAAAAAATATATAGAATATTCCATTACATTGTAATGATATTTTGTTTGTTATATAGAAAGAAATAGTTAACATAACTCGATTTTGTATTAATGTAATATTAAAATATAATATTATGTTTTCATTTCTTAAATTTCGATTTTGAATAAAAATACGAATCAAAATATATTTCAACAGATGCTGTCCAATAATGTCCCACATAATTGCACCCGTGCGAAGTCGAGGCGAATTGCCAGTGGGTATAAATAGTACAAATGTTAAAAGTATGCATTAACACAAAATTTACTGTTTTTACAACAGTTTAATAATTTACATTATATGGAAGTATTAATGCATGAAAAACATTTTATTCGATATTCCAGCCAATTTGTAAGTTGTAGTACCAACATGAAAAGACGAATCCAATAAATCTATCCAATACTAACAATAAAAGAAGATTAGTGAAACTAGAGCAGCGTATTGTAGTCGTATTATCTTTGAACAATCTAATCTTCAACCAAAAGCAATTTGTTATCTTTTTCTAAGAACTCCAAATTAATCTTTTTACCTCAAGATGCAGGTTCTCGGAAAAAGTAGTTATTAGACGCCACGTCTTGACTGGTAAAGAAAGGAAGAAATTGCTTCATTACTTCAGCCAGTAGCTTTTAGAAGTAACAAAGCATTTTAAAATATTATTATAGAATGAATTAACTCTGAAGCAAAAATGTGTTATATAATTTCTTAATATACATGTAATTGAAGTCCTAAGTACATAATACGTAAAATTATTTAATATTTTTTAACGACGATACAAAACAGTTGTAAGAGCCTATTTGAATGAAGTCTATTTTTATTTAATAAAAGATAATATATTCCAATATATTATGCACTTGAAGTATATTGCTAAATCTTATTATTTAAGCTTGTTTTAGGGATCAACTAAAATTAAAATACTAACTTAGGAAGACAAATCTTCATTTGAATAAGTTATTGCTTCGTGTATGTCTTGTTGACTGCGGCTTATCGATTTAACGTAATAGCTTTAAGTCTTCTCAAAGGGATTTCCCACAAATTGCGAATATAATTAAACCTGGCTGATGTTGTTATATCAAAAACCAACAAAGCAATCAAACAATCCTCGTCAGATATATATAAAAGAAACATTAAACGCTTTTATAATAAAATCAACATTGTTAAATATCTTAAGAATCAAATACATCGATTAGATCTGTTAAAAATTCATGATCTTAATCTATAGAAGCAATGCTGAAGAGATTTAAAAAATCGTTTTATGCGTTGCTCTAAGTAGGTTATTCTTTCTTAAGATATTTTTTTATTTATCTTAAAAGTTTGAATACGAGCAAATAGCGCATTTATTTGTAACAGCGCGAATAATGCTGGTTGGAAGCGAGCCAAATATCGTGACGATCCGCGGGACTGGCAAGCGGCAAAGCTACGAACACCACCAAGTCAATATGTATTTGGAACGCCTCATCTTACCTATCTACATTGTATACATGTGCTTAGGTTTGTATTGATCATAGCGATAAACTTAATAAAGCATTATCTTTAATCTGTATATAGATACAGATTTAGAAAAATGCTTTATTTATTGTTCCATCCAATCTACACGGTGAGACTTGAAAATAAAACAAAAGATTATTTTTGAAATTCGAATGAGAAAACAGAAAAAATACTATGACGTGAGGTGTTCCGCCAGCAAAGCTACAGAATAAATTTAAGTATTTAATTTTCCTCTTACTCTTAGAATGTACTAACTAGCAATACTTATTGCAAATATTTCTTTATCATGAATGTTCCATATTACCTGAAACTTCGCCGAGAATTCTATTTTATATCCGAAATAAAAAGATTTAACAGTAAAAACAATATTTGCACTCGCTGTTGAACAATATGAATTGTTAAACTTTTTTAATTTCCTAACTTTTGGGTTCTTTTCAAATGTTGACTCGCTTTTATAAGTACTCAAATATATTCACTAAATTGAAAAAAATAAATATATACCTCAGAGGAAACCCTGTAGGTGTGGACAGACTCAGGACCTTCAACAACAACGATCAAAGAGATTGAACTATTAATCTTATTAACATACATTCTTAGAGTAATGTTATATTACATAAGGATTTAAAAAATTACATAACTAAAAATCCTTTTATTTAATCTATAAAAATAATATAAATATAACGGCTAAGCTGCATAAGAATTATAATTATATAAAATTTGGCATGAAGCAAGCTCGAACCCAAAGGTTAATTTCTTTATTAAGAGATTGACTAATTTAGGTTTTTGTAAATTTATAATAATTAATTAATTAATTACATATTTTGATTCTCATCTGTTATTTGTTTTCTCATCACGTAGAAACTCCTAAGCTGACGATAAGTTGGAGAAAACTTATACGCCAGCAACTTTGGTAGAAGGACCAACTTTTATAAGTAACATTAAAGTACGAAAACATATGAGAAACTTGAGCATGAAAATCCATCACAGATGGACAATATGTTTTGGGAAAACAATACATATTGCATAATAGTATATATTTTTTTGTTTTTTAAAATTTAAATTCGTTAAATATAATTGTTATTAGTGTGATTTTCGTTACTAATTCATTACTAATTAAAGATAATAATGTACCAATTCACAATTTTAAAGTTAAATGTAAAACATATTGCGGGGAAACTTGGATCGCAAGAAATCGTACTATATATATCCACTAACCAGCACTGGAGTGGTGGAATAAGTACTAAATTCTCATTAAAAGGAGAAGAGGCCATTTACGTATTGTTATTTAATATAATAACAATAGAAAATAAGTACAAGGGAAATATATGGGTTTGTGTATACTCTATGACGTGTAAATGACGTCGTGTAATCTCTCGAAATTACTTATTCAAACTGCTCGGATACAATCGGGCTCTGATTGACAGGCAATTCAGGTGGCAAATAATAGTAGGAAACTACGGCACTCGACGATCGCTGGGAGGAAATTTGCATTACCGCTACGAGATGTCACCTCCGTGTCAGGCTTATTCAAATTGAGTCTGTTAAATGGAACACGCGCCTCGAAGACGGGCTCTGTGTAATATGAAAATGTCGGCGAAATTCTACAATAAAGCTACGTTCAGTTTAATTAAAAATAAACTATAAAGGTTTATATATTATAATAGCATACTTTTATCGTGTTCATAACATGTCAAATGCGACTTTAGCGTGTAACGACTATGGAAATGTGATATAAAATTAATTAAAACGCGCATAAAATAGATTGATCAATTAATAGATTATTATGTGCATGTAATTAAATGTCTGTTGTATGTACATTTTGTATGCTATTTTTTACAAAATAAAATATAAAAGCATTCTATACACTATCCAATCTAAACGGAACTCGATAAACATTTAATTTAATATTCCATAGGCTTATTAATAAAATTTTATACTAAATTTTCTTGCATGACTCTGTTTACATTGATTTGTATACCATGCATTAGTAGTATCTTATTTATTCTTATTTAGAATACTATAATCCAAGGATATTTACTATTCTGCAATAAATAAAAAGTATATATAGATACATATAATTTAATTGCATTGAACCAAAACCTATTTTTATTAGCTTGTTGCTATCCATCATTACGTCTATTCAAAAATACATTAATTTATTTATTTTAATATAATTCTCAATAATGTTATATATGTTATTATGTTAGTGTTTAGTTTAACAATTTTGTGAGTCTATCAAAATCGCAGCACCGTTCACACGTAAAAAGGAACCCGATAAATCCTTTTAGTCTGAACACAAAGGGAGATTAAGAGCGGCACATTACGTACAGTCGCATTATCCGTGAGCGATACCATTTTTTACATGAAGCAATTCATCATCTTTTGCGAGTAACATGATGTAACAAAGAAATCCCTTGAGACACTTGTATCGTTCGTAGAACTGATACAATGTTGATATGTATAATTATTATTTATATATTTTTTTACTAGCCGTGCTGGACGATTTATTTCACTTGCTTCAAATTGGGATTATACCTAAATGCCTGTTTCGCATAACATAAAGCATACTTGCCCACAGTTTATCAAATTGGTTGACGTTTAAGGTTACTCAATTTCATAAGATCGTAGCGTGAAATTGCGTAGCATAAAACTTTCCTTGATAAATGGATCATACAAAGAAAATATTTTGAAACCGGAAAACAAATAGTCCTTGAGACTAGAGCTTTCAAATATACAAAAACATACTTATAATATTATTACGATATATAATATTTATATTTCAATATAGTTTATTAATAATGTTATAGTTTAGTACTGTGGAAGGTCGATTATCCGAACTAATTGGAGACATGGGTGTTCGGAAAACTGGTATTTTCGGATAATCGAACTAACTATATGTCTATTTATTCAACCATACATATATAACCATAACCATAGCAAATAAAGTGCAGAAATCTTATAGTAATCATGACGTCCTTCTGATTTCACTTTAATTGACGATGGAATTAAATTAAATTTCGAATTTCCATAAAATAAATAAGAACATACTATCCTTATTCGTCGACTGGCTTCAAGTCTCCACGTTATTCAATTAATCAGTTTCTTAAAAAATAAGTGCTGCGAAATTGAGATTAGAAGAGTAAATAAGGTTTAGATTAATTTATATATAAAATATTATTCGTAATGCACAAAAAATAAAAACCTAATACTGAAATGGTAAGCCCAGATACATTAAAAAAATATAAATATTATATCCTCAGAAATATTTGCAGCTTAAGAATATATCTTCAAATAAATAAAAGCGAGCATTGAGTTTATTTGGTAGCGGGACGAATAGCAGTTGGCAGAGTGCCAGCCAGCGCGAGGGCCCGCGGGACTGGCGACCGGCACAACTACGGACCGACGCCAAGTCAATATTTGTGACGCTGTTTAACTGTCCACATCTCATGTTTGCAATAATTATAGCTCGTAATGTTTGCTTAAATAATAACGTTACATAAATTTACAAAAAACATTTAAAAACATTCTTATAAATTGATTATTTTTTTATAAAATTCAAGAATAGGGAAGTCTTGCCATGGCCTTGTTGATGACGCTGCACTAGTGCTGCCTTATATTAGATATGATATTTTGAGTTCAAAGCCAACTTACTATGTAACAAGTCAAGGTTTACTGACACAAATTCATGTTAAAAGACTAAGTGAAATGTTCGTCTGTAAATGTAATTTTAACCACAGATATATACTAATAATACCAAAATCACTACTATGATATATGTGACAATTAAGACCATATTATGTACACTATTCTAAAATCGATCATTTTTGCTTATAAGTAAATATTGCAAAGCGAAATAAGCTACAAATTCTTAAGTCACTTTATTAAATCCTTTCATTCGACAACCATCACTACGGGATTTATCAGACGTACATTTTCAAGATGGCGCTCGTCTTTGCTGTGTAGGATTTATGTTAGCTTTGCAGAGTATATACCTATAATTTCAGAATCACGGGAATCCATTACCTCATTCCTTTATATCCAGACATAAACTCGTAAACACAAATATTCTTACTAACATCAAATTGTATATATACATATCTATCAGTGTAAGCTCAACATCAAACATACTGTATTACATCGTGGAACACCAAGAGAGTTGAAATTTAGCCCCAGGAGACCAAACAACTACATTTCTTACCGTCTTTATGTATAGGGCTGTATTTCGATTACTATTATGTTTCATGTATTGTGTGTTTATTGTTCTTAGTTTTTATTATAGGCTATATAATTATTTAAAAAAATAATTAAATATAATGCTTAACATATTAAACCGATTTTAAAGTGTTTTATATTTGAGTTTGTGCATGTTATCGCCGTCAGTTTCAAAATGTCAGTATGTAAAACCATATATTTACACAGTCAAAGGAAAATTGAACCTTGAATCGTGATGGATACAATTTTATTAATTTACTTCATTAAAACAGAATATTTATATATTTTGCATATATAACAGCGTTCCTCAAATACCCCTTATTTATACAAGAAGAATGATAGAAGACTAATTTTGAAAGAGGGTTCGTATTATCGCTGCGAAGACCCGCATGAATAAGGCTTTGTGAAAGCCTTCACGAAGTTCGCTGAGAGTGGTCGGTGATTCGCGAGAACGCTATTGAGTAAAATAAAATATTAATTAAAGCGTTCAAAAAAACTCTCAACATACTTTATATATTTCCCTAATAGTGGTTGTATCTAAAAGAAGAAGCTCGTTTATGTTTTGATTGAAGGGCCCTGAACGTTACCTATTTTGATAGTATACAACTGAACCGTACGTCATGTGATAAATTCAAATTTAAATTGAAAAATACTTTATTGAAGAATGTACATTAAAACCTTAACTAAATACAAATAAAAATTAAAAATAATTATTATACAAGACGTGAAATGGATTTTTTTTTTTTTTTTTTTATTGCGTAGGAAAGCGGACGAGCATGTGGGCCACCTGATGGTAAGTGGTCACCAACGCCCATAGACATTGGCGTTGTAAAAGATGTTACCATCGCTTACATCGCCAATGCGCCACCAACCTTGGGAACTAAGATTTTATGTCCCTTGTGCCTGTAATTACACTGGCTCACTCACCCTTCATACCGGAACACAACAATAGCAAGTACTGCTGTTTTGCGGTAGAATATCTGATGAGTGGGTGGTACCTACCCAGACGAGCTCGCACAAAGCTCTACCACCAAGTAAACATTATTGAAAAAAAAACTAGCAATCTTGCCACCATTCCACGCGGTCACGACTTGTATAATAATTATTGAAGAATTACACTTTCTTATTGATTGTCAAACTAAAAACTACTAACGGTTCAGAAAATAAAAACCCAGCCCAGAAAAGAACCGGCGAAAAAAGCTCAGCGGGTTGATTTTTTTTATGTCATAGTTTTATACGCGCCACCAGCTAACATGTTTTTGCGTGTAGTAACAGTTACTCACAGCGGAATAAAATAATACAAATAAGAATGGGAATGAATCATATCCACTTGCACATAGTTCTACCACACATATAACGCATATTTCTAAAACAACGACGCTGATGACATATTTTAATTAAAATGGTTTTCAAAGAAATAATAGTAAATACAATATTATTCTAAAAGAAAATGTAAAGATACGATGTCTCTTAATACGATTATAATAACACTACGGCGTCGCGTCGTTGCTTCACACACAAACGTATAAGACAAAAATGTATAATGACTCGAACACACTGCAAGTCTGCAACCTATTGTGTCTAGATATTATATATTGTGAAAAAGAATAATCTTCTTTATATATAGAATAAGATAAAAATACATACGCCATATATTTAATTCTGCCTATGAACCATCATTTTCATGATATTTTAATTAAGAATGTGACTTTGTTTGCTTTAGGTTACACTCCACATCTTAAATACATAGCCGATCAATTTTAAATTTTGCAAATACGCTGTTAGTACTGAAGAGGGCATAATCACCACCGTCCGTCACAGTTGTGGTACTTGTATCAATAAATATACCGATTTATAGTTAAGAATTAAGATTCTGCTACCGGCTATTTATACCTATTTAATAAATGAAAAATATACAATAATCGCTACCTTATGAAAAGGTTAAAGTCTCGAATTGACTAAACGTTAAAAGTTGTTAAAACCTTTTTACGTAAAATTAACTGTTAAGCTCTGACCGCCAGAAACACTTCGGCTTAATTAACCAATTCTAACTCGTCTATTAGAGACCTGTAGAATCAAACTATATAAACAAATGTTTGCATTATGTTCTGACAATAAAATTGAATCACTGATATTAATAATAGCAAGAGCCAGTAAGGCCGCCTGTTCATTTTGAGAAGAAGGTTCTAGAACTCATTCCACCATGTGAAATGTCTGTTGGTAGCAACACGCAGTTTTTATTTCACTCCGCCGATCCCGAGATTCATTGTTATAAACACGAACTGCTCGCCCGGATTTGAACCCGCATTACTTGTAATCTAACCATAAAGCCATTTCGAATCGATAAGATATATAAAAGGTAAAGTACATAGCAAAAAAAAACATACATTTTACAGATTTCACGTAAAAATAAAAGTGAACTTTCGAATATATGTTGATCATAAATGAATCATACACCGTATCTAGTATATGTAAAGGATGAGGTATAAAAATCGGTGAAGTTGTTGAGGAATACATACACAAAAATAAGACTAAATTAATAAACTCATTCTTATTGTAAATGGCTAAAAAATACATATAAGTCGTAGAGTATCATTGTTAAAGACTTAGACGATCCATTTTATTTTATAAAGAGATTTGCCAAAACTCCTCAAACGTTAAAGGTATTACCAATATATTTCTAGAGAAATAAATGGAAGCAATGAACCATTCCAGACCCGAATAGATGGTGTTATGTAAATTGGTAGGATTAACTTCATCACGTTACGTTCCCTACAGCGCAAGTTACCCTCAAGGTAATGTCACTGAGGAGATTTCATGAGATTCGCGGAAATTTAAATGTAGGATCCAAGTTTCAAATTGGAAATGATATCAAATGAAATGCAGGCTTCCTCCTTATATAAATAAATGTGTTATAATAAGTAAGAATTGTAGGATTAAGTTATTAAATATTATGATAGTCGTAGTAATATTATTATTAAATTTAAGACGGTACAATGTTAAAGATAATTTATGTATTAATTGTCAATAGAACTTACTCTGTGTTTTTTTCCAGTATCTAAATAATTTTAAGATACAGGCGAAACATTTACTTCTAATGCTATCGTCTATATTGTATAAATGAAGCTAAATATTTAAAGCTATTACAAAGATGAAGGCATATTTTTATTAAGTTCAGAATAATGTATATGTAAATTTTGTTTTTATTTTATGAGTAAAAATACCGGAATCACTCACTAAGCTTTAGCGAAAAAAGCAGTACCTACCAGGTATGAACTTTAGACAAGCAAAATTCCATGCGTATTGGACCACGTAGTATTGGACTGCAACCCATACGTAGAATAAATTAATAAGCCGGGGTGACGCGCCTGACAGCAATTAAGGGGGTGTTTGTTGTCCAGTGTCAGATGTCAGCGAACTAAAGAGACCCTCCCTTTGGTAACGAGCTATTCTACGATGACCCAACACAAAGAACTACAAAATAAATTTTGCATTATTTAAAATATCGCAAGATTTGCATTCTTTTTAAAACATTAAGTTATGGATATGTATTTATTTACTTTTGTTCATACTGGTAATATTACAAATTTGAAGTGAATCATATAAGTAAGATGGCTTTACTATATATAATATATTAAATGAAACATTTTAGCTAAGAACATGTACAGAGCCTCTGTTCACTTCAGTGGTTTGGTGTATGGTTTGTCGACATTTTAAAAGCAATCAGATTATTACATTGTTATTGCCTCGTTAACTGAACGACTTAAGAGACATATCATACAAATTGCGCAATATAATTTATTGTGCCCTTATGTAATCGTATCCTATTTTATGGCTGTCTTTAATGTGTTACGCAATTGTTTAAATTAGTTTCAGAACAATTTGAAATGCCTCCTGTCACAACAGGCAACCCTTTATATTATATGTATTAGTTACAAAGGCTATTATGTACAAACAAACTTAATGAGTTGATTTGCAAATTTGGAAATAAATACTTTTAGAAAGTAAGCAAAATATAAAAACTGAAACGGTGGAAAAGTTGAAATTTTTAACTCTTGTATTTTAGTTCCGGTTTTTAATTCACATGTGATTCATAATTATAGATTAAAAACATTGTGTCTGCTGTACAGAGTGTCGTAGTACACGATCTTGAAATGTCTGAAATCCGTAAGTAAATTGACTATACTAATTATAATTAGTATAGTCTAATACTGTTATAACAAATACCCTTTATAAATGCCTCAAAATAGCCAATCGCCGTAAGACGGGTTTCAACATTTCACGGATGATATTAAGAAATATTGTGAACTTCCACTTCACCATACGGTAAACTTATAAGCCGATTGTAAGCTATACGTTCAATAAACTATTTGTACATGCACTGTCTAGCTTATCTTGTAACTAGATATTTCCCGCGACTTAAGGATAGCACGCGCCAGGATATAATTATCTCTGCTCTGCTTCTAATAGTGTTACCGCTCCGCTTATCCGTAACCTACATAAATTAACGAAGACAAAATATAGAAGTTTCATTAAAATATATATATATATATATTTTATTTATTTATTGCATAGGTTGACGAGCTTGCACAAAGCTCTACCACCAAGTAAACTAACACTCCGCCCGTGACGTCAATTAATTTTAATTATTTATCAAATCATTTAAATGGATAATGATTAACATCATGATACCAAAATCAACACTATTCGATTCACCCTTATTTGGACTTAATAATTTAAACAAAAACTGTTATTGTGGCTTAACTATAGTAGTTAGGTGTATTTGAAACGTTATTTTATATATCGTCAATAGTTTTAGCAACGCACCCAAAATAAGCACTTCTATAAGCAAAAAATTGATACCTTGGCGTATATTGTTCTATTTTAGGTAGGGATCTCCTTTTTTTTTAAAATACAAAAATATAATTCTATTAAGCAGGAATGTAATTTGCTTTCTAATATATTTTTTAAAGTCTAGTAGTTTTGAATTAAATCGTAACAAAAAAAAAATTGGTTGCCTGTAAAGTCGGTATACGGGCGAAAGTTTTACGTGACAACGACTTTGAGTGGTAAAATAATTTTAATGTGAATATTCATTCGTATAGTAGGAAGAAGGATGAAATAATAGTAACAATTTAAAACATTTATTTATACAAAGAATTATATTTAAAACATTAATTTATACAAAGAATCTCGCACTGAATTTCATATTAACAAAATTTTATTTTTACCTTTACACATACATACGTATTTATACTTAGAAGGGACGCGTGCCTTTCACTTTTTATGTCTGTCTCTCTCGCTCTTAGGCGGGCTAACCATGCCCGAGTGGAAGGGACGCGTGCCTCTCACTCGCTCTCATTGTGAGCGCATAACGTGAGCGGAGCGTAACGCAGTTTCTTGAAGTGTCACCCGGCAAACCAATTTATAAGACGTTGTCACGTCAAAAAACAAAAAATCAAGTCTTTCCTCTTTATAATACTAATATATTTATCTATTGAAGTGTCAATAGCAAAAGTGCTCAGTACTCACCCAGCACGGGTTAGTGAAGTCACTTTTTTATTTTCAGTTTTGAATGACAAGATTGATAAAATTGCAAAGCAAGGTTTTTTTTATTACTATTAATAGAATCGTATTTTAAAATAATATTAAAGAAAACGTTAAAAAGGTAAAATTCTACAATTAACATGATCTAGTATAATATATTCGTATAAAATATTGATCTTCTCTTTCTGGCCGCTCATTTTCTCTATCTACATTTTTTTACTACAAAACGAAGGAGTGAGATGTGTCATTTTCTTATTTGGCGTAAATTAATTTAAATATTGAATTATACAAAGTAATGTCACGTTTTTATACTGTTGCAGTAAGTGGTACACCAATACGGAGCAAAATTCACATCGCAACTTCACTACGGAATCTCATATTGGTACTCCGTTCGCATAATACAGTTCTCGGAATTATTTTCATTTAGTAGAAATTTGGTAGCTATTTTCAAACATCGTTAAATTAATTCTTTTGTAAAGTTCATTATTTTCAAGTATATTTTACATATACAAACAACGAAAAGGTAAAACTTGTGCAGCTGTATAGAATTTCTCGATGTTTTAATTACCTTGCGAAAACTTATAATCAACTTTAGGTAACATTACACTTTTATATTAATTGCCTTTTATTATTATAATTTATTATCTTTTATGTTACTGTTGCAGTTAATTCATGCTTATATAATATTATAATATGGTATTACACAGTCTGAAGACACGAAGCAAGTTAATAACTTAACTATAAGTCTGTGACTACGTGATCGTAGGCCTTTATACAAGCCCGCCTGGGTCAGCCAATCACTCATCACATATTCAACCGCCAATAGCAATACTTAGTAAGGTTGTGTTTCGGTTTAAAGGACGAGATAATTAATAAGGTTAGTGACGCTTTGACGATGTAAGGAATGGTCAATATTTTATCAGAAGTTAGCCAATCTAGTTCCACATTCATATTTTACAAAAAAAAAGTAAATATTTCCGTCACCTAAATAAAAAAGCAAATGTAAAATGATGATTTTTTTTTTGTAAATTACAACGAACCATTTTTATTAGGGAATTTCATCGTATAAATTACTTAGCGTCCATAAAATTTAACGCGAAATTTCGTCGAGTTATACAACCATTAGACGAGTTATTTTATTACGATCCTAAATCATATTATACGGCTACCATGATGGATTTCCAACACAAACAATAACGCCCCGATATGAACCAGGATTCGCTACATGTGGGTCATCGATGTTATGAGATTTTATATCCCAAATTTCGCTTGCTCCGTAGCTTGCGAAATATCTACGTATTTCATAACGCCAATGAACTGCTAGAGATATTATTTTTGGTTTTCACGAGATAAACTAAGTCATACAAAAATAGCCTTAAATATTTTTCAACTAAAATGTCAATGTTAAATAAATGTTCAGCTATGTTCTCGAATATTCCAAGTCCGTCTGAATTTTTTCGATCTTCATTGGCGGAAGTCAAGGGTGGATTATAATAACTCAAACGTGTGTGTAAACTAAAATAAATATGAAATAGTATTACAGTCTTTGTATATTATTTGATTATGGTAAATATATTTATGTCTTCAAATAATTTAAGATATACATTAAAAGGATGCTAAAATGTTTGTAGACATAATCTAATAATATTTCATTTAAAACACATCCAGACAAATAAATAATTGTGTATTTAACACAATTATTTGCGTGGATCCCTTTTTCCACGTTTTAAACTCCGAAAAAAGTTATGCGTAACGAAAAGTATGCGAAACTTTTTCGAGCCTGGAACTAATTTCGCTTAACATTCCCCACGTACTAAGCGTCCTGATTTTAGGTCAATGTTCACTCAAACTCCTTCCTAATTACTCTTTAAAACGACATTTAACGATAAAAGGTAGGGCCCGATTCGTGCCACAGAATTAATGGTCTATAATAAGCTTGACGGAGGCCTAACGTCCATGCTGATGAGTTATAGCGCTATGATAATTCCAAAAAGGACTCTAAGACTGTTATGTTTATATTATAGTATATTTAGAGACAGTTGTGATAAATTGAGAATGTTATTACGAAAATGCATTTCACGCTGTTTTAAGACGAAAATGGATTTTAAGAATATAATTATAGCGTTTCTGGTGTATATGTATAATATCAGCCGAATTATTATAAAAACGTAGGTATATTTTTTTTTTATTAGCTTAAAATATTTGGTACTCAACATACAACATACTATGTGCTATTTTCTAATAACGATTACTAATGATAACGTATCTCAGATGTTTTGGAATTTTAATTCTTCTAACATCAATTGCTTATTACCGGATAAGACACAAAATATGAAATAACATGCAGTCCTTTATATCTACACATTATGAACAAATACAATATTGATTTTGCGCAACAATAGTTACTATGCGCCTGGAAACAACGTTATGATTGTTTGTGCATATATTGACAGATATCTATGTATAACGTATATGTAAAGTGCATATAAACATAAGTTCTATTAAATATAATATAAAGAAATATATAACCTATATTAATCATGAAAGTATAAATAATAAGAAAGTTTGGTTTTTATTGTATTAGTAGTTAATACGTAATTGTTATAAAAATACTCTTTAGTATGATCTATCAAAAGCTGAAGCACGACGAGTTAGAAGCACTCGACATCAATGTATATTAAAACGCAATAATATTGATAGTTAAAAAATATTTACGTTAGATTAATTATAACATAACAGAAAAATTCTCTAATGTTGTAAAATGTATACTGTATGTATGACTTATACACAAATATCATAAAATTTATATAATGTATTGTAATTATAGTATTATATGTGTACGTTGTAAATATTGTACGTATTGTAATTTGTGTAAAATAGGAAACATATATAATTATTTAACCTGTTCTATTTGATAGAATCTACCTTTCGAACCGGTAAAAGCTTCATGATCAATTATAAAATATTATGTTTTTTTTTTAATTTACAATTGACTTTAATAATTTAATAACAATAATAATAATTGTTTGATGTCATAATAATATACTATATAAGAATATTTTAACCCAGAAACCCAGTATTAATATTCAAACTAGATTCTTTAAATCTCAGCAGTAATCAGTTGCAGCGAATAGGTATGTTAAAACTTAAGTAACTTGGACAAAAATAGCCCAGGCGATCAATAACGGCACACCTAGTTGAGCGACCAGCACATATCAGGCTTAGAAGCCGCACCTTGACTTATACCCTAATAAACTGGACGGTAATCAAGGTAATCAGAGCTATAAATAAAGATTCATTAATAAAGCCACTTAATTGTAAAGGTTGATTGTTATTAAGTATTACTTATTAATGAACGAAAAAATATATGTTCAATAAAACACTGTTGAGAAATACATCTGTTGGACTGAAATAGATCATTACAATCAAACTATGAATACTTACGGTTAATTTAATAGTATCAACATTATTGATTAGACCCGTATATTAATATTGAATTATATGAATTATTTTATCGTTATTGCTGTCCTTAGTTTGTGCAATCGTTTAAACGGATAATAAGTCTATAGAGTTGGTAGTATCCCTACATATAGAAAATGTAGGTATTCATTGAATAAATAGTTTTATCAAAGGCCAATTCTAAATTTATTTTCTAAATAAAATGTATAGCAGTAATATTGGAAAGCCATACTTGAAATTCATGATTCCATTAAAATTTCTAAAATATATACGACGAAAGCCTGAACGAATTGAAAAAGCTTTCAGCCTTTTCGACCGTTTTTTTTTTATATTCGTTCCCAGTCAATGAAATGATTTTGCGGTTGCTGGCAAAAAAATAAATAAATACGACATCGAATCTGGATGAGGATAAACAGGTAAAAGGTTTACGTACAAACATTCGTACTGAAGCTGGACCCGCGCAAATGTGAATTGAAAAATTTATATGAAATTTCGAATCGTAAAATTTTGAAATTTATTTCTTTCATTAAATATTTTATTCTATTTTTTTTTTCAAATAATACTTATATACAGTGTAATGCTATATACTTATATACAAATTGTAAGTAACTCGGACTTTCAATGTTATACACACTACACAAAAAAAACATGCCGAGGATTTACAAAAAAAAATTAAAACATCGATTATGTGAATGCATAACGCCACTGCATTGTTCTGATCAAAGTTATTCCTGCGTCAAATAACGCTAATTTTGTTTTGTGCTTTAGTCTTTGACCTTCTCAGAAAATGAAAAATACACTAAAAAGCGACGCTAAAAGTTACTGAAACCACGACACGAACAAGCACTCTGTTATATACTCTATAATAATGTAATGCGACAAAGTAGAAGATACTTATAAATCAAGAAGTTATAACAGATACTGTCTAACTATAATTTATATTATCTGGAGGTACTTTTACAACGGATAGGATTATCAATTACATTATTCACTTTGATCGTGGGTAGCATCTATTAATCTCTTCTAAAAAGCGGGCGGGCGCGCGGTGGCAAGTTGGCGGTTAATAAATGATATCACCGATCCCTTCTACAAACTTCGCACCAGCCGCAAGCTAAGGCGCAATCGTTCATTATTCAAATTCAACTTATAAATTAAATCTGTTTATTTAAAAAACGCTTGTATTTTATTGAAATTCTGTGCTGCAAAATCCTAAGAATATCAATCTATGTAATTAAAAAAGGCAATATTCTGATCTGATTTATGATAACCATACTCAGAGCAACCTATAAAGTACATACAATGCTGGTCAAGAAAAGTAAGCACCAATCAAATTTCTATATTTATGCTAAAAAACCATGTTTTTTTTTGTAAGTATTTTTTATGAGTGATGAATGATGAATTATAATTTTTCTTATGTGATTGTGAAATAAAAAAAAAAAGTATATCCAAAAATATTTATTAAATTGTCTTAACTGAAGTTCATTAGACTACGTTTAAATTTTAATTAAAAAGATGTTACAAATAGTGTAAATATATATTATAGCACTGTATTTATTTTGGAGATATTATATGTGTATGTATTTATATTTTTATTTATTTTTATATATTTATATATATATATATATATATATATATATATATATATATATATATATGTATATTTATATATATATGTATATATATATATTAGTTGTTGATTAATAATAACCGCCTTCGTGGTTTTCTGTTTAGCCTAAAGGTTGACTGGCAGAGAAAGCCTTCAGGCATTAAGTCCGCCTTTTGTTCCAACTACATGTTGTGGTGGTCAATAATGTTTTTAAATAAATAGATAAAAAGAAATATTGTATTTATAAACGAAAACAATTTTAGTTCGTTGAGTAACAGTTTTATGAAAAAAAGCACGCTCGCATCGAAAAAAAATGAGGTCGCATTCGTATTTAATATTATGTGTGACCGCCTTTCGCTTGGATAACGGTTTGTAAACGACGAGGCAAGATTTCCACAAGGTTGAATTAACTCCAAGTTTCCGTCAAGGCACAAAAAAGTAATTCTTCTCATTTTTACAAATTAAACTTGTAGGCGAATCTTCACAGTGTTTCTTCTAAATATTCATTGATATTTTCAATAATAACGCATTGTCATCTTATCGTTAAATCTGGATTGGCCAGAGCAATCGACAGATTTAAATGCAATTGACAATAACTGGTCTATTTCAAGCGAAATGTCAATAAAGTGGAAAGTCACGGGCGAAGGCCGAAGACAAATGAATAGGGCCATATCCATTTTTAATGTCAGACAAACATAAGTCGTAAAAAATTTTTTTTTTTAAAAGACAAGCCACACGTCACCTTTCTAGAAAGTGGCATCATGTGGGGGAAACGCATAAGTGCTAAAAAAGGGAGCCATGGGCTCCAGGAGTAACTACAAATAACGGTTTTGTCTTTCGGGGGAAAAAAACAAAAATCTCACAATTCTTATTTTAAATCATGTCAAATGCCCGAGTCCCCCGTGTGTTGACTTCACTAGATTTATATACTTCACCAGATATTTAATGTATTTTTTTTATTTTACACTTAGGTTGAATATTTTGTTTTATTATGAATGTCACAAGGACAGTCTTTACAATAATAGAGATTGCCTAAGGATTAACTGAGGAGCTCAGAGCATGAGATTTGGGCTTGTATTCTATTAATTATACTTTCAGAGTTGGACTGACGGGGATCTTGAAAAAATATACAAGAAATTCGGATGTATTTAAACTGTATCTTTAATAAAATTTCCTTAGATAAACCGAAATAAACGAGTGATATAATTTAGGAGATAAAATTGTAACGTTAATTTAAAAAAAATATCACTCAGTCATAATAATTGTACATACAAATTCAATACTTTACTTGGTGGTAGAGCTTTGTGCAAGCTCGTCTGGGTAGGTACCACCCACTCATCGGATATTCTACCGCAAAACAGCAGTACTTGGTATTGTTGTGTTCTGGTTTGAAGGGTGAGTGAGCCAGTGTAATTACAGACACAAGGGACATAATATCTTAGTTCCCAAGGTTGGTGGCGCATTGACGATGTAAGCGATATTTAACATCTCTTACAATGCCTATGTCTATGGGCGTTTGTGACCACTTACCATCAGGTGGCCCATACGCTCGTCCACCTTCCTATGCTATAAAAAAAAACCCAAAATATTTTTACTAAGATATGTCACTCATAATAATGAATATTTCATGCAACAGCCTTAATAATAATACTTTAAAGGTTATTGTTATTATTATTAATTATAATAGTAATAAAAGTTGTAAATAAAATATTTAATCGGTTATAACCATGGCTAAATGACGTATTGGATATTATATTAAAACATTAACAAAGACTATTTTCTTTGTCTGAACATAATATAAACGCCCTGAGTTCTTGCACCAAAATTGTAGTGTATAGAAGCCATTTTGAAGCTGAATGAAATTGAAACGCTTGTGAGAACTTTATTAGAAATTAAAAAAAATATACTGCAAATTCCAATTCCAATTACTTGCTTCAATTTAAGTTAAATATCATTAGTCAAAGCAAAAAGGAATATAACTAAGTTATTAATTTTAACTAAACAGATCGTAAAACATTATTAAACAATTTTCATTCACATGACAAAGACATTAAGCTGTCCCAAGTGTTTTAGTCCTAAACGAAATGTTAATATAAACTTCAGTTATCCTAATTTTTTATGAACGAACGCACGTAGCCTAAATATTCAAGTCACGCACGAGCTACGTACGTTTACAGAAGTTGTAACTACGTGACATAACTTTTTCACAATAACACGGTAGAAATAGAGTTAATATATACAACAACTTAAAACAATTTAATAAAAGTATACACAGTATCTGAAGTAAAACTTCGAATATGTTTACTAAATAAATTTAATTAAATTTAAAATTAGTTTTATTTTAAATTACGCTTACCTGTTATTAAATATTTGAACACTGAAAAGCAACGCAAAGTATTCCTTTAATTTGGTTTAAGTGTTAACAGAGCCAGTACAATTACAAATAAAAAGTCGGACGTTTTTGTGCACAACGAAAGTGAACATTTTCAAAATATTATATATATAGTCAATAAAAATAATAAATAAAAATATTACATGACAGTAACAAATTAAGGTCAATGAACTTTAAAATCAGTTTATTTTTTAGAATGGGTTGAATTCGCACCTTGGTATAAGAAACGCTGATTACATTTTTCACAGAAAATTGGAATTCACTGGGGAAATGCAGTTAAGATTTTTACCACCATTCGCGCGGTCATAGTATCGTAGCTCTTATTTATTATGACCTCTTTATATTCAATTAATAATATATTTGATGTAAAAATGCTTACGCATAAAAATGATGTTCGTTTCACTCGTAATTATTCTAATGAATAGCTTATTACGTGTAATATTATAAAAACAAACAAGAGAAATTCCTCGGGCGATTAAGAATTGAATTTAAGAAACATATTTCTGTTAATAATAATACAATTTAACAGTGAGCATTTACCATCAGGAGGACAAGAAATCCTATAATTATTTAACACTGTTATTATTCATAAAACTTTCAATAAATATATAATTAATATTTACGAACTATAAATAGTATCATACTTTTTTCATTAATTGAAAAAGCTAAATGTATTTCATACGACAGCGTTGTAACAAAGGTAAAAAATATCGTGTTTATCGGAATGAAAAATCTTTAAAGTAAACTACTACTGTTATACCAATCCAATAAAACCATTCCTCCAGAATGTGAACAACTTTTAACTCGGACGTGTTCCGCCTCAGGTCATGAACATACTACAGAACGCTTCGTCTCGTAACTAGCATCTTAACATTTGCAATCAGCTCAATTGTTCTTGTTTTAGCTTTCTCCGCACAAAGACATTTTATATAAAGTTTCCTTTAGAGCCATGAGACGCATTTGACACAGGCACTAAGTACTGTTTAAGATTTCATGAGTTTTGTTCGCTGCATTCTTGGATGAGAACGAAACTGTCTCGGAGCTATATTGTATGGAAGCTTACGAGTTACTTTGTAAAATGAATCTCCGAAACATATATGTAACTATTTGATATTAACTTATATTTATATATTAACTATTATTTATATAACTAGTTTTATATATAGCTTTGTTAATATTTATTAAACTGAATATTTCAAACAAAAATATCCAATAAAAATCATTATGAGTCGCTGCGCTAAAATGAAGCTAAAATGTAATATTCTTATTTTACTTTAGCAAAAGTCCACAACTAAGCGCTACCGTTTAGTTAAATGAAAATTTCATTGAAAACTTGAAAACAAAGAATCGGCTTAAATTACTTTAAAGAGACGGAAACACTAAGATGTCCGTTGCAAGAAAAGTGACAGCCGCAGCTTTCGTAGAAACCTTTAGAATAAGACAAACCCATCTCAACTATTACTTACTAAGAATATATATTATTAATGTCATGTAGGTAAGGTTTTACTTCCTATTTACGAGTGCGTTGTTGTAATTAAATTTATTTTTTCTAGATTATACATATTTCAACTTTAAACTATTGTTTGCAATAAAAAAAAATTGACAAGTATGGAAATAAAATAATGGCACGTGAAAATAATAAGGTCATATCAAAGTTATCACATCTTATTAATTACCCAAATAATCAAGGAACGCTATCTCTAAATAAACATACAACATAAGACACAATTTCCGAAATCACTATCACACTGTTAACCACTATTTCGATTAATTAAAGCTGCCAAACCCACAATAACGATATCGTTATCTGGATATTATCTTCTCGTTTAATAATATTAAAAGCATTCAGCCATTAGCGTTGATTTAAACAAAGCAGAACCAATCCACACGTAGCTATATTAGCTATACATATTACAGAAGTGCACTGCCCCCGGCTTTGTATTACACAAACGAAAAATATGAGACAAGTTTTTGCTCATACAGTGACAATTCTTTCGTTTCGCGAGCTTTGAGTTATTTTTGTCGCTAAAGTCTTACTTATTTAATAAATGCAAAAGTTTCTGTGCTTGGATGTTTCTTACAACTCTGACAAAAGTGATGGATAGAGTTAAAGAATACTTGATAGATACTATGGTGAAATAGAAAATAGGATTATTTTTTTATAGTAATATGTATTTACTTATATCTTACTGATTATCTCTCAATTCTATTCCAAGCGCCACGTACGGAAAAGTCGGAACTTTTTATACTACCAGGATAAAATCTTCTCAACGCCAATAAATTTACCTGATAAATGGGTTAGGGTCGGCTGTCCTTTCTATACCTTGACACTATAATACATCTTCGAGGATTGAAAATGAAATCTAGGAAAATATAACAATATCATAGACAAAATAAATAAACATATAAATAAATATTTTTCATTTGACATAAATGAAAGAAAAACAACACGTACAGTTTCATTTCATACGACATGTGCAGGTTACACATGTAGCAATACTCAGTATTGTTGTCGTCTGGTCTTATTATTATTATATAAATTATTCTCCTCTTCTAATTTTATAAGACTTTAAAAGATAATTAATAATGACATACCTAGAAACTAGCTCACATATTTTATTTGTTCGTTCAAAGAACATAATTTATTAGCTACAAAGAGATAATATCTCTATTCGTTTAAAAAGTTAATTTAAACATTAAGCTTTGTCAAAGTATTCTTAAAGAAAATTATCACAATATAACTTTAAGGATCTCGAGACAAAGTTGATTCGAAAACTTGATATTCAAAGTTTGAGTAGCAATTTACACAAGAGTTCCATCAGAAAGTCGAACTGCTCGGTAAAATTTAAATAATATGAGCGGTGAGAAAAAAAACGAAGATATTAATTACATTCAAAATAAAAGAGAATAAAATAAACATTGTGATGTGTTTAATATGAATATGCGTCTTAAACAATATTTATATTGTTTCTACGATGTATGATGAAATTGCGTGATTGTCGGTTACATATATTTAGGACCAATACCATAAAAATGTACTTATAAAACATCAGTTGATATTTCGGAGCAGTGTGCTCAAACAATTGTCTAGATTTCTCCTCGTAGGGAGAGTAGGACTTAGCCCAATAATGGTATAAACAAGCTATTTCCATTGTTTACCATTCTTTGATCATATAAACTTATATATTTTTTTTCCATTTAAATAGTTCAACAATTATAAGGAGGGCGCTGGCACCTAGAATTTTTTGCCTAGTTTAGGGAGAGAGGTTCCATCTTTATTACATAAAATTTTCTTCGTGTATTCACTTAAGATGTTCAACGTTCTATGTTTAATACTCTGATTTTGGTTAGTAAATATTAAAATACCTATTACTATCGTAAAAAATCTAACACCTTCGAAAAATAATTTAACCGAGATTAATAAAAGAACATGCAAAGAAAAACAGACTGATTTATCTTTTAATTTCCGTTTCTATATCGTTTTATATTATAATATATACTTAGTATACTTACCGGTAATCAAATATTCATCGGGTATAATCAAATAAGTATATCTCTTAAATTTTAGGAAAAAATAGTTTCATTTAAAAGTTACATTTTCACAATTTAACAAATATTGTTCTCTATTCGGTGAACGTTTAACACAAAGCGTTGTCCAATTTCCCATTGTGTCAACAATTATCAACAGGAGTAACAAAGATAACCAATTTAAACGCTCGCCGAATAAGGGGTGCAACTTTTAATAGAGAACGTACCCAGTTTCGAAAATGAACGTTGCTTAACCAAAACCTCACGTTATAAGCAAAACCAGGCCGTAACACTTGTACCGCGTGTTACATAACCTAAATTCACAATTTACTCCCAAAAAGAGTAATGGTAAAACCTTTTTCAGGTTAACGTTACGATATAATGAATGAGCACGGTCTATTGCACCTGGCCTAGGTCTTTTGAAACATTTAATGATGATCTTTGTTTGAAATATTTTTCAAGCGGGAAAATTAGAGCAGCATTCAGTGTAGTACGCTTTCATGATTAAAAGCAACGAGCACTGAATTTTCCTCGTAAAAAATCCTTGATTGCAGCACTTGTGCAATTTACTCAACTTTAAAAACATCAAGTACTTTAGATACGAAATTAATTCGTACCAGAACACAGATTTTCAAATAATCATTATAATGATGTTAAAAGAACGGTAGATGAAATTTCTTTGTGGCATGTTATAACAGCATAAATAATAAAAATGTTCTCACTTTTGTAAAAACTTGTCAATATTTATACTACTATAATAATTATAATGCTAAAAAAAGTGTGTTTGTATCTGTTGCGTTTTCACGACTAAACCAATTAACCGATTTTGTAACCGAATGTAATTCGGTATGACCAAACTTGAACCTTTCTTTTTATGCCAAAGCATACACGAAGAAGACTAAGATAGAAGGCGAAGACTTGTATAAAATAATACCGTAAATTGCGTCTATAAGTCGATAAAAATAAGTTTTAGTAGTGAAACAGAATCTTTGTCTCTAATGTTTTCAACATAGAAACTATGTAGTCTCTTCTGTCAAAGTAACGTTTCTCTCTTGTGGTTCGAATCAGGTTAAAGCTATCATTTTTTGTTCTCATAAGTAAGTAATACTGATAAATAAGCCTTCGGGACTCACGGGTCAAATCTGAATTCGATATTCAGGACGCTGAACTGTCACAAATGGATTTACATAAAAGAAAAGAAGAATAATGAAACCTTCAAACTTAAGCTGACAAATTCTCAAAAAAAAAAACTAATATAATTACGTCATTGTCCAATATGCTTATGAAAATAGAGTATTTTGATGAACAAAGTTTAATTAAAAAAAGTTTTTCTTAGTTGGGCCTTACCTATTCAGTAATATGTTAATTAAATTAATGTTTTATTCCAATTCCTTTTATAAAGAATGTAATAAAAAAGAACCAATTGCTAACGGTCGTAAATATTATTATATTTTTACGTCCAAATTTTTGTCCTGTATTAAGATTGCACGATAAAATCGTGCCAGTCTACTAAAGTTAATTGACGGTTTTCTCGACTTCACAACTAACTTCGTGTCTTCTCTACTTCATCAAATTGATGGAGTAAAACCCTAAACAATTCACAGATATCGTGGTTTTCAGTTACAAAGAATATCCTCTATTTTATCTAGTAGTCTGTTAAATTATCAAAATTTTCAAATCATCAAAGTTTTAAGTTGTTATCGTCTTACAAAAATGATAAATTTTCCATATTTAGCTTTAGTAATATCGACTCAAAGATGATTCTTTCTTTCAACATGTCATTTATAAAACATGAAATAGTCTGAACATTATTTATCCTTTCAGTTAATATAGTTTTACATAATTGATATAGAGTGCCATGAAAATGGTAATGAATAGCTATTTAAACAGCTCGAATATGTTTTCCCAGTATACACATCGTTCCATTCAACATTTTAAAAGCAATGCGGTATAACGATCCTTTCATTTTATTTAAAAGCTTTTGATATACGAATTAAAACGTTTAGTAATTGCTCTGGACGCGACCGGGGGGAACCTACGAGATATCGATGTTGTATTATTTATTTCTTATTTATATTTCACAAACTCTCGTTCATTTTTGGCAGTCTTACTAAAGCGGTGTACGAGTGTCATCAGCTTTGTGATAACTTTATTAAGGTATCACTCGCATTAAAGGTATCCGGGCCCAACGGTAGGACAGTGTTATGTTCTGGATAATAAAAAAGACTAAATATATGATATTAAGAAATAAAAAAATGACATATAAATATAATAATGTGAAATGTGCTAATGAATTAATAGAACAAGTATCTACAATATCGTTTTTGGGTATGCAAATTGATGAATTTTGTACTTGGAGTCCCAATATCAATAATTTATGCAATAAAATTAATAAATTTGTTTTTGCCTTAAGAAGAATATCCAGAATCGTTGACCAAAAGACAGCCTTATCGGCATATCATGGCTATGTTGCATCTAATATCCGATATGGTATTATACTTTGGGGCAATGCATTAGAAATGAACAGAATATTTATTATTCAAAAAAAATGTATTCGTGCAATATGTAACAAAGATCCAATGTATTCATGTAGACCCTTATTTAAAAGTCTCAGATTATTAACGTTGCCATGCATCTACATATACGAAGCAGCATGTTTTGTAAAAAAATTCAAAACCAATTACTTTGAGACTAATCAAAATAATATATCATTTAATACGCGATATCCAAAAAAATTATATATGCCACCGTGTAAAACAGCTCTCTGCTCAAAGAGTTGCGACCGCATGATGGTTAAAATTTATAATAAGTTGCCTTCTGATATTAAGGATCTGCCCTATTTAAGATTTAAAAAAAATTTACAAGACTGGTTGGTAGACAAATGTTTTTACGCTGTAAAAGAATTCGTGCAATAAATGTCAATTATATTTATTTATTAATTTTTATTAATGTAATGCTATTAATTTAAATGAATATTTTATTGTCTGTTATATGTAAAGTAATTTAATATTATGTAATGAAATGCAATGTAATGTTAATGTAATATTTAATTTAATAATTAATTTAAAATATTTGCATGTCATTTATATCATGACTAAACATGTAATCTATGTTTAAGCAAATAAATGAATTGAATTGAATTGAATTGAATAAAACACGTGCCATGGTGTTTTATTATGCAAACATTCGATATGTATCCGATATGTCTACGCAATCGTATCATTATAACGCATCCGCGGCCGCTCCCATGCTTTACTCCGCTTGCAACTGGATAGAGCTCTTACATCAACTACCAGATAGATTACTACTTAATGATATATTTACTTTCAATGGCATTTTGTAAACTAATGGGAACGATATAATCTATAGGGTTAACCTGTCGTGGTAGTTCCATGGTCGAAATGTCCTCCCCGGAGGCATTACCCACAGAAAAATCAACAGAGAATTTTATTAATAAACGGGTTAGACTTTGCGTGTAACTGTCGCTATCATTTCGGATCATCGATCCATTGAAATATGACAGACGACATGACGACCAAACAGAAATTGCACCAGCGTCGGCGCACATAACATTGTATATATAACATTGTATATATACTTTTCTTTATATTTCTATATATCGCTTTATACTTCTTAGCATTAAATTAAATTCAGTGATAAAAACGCTTCCGTAGATAACATAAATCTTTCCCCTTATAATATAAGAATTATATTCATGCGAATAACATTTAATTTACTTTTAAATTTAAAACACATCAAAATGTGTAATGAAATCTGTAGTTTGTTTTATATTACGTTATATTATGTATGTTTTGTTGACTAATGCTTTAGGCTAAGCTAAATTATTTTACAAGTTAAGAGCAGGCCACAATTAGCTATAATCAATTATGCTGTACTTATAAATTACCCTTCTTCACAAAGTTTGCTTTCAACATAATTTCGCGAAGTTGCGGAATGCCAGATCGAGGAATAAATCTTCCGACAGCTTTTCGGGCCTAATTTAAGTTTACATTTACAGGAGACGTTTTATGTTTCAAAGGATTTGTTCGACAATATCTTTGAAGGAGCCTATAACAAGGCGTCAAGCCCGTGACGATGCCTAGTGGGCATTGTTTGTTTCAAATAACACTTGAATGGAACAAGTAGAGAACGGAATTCAATTTACCATGACTGATTATATTATTCCGTATCTGATATTTGTAAATATATTTAACAAACATCCTTGTTGGATGTAACTGTCTGTGTATATAATGTACTGTATCGTTATATTATGTAGAGTATATATGAAATGGTACTTAGTAAACTATCAAGACTGACCGTATTCAAAGAAGAAAAGTCTCCGATAAAAAACAGAAAGTGGTGATCAAACATATTACTTTTAATTAATGCAATGGTATTGGTAGGGCTACGTTTTACTTAAAAAAATAGCGCAAATATAGGTAATTATTAAACGTTTTATTACTGATTTTTCGATGCAGATGAAATCTCCATATGATAAATGTGAATTATATGTTGGAAAGCACAATTCAATAAGAAACACTTAGTATCAAATAATGTATTATACTTATTATATGGCACTTATTATTATGGTACTTTTCGCGAGACATAACACCATTATATTTTTATTTCTACGTTAGAAGCATGAATATTCTTATTGACATGATTGAGATCAAGATACTTTCAAGAGCATGCCTAACATTTCTCATACAGGCGATTCATTAGGTTCGTCTTCAGTTGAACAATATTTGTTGGTCAATAAAATATTGTGTTAAACGATTTTTGCGAAGTGTTATTGAATCGATTTTTGATGCTTCAATTTTAAGAGCCTGTTCAGTTCAGATTATTCAAATCGCTGACGTTGTTGAATGACTTGTGAGAACAAATTATGATTGAACATATTATGTTCAGTGACACAAATGTGTTTGAGTCATGATACAAATATTTTCACTTTCATAAAGGAGTCGTCAATAACAATGTATGACTTATTTAGGAATATTAGACATTTTTCCGTGCGACAAAAAATTGAAACAAGATTCTAACTCAATATAAATTTAATAAACTTTAGAAATGAAAGTAAAATAATTAAATTTGAGAAAATAAAGATCTCTCTTTTATTTCATACTGTAACATCAAAGTAATTATATTACATTGGTCGTGATACAAAATATTTTCATATATTTTAACAAAATTAACTTCGTGAAAATTTACCGAAATACATTACATGTTACCAAAGAAGTATATTGTTTTCTTCAATAATTAAAGCATGTTGACTATCTTCTGTAAATAACGGCGGCGCGGCGTCCCGTAATGTCGAATGACAAATAGCAATCTGTGAATAGCTTACTCTGTACTCATTGTAATTACTGAGGGCACGGGCGACTCGTTTATGGTTAGGCTAATTGCTTTCGCTTAACTAAGATTATATGATTTCATTTACACCGAATACAATACACTCTAATGAAATTATGATAAAAAAGCATTCCTATTTTTACTTACAACGTAGTCGTACACAATGTTTATACTTTGTCGTTTTGCTATCACTAAGCTATCAAATACAATAAGTTTAATAATGATTTATTATTATCTATACTAATATATCAAGCTGAAGAGTTTGTTTGTTTGATCCGGCTAATCTCAGGAACTACTGGTTCGAATTTCTTTTTTTTTATGTTGTATAGTCCTTTTAGCGAGAAAGGTTCTAGGCTGATTATTATTCATTATATTTTTATTAATTATACGCGGGTGAACCCGCGGGGCACTGCCAGTATCAGATAAAAGTGCGTTAAGAGTGGATTAAATAGCGCACCTATGTTGCACAACACGCATGTGCACTACACTCAACATGTCTTATATGAAGATTGACTTTTAGTATTTGTCGTTATGACTGAAACTCGTTAAAATTATTATTATAACTATTATCTTAACAAAAACGTAATGAACACATTATCGACAAAAATATATTTATGTACATAAATATATTATTTTATTTTATTTAAAATATACATAAAATATAATGTTTATGAATGTAATTTAGGCGGTCAGCCTCTTAATATTTATATTATCTTATCGTAGGGTACATTTATTTGTGACGGGTGATATCGCAGGGTCGGGGACATCAAGGGTAATGGAGGTCTCGGTTGGGCTTCGATTACACCTAACAAGGGTATATGGATATATATTATATCCATTCCTTATATTGTTTTTAATCAAACGTCAAATTACTATCTCTTGTTTTGTCATGACGTTCTTTAGATTATTTAGTAGTATGTTACATTAAAATACTTTTGTCGTAATTCAGAGATTACAAGTAAATGAATGTATCAATATAGTTTTGATGTCTTCAAAGTTTAGAAGTTACTTAACTTTATTTGTTGTAAATATTTGATAAAAACAATAAACACATTCTGTTTTCTTTTTATAGGCAAACAAAGTTTTATACGTTTATCACATATTTTATAATATAGATTACTACATTAAAAAATTAATAAAAATAATTTTTAAAAACCATTAATTAATTTAATTTAATCTTTTTAATCACAACCTAAAAGCTACCCATTTTTGTGAACAATGGCTAAATTGCTTTCCTAAATGTGCTCATTACGGCCAACAATACCGTTATTCCGGATATAATGATAGGTTGTTACTGTAATGACCAGATTATTTCATTGTAGCCGTTTTCTTATCCTGTTATAAGGTTTTATTAATTACGAGTACGAGTACTTTTTTCAATTATGCTTTTATGAGTTATGTTGGCGATTACGTCGACGCTGATATGAACTTTGGGATGTTTTTAAGACCAACAAGTGATATTACCTTAACCTTTTTAAAAGTAAGCTCTAAGTTCATATCTATACTGAAAATAATAGGATTTAATGTACTGAGTATGTCAACAGCTGCAAGTCTATGCAAAATTTTAGCTCAATCCTTTGAGTGGAAAACCTGGCGTAATCAAAAATTTTATTTCAAAATTTGACCCAACATACAAACAGATCAAATAAATTGCCTGGATATATATTGTATTTGTTACCCAGGAGACAATTCGTCATCACCTGCGAACTATACAAATTTTGTAAGACTTTAGAGCTCTGTTGAATGTTTGTAATGCCTTTTCGTGAGTGAAAGATGAACAATTTATTTTATTGACCTACTAAATCTACATTAAATACATGAGATAGACGAACATATTTAGTAATAATCAAAAAATGTTTGTTTACCTTACGTTTACTCACAAAGGTAATTAATTTAATTTATAAAGCTATTGCTTTAGGATATTTTATTCAAATATCACTTCGTTTATTTTATCATAAATCTTTATTATAAAGCATATTATTGAAGGCAGTTGAAATGTGAATATTTTCCTATAATATATGATTCTACTCTGTCGTCACTTACCTGTGACGAGGTTCGCATGATGAAACTGGCATACCGCATCAGCCTCGTACCACGAGATGCGGTCCCTGAAGTAGCGGTAGAACACGGGGAAACCCTCCTCTGGTAGCACCCATGTGTTACTGATGTTCACCTGTATGCCAAAAGCCCAAATAAGTTGTTGATTGGTTGATAAAATTTAACAAAATGTAACAGCCTATGAATGTCCCACAGCTGGGCCACTGTTCAAAAACAAATGTGCTAGAATTCAATCTAATTTGCACTCTGCACCACAAGTGCAAAGTTTCTAAACACAAATTAGAAAAATATTAACTAAGCGTAATCTTAGCGAATTTAACCCGCCTTCGATTGAAATCGACGAGTTTGTAGTTTCCACTGAACAAACATGTCTCTATAATGTTGTCTTAAACTAACGTTAGTTAAACTTATCTAACTACATGAAAATATATGCAGGGCTACTTGCATTTCCATTTCTTTGTTTTCTTAAAACAACGCCATGCTGCAAAAGGCAACATTCGTAAAATTCTCATGTAGAATGTAATTCGTTACCGAAATACTTATACTAAAAGTTGTATACATAGCAAGATAAAATTGAAGCCGGAATGCACTAGCTGCATTGTTAATGAACTACACTCGGTATACTCAAACTTTTATTAAACTTTGAATTGCCTTGGAATCTCGAAGCTTTATCGAATCGACACCGTTGGAAGTAATTTCCTATTCGACGTCATCTGTTTCATTTGCTGCTGCTCCGATAGGTATTAATAGGGTGTGATTCCATTAAGATCGGCATTCCTTTTGTAATGTGAATTGCCTTATTAAATCACTTCTCACATTTCACTTGCTTTATTCAACGGCTTAAAGAATATAGTAAATGACGTTAAGTAATAGCGATTTTGAAAAAAAAATAGTTTGACATTTTATTTAATTATATTATAATGCATAGTTTATATGATCGTCTAAAATATATCGTGTGATTCATATCTCATTTATATTTCGTACTTTATTTTTAAAACTTAGGTGTAAAAAATAGCATAAATTTTTTTTATCCTTCATCATTATTTTTTTTCATTAGGTATACTTTTTTAATGTTAAAAATTATGAATCTGAATTCTGTATATTCATAAATTTTAGTAGTTAATTAAACTTTAGTGTGGTGATTGCTTTAAAACAAATTACTAAACAAGCTGTGGAAGCTTCATGGTCTATGTGTCATGTTGATCTTGTTAATTATAAGGGAAAATTCTACTGTATGTTTATCTTAAATAAAAATGTTTTATCAGACATTTTTAACTACAGTCTAAAAAAATCTTGTATGATATTTGTATTAATGTATAGTTAGGAGACTACTTGGTCCATACAAGAGCGTTATTAAAAAAAAAAGAATCGCGCTTATTTTAACCGCCGCCATCTTGTAAGTGTACGTAAAGGTACAGTAATTAATTAATTATTGGCGCGACTTATGATTCGTGATGTGTTCAAATGTGTTCAGATGGATTATTTGGATTTAAAGATTGATTGAGTGAGAAATTACATCAATTTATATTATTTGGTGTTTTATTTATGATAAGACCAATTCGAGGTTTTAATAAAATCAGTTTTCACTTCTTGATGCTAAATGTATAAATATATAGACGTTGCTTAAAATAAGACAATAAAAACAAGAAACGAAAAAATAAATTGTTTTGAACTGTAAATACGATTTGTTCGGTAAAATTTAGTTTCTAAATCACATATCCGCAAACATTACATTTTACAAATGCACACAATGCAAAACAATGTAAACGTTTTCCTCCAATAAAATAACTTTATTCATGCAAGACGAAAATCGATAGTCAACTCTGTTCTAACTTCTACAGTTTGCATAGATACCGAGACAAGCTGCGCTGATAACGGAATTAACCAGCTATTCTCTCGCACTCGTATTTGACTTGCTGATTCAAATAATCACTCGTGCACTCTTGTATTTCCTTTGATATACATTGGATGAGTACTCGTTGAGTCAAACCCATGGAGGATGAATTTAAAACATTATAGCGAGCCAGTATCATTTCAGACACAAAGGACACATCTTAGTTATCATATTTGTCTATTGACGTTTTAAGAAATGCGTTTCTGTGAATATGGTCAAAGTTGCAAAGCAAATTTTAAATATTTATTAATGTATCCTATTTCTACAAAACCTTGAGAACTAGGGTGTTATGTTCCTTGTGCCTATAATTACACTAGCTCACCCACCCTTCAAACTGGAACAACAATAACAGAATATCTGATGAGTAGGTGGTACCTACCCAGACGAGCTTGTACAAAGCCCACCAGTGAAATATGTGATTTATCCGGCTATGATTCATTCAATTATATATTATGTAATCTTAAAATATCTGAGTACATATAGACTTAATATAATTAAAATTACCCCTTAACATCGCCTATCAATGGCCGCCTTATAATAGGAGAGCATAATATGCATAAAAGATTAAGTTTAAAAATGTATTGATGTAAGTTTTTGTTTCCTATCGTCGGAGATCTTATAGATAAAAAACAAGTGCGAATCGGACTCGCCCGCCGAGGGTTCTGTATAAATTTGAAGGTTTTTTTTCATTCTTCGTCATAAATCGAAAACAATACATCATAAAAACAATAAAAAATCAATTTAAGCTAGTGCCAATGAAGTCCTTTCATAATCCACATGACCGTTAACCGTTAACTCGATTCAAAATTTGGACCGCCGTTTCTTGCATAAAGACCCTGTATTTTATGAATTGATGACAAATGTATAGTTTCAGATATTTTCTTATACATGTAGTAATAGACGGTATTACTTGCCAAATTTCATACTTGTAGGTCAACGGAAAATACCCTATAAATTTTGATTCCTTTGAGAGTGTCAAAATGTACGTTTTTTTGCGGCATAAACGGCCGTAATTTTTTTCACGTTAACTCAAAAGATTAATTTTTTAACAGCTTCAAGAAACTATAGACTTGAGGATATCGTTTTAATTTCAACTCGATACTTTCACGCGTTTTTGAGATATCGGGTCTTGACAGACAGACAAATGGACGGACGGACTACAAAGTGATCCTATAAGAATTCTGTTTTATCCTTTTGATGTACGGAACCCTAAAAGCAACATTTAATCATTTCACCGTTATCATATTGCGAGTAATAAAGATCAGTATCTAATAAGAACTGTTAAAAGGCAATAAAAACCAAAATCGCTTTTCGCGATTGTCCGTTAATTCGCTGCTTTCTTCAAAACATCTTTCAGAGGATCTTTTCACCGGATAAGTTCTAACATGTAATTAATTTATATTGCTTGATAATAGTCAAGTTATGAAGTGAGTGCCAGCGTGGCTCTCGATGACTTAACCAGGAGAGAAAATAGTAATACTATACTTTTTTAAATTCGGAAAGGTATGTATCTCTCATATTTTACGTAATATTTCTTGAGTTAAAAGATTTGTTGTAATGTAATATATGTAATACCAAAACCAAACCTAAAAAAAATCTTTATTAAAAAGAAAATATTAGCGACAATAATTTTAGTGCAAAAATTAAAATGCTCGTTCACATCTTAATTAAAAATAAGATTCCTTTGAAATTTCAGATAGTAAAACGAAAGTATGTTCAAAGAAAACAGAATTTAAGAGGAGAATAATATTCGTTTTTTTTATGTATTTTCATTTATTTCTCCACAGACTATTGCGTCCTTGCCCTTTTTACATGTATTTGATATTTTACGACTTAGTTATAGTATTATCAATCTTTAATATTAAAATTAAAATAACAGCCTATGAATATCCCACTGCTAGGCTATGGCTTCTTCTCCCTTTGAGGCGAAGGTTTGTAGCTTATTGGCACATGAGGCAGAATTTCAGTGAAATAAGCCACATGTAGGTTTCCTCGCGGTGTATCGCTGATCGAGATGAAACATTAACACATATTAGGCACATGAAAATTCAGCCAACCAGGATGTGTAACCGAGATCATTGCATAAGATTTACGCGTTCTAACTACTGGGCCATCTCAGCTTCTTTAAAATAAATGTAATTGATAATTACACATCTTCGCTAAGTTGAACGTCAAAGACGAACTTAACTTGATAAGATTTATCTGAGACAGACTCTGAACGCACCACAAATCACAGCGTCTAGGACGCGGTTCAATGTACACCCATTAGAATAATTTATTTATGTTAATCAATAATTGCATTTTATTTGTAAAACGCAAAGGCTATTTAATTATGCCATATTGTAAGTTACAAAATAAAATAAGTACTCACTCAGTACTGTATAACAATTTGAAATCTCAATAACTTTCTTTCGATTATTTCAATAACTTTTATTTTCCTAAACATATAATTTGTGTTATAGAAACCGATAAGCCGCTTTGTGTCAATTGATACATTTCTTTGTCTTGCAAGAAAACCGTCTCTGTCCCTGAGAGTACCATCTATTCTATTGTAACTAGAAAATCAAAGAACCATTTTGTATATATTATATTTCAGTAAGTTATATTATCTAACTTATTCTTAATACCAAAATAATACTCGGTTTTTCAATTAGCATTTGTTTTTTAATTAACAGTCTGGTTAATGTTTCGTACATGGATCCTGTGCACCAGTGTCCACATGTCCCTTACACTTTCAGCTCGATACTTTATCTTTATAAAAATAAGCTTTATAAACAAACAGAAATACATTATACATACATTGTTTTCATATAAGTACCATTTTAAATACTATGCTGCTACAACATTCAAGCTCTAAAATTGATATGATAAATATTTATTGTCTATTTTTATATGGAAATTTACTGGCAAAGAAAAATATTATTAATAGGCTGCATAGATAAGATTGAAACATTTATCTTTTATGTTAATCCTATTTACATCCTGTGATAAAAATATCGCACACCTACTTATTTCTATACTCAGACAAAACATTATCGCGTGTTTTTAACAGACAATAAAGGTTTAGTATAAATAGGAAAATTATTTTCTTTGTTTTTTTTTAACTGGAATAAAATAATCTAATATTTATATTTGTTTTATTTTATTGAGTAATAATTTGTAGTTATATAAATCTAGAATTTCACATTTCTTTCTTTTTAAGTCATTAAACTCGTCGAATTTTCATCAAAAGTATTCGGACTTTTTTAGACGTAATATTATTTAAATTCACACAAAGCGATAAGAACGTTAAATTCAACGAAGTGATAAATTACGTCTACAAGCGGATTCTACTGTAGACGGTGGAAAGTTAGCTTTGCTTTGAGCGAATGAAAAGAATTAATGTCTTAACGCTTAAACATAAAAGAAACTTCTTATATAATAACCACGATTTATTAACCGGAAAAAAATAATCAAAAGAATAATGACGGAAAAAATCATCCGACTAGAATTATATAAACATGTGACTTTCGATTTCAGTCATTGTTCTGTAAGAATAAGAAAGTCATTCTTACCGCGCGTCCTTGGACTGTGACGAACAGAGTCAAAAGTAGAAAACACCACATTACGTAGCCGTAGCGCGTAGTACTGACGTAGCTATGTAGCGACCACCGTAGAGGTCAGCCGCCTTCGCGTGACTGCCGCGGCATCGTGCGCTACGGCTTGCGTGCCGCGCCATCGTCTCGGTCTCCGTCGCACTTTATATAAACAAATAACCAACAACAAGGATTACCTACTTTTGTTTTACTTACTGGTATTTTGTCTTGTTCGTAAGGGTCAGGGTTAGGATTATGCCGAATTATTCTTCAACAAATGTTATATTTTTTTAATACTATTATAATGTATATAAAATTATTGTTTTCAAAAAAGGAGGACAAAGCCTTTTTGTAAATGTTTTTTAACAATTATAGTACACTTTATATTTTTGTAAATTTACTGTTTGCATTATTTAATGATAAATATGAAAATATTTTAACCGGAAACACAAAATAGTAAATATAACTTTTTATTCACCGCTTTTATGATAAATTTCTTCCTTATGTATACATTTTATTAATTTATCGAGACGTTTTACAATAAAAGCTCCTTTAAGGTGTTCCAACATTTTCTAAAGACGGAAGACTAAAGAGAGTTTTCAAACCTTTTATCTATGTGAATGTACAATATCACCGTCACTGCCACGAAGGTTAGGATCACATTTCCTGCGACCTGCTGACCAGTAACGTGACGTCATCTATAAAATGACAATATCCGAAGCCAACGACTTCTTAAAAAGATAGCATTCCTAATTACATAAAACTT
Organism: Nymphalis c-album; assembly: GCA_963151315.1. NCBI lineage: Eukaryota > Metazoa > Arthropoda > Insecta > Lepidoptera > Nymphalidae > Nymphalis > Nymphalis c-album. Next base: position 4,232,797 of record OY720590.1, on the reverse strand, counting down.
GCTATATCGTCGCATAAAAGTCACAAGTACAGTCACTCAGTCAGTCATTACAGGTGAGGCTTGTGTGAAAAAATATTAACGTTTATTTTTAATATTGCTATAGAATGTACTATCTATTATTATGAATATTGCTATGATTTAGTATATCGGTAGATATAATCTTTAACAGAAGCAATAAGAATTTTAAAAAAAATGGCCAATGCTTTAGAAATGGACTAAGCACTGAAAATTGTATTTGACCTATCACGCTTGGCGGAAACAATACATTGTAAGGAAGTCTACGTGTACCAGAAGAAAATCTGACACTTGTTACAGTAGACGAGGCTTTTCTTCAACTGCGGGATATCGATCAGATTTTATTTTTTTTATTTATTATATTTTTACTGGGATTGGATGATTATGTTCGATAGCTATCTTAAGTTTTAAAGCACCTTTATTATCCCAATAAATGCGATATATATTTGTATACAATTTAATTAATTGTTCGAATATTTTAAATAAACAAATTTTATACAGTATTTTTTTAATATAATTAATTTACCATATATTACTTTATCACATTCCAAACCAATTCCGAATAAGCTGACGCACATCTTAATAGCTCCATAATATTACAGATATTATAACTTTAACATAATCTCAGAATATATAAATACAAAAACAAGTTACTTTATGTGTATATTACCAAAGTTGTTCAACATCAATACCAGGAAACTCCCATATGTTAGGTAAAATTCTGATAATTCATTGTTCAGGTACACTTCTAAGACTGCAAATGGAACACCTTTGACAAGAGAAGAACGAAGCCTTTGTACAAGAATAGAACATTTATGGAGATTTACTGTACATTCATTAAGTATATTTTATTACAATAAATTACTTTTTCTAGTATGGAATATAATAATATTATATTTATTTTTTGCTATGTCAACACTTTGTAGGAACACAGAGAAACAATGAGTTTTATAGATTGATAGCGCGTTGGAAACTTACGTAACTCATCCTGTCGTTGTTTACACGAACATACATACACAAAAAAGATTTTTTTTTATCATAAAGCTATTTGCAGACTGAAATAGAATTAAACCTAGGATGTGAAAGTTTAATTGATCTGTATCGGTATTATAACAAATTACCTTCAAATGGTAAAAAATGACACTACCGGAAAAAGAAGACAGGCGACATTCTTTATTACACAAAAGTTGCTGTATCGTCACATAAAAGTCACGTTCAAGTTCTATGTGAATACTGTAAATTAAAGCAACTAAAATTTTGTAGTAAAAGTTTGTAAGCTCTAAAATAAATATTTTACAAAAAATTTTACAAAGCACATAACAGAGTCATAAGAAACTTAACAGATGATAAATATTTCAATCAAATATTATTATAAATAATGTAAAAATTATAGACAAACAAGAATTTTGCATAGATCAGTCTAGATTTAAAGACCGATTCGAGACTTAGACAGTGTAAGTTTTTAAAAATCGAATAGAAAGATGAGATTTTGAATAGCTTTAGCTCCTTTTTATTCCTTTTTAATGATTCAAAGCGTTCGTGTACTTCTGTATCCATCTCGTTAAATTGAAATATAAAGAATATAAAATTGACGCATTGCAGAGCGTAGTAAATTGATTGGTCGGCGCTGAATAACTACGAATGTATAACCTCATTCGATTCTGATATGTAAAGAATAAACGATACGTACATATAATTAAATAACCAATTCATCCTATAACGATGGACCGATGGAGCAAAACTTTTTAAATCAATTTCGATGTTACCAGGAATTTTCACGCGTAAAATAATAGTTTCAATGATATTCAAATAGATTCAATTCCTAAAGTGTAAAATATTTCAAAACTATATTTTCTGATAAATTGTTTGTTATTTGTTATAATGTATTGAATTAAATTTTACAAATACTTAGTAACTGAAAAAAAAGGAACATTCAGTGAAGTTTACAATAATGTAACTTCACTGAATGTTCCTTTTTTTTCAACACTACACGTTGATACGACTTCAACATATTTTATTTTGATGTAACTATTTACTGAATAATAATTTCATGTGACAAAAATCAGTAAAGAAATTTGTATAGAAATTAAAATCATTTACAAAAACTTATTTAACGTTTTCTCTTTGTAACTATACATAAAATTTATACTAAAATATGCCAAAGACACTCTTTACTTTAGACAAAGGAATCATAACAATACCTAATCCTTAGTTGTTATAAATAGCACATTTCAATACGGGTAAGTGAATACCTATCCCCTGTGTGATTACACACTGTTCCTTTCATATCGAAGTGCCAAAGTAAATCTATTCCTCCGACTTTTCTCCCCAAACGTGACCTGAATATTAACCCGTAGATATCGTAGGGAAGGCCCTGCCACCTTTGCGATACAGCGCAATTCCACACGTTTATAGGATGTGTAGCATCTAAACAACTTATATTCACTCGTTTAACTGTGAAACATTGAAATTTATATCTTGTTATTTATGTAATAAGAGCTATTGATTTCCTGGTAGGTATAAAAAAGCCGGATAAATATTGTAATAAATATTTTCCCTTACAACAATAACTCCATATCGGTTGCACAGACGAGGTATGATGAAGGCTTTAATACACAATAACGCGACCGCTTTATGACGCTGATAGCAATTTCTTTGTTTATAGTTCGCGTAGTTTTATGACCTAATCTGATCGTTGCGGTTGACTTTATAATGTTTCAAACTAGAAGGAAAATAAATTAAATTTTCATAAATCATGTAAGTTTTATTGTTATAAATTGTTATAGAAAATAAAAATTTAATTTTTAATATTGAACAAACATAATCGACCTGAATACTTTGATTTCGCTACATTATTTATACGGGATATTAAAATTAATCTTCTCTGAGTAAATTTATAAATAACAAACATAATAAGTGTAATAAAAAATAAGTAGGCCATTTAAATATAAAAGCTGTTCTATTTTATTAACATCTCTACGTCGAGAGTAATATTAACTGCATTGCAGACGTGCACAACATGCAGATGCTTTGAGAAAATAATAAAAAACTAAAATACCATTCCACAGCCATGTTTTATAAAAAAACCTACACAGTGCAGTGTACGGTTAAACATGATACAGACTCTACGTTTAAAATATAATAGTATAGTATTACTAATTTACTTAATAATTTATTTTGAATTTCAACAATTTTTACTGTGTAGAGTAAAAATAATAATCGGTGTACATACATAAAAAAATATACCAATTAAATTTATAACCTTCTTATTTTTTTAAGTCGGTTAAAAAAGTCAAATTCAAGTTTATTTTCCACTAATAAAATTACAGTTAAAATAAGCATAAAATAAACCGAAACTAGAAGAGATAAAATTTTATTTGACAGTATATTAATTATATGTTATAATTGTATGTTCCAGGTTACTGCTGCTTCTTTTGCCAACAGCTGCACCTTACCGGTTTATACCAGAACGTGAAATACTACCTTATGCATATTTAAGTTACAATAGTAATCCAGTCGTTGATATAAACGACGTACCCCATCATGTCGTTATAGTTTACGGTTCAAGATACTGTTCCGGAAGCCTCATTGGAAGCAAAGTTGTAATTACAGCGGCGAGCTGTCTAGGGAAAAGGAAAAACGAACCAGTTGTTGTAAAAGTGGGTTCAAACACAATAACAGGAAATGGGTAATTACATAATATTATATAAACTTCTACTATACGTAAATGAAACGATTTAAGATAGAATTATCGGCTTATGTTGTTAATAAGCACACAGTTTAGAAATGTATAGAGATATTAAATGGGCCAACACAGATATATAAAGGACCACTTTTGTATACATTTTGTACCCATTATAGGCTTTAGTAATAAGATTATTTTTTATAATTAACTGAAGCCTGCTTTGTGGAATCTCAAGCATAGACGGCGGAATTTTAGTAAATATACGTTACAACATACCCAGCCCCAAAAATAATTAAGACAAACACAAATCCTGGAAACCATTCATTCGTTTTTCAAATGCTAAATACGCATTGATTTTTTTTTAAAGTTAAGTGAATGTGCAAGAATAACAGTATTTTAATAGATATCTTACGCTTATTTATTATATATTATTAATTCAAAGGATATTTTATAAAAAAACTGACTGAAGAAGTATTCAACTTTTCCGATTTCACTTATTGTCAAGGAATACTCAACATATTATTTGTAGCTGTTCCTTGCATTCTAAAACTGATCGAAATATTGCATACTTTCGCTTGATATGTCTTTCTCTACACATTTAAAACTGAGTTATTTGGAAATATTATTTCATCGATTTTTTTTGCAGACAAATAATTCCTGTCTTAGAGTGTAAAATCCATGAATACTACAAACATTTAAGTAGCTTAGATAACGACATAGCATTGTTGATGCTCAAGGTAAAGTATATTAATTATTATAAAAACTAGACTTATAAGAAGCATTAATTTAAAAGTTTTCACGCGATAATGTTTTCAATTTTATTATTTTAACAGGAACATGTACTTTTTGGGAAAAATGTTGTTAAAACAATTCTCGTAGAACCAGAAATAGCTCTACGTGTCGGCGCCCAAGTCATCGTAACTGGGTGGGGTGGTTTAGTGAGTCACTAACTGTTATGTATACTTTACACATATACAACTTATAATCATATTTTTAAATAATCTTTCGTTTCACATGTAGCCAACGCCATCTATCTATAGCGTCTGGAAATATTTGCTCATACTTCAACTATACTGTGATGTATTTGAAATACAATTTAGTTCCTGAAAATACTCAGAGATGGCGCTCATAGCAAAAAGTAAATGACTGACGGCCGAATACTGAAACGTCATTCAAAATGAAGTGGGACTTAATTATTTGGAACGTCATTAATTTCAAAATTTCGCATACTAAATTTTAAAATTAATTACGTTCCAAATAATTAAGTCCCGATCATATTTGAATGACGTTTCAGTATTCGGCCGTGAATGTCTAAATTATTGAAATATTATATTTATACACGATTTCTTATTCATATGTATATTTGCTATTTTTTTATTTATTTATTAAAAATTTCTTATGATATTTTTTAGGACTTGCCAGATAAATATCTGAACTTACTTTTGCGATCAGAAATGTTAATAATTGATAGAAGGGCTTGCCAAACACATTACGGCGAATTAATAACTCCTTCCAATTACTGCGTTAAGTATAATTTAGTAAGTGTTTTTATAATATGTATATATATTTAAGTAAATAAAGTTAGAAGTTATCAAACTTTACACCGAAGATAATTATTTTCTTTATTTACAAAATCTCATTCAATTAAATATTGTTTTATTATTTTTTTTATATTTTATTTATGAGCTGCTGTTTTACAGCCTACCAATATAAATAGAAATAAAATGTTTCTTATATTTTCCTGAGGAAATTTAAACAGAGAGATTTACTTGGTGGTAGAGCTTTGTGCAAGCTCGTCTGGGTAGATACCCATCCCACCCACTCATCAGATATTTTACAGCAAAACAGCAGTATTTGGTATTGTTGTGTTTTGAAGGGTGAGTGAGCCAAAGTAAATACAGGCATTGGCGATGTAAGTCATGGTTAACATCTCTTAAAATGCCAATGACTACGGGCGTTGGTGACCACTACCATCAGGTGGCGCATAAGCTCGTCGAAAAAGATAATCGCGACTTTAATCATTTATGTACTTATGCCATGTATGATATAAGTAAATAATTATAAATACCAGTCCACAAATGTATAAGTAAATTTTAGTAATCGCAACTAATTATGTTTAAACAATAATGGTATCTTGAAACTTCCTTTAATAGGTAGTCATATAGTTTTAAGAATACGATGATACATACCATCACACAAACATGAACCCTGAAAACTTTACACTCCCTTTTGGGACAGTCGTGTATAGAAGCTGTTATTTTGAAATCACTAACAGATACTTCAAATTTATTTATTTATATTGAGTAAAAGCAGATGTTTTACGTTAAGCTTTTATAGGAACATCGGCTTAGTGATAACGGTGGTGGGGCAATATTTGAAGAGTTATTGGTCGGAGTATTATCGTCTGGAACTGACAGGAAGCAGGGAAACAACCTCGCTATATTAACAAATGTTTCGTATTTTCACAGGCAAGTATTTATTTATGGGCTTAAAATAGTTTATTTGTAACCTACGTAACCTAATGATAGTAATACAGGTTTTTTTTATATTTATATCAGCGTATAAAAAAACTAGGATTTTTCGTACGTTTCCAAATACACGTGAACTGGAGTGAGAGCAAACGTAAAAAGTTATGAGATTTTACTAAAAAAAAAATCTTGTTAATTTTAGGACCAGGATTAAAACAAAAAAATATGTATATTAAAAATAAGTACATTTAGAAGTGAAACTAATTTAAATGAAAAATCGAATCGTCGAATTGGTCTTAATAAAAATAGTAATAGTATATTCTATAATCATACAAATTTAAGAATATACTATCCCAAAAAACACAATTGAACACATTCAACAAATCAATAGTCACGACAATAATGAATTACTATACCTTTCAGTCCACAAAAAAATGGCGACTTGAGATGAGAGACCGTCTATTCTTCTTACAGCATATATTACTTACACAGGAATATCCTAACTACGAGTATATATCACTCAACACTCAGTCAGCACGATTCATCCGTTCCTATGCCAGACACGATACCCAGCACTATTATAAATCCTTCTCCACCAAAACTTTGGAATATTTTAGCCATCCTACATTTGAAACATTTGCATTTTAAACAATTTATACAAACTACATCTTATATTATGTAAAATATGTATATATATATATATATATATATATATATATATATTATTATGTGTATGTATGTGTTTGTACAAAAATGTATATATTTTTTATTATGTTCTTTACCCTGGCTATAAAGCGGAATTTTGTAACGTATTTCGATAGAATGGACATGTGTATAGTAAAGCCTGTCTATTCAATTCTATTTTAAAATACAAATGCCTACAAGAAAATTAGCTTTAAGTGTAAATTTCCATTAATTTCTTTTTGTAATATGTATGTAAATAAGTGCACTTAAATTTATAGACATAAGTATATTTAAAAAATCAGGAGACGTTTTGTAATACCTAACTGTAAATCTACATAACCAATACGCATAAATTTTATACCAGAAGATGCAAAGCGTTTTGGAGAAGATTTTAGTACATAACATTGTAATATAAATATCACTTTGCTGTTACACCCACTTTTAACTTAGATTATGGACGCGACGTGGCAACTTAATAATTCAAACGTACTAATATGTCCGAAAGACAATAGCTATAATTTAAGTACAGATTTATAATGACGCAAAAAATAATAAGTCCAAATAAGTCTTAAAGATGTTTAGTGTAACGTCACTGTAATTTAGACCACACTTATTTTAGTAAAACAAGTATGGTAACTATACACGTCGAGACTCGAGACCGAAGCCATTATCAAAAGAACAGGTCATTGATCCGCATAAACCAAATTAGAATTCAATTAGACGAATGACTGAATCTTTTTTCCGGTGCCATTTAATTTTGCTTGAAAACTGTAGACATTTTCTTTTATCTTTTAATTTAACAAAAACCATACCGTATATGATTTTTCTGTAGCAAAAAAGCTAAGTAACTAAAAATTTATTTGTACATAGCGAACGACTATTAAAAGCTTTATCTCCAGTCGTGGCCGGCCATGGTGAGGACGGCCATTTAATGAAAGTGACATTTCATAATACGCTTAGCTAAAATTGACCATATCACTTAAATGAGTGCCTCCATCGATGGTAAATGTTAGATGATCCACCATCATTTTATAATATGATCACTAATCTTTAACCATATCATGAAGTAACCGTGCGTTTAGCTGTTCATATCTTCAAACTCTGATTATTCGTTGATATTACTAGACCATATCACAATTTGGACGGCGGCTACTTTCCGTATCTTGTACTCGTAATATATTATATATTAGATATAATGGCCGGCCACACCGTAAAGTGATCGTTTGTAAGTTTAGCCGCGGCATGTACCCTATCTTAACTATATCCAATGCATCTACGCCTGTTATGTGTTATTAGTTATTAATCATTGGAAACTATTTTGGTAATTATTTGTCAATATTTGATATTTATAAAATTCATTATGTACTGTTTAATTTCATTCCATTAAATAATTAAATAAAGCTAAAGAGTTTATTTGAATGCACTTATCTCAGCATCTTCTAGATCTAAAAAAATGTATTTTTGGTTAGGTAGCGTATTTATTACATAGGTGATGTAGACCGTGATGGTCTATATAATGTCACAATACGACACCCACGCGGGCGAAACAATATCATCTGACGGATGAATCACGAAATATATGAGTTAGATCTTATTAATTTTAATTATAGATTTTTATTAATATAAAATATCTTTCAAATAAATTTGATAACTGAGGTTTATAAATAATTGTATTTATGATAGTTTTTTTTTTCTTTTTCAGATGGATTATGTTAAATACAAACAAATTATTAATTAAATATTGTACCATAACAAACGAATCAATGGAATTTGCAGGTGAATTGATGGAATTTAATGTAACATAACTTTAAAGTTATATAACACACACAGATATAATCAATAAGCCCTTTTTAATAAAAAAAAATACAATATAATGCAATTTCTGCATTATTACACATACATACATAGATTTTAATTTTATATTTTTATGTACCTTTTTATTTCATGTTATCACCTTCATAATTTCTCGTATTAACAAGTGAGACGAGTGAGAGAGAGAGAGAGAATTCTACTCCTTTACAGATTTTATAGCAAAATGGACGATACTCAAGTCTCTCTCAAACAACTAACAAAATTATTTTAGGCCTTACTTGTTAACGTTTTAGTGTGTTTCATTATTCAAGCAATGTCGTGTCTTCTTCATTCGAATGTCAAATCAATAAAGATAGAAAGAGAAATCAGTATTCAAATAAAGAGTCGCTAAGCAACGATTATTATAAATAGGGCCTTTTAAATTAATATAGAAATATATATATAAAGTATCATAATATATAATAATAAATATATTAAATGCCTAAACATAATATGTAACCAATAGTCTAAGATACGATATTACAAATATATACCCTCACTTGTTATTTGATGATGACAACGATTATATATATATATATATATATATATATATATATATATATATATATGTTAGATAAGATAAGATGTACGTTGATAAATCTCGAATGGGTAGCCTAGCTAAATAGATGCCAATACTTTTAATTAATAGTCGATTAAACAAAAAGAAGAAAAAAAAAACAACGGATTGCACTCCGGGAGTGCAAAGTGAAAACTTGAATATTAACGTTGTACATTTTTGATATTTTGGAATGGTTAGGGAAAAGATTTGCTTTAATTATCAGTATAGTTGTACTATCATTTATATGATAAAATACAATATTCATTTATTGCGCTATCGTACACAAACATGACAATTTATATTACATTAAAAATTTAACACTTCAGAATCCGTCTTACGAATTTTCAATCAGGATCACGTGACCTGACGCGAATTTAAAATTTTTTACCCATCATAAAAAAGTGCACAACGCCGCTAAAGAAGTTTTCACTTAAAAAACTAGAAGTTAAAGTTAACTAGAAAAAAAGGGCCGTTAAAATGATTGAGCTTTTATTGAGTTTTATTTATTTAAGGCTCAGTCCCGTATTACTCACTTACGTGCATTCACTCGTAAGCGACTTTGTAATAGCACCAAGACAATAACAACGATACTAAAATAATGTGAAATTCCACATCGTTAAAAGCGGTCATAATCTTCTCTGCTCTTAACGATATAATAACGTTATAGGGCATTTATATCTTCATTAAAGGATACTAAAATACGATAATTATCATTTGATTATACTCATCGCATTTATTTGGATTCAGACACTCATCTTATGATATGAGTGTATGATGTTGTCCATATTATACTTGGTTTACTTTTAACTTTTTGGTGGCAAGAGCTGCTTTTTAGCTTTTTACTTGCTGGTAGAGCTTTGTGCAAGCTCGTCTGGATAGGTACCAACCACTCATCAGTTATTCTACCGCAAAACTTGTTATTGTTGTGTTCCGGTTCGATGGGTGAGTGGGCCAGTGTAATTACAAGGTTGGTTGCACATTGGCGATGTTAGCAATGGTTAACATTTCTTACACTTCATTCCTTAACAACAAATGGATAAATTTTGATCTAGGATACTCAATAAAACTACGACTCAAAACCACTTTGATATAATTTGGTGAAACATTGGTGAGTTGTCTGCAAACGCGAGCAAAGTTACCACAGGCCCAAAACAAAAAAAAATTGTTTAATATAAACGTTGTATATTTGATGTACCTTTTCTTCCCGTAAGAGATCGAGATGTATCGCTTGTTTCTGATTTAAAATATTCAAAAATCAATTTTAGTCTACTATTTCATTGATAAGTCAATTTTAAAGAGCGGATGTGACAACATTAAATAAAAACAAATAAATATATTTCACAGGATGTTGTATTTTTTTTAAATAATATACCTTATTATAGCATTATTTTATTGGTATGAAAATCACAAAACTTTTTGTAAATCCTTGCAACAGTTTCCTTGATCCACAATCTATTATAGTAAACGCTTACGTATATACCTGGTGTTTCAAGACACCCTCGACCATGTGAAATAATTCCTACTAAACCGCTGAAACAATGAAATAGGTTTAAAAAAGAAAATGTTAATATCCCACAGCAGCTGGGCTAAGAACTCCTATCCTCTTGAGAATAAGGTTTGAAGCTCATTATACTTGAGGCGGAATTTCATCTTAACACATGCAGGTTTCCTCACGATGTCTTCCTTCACCACCGAGCACAATATGGATTATAATCAAAACATTAAAAACTCGCACAACGGACTTCTAACCTCTGAGCTACCGCGGCTCTTAATGATGAAATGATATTTGACAAGTGACAAATGATAAAATGAAAAATAATCTTATATCATTATTAAAAAAAAAACAATATTTAAGGGTTTTTCCTGTAAATGTCTGTACGAGCCATCGTTACCGGGAAAATGTATGTGTAGATGTCAAAAAATTAAAAACATTTTCAAACAAGCAAAAGTCATAATCGTAATTCTAAATAAATATATACTCGTTTATTTAACTACGTTCTTAAAAGCGCTTTTAAGTCGTCATTTTATATGTCCAACATACCGTATCGTATTAAACGTAAAGCTTTGGAGTGTGAATAGCTGGTTGGTGTTACTGGCAATAAAGTCAGCAACTAAATATATAACTATATATATTCAATCCGCTATGGCCTTATGGCTAGAACAAGTTGATCTTACCCAGAAATCGCTAGACCAAATACGCGACACGCACCACTCGAGCAAATTATTTATGTGTTCAATATTCAATATATTTTGATCAATAAGATAAAGTTCTGCTACATATGTATCCAGCCTAACAATCTGGAGGCTCATGTGCCAGTCTGCCTGCCTAATTTGCTTATACTTACACACTTAGCTGTTAGTAGTACTGAATACAATCCATTGTCTTATGTTTATGGATTAATAGCAATAAAAATGAAGCTATTTGTTCCAATTCTTAATTCAATCAATTCAATCCTTAGTTTTTTTGATGTGAAAGATGTATTGGCGTGAATTGGCGGTAAGACCAACTTGTTTTTATTTTATTACTAAAACTCTATATCTGTGTTTATTTTACTAAATATTTTTTTAAGCCTTTCATTAACGTTAACTTCCGTGACGGCCACATTTTTTTTGTAATATGGATCCTATTATTTTTAAATTAATACTGTCAATATGTTCTTGGTATTAATAGTTACCCATGCCACAATATCCCTCCACCTGAATCTCCGCGGCACGAGTCGCTCTCACCATTCCCGTGCAAACAAAACATTTCAGGTCCCAAGTCGATTTTGTTTTCATCCATACATCGCTCTTTACTTACATAATACATATTGGCAACCTTAAAACGATTTTGATTTATACCGCCACCGTACTAAAAATAAATAATAAGATATTTAATTTTTTTGTATATTGTTCTGGTAGCATTTCAGGTTTCAACTTGCGTTGATTGTCTCAAATCAGTTTTCTTCAGTTATTTGTGTTGATTTCGGGAAGAGATGTAGAAGATGGTTAGTATTTGACTGATCTGACAATGAAAGCGGATCTGTTAACTTGAATAAGCCAGGTTTTAAGACTTTTTTGTAGTTGTTTTAGTCACCGCATGTACTGGCGATTAGCAATGCGATATTATTTTTATTATTATTTTGCTTTTTTTTAAGTATGTAAGTTTACACGTGTGGACACTAATAAAAAAAAACCTTATAACTTGTAGCAATATATTGACTGCCTGTTTTAAAAATATACTTATAAGAGACATTAGTTTAATTTATTTAAAATAATTGTGGCCATGGTAATGTGGTCAAAAAATGCACAAATATGTGTAATGTTATAGGACAATATGCTCAAATGTTTTTATCTATGTGTGATATTTATATGAATTTGGGCAAATTGTGTATTGAATTAATTACTCGGCTTCCCTACACTTCCTTAAGGTCGGCTGGTAAAAATGGGTAAATCTTGAAATATGTTGATAAAATTAGTTTAATACCTTAGTCTCACCCCATCCGGTAGCCACAAAAGTTTCATTTACATTCATCCAAGCATCGGTATTAATAATAATAATCTTTTGAACTTGAGGTCCAAACACAAAATCGTCGTGGATTATTAAAATAGCGATGTCATTAGCGAAAGCCATATTCACACCGTATTTCTCATGAATCTCGAAGTCCCATACGTCATGTCCTACCGCTTGAAGGTCAAAGACAAATCGGGGATCTAAAATGATTATATAAGATATTAATATAATGATTATATAACGATTGTATAACCATTTTAGCTAATTATATAAATAATCCAAGTCTAGAATTTGTTCCATTACTCGAAAAAATCTTCATCTCAATAAGGTTTTTATTGTGATCGAAGCAATGTGCTGCCGTCAATACAATTTTTTTCGTAAGAATTGAACCACCGCATAGACCACCAGAATTAAAAAATTGGACACTGAACGGGTATTGATCTTTCGTAGCGTTTGATCCGCCGACAATACGTTTTTCGAGATTAATTAAAATATTTGTCCAATTCTTTGTCACTTCTCCCATGTCCTTCAAGTGACAAACTAAATGCCTCGTGCGGAGAAGTAATAAAACAATTTTAATTATTGCTTCATACAGCATTTTATTACACATGTAAGTACGAACTTTGTGAAAATGAAAATGATTGGGAAATAAATAATGGTTTTTGGAGGTAATTTATGCAGTAGTGTATGGTTTAATGTAAAAACGTTTATTCATTAATCTAATGCGACTTTATGCCTAAACAAATGTGTGTCTTAGTTTGATTACCACAAAAAATAACACTTCTAAATAGAACACTTACATTTCTAGTAGACTTTTTAGTCCCGATGAAAGTAAATTTACAAAGGTTCATTTTAGATTAACATACATATTAAACATCTGTTTCGCATATTTAATATTATTAATTAGAGTGAACGACTAGATGGTAAGAAAATGTAATCACGCGTGAAATGTAATAGTCTATCCCTTTTCCACCTGAAGAAATAACCATTTGGAAACGAGACAACATATTTGCGGCATGTAACGTGACAGGCAGGAAATCTACACGAGTCTCACTGCCGCCCGCCTTCGGAGCCGCGCAGTCAGTTGCCCACCGCCGGTCGCCAACAGCGCCGCGCGCGGCTTCACCTCGCAACTAAACATAACCTACCATGGCCTAATATTGTTCATAATTCGACAATACAATCTATTGATACTAAAATAATGGACATATCAACTTACTATATAATAATAAAGTCGTTACGTGTATTATTACGTATACATTAATTTAAAAATATAAATTTCTATACGAAATTAGGGCACGAATCTAAACAAAGGTGTTTATCGATTGTGTTTTTACTGCAAGGAAAACTAAATATTAAAAAAAAAAAATATTATAAAGCTGATATTATTAAGGTAAGTTCCTATGTAGATATGTAATTAAATCAAACTTATTTCCGTGATATTTTACTAGAAACACCTGTTAGCTTGTTCAATTTACGATGTTTGAGATTACCCATAGTTTACGAAAGATTAATCTACTAAGATTTACTAGTAAAATGATATTTTCTCCTATAAATTTAACTTTATATAATTTCAATTCTATTTTATTTTCCATAACAATTGATCTCTTTGCTTTTGTGTCCTATAAATAAACAAACGTTAAGTAGCGAGGCATATCGAGATATATTTAACGTGACAAATATATTTATTCTAATACGGTTCTAAAAATAAATAAGTAAAATGGTTACGTGATTGATATATCTTTTACACTTGCAACTAAAAACAACAAGCAAACATTATATTAAAACCACTTTTATTAAATGAGTGTATTTATTTAGGAATTGATTTAAGATAACGTTGAATTAAAAAATTAAATACCAATGATATGATATTATGTTTTAAGACAAATAGTTAATAGTAAGTATTTCATTTATTTGTACAAATCAAACAACTAACATTAAATATCATTATCCAAAAGAAAAATCAATAAAAAAGCAATTTCGATTCCATTTCATTCTTGTCATTAATCAACAGCAATCAACAGAAATCGTTTTTATATACAACCACAACCATAAAAATCTTTATTAAGTCAACAGTGATACATTTACTATAGATAAGAAATTATTACGGCCATATAGGAAGTTTTTATACGATGATTTTATGAATACATACGATGGCTAATAATAATAGACCTTATTTATTTGTTTGTATTATTAGAATGCCAAAAGGCTTTCTCTTCCACTCAACCCTAACTCTTAAAGGGATAAACTATCCTATGTAAAACAATTTTTGCTATTAAATATTTTTAAGAACATGATTGATACATGATTACATGAAATAGTTGAACAGAGTTAAGGAAGCGATTATAATACATAATAAAACAAAAGAAGCTAGTTCTATGGTAAATTTTAAAGGTATCTGTAAAAAGTTACGATCGTTCTCGGTTGTTTATTTTACGCAACACAGTGTACTAAACGTGTGTACAATAAGTAAATAAGCGACGCACAGCGACGATCGAGATCGACTAATCGAGCGCCTATAATCGTATTACTATTGCGCCAGAGGAATAGGGTTGAGAACAATGCTGTTTAAATTACACTCCAATTTTAACATTGTTTATTTAAATGATTTTTTAATTGCAATTCATTGAACGAATACTAAGTGAATATTCCTCATATTTGTAATTCGAATTTGAGTACAACAATTACGAGTATTTAGTTATAGTTAGTAGTTTCATTCAAACTTTTCGTGTATGGAGCTACACTTTCATGTTTTTTTACGTTGTATATTCGTTGCGAAACAAATGTATGAATATAAGAGGATGCATATCCATAGAAAAATAATTGGAAGAAATTTAATAAGACTTAGTCTAATTTCTCTTTTTAACACTCAACGTAATATGTACATAAGTTGTTTTAGAACCACATTGCTATTTTTTATGGTTCAAATATATCATATATTTACTACCAACCATTACCATTTATCAAATATTTATAACCACATAATTTATTTTAAAGCAGTGCAGCCATATCTGCCCAGTAGTTGAACACGGGCTGTTAACTTCATATTTAACAAAGCTGTATTTTGTAAGTTTTTTTCTACGCCCTTAAAATATTATTTTATAAAGTTGACTTTAACTTGAAAAATCATTTTACGTTAAATTAA
The DNA here is from genome assembly GCA_963151315.1 of Nymphalis c-album. Classification (NCBI taxonomy): domain Eukaryota; kingdom Metazoa; phylum Arthropoda; class Insecta; order Lepidoptera; family Nymphalidae; genus Nymphalis; species Nymphalis c-album. The sequence continues at coordinate 4,216,897 of OY720590.1, read as the reverse complement.
TTTGAATTAAACAGTTTTTTTCTGTAATGATCAAAACAAATCGGATGACAGATAAGAAAAAGTACTGTTTTGTATTTGCCTATGTATGTAAATGTAAGATTATAATAAATATTCGTCCAAAATAGAATAAAACGAAATTTGTATACATTAAGTTAGTACTGTATTATAAAAATACAGTAACATTTTAAAATAACATGTAAAGACAACCCTACAATATTGAGTTGTTCGCGCCTAAATGGACCGAGCTCTGCAAACGCGGTGAACAATATATTTACTACATTTTTTTAAATGATAGCTCAATTATGACGTGTAAATTAATGTCAATTTTAGCTACATATACTAAGAGAGAGAAAGAGAAGTACAAAGTCACTCTCTCGTCAAAGACTGAAGGAAGCCGAAAATAAAATCCTTTATACTTAACTATCAAACTAATAGTACAAGAAGTATAACTTTTAACGCATATATATGCATTTACATAAATACACACACTTCAAATACGTTTTATTGCCCAAGAAATGAATTAAAAGTCAATAAATATTCACCATATAACCACATATCATAAGCAGCGCACGAATTATCCTATAAAATGAACCTTGTCCGCGTTTTGAAGCCAGTTGACCTTCTTACGATTTTAAACAGGCAATCGACATAATATAGAGAATTATGCGTACTTACGGGGACACAGTTATTGAACGTATATTATTTTGTTTAGACTGATCATACGATTTTTTTAAACGTATTGGACCGGGAGATTTACAATTATATTACTGGAGGGTAAATGAGTAAATACTGAATGAAATCAATAATATACTTTACTATTGTTACTTGTGTGGAGCGAATTTAATTAAAATCAAAATTTAAAAAAATAATACACTTTTTTAGCGACCCTTATATGATATAACCCTTTAAATTAATTTATAATCTCTTAAATAAAATAAGAAGTGAGACAGTCATTTAAACGAATTGTTCCAATATAGGATTTAAATATAGGATTACAGTAACAGTGTATTTATAATTCATCTCGTGTTTGACGGTACAGAAAACATCGTGAGGAAACCTGCATGTGTCTAATTTACCACACTAAAATTCTACCACATAATATGAATTCCACCAATCCACATTGGAGATAGGAATAATAATCTGATTTTTACCGTCCATGGCCATCAACTGGGACCTAAATTATTTTATTTTCAAGTATATAATAATTACCGATTACTCGAATGAATTTAATCGATTATTCTATTTTAATAATATGTTGAATTTTCTCGATTTTCAATAGGTAAAAGCTTTTGTTATAAATATTTTTATGGGTCACATAGGCACATCAAAGAATATAAACCAATTGGTTCATTAATTCACAAGTAATGGACCTTACAACTAAGTCACGCAATATGTCTATAACTAATATTTTCGATTTAAAAACATGAAAAAAGAACAGTAATGTTAAGGATGAAAAAATGTGTATTAATAAAAATTGTGTATCGTATAATTTTACTATCTGTTATTCGTGACTCCATTCGCAAACAATTTTTTTTTCTATAAAGACGTAAGTTATATTATATTAATGTGTTTATCTAGAATCTAGATCCTAGGCTGTTTCAATATTAAATTAATGACAATCGTTTGTATGGTAAAATCTGTATCTGCAAATGTAGTATTTGCTTTTTTATCGTGAGATATATAGTCGTTGTGATAATATTTGTATTCTTAATCTACTTTAAGTGTATCAAAGAATATGAAGTGTATACTGTATACTAAAGATGTAGACATAATATTATGCAATAATTAATTTCACCTTAAACAAATCTCTTACACTGAGACTGATAAGGCAGAGCCAGTGAGTCTATTGCTTTAATATCGCAAAGGTGTTCCTTGAGCACAATTGCACAATAAGATAAAATTTTAAAATATATCAATCATTGAGAGGATAAAGTATGAGAGATTGAATTGCATTTAAAATCATTTAATTTCCTGATGTTTTAATAAGCGGTAACAAAGTACATTGACGTTCGTTATTTTTAAAATATTATAATATATAGAAATTTGTTAAGTTTTTATAAATATTTATTAATGAAAAACAGTTACATGTGTATATTTTTACAAATTTATAACTACACGGATTATAAAAGAGACAATTACTTGTATGGGAGATGCGTTACTTATTTAGTTAGAGATATTTTTATTGTACATGATGCACATGAGTTAGCCATGTGTACGCTGTGTACGCTGTGGGTTTACCACCGATATCATGGGAAACAATTTTTCTCACACGTTAGACGTTTTAGGTAATCTGTTCTACCTTTAGATCCTTTTTACTCTATAGTCCCTGCGAGGATTCCAAGTAAATAGTAATATAGACTAATGTGACCACGAGACTACTATAAAGTAACTTTTTAAAATTACAAAGTAAATAATGTTCGTTCGCAGTCGTCAAAATTCTATATGAAAAAGAACAAAAAATGTCGGATGACTGAGAACAGAAAGGTAGTGTTTTGTATTTGCCTATTTGTGTTTATTCTCTTCTTTTTACTTGGTGGTAGAGCTTTGTGCCAACTCTACTGGGTAGGTGCCACGCACTCATCAGATATTCTACCGCAAAATAGCAGTACTTTATATTGTTGTGTTCCAGTATGAAGGGTTAGTGAGCCAATGTAGTTACAGGTACAAGGGACATAACATCTTCGTTCCCAAGGTTGGTGGCCCATTGGCGATGTAAGCACCGGTGGATTTACACTAGGGGCAGTCGGGGCGAGCGCCCAGGGCGGCAAATTTTTTAGGGCGGCAAAATTTTGAAAGTGAAAAAAATTTTTTTGGTTCTTATCAAGATTGCTCAATATAATAAATTAATTCCGTTAATTAATAATTTTTGGTTTAATTGATTTCAAGAAATTCAATTTACCCATTATTTGTAAATTATAATTTTGGCACGTTTAGCAAAAATTAATAATAAAAACGATTTAATCAATTTATTTTCTTGGAGATTTAAAATAATAATCGTTTTTTTTATTTTCTGGAATTAAAGAAATTTATATAGTCGTTTTTTGAAAAATTGAAATAATGTCGGATTTTTTTTAGGGGGCAAACGCGCAGGAGGCTCACCTGATGGAAAGTGACTACCACCGCCAATGGACATCTGCAACATCCGAGGAGTTGCAGGTGCGTTGCCGACCTTTGAGGAAAGAGTACGCTCTCTTCTTGAAGGTGTGTAAGTCGTATCGGTTCGGAAAAGTCGCCGGCGAAAGCTTTGAGCTGTCCATATAGTGATTGTGCGAGGCAGGAAATGCCTCAGAAACGCACTGTTGTGGACTTCCAGATAACGAGGTGGTGAGGATGGAATTTTGAGTTCTGTCGCGATGTCCGGTGGTGAAATTCAGCGGCCGGGACAAACAACTGTAATAACTTGATCGTCGACAATTCGAACTGTTCTACGTTGAATGCGGTCAAAATAAAGAAGCTGGTTCTGTGGAGCTCCTGCCCAGTGGTGAGAGCAGTACTCCATGTGGGACCGAATTGGCGCCTGGAAGCCAATTTGGCTTTAACTTCCAGTTGACCGCGGAACTGAACAACGCTCGAAATCTCGACGCCATATCCCGATACTGGCTGTGGCAGCGAGGGGAGTATTCTTAAAATGAGGTCTTTTTAGCGGTTAACGCGCAAACTTGAGTTTTATTGGGGTTAAATTGGACTAAGTTTAGTCGGCCTCAGTCCGAGACTTTGGTTAACAAAGTCTCGACTTCAGTCACAAGTTTGTTCCGACACTCGTCGACGTGTTCCCGATAAATATTGCTACAGCCGGTGTAAAGAACGTCCACAGTGTTGTTAAAGCAGTGAATTTTACTGATTTGTAACATATCATTGACATGCAGAAGAAACAGAGTAGGTGAAAGAACGCAGCCTTGTGGAACACCAGAATTGACGAATTTTAAGTCAGAGCATGCACCGTCGACAACGGCCTTGATGCTCCGATCTGCCAAAAAGCTGGTGATCCACCTGCATAATTCCTCGGGAAGCCCGTAGGAAGGAAGCTTCGAGAGCGCTTTATGCCATACCCGATCGAAGGCTTTCGCCATGTCCAGACTGACTGCTACTGCCTCCCCCTTGGACTCAACCGCTGCAACACATCTGTGAGTCAGGTAAACTAGAAGATCACCAGCTGAGCGACCTCGACGGAAGCCGTACTAAGGGACTCCATTATCTTGGAGAACAAGGAGGTGACAGCAATAGGTCTATAGTTCGTTGGATCTGAGCGATTGCCTTTTTTAGGGATCGGGTGCACCAAAGCAGTCTTCCAAGAATTCGGGACTACGCCTAATGTGTAGGAGTTGCGGAAAAGACGCGTTAAGACCGGTGCCAACTCGAGAGCACAAGTACGCAGCACGATCGGAGGAATGTCATCAGGCCCACTCGACTTATGAATATCCAAAGAAAGAAGTGCTCTGCGAACCACACTTTGTCGGAATTTAATTTCCGCCATCGTGGTATTACACCGCAAGATTGTCGGTGGTTTCTTTCGTTATTTATCCAGAGTCGAGTTGGACTCGAAGAGAGTGCTCAAAAGGTCAGCATTCTCCTTCGCAGTATGGGCCAACGAGTCATCGCTCCTGTGCAGAGATGGAAGGGAGGGCTGACAGAAATTCCCTAAGACAGCCTTAGCGAGAGACCAGAATGCGCGTGTTCCCGAAGGAAGACGCACCAATCTCTCGCCAATCCTGCCTGTGTGCTCCTACTTCGCCTTGGCAATAACTCTTTTGAAAGACCTGGAGGCAGAGTTGTATTCCTTTTTAAATGCGCTGGTATTTACATCACGCGATGCCGATGCTCCAGCCCAGGCTTGATAGCTACCTACCTACCTTTCGGCGTGACGGCGTTTTGCAGAAGCAACCAAACCAGAGCCGGGATCTGCTGCAGACTGCAGAATTTTTTGCATTTTTTAAAACATAAACTTTAATCAATCAATGAATTAAAAAAACATGTTATTATTTATCGATTACACCAATTGACTTAAATTTAAACGAAAATCTTATATTATTTTGAAAAGCAATAAATTTTTTCGGGCGGATTTTTTTCCGGTGCCCAGGGCGGCATTAAGTTTAAATCCGGCCCTGGATGTAAGCGATGGTTAACATCTCTTACAATGCCAATGTCTATGGGCGTTGGTGACATCAGGTGGTTTCTTACCATCATATGCTCGTCCCCCTACCTATAGTATAAAAAAATGGCACATGCACGTTTCCCCACGACGTTTATAATTACAAATTAAGTATGTGAAATTCAGTGGTGCTTGTTCGGGATTGAACCCACGATCATCGGTTAAGAATAATTAGTGTTCTTACTGCGTACAACTATTTTATTAAACATACAGTTCAAGTAATTATACTATTTCCATTACGGTCAACAACATTCTTATTTGAATCAAACAAGTCAAGTACAAATCGATCGTGTCAAGATAAATAGATGTTTGATAAACTCCATATGCAGTTGATAAACAAAGTTGCAATCATAAATAAACTGTTCTATTAATACAGTTCGATGCATTTATTACAACTAAATACCTACTTACGGATTACACTAATATCTTCTATGGTGTTTTATTTATAAATTGGCTTTGAAATAAGCATTTTGTTTAATGCAGCAATTGAAGAACTTTGTTCAGCCATACACGCATAATGCTATCAACAGTATATAACTAAATAATATACCTACTCGTGCATTGCATTACACGTGACCATATTTATATAGGTACCCCAAAGAAAGTGAAGTTTTGAGTAGATTATTGGAATAGTAATAAAAATTACTTCTATTCCAATTGGGAATTATTTTTTATAACAATCGTTTAAATAAAAAAAAGTCAAAAATATCTTATGTGGATATTATAATACCGTATATTTTTGTACTTATATTACGACTGGCAATATTTATAATAAAACTAAGAATATAAAAAATAAAACGCAGTGAGCCCAAAAATTTAAAGTTGTGTACAAATATGATATCATTATGAGACATATTGTATAAAGACAAGACAATAACCCTGAACTCTTTCCGGTCGTGTGAGAGTGCACTTGTGTTTGCGCACAGACTTGCACTATATTATGCAATATAATCCCGCCTAGTTGGCTTTTAAAAATTACCGCCATGATCAAAATCGTTTCAGAAGCAGAACCACCATCACTTATTACACATTAACTGCCTTACGTATAAAAGTTACTTAGCGAATGATTAGTTAAACAATGCTGCATCTTTTTCTTACGAATATCAAAACAATAATGACAGAAAGTGCGAAATCTTTATTAGTAAGTTAGTCTTTATTAGCGATTTTTTTATTAGTAAGGCCATCAGTTAACATTTAACTAAACCTTATAGCTTATCAATTTGTATCACAAACAGTATGTAAGTACTTAACTATCGTACAATGTCTTTTCGTTTTGCGTGTATAACCTTTCTGGGTCAATAGCTTAAATTTTATTTATGTTTCCTGTATTGTGATACTTTGGTATGAAGATTACAAAAGTTTCGTTAAGATATGGAACATGATGTATAGAAACATTAAAACATCTCTCATGAAATTATTATATCATAAATAATTCCACAAATGGAATATTTGTTATTACATTTGACCTTTTAACCTTAGGTATCTGGGACGGCGCCTTGTACCGTTTACAAATAAGCCCTATGTTGAAAATAATAACAATATTTTAAATGATTTTATGACATACCCTTTTGCAATCTCTTTTTTATCGTTAAGTATAATAATTATTATAATCATACAAAGAACAATCTCATTTTTTAATAAATCAATGACATAATCATATCGTTATTATAATTATATGTGTAATGTTATTGTTTCTCGCAGATATGAATACAATAAAAAAAAAATGTAAAATTATTATTAAATAAAACCAATTTAATGATAAATCGATTTTTGATAACTTTGCAAAATAAATAAATAAAAGTTAAGAAAAAATACTTGGTTCTTCTCTGTGGACATCTATCACAAGAGAGTACATATAAGATTTATATGGTTTAGCATTAACTATATCCTGATCTACTTGTACTACTAACAACGCTATTTGACGCTTACAATTAACAAGCTGACAAAAATGTTGAGCAAATTGGCTGCGCAACATTTAAAATACCTATAGAGAATGTGAACTACTGAAATAGAAATACAAAATTATTCATATAACTTTATATCTACATTAGAAACACATATACTTATATGCCTTATCATTCCTGGAACAATAAATTAAAATCATAATATTAATGTAGGTATTTATAATATTAGTACCATGAAAATAAAATGCATTCTATGTTTACAATAGCCTTACTATTCATAATAAGCATTATTATTAATTAGGTACCTTATTAGATCAATGAAACTTGAGACAATTTAGTTGTAAATATTATTGTGTAGTACCATGCGCTATCAGTCTATGTAACCTGCACTTGGCCTCCTTCACGTTGGTATTCGCAGCTGTTTCGAATATTCACTCATCGCAAATAATCTAGAATGTTACCTATTTTAGCGTTCGTTTACATTACTTGTTATTGTTTTTATTGAAGTCAAACTGATATTTCAAGGTCAACATCGAGTGCAATATTTCTGAATGCTACGAGTGAGCAAAAAAGAGTCGAAAGAAAAAATATTTCTTTCATTCAGAGTTGAATTGCACATGTTTTATTTTTAAATAGGTTATTCTTTATTGACATTGACTTTCATAGAAAATAACGTAGTATGATTGAATTCATTTTAATTTCCTTTACATTTTTTATGAAAATGACAATGTTTGAGCGACTGATATTTATTTTGGTTCTCACGTCCAATATTTTCAGTAAATTTCCGTATTGCTTTCGCTTTCATTTAAATTGACAGTGATATTTGTATTGAGAGGATTCCCGTGTATATATAACTAACATATCCACATACATATTATGTATGTCTTACATAATAAAGCAATTCAACTTATCTTTGATTATGGATTATTGTAATTATAAGATATTATTAATTTATTATACATAACAGAACTATATGTTTTGAGATTATCATAATAAAGAAAGACAAACGAACGTGGATTTTTTATTTCTACAGATAAAAAAAACCTAAATGCTATTTCCTTACTATGCATTAATATACAAAAATGTTAAATTAAAAAATTAAAATTTGTTTTTAAAGCATTTTATTTATCTGCTACTACGTATTAGGAAATTAGCTAGCATATTAAAATATATTTTTTACACTTTTTATTTTATTACGAGTTCAATTACTGTCATGTGCATTATCCGTTAATCAGAAATTAATTTAGCAATTTTAGAGCATTAGCGACAGTTGACAGCAGTTCAACAGATGATCGCCTGTAATACCTTCCATACACAATTTTTATCTAAGCTATAATACGTAACCGATAAGGTTTGTTTTATATATCAAATATACAATATAATAAGTCATTATTTTCAACACAAAAACTTAAACGTCATCTGCATTATGGATTCACATTACTTGTGTGCAAAACAATAGGCTTTATGCACACGGCTACTGGAAATCTGGAAACACGTCGTAAGATGTCTTTAGTCCACGCTTGTTTCCTCAGTTATCTGCTATTTTTGTTGTCAGTGAGAGTGCGGCAGCGCGCGAGACTGAACGCCCGGTGCGAGTATATCATTAGCCAGTGTACATCGTAAATAGTGTTCGTAAATCTAATAGTTCTTGCTATCCCGCGTCTCACAAGTGCAGTTTTTTCGAAAAAAAAAAGTTTTAATTGGAAAAGATCTCAACAGCAATAATTAGCTCCACATTTTGGTAAATTCTTTGTTTTTATCACATTTGTTGCAATTTTATATCTTCAATGAAAACAACGGCACCGCGAATATTTATTTTTGGCGGCGAATTGTATGCATTTTCTGTGCAACTAAAAAGAAACAAAGAAGTAATAAACAACATTGTTGATAATAATAAATATATTTTATTTAAAATAATAAAATATATATTTGCATTGCATTCAATTAAAATTAATGTAAGCTCGTTTACAATATGAAATGCAAAACAAAGGATTGTGGACTGAGGAAATTTGCTGCAATATCTTACAAACATAAAAGAAACGATCAAACGACACATAATAGCATTGTTTGACCAGCGTGTTACACTTTGATTCGCGACACCGAATGTTTGACACGCGCTGAGTCACTGTCGTTTCATTATTTGGAGGCGGAGGCGTCCCGTTCTGTCCCAATCACTTACGAAGCACGTGGACAACTCTTCCTTGAGCCCCGGCGGAGAAAAGAAAATAGTTTTACCAACATAAATTAAATGTTGATTCCGATTCAGCTTTATTTTGAATCTAAACTATATTTAGTGGAACGCAAGCTTAAACGAACGTTAGCTAAAAATGTTTGACCCCTTTTTTATTTTTATATGTAGCATGTCTTAGCTTTTTAGTTGTAATCGTTTTTAGAAATTTAATTTGTGACACTGAAAATTTGACATTACAACAGTTACATTTATTTTTTATTACATATTTCGGAATCCACTGTTTTCCCAGTAACCTAGATAAAAAAAATATTAACTAATTTTATTACTTACTGTTAGATATTTTTTCTATCTCATCTACCGTTTACTATCAAACAGTAATATTCCGTGTTTCTGGTATTCTTGAAGAGTGAGTGACTAGTGAGCCTGTGAATTTAAAAAATTAAATGTTTCATATTTTTCTTCACGTCATTAATGTGAATATGTAATTCTATTGTAAAATAGATATTTTTTTTAATTCACACGATCAGTAATAAAGTTTGATTACTGTTAACAAAATGAATACATATTAAAATGAGCAAAAAAAAGTATGAGCGATTTTTAGGTCTTCAATAGGTCTATACGTACTCTAAAAACACTAGACAATCATAGCGCACATATTTATTTTTCACAGTGTAACCAGGGTGTGATTTTTTACATAAGGAAAACAAAAAAAATAACGAAAATTGTAGTTTAGAGTAGGCGATAGAAAGTAATTATATTATCCTTATCAAAATAAATGACATATTATTTTTATGCTATTTGTTAGCATTTATTTTTAAGCTAGCAAAGTAAGAAAGTGAAAAAAATATTTATGTTATGTATGTAAGTTATAAGTCGAACTGGTAATTATATGAATATTACTAGACATTTATATAAAAGAGTAAAAATAATAAACGGGGCGTATTTTACGACGCACTAACGCACGGGCGAATCTATTCGAATTTCGAATGCTTATATTATGCATTTCATTTGTTAAAGTATAGCTTAAGATGAGAGATCTTAACTCTAACGGTCAATATTCATAGCTAGTAAGTTCCACGTGCTAGTAATTTTTACGTTATAATTATAATTATAGTTAATATTAGTTTGTTAACGATATCATGCCTACAACAAACGGCCTAGAATTATGATGTAATACAACAACGAAGTAGATTCATTAGCGATCATGAAAATCGACCTCTTATCGCAATTACAAGTTACGATAACATATATATTATGTAAATACCATATATTATCGATCATTTGTTTCTCACGTAATATAAGGAATTATTTGATGATCATAAATTATTTGATGATCGTAAATACGATTGGAACAAGTTCTGAGCAGCATTTACACTGTTTTGTACTTCAAATACTTGAGTAACATTTAGCAAAAAGCTGATTGAGACCTAAAGGTTTATACCACCAAAGCCTTATAAATCTAAAATTGGACAAAATTGTACTTTCTCCCTATCGAAAAATAGATAGCTTCTGATGTAGTGAACTTACACCTAATATTTGTACCGCATTCCATTTCATGTTAATGAACAATATGATGATTTCAAGCGTGTAAGTTAAAGTCGTTATTACGAAACTTACGGCACTTACGACAATTAATTGAAACCCAATGGTGTGACTGTATATTTTAATTAAAGCACAGCATATATTTTGTCTAGCCCCGATTGGAACAATATGACAATAAGCAAATACAAAATTATTTCAAAATATTAATTATATAAGGATCGATAATTTCGCATTTTTACAAATTATGAAAGTTTATGCAAAAATAATGAAGTTTTAAGCAAATAGTCTTAGAATTAACAGAATCCATATAAAATTTCTCAAAATATTTTAATTTAATATTACAAACATTAATATTTTAACATAAATAAAAGCTTATGCAAATTATAGTTTCAAATATACCTTTTTTTCAATATAAAGCCACCTAAATGTGAAAAATAATATAATGACCCAATTATTTCAAGCAAAATCTTACAAAGTTGACATTTTATGTTAAGGCCCATATTCAATTAACGATTTCTGTGTTTGTACAATTTTTCCACGCATAATAATGTTTTCACGATGACGAATGAAATACTTTTTCATTCATTTGTTTTTATTATAGCTTAAATACAACATAATCAGGATCATCATCGCCCCCTTGTCGTCCACTACTGTAAAAAGCCCTCTCCAATGGCACACCACTGAGCTCGAATAAAAACGTTAAATAGTTCAAGTTAATTGTAACCCAAGTATTTTTTTCAATATTTCATTTAACTTAAAATCAATACCACATATAATTTGGACGATTCAAACATCATAAACATAATACATTATAATTTATAACTTTTTCCATTTATCAGAACTGTTTATTAATTATCTGTAACCCACCTTTCTATTTTATAACTACTTCTATGAAAAAATACAAGGATACATTACAAATATTATTATAGTTTATACATAACTCATGTTTTCTATAATGTAATATATTTAAAACGTCTAACACAAAGTATTAAGTGTGTTATACATAATCGAATTATGTTAAAGGTTACTTCTAAGTTACTTATTACGTATAGTTAATACGATAAGTGATACCTACAACTACTTAATACTCAAGTTAAAAAATAAAACTTTTAACAAAACAAAAACCGACTTCATAGGAAAAATAAATTAATATGCACTAAAAAGTAAAAAAATAATTGCGTATTCTTCTATAATTTGATAATTAATTTCCTATTTTCTACTCATCAATATGTAGGTACGAATGTGTTGAGTGGTTGATAATGTATTTACAATTATTGTTACTTTTGGAGTCGATGTCAGCCAAGATGGGTTTATAACTACATACATAGTTAGTTATAGGTGAGATGTGCTTGTGTCACACGCGCAACTTTACGAGGCGAATAAAAGAGATTTGTAATGTGTATGTTTTTGTTTGTTTTTAAAAGATTCCCGTATTATTATTGCTAGGTATATTATAGTGTTTCCTTAGCTGACATCGACTCCAAAAATAACAATAATTGTAAATACATTATCAACCACTCAACACATTCGTACCTACATATTGATGAGTAGAAAATAGGAAATTAATTATCAAATTATAGAAGAATACGCAATTATTTTTTTACTTTTTAGTGCATATTAATTTATTTTTCCTATGAAGTCGGTTTTTGTTTTGTTAAAAGTTTTATTTATTTTTCGATTTTTAGTGAATCTGAAGTACACTCACTAATTTGGTAGAATATGGGTAGACCTACTAAACGTGCAGCTCATATGAGACAGCGCCGTTTATATTATTATTTAAATATATTAATCTAAAACAGTGAAACGTAAAGAAAAATGTATTTTGGTACTTAATTAATAAATATTAGTTAATATGGTTAAATGTATGAATATAAATTAACATGTTTTGATTAAATAGATTTAGTTGGTGGGGTGTTGGGCAGCCATAACATAATCAAATAATTATTTCTAGTAATAATTAAATAAACTGTATGTTTATAGATGTTGTGTTATACCATTCTTCACCTAAAAAATATGACGGAATGTCTGTATATTAAAAAAAGGGGAAGTATCTATATTATCCTAACTAATATTATAAATGCGAAAGTAAGGGTGTTTGTGACGCTTTCACGCCTAAACCACTAAGCCGATTTAAAAAATTCTTTCACCAATGGAAAGCTACATTATCAAGGAGTAACATAGGCTACATTTAGTCCCCATATTCCCACGGGAACGGGAACTACGTGGGTGAAACCGCGGGAAAAATACTAGTAATCAATATATAAATATACATAAATATAACCTGTATATAAGAGTACATATACGATTCTATATATATATATTTATAATTTTCAAAATTGGTCTTAACTTTTAGGAGATGTTCAAATATGTTTCAATTACAAACATATACATATATACTAATGCTTACATGCATAACTCATATTATAAAGAGGAAAGATTTGATTTTTGTTTGATTTTTTATTACGAATTAAATCAAAAACTACTCGACCGATTTTAAAAATTCTTTCACCCTTAGAAAGCTACGTCTTTACCGAGTAACATAGGCTATATTATATTTTCAAAATCTTATAGATCCCTACTTAAAATGGAGCAACGTAACCCAACGTATCAAACTGTTGCCTATAAAAGTTATTATTTCGCGTGCGCTGCGAAAACTATTGACGGTATATAAAGAAGTGTTTTATACAATAGTATTACAATTACTTGATCATAACGATGTTATGGTAGGTGAATGAAAAATCTAGATAGCCTATAAAAGATTCGGCCGTGTATCGTTAGTTTGCTACTAAGAATTGAAGATTTCCGTTACTCTGTCATGGATCCTATAATCAGAATCTAACCAAACTATCATCAAACAACCGTTGAAGTATACTCTTTCGAATAAAAAAAAAATCATCGAAATCCGTTGAATAGATATCGAGTTATTCGTCCATTTGTCGCGCACATACCTCATGCAAATTTACGACTTATACGGTTTTCTCATGGATTCCACTGTCAAAACTGGACCAAAAAAAAATGGGACCAATGGGAAAGCAAACCCTTTCAAATAAAAAAAAAATCATCGAAATCGATTCATCCAGTCGAAAGATATGAGGTAACAACGTCAAAAAAAAAAAAAAAAAAAAAAAACATACAGACGAATTGATAACCTCCTCCTTTTTTTGAAGTCGGTTAATGAGGTGTAAAATGTTACTTTTTTATCATTTGTGGAATAATAAATTTACGTGGCTTATAAAATTTGCATTAAACCATATACTTTAATACGATATATTTTAATACGATAAAAACATACAGAATAACATATATTTTAATACGATAAAAACCTAAACGTCGTGTTCATTTATATATAATTAACTTATTGCATAATAAAAAATGTTATATTGTAAGAAATAATGTCTTATTTAGAATATGATTTATATACGCATATAATCAAATAAAGGTTTGTAGTATGAAAACCAAAAAAATATATTCTTATCAAAAAATCACTTATTTATACTTATAGTGATGTTATCAAAGTTATCGATAAGATTCAATAACAGTCATCGATCAATTTAACATTGTTACCAGATATAGAATGACTTATTTTAGGACCAATTGCTAAGCAAGATGCGAGATGTGATTTTAACGATATAAAGTATGAAGTTAAGGAGTAAGTATATAATATCTTAAGAGTGTATGAGTGTGTGAGAGCCACTGGGCACAACCATTACTTGTAGAGAAGCGTAGTCTTACAATCTAATAAAAATAATTAGGTAACGCCTTTTATATAATTTCAGTTAAGTTTGAAAATACTTTTCAAACTTTTAATTTTATGATGGACACAAATATTCAATTAATAAGAAATTACAAATGGAAAATATATGTATAGTTTTTTTATAATTATAAAAAAAACAACATACATTGATACATTACTCTTTTATTTATATCTAAACAAAGTCCATTCTTAAGTGAAATAACGTTAGAAAACCTCAAATTTAATAAATGCTTTGTGGATAGTTAAGTAGGATTCTAAAAACTAATAAACAAATAATAATCAGTAATGTCATTACAACTTTTCTCGAATTCATCTGAATTACGCTGCAAGCTATGTTGTAAATATTTAGACTTTTTGCGAATTTGCAACAAATTGTACCCAAACAATTATACGCATATCGCCAAATGAGTAATCACAATACGATATATGTTACTAACTATAGTAATTTGTTAAAAATCCCGTCAAATGTAAAGTAGTTTCAAAGATAGTACCATTTCTTGGTACTGATAATGCAGGTATGTTGTTAAACAAAACACAGTCTTAACCAACAAAAATAATATATTCGAAAGTTTTGCAAGATTCTTCGGTCATATAGAGAAAAGCAAGGACCTTTATATTTATAGTTAACTGATACATTAATGAGGACTTACAAGCTTCTCCAGTGAAGATTGTCTGATATTCTTCTGAATATATACCTGTAGGTTTTTATGTTGTCGCGTTTTTTATACACACCGTCGACTATAAAATACGTATTTAAAAACTTGACTCGGCTTAAAATGAATTACCCAATTTTTGTTAAGATTCACTCATTCTGTTCTTTGAACTGTATCAGCTTAACTTTATACATTTTAACTTTTCTTTTTTTTGTTTCAGATACATAGCCAAAAATGTTCTTCCAAAGCAACCAACTCTTAGCAAATCTAGATGTTATATCGAACAGCAGATAGGTGGAAATATCCATGATCTAAACAATAGATCATGCAAGATAGAATATTCTTATGAGTCCTTCGTTTTCCCTCCGCAACGTCGCTTCCTTCTTTCTGATATATTTAAAGAATAGCGCTACTTTAACAAGTGCCTCTAATTAATAGTTCCAACTGTAAAAAATACATATTTTAAAACTCTGAAATAATCATATCAAGCGATATACATTTGAACTGCCTTAAACATTAATAAATAAGTGCCAAGTAAACCGAATACAGTAGTTCTAAAGCTTTAAACAAAGATGTCGCACGGGGGTGTGAAGAGTACAAAGAATGGTAGCAGCTCGCAAGCCGTCGAGACGTCGAGGGAGGGTTCCGAGAGCCTGCCACCCCCGCCAGACGGAGGGTGGGGCTGGATGGTAGTCTTCGCATCCTTTATGATACACATTGTCAGTGAGTACTTTAAACTTATTGTTAATCTTAGCTATTTCATTCTAGAATTGGATTTTAATTGTTTTATTATTTCATGCATTGTGTGCAATAGAATTTCCTGAATTTGCTTTGACCGTATTTTGAAAATAGAATATTGCGTATTGAAAAGAACCGGCGCTTATTTTCATATATTTTTGTATTATAGCTTATGACCTTTTTATGATATGAAAGATAACACGACAAAAAGATACGATAATCGTGTACTGAAATCGAGAAATATAAATATCACTTATTTACGCATTTTTTTATACATGATATGTAGTTTTTTAAAATATGAAATATAAAAAAATTACTTCTTCTACAGATCGACTGGTCGTTATATAACAATACGATTGTTGTTATTAGCAGTTATCAATGCAGTTATTACTTTCGTATCTACTATATAAATAATATTAAATACAGTTCAATTAAATATAATAATAATTTATATAAAGGGCTTAAAACCACTTATTCCTTTAGTTTTTTTTTTAAAACTTAAGGCTTGACAATTTGTACAAAAATATACTTAAGGTTTGAAGTTATTCTCTAATAAATTATTTTTATGGTGGAGAATGTACTTTTTATGTTAATAATAAAACTTAGTTACATTACCAAATAAAGTTAAATCAATCACAAATATCGCAATCAAGACTTTCCATTTAAAATGTTTTCTGTATGTATTCTTTTAGATATTCTATTTAATAATACTAACTTTTTATGCACTTATAAATAAACAAAAAAATATATATATAATTAACCTAACAAAAAAAAATAACATTCAAAGTATTATAATTTAAGTTGTGACTTCGTTTAAATTATATTAAAGAACAATGACCCTATTTTTTTATTTATGGGACACAAAATTAAGATCTTTTGTTTCAAATAATTACACGAAATATTATTTGAATGCGCCACAATTTTAATAATATATTGCAATGAACGTCTTATCAGAGCTACTTATATAATCGCAGAAATGTGAGCATCTGGTATTTAAAAACTACATATAATTTTATTAATTAAAAATAATACCGATTATGATTTATTTTTGGCACGGCTATATTTTAATAATTTTCGTGACAGATGTTTCTATTAATCCCATCTTATCAGATAACATTTATCTTGTCTTTGGATTGGGGTAATTTTCATAGCATTTTTCTTTTTTAAAAAAAAGCAACTTGACTTCTGGATCGAATTGGAATATAATTATAGTATTTCTCGTTTATAATATAGATCGATACACAAAAACTACTGAAGCTATCTTTGAAGATATGGATTTTGTTTGGATAAGTATCAATATACTACGTTATATAATTTAAAGAAAATTGAGTGCTCTGACTTATGGTAAATAGGTATATGCTTTGTAACCAGCGGTCAGACAATAACAATAGCTACACTAAGTTAGTAAATACTGTAATAAATAATTCTCAGAAGAGTACAATGTACAAGTATGTAGTAGAACTGTATATAATATTAGAAATACATACTTACCCGTACGTTAAATGAAAACAATAAAGTGATATACATTGTAAATATCCCACCACTAAACTGAGGCCTCCTTCTCCTCCTCTAATGTACACTAGTATTCGTGTGGCTGAATTTAATCTGTCATTAACAGAAACTTTCCTCTGGATGTTTTCCTTCACCGCCGAGCGCGAAATGATAAAATATACTTTGACGAGCCGGTTGGCGTGGTTGGTAGATACCCTGCCTTTCGCGCCGCAGGTCGTGGGTTCGATTCCCACCCAGGACAGACATTTGTGTGCATGAACATGTCTGTTTGTCCTGCGTCTGGGTGTAATTATCTATATAAGTATGTATTTACAAAAGTAGTATATGTAGTATATCAGTTGTCTGGTTTCCATAGTACAAGCTCTGCTTAGTTTGGGATCAGATGGCAAGTGTGTGAAAAATGTCCCAAGATATTATTATTATTATTATTATTATTATACTTAATTATAAAACACAAATTAAGCCCATAACTCTATGACTTAAACTCGTAATCTTCGATTAACTTTCAAGTGTTTTGACCTCTGCGTCATATACACTTTTAAAGAAATAAACTGCTCAGTAATTAATTTGTTGGTATGTGTCTATGTGACAATAAAACAGAGTAACAATTAAATGAGACCGCAAAAACTAAAGGAAACAAACGTAAACATAACATAATTATTCCATAATATATATATTTATTTGCAGATAACAATGAATGCGCAAAGTGCGCACTGTATCGTGGAGCGGGGGGGGGGCGAGGTCAGCGCCTTTACTTATATCAATCGCTGACATACATTAACCCTGGCAAAATATATTCATTCGAATTAAGAAAACACGAATATTGACCTGATATTTTTTTACTCTTCTTATCATTAATTAAGTTAATTATTTTAAAGAACAAAGTCTACTTAAACCAATACGTACTCTATTGTAAATATGAAAATAGATTCAAGATGGCCATAATTAGTATATAAAAGTAACGTAATTGTGTATTAATAGTTAGGGTAAAGTTACTATATATTTGAGATATTAAAAAGCCAATTATTTGGTTAAATAGGAAATAATTATATATGTGGTATTATATAACCTAATACAATGCAAATTATGTGCAGCCTATTCCAAAGCAAGCCCCTTAATAACCAAAAATTAAGGAAGAAAAAAAAAATAAAGCATTTACTTCTCGTAAAAACAAAAAAAAATATTTTGACATTGAATAATTGACATAGCATTAATCGAGATCCTGAGTAAATAAAATCTATGTATACGTTATGAATATCGGTGAAGTTATATACCTACTAACTGTACTAACTATAACACGCATTAGTATTCAACTTACCTTACGCTTTTTTTTCCAGAAAAAACGAAAAAAAAATAAACCTTACGGTTTGAAATTTAATGTAAGATAGTACTTGATTTTAATTATTTGATGATAATTTATAAATAATTGCCTCTATTATAAAAGTCCTAATAAACAAAAGATTTGGAATTTAAACATTGCTGTATTTACATTGTCATGTTGCAATACACCTCGCTAAACGAATAGATAAAATGTGACGCATTTGATTTAAACCCTACACAAATACAGTCATTATTTATGAATATGTTGAATAAATCAAAACACGTAATTCTCTTTTTGTCTCCAATAAAACCTGCATTATGTGGTTATTATATTACAACAAATGAACTAAATACGTCCTACGCATTATTTCATACACATACAAACATAAGTATGTGAATAATGCAACGTAATTTTTTTTAAATAATACTTGCTATCAGTAATTAATGTTATGCTCTAATGAGTTAGTTTTATTTCCAATTGTTTTTTTTTTAATTTTTAATTTTTCTTTCTTTATATGTATTTTAGAATATTATATTAAGTAATTAATATATATACTGTATAACAAAATAATTGTTGCTCGACTTGGGAACGATTGGCAGTAACAATCTTCTGTTTATAATATTTCATTGTTTATAAATCTAAATTTCTATAACTTCAACTGTTCGTAAACAACAAACAGTGTTTTCAAAGTTAAATTAAATACCTAATTTAGGAATAATATTATCAGAAAAAACATTATATTTAAACCGTACTTTATTAATTCCCGAATTTAGATCTTTTATTATTGTGTTTATATTGTACAGATTGAAAATATAAAATACACGGCTTGCATGCTTGTAATAATTAAAGCTGAAGGAAAAAATTCCATTGATTTGATTAATTATCATGTATCATGGAAAATTATCTTACAATTGAAAACGTGTACCGCATAGCACTAGTTCCGCGTGTTTCTAAACTACACATGCCGTTTATATACCTGGACACCTGTCTTAATAAATAACTTATTGAATTGAATGTGTTTACTACATCGTTTTGACGTGACAACGTCTTATAAATTGGTTTGCCGGGTGACACTTCAAGAAACTGCGTTACGCTCCGCTCACGTTATGCGCTCACAATGAGAGCGAGTGAGAGGCACGCGTCCCTTCCACTCGGGCATGGTTAGCCCGCCTAAGAGCGAGAGAGACAGACATAAAAAGTGAATCATCGCCCTATCCTCAACAAAATCACTCAGATAGGAACAAGTTAAGTTGTAGTAAACGCTGTTTCATTGTACGCAAATGTATTGCAAGTTATTGTATGTATATTTGTATATAAATACGTATGTATGTGTAAAGGTAAAAATAAAATTTTGTTAATATGAAATTCAGTGCGAGATTCTTTGTATAAATTAATGTTTTAAATATAATTCTTTGTATAAATAAATGTTTTAAATTGTTACTATTATTTCATCCTTCCTCCTACTATACGAATGAATATTCACATTAAAATTATTTTACCACTCAAAGTCGTTGTCACGTAAAACTTTCGCCCGTATACCGACTTTACAGGCAACCAATTTTTTTTTATTTGAATCGATATATCTATGTATTTGTGTTCATAGAAGACCACGCTGGAAGGTTAACCGTCGATACAAAGGGATATATAAACCACTTTAATTATGCCAAATATCAACCACCCATCATCGTATTGTGTAAAATTGTAACACTACTATTTTTTCAATATTGAAGCATTACACTTACTTATTAATAATAATCAAAGAATAATAATTACCGGATACAACCTTGTGTTAAGGTTTCTCTGTATATCTTCTCTGTATTCATTATCTCATGCTAAGGGAGGCTAAATTGATTTATAAAAAAATTTAAATTGATTTTATGCCTTATCAATTAACAACTAGATGATATGCGTTTTTTATTTTATACCCATAAATAAGTCAAATTTTATGCAAATGCAACAATCGTCGGCGAGACAAGCCCGCTTAACGGACTATTTACGTATTTGTTAGAAAAATCGGTGACTACTTTGTAGCCTGTCCAATCGACAAAAATAAATTATTACAAAGAGTACATAATATCTACCCACTAAAAAAAAATCAAAAACACGAGGGTATACAATTATATATTCATATAGGCGTTATATAAACAATAGCGCCCCAGAATTGACAAACGAATGCAATGTACACTAATTTTAATTTTACTTGGTTTTAAAACCAATTAGAGTGAAATTTCAAAAAATATATAAAAGCAAAAAATAACTACTAATAGATCTCATTTAGGTTTTAACAGAGTGAGTTTATAAGTAATTCCGAATCTTTTATCTCTTGTTTTTTATATTTTTTTTACGAAATTAGTTATAATATAAGAGCTGCATCATTAAAAAATCTGTAAAGATAAATATCAGAGAATAGTTATGTATAGTATGTATACGGTTTTCAAACAAAAATTTAACAGTCAAATATCATCCGTTTGTGTCGCAACATATTTGCCTTCGTGTCTGGCCTAGTCTCAGTACATATGTATGTATGTATATATATATTAATTTATTTACTTGTGTAGTCAATAATGTCCTGTTCAATAACACTGTCTTTGTATAACCCTATTTATCGTGAATACTGTTTTATACTAATGTGAAAATAAATATAACGCCAATGTCGGATCAATATTGTCAATATAAAACTCAGTGTTTAATCGTTGAAACTGCGCGGAGCATGACTGCTGCTTATTATTTCTCACCCACCGTGGGCCGTTGCGTCATGTTATTTTTTTTAAATCTGACTGGTATTTCAGAGATAAACTCGTTCGAACAACAAAACAAACAAACACTTCAGCTTTGCTGTATTTATGTATAAACCCAGCCATTAATAAGAGTTAACGTTTTACAAGTTCGCGTTACAGTTCAGCGAACAATTTATGTACAACATTCTAAGGTTAATAAACTACAGACACAATGAATGATTATTTTTAATTGTTATCCATACAATATGTACTTAAATCTTGTTTGTATGTCTTTTGATATTTTAAGCATTAACTTATGATTATCAAATTACGATAGAGAATGTGAGTAACAACAATTTTTACTACAATATAAAATATTTAAAGCGTACATTATCCTCGTATCTGGTGGTTGTACGTCAACTTAGACTGCTTGCTGATCTAATGTCTAGTTTTTTTGGCCACAGAGCCCGAGCCCCTTGGATTGAAATACCAAGTCGGGCATATAGAAAGAAAATTGGGTCTTATCACTAATTTAAATCCATTTTAAAATTACTTAATTATCGAAATCAAAAATTTAGTTTTAATATTTTTTTATCTGAATTCAAGCAAACCCGCCTGCAACAGATTCTATTAAACCCTTATCCTTTGATTAAACGGGTCACAGCGACGTAACATCCCGTCAGGATAACGCGATGATGGAGTCTATCTGCGCAGATTAAGCAGTTCTGCCTCATTTGAACCAGTAATTTATGGAAGAAATTGGACGGAAGATCTCGCTAATCTTTAGCCCAATTAAATAATTCGCACGAAACGAGTTAGCTCCTTATTGCATCGTGGGAATTCAGGACAAAATTTTAATACAAGTTTTGCTTACAAGTTTTACGTTTAAAATTTACAAGTTATATGTTTTAAAATACAATAATAATATCATCCTGGGACATTATTCACACTAGGCCATCTCATACCAAACTAAGTTAAGCTCGTACTATGGAAACCAGACGACTGATATACTACATAACATACAACTTTTCTTTTGCTAATACATACTTATAAAGATAATTATATCCAGACTCAGGACAAAGGCAAGTATTCAGTCTCAGTATTAGATATAAGTTTAAAAATCGTTTGTAATTCATTACACCTAGTTCTCAAGAGAATTCAGCAATTCATCTAACCTTTTCGGAGCCCCATGATGATTGCCTTCTCGGAACATATTACTCGATTCATTCAACAGCTGAGATCGAAACGTATATTCAATATGTATGGAATGATAAATTAACATGAATATGTTTTTGTATGTAAAATACAACGGCGTATTGATAACAGTATACCATTTTTAGAACCATCGTAAATTATACATAGGTATATGGACTAAAGTACACTATTTTGAATGTTTCCGATTTAAACATGCACTTATAGTGCATTATTTAAAAGTCAAACTTAAAACGGTTTCACCTTCCTCTAGCATTTTCTTAAGACTGACTTATTTAATCAAAGCTAGTGAATAGTGGCTTTGCAAGAGTTTTGAATTGAATGTAATTTCTTGACTTTTATGAATTTGAAAATAATAACTATATAATATATACACTAACATTCACAATATAAAAAAACAAGTCATACATTCCATTATAATTATAAGTCGTAATAAAATATTAATCAGGTAACCTACCTATTTATTTAATATACACTGGAAAGAATTGATTCTTATTTAAGAAGCGAGAAGATATAGATTGACAACCAATCAATTCATAATTTACTCAATTCAGAAGCGTATTCCCTTAATTAGGATCTAATTGATGCAATATCATGACATGATTAAGATCATTAAATATTAAAGTAGATTTTAAATTAATTATGATATTATTTTGGCGGAGATTCTTCTCCAAAGATTTTCTTAATCTAATGAGATTAATTCATGAGATTGCATAATCATGCAAGTATGAAATAGCATTAATTCAACGGCTTATTAATTGGAATTAATTTAAAATAACAAATTAATATGTAAATATGACTTGCAGCAATTTTCATTTTATTAATTACAATAAGTACACCAACTACGCAGTGTGTGAATGAAAATTATAAGTAGAATTAAAGGACGTTTCCAAAAATTCAATATCAGTATCTACAGACTTTCATACCCGTAGCTTCCGTGTTAAATATATAACGTAGGTGCCATCCTTAGCACATAATTAACATTGAAACATAATAGAATATGTTTTATTGCTAAGAAAACTTACAGTTATAATATAAACAAAAATCAAAAAGCGGTCTTATCGTTAAGAGAGCGATCTCTTCCAGACAACCCTTGGTTAAAGACATAAAATTAATGAAGCTATTAAAGTAAGGGTGGAAGGAATTCAATTTAGACGTAAGGAGGTATAAAGTTCAAACAAATTTAAAAATAAACGTTTTTATTATATGTCTATTATTTGTTTATTGGTTTCTCAACGACGCGACGGCTATTTGATAGATTGCTTTACGAGGCTTATTTCAAATATCTCACTCTTTTCGTTCATTGTACTCCTAATTGTGCCACCAAAATCTACATCCTAGAAATTGAAAGTCTTTCAATAATATTATCACCCTAGAAATCTTAAGCTTTCCAATAATATTATCAACGAGATCAAATTAAAATCAAATTTAAAAAAATGTGCAAAAAGTTGTGTGAAATATTAATTGGTTATCGATTTTTATGTTATGTATTAACAATTGTTTTTTGAAAATAATATGCCTGTGAATATTTATATAATATACCTCGTTTTATTCCTCTTCAATTATTCAACTTTAATTACCTTTATATACCCAAAGAGTATTTCATTGGAAATATATTAAATAATTAAAACATACTTCTACATATATTTACAGATAAAAAACATCAAACATTCTAGATATTAACCACATTACATTGACTTAATATTTAATTTCTGCCAAACTTTTACAGTCCCCTAGGCTCCAGATCATTTTCATCTATAATCTAGTATTCAGATCATCAGATAAAATCTATATACATATAAATAAAATTGGAGTGTCTGTTTTTAATATTGAAATAACCGCTTTTTACTACATGCATATGAATATATATACGGTACATACACCGAAATAACATTTTTTACAATTTTTGTCTGTCTGTCTGTCTGTCTGTCTGTCCGTCTGTCTGTTTGTTCCGGCTAATCTCTGAAATGGCTGGACCGATTTTGACGGGACTTTTATTGGCAGGTAGCTGATGTAATAAGGAGTAACTTAGGCTACTTTTATTTTAGAAAATAATGATAATCTATACATCTATACATATAAATAAAATTGGAGTGTCTGTTTTTAATATTGAAATAACCGCTTTTTACTACATGCATATGAATATATATACGGTACATACACCAACATAACATTTTTTACAATTTTTGTCTGTCTGTCTGTCTGTTTGTTCCGGCTAATCTCTGAAATGGCTGGACCGATTTTGACGGGACTTTTATTGGCAGGTAGCTGATGTAATAAGGAGTAACTTAGGCTACTTTTATTTTAGAAAAAAATGATAATAAAAATAAAAATGATTAACTTTTTATTTAATTCTACGCGGACGAAGTTGCGGGTACAGCTAGTGTAACATAAAATGAAACTGTTTAATCATTTGATTTATATTTTTACACATAACACAACCTAGTGTTTTCACATAAAAAAAGTATTTATAGTTTTCATGTACACTATATAGGTATTGTTTAATTCTGAAATATACAAATACTAACAGTTTAATTTGTAATAGGATCGAAACATTAATTGCGACTGAAGTGAAGTGCACGGGTAGGACAAACTGCCAATTTTAAACCCGTTTTTGCCGCAGATAATAATTACTCGCGCTTGGCTTGTATTTTTAGAAACCACGTCACTGGGACGTTTATTTTAAATCTGCAGTAGGTCAATGTTAATAGATCGCGAATAGATCGGACTTTTAATACATTTTATCGATATCAGCTCGTCATAAACTTCGTTTAGAATTCGATCATGAAAATAAATTTCCATTGTTATATTTCTCAATTGAATAAAATACCTATATGTATTGTTTATTCCTGAGGTCACGATTACGATTAAAACCAAACCATTTAAAACTTTGAGGTTGTAACTGCTTTATATCATATATTATGTAATTCTTCTCTTCTCTAATTAGCAATACCTGTTGCGACCACTAGTCATCAACATGCGATTAAAAAATCCGTAACGCCTGCTTTAATATACATCAGTAGTAGCACTTCGTCCGACTCGAATACAGACTGATAGAATTATATTATAAGTTATATATATCTATATATATCTTTATTTATAAAATATATTGACGTAAATTTGAGCGAAATTAGAACGGGTATCTAAAATAAAACAAATAATTATTTATCAGCGCACGAGTAATATATTATCTTGTAGGTACTAGTAAACGATATTTTAATTACAAATAACAATAATTACGGATTAAACACTCGTGATTATATTATTAGTGTGTAATAAGTGATCACGATAAGAAAAAACAATAAAAATTATCGTTATAAATCGTGGGCGTGTCTATAGTCTATACTAAGCAAAGCGTGCAATGCAGATTTATAATACCATTTAATTAGTCACGGTGTTTACTTTATTTATTGGATTTTTTGGAAATATTAATGGTTTTGGTTGATTATTTTTAGATAAAATATCATTAAAAGAATACCGTGTAACGACATTCGGCTCGTTAATGACAAATCACGCGACAATAACAATCACATATAAGCTCTTCATACCGAATAACACATCAATCATTCTTAGCCCACGAGTATGTACTTAAGTTTTAACGAGATAAAATAATTTGTGATATTCTATTTAATTAGCAACGATCTGTTTGAACTACGATATCGTAACAATTTTGTACGTGTGTGTTGATTTAAATTCATCACGTGCTTAAAAACGTTCTATTTATCACATTTGGTAATATTTTCCCAACTTATCTCTCTTTCTTCGTGAGCAATCGATCAGTTTTATCAATCAAACGTATTGATTGATGTTATCAATGATAGTCACTAAGCAACACAGAGCTTCTGTAAAGCAACGGAATTATAAAATATGTCATGATGGTTTATATCGGGATGAAGACAATGAAAATTATCTGTAATATGATCCTTTTTCTTTTCTTGTTTTAACTTATCCATGACATAATCTTTAAAGCGAAACTTTAAAAATACCTTGAAAAACAAAAAATAAACACCTTATACCTTAACCTAACCTAAACTATTAGCATAATTATCATTTCCTCTTATTTGATTTTTTTTTTGCTTTAGGTTTATAACGATTATAATTATAGAAGATTTTTCAAATTAATTATCTTTAAATGAAATAGAAAATCTTAATTCGACTCGCGTCATCTTTCATACGGGTTTTGAAGGGTTTCAATCGATTAATTATTATATTTTTAATTAATAATTTAATATTTTATTATATAATATCGATAATTTTATTACGAGTACAATATGAAAAAATCGATAACCATGTCGCTGGTCATTTATGTCAGTATAGATACACGCATAGTCCAGAAGCTAATGAAGCAATTAACCGAAAACTAAAGATCACTACTGACAGGCTTTTCTAGTATGTACTTAAAATTCGCCGATTCAGATTTACGTCATTTGTAGGTGTTATTAATGTGTTATAAACAAAATTAAATGTTGTTAATAGCTTATGTTTTAAAAACGTATATATATAATATTCTCGATACCAATATTTTTCATACTTAATGTTTTCTAAGGATTCAAATGTAAACTTCTTGGCAAATAATTTAATATTTTCCAAGAAGTTTACAGAACTCTTGCCATCTAGAATATTATATATATTTTTAAAACTTGTTCCTGCATATTTTAGATTTAATCTAAATAATAAAATCGATCGAAGCTCGCGTGCAAGCCTGGTGAGGTGGGTAGTTCCCAGGAGTTAATTTAATTTTTCCTATCGCCTCCCGGACCATATCCATGTGGGCGTGGATACAATATCAACTGCCACGTGAAGGGTTATCTATTATCAGCCTTCCCAGCAATATGTGTGCTTATCACGTATATTATTAATGTGACGTAAATGTATTTAATAGTGCACGTCCCACCACAACGAACATATATACAAGAATAACGAAGTGTTAAAACTTTGCCTTTTACTTATATAAAGTATTGCTCCTCGGTATAATAATAATAAATCTAGTTGCTGATTTCATCGAAGTTTTTTAAAATTGCTATACAAATTTGAAGTGATTGGATTTGCTAAGAACAGCTGAATTTATGGAATAACTATGACATTACATAGCTTGCAATATTTACTTAACATGCAATAGACATAACGTCAATATATTATTAATTTGTAATTAAGTCGTATTCCTTTTTGAAGTAATTGACAACTTAATTTAAAACACAGTATTGGTTAAATTTAAAATAATAAATGTTAACATTTAAAAAAAATACATACAGTATTGAATATACTTTAATCTTGTTATAAAATGTATAAAATTATTCAGAACACAATCCAAAGATGATACCGATTTAATTTCTTTAAATAAATTTCTAAGCCACAATATGTTGTCTGAAATTTTCGTTTACTATTAGACATTATATCATTTCTAAAATTCCATGTTCTGTGATTCCGTTGTGATTGTGTATTCGTCCGTAGGTACTCTATTATCCGAATTGAACGGACGTATGATTAATTGAATAATGCCCTATATATTAGTTTTTATTGTTATATTTGCTGTCCTCGTTTCCTTTTTAATATATCTTATCTCTCTTCTGACTCAAAAAAGATTTGACTAGAGTGAGATAACGACGGCTGGATGCATCTTTATCAATTCTCAATGTGACTTTTTTACGATTTTGTTTATATTACTTATATATAGTATATTAGTAGTTTTGCGCACACACTTGTGCACTATAATATCTCCTGCGCAGTTGGCTAATCTCTCTTGAGATTGACCGCCGTGGCCGAAATCGGTCTGGAGGACATTATTATATTAGTATCTACTATCATCCTCCTCATAAGTTTCTTCGGAAACTGTGACTTTTAAGGAAATTAATACAAATAAAATATAGCAATTTTCCCATCGAATCGCAATAAGATTCTTATGATAAAAAATATTTCGTGTCCCTCTTATCGTTTGTAGTTAGCGCTAGCATCTTTTTTTTGTTTTTAGCCAATCGAATCTAAATGTATGATAAATAAAAGATACTTTAGTGATTATTCCCTTTTTGAATCCACCTTTATAACTGTAACATACATTTATATTTAATATTTGGGTTTACCTTCGACAGCAAACTCATTTAAATATTAACCAAATGCCAATGTCTATGGGACCACTTACCATCAGGTGGCCCATATGCTCGTCTGCCCAATTATACAATAAAAAAGTTTAGACACTTTTAAACAATTGAAGGAAAAAAATTGAGACTCATTGAGTCTACTCAGTGTGACCTTTGCGAGTCCCATACTATTATATAAATCAAAATTTACAAGTTTAGAAATGTTACACACAATGGTTAAAACTTATTAAATACTTTTTAAATATAGTCTTCGTTTATAATCTATAGTCTAAATAAAAGTAAAAATATGGATGTTATTATTATATATATTAATTATGAAGTTAAGAAATAAATAAAGTAACAGCCTGTATATTTCCCAATCCGGGTAAAGTGTATCATTCCTGCTTTGAAGTTAAAATAAGTTTTGGAGCTTTTTCCGCACTACACAGCGAATTGATAAATACACATGAGGCTGAATTACATCATTTCATTTATTTTCTTCATCGCTGATCATAAGATAAATTGTAAGATCAAGTTAAACATATGATTCATTTACATTTGGCCCGAATATGAACCCACGATCTGTGTTTATTTTATTTTTTTATTTTATTTTTTATTTTATTATATAGGAAGCCAACGCTGTATACAATTTAGTCTTATTTCATAGTATAATGGTAAATAACATAAATATAAAAATTGCATACCTCACTTATAGGCTAACTTAACATGCATAATTGCATAGGAACAAAAAATAGTATTATTTAAAAGTAATAGTTTTAAAATATTGATAATGAAATTAAATAAAGTAAATAAACAAAATCGTCATCCATCTTTAAAAAATAAATAAATAAATAAATTAGAGGCTACATTAAGTAGTTTGATATTTTTTTATTTGTCTTTTAAAGCGTGTAGTAGTCTGTTGAAAAATATCTAGACCAGTTAAATATATCCATGTTTTCTCTCCACTAGACAATCTCGTTCAAGGTGTTTAGTTAACATTTATCTGAATCACATGATGAGAAATATATTTGATTAACTAAATGTAAATATTTATTAAACTAAATACTACTGCAATATTTAATTTATTTTCTTTGTCATTTAATTAAGGGGATCTTGCGAGAGCAACTTCTTTTGTTCGTTTGAAATAGATCACAGCCTATTGTTTATGAACACGTGATGTCAGTTGCCGTCGATACTATGCTTATATTATGCCACATAGTGTCTATCATGTTACCCTACTTTATTATAAGTCTGCCACGACGATAAGAGCATCGAGTGAATCAGATCGATTGCCACTATGAAAAGTGTTTGAATAATTTTTGTCCCATATCTACTCGTACAATGCGTCATCTATTTGTACGATTCGATAACTTGCGTACGATTGTCAATTGTTTGTAAAGTGTTATCGATTATTGATTTCACCCTTGAAGATTATCATTTGGAGATTTTGTAAGACTCGTCGTCTTGTAAAATTATGTAAGGTCAATCGAAAACGTCTCGATTCCTTTTTGAGACGAAATGTTTGATAAAATATATTATCTTTTAAGTAGCCTCTTGGAAGGAAGGTTTTAGAGCTTATTCACTCTGTAATTCCAAGCTGCTCTACTCCAGTTTGGATTTACATACGACAGCATTTAATCCGACGCATGCTGGTTCTTTCTTGACTTTTTCCTTCACCGTTAACCTGTATTTTAACTTCAAACTCAAATCATCTTTTATAATAATTAAAATGATATATATATAGAAAAATACTAGCAATGAAATACTTTATTCACGATTCACTTGAAACCTGTTTAAAGATGCTCTTAATGATATATGAAATCTATGGAATCACGTGCCAAAAAATATCTTGTCTACTGTATGCTGGTCCGATCTACATATCGCCCGATAATTATGATAATTATGACCTTTTAAGTAATAAGTATCGCTTGTTCCAGCCGATGGCATGACCTATTCGTTCGGAGTACTCTATGCTGAGTTCCTGACCTACTTCAACGAGGGCAAAGGCAAAACTGCGTGGATCGTGTCTACGCTCGTCGGGGTCACGCTAAGCTCAGGTAACTATATTACAATTTGATCGAAAATCGCTAGTCGCTATCTCATGTCGATTTCAGCTTACATTATTTTCGTAAAGACGATTACCAATCTACCTTTTATTTCAGTATCTGAGCGATTACACAATAAATATATTTTATTATGAAACGAAAATAAAATTACAATACTTATGCGATGTACAATAATGATTATGCCATATTAACATATTAGTATTTATACTCTAAGTTGAAATGAATAATCTACATCATATTATGCAAAATTCATACATTTTCTACTCAAATAAGAATACATACTGTAGCCTACTGATATTCTAAGTCAGTGAGATTGATTTCATTAGTATGCATGCAAATCTTTCACACAAAACAAAACTTTCCCCCAACTAATATTAGAAATAACTGTAAGACTGAGTAAGACTTTTTGATGAAGCTGGCAGTTAGCAACGCCGTTCGGTTTCAAGATAAGCTTTTAAGTAATTATGTGGGAAACAAATAATCCCTCGAGGTTTCAACTCATCAACGTTATAAATTTTATACAAATAAAGTCTGCTTCATAGTTAATTAAAATACTTTTTAAAACAATAATGATTATTTATCATGCAGATTGTTCATGTCATATTGGTTGCGGAGTGTCTGCCTCCACTGTAGGTTTTAGGAATACCATTATCGCCGTCTCTAAAACAACAGAAATGAGGGCATAAATATATTTTATTATTGATATTATCTATATAAATTACATGGTTAATCTGTAGACACAAATAACGTAATATATTTATGTAAAGCAAAAATAAAGATTAGGTCTTAAGTACTTACCTATTCTCGCTTCTCAGAATGCTCATTCGCCGTGTTGTTTCTTAATAGCATTGGCCGCCATTACTTCCCATGGCGTTGATCGCTGAGTTTGAGTCGGAGTCTTATTAATTTTCAAAAATACCGCCTAAATGTCAACTTTTTAATTTGTATATCGGATTTAATCTCCTATTTTTTTTTTTTTTATAATAGTATATGTATTTCAGATGACGACTTTAGTTTTAAGTTTTATTAACTTGTAATTTAATAACTTGTTTATACGTAACAATCTACCACTTTAATATTCGATATTACTCTTTGTCATGTTTACATGGCCGTCCGTCACTCACATGGAGGCCTCTGAAAATCAGTGCTGGGTTAATATTATGCCAGCTTCAACTGAGAGGTTGTCCATTTTGGATGCCACACCACTTTACAGTTCATTTTTGTTAATTTTTATATTTTTTTTTTCTTTGTGTTTCCATAATAATGCAATTCCCATTTTACATCCAATTATATTTAATAGATATAGATTAAATAAAATTAGGTGCAAAATATTTTTGTAAGTTAGTTAATTTTTTTTTTTTTTTTTCTTTTCTACGTCATAAATTAACTTAAACTCTGTGTTACTTTTGTTATTTCTTTTTTATCTTCTTATTTTTACTCATGTGGTGTGATCCAAATAAAGACTTTATCTATCTATCTATTTATTTTCAAGATGACAATTTTATGCAGTCGTTTAATTAAATGAACATTTTTTATCTTTAAATAATTAGAACATGTTCATATTCCAATAACATGCTACCAAAGTAAGTTTCTTGTAAGTTAAAAATCGTATGATATGATTATTTTTTTTTAAATACATAATTATGTTTTTACTTTTATATTCCGTCTCCTCCTTAATTTATAATAATAACATCAGACACAAGAATAATTCTACGTATATACGATACGTACGATAGTATGAATATAATAAATATTACATCTATTTACTTATAATAATTGAAAACTTAATGATTTTGTTTTGTAGGTCCAATTTCAAGTTCGTTTGTCAATCGTTGGGGATGTCGTTCAGTGACAGTAGCAGGTGCGCTGCTATCCGCCACGTGCGTGACGTTGTCCGCGTTTGCAAACAACGTGACAACTCTCATTTTCACGGTTGGCATCGGAGCTGGTGTCGGATTTGGCCTCATCTATCTCCCTGCTATTGTTAGTGTAACTGTGTGGTTCGAACGTTACAGAAGCCTTGCTACGGGTTTGTATTCTTGTCTACCAACTCTAGCTTCTGACTAAAACAAATTTTGTCTAGACTACTTTTGGAACCTTGCTCGTCGCATACGTATAAGTGCCCACCATCTATAGATGCCGCAAGAAATATTAACCATTCCATACATCGCTAATGCTCCACCCACTTTGGGCACTAAGATGTTATGTCCCTTTTGCCTGTAATTTCACCGACTCGAACCGGAGGTATTTCTAATAAGTTAGATAAGTGGGTGAGACACAAAGGTCATTATTCTGTTCTTCGATATGTATTATTTAAATATTATTTCCTCTTTTCAGGCATAGCGGTATGTGGATCTGGATTGGGAACATTTTTGTTTGCACCAATAACATCAGCGCTTATTTCTAATTATGGATGGCGAGGGGCAATGGCACTTATTGGAGCTTTTATACTTAATTGTATTCCGTTGGGACTTATGTTCCGACCAGTACCAGAGCGCCCAAGAACGCCTATTACTGAACCAATGTTACCTAAAATAAATAAATCGCCCCTAAAAAGATCTCAAAGTACTGAACAATTTGCGCGGGCAAATGGAAAACTAGAAGATGATGTAGCAAGACTGACTCTGTCCCAACCCGCTCTAAACAAACCACATGAACAAAAGCATCATCCCCATTCGCGACATGGAAGTGGTATTATGCAACGACCTGATGTACTGTACCAAGGAAGTATGACGAGTCTAGCAAAATTCAGAGGTGCATCTCCGGATAGAGTACAAATTTCAATAAAAAAAGAAGAACGTGAACAGAGATGTAGATGGTTGCCGTGTTCTCAGGAATCAAAAGCAGCTCTAGCAGAAATGCTCGATGTATCTCTTCTTGTTGATCCTATATTTATTCTATTCTCGCTATCTAATTTTTTGACTAGTATAGGTTTTTACATACCATATGTATATACAGTGCCTATGAGTGAAAAACTAGGAGTAGAGGAACCAGCATACTTAATATCAATAATTGGGGCATCAAATTTAGTCGGTCGGATTATTCTAGGATACATTAGTGACAAACCTTGGGTTAACCGTTTGTTAGCGTATAACTTATGCCTTACGATTGCCGGAATAAGTGAGTACAAAAAATCTACTTGTACATTTATATTTTAAACAGAGAAATCAAAAAGCATCTTTGTTTTAGGTACTGCAATGGCAATGGCCTGCTGGGAATTTTGGGGACTCGCACTTTATGCAACCATCTTTGGTTTCACTATTGGTGCTTACGTCGGTTTAACTTCGGTCGTCTTAGTTGATCTTCTTGGTATAGAGAGGTTAACAAATGCGTTTGGTCTTCTCTTGCTATTCCAAGGAATCGCCTCATTAATAGGACCACCTTTTGCAGGTATGATTAATATTTATTTTACTGACTCACTTTATGTGGTAAATATTTACTTATTAAAATCACATGATATTAAAAAATATACTAAGTATCCAGTAACTCCTTATAAAGTGATATGACGTATCTTAAAACAATATTGTATGTACGATATAGATTGTACATACTGATACACAATAGTTAAGACCTAGATAATATTCTTAACTATTGTGTTTTAGACTTGTTTTTTATTTAACTAAACTTGACTTACGTAAATCTACGAATACATGACTAATGATACTGATACAATATTTAACTATCGATTTAAATTTTTTATTATTAATTATTAGGTTGGCTGTACGATACACTGGAATCGTACGCGCCGGCATTCTACGTGGCTGGCGGCACAATATCCGTTAGCGGTCTCATCCTATTCTTCATTCCAATGTTGGAAAAACGAGTCGCTAATCGGAATACGGTGTTAGAGCAAATTTAGCAGGATGCGTTTGGAGGGATGAGATGCGATTATCCAGTGATCGTACTCAACAGCCCCTCCACACCTTCCTCCGTGGGATCCACGGAGGATACCTACAGCAACAGGGTATATACAACTTCTATAGTAGAAGAATATGTTACAGATAATTACGACGCAGATAATAACGAATATGTAAATAATGATAGAATATATGAATGCGGTTTAGTAATTAACGTAAATCAAACTCATTCCAAAGACGATGTAAAAAGTGCGTGTGATAATTTTGATTATAAAGCATGTGTCAGACAGGATGAAGTATAAGAATTATAATTAAGACGGGAAGTGTTTATATTGAATCCAAAGAACTTCAACAAATGTATACACTTAAAGTGTTATATTTAATTAATCTTATATACATAAAACATTCTTTGTTTGTATACTTATTAACACTTGAATTACTAAATATATAGTTATTCTAATTAAAAGCTCCTGAAATCAATAAAACTAATCACCTTTTTATTGATTAAACACAAATCAAATTAATATGATTGTATAATTAATTAAAAACATACATTATGTATCCTTAATATTATATGTTCCTTTAAAAATAATATTAGGAATCAGTGCACTATACAAATATTTAATATTAATATATAATATACTAAACTAAATGTATGTAACTAAACTATGTGTATCATAAAGCTGTTTTACAACTGTATATAATATATAAATAAATGTAAATAACGCATTAAGGGCCTTATTGTGGACCAAATGTGGGTAGAATGCTATTGAGGTTCAATGAATTGATTATATTATATTATTTGTAAAATTTTATCGCTAGTCGATTAACTTCGCAAAAAAATGTATCAATAAGCTATTTAATTAAAAATAATATTCTTTTTTTTCAAAAACGTTCAATTTCGATATATTGTATTATTGTAAGTAATATCGGACCTTCACTTTGCATTGTGTATACTACATTAGACTGACTTATATATTTACGCAATCAACACGATATATAATATTTTTTACAGAGCAGCGCGTTTCTTCGTACAAATTTTTAAATTATAATAATATCGATTTTAACAATAACCACGATTGCAATGTGAATGAATGTTAGTATGACTTTGATTATTAAAGTTACCACAGCAATTGAATATATATTTTATTAACCTTTTCAGAATTATTTATTTTGTTTAAACAAACCTTAAAAATATAAAACAAAGATCTTAAAAAAATACTTAGTTTGATAGAACTCTATTCTAAATCGAATTTGGATCCTGGAAGAGACACCAAGATTTAATATTAAAAAATAATACATTTACATTAATCATAAATAAATTATTATCTGTATCATAGTTCCGTGATGTTATTACATAATACCATACTGTGATGAAAGACTCCTTTGAGATCTACTTAAATTAGACTTCCAAGAGTTTCGTTGTAAAAAAAACACGTGCTTTCACTATCAATTAAATTACAGATAGAATGTTAATTTGTTTTTTTAAACTTCAATGGAAATAATACAAAATTTATTATTTTAATTAAATTTTGAAAAAATAGGATTACATTAATTTAATTTTGAAAAAATAGGATAACGATGATTATCAATATAAGTAACCGAATTTTACATTTATTGATTTGATCAAAAAGGTATCAATCATCACAGTCGTTTCATATATGCATCAGCATTCAATATTTATTTATTTTCACCTTTTACCAATAGACCTTATATTTTTGAAATTATACGAGTACATACCAAATAAAATTCGTTAATCTGTGATTATGATATGATAGATATAATATGCAAGAAACAATTTACATTTAGAATTTATTCTTGCAAGTGTACTGTAAACAAACTTTTTTTACTAATACTAAAAACTAAAAATATTGATATATGTTTTTATTATCCTGTCATTAAATAGAGTATATCATATAGACGCCCTAAAATATTCGCACATTATAATGATTGTTTGCGAGTATAGGGAAAAACTGAATTGTTTTTTATTTCTACTATATAACAATACATGTATATAAGCGTATAAAATAAGAATCCTACTCGTTCTTAGCAGCCTCGTCGGTTTGTTCGCCACCTTTCCAAATTTGTATCATTTTCTGATGAGCTTTAACGTCTACAAGAAACATTGCTATTGTAGTAAACGCAGGCGCAGCCTAAAATGCATAACAGTGTACTTAAAGTAACATTATATATAAAAACAATTACTTTTTAAATACATTATTTCCTTTTAATAATATATAATAACTTTAAATTTTAATAATTTACCATTTATTGTAGGATAAGGACTAAGGTAAATAATAAAATAAAAAAGTAGATTGAATTTGAAAACAAATGCACTTTTAGATAATCATAAATATTAACAAATAAAGAAGATATCCTTTTTTCTATCCTATGCTTACCCAATGTATCCAGACTGCCCACTGTATTGATGAGGCCGAGGGTTGAAACGGAACACCATCGGAAAGCAGACTCGATAGTACAACCAATCCTCGTATAGCAGCTATTGGCATCCAACAAAGCAGGTTTACGACAGTTATAACAATTACACTCTGAAATCGATTTTATAAAATACATAGAAAATTTATGTATTAAATACAAATAAAATTAAAAACATATTTTTTTACCCAGAATCAATTTCCGTAATTTACTCATATATGAATAATATAATAAACATCATTGTTTTTCTCATCATATTCATTTTAGTGAAGCTATGTATTCCATTCAAAAATAGAAATATACACTAAACTGTTTAAATATTTACCTTAGTAAATCGTATTTCTTTCATTAATTTATCTGATTCATCGTATTTCGCTTCTAGATTTGATGCCCATATTAGCATTGTTAGCCTTAAATGGATGATGTTTCATAAATTAGATAATAATAATTAACCATACGAAATAGTTTTATGGATAATGTACTTGTTTCCGTCCGCAGCAACGCTCGCGTATTGGCGGGAGGGATTGTTGATCTCGGGTTTAAAATATGAATAAATGCCTATGATATTTTTTGGGGTCCAAGCTTACTTTATACTAAATTTTATCAAAATCGGTTTATTGGTTTAGCCGTGAAACCGTGACAGGCAAAGTTATAATATAATTATGGTATAGATAATCCTAATTTATTAATCCAAATAGTACAATTTTCCATATCTTGTTTCATTAATAAATAAATAATTAAACATTGCATAATAAATGGACACATTTTAATACATACATAAAGCCTGTTGATTTTACACTGCGAAGCAAAAATATTCCAAGAACGACGTATCTCTGCCACGTCGCCGGTAAAACCATATCCAAGACACAAGATTGGCATGAAAAATCATACCCGAATCGACCGATTCCAAATAGAGGCGGTAATGAGTATAAGCTAGCAAAAAACAGACATAATCCTTGATACAAAATGTAGTAATTTTTTGGAATGGGCCATCCTGAAAAAATAAATAAACTTATTCGACTACATCGCTTTTATCATTGATTATAATTAAGGCAATATTTTGTTTGGGTTTGTAATAGCTTTTAACTGGGCGAACAAATAATTATAAAAGTTAATTACCTCTGGTAGTATACTTAGCTATGACATATCGTTCAATGCACACGTGCGTTAAACATTCTACTTCGTAGACAGTCCAAAATGAATCCCAAAACCCAGAATTGTCACAGGATATGTCTGGAGTTTCATATATCAAACTAAAATAATAATAAAACTGATTTTATTAAATGATAACTTTTAAATTAATATTAAAAATATATAATATAATCTTGTGTACATAATACAATCCTGTATCCTATAGTATTAAATGATTTATTTCGTGTATTTTGGAAAACAGCTAACAATTATTCTCAAATTTTGAATTTTGATTATCTATTTTTACAAACAAAAACAACAAACTTTAATAAAGTTATTATTATTATTAGAGCCACCAAGGATTTATTCCGCCACCAAGTTATTTTTCCGAGGTCATATGAATTTCATTAGAATAATTTAAAATAATAATCTTAGCACGTACTCCTTAATATAAAAAAATGCATTTTCGAATTAATGTTTTTATTTTAATTACTGTAGCAATATTTAGTAAAGCCGGTTTATTGGCTTTATAAAATAAATATTATCTAGCATCTTTGTTACCTTTAAAAAATATATCAGTATTGCAATATAGCAATATTTAGCAATATTTAGTAAAGCCGATTTATTATCTTTATAAAATAAACATTATCTAGCATCTTTGTTACCTTTAAAAAATATATCAGTATTGCAATAATAAAATAATATATATATACAATTAAAATAATAATTTTTATGAATCCTTATTGGAATAAGTGTTGAGTTTGAGTCAGACATTAACAATTATACTGAAACTACTACATTAGCAAGAAAAGGTTTTAATATTAGGTTCAAGAGGACCACGCTTTAATTATTTATTTTTCCAGCGCATGTATTTTATTCGTTACCTACGTTTACAAAAACAACAGTCAATTACTCTACCTCCACTACCTCTTCAGTTTTTGGCTCAAAGCTAGACGTATAAACGGAATTTATAATCTACACGACCAGCGTTTAATTACTCCTGTTTGTACATACCTCTTTGAGTAATTAAAAAGTGGGAGTTGGGAGAATACGGAGATGGCTCGTCTTAAACAGGCGATAACCGTAAAAAAGGCCAGATTACGGTAGCTCAAGTCTGATCTTAGATTAGTCAATAACAAAGCAAGATTCAGCCAGATACCAAGCAGAGAGGAAACGATCCCTGAAAATAAAATAAACAAGAAAATTCCCAAGATAATGCTATTTAAAATTGAATATGTAACATGAATGCGAAGATCAGATTTAAAAGAAAGATACTTCTAAAACTGATCACACAAATACCAAACATCAAAAGAAAGGGATCGAGACAATTCCTTTAAAAATAGATAAGAAGAATGACTGTATGTCACATAATGAAAATGTACCTGTCACAACGAATCCCCCTTCCAAATTAGCTCGTGATTGATCGTCGAATATATCACTCCACACGCAATTCTGAGCAACCATCTTAACCGTCTACTGATGCTCTATGATATCGACAGGGTCGATGAAGTGCCACAATACATCTAAGACATGAAATGATTCATACATTATTAAGTATATTTAATCAGATCTGATTTCTAATTCTCGGGTTGCAGTTGTATTACAGGTTCGGTTACGCTCTGTTTCTCCAATACATGGTTAGAGTCACATGAAAACCACACGCTCTTTAAACAAAAGGATAAGTACTATATTTAGCCGTTCTGTTGAGTTTGTACATCATCCATTTTACGGTTTTAAATTTTTGTAAATCTTGAATTAAACATATTTATGTGTTCTAGACAGATTTATCGTATAAATATTTTGAAATATAAAGATTTTGAATTAAAAGCA
The DNA here is from genome assembly GCA_963151315.1 of Nymphalis c-album. Lineage (NCBI taxonomy): Eukaryota > Metazoa > Arthropoda > Insecta > Lepidoptera > Nymphalidae > Nymphalis > Nymphalis c-album. The sequence continues at coordinate 4,176,810 of OY720590.1, read as the reverse complement.
AATTTTTAACTATAACTTAATGTATTGGATGACTAAAAACAAGTTATTTATTTAGTATTATTGTTATTTATTTGCTATTTATTTACTATTTCTAAACGTAAAAGAAATATTATCGAAAATAATAGTCAATTAATTTTAGTTATCTTTAAACTTGTTCGATAGTGTATATAAAGCCTTTGTAACCTACATAATTGAATAGGTAAGTGATATGGGTCATGTTCTAGAACTAGATCTATAAATATATCTTGAATTATCTATAAAAATGCGAATACAAGTTAGTATTATTTATATCATTCATTGCAGTTATAAAACAATTGATTTAAAAACATTACCAGAAAAGGAAGACTTTTAATTGAAACTAAAACTACCTACTAAAATCTCGTCAAATGTCGTACGTCAAATGAAACCGTCTTGGATAATTGCATCAGTGAACGAGGTTTAACTTAAATGACAATAAACATTCAATTAAACTGTAGTCGTTTATTCGTTATTAACGTAATCGTAAGTACAAAACATTTGTCGTCGCAATTCTGAAGGTCGCTAATTAATCTTAGCGTCCTTTAACAACCATGTGGATACCATCTCCTTCCCACCAACATAAATCCGAAATTTACACTTCTTGGACCACTATAACCGCCTGTTACAAGCTTATTTAAATCGCTTTAACATTGTTTTCTTATTCAGTTATGAAGTTTTCCATTCAATTTTGTTTTAATATATGCTCCTCCGATATCGCTTGGCGCGCTCCGGATGTAGGAGGGCGTAGTGTTTCCTCATCCGACCCAGTAAAGCCGCTCGAAGTCTCTCATCTCCTGTTAAATAACACAATACAGGAACGCTAGTCGCTGCCTGAAATTAAGTTATTTTGATAAAATACTGCATGATTACTATAAACTACTATAAATACGTCAATTTCAAAGTCACATGTAACGAATGTTAAATAAGTTTAATAATAAAATAACGTTGATGTCATAATGATATACATGTTTATGTTTCAATTTGTAATACACGGGCAATTATTTAACAATTTGTTTGGACAAATATATAATTACCTCAGCTGCTATTGGTGCAAATAGGGCAAGCACTTGTGGTACATGTGGTCGGTAGCCGTACAGCAACAACGGCAGCCACTGCCATCCCGCCAGCACTGCTGCTGGTATCCATAGCGCCAACGTGGTTATACACAGAATATGAATACACTAATGATAGAAAAAATATAATTAGAGTACCACCTTTAATTCGATCCCAAAAAATATATTACCTATCGTAAACACAGCTAAAGCTAAAAACTAATATGAAAAACAAATTAATCGAACATGACACCAACTAGGATTTATTACATTAATTCGTTTAAGGACCATAATATGTCAAAGAAATCACCTTCGTCAATCTTTTCTCGTCCCTTTGTTGCTCACTCCTGTAATATATTCTTTCCAATCGAATAGCTTTTCCCATAAAGAAAAATCTATAATAAAAAAATTATATGTACATATTCTATCATAATATATTTCTGTAGATTGTAAACAATGGTTGTGTAGCACATAAATGTTTGTGTTATATTTTATCGCACCACTTACATGCCAACAATAGGTAGTATTCCACACACGATGACATAAGGCACACTAAAACCCAACTGCCTTGCACCAGAATTCAGTGATGGCCATAACAGAGCACACACTGTACCAGTTGCGTCACAGGAATACATTCCATAACCAAATAAAGGAGGAGCGGCAAAGATCACTGCGATCATCCAACATACACCGATTAGTGTCCAATAATATCTAAAGTATACACTTCTTTCTGAAAAATTACAATATTATAAGAAAATATTATTTTAAAGAGAATTGCAAACACTGCAATTTATATCTAACCCCGCCTGTAATATCTTGCTAGCAAATATCTTTCCAGTACTATTGCAAATAAAGCAATCATTTGAAAGACACCAAAAAATTGATTCATAAAAGCGAATAGTTGGCAACATGCTGGACCAAACAGCCATCTGAAATTAAAGTTAGACTCACATATTTTTACGTCATCAAACGTTAACTTAGCTGTTAGTAGTAATTTAAGTAATCAAGTAAAAAAGCAATAATTAATGTCATTTAATACATTAAAATTTGAAACGATGCATGCAAAAAAAAAAATGTAATGTTTACTACTCCTACTTACCTTTTTGCTATTGCAGATGGTCCTGCGAATGGAAACCCAAGTAAATTTCTTCCCAGTGATGCCGTGCAAAGATTAAGAACCAGAACATGACTTTTAAATATGACCAGGTGACTGTGGATGAACGTGGCATAAAGCCAAGCGTTAAGCAGCACCCCAAATACACCTGTCAGTGACCAATTTACATAATTTATTGCTATGACATTTTATTATAAATTATGCAACGATTAGTTTCAGATAAACAGGAGCGTTACGACTTTCATGAATTTTAAACTTAACGTCGTTTGTTATGCACATTACATTACATTAAACTGATATTACATTACATTAAGATACAAAAAGTAACACGAACAGTTTGACAAACAACATTGAACTTACCTAAAACGATAAGACAAGCTCCCAAAAGGGTTTTGTATGAACTATCAAAGTAATACCAGGGACATTCGTCCTCGTTGTAATCAAACAATGTTTGCATTGCAACGTCCACACCTTTAGTCACGGTTGGCACCAAGTGAAAGAAACAGAAAACTTTATTATTTTTTTATTTTTGCATAAACGTCCACATAGGATAAGTGGTCACAGAGACTGACCAGGTTGTCGAACCAACAGGCTTTCGTTAAACAAAAGACTAGGATCACATTACTCTCCTGGTGACACTTGTGTGGCGACATCATATAAGTATCTAAAATAAACGTAATATTACTACATGTAATTAAAAAAATATTTCAGAATATCTATATAAATGTACTAATGTAAAGCACAGAGATGAGGAAGTTTCTTGGTAACTAGTTTATGAGTTAAATATATACCTACTGATTAGTCTGCTACATCTGTTATTCTATTTACGTTTGGAAACCAAATTTAGAACTCGGCATTACAATGGTTAGGTTCGATATGAATCAACTCAATAAGGAGTGGCAATCTTTGTTACAATAATTGGTATTCTGATTATAATTAAATAAACAATAAAAATCACAAAATAAGTGCACGAATAAATGTTTTAAGTGGTTTTCGATTCTAAATAGTAATTATAAACTTTTTAAATATAGAATTGGATTTAGTTTTCCGATTATATCAGCATCAAAACATTCGATAGCATCATATCACAAATTCTTAATGTAATATTATATGTAAATCATATTTAGATTTTACGTCGTGACATTTTTTTTACTTTTAAAACTACTTCTACTTACCAGTCGTTTTTGTCGTCTTTTCTTTTCAAAAAAAAAGTATACTACCGCTTTTTTATAAATTGGTCATTTATACTAGTACTATCGCTTTTTTATAAATAATGAAGTATTTACATACTTATCCTCTTTATAACTACCCTAATATTTTAAAAATCCTTTCTTAATGCTAACCTACCATGTAAAAGGAACCAGTAGTTTGGGCTGTACGTTAATATTTCACTCAGTCAGTCATTTATTTATTTTTTATTTTTTTATAGTATAGGTTGGCGAATGAGCATATAGTTGGCGGGCCACCTGATGGTAAGTGATCACCAACGACCATAAACAGTGGCATTGAATAGTTATTTAAAAAAAACACGCCAATGCGCCACTAACCATGGGAACTGAGGTGTTATGTCCCTTGTGCCTGTAATTACACTGGCTCACTCATCCTTCAAACCGGAACACAACAATACCAAGTACTGCTGTTTTGCGGTAGAATATCTGATGAGTGGGTTGTACCTACCCAGGCGAGCTTGCACAAAGCTCTACCACCAAGTATTTTTTTTATTGTATGTGTTGGTTTATTCATTTCTGCTTAAATATAAATCATTAAAACAAAATAGCACACGATTTGGTATTTTGAATGTTTCCTTGAAAATAGTTACGATTTCGAAGAGCTTTGGTCTGTTTATATAATTACATTGCTTACCTCACACCTGTTAAAAATAATTTAGTTATATAATACATATTTTCGCAAAAGAAAATTTAAAACATCGTCGTCTAGAGTCGTCTTGGTTGTCACGTCACAAAAAATTGTTAAAAGAATTATCCGTGAAAATTACCTGACACATCATAATGTTCTCGTATATATAGAGCATACCGACATATCGAAATTGGCAACCGACGAGTGAAAAACGTCAGGTATGCTTATGCTTAGCACGCACGGCCAGCGCACGTCTATCGAACTCGCATAATTACCGAGAAGATCGGACATATTTTGGCGATGTATGTATATCTGATCACTACCTAGTTAATGTTATCAAACTTACTGATGTGTATAATCGTAGCGAGTGCGCAGTGCGGTGCCGGCACCGGACGAGTTGCGACAGGATGATCCCGATAGAACAATTGGCGCTAATTGTCAATCAACATCTTGGTCTGATTACCTGGACTGACATACAACATACAACGAAATGGAAAATTTTCGAATCCCCCTTGGGTGGTAGAGGGCTCATCGCTACAGAAGATATAAAAACCGGTGAAGTTTTATTTGTTGATCATCCAATTATATTTGGTCCACGCTCCGGAACTAACATACAACGTGGGTGTACTGTTTGTAAAAAGATTGATGGTAATACTTTTCGCAAATGTTCTAAGTGTTCATTGTTATTGTGTTCAGAACAGTGTCAAAACAGTGGTGTCCATTTAAGTGATTGTAGTGTAATTTCCTGTTGGCCAATAAAAGTGCCTATTGAGGACGTCGATGACACATTGTTGTCACGTGCACTAACAGCGATACGAGCGTTGTTATTGAATGAAGACCAAAAAAAACTTCTAACTTCCCTTCAAGCACATTTTCACCATCAACATGGAAGTGAAATAAGAGATTTAAAAGATTTTTTTGATATATCACCGCAAGAAGAAGAATTTATGTTATTAGTTGCGTGTATACTGGATGCAAATGCATTTCAAATGGCAACACCGTATGGACAAAAAGAGATGAATTTGCGTGGATTGTATCCCGTATCCTCCCTAATGAACCATAATTGCATATCGAATACTAGATACACGTTTAACGCGGACTCACAAATGATAGTCAAAGCTGTAAAACCACTACGAGCCGGCACAGAAATATTTACTTGCTATTCTGGAATGTTATGGGGCACACCTGCTCGGCGACTTCATCTTTATAAAACGAAACATTTCTTTTGCAATTGTGAACGCTGCGCCGACCCGACCGAAAGGGGCACACTCTTGGCAGCCCTCAAATGTTTCTCTACAGAGTGTTCGGGCTCACTTTTGCCTATAGAACCTTTAAAATTTAACACAGCTTGGCGATGCTTAGACTGCGGCTTAAGAGTTCCACATCTAAACATATCTACTATACAAAATGCTCTAGGAAGTCTTATGGGTTCCTTAGATTTTGAAAATATATATGAATTAGAAACTTTTTTCTTAAATAGAATCACAAGATATATTCCAAAAAGCAATCAAATCGTCGTAGATTTACAGTGTCGGCTAATATGGGAGTATGGAGAAACTGAGGGCCTTCGTTGGGATGGTGAGTAATAAATATAAAATATGTATATGTAATTTTAGTAAATCGTGTAATAAGCCGTCTTATTACACGATTTACTAAAACTACATTCTGTTTTATAATATTTAATGTTAATGTAAATATAAAGTAAATGGCGCTAATCACTAAAATATATAATAAAATATTATTACATAATATAAAAGTTAACTTACACAAGTTAATCACATACTTTTTTTTAAATACATCAAATTATTTATCACATCATTAATGTAAATATCTCTTTCCGGTCGTCTCGGTTTTACAGTCCCACCGAATTATGAGATAGGGGGAATAGAGAGCGCACTTGTGTTTGCATACACAGTGGTACACTATTATGTGTCCTTTGCAACTGTGCTAATCTCCTTTGAGAATGTCAATGTGGTCAAAAGGACGTCATTATCAATAATAACAGAAACATATATTTTACTATTACTAGAGCGTACACTATCTACTCACAGTTCGCTAAGACAATCGATTTATTTATCAACCAACAAACTTTTTTTTTTTCGCCCCCATGTCAGGCCTGACTAGACCATAAAGTATTTACTTAACTATCCATGTTTTTCAATTTTATCACTAGAATTCCTCAAAAAATGCTAATGTAATATAATAATAAATGTTTCAGTTACATGTCATTGCAATAAATCGTAATAAGAGTTACTTGTTTAATTAGTTCGTGTAATAATTTGTAGTTATGAACCAATTTTATTAAGAGCAAAGCAACAAATCCTACCTTAGCATTACGTCACATTCGAAGTGTAATCGACTCCATGATTCAGTAACTGTAAATTCCAGATGCTATTTTCATAATAGGTTAAATACGAATATCGAGGTTGGAACGATAAAGGCCGTCAGTCAATCTGAAGCATTCCTGACTTGACTACATATCGCGAAATAGCCGGACCAAAATGACAAAACCAGTTATATTAGAAAATCTGCCTCTTTATCTATCTAGTAATTTACAATCGACTTTTAAAGTGGCAATTAGTAATTCACCGCTCGGTGGAAGAGGTATATTTGCAAGAGAACGTATAAAAAAAGGTTCACTTATTTTCGTCAATGAACCTACTGTATATGGTCCTCGAGCGAACTGTGAAGTTAAAAAGTTTTGTTCCAACTGCTTCCATATAAGTGAATCGTGTTATCCATGTGGAAAGTGTTACGCCTTTATTTGCTCTGATATCTGCAACAGTTCCTCAGATCACACTAAACTATGTGCTTTCATCTGTGACAATTGGAGTTTAAATAATAATTGTAACGATTTTGAAAGAAAATCCCTGATACTGGCACGCATGCTAATTTACATAAAATTTTTGTTACTTTCTGAAGAACAAAAAAAACTATTGGGATTATTTCAAAATAGCGAATTAAAAAATACATTTGAAGACTTAAATAAGTTACAGAGTATTTATTGTATACCAGATCAATATGTCAAGTTTCTGAATTTCGTTGAATCAATTATTAAGATAAATTCATTTAGAATAAGTCATAGTCTAAACTGTAATAAAATTGAACTACGGGGCTTATATCCTTTATCTGCCTTTATGAATCACAGTTGCATTCCAAATACTAGGAATGTTTTTACATCAAACTATTTCATGGCTGTTTATGCAACTAGAGACATAGAAAAAGACGATGAGATTACTAGTTGTTACACGGGCCTTTTATGGTGCACGCCTGCTCGTCGCTACCAACTTTACAAATCCAAAAACTTCTGGTGTTTTTGTACAAGATGCAGTGATAAAACGGAGATGGGAACAAGATTGTCAGCATTGAAATGCTTTAACAAACCCTGCAGCGGAAATTTGTTACCTATAAACCCTCTAGATTCACAAACAAAATGGTTTTGCGATAATTGTAAAATATTTGTACCTTACACAAAAATAAATATGATACAAAGTGTGTTGGGAAGCCTAGTTGGGGCTCTTAGATTAGACGACGGAATTCCACTGGAAAATTCTATTTTGCAAAGGCTAACTATTTTCATCCCGTATTCAAATCACGTATTTGTTGATATACGCTTAAGATTGGCAATCAAACTCGGATTTACAGACGACATCAAGATTAAGGGTATATACGGAACACATTAATCAGCTAACAAAACTAATTTCAGTAACTAAATGGAGTACATAATTAATTAAACTGCTGATAAACATCGTGGTAATTATGGTAGGTAATGGCTTATATTTAACTTTTCATTCTAATTTAATGTCATGGAATCTAACCATTATTTTAATAATGTATTACTTGAAATAAAACTTTTACCTTTTCATATTTAAAGCCATTAAAACTTTTTTTTCTTACTCGGACACAAATAAGGTAGGCCTACGCCAAAAAATATATTACAAATAAAAAAAGCCATATTAGACTTATAACGAGAGATTAATTATTTTTTTTTCGGTTTTGTGCAAAAATAGTTTCATCGTATTTTAGTTTAGTTATTTCGGTTTACTCATATACCTTTGTTAATATGTTGCATATTTTTTTTAATATACCTTAATATCTAGCTTAATAGACCGAAATTGTCGTTCTAAGCTTTTTCGAAGCGAACGCTGCCAAAACTATAACAGATAAACCCAAACTTTCTATAAGATATTGGTTTAAATATGTATATTTTATATAGATTACTAATAAGTTTTTTAATCATTTTTTTTGTACCAATAATATGCTAGCGTTTGGTCGTTGTCTTGGCTAATTTTAAGCATCAACACGGTCTACGATACGATGTGTAACACGCTTGCCTTTATTTTTCGCTGGTAAAAACGCGTTTACGCTTTTCCCCTACGTGAAATGTGGGGGTATGTGGGGCTCACCAGCACTGAAGGCGCCGGAATACACACTAAATAACCAGCGGTATACTCTCCGTCTGATCGGGGGGCGCCACGGGATCGCTTGCGCATGCTACCGAGACGCCCCGACGGTCGACCCGCCTCTGCGGGCCTCCACTTCTAGGAGGTTTCCTGGATACGGGGAACCCAGCTTTTTTTTACGCTGGAAAAACGTATGACGCTTTTCCCCCCACTGGTAACATGGGGGGTATGTGGGACTCGCCGCAAGTCCAGGGCACCGAGTGCACCCCGGTCATCGGAATACCCACAAAAAAACCAGCGGTACCCTTCACGTACCTCTCCCTATAAATTATACAAGATAAAGATTTTGGAAGTTCTATTTAAGAACTTATTTACTAGCAATTACACAAATGTTATTAACATTAAAGCAATACTTATTGTTAATTATCTGAGTGTCTTCTCCAAGGCTCTCTTTCTTAAAGAAACATTAAGCTTCAGCAAGAATTATATTAAAAAAATTATGTCCCTTTTTGTGTCATTGCTCTGTACCTGACTTTATATAACGAACAAATAGACTAGGAAACCGAAATTATAAAGTTTATAATAGCTATGAATTTCTAAGCAAGACCCTCTGCCAACATGCTCATAATATTAACGATTTAACATAAAATATTCAAAAGCAAAATCACCGCATGCTTAGATATTATTTATACAGTGTGAGCAAACGTGACAAAACCGTCTATTATAATAACATGCACAGTATAGAATTTCTAGGACATGATGCGGTTTTCATTATGCCAAGGTTGAAAGAGATGTATTATTAGTATTAGTATAATCATTATTAAACTAATTCGATTAACGTAATTATAACGTGCTTGGGGCTGAAAACCGAAACCCCTTTTTTAACGACTCAGTTTTGACAGACTCAACAACTTTTTTTGACAGACTCTTACAACGATATTATTGATATTAATTTCTGAAGATTTGCTTCAGAAATAATAAAAAACAAAATTACCTATGTAGGTAATGAAATATTTTTATTAAAATAATAGTAGACGAAAGAACGTTTATTTATTCATTTATTTTATTTATTTTATTATTTATTTTAGGTAGACAAACAGAAAATACAGAATACACAAAAACTAATCATTATCATTAAAAAAAATCTCAAACTAATCAAGTCTTCACAAATAAGTAAACCAAAAATAAGCATTACGTGACATAGCAGATTGTCGAGATATCCAACGTTCACCAATACTTTGTTCAACCTTTTTTCGAGTCCCCCCCCCGGGCTTGAAAAAAGCTTAAATAAACCTCTTAGACTGAAACATAGCAATGATTAAAAAATATAAAAATATTGTTTTATATTTGACCAATCTAAAATAAAAATGATAAAAATTTATGCAAAGAGTGCAAAGTCACGTGTAATAGGTACATAAGTAATGAATTTTTGTGCGTCTCGCATAATAGATATGTAGGTCACGATGTTTACAATCAAGGTAATTTCAACACTAACTTAATCGCTTTTTGTATTCAGTAATAACTGGTAATTGGTTTTACTATTTACACAGCTTACGAAAGTATAGACTAACTTTAACCTGCGATTTTTTTTTAACTAGAAATCAGAAAGTAAAATTTACGTTAAAATTTAAAGCCCGGCAACGCACCTGCAAGTCCTTGGATGTTGCAGATGTCCATGGGTGGTGTTAGTCCCTTTCCATCAGATAATATCCTGGTCGTTTAAACCCCCCACCCGCCCCTCTTACACAAAAAAAAATATTTTAGCAGAACAAAAAGAAATAAAATTATTTAAAAACATTTTTAGTTTGTTGCTGGGTGTTGGGTGGTGTGATAATGTAGATAAGCACGAACACGTAATATGTGTAGACAACGATTAAGGCTATTAATTTTTTCCCCTCAATTATTTATTTGCGCGATACTTGTTAAATTATTCCAAGTTTTAAATTTCGCTTTAACACTATTGTAAATTTGTAACTTTGTGATTATAATTCATCTCGTGCTTGACGGTGAAGGAAAAAAAAAAATTGGTTGCCTGTAAAGTCGGTATACGGGCGAAAGTTTTACGTGACAACGACTTTGAGTGGTAAAATAATTTTAATGTGAATATTCATTCGTAGGAAGAAGGATGAAATAATAGTAACAATTTAAAACATTTATTTATACAAAGAATTATATTTAAAACATTAATTTATACAAAGAATCTCGCACTGAATTTCATATTAACAAAATTTTATTTTTACCTTTACACATACATACGTATTTATACTTAGAAGGGACGCGTGCCTTTCACTTTTTATGTCTGTCTCTCTCGCTCTTAGGCGGGCTAACCATGCCCGAGTGGAAGGGACGCGTGCCTCTCACTCGCTCTCATTGTGAGCGCATAACGTGAGCGGAGCGTAACGCAGTTTCTTGAAGTGTCACCCGGCAAACCAATTTATAAGACGTTGTCACGTCAAAATAGTGAGGAAAAATTGATAAAAAAAATGTATTTAAGAAAAAAATATAATATACTATATTTTAATTGCATATGTGTATGCCCAATATTTTTGATAAACTTACATTATTAACAAAATAATGCAGTTAATTGGGAATCTGTTTAGCTGATTCATGTAAATTATTATAGATTTTAATAAGAGCTATATTCCGATATCAAATCGATTCCAAAATATAGGAATATCTGAAAAGATTTAATAAATAAATCAAAAACCATTCTTAATTCAAAATTAATTGCATCGAACTATCGCTCGATGAAAATGACCTAATGCCAATCACCTACTGATTGGTACGAATGGCTAATAGTACGCGAACTTTATGTATGTAATTGAATTTATATGTAACTAACAGTCACGAGGTGTGTGTGTGTGTGTTTACATTTTGTAGCATACCTTTTGTTACAAATATGAAAATTATTTCCAAATAAAAAATAACACAATAATAATGCAATACGCTTTATTTCAAACCAAGACAAAAAAATACAATAAAACAAGTCCTTATTCATGGAATTATTCAAAATTATAAAACAGAAAAAATATTATCTTGTTTACATTCAAACGAAGCTAAAAATAATTATGCGAGCAGCAAAGCTTACTTTAATTCATCATATAATATAGTCTAATTTTACATTTTAATAACAAATATACATATTTTAATGCTACAATCACAATTAATACTAAAATTTGTAATATTTATTTTGTCAAGTATGTATGTATGGTGTGGTATGTACTTATGCATAATCTTGGTATGCACTGTGTATGAATGTTTTACGTTAAATTACATTTATAATAGAATTCAATTAATTAACATGGAAAAAATGCGTAGGTACGCTGTTTAATAGTTGACAATTACAAAATACCTAAAATTGTGCTTTGTATATAGTTAAACAACTGTAATGTTACGCGTCAAAACACTGCGCAATTTCAACACATACTCGTTCGTACGTAGGCATCATAAACGCGAGTATGAATGCATATTACTTTAAGGCCGTGTGTACATTTTAAAAGTCATTAACGGCATCGAGTTCTTTGTGTCCTGACATACAATAATGCTGCGGTAAATAGTCAGTGACGATTATTATTCGCGTGAGTCAGTTATTCGATTGATCGGTGTTGACATGGGCGCTGCTGCTAAAAACGCTCGTCCACACGTCGTCACCAGGTGGATGGGCTTCCCACTTCCGTTAGTAAAATTTTATTTTGAAATTCTAAATTCCCGCTATAAGTGAAATGCGAGTGTATTTTACTCGAATTAATGTGTATTCGCAGTGACATTGACCTTAGGAAGGTACTGTGTAAATAAAGTCATGTGGTGTCTAAATAGGCTGTTAAAAATGCGTGGTAACGATTGGTAAAGACAATTATAATATATGCTTAGGAGAGAGAAGTTGAAGGTTACAAAATCATTGCCAACTAGTTCTCTACACCAATTGGCTCACACTTCTAATATGTGATGGAATGTTTTCAAAATTATTTTAAATTAATGTCATGTGGTATAAAATACTTTATAAAATTAAAGTATATATTATAATAATATATTATAGATTAGGTATACGTTATAAAATTTAAAAAAAAAAATCAAAACAACTTCACAGCTGGCGTCAACATAGGTACCTATTTAGAATATATCTAGTTTTTTTTAAAGGGTAATTGTTTTTCAGAGCTATCGGAATCTCGTTTGGAGCTGAAAGAGAACCTGTGCCGCGGCACGCTGCGTACGGTGGCGGCGCTGGGCGCGGGCGACGCGCACCTGCGTGGCCTGCTGCTTTACCACCTGCACGCAGCCCTAGCAGAACGCGCCCGCCGCTCGCCAGACCTGTATGAGGTAATTTTACATTACAGTTGAAAAATTACAAAAATCATGTTAAAACATACGTACTTAGACATACAAAACTTAGATCACTTATTACTTTGAAATAATAGTTTTATTATATTTCAGAAGGTTTTGAAAAACATTTTATTTTTGAAATTTATTATTTTCAGGAACTAAAGTCAGAAATTGAAATTACCATAGAGCAAGCTTATAATATTCTTCAAGGTGATATATCTGCTCCACCAGATCTTGAACTAAGAAGACAATACCTGGGGCCCGGCTGTGACAAGCCACAAGAAGAGAGATTTTTTATTCTCGATTCTCCAGACAGAGTTGCTAATACATCATAATATCGCATATAAATGTCTAAATACTCAAGTCGATTAAGTAATTATATAATTAAAAATAATTTATTTACCCAATAAGTTATTCATTAACACGCCTCACACAAATTTATGGCATTTTACTCATTATGAATTTTCCATTTATTACGCCCAAAATTTACGAGATAATACGAGAGCAATAGCTAGTTTAGTATAGATTAGAGCTGTTTAGGGTAGAAAAGTTTTGGGCTACCTATGCTCTTATTATTATTCTCATATTTGTTAAAATGAGACAGAAATTGCTTTCGTAGGAGTCAAGTATAATTTAAATTATTAGGAAAACTAGGCACGAAATCATGTCCGCAATTATATAAGCACTATTGAATAGTTTTCGCTCCTAATTTATACGCAGTTTTTTTGTGTATCATGTGAGTAAGTAATCTAATAAATACTATGAATATATTACTGCTGATAACTTTGTTTACATGCTACGCTGTAATAAAAAGGGTAGTAAGATATATGTTTCTAAGTGCTATAGACTACAAAATATATGTACATATTTTGTGCATATTAGCTAAGCTACTCGTATCACGACTTGTCAAAAATTTAACTAAATTTGCTAAAATAGACTATTTACTCAATATTTACCAATAGCGTTGTCTAAATGCATCATTGAATTAAATCACGGTGGTAACGTTTGCTGCGAATTTAACCTCAGCTTATTATTTCAATACTATAGTCCAACTGTCGATTAGTTGGATGTTAATAAGTTGCTGAAATTGATGGATGTCGTTTTATTGACTCTTTGGGATGTTTCAAGCTGTTTAGTATTAATAAGGTCTTCCTTCTCTAATTTCTATGTATTTTTAAGTATTATAAATAACCTCAAAAAGAGTGTACATGGAACCTTGGGGAAGTAAAAGGAGTATTCTGCCACCCCTCTTTTAAAAAATGGAAATGGAAATTAGATTAACTTATTTAACAAATAATTAGATTCGACAACAAATTAGCTGCAGCTATTGAAACCGTATTAAAATCGGTAATAGTATCTGGGCATAAAACTTGATCGAAAGCTCACATGGAATCCTCATATTCCAAATAGAAGAAATGCTACAGAATTGTCATCAAGAATATCTGAGTCACCAATACCATATGGTCATGGTCACGGTGGTATGGTAATGTCACCATACAACATCTCATGAAACAATAATAGAAGAAATTGAAAAAACTTTCAATAAGGTAAAAGGCCAAATAATCAATACCCGTACCGTACTAAATAAAAGACCATATTCAACCTTTTTTGTCAATATTGAGACAAGTGCAAACAACAAAGCTTAACAGCTTTGAAGACATACATGCTATATATAACAAAAACGTGACCATTGAAGACCCCAAAAAACGCAAGACCATTGTCTTGAAAAATAATTTTCTACGATTATATAGATGTGTCAGTGCTCACATACCAGACTGTCCCAAAAAGGATCGCAATAGCCCTGCTAAATGAGCTTTGTGTCTTGAAAGCCATCCAGAGAATAACAAAGGATGCGAAGTGTATCAAGAAATTCTGGCAAGGAAACATAACACAAGAAAACAAGGAAACAAGTAGCCCTAATCAAAAAAGTTCCTATCAAAATATATTATGATACCAAATAGGAAAAGAGAGACCAAAAAAGCATAAAAATAGCAAGCAGATGAAATCGAAACCAGTGATAGCCCAAAAACAAAAATCAGTTATGTTTCCGCATTTCTGGACATACAACAGCCTTTACTGGTGGTAGAGCTTTGTGCAAGCTCGTCTGGGTAGGTCCCACCCACTCACCAGATATACTGGCAAATCGCAAAACAGCAGTACTTGGTATTGTTGTGTTCCAGTTTGAAGGGTGAATGAGCCAGTGTAATTACAGGCACAAGGGATATAACAACTTAGTGGAGTGTATCAAGCGATGGTTAACATTTCTTACAATGCCATTGTCTATGGGCGTTGGTGACCACTTACCATCAGATGGCCCATATGCTCGTCCGACTTCCTGTACATAAAAAAGGCCTTTGATAGTCTGACACAGAGGACTATTGTGCAAAATCAAGCAATTACATCCACGCACATTTTTTTGGAAATCATAAGCATACCTCTCGGATAGGATATATCGTTAGGGAAAATGATTACTTTGGGGCACAGCAAGCGCCTCAAATTTAAACACTTCAGAGGACGCAAGACAGCATCTTAAAAGCCATAATATGCAAAGCGCCATGGTTTATGAGACTCACCGAGCTGCATGAGAGACTACTTACTAAAAGTAAACACTGTGCAGCAGGAAATAGTGTATTGCTGCACGCTATAAGACCAGATTGGAGAAACACCCAAATCCCCTGGCAGTTGTACTAACAGAGCACATACGAACTACGAAGACAAAAAAGGCCTGCATAATAGACCTATCAAGCTATACATTGCCATAGTCTAGCACAAATGAAGAGAATTATTAATAATGAAATTACTCTGCAAAGTCATACTTGCCTCACATCTGCTCATAGTTATCTGACTGATTGCAGATCAAAATCAAATAAGAAAAAAAAAACTTGTCTGTTGCAGTGGCGGCATCGGGTAGCCGGCGTCCGGCTATCAATTATCAAATAATGACATTAGCATTACACTTACAGTATGTCACTCGCTCACTCGAAAATAAACAGAATATGTATAAAATAAACTGTTAAAGAATGTTAAATTTAATTTTAATCTTTTAAATAAAGGTTTTGGGCTATAGAATGTTCTTCCAAATATATGATTTATAATTATAATAAATTACTTATATAGGAGATAATTTGACAAAGTTATCGTAAGCTTATTAGATTAGTATTATATTATATGTTTATCTTTGTTTACGTTGCACAGCATATTGTTCAGTTCAGTCATATTATTAACAGTCTGCAATTCGCTTTTGTACAATAATGAAAATGTCTCGTCAAGCCTTACTCTTATCATCGTCTAATTGTCATGGATATTCGTTTCTTGGATTTGCTAAACAAGAAATTTCTTCCTTTTTGCAGAAGTAAGTATTAAATAATGTTGAAATGCTGTTTGTTGACTTATAAAGTAAAAATGTTTTTCTATTTTTAGAAATGGAGTCACCCAATTAATTTTTGTGCCCTATGCTCAAAACAATCATGATGATTACACAAAGAAAATTAAAGACGTTATTGATCCATGGGGTTTTAATGTTACTGGCCTGCATACTTACCCAGAGCCAGCTACTGCTATAAAATCTGCTAAAGCAATTTTTATTGGGGGTGGAAATACTTTTCTCTTATTGAAGAAATTATATGAAAATAATTTAGTCAATCTTATACGAGAAAAAGTGAATGGTGGATGTCTATTATATATTGGCAGCAGCGCAGGAACTAATGTAGCAACTAAGAGTATCCACACAACAAATGACATGCCAATAATATATCCACCTTCATTTGAAGCTATAGGTATTGTACCCTTTAATATAAATCCTCATTATATTGACAAAATTGAAATCGATACACACAAGGGTGAAACAAGAGACCAGCGAATTGGTGAATATATGGAAATGCCACATGCAAACCCAGTGCTTGGATTGAGAGAAGGCTGTATGTTACATGTAAATGGAAACTCTTTATTACTCAAGGGTGTTGCTGGTGCAGTGATATTTAAAAAGTAAGAACTAAGTTTATGGTTTTTAACTAATGTTAATGGAAAATAAACTTTTTTTACTTATTAAGTAAAAATACATAAATAACCAAATAAATAAATAAATAACCATATAATTATTCAATTCTTTTTTAGGGGAGAAAGCAAAGTTGAATATACTGCAGGAGCAGATGTATCATTTCTACTAAATTAATAAAACAAACAACAAAATGGTATTCGCATAACAATGTTTCAGAAGTTCTTCCAATCTATACATGAGTATTGAACAGACTTGCCATATATAATGAATAATGTTTGTTCAATTATTTGTATTTTTATTAGTTTTATAAGAAAATATATTTATTACAAAAGTTAGTTTTTTAGTTTATTTATCATACTAATAGATTATGTCACAAATATGTGGAAAGACAAATTTTGATTATATATAATATTTTAAACTACCAGTGTTAAAATAAAACACAGACATGGCTTTCATTTTAATCAAGAAATGAACAAAATCCACATTCAGACCCTATGATAACTGCAAAAATGAATAATAATACTTCATACAACTGTGTAGGAGATATTATAATGCACAAGTGTGTGCGCATACACAGGTGCACTCTGTCTTCCCTAGCCCTCATAATCCGATGGGTCGGCAATCCAACATGACCAGAAAGAGTTCAGGCACAAACCGACGGCTTTAGAGAATTTTCTGACAAAAAACCCCAATAGCTATTTATTGGTACAACCTGGGAATTGAACCCAGGACCACCAGCTCTAGCCACCAGACCAACAACGCTGCAAAAACTAATACAATGTTGATCCATATAAGCTTGTAAGAACCAACTGTAAAAAGTATTTAAAACACAATATGTACTTTACAAAATGAATCTGCAGAATATTCTAAAATAGAAATAATTATATTGCAAAATCTTGGGTTTAAAATAAAATCAAAATGTTTGAGGACCACTTTATTATAATTTTATATAACATAAGGAATTCCTATTCAAGGCTGAACAAATTGAAAATAAAATACCTCTATTTCATAGATACTAGTTTTTTACAAATATATTTTTCCACATAATATTGTAATTAATAGACTTACATTAAATTAATTATTATAAACTGAAAAAAGGTCCAGAGTTCATCATGTATACATTTTGCTTTGTAAGTATCACTTGATTCACTTTAAGGTATAATGTTTGAGATAAAGCCTGTGTCAGCCTGTTACAGGTGCTTGCATAAATAAAGCACGAGCTGCATGAAAAAGTGCAGGCGGCAGTGCCACACGCGACTGACCAGTGCGCTCTGCAACTGGTAAATGGCACAGATACCGGCGCAATGCTAAGTCGCGCCTTGCACTTAGTCCGCGAGTTATTTCACACCCTGACCCAAATAAAACAGCTCGTTGACGCTTCCGCTTTTCCATTGCCACCTGTAAAAAATTTAATTTTTATTATTTTATTAATACATTGATACCAATCATCCCTTTCTGGTCCTCTGCTAGATATGGCACACCCTGAGCTCGATCTTCAGCTCTCGATTTCCATCTGTTACCAGCCAGTTATCATCAGCATATATAGTCACTCTACCTACCTACAACACGCCACTGCTGGACGTCCTACCCTACACTTGCCAAGGCCAAATCTCTTCAAACAGCTGTCGGTTTTGCCAGGCATGCGACCAACTAAGTGCCACTTCAGCTTACTAATCCTTTGGGCTATGTGGGATTCAATCCTTCAGAGAAACATGCAGAGTTGCTTGGTAACAATCATCATGATGAAGATGATGATTGTTAATTTGTTACTCTGCTTAATAAAATCGAACAATTCATCAATTAGGTTACTTATTAAATTATTTAAAACTATTTACCTGAATAGTAGCTACTGGATGTAATTTATCAATATCTGTATGTGGTAAGCCAGGTTTATCGACGATTTTATCTTCGTGTTGCCCATTTACTAAATTAGATTTATCATCATTATCTTCTGTTTTAACTGTGCTTTTTTCCGACTGAAGAGAATTTGCATTCTGCTGTATTATGTTTTGAACTGTTTCTTTCCCTGCCATGTCAATAGAGAGCCCAATTCGTGACAGCACACATTCTGGTCTCCACCTATCCCTCGCACCTCCTGCAGGAGCAGTTTGTTCCCGCCGATGAACATCTGCCACGAGACTCGCCCAATCTACTCCAAGCGCATCGCCCAAACCAGCTGAAATTTTAAAAATATACAAAAAATACTAAATTTAATTAATTTTAAAGTTACACTACCTACTTTTTTACTGTTATATTATATTGAACATCATTATATTATAAACTATTTGTTTACTTTACCTCGTGTTCGTTCTTCCTCTAATTCACCATCAGATATTTCTTCAAAGTCTAAATTAGAGACATCTTCTTCATCTTTACCCTCCTGAGAATCCTTCTCTTCTCCAGCTCCACTGGTGTCCTATAGGAAAATATAAATTGAATAAATCGTGAAACATTTTGTAATCATAATTTAATATGCTTATAAGTAAGTACTTGAGTTGAATCTTTTTCTGAACATTCTGGTTTCAAAGTTCCTTCTTCAAGAGGTTGTCCAGTTTGGCTGCTTTCATCGATGTTTTGATCAACCATCTGAAATAGATACGTTGTTACGAATGTTAAGTCTTAAATATTTGGTGTGGGTTAAATATTTGATATTTCAATTAAAAATAACATATCCATTTATGAATTTTTATTGCTTACATCTTCGCGTTCGAGAATATCATCGGGATCATCACTGATCTCACTCAGATCATCAGGAATAGGTTTATCTTCTGCCTCCTGATCTTCTGATGGCACATTAGCTGCTGTCTGTGTAGAAGGTGTAATTTCTTTTGTAGTCTCAGTTTCGTTTCTTTGAACACGTCTTTTATTACCTTCGTTTCTTCCATGGTCCATTCTCCCTCCCCGATTATAATCATCTATATTGAAAATTAATTTGGTTAATTAAGTTATTAAGTTAAAAATCTCTTTTAATGGAAAACGATGTCCATAAGTCTAAACTGTCTAGCTATATCAAAATCGCAAATCCATAATCATAATTAAAACAATAGTACAGGATCAAGATTAAAGTGCATATTATACCATGCATACGACCGCGGTGAGGACCAGTTGGATGTCCACGGTGATGCCAACCTTCAACATCTTGTTCTTTGTCATCCCATTCGTTCATCTAAAAATAAAAACATGTGACAGTGACAAAATTACACAATTCACCCATTCACATTTAAAAATTAAAACTTATACGGCATACCAAAATGGGGATATGGACATCCAAGGAATATATGGGATAGGATATGACAGGGTTTAAAAATTCTTTTGCGATAATCAATTGGTTCATTCCAGTAAAAGTACTGCAGCCTGAGACTCACCTAAAGAGAAAAAAATGAATAATACATGTATAAAATATTTTACTTAAAATTCATAGCAAATATAATAAGGAAATTTAGTCATCAGTCCATTATTATAAAGCTATTAGATATGAGAACAGTACCTGAGGTTTGTGTAGTGGCCAATGACGTTCACGACCCCAATCTCCCCGCCCTCGGTAATCCTCATTATCCCATTCTTTGTGTGAATGCATGTAGTTACGCTCTCTCTCCATGGAACCTGATCGCCCTTCCCAAGAATGATCACGATGAGGACGTCTGTCATCATAGCCTATTAATAGAAACAATAATTTAATTTATTGATTAAAGACAAATAACGAAATACAATTATTAAAATTAAAACATGCACTAACCTAATTCCACACCTCGAGGATCTCCCATTGGTTCGCCAAACATCCTGTCATCATCTTCAGGATAGCCTCTAGGTGGACCTGGCATGTCATAACCTGTATCATAGTGCCTTTCTCTACCTTGTATATTATAACCAGGTGATCTATCTCCTTCTCTGGCACCACCTTCATAGCGATCGTCAATTCTGTCGTAATGTTCAATATTATGTCCATGATCATATTGGTGATCCATGCCTATTTCATAATCTCCTTGCTCCCTATCTATACTGTCCATCCTTTCTCGCTTATTCGAACGGTCTCTTTCAAGTCTGTCTTGCTTACGACCGCCTCGTTCGGAATGTACATCCTGCCGATCCTTTGAATTACTAGAATTTTTATCAGTTTCTAAAGCTCTGTTTGAAATTGCTGCAAGTGCAGCAAGCCGTTCTTCTGGCCGAGGAAGTAATCTTTGCATTGGTTTATTAGGTTTCTCTAACCCTTTATCACCTCTACTACCACCTAAACCACGCTCACGTCCACGTCTTTTCGGATCTTCCCTTTTCGCGTCTTTATTTCTGTCACGCCCCCTATCTTTTCTATCATGTCTATCTTTCTCATCATGTTTATCTTTCTTTCTCTCTAATGATCTATCTTTGTGATCGCGCCCTCTGTCTCTATCTCTGCTTAAAGATCGTTTTCTATGTCTTTCTGGACTACCTTCTCTTCTTATTTGTTTTTTAGGTGACACAGGTCTACTCCTTTCAGAACTTTCTTTTCTTCTTGGATCTTTAGGATGAGATCCATGTCTACGAGGAGATCTAGATCTTCCTTTTTTAGGTGATCGAGTACGTGCTCTCACTCTATCTCGTTCTTTTTCACGGTCTTTTTCCTTTTCTTTATCTCTCTCTTTGTCTTTAGGGCGATCCTTTTCTTTATCTTTTTCTCGCAAGGAATGAGGTGAACCACTTCTATTTCTCTCTTTCCTTTGTGGTGATTTTACATGTTTCGGAGGGTTCTTTGTAGCCACACTTTTAGAAGTTATTGGGGGTGTCCCACCTGATTTTTTGCCTGGAGATAAAGACTTTTTACCAATAGCCTTGGAAAGATTTTTCTTTTTAGTAGCTTCATGTTTTTTTATTAACCTATCATCTTTTTTTATTACTTTTTTGGATTCACTTTTATCTCTCTTTAGACTGTCATTTTTTAGTAACTTTTTTTTAGTTGGAATATCACAATCAGATGAAGAACTGGAGTTCCTTTTTAATTTGCCCTTTTTGAACCTTCTTTTAGCATCCCTAAAATGAATGTAATTATATTTATTTTATAATAGTCACAAATTAATCTCAAACTATTCCCCATTACATCCAGTATAAGTTAAGGATATGTCAAATTTTCGATACATAAAAATAGCTAATAGTTTTCATCCCCTTACAATTTATTTTAATACTAGCACCTGCCCGCAACTTCGCTCGCGCTTAATTATAAGTAAAGGCTAAATGATTATTTGAATTTTGATTGATCTGTGATTTTAAAGCATGCAATAATTTTCTGTTAGAAAAAGTATATTAAGGATTTTCTTTTAATTTTAGATTGATGATGATTTTTCTAATAATCATCTAATAATCATCAACTTGTAAAGATATTTTAATAATCATTAACTTGTAATTGACTAAATAATTTTTTATAGTGACAAATGGTTTGAAGAAAATTTTATTTTATATAGTTAATACTGTAAATGAACAAGTGTATGAATATTTTTTTTATTCTATCAAACTCAGATTAAACAAAACCAACTCTGTATATTATGTTGGGATTAACTCAAGGGAGGGGTCATCGTCAGGGTCGCATGCGCAAGCGATCCCGTGGCACTCCTCGTTAAGACGGGAAGAGTCCCGTACCTTTAAAGGAAAAAATGGAACCCTTATATGATCACTTTGTTGTCCGGACGGACAACAAAGGGTCTTTCTGTCTGTCAAGACAATTTATCTCGGGAACACGGAGGAGGTATGGGTGAAGGTACGTCGGTGGAGGTATGGAATTGAAATTAAAATGATATATTTAGCTACGGTCTCTTGAAGCTGTGAGTGAAAAAATCTAACTTCTAAGTTAAGTTAAAAAAATGATACGGCCGTTTATGCCTCAAAAATTTTTATTTCCTGTTGACCTAGAACTATGAAATTTGGCAACTAATTTCATAGTTCTAGGACATTTACATTTGTAATTAAATCATAAAAAAAACATAACATGAACTTTATGCAAGGCACCGCGGTCCACATTTTGAATTGAGTTAACTGTGCCATGTACTCCACACGAAAGGGCTTGATTGGCATAAATGTAAAGAATTTTTTAATTACTTTTGTAATATATTGTTTTTCGACTTATAACAAAGAATAAAAAAAGACATAAATAAGTATAGGTAGATATCTAATAATTTTGGTTTATCTACATACACCAAAATTATTGGATACCTAACAGTTTGCACTGTTATGCATACCTGCTTATTTAATTTAAAAATTTGTAATTAAACATAACAACTTGGTGGTAGAGTTTTGTGCAAGCTCGTCTGGGTAGGTACCACCCACTCATCAGATATTCTACCGCAAAACAGCAGTACTTGTTATTGCTGTGTTCCGGTTTGAAGGGTGAGTGAGCCAGTGTAATTACAGGCACAAGGGACATAACATCTTAGTTCCCAAGGTTGGTGGCGCATTGGCGATGTAAGAAATGGTTAACAGCTCTTACAACGCCAATGTCTATGGGCGTTGGTGACCACTTACCATCAGGTGGCCCATATGCTCGTCCGCCTTCCTATGCAATAAAAAAAAAAAAAAAAAATTCATTCCTTTTTCAGTCACCACTTACAAAATTGGATTAAATTTGATATTTAAGTAAATAAAAACTATTTTTGATAATAATATGTACCTACAAATTTGTACAGAACCTTTGGTGGGCTAGTGCGACTTGCACTTGTCTGGTTTTATTTATTTTTATACAAATGTTTTCACATCATTTATCCAAATACGAAATGCATATGTAATTATTTTTTCTCAGAAGCTTTAATACTAAATGTCATTCTTCTTAGATCAAAAATGACCAAGTCCCCATACAAACTTTCAACCCACTACATTTTTATTTATTTCTAACCAGAAGCTTGTACACTAAATTTCATGCTTCAAATTTTAAAAATTATGGGTTTCTATACAATCATTCATCCTTATTTTAACCCTTTAGGGGTGGAGTTTCGAAAAATCCATCCTTAGCTAAATACAAATAAAAATTAAAAATAATTATTATGCAAGTTGTGGCAAGAATGCTAGTAGCATTTCCCCTTTGAATCGCAATTCGGATTCTCTGGGCCTAAAATGAACCAGCCCTCCTGTCACCAGTGGAGGCAATAAGGCGGGGAGTAATATTTTGGATGAATTTTCTGGCACTATTACTCCAGATATTGTCCTTAGTGGGTGTATACATCATAAAATGTATTGACTGCCAAAATTTCAATTTTTTAAACGCCGTGGCTGTGTGTGTCTTAGGCTCTGTGTTGATGAATCAGTCAGTAAGTCATTTTATTATGTGTAAAGATAACATAGGTATGTTTTTATAACTTTTGATAAACTCAACCAATTTTGATGAAATAAAGATGGAATGGAACCTTGAAATGAGTCTTATAAAGTGGTAATTTTTAGCCATTTCAAAGAGTAGCTTGGACAATCAGAAAGACGAAAATTTAAAAAACAAAGATTGTTTTGGTAAATGGCAAATAGACATATAAACTTTATAAAGAGGCAGTTATTTTGAAATCACAGAATTTGAAAACACTTTAATTTAATTTATATGTATTGATTAAAATATATAACTTATGAAATAAAACAGATTCTTATAATGTAATCTCTTTAATGCTCTATCCCGTGCAAAACCAGTTTATTCCACACTTGCTGAGACATAAGACATACACTTTATAATATGTAAGCTAATTTTTTTTTTGTTTCTCTATTACCTTCCAAGAACGTATAAGAGGCATATTAAGCCTTAAGCTAAATATTAAAATAGAAAGGAAGCATCAAGTAAAATATATCTCTTATTACCTGCCAGATGAAGAGGATGAGCTGCTGCCATCTGAGGAAGATGATGAAACACTAGATGACGTTGAGCTTCGTGATGAAGATGAGCTAGATACTGTTTTCTTTTTCTCTTTACGCATATCTTTAGTTGAGTCTTTTTTCATTTGTAACTCTAATTCACGCTGTAACTGTTGTCTTCTTTTCTCAAGAACATCTGTGTCAGCATATTCTAAGTCATTTTGGTCCCAGTTGTCAATCTCACCGTCGGGGCTTCGACCTGATCTAACAACTACTGTAGAATGCAGTCGGTTCTTACCATCATCTTTCACAAGACGTTTTTGCTCAGTATCTTTATTTGCTGCGCGTTGTTTTGATGGACTTATTAAAGTATGGGTGGTAGCAAACTTACAATTTTTTCCGTAAGCACAACTACCGTGTTGAGACCACTGTCTGCAATATTCTGTAACTTTTTTTGCACTCGATTTTTTTGTACCGAGACGTTCAAACACACTAGGTCTATTAGATAGGTCTTTCGTTTTCGGTAACTCCACAGTAATTTTTCTTTTTCCTTGTTTTGACATTATAGTGAAAATACATTGGTCTCACCGAAAGCGTTTGTTAAAAAAACACATCCCCTTACATAAAGAATAATAATAGAAGTTAAAAACTTTTCTTAATTACAAGTAGAATATTTTACTTATTTAATGATGTACTACTTAGTACTTTATATATATTATATACTCAATACTGTTTGCTTTGTAAGTCATCGACATCGGTTTAATTTTTTTTTAATATTTAGGTTAATGGCGTTATTATGCCAAGTGCCAACTGCCAAGATATGAAGTATACGAAGATACTATAGCCTATACAGATAGCAGTCACGGTCTTGTATACCTATACAGGTCTTGCAACTTCAGTAGTGGGGGTACGTCGACTTAATGACGCTGTTCAGTTCAATTTACGGCCGCCAGAGGCATGACAGTTCGCGTAATAATAATCCCGAACGGTTAACGGTTAAATCGGTATAACGAAACAAAAATAACAACAAATTCGCAAACCTCATCAAAACGATATAACAATGATTAAACAACACAATACTTGGGAGAGAAAATATACGCCGCGTGGCACTCAACCAAGTTCGATAGCAGCGATGTATAGCGGGCGCCGCTGCGAAATAAAAGGTATTACACAATTGCACCTATCTCTCATCACTGAAATTGGACTCGGTTGCTAGACCTGTATACAAGAACGTGGTAGCAGTATAACAAATTATTCAAGTAATAACACAATAAAGAAATTTATTCGTATAAATTTATTTATAGTCAACAAAACAAGACAATTATTATTTTAAAAGTAAGACTGAGTAAACCATTAAAAACAAGCAGTAGGAACAATAATAAAGCTTTTTTATAATTGATATTAGTAAGCTCAAAATCAAACTAAGAGTTAAATGTATTTAATACTAATAATTATACTTAATAAATTGACTCTGTTATGCTTTCACAGCTCATAGAAAACGGGTGATATTATAAGTAGCTGGAAATGGCAACCCTTTATTGACAATTTGAATTTTGACAGTCGACGGATTGCAATTTGCAAGCCAATTGTTAACAAGTTAACTGTTAACAGTTCACACAGTTTATGTGTATTACCTATGAGTTAACCTATTCTAATTATCATCAATAACATTTTTCTATCTATTTCATGTTTGTTGTAATTTATTTGAGGCATAATTATATTTGAAATTAATTGTTAAAAACCAATAGCGATTTATAATTGATAGCTGTTTATTTTATTTTGAAGGATTTAACACAAAATCAAAATGCCATTGCTTGATGGAAAAGAAATCGATATATTTTTCGTAAGTTGTATATTGTTCTGCTCACATGTACTACAATTTTATTATGTGATCGTATTTACTTTAATGCTCTTTTTTCTGTTGGGATGACTAGGACTGTGTTTTTACTTTTGGTAGGCTAAATATTTGTTGTATTAACCGTCTTCTCGATATTTTACTGGTGGTAGAGCTTTGTGCAGGCTCGTCTGGGTAGGTACCTCCCACTCATCAGATATTCTACCGCAAGACGGCAGTACTTGGTTGTGTTGTGTTTCAGTTTGAAGGGTGAGTGAGCCAGTGTAATTACAGGCACAAGGGACATAACATCTTGGTTCCTAAGGTTGGTGGCGCATTGGTGATGTAAGCGATGGTGGGCGTCTCTTACAATGTCATTATCTATGAGCGTTGGTGACCACTTACCATCGGGTGGCCCATATGCTTGTCCGCCTTATTATGAAAAAAAAAGGAAGTATAACATTTTCCATAAATTGATAATAGATAGTTTGACTAGTCAATTACAAAAAGCAAAATTCACAATAACAGTAATAACTGCTGCTTACTATGACTACTAAAGTATTTTTAATTTAACATATTACGTTTTTCAGACTGAAGAAGATTTACCATATGAAGAAGAAATATTAAGGAATCCTTTTTCAGTCAAACATTGGCTGAGGTATATAGAGCATAAAAAAGCTGCACCTAAAAATGAAGTTAATATGATTTATGAAAGAGCTCTTAAAGAATTACCTGGTTCTTTCAAATTATGGTACAACTACTTAAAATTAAGAAGATCTCAAATAAGAGGTCGCTGCGTCACTGATCCTGCTTATGATGATGTTAATAATTGTTTTGAAAGGTCTTTAGTTTTCATGCACAAAATGCCTAGAATATGGATGGATTACTGTACCTTTCTTACTGACCAGTGCAAAATAACTAATACGAGAAAAGCATTTGACAGTGCTTTAAGGGCATTACCTATTACTCAACACCACAGGATTTGGCCACTGTATCTTAAATTTTTGAAGAAGCATTATATACCAGAAACAGCAGTTAGAGTATTTAGAAGATACCTTAAGTTATGTCCAGAAGATACAGAAGAATATATTGACTACTTAATTTCTATAGAAAAGTTAGATGAAGCAGCTGTTAAATTAGCTCAGCTTGTAAATAATGAAAATTTTCAATCAAAGCATGGAAAATCTAATCATCAACTCTGGAATGAGTTATGTGAACTTATCTCAAAAAATCCTGATAAAATTCATTCACTGAATGTTGACGCTATAATTAGAGGTGGGCTTCGACGATATACAGACCAACTGGGCCACCTATGGAACTCCTTAGCAGACTATTATGTGAGAAGTGGTTTATTTGAACGAGCAAGAGATATTTATGAAGAATCTATACAAACTGTTACAACTGTAAGAGATTTCACCCAAGTCTTCGATGCCTATGCTCAGTTTGAAGAACTCAGTTTAAGTAAGAAAATGGAAGAAGTTGCTAAGAAAACTAATCCTAGTGAAGATGATGATATCGATTTAGAACTAAGACTTGCAAGGTTTGAATATTTAATGGAAAGGCGATTACTTCTTCTCAATTCTGTGCTATTGAGACAAAATCCACATAATGTTGCCGAGTGGCATAAAAGAGTAAAGCTCTATGAAGGAAAACCCCATGAAATAATTGATACATATACAGAAGCCGTTCAAACAGTTGACCCTAAATTAGCAGTAGGAAAATTATACACCTTATGGGTTGGATTTGCAAAGTTTTATGAAAGTAATGATCAAATTGATGATGCAAGACTGATTTTTGAAAAAGCAACTCAAGTAAATTATGCTAAAGTTGACGACCTGGCCTCTGTTTGGTGTGAATGGGCAGAGATGGAAATCAAACATGAAAACTATGAAGAAGCCCTAAAGCTAATGCAGAGAGCTACTGTTTTACCTAGTAGAAAGGTTGCTTATCATGATGATAAAGAAACAGTTCAAATGCGTCTTTATAAATCTTTAAAAGTGTGGTCTATGTATGCTGATTTAGAGGAAAGTTTTGGTACATACAAATCCTGTAAAGCTGTCTATGATCACATTATTGATTTAAAAATAGCAACACCTCAAATAATTATAAACTATGGTCTGTTTTTGGAGGAACATAGTTATTTCGAAGAAGCTTTCAGAGCATATGAAAAAGGCATAGCTCTTTTTAAATGGCCAAATGTGTATGATATTTGGAATACATATTTGACTAAGTTTTTAAAAAGATATGGAGGATCAAAACTTGAAAGAGCAAGAGATCTATTTGAACAATGCCTTGAACATTGCCCACCAGAGTTTGCCAAATCAATATTTTTATTATATGCTAAGTTAGAAGAAGAACATGGTTTGGCTAGACATGCAATGTCTGTATATGAACGAGCTGCAACTGCAGTTCTTCCAGAGCAAATGTTTGAAATGTTTAACATTTATATTAAAAAAGCTGCTGAAATCTATGGTGTTCCAAAAACGCGACAAATATACGAAAAAGCTATTGAAACTCTTCCTGATGAAAGAGCAAGAGAGATGTGTATACGATTTTCGGAAATGGAAACAAAACTTGGAGAGATAGACAGAGCTCGAGCTATTTATGCACATTGCAGCCAAATGTGTGATCCCCGTATTACAGCTGAATTTTGGAACACTTGGAAAGAATTCGAAGTCAGACATGGAAATGAGGATACAATGCGTGAAATGCTCAGGATAAAGAGAAGTGTACAAGCTACATATAATACTCAAGTGAATATGATGTCAGCTCAGATGCTGAGCTCAGCTGCACAAGCTGCTGGTACAGTATCTGATCTTGCTCCAGGTATGAAAGATGGCATGAGAATGCTAGAAGCAAAGGCTGCTGAAATGGCAGTTCAAAGCAAAGGCAATATACTGTTTGTTAGAGGGGAAACTCAAGGTCTTAAAGAAAACGACAAGGTTATTAATCCTGATGAAATTGACATTGATGAAGAAGAATCTGAAAACAGTGGAGATGATGACGAAGAAGTGGCTCCTGTTCAGAAAAAAGATATACCAGCTGCTGTTTTTGGAGGTTTACTCCCAGAAAAGGAATAAAGTTTTAAATAATAAAAATATATTCTTTAATTTAAATAATAAAACAAGTTTAATTTATCAAGCTAACTTAGCAACAATTTTATACAAAAGCAATTTATCTATTTACAAGAAATCACAGAACTAATGCGTTTTTGTTTAATTACTTAGATAAATGTATTCTTTGACAAGTGTAGCAAGTTGCATTCTGCTTATTAAATTCAACCTATTCTTACATAATGATTTTATATCAACATTATATGAAATCAATATTAAAAACAAATCAAAATTAGTATTTTAATGTCTTCGTAAATTCATTGAAAAAAAACATAGCCTATAGTCTAATTGGCAGTTTTAATTCTTGTACTAGCCTTTATTTATTATATCAGGTTTCCAGTTTCACTTTAGTTATTTAAATAGGCAGTACAAAATAACATAGACACTAACATGTGGAATATTCCTAGATAAATAATGTAAGTGACACTGGAAAAGCTCATACCAATAATGTTGTGAACACTCATGGTTCATATAATAGTTAAATTGTAGTAGCCTGGAAAGAATAATATTAAATCAATAAATATTTTGAAGGGATTAGTATTTCATACAAAGGATTATTATTAATAACTTCTAATATTAGTATTGGACATAGCAATATTGGGCATAGTAAATGTGTGACATGGACTTTCAGATTATTCAAAAACACACTCTTTTTTTATAAAAATAAAGGGTTTACATATTAAGGGTATAGTTTATGATTTGTCTACTAGCATCCAATAAGCTACACTATATATAAACAATGATGTTATACATGGTATTTAAACATTCTTTTTGAGCTATTTACCTCTAATTAAAATTATACCAATATACTTGTTTGTTAATTGTCGGTACTATTTAAAGTTTTTCTCAGCGATAATAATTCATATAAGTTTTTTCAGTGATAAATAATGAAATAGAGATTAAAAGTGCCTTTTCCACTTGAAGCGAGTATTATTTATATCATAATTTATACTGTTATTTCATAAACCATACATTAGTGAGAATACATAACATGTAGATTTCAGTTTCTCGAATTTGGTAAGAGCAAAAGAAATACCAAATCCAATTTAAAAAACACCAACACATTAACATTGTTATAACAAAAAACAAATAATAAATCGATTGCCTTAGCTATAGTCACAACACAATGTAGAAAAATATTTATTTAATTGAATGCAGAAAGTAAAGCAATTATTGATTAATTTTAAATTATGTCTCTAGGTGGAGAAATGAAATGTAATGAATTTGAATACATATTCTGTTGTTCAGAATAGTTTAAAATACTTATATCATTGTGTACACCACCAAACATTATTAATTCACCATTCCCCTTAACTAAAGAGTACATAACCAACTCTTCAGGTGCACCATGCATTTCACCAAGACGGGGACATAGCCACGACACAAAATTTAAAGAATTTCCATCAACTACTGTAGAGATATCCAAAACATGCATTGCTAGAGTATTTCGTTTGATTTTTTTAACAGCTGGAGGTCTCTGCTGAGGATTATCAGCAGGTGGCTCTATCCTATTTTCTAAATGGGCTATTTGCCGTTGATTAATGAGATCATTTTCTTGTGGTGCATTACTACCAGTGGAATCACAAGCAAAAGCAGCCATCCTGTATTTATTAGCTTCTTGTAATTGCCTGACTATTTTCATTCCTTTATTCTGTAAATAATTTATAATTAATTAGTATCAAATATGTCAATTATTAAAAAACTGCCTTTCTGAATGGACAACAAACCCAAAAAAATAATTAAAAAAAAAAGTTTGCAGCAAACCTTATTTTTACTTCTTCTCAGAGCTGATTCTTTTTTTGATATATCGAATGTGCTATTTTGTCTCCCTTCTCCACTGGAACCAGCAATGTTAGCATCCTGATTAGTATTCATTATGCCTAAATTAGGAGCTCGATCATTTTCATTACTTGGTCCAGCCGTTGGTTCATTGATCGGAATTCTTTGCCTAGGTAAAACTCCACGTCTTCCATTGATATTTTGGTCTCTATCTAATGGTCTTTGTAAACTTTGTTCAACTCTTACAGAAACTGGTGCCCCTTCCCTATTATGGTTTGATAATCTAACGGCTGAAGTCACTAAAGGCTTAGCACTATTCCATCCATTTCTACTTCTACTCAGACTTACAATTTTGTCCCCAACTCTACAGGCTGGGTTACACCATATATTGGCAGAAGCCCATTCTTTATTTTTAACAGCTATTTCTTTCCATGTCCATATAGGACCTTTCATAGTAAGTATCCAACAATCACTATACACAAAGCGATTTTGTAAAGTTTGTACACCTCCTAATAGCATAAGTCTGTCACAGTCCAGCTTAATGAGAGACTGGGCATAGCGTGGAGACGGTCGAGGCTTGGTTGTTGATTGTTTCCTCCAACTAAATGTGGATAAATTTAATACCCATATATCATTTGAACACTGCATTTGGAAAATCTGAGCAGGTGACATGACTAAGCCACCAAATACTATCATTTCATCATCTTTCATACATGCAGAATGTCCTGCCATTGGAGGTGGTGGATTAGTTGCATTAACTAATATCCATTTATTAGACTTAACACAATAAAAGTGGATATCATTAAACATTGTGACATTTTGATAATATTGTGAGAGGGAGGGATAAGTCCAACCCCCAAAAACAATTAAATAATCTTTATACTTCACCATGGTTGTATATGCTTTAGGAACAGGATATGTGCCAGTTGCAAGTGGTCTTACCCATTGTCGCTTAGACAAGTCAAATCTCCACAAATCATTAAATGATGTTGCATTTGTAGTGCAGCCACCAAAAATATACATATTGTTTTCAAGTATACATGCTGCATGAGAAAACCTTTTTGTTATAGTAGGCACTATATCTGTAGCTGTTACATTCTTCCACAATATATTGAACTCTGCTACAGCTTTTATTAATTTTATAGAAGTTTTATGTAACACATCTGCAACAAATCGAGAGATATTTTGTTAATAAGTACCTATTTTGCATTAATATGACTAAACAGTGTTCTGATGTTCCTTCTGTTTTTAATGTTATAACTCACTTACTTTGAGCACAATCACACCATCTTTTACAAACACTCATACAGTTCTGTAAATCTTTATATGGTGGTAAAAAGCTTAATATGAATTCTAATACTTCATCGGGGAGGTCCTCGATAGTTATTTGTAATGTTGGATCTAAGGTTTCCATTTCAAAATTTAAATGGCTCTAATCGTAATATTCGTAATATGCTGTTTCTCCATAGTTTCGAAGGACGAAAGATGTGAGATAAAAACACAAAAAGAAACATGTGTTGTTGCGCGAATTTAGTTTCAGAATTAGTCTGTTACTCTGTTTCTATTTTATCTATTTTTTTATACCTGAATGACATTAATTGTCAATCATAACGACAGATCGAAACTTGACACTTCTTAGGGTGTTACTATCACGGTCTTGTATACAGGCAATGAATACAGATGTTACATAGAAGCGCAGGATTTCGTTTGCCGATTCCAATGGGGCTGCCACCAACTTAGTTCTTAATTTGTCGGCTCTGACAACATTCTCCGTCTCTCACGCTGCCAAGCGGCAAGCGATCTTCAGAGCGCCCATAAGAACTGCGCTTCTAGGTAACGTCTGTATTCATTGATACAAGTCTATCAACGGAGCCCAATTTCAGTGGTGAGAAAGTCGTGCGCCAACGTCAACGCCGCTGTACGTCGTTGCTATCGTACGTGGTTGAGCGACACGCAGCGTATATTTTTCTCTCTCCAGTATTGTTATATTTAATCATTGTTATATAATTTTGTTGAGTGTTGCGGATTTGTTGTTATTTTTGTTTTTTTAGAACTGTTGTTTGGATATGAAAAAGTGTTTGGCACATCCATCTGTCAACAACAGCCTGTTAGTATGTCTCAATGCTGGGCTAAGACCTCTTCTCCTCTTTTGAGGATAAGGTTTTGGAGCTTATTCCACTACGCTGCTCCAATGCGGGTTGGTGGAATACACGGTCTTGTATACAGGTCCTGCAACAACAGTAGTGGGAGTACGTCGACTTAATGACGCTGTTTAGTTCAATTTACGGCCGCCAGAGGCATAACGATAGGGGCGTGCTGGATATGTGTTATGTACTCAAAAAAATATTGTACATGAAAGATTAAATTATACCATTCGTCCAAAATTATATTCAAAATACTGTTTTCAAAATGTTATATTCAAACATGTTTTTGTATAATGAGCACATTAGATATAATATACATATAGAATAAGCAAGAGAATAAAAAAGACGAGATAATTCTTGATTTAACCCAATTTGTATGCAAACGCGAAAGTCCGATACTCGATAGGCGATTTGGTTGCTGGACCTGTTTACAAGACCGTGGTGAAATACACATGTGACAGAATTTCAGTGAAAATTGACACATGCAGGTTTCCTCACGATGTTTTCCGTCACCGAGATGAATTATCTCAAATGAAATACATGAAATTCAGTGATGTTTGAAATACACGTAAAATCAAAATAACGTTCATAAATGCAGAAATCCAAAATCTTTCTGAACAATACTGTCAAAGTCAAATGTCAACTTAATGTCAATCAGTAACCGGGAATATTCAAGTTAAAGTAGAAACGAATACTTTGTGCGAATACGAAAGTAAACATAATAATGGACATTAAGAAAAAGAACTAGGTATAACACGTTTTCTATACTTTGGCATGTATATTGATGTGGTGTAAAGAAAGATATATCTGATATATTTTTGACTTAGTGGCATGTGACAGATAACCTAAGTGGATTTAACTTGTAATTAAAAACAGTGAAAACAATAAACTTTTTGATTTTTATAAGTGAATTAAGTGCAAAATGCAACAGATATTAAATGCCAGTCCTATTCTTGATAAATTAAAGCATTTTCAGCAAGTATTATCATATAGAATTCAGCTGACAACATCACAAAAGGTAATTATTTTTTTTAAACATTAAAATCCAATCAAATAAAAATTCATTCCTATCTTTATTTTTCTATTTATTTCATAATCTATGATTTAATATATGATGGTGTAAACTTAAGACAAAATTGCAAATTTAAAGTAGGTTGATAGATAACTAATTCTTGTAGTGTATGTAAAAACATATACTACTGTAAAGAAAGTGTAGATCATGATTGTATTCCTCCAAAATTTTATATAATTATAGGTTATGCTATGGAGCTTAGGAGTGGTCGGTACAAGTGCAATGGTGGTAGGCATACTTTCAAGATATCTTGCGAGAAGACGTGCAAAACCAATTTTTAATCCAAGGATACAAAGGGCAATAAACAAGAGACTGTCAAGGATGAGAAGTCCTAATGGAGGTATTGTTAACTAATAATATATCATTATTCACAATAGTTAATTACCTTTGTATTTCCCTTCAATGCCCTTCAATTCGATATAACTTATGCTACA
Source organism: Nymphalis c-album (assembly GCA_963151315.1). Classification (NCBI taxonomy): domain Eukaryota; kingdom Metazoa; phylum Arthropoda; class Insecta; order Lepidoptera; family Nymphalidae; genus Nymphalis; species Nymphalis c-album. Next base: position 4,141,882 of record OY720590.1, on the reverse strand, counting down.
GGTATGGGATCTGTTGCAAGCAGTGGGGGGCGCAGTAGTCCACTTGGCTTCAGCGAGAGGCTTTCAATGGCATCTGGGTCCATTGGATCAGGTGGTGATGCTGCATCTCTTTCTCCTCAGCAGCTTGGAGTAATGGGTAAGTCAGATTTTTAACTTTTAGTACTAGTCCATCTTAGGTATAAAAAAGATTATATACTGTTTTATGATAGAAACATAACTAATTTGTTTTTTATAAAATTTAAAGATAATGGTAAATTTAAAGCCAATCTATAAAAATAATTCTAATACTGTATGTACTTAAAATTTTGCAGCGCCATCTAATGGCGAATAGCGAAACTTCAAAGTATTTTTTCTTATTGTAGTTTCAAATAAATCTAAGAGATGACACTCTAATACATATTTTTAAAATAAATTCATTGCTATTTGCTCATTTTGCCATTGAATTTATATATTTAAGATATATTTTTAAAGGAATAAATGTGACAAACATTAGTATATTACTTTATTATAATTAAAAATATTAAATTTTATAACACAGATAGAATTATTAAATCATAAATGGCAATGATAAAAAATACTAGTGCTAACATGGAGCTAACCTACCTAACTTTCTAAAAAAAAAAATATTATTAGCTAGTATGGTTTGGCATATAATTTATAGTTTTATACCTTTTACCGACATGATTACATCGCTATATCAAGTATTGAGAGATTAGCAATTAATTGAAATCTTACCTTGAGACGTTGTTTAAAGTCTGGTATCGTGAGACTGATTGACGTATTTATTAAGCATTTGCATCAACGTTTGAATTATAAAAATTCATAATTACAATTTGTAGGTATATATTTGTTCATATATTAATAAAATTGATAGCATGCAGGTACCATCCAACACCCAACTTTATAACCATGATAATAATTTTGATCTTATCCAAAATGTCCTTTAAACTTTATTTAGTATATATAAAAAAAACATTCCTAGACATAAGTTGCGAATTTTAATTACTGTTAAACGTTAGGTATTTTAATAATATTAATTAAATGTTTATTCAAATACAACATAACCTTTAAATTATTCGCAATCAATACCACTGAAGGCCAGTAAGATCGTATAATTCGCATAACTTACATGCGGCTCGTTGGTCTAGGGGTATGATTCTCGCTTTGGGTGCGAGAGGTCCCGGGTTCAAATCCCGGACGAGCCCGTCATTTTATTTTTATCGTCAATGTGTTACTTAATACCTTTTAATGTTTCCTTACTTCTTTTTTTCATAATTATAGTTTCGAAAACTCTTAAAATACATTTTATCTCTACATTTCGTTAGAAGTGTGTTAATGTTTAAGTGAACTGCGTACAAAATATAACGTAGTTACCGACTATTTATGATGTATTTTGAAGAAATTTATCATTATATTGTTGCTGATTATTTCTTAAATTTCATATAATTATTTAAATATGTACCTAACCGTTATATTTACGATTTCGAAGACGGCAACAGTCTGGAGAGGTAAATTTATATTGAAACATATAATAAAATAATTGTTTCAATAACATTATTTCCCGCATTGTAACTGTCCATTTTATTCCCATCAACGCAACAAAGACTAAAATTCTTATATTTTTAGTTATATTTAGCAAAACTGTTTAATAACAAGATAGCAAATACCTATATGTATAGTATATACTTCATTTTATTTTATATACTTTTGCCCAGAGCAAGAGGTGATCTATCAGTGTTATTAATTAATTTTTTTTTTTTATTATTGGAGCAAGTATTATATAATTATGAAATCTTCTATTATCAAGTTTGAGTGTTATATTTGGCTGATCTTGCTACAAGTTCGATTAGAGTTTTTTCTGATTGTGTATTTTTTATATAAATATTAACATTGTTTTCATTTACCTTTAACCGTTAACGTCAATCAATGTGTGTGTGATCCAAATTTAACGCGGATGAAACAGTGGACACAGCTAGTTATCTAAACTACATAAAAGTAAGACAGACAACGATCCTAATTATTTTATTTCTACAAGTGACATACTTTTATTTACAAACAAAGACCTTTTTATGTAGCTTCTACGAATTAGTTAGTTGCGAACCAATATCAATAAGTCTACTGAGAGAGCCCTGGGACATCATGGCTCTGTTTTAACTTCATGACACGTTCGACCTACTGACAATTGTTGGACATAATTGCATACTTTAATAAAGGTTGATTAAATATAAAATTTTATATCGTAAATCTTTGAAAAAAATATAATATGTTGTTGTACTTAAGTTAACTGACATGGTTGTAAATCGTAACTACAATGAAGTTCTTGAAGACTGAACTACGTTAAATTTCAAAGATTAGAATACTAAGCACATAGGAATGTATTTTTTTAATTTTTGTTTGCAAAATATTTCACAAATATAAATGAAAATAATAAAAAGCGTTTCTTACTCCGTAGATAGGTAGGTACTTGTAACGAAATTAGAATTGCTAACAATATTACCTTTTTGGTTTCTCTGTAGCCGAGTAATAAATACCGAGACGTCTGGCAAGAGATAATATATCTCTTAAAGTTCTTTTCACGTTTTCGTTCCACTTACAAAGTGAGATGGGCTTGCGTCTATGAGATTACATATAACAAAAATTAAAACTTATGGTACATGTGCGATCAGACCGCGATGAGCTAATTTAAGAGAGTTGAAATGGTAAGTTTAAAAAAAAAATAACTGAGTGCAATACATATACTGTTTTAAATATATTTTTATTATTTCAACAAGTCCTTTCGTAAATTTGATTTTGTTTTCAAACTTATCTATTTTTGCATTTAAAATGGAACTACTTCCTTATAAATAACCTATAGTAGATGACCTAGCTTAATGTAATTCGATTCGATTATATGATTATAATATAAAAACAATTTAACTATCGGACAGTAGAAAAGTTTCAAAAGATTGAAGATCTCTTATAAATAATCAATTATTTTTAACATTATGTAATATTTGATACTGATATCTTTAGTCGAAATATTTATTCAAGCTATCTACATAAAATACATTGAAATTATGAACTCGACTATTTTCTGATGAAGAAATCAAACCTTTATTGCTTACTACACAGTAGAGACGATTTTTGTGTGTAACTTTTCTTTCTTGTATAGGTATTCGGTACGTGCCATCTGGTGATCCTAAGACAGAATCATAGATAAGGCATGATTTCACTTAAACAAATTGATATAAAATAATTATTATCGCTACCTAGTTGTAATATAATCGCTTGACTTTTTTATTTCACTAATAAAGTTAATTTAATGAGAAAATTTGATTTTTTGTTAAATATTAACGCTTAACGTTTGTCGATGCTCATCAAATTGGACCTAAAAGTTGATTATTTATTATTATAGCGTTTCTTAAAATTCACAATTTAAATTAAACTTAAAAAAAATAACTACAATATAATTTATTTGACCGATTTTCCCGACCACATAAACACGTATGACAGAAAAAGCAAGCGATATTTAAAATTATTTAGTTAATTTGTTACTTTATTATAAAATGTCTATAGTATTAATTTGTTCTGCCATATTAATGGTTCTCGAAACGTGCTGCTGTGTTCGCATCGTACTTGCACTACTGTACAATAGATGGGGCTATAGTTTCGATGACACTCTCTTTTCTTGTTTTAAATATATGTATAAGTACAGTATGTACCTATGTGTTGTCGTCGTTGTTTTTCTGTTAATATTTAAAAAGCTTTAAAATAAAAAACAAGACATGTAAAAAAAAGTATTACATATTATATTTTATTACTATAGCAAAGCGAGTTGTCGAATATGATCAACATTTTCGACGTCTCTTTAAGTGGCTCGTTGGTCTAGGGGTATGATTTTCGCTTAGGGTGCGAGAGGTCCCGGGTTCAAATCCCGGACGAGCCCAAATTACATTTTAGATTTTTCTTTTTTTTTTAAGCTGTAGAAGGTACATATTTATTTAGTTGTTTTTTAATATAATTTTTATACAAAGGAAACAATTTAAAAATATTATATTTGAAATCTTCGATTTAATCTGCGAGTGATGACTTACTATACATATACATATTAAACTTACTGTTAAAAACTAATAAAGTTTACACTACCGTTCATTTGAAGTTACAGTGCAGAGTTACTGATTTCTTTGACGGCAAGACTTTAGTAAAAAGACGAGAAACACTAAGCTTTACGAGCCCTTTCTCTCCGATCGTTTCCCCCGGCAGGTTGGGAATAATTAAAGAGCCTCCAGCCCTAGCTGTGCGCTAGCCCTAGCTCAAATGTCTCCACAAAGGGAGCTGAATGCGCCGCGGGTGAAAAGGATTGCCCGCTATTTACACAGCGCTTTCCTTGCACGAATTCACATCTTGGAAAATTTTAAATCCTCGTAAAGTGACACGGAAATTTCGAGGCGGCTTCGTGATTAAAAATGTACCTCGCAAACATTTACGTTTTGAATTGATGTTTGTATTTTGTCATATATATACATACTATGTATTATTCATATGTATTTTTATATTATACTTTGATTAAAATATTAGTAACATGTAGTTATAAATTGTAGTCGCTTATTTTCTGTTAATTCTTTTCAGCAGACATCATTTTAGTTTCAGTTTATAGTCGCGTCAACTCTTGCTGATTTTTTTTCAAGTTACATAAATTTCATTTAGATTTTATAATTTTTCATTTAAATTATAAATACCATAATATATCATTAACTTGCTTGCAATTTCGTGCCTCTGTCGGGGGTTAGCACTATGTATAAACTGAATTGTAAAATATTTAGCAGACTTATACGGCATGTTTGTCGCCCCTCCCCTATTAGGTTTTTGCTGGTAGGTTAGTTCCCCGCCACCATACGCCTGTTTGAGGCGCTAACTTGCTCGATTTCACTAACTTGAGTCATTTCTTGTGATACCTACGGGTTGAGATGGTTTTGGACTTAGGGTTTTTTCTAATAGGGTTTATTCTATTCAGCCGGTATCAGACAGCTTAAAAACTGAGTAAGTATATGATATAATGATTAATGTGGTCGTTCTTCTAAAAAATAATATTATCATGGTCTAGATATATACACAAATGTGTCTATAAAATATAACAAAGTTTCAGAGAACAATAGAGATAGTAAACATTTTTCAACTCACCCGTCTGACACCTGGCGACAGATATAAATAACCCCTCGAGACGATACATTTGCTATAGCGAATCTCATTACTGCGAGTGCACTGTTTGCAGGGTACATTTAATTCTAATATCGGCTGCTTTTAACCGACTACGCTTGACGCTCGTATGGATAGAGGAAAACAATTATGATATAGGTAGATTAATTAAATTACAATCGGCTTGTGTCTGTATATATATCTATAGATAAATAAAGTTGAATAGTTTGTTTCTTTATCGCTCGTCTGTGGATCGACAGAAGTATTATTTGAAAAAAAATGCGTTATGCCATTGTTAGTCCATGGCCTATAGGGACATGTCCCTTGTGCCTGAAGTTACTGGCTCCCTCGAACTTAAAGATAAATACAATAGCAGTATTTAGGTATTGCTGTTTGGTAGTAGAATAGTATGTGATTAGCGATTGGTGCCTACACAGGTAGGCTTACCACCATGTAGAAGAGATGATATCAAAATGTTCTTACTGTTGAAATGTACAGCACACGTACAGCATCCGGGTTCGTCGTCTCTCGGGTCGCATAGCGAATACATAATTATGCTGAAATGTACTCTTCTCGTAATTGTAATGTATATGCGGTACGTAGTGTGTTCGTTAGTTCAGGCTATTTTTTAAATACCAAACTAATAGTGGTAACCTACGTCGTTGGTCATCACAAACAGCAGTGGTCTACTATGATTGTATAGTTAATTTATATTAATGTGTGAGTTAGATTTGACATAATAGACTAACATTTACATGCTGTTATTAACTTATACATTATATTACTTCTACAGCTTACATCATCTTGCCTTGGAATTTCTCGGGAATTTAAATTGACCGATCCGTTACTCTTTAATTAAAAATACTGACCAATAATTAATTTTTTAATAATGTTTTATTGAAATAGATTCGCAAAAAATGTGCTTAATTTTAAATGCATATCTGCTAACGCCAAAAATAGATAAGCTGTAATGTTTAATGTAAAACTACAAGTAATATCTAGTTTCCAATAGTATTATGTGGAAAAAGACGAGTGTCGGAAGTTGTTATAGTTGTATCCGAATTTTAATCGTAATATAATTTTCATTGTTTGCGGTTTAATTTCGATCTTTATGGATGTCTTTGTGTGTTTGTGTCTATGTTCGTAAAATTAAATACGCCTCTTGCATATTGAGGACAAATTGTGGTATCGATTTCAATGCAATTTCATCCGACGACGCGTAATTGCGTAATAGTTTTTGAAAAAATGTTATGCTTAATCTGTCTTTGAGGTTTATATTGGATGTTGATAGTGAGCACACAATCGCATACAGAACATTTTTGCCAAATATTAAACCCAAAAATTAATAGCATGTAAAGATAATTGGAGCCCTTTTAATATAAATATGACGACGGAATCTACTGCTAGAATAATGTTGTATGGTTGTTTTTATGACCTTTATTTGTATGGACGAATTAGACTGTAGTGAAATGATTTATTTTATAGCTCACTGCCGACCGTGGAACGTTTGAGAGGCACCCAACTTTACGCTTGTAAATGTCAGTGCCATGAACTTTAGATGGACGCTGGCATTATTTCAGTCGCAATATACGAATATAAACCGTATAATTTTCCAGAGACGTGCACTCAAGGGTGTCTTAAAATAATTCTATTTAAGTATTTGATGATCAAAAGACGGATCATAAAAGTAACATACCGTAAATACCTCACTGCTGGGCGAAGGCCTATCCTGGTGAGAAGAGCATTTGTAGATCATTCCATCGTGATCATATTGTGGTTATATAAACGTATAAAGCAATAAATAATTACTTAATAGGCGAGCATTATATGAATTATAGATATACATATAAATTACAGATATACTAGTCATGTGAAAAAAGCGGGAGTTACTTGACCGAATTTGTACCTGCAAGTTCCACTTACCACTTATCCACTCTCCCATCTCGGCTCAGAACTCAGTTTCTTCAATATATATTGCCTAATGTCTAGCTTTCACGATTGAGTTATAAACTTCATACCTATATCCTTACTTTATAACGTATGAGATCTTTACCCAAGAGGCTAATTCGACTAACATAATTGTCACCCTATTCTACTAATACAACGATCCAATTTACAACAATTAAACTTGACTGACATGGTTTTTTGGCTTTTGTATATGGTAACTCCATTCCGATTCGATTTAATGAGTAATAGTCGAAGCTGGATCGGAATCGAATCGAGAAAGTTATTAATGGTAACATTAATGGAATTAGTCTCCAATTGTTGGTATTTTTTATATCATTGAAAATACTTAGTAATAACACGTAATGTAACATTGAGTCGGTTTAACAGCTCCCATGTAATTTTAGATAAGGAAAGAAAATATTCTGAAGCTTAGTATTTCAATATAATATGCGATGTAACCCGCCCTCGTAGTTGAAACGCGTCGAAATGACCTGTTAGGGATGTTCGGAAATAAGTATATGTTTCGGGGCTGCAATATTCATTTTTCATTGTATCCATATTACGTAGTAGAGGGTCTTTTGTTCTTTTGAACATCAAGCTTGATTTATTGGGCGATCCTAAAAGTTATAAGCCGTTGGGAAAGAAACGCCATGAGCAAAAACTATTAAATTAGGTAGGTACCAAAAATTCCTACAGCATGTTCCTCACTACTTTACTTTTATAATTTGCATAATTCTTGTTTTTTAAACAGTTGGTATATTTAGAGATAGGTTAGTAAAATCACATTTTCTGTGTAATCATTTATTTTACTTCGTGTGACAAAGTTTTGAATATTTTATGACTTGATTAGTATGGCAATGCTTGACAATTTGTTTTTAAGCTAAAATCTACAGAAACTAAATTATAATAATGCATAATGTTAATGATATTTAACAAGTTGTTATGCGTCTGCTTTTCTTTATATATACATTATTTACTCCCTATTATTTCTTTATATTCGATAAAAATAAACAAAATATAGTAATGGGATATGCAGGATTGCTGAAATTGAATCCTGTAGACTCTACAGTATAGAGTTATAGTCGAATCCCATCGCAGTACTCGTGGCGTGTCAGTGACACGGTGTCACCGTAAGTCGATTTTTTTTTAAATTTCAAAGTGGTATACGAATTGCACGTTACAGACTGCAAACAGATTTTGGGGTGTATTGGCGTGACAAAGCAAAAGTTACAGAATTATTATGTTGCGCAAGATCACTTCGTGTATTGTATCAAAGAAACCATAAAATATTCAACCTTTTTATTTATGGATATAATATATTTTTAGTTATATTTTATGACTGTACTTTTTCACGATGAGTATTACTTTATGCGTCTACACAATAAAATACAATGTTGAAAATTATTCAATTTGAATATTCATTTCAACATTGATTTAAGTTGATAAATTTTATTACTTGCGCTAGAAGTCATTCAAGATTAACTTGTCGGGACCTAAATAAGTTTTATGAATAAAATTATAATAAAAAATGGAATTTTACGATTTTTGCTATATTTATATTTTATATTACTTAGGTAATTGATTTTTACGATTACGTTTTGATAAAAATTTATGAATTAAAGTAACGTTATTGTTATTATCTATGTTTTTATTTTGTTTTTTGTTGAACACGTTTGTCACGTTGAATGACATGTGGGTCCGGTTTATATGTTGACATAAAGTTAGCGTTATAGGGTTCCAAAATTTACTATCCACGATCGTCATACTAGTAGTCAACCGATCGACATGAAATTTGACATACACCTTATCCTTGATTTTTTATAGGTAGGCGGACGAGCATATGGGTCACCTGATGGTATGTGATAAATAACGCCCATAGACATAGGCATTGTATGAGATGTTAACCATCGCTTACATCGCCAATGCGCCACCAAGATCTCATGTCCCTAACACCTGACCCCTACAAACATATGAGGGCGAAGCCGCGGCTGGAAACTATTTATAATACGATATTATTAGGCATTCAAGAGAAAGTATTTTTAAAGTGTAAACAACTATCCTATTATTTTATTTTTAATACGCTATTTATAAAAGACCGTTGTTCAAAATGAGGTCAATTGGACATGCTGTCGATTGAAGTCGGAATGCTCGTGGCTGCTTGCTAATCAAATACATCTTCTTTTTCTTTTATTGCTCAAATGAGGTCTACTATCGGTTAATATTGCTTCTATTATTATCATTACATTTTACTTTTTTTATTTTCTTACGTGTTAAGGTGTAATGTATTTTTTTATTAATCTTGCCTGCTTACTAAAGATTATTACATACCTACCTATAAATTTTGTAATTAATATAAATCATGCAAAAAGAATATAAGTTCATTTAGTTCAGTTTCTAATACTATTGTTTCATAATAGATTCTGGATGTAATAATAACCAGTTGATCTTATTTCGGCCCTTGTGGATTGACAACGGCTGGCTCCATGCATGCCCATCTTGATGAGGACACCCACTCACCAATTATTTTAATTTCAATTAGTATAGCACTTGTATTTTGTTCCGGTTTGAAGGGTAAAGTAAAGTAACAGCCTGTGAATGTCCCACTGCTGGGCTAAGGCCTCTTCTCCTCTTTGTGAGGAGAAGGTTTTGGAGCTTATTCCACCACGCTGCTCCAATGCGGGTCGGTGGAATACACATGTGACAGAATTTCAGTGAAATTTGACACATGCAGGTTTCCTCACGATGTTTTCCTTCACCGTAAAGCACGAGATGAATTATAATCACAAATTAAGCACATGAAATTCAGCGGTGCTTGCCCGGGTTTGAACCCACGATCATCGGTTAAGATTCACGCGGTCTCACCACTGGGCCATCTCGGCTTAAAGGGTGAACATCTTAAATTTCATTCTTGTCCGCGCATCCAAGGAAAAATGTCAAAATAGTCAGCTTTAAGTATATTTTGTGTCAAATTCTTTTAATTCATATACATTAAGTAAAGTAACTAAAAGTTTGACTCCGGATTTAGTACCTCTACAAGTGCTAGTTTTTTTAAAATGATTATAAATCACATCGTTTGTGTAATAAGGTACTAATAAGGATTTCGTAAATAATAATACAAATCTTCATAATTACACTTTAATGATTGAAAACAAAACTTACATAGAACATCACAATTATGCTTCGCAAACAATCTTGATGTTAAAGATTCATGAATATATTATAATTTCCACAACGAGGACCTATGAAGCAAATAATTAAATACGTTTCATAAAACAGATTTATTTATATAGGTATGGCGAATACTTGAAAAATTTTATACCGAGTTTAACACGATTATGTGAAATGTTATGTTTTGAAATACAGACTAAAGAGTCACTGATACATATTTGCATGCAATCATGTGGAACAAGCTTACGCATCTGACAACTCTATATATTTGGAATAATACATTTCAATGATAATTTGTAATACATACTTCTAAATCTTACTCGATAATGTTACACTAGGTGGGATATTGATCTTTACAAATAACGTTAATAATGAGATTCGGGTTTTGATACTAAATATAAATCACATAACAATATTTGTTTTATAATTCTATGGACACGTGATTTCGTTTTGATGACACTACAATATAATATACGAAATGTTACATAACTTTAGAGCGCGTACATACATAATAGTATTGATAAATGTAAGGGCAGATGCGCACTTGTAACTTCATTTAGATAATTAGTGCGCATACACTCGACATTTGTCCATATAAAAATATTTATTCTTTTTTACTTTCACGATACACAGCTAAGCAACATAAGACTTATATTAATTTTAATTCGCTAATTGGTGTACGTTTCTGATGAATCGCTCAACGGGAAGCTACTGTTTCATAAACGATTACTCTTAAAATTATATTTAGACTTTTAAAGAAATTTAACTTTGGTAATAACAAAGTTATAGTTAGATCTAAATATTTCTCAATAATACATGTACGGAACTTAAATTAATAATTAATTTTCTCATTAACCTAAAACAAATAAATTAAACATCTATCGCTAAAAGCTTTTAAAAATACAAATAATATCTTTCATTCTGGATTTTAAAACTCTTGCCTTATAATAACTAAAAATAACAAACAAGATAAAAATTAAAAGAGGTAATGAAGAGATATGTTATCGATTTAATACAATGGGCCTTAATATTTCCGTTGGAATTATTAGTCGTACGATGTTTGAACAGTAAAAAATATAGTAAGAAATACATATAAACATATAACGAGGTCTATATAAGGACGTTACATGACATATTAAGCTAAGCAAGTTATGATAATTGATGAATTATAAAAAAATATGCGTAGATAACTTATAAGGTACATTATACACTTGCTTCGAAGAAAAAACTATTATAATGATCATATCTTTAAATTAATATATATTACATATAAGTGTTATCAAATAATTGGAATTGTTTGCGTTTTTAATTGGCATATTTTAATACAACGGATTACGAATTCTGTGGATTGGTAACAGTGCTGTATATACCTATTCCAATCAACAAACCTAATCAATTTATCGCTCGCAATGAAGATATTTGTCGTCGCTCTGCGACTTTCATATTCTTAACTATTTACAAAATCTATATACAATAAGATGTTATAGGTCTTCAATTTATACAATTGGAATGAAAATATTTAACAGGAATGTCTTGTAAACAAAAACGTTCTTTATTTACAAAATGTACCGAGATAGAGTAGCCTAATCTCGGACCATAAACAACTGCGTAAAGCTTAGTTGCCGCATATATAATAACGTCAAGCAACTATAATGTCAATGATATAATCTTTTTATTTACAAGGAAAGCTATTTGTGGCAATAATTTATAGCAAAAGAGCGAATAAAGATACGAACAATGTTAAGACAATGATCCTGTCGCTGCTGGCACCGTTGGGATTGCTACCGAGACCTCCGACCACGGAGCGATTGATGTCTTCCTTCACAGGTGGCGCTTTTACCATATCCTCGCCGCTGTCACCTAATATATCGTTACTATCCATTATCATTCCGACATCGTTTCCCTCGACCGATGGTGGTAGAGGTACCGGTGCTTGAGTGGTAGTCGTAGTGGTCGTGGTGGTAGTGGTAGTGGTGGTCGTCGTTGTGGGAACGAGTGTATTATTAACCGTATAGTAAATTTCACCGTAAATTGCTTCTACTTCGACCGTGTTCTCGATTCGCTCTCCTCTCATTTGTCTCGATCGCGCATTGTTATCTTTGTAGTATGTTACCAATTTCGCCGTATAGAGCACGTCACGATCTGTATTATTACCTCTGAACGTAACATTGCAAGCTGTTCCTGGTTCAAGGTATTTTTCCAATTTGTACAGTTCTTTTCTTTCTTCTGAAAATGGATTAGCCCATTCTATTTGTTGTAATAAAGTACCGTCGCTCATTTCTATGGTTGTATTTAACCCAATCGCAATACCATGACCATGTCCCCAGGACAAAGTGTAGTTATATTTGTATTCAATTTCTGTTGTGACTGTGGCACCGGCATCACCGTCGTTTCTCAAAATTCGTTCCTCGTACACTTGAGGATCAGTCTGTCTTTCGTGCTGCGTTTCCAAATCCAACTCGACATTTTCCAATTTGTAACTCAATGGTTCGATTTCTACTAAAATTTCTCCACTGTTTTCTTCTAATTCTTTATTATTTTCATCGAAGGTAAACAAAAATCCTACAGTACTTTCATAAATGATTCTTCCAATGTTATGTGAAAAACCACCCTCCGCTTTCATTCGTCCTATAAAAACAGAATCACCAGAAGAATCCCCAACAACCGCGCCGCTTGGTTTTGAGTTAAATTTGTTCCACGGTTTCCACATGATTAAAGAGGCATTCTCAATATTTTCCAATACTTCAAATACGTTATAACTTTTGGTTCCTGATACGGCACATGAAGTGTAGTCCGGTCTAAGTTGTCCCAGAAGCATATCACCTTCATGTCGAGTTCTGCACACATATATGGGACCTAGAAAGAAATTACTATTAATAGCTGCTAGATTAAACATTTCTCAACGATACGTACGTATAATTTTTTTTTCTTACCTTGTTGAGACTCGGCTCCTGCGACGTAATATTCCATAGCTTCTTTTTTCAAATTAACCCATTTCAGAGTACTGGAGGTGGTGACTTGTTTAAGTCTAGCATTAAAGAGACCTACAGCATCAGCCAGTGTCCCCACTGCGAACGTGGCTGTCAGTAGCACCACCCACCAGCCACTCCCGCAATTTTTCGTCTTCTTCATTGTCGGCTTCTGTAAACAAATGTTACTTTAAAATTTATGCTTTAAAATGTATGTTAAATATGACTACATATTCAGGTTAAGCTTCAACGCCGTTTTGTTTTACATTGGAATAAATTTTAAGCAATGCAGATAGGTCTCTTGGCTTAATGCCAAGGTGAACTTCGGTCCAATAACTTGGTCTACTATATTATTTTTCAGTAATAAAATGTAACATAAATAATTTTTAATCGCTACATTACAACAGCCTTGTATATTAAGCGCTTATTTTTAATAGATTTTCAATGATTAGATATTCATAGCCAAACGAATTATTTTTTAAAATATTCTTTAGTATTCAAATAAACGTTTAAATCAAGGGGGCTTCCCCTTTCAATGCAATTTCAGTTGTAATTACGTGTTCTTTTTGTCTCTTATACTTCGTACTCAATTCTCAAGATCGCTCTTAACATAAATTATTAACATAATATTTTTGAGGTATTTCATTTTCACCTTTAAACTCAGGTGTATGTATATTTTGCTGTCAGCATATAAAATTGAATAAAGATGAAGTTAAGTGCCAATGCGAAGGGTGAGCGGATGTAGGTTATAGTAAACAAGCTTGTGGTACGAACGCTTCGAAACTCAATTTTGGCGATAAAGTTATATAAGCAATATTGCTTTTACGTGAAGGGTCACACCGTTGACTATACGTTCAAATGAGACGCAGTATTGAAATATAAACAAAGTTTAGATTTTTATCTTTCTGCCAGCATTGATTTGACATCTGACAGCAACATGGCAACAGAGGCAAAGCCGATAATGTTTATCCTTTAATCCATTGGACTATACACTTTGAAAATTTATTTTTTATTGTTCCAGAACATACCAATATTAACATTTATTAATAAATTTACCTTAAATAGGATATTGTATGTAGGGTAAGGTATTCTAAGATTCGATTTGTTTAAGCTAACGCGTGAAGGAATCGTACAATTAATATAAAAATATATTTGTTTTGTTGCAAGTGGTTGCAGTACTTGTAACTTTAATATTTATGCATATATATTGTTTATTTTATGTTCCCTGAATATTTGTTTACCTATGTATTAGCAGAGTTAGACGCGTCACGCGTGGGGTGGACTCGATGGCGCCAAACAAATCGATCCAATGCAATGAACAAACGTCCGTTTTAAAGGTTACACTTTATATATTCGTAGAGGTAATATATATAACTTAGCTCAGCAAGTCAATAAAATCCGAAATATATTTTACAAAATAAAACCCCTACCCAACTACCGTCTCCTATCTACCCCATCGTACTGTATCTAGCGTAAATCAAGAGGGTAAGATTTATATAAACATAAATATCTTAGAGTTAATAGAATGGACTCGTCTACAGATTCTCAGTTAAAGAAAAATCGTTTTTTCGCTTTATATTTCGTATTGTTGTCGTCAAGCACGTTTCATATCATAAAGTAATTTATAAATATTTAACACACACACATGTTTTACATTTTAATATGTACTTACGAATAGTTACATGTTTTAGCGCACACATAGAAATGTATCTCATTTTGGAACCGGTTTATAATAAAAGCCTTTAATTTATTCTAAATAATTCTACAATTCAGGGTTACTTAGTTATATAATTTCAGATGTCGTTTTAAGGTAAAGGATTAAAGTAATCATGACTGACATTAATAGAACAGTCCAGAACTTTATTCACATAAACAATTTAATTTCATAAATATAAAAGTTAGTTGAACTATCTCCGTTTTCTGTTTTTCTTGCGTGATCACTAATTGAGCGCAAAATATTCTGCCATTGTCACCTTTTATAGAGATGACACGTCAAATTATAAAGTTTTTAATGACGAGTAGAAATTACTCAAAACAAGATTTTCGATTATAAACCATTTACAAAATATTCATTACAACTTAAAAATAAACCAATAAAATCACAGATAACATAATAAATCTTAATAACTAATAATTCATAGTTGGTTCGTACCCAATGGATTTAATTCAATTAATAAGTTCAATTGAGGATTGACACGGGCTATTTACTCCGACACAAATCCTAACGCTCTGTCCATTTGTTATTTAATTAAGTATTGATATATTGCTGATGTGTCGGACATACAAGGCGAGACAAAAGCTTTAAAATAACAGAAACTCGTTTAAACAAACTACATACAGATAGTACACATATTTTAAGAGTTAATAAGTAGATTGTTTCTTTAGTGTAGGTAGCACGCCATATAAAAACCATAACGTAATGACAGAACTAAATATTGACCTTCAAATGTTCATGGTAAGAACTATTTTTGAACGTGACGTAATAGTTCGGTAATTGCTAAAAATAAAAAATATAACAATGTAAATACGAGATCAATGATAATAAAACACTTAGTTAAAGTTACGAAGTTTTAAATTTGATTTCACGTATGATAGATTTAAATTAATATTAAACACTTTTTAAGTAATATTTGTATTATAATATGGTTATACATACGTCATACATATTATATGTAAAAAGTAATGTAATGAGTTTGATTAAGATGTGACATACAAAGTTTATAATGATATAAGGAAGAAATATCTTTAATACCTAATCAATAAAATATTTTGAACCGATCTTATGCATATGTGTGTTTTCTATCATGTTACGCGACATTGGCAGAATATTTTACGCATTACTAGCGTAGATAAATGCTTGTACAAAAAAAAGAATATTAAAATCATAATCATGCGCTTGCCATCCCGTTTATTTGAGGTCAGCGCCATGGTTAACCGCATCGAAAGGAGTTTAATAGAACCTAACTAAAATAAAATAGCAATGTAATTAAGAACTTCATGTATGTATTTTTACTATGAGAAGTCAAGGAGAACACGAAAAATAACAAATTCGCCTATGATAACGAACATTGCGAATAAAATTATACATATAATATAATGTTCCCCTTTTGTTCAATTTGTAACACATATAATTTGACTGTACCTTGTCAAATAACATTTTATAAGAATGTGACCAATGCCAAAGGTTATCTATATCTTAGCATTTAAATATAATGTGATGCGTTGTGGTATTTACAGCGTAGGCGGGTTATGAGATACGAGTAGGAAATTAATTAATACTATTGAGACGCTAAAACTCTTATAGGCGCCATTGTTAGCGGTTAGGTCATCTTCGAGTCTATTTATTTTATATATTTCATTATTTTGTGTAATTAATCAGCTTGTCTGTTTGGTTGTTCACTCTTAATTAATTTTAAACAGCATTTCATAACCGAATGGTTTCTAGTTTGTTATGACCTACAAGGTACATAAAAAAACCCGGACGGTTCGCGAGTAAAAAATATATAAGTAGACATTTTCCATTCATTACTTACATCCCGGACGCAGTATGAATTGTAATCGAAATGTTTGAAAATTACATCAGCGTAACATATTTCTATGTAATTACTATTATTAAGTAGAAATTCATATCATTTCAGTGTATGTGTGTATTGTACGATGTTTTAAACGGATAATGTTTTTATATAGCTGACTGACGAAAAAAATCAATAATTGATTAATTTTCCGTAACAAATCGTTTCGCCTTGTCCTACATTTGGATAGATGAAATATATTATTTTGCTAATGTTGTCGTTATTACCTAAACGTTAATAAAAAAAATCAACGATTATTTCCGTTTAGATTACGTTCAGAAATTCCAATTTCCAAAACAATGTTCTTGAATCGTCTGCTTGTGTAACACCCGACGTGACGAGGGGAAACACCACTTCCAATAAAACAAGGAAATCTCTTGTTTGAGTCCTCCTCACTTGTTACGAACAATTGCCCGATCTACAGGCATATCTCTAGATATGCATATAAGATGTTGATAGAGCTACGCAGATGCTTTAATCTTTACGAATATATAAAGCTGAAGAGTTTGTTTGTTTGATCCGGCTAATCTCAGGAACTACTGGTTCGAATTTAAAAAAGATTTTTGTGTTGGATAGTCCTTTTATCGAGGAAGGTTCTAGGCTTATTGTTATTTATTATATATTTATTAATTATACGCGGGTGAAACCGCATAGCTAGTACCTACTTATATTATACATATAAGGTGAATTTTCGATGTCACAAAAAATTGTTTACTTTAAATGGGTACACAAATAATTGGTTTATTTCACTGATTATGCAAAAAAAAGATACCGATATAGGATATTTACCGCTAAAATTACTTATTATTTTAATTACCACTAGAGTTATTTTTTAAAAATAGATATAATTTCATACAGACATAACCACAACTAACTGTTAGTAATGTTATAAAAACGATTATGTGCTAATTAGTTTGCAACGCAGTTTTATATTACACGCAGGTAAACTATAAATTATTATCTTCTTTTGTATTATAGGTATAGGTAATTGCTGTTATTACGATATAAATGAAACTATGTACATATTTTAACAACTTGAACATCCTCAATTCCATGCTTTGAGCTATTATAATTTGAAAAAGTGACTACTAATTTGTAACCTTAAAAAAAAACCGAAAAAGAACAAAACAAGAAACAAAATTGGGAACCAATGGCACGAACACAAAAATATGAGGAGACGAATAATAAAAATATCTAATATATTCACGACGATATTATTTAAGAAATCTTAGTAATATTTACTACTTATTATAAGTGATCATTTATTAATCTTATATTCCAACTAATATTTTTCTACTGTGGTATTATTATAGAGATGACATCATTGTGTACTATACACATTCTAGTCAATAATGTAACTCTTATAGTAAACATTATTACACCGGTACGTGGTCAGCTGGAGGTCGTTTGTATTTACGACAATTTAAATATAATATAGCCCATAAAACTTACGCACGTTCGTATATTTCAATGTCAATGCCATTTGTCAATTGATGCATATTACAATAATGCAAATGACAACATTTAAAGTCAAAAATGGAAGAATCTGAATATAATTTAAATACTAAATTTGATTTAAAAATCGAAATGTATTTCCTCTAGCTTCGTCAAGTTTAAGAAGGTCGAGATTTTATATTTACTTATTTATTTATAATTAAGTTAAACTTGAGAAACGTTAACTAATCTCAAATACCTTTGTGTGAAGTGAGTAGTGAAGTACGTATTATTATGAAAGCTCTCAAAGAACAAACGGTGTTATAATGACAGATGGCTGTGATTTATGTACCGCGAGTCGCTTGACACTGTGATACTCAGGCTACATAGTCCGTATTGTTATATTGTATACCATTTATCAAAACTGTGTACAATCACAAACAAATGATTAAAAATAAACTAAAAATACAGAAACATACCCAGAGTTGTAAATATCAATATGTATATATATACTTAAATAGCCTATTGTATTACTTGGTAGTAGGGCTTTATGCAAACCTGTCTGGGTGGGTACAGTCCATTTATTACATATTTTACCACCATTGTTATTCAATGTTAATTATATAATGCAATTTAATGTTATGTATTTTTATTTGAAGAATTTAAAATATTTTTATGTATACATATATTTTAGTCCCCTTTCGCATAGCCGCACGCATGTGAAAAACGACCCTTCTCGAAAGTGGACTGCTTGCACAGTAATCGCATTATTTGTGTGGAAGCAATCAATAAAGTACAGGATTAGTGACGCCCGTTTAATACGGAATAGGCTTAGGTGCACCACATTGCTTACGTTATCATAATCCTTGCTAATACTTTATAATGTCTTTAAATTAAATATTGGATGTTTCTTAGACTGTTGGTTTTAAAAATATCATAATAGTTTTGTCTTACATTTAATCTTTTTGAATGTTATAGTTAATTGAAAGCCTTACAAGTCGGTCCTTAGTCTCACCGTCGACTGAATACCTAGAAAGTAACTTATCTTTGTTCCTTTTGCAAAGAGAAACAGCACTAAGCTTTTACTCCTTTATTCCATTAACGTCAGCTCTACGGGAATTGAACTGGCTTAGGTATTAAACTAATTAAATTCTGCGCATAAAGTGTTAAATATTTTCGCTTAGACTTACCATTTTATTTATTTAATTTTAACGAAGAGAAATGACAATAATGATAAAATAACAATTTTTGAAACGCGTAAGAAGTTCTTTAGTTATAATAGAAGGAAATTTTTGTTTTTACTCACGTCACATCATGGCCAATTATCATATTCATGCTTATTTATTATCACTTTAATGTTTGCTTTGAGGGTAGAAGAGTGGCTTGTTGAATTACCACTGCGAGGTGTGACGTCTATGTAAATACTTAGGTGTTAAGTATTTTGTTATTACTTTATCCAAGTACGTGTTTAATAACATTGGGTATATTATTAAATACGTACTCTACTATCTCTCCCAGAAAAGTCGTAACTCAATAAGATTGATCTGTCGAAATTTCACGCGATTTGTTCAAGAACAATGCCGCTGCTATTAATGATTTAGAACTTCGTCCGTCGGTACAGTTAGGCAATCATGGCACTAATGGTTTTGTTATCAGGTCACATCTCACATACTTTCCTATACAATTACTTAATTAACTCACCGGGATAGCAATAATGGGGTATAATATGAGCGTTGTCGACCTTAATTTCTTTAGTTAGTTGAAAAGGTCTTATGTTACTAAGGTGTTGTTGATGGATTTATTGTTTTAATATTCATATTATATATATAGTCATATCAAATGACTAACGAAAAATACGAATAATTTTCTAATATTACATAAATATGCTTTTATGACGTATGTCTTTTTGCACTTACAGTGCTTTTATGCCTCGTGTTTGTAAATACAGAGGCTCGCTCATCTTAAACTGGTTAGAATAACCGTTGTGTTTATACTGACACTTTATCTATTGAATATCATAACTGTTACGTTTAAATGTCGCTAAAATGTTCACTCATTAAATAAAATATCGATTGCTTTGGAGCCTTCACAAGATGCTGTATGTAGTTTAATTGAACGTCATACCGTACGTTGATCCGCTAGTTGCACTCGAAGAGAAGTCAACTATAGACTATAATTTAACTTGTGACAAGTGACAATACACTGTGCCAATCTGCCGGCGACTTTTTGCGGCAGTGTAAATTGCTCTCCCGTGCGGCGCCGCCTACTGGCTAACTGTCAATAAATCATTCCCTATATTGTTCTCTTTATTATTGTTTGTGTCTGCCGTTGTACAATCGAATACATTTATTGTAGTAAAATTTCACACCCGCAAAAGATTTTATGCTACTTTTGTTCACACAATATTTTGCTTTTTTGAGAAAGTATAACGTTTCGAGTCAATTATAGATAAGTGGGTTACTTCGAAACGAATCGAGAACTTAAAAATTGTAAAAATTCGTATAAAGTATGAAAATAATATTATAAGTAAAGTATAAGAAATCAAAGCCAGCGTTGCAGTTATCTGGCGCCAATATGCCCCGCGTTAGTGACGTGTTCGGTACTCAGTGTTGCGGGTTGCTGCGCTTACGCACTGGCGCATGAACCAGCTGATAGCGTGGGAATAACACTATGCGCGAAGAGTCATTTCATATCCAGTCGAATGCTGTGCTTTATGCTCTAGTAACAGTATTTCGCAATGATGATGTTACTTTGTTACGTTATAACAATAATAGGTACTTGAAATGAGCTATGAATATTTTCAAACGAAGATAACAAAGCTTCAACCGTTTTAGAGTTGCCACGAAATGAGGTCACAATAATTGATTTTATTAAAGTGATCATTAAGATAAATATTAGAACGATCGTGTATTCGATGTTGTTTACAAACCTAACTGTTCTTTACACACAAACCGTAGATAGCTTAGGGTAACCACAACTGACTCATTCATAACAGTCATACTCGTATCAGTGTAAAGCTCTTAAAACAATAGGATGCGGGTTCGCCTCGCGCTGTCGACGTAACTCGCGCTCTAGACGTACTTGACAATACAATTAAATGATCGCTCAGCGTTAGCCAATTCAGACGTCCTCAACAACGTCGTATTAAAATTAAAACTATGCTATGTTAATATTTTCATACAAGAAATTATGCATTTACGTTATCGGCATCACTGTGTTAGATTTATCTATGAATGTTACAGACGCTAATAGCTGGTTAGTAACCGTAAGTGTTGTAGAGTTGCCGCTAGTCATCACGCAATGGTCTGCACGTGCCCTGAATAGCGATGTCAGTATCCAATACATTAATGGAGGCGCCACTAGTATCGAATTGCAACTCATCCATAAAGAAAGTTCCAGTATATATAGTGGTTTTTTAAATTCCTGATATGAGTTCACGTCGAGCAATATAATGCATTATCACTTGCAGTCGAGCTATCAACGACAATCAGCAGAGCCTGCGAAGCGTGACGGTGTCGGGAGATTTACAGGATAAAATAGTGCGTATTCAAACGAATACGTTTCCGTTTCGAAAGCGTGACAAAAAATTCACATTGTATGAATTTTATAATGGATTTAGGTTTATTACTATTGTCACTAGAATTGCCCTTAAGTGTCGACGACCGCAATTCAATATAGATAAATGGCGACGGCTCATTTAAAGGCAAAATTATGTGATAAATCAAGCTCGGACTAATTACATTTAGAGATAATAAATCTTGTATCATTATATCTGCTTTAATGGTCAAGCAACATTAGACTGCACATTGTAATTTAATGTTGGGAATTAATGGGAAAATGAACTTTAAATCCCTATATAGTGTAGTTTAATTACTAGGTCACACTTTATTCCTATAATCAAATCATTTATGTCCCGCTTATATTAATATTTAATTAATAATTTTATTTCAGACCAGCTATTTCACGCGTATAATTAATAAAAATACAACGAATAAAAATCAGCCTAGAACCTACCTCGACAAAAAGACTATACAACACAAAAATATTGTTTAAATTCGAACCAGTAATTCCTGAGATTAGTCGGATCAAACAAACGAACTCTTCAGCTTTATATATTAGTATAGTAGATCCTTTTTGTATCCCATAGATTAAACAATGTTATATCAAAAATTAACATGTCCACTTTCGAAACAGGCAATTAATTTTGACTCCCGCTGAGGCTATTTGTAGCAAATTAACGAGTAAAATAACGAGTCTATAATGATAACTGCGATATGTTAGCAAAGACCTATGAATTTCCGACACGACATCTTCCAGTACAATTGATGTGCCAACACTAGAATCGTGTATTGTATTTTTCATGTAACATTAATTAGTGTGGAAATCATAAAAAAGTCAGGCGGTATGAATTACATAATAAAAATGCACGTAAGGCGGATGCCGGAATGGAGGATGACAATCTGGCTCCCCACGATTTGCGACAACGAGCTGCAAGGTCGTCTGATTGTCGATAATAGTAGCACTTATGATACTGTCATGCTGACGACAGTCGACACGCTGGCCCAGTTATATAACACCATTTATTAAATATTTTTCTACATCATCACCTTGGAACAGCGATGCCCGATAAATTTTCCTAGCATGTGTGACCGCTTTGTTTTATTCCATTAGAAAAATACTATTTTTATAATATCATAATGATAGAAGTAAACAAAATCGTTAAAAACAACACAATGTCGATGTATTCGAGATTGCCACAAATCAGTGTGGCAAATAAATGTATGGTGTTACTCGCTACATTGATACGGTCACTATAATAGCTTGGAATTGAATGTCACTTAAACATAATACACAGAGTAAGTCTCTATATTACCTATATTATAATTTATAATTCACTGGTTCATTTAAGAATATCTTTTTTGCTGTTTTTGTTCCAATGAAGTCTATTAACATATCATACAAAATTCTAATAGTTAATATTTGCATAGAAGTATTTTTGACGTAAGAAATTCATATCAAGTGCATTCGTCAAATTGCGGCTTGTTTATTTCATCCTGTCTCTTAGCAGGATAACAGTGGGCACACGCTCCCGAACCAGTTGTGAAACGGACTATTTTTAGAGCAGTGATGACATCACTGAAGAATTCCATTGAATTTTTCAATTTGTCGTTTTTTGCACGCCGCGACTCGGTTCGATACGTCGATTTCCTATTCATTAGCATTCCATCAATGATTACTTTTTAAAAGTTTAAAATCGTTGGCACTATTCAATTCTAAATTTATACTTAGTTATTGATTTTTTATCTTAATAATAAGTAATAAGTTTATTTTGTTTCCAGAAATAAATATAGTTTTCTAACCGCCTTTAAAAAATGATGTGGTTTTACCATAGACACTGGCATTGCATGAAGTATATAATAAACCACTCCTAACACTGTCAATGCTACAACAACTCATGAAAACTAAGATGTTATGTCTCTTAGCCTACGCTTTTGATACCAAATAAAAAGGAATGTTAAATCATTCAGTAACAATAAATAATATCCTTCTGACCGATTTTCAATTAAGGTGGCCAAGTTCAAGAACCAAGCGACGACTGCAACGGATATACTTTGTCCACAAGTGTTTGCACAATCAAAAATGCACTCTCTATTCTTTCAAACTCTTATCCGATCCGAGATCGTGTATTCATCACATCACTAAACCACCGACGCAGTTAGTTAAACTCTTAATTTTTTAATCTTTTCAAACCATAATTTGTATTTTATCCGAAGTCTTACTACTATTCAAAATGTTCTTAATGATTACAAGTTGCACTTAAGCAGCATCCAATTAAGGTTCTAATTAGTAATGTAGTCTTGTCTATTTTAAACCTTGCAAATATATTGTCAATTAAGATAAACCTTTCTTTTTACATCAATTAAGCCGTTTTACATCCATCTGTCGTATCCTATCTGAAAGCTGCGGATGATATTCTATTAAAGCTGCGTTTGTGGTTAACCAAATGCAATGGAATTGAAACTGCATTTAGTTACCGCACAATTAATTTACCGCACCAACTGTAACCACATATTTTATTGTAAATGATAAAAAGGGTTTTGCTTATTAGGGTATAAAAACACAATTATAAAAATATTAAATAAATGGCGTAATAGTAAATAACTAAATGTATACAATTGTTACATGGGGTTTTCAAATGGGTTAAATTTACATTCATTTACGCAAAATTCCTTGCGGTTTCACATATAGATGTGTGGTTAAATCGTTATCTTTGGTTTAAGCGCGTCACATTGCACTGACTTGTGTGATAATGCAGCCGTTATGCAGCGGTGGGTTGGCCTTCGCCACGGCAACGGACCCATTGTGACTTGTTACAATGAACACTTAGAAATCAGATACCAGCGTCTTTGTATACCTACAATGTCTCAACTTCTCGAATAATTTAGTAAGTGTCTTAAACCTAGTTATTCATTTCCTGAAGCAAAGATGCGATGAACTTTATTCGTCGTTATGTGTTGATTCTAACTAATTAAGTAGAATTGATTTGCATAGTTTAACATATCCATCATCAAGATAAATAAAACATTAATTAGTCTTGGAGTCGGACTACACATTAGCAAATGTATTAATAAGATTTATCTTGCAGTGAATTGGAGCGGTCTCCGTTCCTTCAGTCTCGATAGTGTTGTTATTAGGTCGCATTTCAATTACATAGGATTTTTTATAGGCGCCGTTCTATTTTTCCAATCTTTTGTTTCCACTTACAAGTTGACGATAAGATTAATCAAATGTACCTACTCGTACAATTACGTTGACGGAGTTTTAAACCAGAATAGTAGACGGAACTGTTTTTTTATTAATGCTTAACGGAAGTGACGGAATACACTATATTTATTAAAAGAAATAAAGCTACTCATTTGATTTAAGCATGTTGCGAGCGATAGTCAAAACATTGTCCTGCAAAATCGTCCAATTAACCACAAAAGTGCATATAGATGTAGGGATTTCCAATGGGGGAAATCCGATCAAAACATACCACACACTCACAGGATTCAAATAACCGAAGGGACGCAATGTATTTCAGGCGAACCACTAAACGATTACATCGTTTGGGCAAACCTAGTGACGTATTTAGTCGTAGTACATCCCCTTGAATAATATATTAAACAGATCAAACATACATAGAAAAACAAACTGTAAATTTTATATTTCTTATGGTTAGGGAATTTTTCGAAGCTATATTGATATTTCGTGAATAAGGGACTGGCTGGCGATAGTTATTATAGACGTAAATTTTGTTCATAAAATATTCAGAATTCGATTCGAAACATAACATACGTCATCCAAGTTAAGATAAGGTCTCAACCGCCTCCGCCCTCCGAATCCCAAATTGCCTGGCGTAATCTGCCGGCCCTTTGTTCAATGGAGTTATTATTACGGGTCAATGATTTGAAAAGCTTGTGGAAATACTCGTATATTATATTGAAGATTTTTAATCTGCAATGCTTGCGATTGAACTCAATTTTTTGTTTATACATATTTCTTTTAAATTAATAAATACAGTTTTTTTAATTAAGTAAGGTTTTTATTTGTTAGTAGGATTCATGGGTGGATTCATAATACAATGTATCTCAACTTTTAACAAATTATAAATTATTATTTATGATCAACTCTGATACTAGACTATAAATGTATGTATACGTAGAAAACAGTGGGAACGTCAGCACGGATCGAAAACGGCGGGGGATGTAAACGACGTAGTTTCTTCAGTTGCCATGGAAACTCCCTGCACGTGGCTATTTATTTTATGCTCAGTGGCTACAAATTAGTGAAACATTTAAAGCTAATTCTTAGTCTACTCGGCTGTAATGCTGCATGAAATAAGAAAATGATAAATACTTCAAAAAAAATTATATAATATATAAATAATAAAAAAAAATTATATATGTTTCGATTAATAGCCGTCTCTTAAAAATGTTGGAGACAAACCCATTATTACGTCACTATTTTATACAGTACCTCTCGTCACGAGGGCTGGATTGTGCTCACACTCCCTGTTTTTAATTGCATTTTATTTATTCAAAATCTCAGTACCCTCTAACACTACCTAACCAGTCCGGAGGGTCGCTTTACTTGCTCATTAGTTTATCCTTGTGTCTCGACTAAATTCAATTAACTTTTAACTGGCCTTTAATGCACTTCGGAGTTTTTCCTATATTCGTATAATTTCGTAAAATTAAGACAAACATAATTTAAGAATATTATATATTCAATATACATATACATATTATGTTATTATTATGCCCCTTAATGTATGATAATTAATGGCGTCATTGTTCCCTTTTCTCCGTAGGAATTTATGTCAAGAGCAAACGTTAGCTTTCGCTGATGTCATACCTGCTGTGTAATAAAAACACCCCTCCTTGGCCCTGTAATCGATATCGGTACATTACGTATTTATTGCCAACAGGGTCCCGGAATTACTAGGCAAAATGTAAATGTGTCACAGTTCCCGATCTTTGAGCTCAGAGCATGTTTGATTTTATCTCGACGTCATTAGAGATCCTGTTAAGTATTAAATGAGCTCATTTTCAAAAGTTTCATCGTGTTCAAAGTATCAATAGAAACTAATGTGTACTAAATAAAAAAAAATTATTAAATCTAAACAAATAAACGTTTCATCACTATATCGGTCTTTTGGTTCTAATCCAAATATCGGATCCAAAGATCGAATATAAAAACGGTACGTTCCTCTGACATACAGGTAATATATAGGCAATAATATACAGGCAACTTTAGAAAATCGAGGCAGCTTTTGGTATAATACCGAACCCTTTCAAACTCAGCTTTAATTACTGTCGCCTAACTTAACCCAAACAGACTGCTCTAATAAACACCGCAATATCTCACTAATTAACTTCCTAACTCCGTCTGAGTTGTCGTCAACAAGCTGAAGTGTACAGCCACGCTTATTAAAATCATAACACCCAACGTTGAATTCTATTGCATTTAGCTAATACTCCGAATGGGGAATAAATTATGGATTTCAATTCTGATATTATATTCATATTTGTGTATTATAGGATAGGTATACCTCGTACTCAAATATAATGTACCATGCCATTAAGTGTGAAATTAAGGAAGAAACTTTTTTGTAAATGATATTGTCATTATCAGTAGCAAAATTAAAGTAGTTTACATAAATTAGAGACGCAACTTCGCCACGATACTAAAATTCGCAAACGATCTTCTATTTATCAAAAGTACTGTTATTTTATATGTATTAAAATCATAACGAAATATAAACAATCTTTCTGCAACACAGAGAGAGTAATTTTAAGACAGAACCATTAAACAACGGCAACTTCCGAAAGTTTTGAACACAATTGAGACAAATGCGTTGTAGGTCTCATTGCTCTAAGCTACTATAACTTGAAAACACATATATATCTCGTGACTAATACGTGCACTGGCAAAGGGTATAAAACACGTCTACTACTATGATCTCCAGTTTTAATGACGTCATTTGCGTTGCAATGACTCAACATGGACCAGGATGAATGAATCAATAAGATTATTTGCCATCGTATATAGTATTGTGACTATTCTTTAGCTCAAATGGAAATTTGTAAAAACTTATATTGTAATGCTTTATTTGGTCATAGTACCTATTTCGGAGTTCGTTGCAAAAATACGGTAAGAGCAATTTAACGATAACGGCTTCAAGTCGTGAGGGCGGGTCGATGAACGCGGCTCATTGTGATGAGTCATCGGTCACCATCGCATCTTCAATGCTCAATACAATCGCAAATCTTAACTGGAAAGCGGTTAACATATGAAATACAAATGAACGGACCTCTGCCATTTCATGATAACGTTGGTACTTAAATAAAACGCTAGCCCCTTTACCACTGAGCTTCGTTATACGAAGTACATACTCTAAATGTTCTTAAGATTCTCAACTTGACGTTTGAAAAGGTTTTATACAAAGAGTTTGGAACTATTATTGGTCGACTACTCTGATAAAGGAACAATGCATAATTATGTATATGTTTACAATTATGAATAGAGTAATGACGGCTTGATGATTCCTTTCGTGCGTTTAAGTAAGAAATTTAATAGGGTTTTAATTGTGATATTGTCAGGAAATTAATTCTTTGACGCATTTATTAAATGAAATAAAATAGCGTATCGTGTTATTTACTATTTATATAATATTACAGTTGTTTAGTTTTATAAATTATTAAGTATATAATATACTTAATAATTTATCATATTCGTGACGTCATAAGATATAATCATAAGGTCGGGGAACAACGATCAATCATTTTAGAGCGTAAAATAACTTTAGTCGTATTGAGTATTACATATTTCAATTTGTAATTATTATAACAAGGTTGTTTATATAAATGCGAATGTTGCAATCACTTTAAAGATTATATTTTTCGTATGTTTCCTTATAAGTAATATCCATAAGATTTCAATTAATCTGATTGTATCAATTAAAATAAACGTAGATTTTCTATCGATTTATTTTTATTCCAAGGAGTTTATTATGTAAAAAAATTTATAAAATTATTATTTTACTCTGAATCTCCGATCCTTGTAAGATTATGATATACGTAATAAGAAATGGTTGACCGGTGAAGCATGGGCTAACGGGAGTCACACTTGGAGTGCATTCGTAATGTGATATGCCGAAAAAATATTGTTTGTAATTTCATATGTCGCCCTGAGATTTCCTTACAACTTATACTATCCCAATGATTTTGCAAGTTACATAAGTTATGAATATAATCAAAGACGTATTTATTCGTTTTGTACTACATTTTAAATTGTTTAAAAATATTAGCGTAATACTACAGCAATAACAATAAATATGCATAGTTTATTGCTACTGACGTGACGTGGGTCGTGAACGGCCTCTTGAACTTCAAGTATACGGTTTATGATCATTGATATCCAAAAATAAATAAATTCACCTTTAATCTTTTATGTTATTGATAAATCATTGAACTAAATTACGAACAAGTGATATTCTTTTAATGATATCATTACATTTACGTCTAAAAATATCTTATATTTTATTATGTACCTAAAAACTAACCAGTAAAAGTACATTTTAAATCAAAATTCTTTAGCGCGAAGGAACAAAACGTGCCTAAGACGAGTAAAATTTACGCTCGAGGAAGTTGTCTTCAACTTCTTTTCTTATTACGGTAAACTTTTTGATTCCGTACCTAAAGCCAGGCACGCGATGTTTGTGCTCGTCTGGTGGAAGTAAAGTACCCTTTGCCCAAGTCAGTGCACGCGTACGACCCTTGCGGTAGCGTACAAGTCAAGAGCTTGTTAAACTCAACACGTCTCCTGTTGAGATGTCGCAAGTTGCAACACTAGCGAGCTATTTGCCTGTTTAGAGCCACACCTACACATAAATATAAACTGCAATAGGTACACTAAAGATGATTTAAAAATTGCCCGTGTCGGCTTTCTAACTGGATCTGAGTGAGACGTAGAAGTTTTTCGTGACGTACTTATTCACGTCTTATAAGTGAATCGGTGTGTTTGTTTTTTTACGAAGTCAAGAGTTTTTTAAAGCTTCTAAAACCAGTCAACAAGCTATCAAGTGTAGGGTTTTCGTTTACTAAACAAATATATTGAAAACTTTAAACAATCTGTCGTAATATTATGATTTATTGACTTTTTGTAATACATTAAACTATTATTGAATAAATATAATTGTTAGAGTAATAATAGCAAGTGAGTAGTAATATTGTTTATGTAATACTTACAAAATAATACATAAGCAATTAATAACTACAATAAAACAGTTCTTTATATAGTATTTATTATATAACTATTGTATTTATCATTGGGATCTGAGACTCAGTGGTATTTGAACAAAAATTATTATATGCGATATGTACATTTTTTTAAAACAATATTCATTACCGTTGACAGATATAAAACAGTACGTGCGATGTTCCCCAGCCCTGTCTAGAATAAACAATAAGCTTCATCCTACCATTCATAGTCCTGACACGTTACTTTAAACTATACGCGCCTTGGAACGATTCGATTTTGATCAAATTATGATCCCATTGTTATTAATGAATGACACATTATAGATTAATTGGAGACTTGTGTTGCGATATCAATATATTATACGTATCATTATCAGTACGATTTATGAAAAAATACTCCTAGAAATACCATAAACAGTTACTAAAATTAAAAGTCCGTTCACAAAGCAATAAATAAAAAATATCATTTCATTGGATGAAATCGATTAACATTGAGATCGCTTACATTCAAAATAGAGCACCGTTATCCGAATGTACGGAGCTGGATTCCAGAAGAGAATCGTGCTTTCAACCACAAACTAAGCTTTTGTCAGCTCCAACGAGCCGACTAGCGCGGCTTACAAAGCGTTCTCTCCACCGCAATCTCTAAAAGACTATTATGTTTAAACGTCTGTTAATAATACGTGCCTTTGAATTAAGTTATTACTGTTATTACGTATTTTACTATAACAACGTCAAAAGAAAAAAACATACAGACGAATTGATAACCTCCTCCTTTTTTTGAAGTCGGTTAAAAATATGAAATCAGTTGAGGCTGAGATGTGTGATAAAACATAAGAAAAAAAAACAGTTATTATAAGTCTCGCAGCTGTATGTGCGCTCTATTAAATGAAATTCTCAGAGCCTCCCGTGAATAATTTTCTTTTGTGAGTTTCTAAGAAATAAAGGTTAGCCTGGTAAAACGTAGTATCACAGGCTATTATATCAGCGGTTCACTCTAGTCGAGACGTTTTAATAGTGGCATGTCAGTTCCCGAGAGTGTTATGGCTTATGGCTCGACGGCGCAGTAACGGAAGAGCTTGGTGCTCGGTTCACAATTAGTGACTTGTCCCGTTACTGGCGCATTGTCCGCTTCAATACTCGACTAGTAATATTCCTTTGTGTACATCGAATGGAAGGTTCTCGGTTTGTTTATTTGGAGTTTAGTGTTTCGCCATTGTTCGACTAATAAAGTTACTTAATGTTTTTGCGCTGGCGGAAACATTGCTTCGTCAAGTGCGGCTTGGTAATAAGCGAATTTTCATGTTGATGTTGACGTTTTGCGTAAATTACGTTAAAAACGACTTAAGGAACCATCGATCATTACTTTAATGGCAACTTTGTTTGCGCTAAAATTAATCTTTTTAGTATGGTTACTATCTATATTTGAACATCATTAAACAATATAACATTTATTTCAACATCATATAACCATTTTCCAGAGTATCGATTGTAGTAGCTGTTATTAAAACTATATTATAAGTAATAACCGTTAACAAACGGTTCGCCGCGAAAAGGGAACCTACCCACAGGAAGTGGATCACCATGAATTGCAATGGCTTCCGGATTTTTTATCGTCACCTCATGGATATACTCGTTGTAATTGTATCATTATAATTACAATCATCCGGTTTTTTTGCCGTACAAACTTTGTAATTTATAAATCACAGATATAATTCATGTAATATAATTTTACTATTTACATCAATTTACAAGTGTCTCATCAAGTCAACTTTAGTATAAAGCAAAGACCAATGTTATAAATAAAACAAAGAGTTGTACAAAATAGAAAGCTCAATACAGCTCGAGCGTGATATAAATAGAAAGATAGGAACGGGAGAACAAAAGACAAGGAGAGAAAAGCGAAGGTTACTCGCTACCGTCCTGTCTGGGCGAGTCCTTGATGTCAACCTTTAGGATACAGGACGACCTTGAGCTAAAAGGCTAAATAAATTTCATTGGCAAGTAATGGAGTCTTTCCATAATGATGTTGCCAATATTGGCTTTTATTAACCCAGAATATTGATATAACCTTTTCATTACGTCAGTGTGTAGATACTGAGTACTTATTATGAATATCATCTTACTGAGATATTTTCATTGATTTTTATACGAACATAAATATTATATTATCTTTAGCTTGTACAATTATCAACCACTTTGTACTGTGAAATGTCCAATGTCCATCACACATCAAACACCCAAACGATCACCTGCCAACATTTGGAACGGAAGTCTAAGAAAACTATACTTGTAGGTGCACTCAATACCTTCACAAGACTAGGCCACTCTCCGCGTATAAGGAACTATAATCTTCGCTCGCATGCGTTGCATAGTCGTAACCAAATATCGCAGAAGGTGGGCGGCTTTCACTTAATTGCTCAGGTCTTGTTTCAACGATCATCTAAGCAACACCACATCACTATATTATAGCATCACTGAGGAAATGGGATTATTTTTCGAGCGGATATTAAATTATAGCCAGTAAGTGTGGATACGGAGAGTGGTGCGGGTTCTTTTGTAGCAATGTTTAATGTTGATTTAGGTATCTATTATAGTCGTAACGTTGACTAAATCAAGGTCAATAGCAACTTGAGTAATACGTACGGAAGTCTATTCAGTATACATGATGCTTATTAGGAATTTACAGACCATTAACATAACTGATATCGTCGGCTACAGCAATTTAACATGATAATGATTATCACAAGTATTAGCTTAGTTAAACGGTTGAACGGACTTGAACACGTGGATGCGCACGCGCCGCCAATAAGCGTAGGGGGACGTGGTTGTTAGTGCTTCTTCGACACCGTACCTTTTTTATAATCTCGAATGTCTCATCGAACACCTGCCATAACCACCTGTGTCATTTCGGTAGCTCGGACGCAATGATAATGAAAAAAATAATTCAAAGGTCAGATTGGAACATGTAATGTGCTGCAGTTTATACGTTTGGATCGATTATGTCCATGAAAAAATAATTGATCATAATAAGTACAGTTATTAATCCTAATTAACCTATCTAAGTACAGTTATTAATCTCATGATATAACATATTCATATGGGAAAAATTCCAATAAGAATGAAACGCCATAGAAATGTTCGCTGTTAATTCAATTTCCTCGCAATGGTCGACATGAACACATGTTGATGTGAGTAATTAATTTTATCAAGCTTCATCGTACGTTTTACTGAGACAGCTTAATAATGACTTCCCATAATAAGCTAACGTATTTACTTACGATATTAAACGCGGATTGCATAAAAATAAAACACGGTATTTCTTAAAAGTAGATAACTAATGACAAAGTATTTCATAACTAATCGGGTTGAGGTTTTTATTTCATACATATTTGTAGATTTATTTAATTAAATACAATAAATCAAAATGTTCTCGATTAACGTTTCAAACATTGCCAATGTGTTGTGTTAAATTTTGTGATTGGATATTCGTTATAGGGGCAGTAAATATCAGTTTCGAATTACAAAAACCAAAGCTCGCAGAATCGATTCGATTGTTTCGCTGACCATGAACCCAAACCAACTCTCGTTACGCCTTTATTTCACGGAAATCTCTAAAACTAGTAACAACACAACCTTTTGGTACGAACGTTGTTTATACCGAAATCGGCACGCCGCTGTATACCACTTCTAATTTATACTTTAATTCATACACATATACAACTAGCATTAGTAATAGTTGCATACACTATGTAAAAATTAAAAAGGTATTTTACTGAAAGGTAGTTATTAATAATAATAACTCAATAACTACTAACTAAGTTATGGATTATGTTACGCAAAGAGTCGTCTAAAATTAATTTAAAAAATAAATATAGAGACATTTCGTTACTTAAGTACACGCTTAATATATTTCCAGCTGTGGTTGTTCTTAATTAAATTTTGTACTTATCCGCCTCGTTTCATTCTGAATGTGGCTTCATTTGCTAATTTAGTTTAGGAAATGTCTGATGTCGCTAAAAAGCAGGAAATATGGATGTGTTTTGGAACTATGTATTTGTAACTCGGTTACTTCCACCCGCGACAATAATAAGAATTTTGTATCTCAAAGAAAAGAACAGCTGCATACTGAACCCCCCTTTCAAATCATTGTTAGGCCAAGGGTCGTCTTATATGGGGATCAATGGCCGAGTAACAAAAAACATAAAGGCCGGCATCCAGGTACCCCGCGCACGAAAATCTATTGTGTTTTTTCTATTTATCGTCTCATTGGTTTTATAAGCATACAAGATTTAATTTTCTTGAATAGCGATTACTATGATATGGAAATAAAATCCGACACAAAACTGTAAACACAATGCTAGGATTGTACTATCTGTGTTACCGTTTAAATTTTCAAAGTTATCTTTGATAGATTAATCTTTTATGTCTTGAGCATCTGTTCCTATTCTGAGTTAAAATATAAAAAAATAATTGTATTGATTATCTTAATAAAATACCATCAAATTACACAAACGTTTTAATTGAAGTTGTTAATATAACATGTACATAATATGTATGTACATATATCATTTTCCATGACAATCGTAAACGATGAACAAGGATCATGACATATTTATTTTTATAAATTACGTATCTGGAAAGAGGCGTAAGTACCCATTGTATTTAATGTTTCGAATATTTTATTTTTGGAACGAACGAGTGATTACGATATTCAAAGGATGTTTTTTTTTTCATGAGAAAACAAAATAAGAAATTTTTATATAAGAAAAACAATTCTCACTAAGGAGTGTAGTATTTAATACTAGTCACGATTTAAGTCTTCATTAATATGTATCTTAATACCAAGTATGTGAATAAAATAACTTTAGATAATTTAATTATTCATATTTTAGTATGCAAAAGCAAATGTTGAAACGTGTTTGTAATGTCATTGATAAAACAAGGTTCGCAAAATGCTCGTTTGTAACAGCTCCCTCGTACAGCAACTCCCCTTACTTAGTGGTCCGACTGACAGCCAGTGGAAGTGCATTAAGCTATTAGTAAACAGTTAGTGAACTCTCCGACGACCGAGGGAGTATCCATTATCAATAAAATAAACACACCCACATATTCCACAATTTTCCGATGATGCTAAAATATTATCCATAGATTAGATTTAAGATTTTGATTATATTGTACTTGATTATATTATTTTGATTATATTGTAGGTACTTGGTGGTAGAGCTTTGTGCAAGCTCGTCTGGGTAGGTACCACCCACTCATCAGATATTCTACCGCAAAACAGCAGTACTTGGTACTGTTGTGTTCCGGTTTGAAGGGTGAGTGAGCCAGTGTAATTACAGGCACAGGAACATAATATCTTAGTTCCCAAGGTTGGTGGCGCATTGGCGATGTGAGCGATGGTTAACATCTCTTACAACGCCAATGTCTATGGGCATTGGTGACCACTTACCATCAGGTGGCCCATATGCTCGTCCGCCTTCCTATGCTATAAAAAAAAAAAAAAAAATTGTAAGAAATATTTATAATGACTGCAAATCTCATAGACGCGTAAAAATCTGCTTCTTCTTCTTTATTATATGGAGAACGTTATTTACTTATCTGTATGATTTTCTCTAATCTATCTATCTAAAGCGATTGCGTGTAACTAAGTATTTTATTATAGTATAGGTGTCATTCTCCGTATGTTTTATATTATATATATACTTTATATCTCTAAGAAATACCTATTTTACTTTATTATTTGCCATTCATATTATTTTCGTCAAGATCAGGGCCACGCGGTCACCGGCAAAGGCGTTTCTTGCTCAATAGTCAGTTTACTTGTGTCGATCACTTTTTCTCTCTTAAGTTGATGACAGTGATGATATCATATCAAATTATTGGATTTATGATGTTCTACATCCGTAAAACCTATTTTTGAATGCGTCTTTAGTAAAAATAAACTTGTCATTTTAGTCATAATACATAAATATCGTAACGTAAAAAATTAAATAAATAACCGCATCAAAATTTAAAAAATCTATTTTAATTTAAAATGAATAAACTAACGTATTTGTCGAAACTGTGGTAGATGCTCGCGAGGCGGCATCGTCGCGCGGGCGCGTATCGATCGCGTTCGCCACACCGCCGCGGCCTGCATACGAATACGAGAGTTCTTCGTTCAGTTAGTCCCTTATCAAATCACCAAAACGGGGTTAGACCGTAAGCCTTCGTTAGCACCGTGACCTTGCAAATCGTTACATCAACATACCATTGTCCTGCTGTTCATTATTCACGGTTATTTAACCCTCTCAACACAACCCCTTTGACATAAAGAAATCTAAAACCTCGATGTTATGACACCCAGTGGACATTACGAAAGCTTTCCTCAATTTGTACGGTCCCAAGAGCCGTGGCCCAGTTTTATATAAATTACACGACTAACAAAGTATTTTCCTAAATACCTATACAGCGCAGGCAACAATTTACTAAGTGGCTGATGATACATTTAGATTAATTTTATACAACAATTAATTAACATAACGTACAGCGTTCTATTCTAAGTGTACGCGAATAAAAAAGGTATAGATACATGCTTAATCTAAGTCATTTTCCACATCATGATTTGTCTCTGTTAAGTTTATCCTGTATGATTTTTGTCAAATTTAATTACACTTTGAAGAGGGACGCTCCCTGAAAATTGGCACAATTTTCCAGCCGACAAGGCCGCTTATTGCCTCGCGGAAATACTTTCGTCGTAACTGCCACGATCTGAGTAGTCTGAATTTCAATTAAAGTAATCTCGACAGTAAAGGAGTAATATTATTTGAGTCAATATTGGATTATTTATTATAGCTTTTACTGTCTAGAAACGTACATTTATAGGTGAATGAACTAAGGTTGTTATCTAATTATTAGCTTTAAATGCAGAGCAATTAATCAATGGCGGAATGAGCTAATCAAAGGAACGGAAATTGGTCGCTAGCCATCGGCCGACGATGCTTATTATTTGGTAATTTGCGATGTTCGAAAATTTCTAAATTGATATTTTTAAAAGATTTGAACAACTAGTGGAAAATAAAAACCAAACATAACTACTTAAATAGCAACTTGTTGCAGACGGCTTTCTAGGTAACAACTATTACATTATAGCAGCGTGACCTAGAAATCACCTGAAAACATACTCATTTGAAGAACTTATAATCGCGTTTTCTCATAACTTTTATATAATTATGACAACGCAAAGTTCGTAATTTGACTCTTAGTAAACTTCCTAATTCATAAGACATAAAGACTATGGTCTTGCAGATCAATACGTCGACGCCAAATGGTCGGTCGGTGGCGCGACGACTTTAGCCGACCAGCTAGAGTTTCTATAAACCCTTGTATAAATTTAGAAGACTTTTTTGTCTCCACGAAACATAGCATGATCTACTGATCGCGTGCAGTAGTACAATAGCTGATACTGTAAAGGTGTAAATTATACTAAAGTCTAATTTAAAAGACGGTTAATTCATTATTTATGCCCAACGCAACCGGAAATTGGTCGTTAAAAGTAAGATGTGAATCACTAAAATATTTGTTAAGCTACATCATATTCGTAAGAATTTGAATTAATTTATTTTATATCTTTACTGGCCATTGAATAGAGGCAAATATCGGTGGCGTGATTGTACGTGATTATTTGAAATAATTCGATGGACACGTGGATTAAGCGCAGCTGCCGCTGACAATGCGATATCCAAAAGTTTTTTTGTTAGCAGATGTTGGGATTGCACATTCAGTGATTTCGCGGTATCACTCCATTGGGATTTAATAATTCTGATTTAACAAATAAAGATCATCGTGTAAATTTTAAGCTTATTAATATACTTATTGTAGTATATTATAGTACAAGTAACGGAAAACCAGATAAATAGTTATCTTCCGTGACCGGATGAGCTCATAGGTGGGTCGCTGGTTGAGGATTTGTCCATTGCATAAGTCTTGTCGGCCAAACAACGTGCATGAACCGGTTTATAAGAAACGTGTTAGGAGGTCCTTGTATTTTTAAAATATTGCTCTAGTCTAATAATTGATGGACATATTTCTTACAATTACATTGTTGAAGTACGCCCCGACGTCGCACTGATCGTAAACAAATCTATAAAAATATTTTATATTGTAAAGGTTTAACTTTTATACCATCTTACGTCCAATTTTATTTAAACCTTATAGGTCGTTTTATATATTAGACTTAAATTATACTCTGTTCAAGCGACAAATTAATGTGGCCTATTATTAGTTCTTTCATATTTCTTTACATCTGTATGATTTGCAGATGATAAATATTACGACAAAATTAATTTAAGCGATGTCTTGGCTTTTTATATGTAACATTCTTGTTTTGTTCTTACCTGTTGTTGGAAAAGACCGGCGTCAATAAGCGCGGGATGAGTAAAGAAGCTTCGAAGAATCACTAAAATCGGTTCCTACTGTAAACGCACTATCACTGAGATCGTTGAAGCACTGGACAGTGAAGATACGAAGTAATCCACAAACGAACGATGTTTCTGAGCAAGTGAAATCGAATGATTTAACTCGCAGTGTATGTCGATAGGGCACCGCTGCAGTGCAGAGCCTTTAGTAGACTGGCGTGAGGCCGGTCGGTGCGGTGCGGTATCGCGGATCGTAGATCGCTCAGCTCGCGACGAGCGACGAAGCGACGCGACGATACCCCGCGCAGCGGTCGCCCTACCACACCACGGTCACCGTGCGGAACTCTCCTAAATAACCGCCGTTAATTTTAAATTTCTTTGCGCTAATGTTTGTTTTCCGAAAATATTTAATAGTTCACTTAAAACCTAATATTTCAAACAATAAAATATGACTGTATTTATTTTAATTATAAATACATCAAATACCTTCTAAAAAATAAATAAATAGGTACGTTTGTTTTGGATTTATTTTATTTGAAGTCATAATTATTAATTATATATGTACCTAGCTATCTTTATTAAAAATATATAAGTTTCAATAACTATCGATTTAGGTATGTTAGTAATATAATTATATACCTATATTACAAGATATGGACAGCACGAGTTTACAGGGAATGAAAATTATAAGCCAAATTTTATTTACCTCAGTACAAATTTTTAATTACCTACCTGTTACATTAACGGTCATTAATAATTTTACTAAATCAATCAATGACTTCTTTATTATGCAATATATGTATTTATTTAAGTTGATAAATACTATAGCTATGTTATACGGTGCTTGTAAGCTATACCTGTTTAAATTTCCGGTAAAATGTATTTAGTTACGCAGCGTTTCCGAGAGAAATACAAGGTGGTGGTTAGAAATTCGGGGTAGATGAATTAATTACGGGTAACAGTAAGCTGACACCCGGTTGACTGCCCCGCCTTCCGCCATTAAATTAGCATGTGACGCGTTAACAATTAGAATGTCATACTTATTTAATTATTATTCATAATGTCATAACGTTGTTAAATTAAGCAGCGATGGTTTAATCCAAGGGTTTGTCTTAAATGTTTTTTAATTTGTTTTAACTTTTTGTAAATAATTAATTCGCAATTTCCTCTAGAGGAGTAAGTGGTTATTACTTAATAGGTCGCTCCGAAGACTTCGTTGGTAGTGCAAGCCTGTCTGTGAAGGCTTACCTATTCTACCGTAAAGTCCGTAAAACAGGAATACTTCGTATAGATTTGTTGAACTGTAAGTGAACCAGTGTAATTGAATTCACGAGATGTACAACATCTTTAAGTGCAGTGGGTGAATGCCACTCTTTTTCATGTTAGCCGAAGTAAAAAAGTATTTTGTATTTTCAAGTACCTACCTAATTACCTGTGTAATACAAAAACAAGTAATTTGTATTTGTTGTAAAAAAAATAACAAATTCGACATCGTCTGAGATATAAAAAATATGAATATTTGCATTATTATAA
Source organism: Nymphalis c-album (assembly GCA_963151315.1). Taxonomy (NCBI): domain Eukaryota; kingdom Metazoa; phylum Arthropoda; class Insecta; order Lepidoptera; family Nymphalidae; genus Nymphalis; species Nymphalis c-album. Next base: position 4,101,878 of record OY720590.1, on the reverse strand, counting down.
ATACCTGCGTCAGATTAATAGTCCAGTTTTTATAATTTAATGTCAACTTATATTTTATTAAAAATATTAATCTTTGTACTTATTTAAATACACAATTTGAAATATGGTAGAAACTTTTATTTATGTACAAGTGTATATACGTGTTTTAGACAGTGGTTACGCATAGTACCCAGGAAAGCACGTAAAGCCTCCTGTCCTGAGCTTCTCCGGTCTTGTCCGACTAACGGAATATAAGAATATGACAAAATAATGTAAGTATATTATGTGTTTGCGCCTTCGATCACTAAAGTTTGCGCATATGCTTTTGAATTAAAATCTTCTTTGCTGATACCAAACTTCGTTGTTCAGAAAGACATCATTTATATTTTTAGAATTGAAGCGCATTACATAATATATTACTGATATAGATAGGTCTGAAGAATAAAATGTTTGATACATTTATATTTTAGGTAGGTAATTAATTTTTTTCATTTAATTTTAGCAACTCTTTTTATCAAAACCTAAACCTACCTTATGTACTGTTTTATTTACTCCCTTGTTATTAGTAACGCGTGACCTCGTGCGCGTAATCGATATCATTTTCAAAAACAGTTACGGTATAAATTACAAAGGAAAATAAATGCGCTACTAGACGCTAGATGGCATTGTTAGTCTTATATATAATGTTAATTATGTTTACAATGACGATATCGGATTAATTATTATTATAATACTGTTGTTTTATTTCACAATATATTTTCGTAATCATGAAACAAGTTGACGCTTAAAATAGCGACATCTATTACTATCATCGAAAGTTATAACGACATGCTAGGTATATTTATTTTAGAGACAAAGTTAACGTTGTGATATTTATTCGTAAGGGGGCGCTACTTTTCTAATGCCAACATTACAGTATCAACTAGAATTATATTTGTGATAATCGACACCTATTATTCCATACAAAATGTCATTACAATAGCGGTCGCCATTACATGTCTCTTAGCAAATTTAGCATTTGCGAAAGAAATTGCTTGTGTCAAACAATCGCGCGCGCGATTTGTTTTGTTTTTCAGTTAGTGAATTAAGTGTTTCTTTTTTTTTAAGGTAAGTGAAGATAAAATGTTTTTTTCTTATATTAAAAACGGTTCTTATTTTAAATTTATAAAACAAATATTTTTTATAATTAACACCGTCGATTATTTAAATCTTGAATATTACTGTTTTAAATCTTAATACGGATTTGTTTAATTACAGATGGCTCCTCCTAGAAAGATAATTAAGCGCCAATTAGAGATATTAGTTGATTATTTAGAAGAAAATAGAGATATATCAGGCGGCACATCATTTTCGCCGGTGGGGCTTCATTCAGCTAAAGTCAAATGGACCATGGTCGCAAAAAAATTAAATGCAATAGAAAACGGAGCACAGAAATCTCCTGAAGGATGGAAAAAGGTGAGATTGCACAGTTAATAACAATATTAAATATCTTAATAAATATAGAATATGTTGTATTATTTGTAATTCTCATTTTTATGTTAACAAGTAATGTAGTATAAATGTTTTTCTTTGTAAAATATTGTATTAATAAATTGGATATTGTTATATATTAAACATAATAAAATTTATTTTGTAGTATTGGTTTGAATGGAGACACAAATGTAGGAAAAAGGCAGCAAATATTCAACAAAATCAATTAAATTCTTCAGGTAGTTGTCAGAAAATAATGCTTAATGATATTGAATTGAGAGCTTTGAATATCAATGGAAGTGGTTGTGAACGAATAGAACCTCCAGTGCCTTCCTCGAAGAAGCTAGAAATTTTTCTTTCGGAAGACTCTGACTCTGAACATCAGTTGAAAATTGTTGAAGATCAAGACACACAAGATGTTAAAGTTCCTCCCAAAAGAAGATTAACTACAGGTATCTTTACTTAAAACTTAAATTAATTTATCTCTCATTATAATAACAATAAACTAAAATATTTCAGTAATATTGAAATGAAGATATAATAATGAATGTGGTTAGATTAAATTAAGGTAAAGCAGCCTGAGTAAGCTTTAAAGATTGAACTAAATTTAGCAACTTTAATGTTTTAACTATGTAGAGATTGTGCCATAGTCTGACCATGAATTTGTATATATTGCCATTCGCATTTGCTATGATAAATATTTTCATTAACTATACTTGTCTTATCCACAGAAAATTCAAGCATTGTCACTCCTCCACCAGACTGGGCAATGGACTTAGAAGACCGCAGAATAGCAGCTGAAGAACGAATAGCCAAGGCTTTAGAGTCAATAGCAAATATGATGCGAGTGCAAGAAGACAGACGATGCTTAATAGAGGAGAGAATTGTTGAAACATTGACAGCCATCTCAGGAAATCTACAAGGGCTGAACTGTAGTGCAAATCAAAAAAATTCTTTACAACATTTGCAGCAATCGAGTCACAATCAAACGGAAACATCCTCTATGAAGGATGTGATCTTTCTTTAATACAAATGTTAAATATTTTTTAATTGAGGTGTATATGTTGAGTATAGTAGTAATTAAAAAAAAACAGGCGGTATAGTTGTGAAGTAATGTATTTATTTAAAAGTAAATTATTTTTACTTTAATGGCATTATTTGCCTTTTTTATTAAGTTTATTATTAAGTATACACTCTTGAAAAACTTTCAATATTCCCAAGACTGCAGATATATAAATCCTTGTTTATTGAGTTATGTAAAATAAAGTTAATAGTATATAGTTAGTAAATAATATTGTAATATTTAAAATTATATTTAAAAGGTTTGATTACCTCGTAAAACTTTGGATTGTGACTTTATAAAAATGAAAAAATAAAATACAGTGGGTTGTGTACATCAGATTATAAGACGGTTGCTGTATTTTATATTGGCAATTATATTTGTTTTATGCATCTAAGTAGCTGGTTCTTCTCGGCTAATTCTGTTAAACGTAAAATAAATGTATTACTTATAAATATACATAAAACAGTAATTGTATCTAGCATGTACTATGCCACGAATTTGCGATTATAATAAACTTGAATACATAAATGTATTTCATACTTAAAAAAATTTAACCTTCACTTATACAATAAAAATAAATTATAATCAAAAAATTGTTTTCCTTGAAGTTTTTTCTTTTTCCTTCCTATTCTTATAAATTATAATATTAAAACGAATACATGTTTTTTTAATATTATAAGTGACAAAATAAATATGTACTTTAGGAATGTAGAATTTCAGATCAATCAGTAATTCGAATATGTATGTACTATGTATATAAACTCATATATACTACACTACAACTACAGTTTTCAATTTATTTACTTAAAATATAATCTCAAATTAGTTAAAACAAATTGTAATATAGTAATTATGATGACGGCAGGTATGGAAGCGCTGGAGACGAGCATCAACTACTGGGAGGACGCGCTGGCCGCGTTCAGCGCGGGCGCGCGCGGCGGCGTGACGGGCACGCTGGCGCTCACGTCGCCCGAGGAGGCCGAGTTCTGCCGGGAGATACAGGACCTCCTGCAGAACGCCTATCTCTTGCAGGTGTGTGCACCAGTTGGACCACTCCTAAGAACTGAGCACTATGAGAGACATGGATTTAGATTACACTTGTTTTCTTTACTTATATTTTTTTAGAAATATGTACTTACCTATATGTATTTTTTTTAAATGTGTTTAATAGACAAATAGACATTGACAGTGTAAGAAATATTAATAATGGTAAAGGCTTCCATGAACCAGCCAACCTTGGAAAATACGATGTTGAGTTGGCTCAACTAAAGCTGAACCCAGCGATACAATACAATGATGTTTTTTGGAATAATAATAAGGTCCTCCAGACCGATTTCGGCCACGGCGGCCAATCTCAAGAGAAATTAGCCAACTGCGCAGGAGATATTATAGTGCAAACACAGGTGCACTCTCTCTTCCTTAGGCTCTCATAATCCGATGGGACGGCAATCCGACACGACCGGAAAGAGTTCAGGCGCAGGACCAATGGCTTAACGTGCTTTCCGAGGCACGGGAGTGTATGTACACACTTTTAACTTCCAGACTTCGGCCTGCTATTGATAATTTTCTGACAGAAAAACCCAATAACAATTTATTAAGAAAAGAGGGCCTTCTAACTTTAATTTAGGTATTTAGGTTCGGTTAGCTTTAACTTAAAATCCTAGATTTAGGCAGATACTACTTTTTAATTTTATAAATCGCTTAATTGAGGTAACTTGCATACTGCAACTTAAAATGAAATTACAAAATGTTTTATAACGATACATTATATTTAAAACACTAAGCAACTTAACTGCTTGTTTACAGGAGAGATGCGAGTTGCTCTTCTTAGATCAGCGATCAGTACTCTTTAGGTCTGAAAGTGGTGGGCCGGGCGGAGACGGCTCCGTGGGCCGACGCACGCGCCTGCTTTCTTCGCACACTACATCGGAGCACACGAGGAAGGAGCATCACTCTAGCGCGGAATCGTTTGCTTCAGCTGAAGATCAGGTTAGCTACTACAAGCTAATTTGGAACCTTTTTATGTCAATAGCTCATGTTGACAATCCGACGTCACAGTTTTTTCTCAGTTTAAAACTGAATCTTCTATACAAATAAATTGTTAGTAAAAGTAAATTTAGGTCTATATATTTAATCCACTTAAACTATTGAGTCAGTTTTCGCTCGTTTTGATTTCAACTAAATTGACTATTTTTTAATTGTGTAACGTGTACCAGTACCTTGTAGCAGTGTACCTACAGAATTTTCAAATCATGGCTTAATCGTATTTATAGGTCGCAGACTTAAGAGAATTCGACGATTTAGCAGAATCCGTAGCCGAAATAGAAAATTATGAACTGTATCAAACGGCTGTCAAACAGCTGGAAGGTGGAATACCTTACAGGTGGGATGTGATAAATATTTATTTTTTAATTTGTTTCAATCCAACCTCGGACTAAGGATACATTGCAGAAACTAGTCTCAGCAATATTACGTAAAGTAAACACTAAAGGTTCGATATAACCCGGGTCGCGCGGCAGGACGCTCCGCACGGAGGCGGTGGGGTGCGGCTCGGACGCGGAGTTCCTGTGCAAGCTGTGGTGCCTGCGCGCCGCCTTCGAGCGCGCCCTCCGCGCCGCGCCCGCGCGCGCCTGGCTCGTGGACGCCGGCCGCCAGGTGCTCACCGACCTGCTGCTCTTCGCGGACAAGGCGAGTGCCGCCCACACCGATCGCTATACCGTTATTGTTCGGAGTTAGGAAATATTATTATATCATTGAGCCCGTAACTTACAGCTTTAGATAATAATGTTTTATTATATTCATATCGTGGCATAGTTATATAAAAATGTTTATTGTTTTATTATAACTAGATTTTACATTTGACATACAATGGGTTTGAATAATTTCTATGTTTTTCAGGAACCGAAGGAATTTTTAGTTGCATACGAAGAAATGGTTTCGTGGACGAGCGACGTCGCCAACTGGCATAATATCGAAAGCGAACTGAGGAGTAAGGGAGTCAAGGTAAGGAAAATGACATCCATGTATTGTAAGACTGACTCCTCTACATCATCAAATGTCGATATTGAAGATGATTATTTTGTTCCATAAAACCAAAGACATGCCTTAACTGCAATGCTGCGTTGTTAAGGAATTACTAATATTCCTATTTCCCCTTCCATTAAGCGTAAAGGTCAGGGTCGGAGCTGAAACTTTTACATCGCTAGGCGACCCGTAAACCATTGCGCTGTTGACGTTTTTTTTATATTTATCACTAAGACCAGTTTTCGAATACGATTCTCGTGATACTCGAAGCTTATAAAATAATTATTTATTATCTTCTAATAATTATTATAAATACCACTCAAGATCATGTCTAATAATAAGATTAAGAGAGATTAAAGTCAAGGATGATACGCGAATTCAGACATCAGTCGAAATTAAACGTATTATTATAATGGCAGGTGGTATCGTTCTACGACGTGGTGCTGGACTACATCCTGCTGGACGCGTTCGAGGACCTGGCGGCGCCGCCCGCCTCCGTGCTGGCCGTCGTGCGCAACCGCTGGCTCTCCGACGGGTTCAAGGAGAGCGTACGTGTCACTCTTACTGATGCTACCTATGACTGATGTGTATACACGGCTCACAGCCACCATTCAGTTTTCGAATTACTCTTCCAAAACCAAACTATTTACTTAATGATTATTGTTTTGCAGGCGCTGACGACAGCCGTTTGGTCGGTGATAAAAGCCAAGAGACGGTATCTTCAGTACCCGGACGGGTTCATGTCGCATTTCTACTCCATATCGGAGCACTTGCTGCCGGTACTCGTTTGGGGCTTCCTCGGACCTCGCGAGCGACTGAAAGTCGTTTGCGAGACTTTCCAAGCGGAAATCGTGGGTTTCATAACAGATCTATTCAGCTTCCAGAAGTGTCGATACACGAATGTCGAGGACTTGTCGGTGGACATCATGCAGCACGCGCGCACGCGGGCCGCCAACATCACCGACAAGCTGGCCGAACGGAACTGAACGGCCTGATGCCACCCGTCCAGCTCATCCTTCGTCTGTTACAATATTCTAGCACATATTGTTAACTTTAAAGGCGTTCCTTTGCTCACGACATCATATATTTGGCACAACGAAAGGTGTTATCGCGTTTTTACCACGCTAAGCCTTCACTTTGACTACAATGACGCTATATTTTTCTAAGCGCAGTATAGCAGCCGCTTTGACGACATCCACTGTGTCTAGTTAACCCACTACATAATATATATTATACCCTAATGCTGACATACGACATAAATTTTTAATGCGATGGACACTATAATTACCTATCATAACCTTAGTGCGGGTGGAACAGAAACATGAACTGAACTAATTTGACAGCGTACAGTAAATACTGCCATCTCTTTCTCTTACGTGAGTAACATCAAAAATATTCAAGTCATGTCAAATTCGTTCAGAGAATGAAATACATTTGAATGGAAGAAAATATTCAAAAAGGTCAAAATTTAGTCAAAGCCTAATTTAGATTCAATCAACAGTATAGTTTTCCAATACCTAATACATCGCTTCCAGAATATGAATAATAATTTAAATAAAACTAAGACAATACTTAAATATATAATAATCGCAATAAAGTGACATTCCGGATGCAATTAATGGATAATTAATAATTATTATAAGCCATTATTTCGATGTTAGCTGTTAATTACTCCATTGATGTAATATGAAGGTAACTTAGTAATTTTAATTGCATTTATTTGTAAGATAAAGTGACTTGAAGTATTCGTAAAATCAATTATATTTGCATTTACAATAGTATACAACAACAATTTAGAATCCAAAGTAATGGACTAAAAATAAAACCTGCCATGCATTAATAAAAATTTTGTGCCATTGTGAAAATGTTTAATTTGTAATATTGGAGAAGAAATTATTATTATATTAATAAAATGTGTATCAATACTACGTTGGATAAATTGTTCGGTAGCTAGTATGTATCTATCGTGGATGAATCATTATTATCGGTATATTTCGTGGTTAAGTAATTCTAAGCTTATTAGATTACGTTTGTATCTGTGCAAACATATTAGCATAGGTGTAGAGCAAATATTACTTTTACTACGCTACTAAATCACATAAAAATAATAGTAGTAAATAAATTATAATTGTTATAAACATTGTATAGAAAAAAACTTAGGTGACTAATTATTATCAAATAACGTCTAAAATGTAAAACATTATTCATATTTAATTATTATTAGCTAAATTTATGTTTTTTTTTTATTTTGAGGGATTACCGAAATATTTGTTTGAAAAAGTTGTAAAAACAGATTTATATTAATTTTTCTCTCTCAAACTGCGATTAAGTGAGTTGGTTGTAAATAAACATAGAATGTAATTAGAAAGTATTCCGTTGAGTATTCCGACAACATCAACGTGGACGTACACCCAGGTCTAATTTTTATACCCAAATTAGCGATCAATCATGTTTAGCATTCGAGGGCCCTCCCAATAATAAAATACTGGGTACGCCGAGGTATTCCTTATATGCAATTTCAGAGAGGAAAAGCTTAGTCTTATAATTTATGAGCTCGAATGCGTTAAAATAAATATATTTTTTGCAATAATCCTCGCTTGAAATGGTTGCATTCATTTAATACATGTAACTAGCATTTCTTTACATATTAATCAGTTCACATAGGAAGTAGCTTAATTATTGAAATGTAGTTTAGTTTAATTGTGAATTGTTGTAACATGGTAAACCAGCTTGACTGCAGGAGTATGTTGTACAGCCTAAAATTTTATTTATTTTGTAAATATATTTATCAATTACATCTCGAGTTTAATTTTTCTTTTTATTTAATTAATAAAATACTTAAATATTTATTATAAATACATCATCTATAATTTATGGTTATAGCTAAAGTTTCAAGTAATTCCACTTAAGTTATTTTATAGCATTTTTATCGAATAAATGTTCATGATTTTACAGTGACATAACTTTTTTAATTATAAACTGATTGAATAAAAAACAAACAATAAATTTTAAGTGACGTTTGCCATATTAGTGAAACCGCACAAATCAGTTGAAACATTTCTAAGATTAGAGCGCACAAACGCACAGACAAAATCGGTTCAACGATGAAGACCCCAATAATAGTATATTATTACTCGATATATCTTCTACATAAATATGTAACTCATCATTTTTATTATATGTATAATAGAAGATAAGAGAGCCTCAATATGTTTATAATCTCCTAGTACATGACAATCGCTCCATAACAAAGATTATTGTTATCCGCGTTAGTTGATAGTTTTAGAGACTATCATTTATATGTAGCTAAAGTGCCAGCCGATTCGACTGAAATTATGTTAGTTTGTTTCATTTTTTAACACATTATATATATCATAGTGAGATAAGAATAGTTCATCCATAGCTCTATTAAATCTAAAGCAGATTTCAGTGTAAGAAAAATCTTAAAATTCTTTAGCGATTTACGATCAAACAAAAAAATAATTCGATTCTCTGCGCATCAGTAACTATCTTTAACCTTATGTCTATATCTATGAAATACTTTCGAATAATCATTTTTAGGGAATACCTTTTTAAAATGATCACTATTTCATTCCATATTAAATATAAAACATAGTAAAGGAGAGTAGGTTATAATAAAACGCTTGGTTTATTAGAAAATTTAGTATATATCATAAATTTTCACAATATAGCCTTGCCTTTACTTTGGACGTAAAACAAAAAAAAAGTGTAAACAAAATTAAATTTAACGATAATAATACCAATGAGCACCAAATGGTAGTTATTGCCTCATGAATCATTCATAAATGTGCAAATGAACAAATTTTATTTTTCAACGACTTATAAATAAAGTGCATAATATCTACCCGTGTGTAGTGGATAGTAACATTTGTAAAGATAATTTGTAGCTTCAAGTTTTATAAGAATCAATATATAAAAAATATTTCCAACCCAAGTTGCTTATAATATGTTTATATTTGCCAAAAGTTTTGTATAAGATATAATATGTTTGTATAAACTCTATAATATTCTCGATCAAAGCTAGAGTAATAACCTTAACAGTCTTATTGTAACACGTAATAGATATTTCTGTTTTACTTTTTCAAGATACTCTATATAAATAAATATCTGGAGAAAGCCTGACAACAACGTTAGTATAATAATATTTTTTTACATTATAACAACAATTACTTATAATTTATTTGGTTTAGTGCACAGCGATTTAAAATACATACTAATAATAATAATAACAACGTAAATATAAATTTACATCAGGTTAATAATTTTTATGTAATATTTTTAATAGACTCTAAATTGACAGGCTTTCCCGGAAACATAAAAGCTTAGACATAGTGAGAATCGACACCTTCGCCACAGGACTAGACACTAGATACAAATCTGAATATGAGTATACAAACACACAAAGAAATGCATGCATTCTTCTTAAAATAAATGGAATCACTCTGTGACTTTTGAAACAAACAGTTTCTTTAGTCAATATATACAATAAAAGTTAACTAACTCGGGACACTCAAATGGATCTCAAGAAAATTGCGGTATCTCCTCTAGGCCTCGTTCTACCGGGGTTCGTTTAATATTAAATAGTAACAAATATTCAAGAATCTGTTAAGAGATCATTTACTGCAGACTATAATATCTAAGATCTGTCTTTAAAAGGAATTTATATTCGAAAATATCTATCACAATTTCCATCATTTAGATCCACGCTCAGTTTCGAGTATCGAGTATACAACCGTTAAGATTCACGGTATACGATATACCGACATTAAATAAATAAATATTTTGGTGAGCTAATACTTTTAGTAGGTAGTGAGTCCGCTAAATTAGTCACATTTCGTGTAAGCAAAAAAAAAGTCAATAGACGGACGGCTAAAGCGACAAGAGAATTCAGACCTAAAAAATACAAGTCGACGTACTCGCTCGCGGAACGCTCGCGAACGAGCGGGGCGGGCGAGCACGTCGGGAAGCTGCGCTAGGGGGGGCGCTACGTGCTACAGTGCGGGTGGAGGCGTGCGGGGCGGGGGGGGGGCGGGGGGCGTCACTCGGGCTCGGGCGAGTCGGGCGCGTCGAGGGCGAGGCACACTCCGGCGGCGCTGCGCACTCTCTTCAAGTAGCTGACGCTGTCGAACTCCAGGCAACTCTGTACACACCAATAACGCTGTTTTAGCCCACTAGCGGCCTCTTCCTTCTGCTCCGAATTTTCTTATACGTATTTTTTGGCAATTGTGGGATATAATGCTCACCGATTAGCGCCAAAATAAATTATGCGTACATTTTTTATCAACGTATTATTATGCAGCTTTCTTAAATTTATTAAATAGAAATAGTATGTTTGAAATAATAATAATAAAGTCATGTTTGCTGTATAGAAAACGAAACGTCAAAATTCTGTAATGATTATCATTTTGTCGTTCAAAGCGTAATGAAGTATGGTGTTAGTATGAGTGATAGTAAGCGCAGGGTGCAGTTCTTTTTATTAGTGGGAATGTAAGCACAGATTAAGCAAAGACACATAACGTTTTTCAAATTTATTTAAAAATCAGAAAATGACAATGACAATTAACACTGGTAATTTTTAAAACAACACAACAAAAAGACACGAACGTAAAACCAAATCTAAATATTGATATTCAAATGCTAAATATATTGATTGGGAGGTGACGCATCTTGCTCGCCTACCTGTACGGAACGCCACACGTATATCCATTCTGTCGGGGCAGCGTGAACATGACAAATTTCTCTTATCAAGTAACAAGTCATATAAACATATGTAAATAAAATATCTATCATAAAAATTTATCAATAATCAACAGAGAATATATAACATCTATAATTCTAATCTTATAAAAATTGAATTCAGTCAGTCCTTGAGGTTGTATTTATATCAGTCTTAATATTGCTTTGAATCAAACTTTTATCAAATTTCGATTCGAGTAACTATAATCAAGCTTGTCGTGTTCGCTCGCGAACTTCGGGTCATCACAAACTAACTACGTTAAATTAATCGGTGGGAGCGTATAACTAGCGTCAGTCTTAATGTAAACTTACATTAATGAGATCGTATGCTTCTAAGGTCAACCTTACAAGTTAATTTATGCTTAGCGTAATAGTCTAAGAGTTACTGGCTCTGCCAAAGAATAAATACGGTACAGATTACTCTGATTATCACATCGGTCACCAAGATTTTGATTTTTACTAATCGTTTAACTACTAGCATTCATTGGAAGCGGTCGCATGCAGCCGTGCAGTTGAAAGCTTTTTTGCTGGGAATCGTGCAGGGCGTCACGCACGAGAGCGATCGTCACGAATCGAAGGACGACGGTTAATCGCGGCTGCGGATAAGAGCCCGAAAACAATCGTGTAATTGTACTAAATTTTCTGCATGAAATCTATGCACTATTACGTTCGAAACGGAGATCGCCCTCGTAGACGCGAGCCGGGCGGGGGACGTCGGGGAAGGGGCGGGGGAGGTGCGGGGGAGCGGTGCGCTAGTAGAAGTTGCGGCAAAGCAGGGCGGCGAGGTAGTTGGGGTGGTGCAGCGGCGGCCACAGGCGGCAGGGCGGCGGGGGCGGCGCGCGGGGCGCGGGGCGCGGGGCCGACAGCGTTACCTTGCGCGCCAGCTCGGGCGGGAAGGCGGCCAGCCCGGCGGGCGGCAGCTTGCTGAGCGGCGAGTCCGCGTACTGCACCAGCGTCTCGTACGAGTACGTCTGCCGCGCGCCACCTGTACCGCGCGCACGACATGTACTCATTTCATTCCGTTGCGTTGCGAAATTTTTAGATGCGTTTAGGTTTTGTAGTCTGAGGAGAGATTAGAACGTAAAATGTTTCGTGACGCTCGAAAGTACACTGGATTATGCTTAATGACAGAGATATATGTATAACAAATCTGTACCTTTAAAACGAACCTGTAAGAAAGGATCGGCGGTTAGATCATTATTAAAAAAATAGTAACGTTTTAACGACGTTCTCTTAAAATATTAGTATTGAGCTTAAAAGTATGCCGATACGAGTAACATTTTATTTTTTAATCATATCAGAAGGTGCATTTCAAAATGTAAATAGGCAAACAAAGCTACAAAAGCAAGAGTTAATGCAAACTTTATCTTTCAGGCTTTAAGCGTGTTGCAGTATTAATTTCGCTTTCGCTATGCGTGTCAGTCACGGTATGCATAGATATATAGATAGATTTAAAAAAGTAAACTGATATTAAATTAGTGTTATAAATTTTGGAATGAAAGAAATGACGTGAGTGTGAAATATACAATAATATGTATGAAATAATATTGAAAGTACAAAATAATAAATAAGTGTAGTGAACAGGGCATGTCGGTGGCGCGCGAGTCGCTTACCTGCGCTCTTGTCGGTGGAGGCGGCGCGCGAGAAGCGCGGGCGGCGCGGCGCGGCGTCGTCGGGCGCTGCACACACACACACACGCACAGCTCGCACACACGCACACCGCCACCGACCACGGCCGCGCACGCGTTATGCAGAACCGACCGAGCGCTCGTACCGGACGGCGGACCGACTTGCTTTGTTTTATTTCATTGTTACAGATCAGATAACTACTGCGTTCGCGGTTCGAAGGAACAGTAGTTGAATAATAAACTTCTCGCGCTCGAACGAGAGCAAAAGTCAAAATATTTAAATAAAAAAGTTCTTACTTTATATAAGTTAGAGGTTTTTCTTATATTTATTGTATAATTCTTTTGACTTTTGTATTTTATAATAGCATTAAGATACATTCGGCGATAGGTTCGATTCTGCATAACTGGTGGTTTACTGATACGGGCGGGTGATGAACATTAATAATGGCCGAATAATGACGATTAATTTGGAAAACACCGCCGGGACCGTGGTTCGAAATGGTCAGTGAGTTAAGATTACACTTTCAAATGATATAATACATAATAATAATAAATACATAGATTATATATAACATTGTAATTTTGTAATACTCCAAATCTAAGGTAATGACACGACGTTGTTACTGTGATATCGAACAAACTAAAACTGCATTTAATTAAGTATTTAAAAAAATAAATCAGATTTAAATAAATTATACGTCACGCGTTTTTTAGTCGAAAATTCCTAATAACCCCATGCGATTGCGATCAGCGTCAAACGGTTAATGTTAGCTATATTTTACTTATATAAACTGAAATAATCGAAGAACTCTCTACCAGTCTCCCATGCGAGTTAAACTTTATTCGTATAATGTATAGTTCCATGCCATCGACTAGTAGTTTTCATAGAGAGAGCTATCCTCGGCGATATATTCTCGACACGGACACTAGTCTGGGTCAGTCTGGGTCTGCGTACCGTCGTCGGCGGGCGCGGCGGAGGGGGGCGGCGCGAACACGTCGTCGTCGGCGCCGTTGAGCGCGGCGTCGTCGCGCAGCAGCAGCGCGGCGGCGGGCCGCTGCGACAGCGTGAAGAAGTCGCCCGAGCCCAGCGCCATCGCCTCCAGCGCGCCCGCGCTCTCGAAGTACTCGTCCAGCACCAGCTTCGCCGTCTGGAGGAAAGACCACACATATAAGTAATTAATACGTGAACGTAATACGTATACATACGGCCAACCGCCGATTCTCTTCTTTTCATATAAAATCGTACCATAGCCGTCGCGACGTCCATGTGTTATGGTCGTAAAGTTACCGTATAATCCTTATGTAGTGATTTTATTTTAAAGATTTAGTATACATTTATGACTCATGACCGAATACCTTAACGAGGTCCAGATTGTTGCCCGTGATCTTGATGGAATGTTCTCCAAAAGTTACGGTATACTTATACTCTCCCAGCGCGGCGTCGTTCGTCGAGAAGCTGTGCAGCAAGGCCCTGGAGTTGTTGTGGGGAGACTTCTGAAAGGAGACAGAGGAACTCTCTAAGCGACGCGATGGAATCAAAACACACGAGTCGTCGGCGGCGGGGCTCACCTCGCGCGGGCGCTCGTCGGAGCCGGCCGAGTCCAGCGAGGCGCGCGAGGCGCCCAGGGCTCCGCCCTCCAGCGCGCCCTCCAGCCGCACGGGCGACGCGTTGCGCCGGATGGTGTCGCCGATCAGGTGCTTGGCGTGGCTGCCGGCGCGGGGACTCGGTCAGACATCGTTATTGTACGGAATATTATCGATACGATATCGTGAACTTTCCGATTGCGAAACGAATAAAGCAATTTCATAGATCATGCTCACTTTACGTTCTCCTCGTTGGGACCGGTGATCTGGACGAGACGCTCCTTGGCTCCGGGACTCACTGAAAGCACGTCGACGTGAAAACGATAATGACATTATGTATTTACTGTGAACGTAGGAAGCTCAGCTAGATAATGCTTTAGTAGGCAGGCTTGTTAATAAAGTCGAAACCGTAACCGATCGCGTTGAGTGTTAATGAGTGGATTAATCAATTATATCGACGATGATCTCAGTGATTTATTTAGGAGTGGAGTATATGTAAAACATTAGTATAAATAATGAAGGAGTTGTGATAGTTTAGAGTATAGCCCGGCACACCATGCGCAAGCTTCGCCTCCCTCGTGCGTTCATACCTCGCTGAAACGATATGATCGTATCACTTAGCTCCTCGATCATGTGCACCCGCCTGCCCTTGATACCCATCACTGCAACACCACAACACAACTTCAGACAACCGACTCACCTCTCCGTTACGTCGCGATACATTGCTCGACTCATGTAAAAGAAACTAATACATAGAAAACAACTGATTCGATCAAATTACAACAAACTATATAATACTAAACATCACAATACGATAAAGAAATATAAAATTGTATTGAAAATAATTTTCTCAATATGGAAAGTAGTAGTAAATAAATTAAAAAATATCATATATACTACAAATTAAAAATATAAACCTTAAAACCTCTATATTGGTAATTAATTAAATATCGCATCATTGCCACAATCATGCAACTTTTATAAATGAAGAATAATAAACATAACTTATAAGATATAATCTAATTCCCATCATGCAAATTTGTATCCACCATATCATCATCATCCATGCAGAACCCAAAATCTTCCTGCGGAGAGACTGCATTATAGGACCAGAGACAATTAACAAATAAGTTACTGTATTCTCTACAATCATTTGAATTAAGTAATATCCTAATAGTTTCGATAAGTAAATAAATAGATAGATGACCTTTCCCGGAGTCTGCATTGCGTATGACAACCTCATCCTTGGAGTAGTTCTTGCCCGGTATCTTGGTGGGCTTGGGGAACTTGCCCGAGGGCTTGATGAGTTCGCCGGGGCCGAGCAGCGTGGGCGGCTCGGCGGGCGCAGCCAGCGTGGGTGACGCCGCGCCGCCTCCGCCCGACCCCTCCATCGTCGGCACTAAGAGCGGCTGTTGCGGCGGGAGGTCAGGATGATATTATTAGCACTTGTTCACACATATCTCTGTTTATATATGAATAGTTTTTGCATAAATATTAACACAGCACAATATCTAATTTCTTAAATACATAGTAACACAGAACATGTTCAACATGGCATAATTGCCCAATTGCCTTGTTGTCCAGTAGCTAGTTTATAAAGCTGCAGACTCTAGGTAGACCACAGACGGTTTAATCCCCAAATGTGGTTAATAAAATTTAAGAATCAGCAAGGAGCAGAGAATCATCAATACATAATATATACATAAATATTTAAAAAGAAATCTTTTTATTTATTTTACAATCATGATCTTTTTTCAAAACATCTCATTTCATCATTATATTTGTGATGAATATTAAAATGAATACCTCAGCATGAGTGCCACGATGTCTATAGTATTGACTCATATAATCAGATCCCTGCCAATGCTTAGCTCTCAATTCTATTAGTTCAAGCAGATGAAGTCTAGTTTTTTTATCCAGCCGCTCATCCTGAGATCCATTGCGGAAAACAACGAAATATCTGAAAATAAATTTTAATATTCAAGTGAATGGGTTTAACGAACATCATTTTTTCTGCTTATTCCTTTGTATTCAAAAGCAAAATTTACTCTGTTCATGTTATTAGCCTCTTGTGTAATGGCTCTTCACAGAATTTAGATACAACTATTAAATTAAATAAAAAATGTTATTTCTCACAGAAAATGATGATTAAGTTTTTGCTGCTAAACTATTTTTTTGTGAATTGTGATTGCAGTTCAACACAGATAAGAAACAAATACATTCATGACTAATTGTTACACAATGTAGATTAGGCTCATCTATATGAACTCTAGAATAAAATAATTTCAAAACTGACCTGTCAAGAAAGTCTTTATAGAGTGCTTCGAGCTGGGCACCGTAAAGCTTAAGATTAGAATACATAGTGGCGACATTGCTTTGAAGCGCTCGGTCAAAGTTTCCTTGCATCATTTGATACGCCACCGCCTCCGTCAAAACTATTAGGTCATCAACTGCAACAAAAAAAAGATTAATAATAAATGTATAATGCCAAAATATCTGTCTTCGAAGCAATTTAAGTCAAGAACAAAATAATTACATTTAAAACTGCAATACAAAATGATTGCACTGTTTTAACTTAAATTCACACAAAGATGTAAGTAATAAAATTGATTTATACTCCAATAAGATTCTTACCAGAATTAATTTTGACATCTAAAACAGAGTTACGGTTATGTGCGGAACTGGTCGTCGATTTCAAGGGTCTGGGCACTTCAAGTTTCTTTACCGTGCGGGTCATTTTCGTTAGGGTCGACATGGTGCTGTTCAAATATAAACACACAAAATCATATCAAAACATTACGCGTGCACAATCTATTGTAATATACTAAAGCCGTCTGCAACATTAACGTTTCGATGTGACGTGCCGAACGATGATAGATACATATTTGTTGTAGGAGTGTCATAATTTATTCATGATTAAACAATGGTACAGGAACAATACAATTAGCAAAAAGAGCAACTCACTCATCCATGGCGACTGCTTTTCGGTGTACACTACAACCACTATTAAAGCAAAACGCGTAAATAAAAAGTGAAAGTGATGACAATGATCCTAGCGAATAAATTCGGAACAAACCCGATACGTGTTCATTACTCTTTATATTAGTTTTTTTTCTTGTAATACAGAAGGATAAGTGAAAAAATTTTGACTGTGAAGGAAATCTAATACTTTACTCGATGAAAAACATTTAGACAAAACAATTGAAAACTATGGAACACGATGAAATAAGAAATAAACAAGAAAACTCACCTGGCTACGCCATTAATTCGCAATAAAAATAAATTTAGTGCCGTGACAAAACCACTAAAAAGGTTTCACTTTAAATTAACGAAAATAAATAGAATAAAAAATATTTTATAAATAAAATATTAAGTTTGATTTTAATTTGTAACAATCAACTAGTAAATATATCATTTTATCAAAATTACAAAAACCGATAAATTTAGAAATAACGTTATGTTTGGCTGCACTATGAATAACGATTATGATGTTGCCATGATAATTATTTTATCTCTAACACAAAACATATTTCTCCACCTTTAAATAAAATTAGTACATAAAAATGACGTCATATAAATATGTTTTGTAAATCCTTATTTGAAAATTTGAAATATGTATGCGAAGTTTCATTAATCCCCTGTCGAGAACATTCAATATTACAAGATTTTACTTGGTTTTGTGCGAGCTCGACTGGGTAGGTACCACCCACTCATGAGATATTCTACCACAAAACAGCAGTACTTGCTATTGTTGTGTTCCGGTATGAAGGGTGAGTGAGCCAGTGTAATTACAGGCACATGGGACATAACATCTTAGTTCCCAAGGTTGGTGGCGCATAGGCGATGTAAGCGGTGGTAACATCTCTCACAACGCCAATGTCTATGGGCGTTAGTGACCACTTACCATCAGGTGGCCCACATGCTCGTCCGCCTTCCAATGTAATAAAAAAAAAAAAAAGCGGAAAGACGGACAAATTAACTCTAGTCTTGTCTAACATGTCATGTCAGTGTCAACATGTCAAGTGTCATAAGGGATTTTGTGAGAGGTGGTCGTGTTTTGGTTTTGAAAATTTTCACTATGCAAAAATGAATAGGAAGTACGAAAGTTTATTTTACCAAAAACTTTTAGTTTAAACGTTGCTAAGTGTTTAACAATAAAGTAGTTATTAGTGATGTTTTTAATTTGAAATGATATTTGTATAATGGACACTTTAGTTTAAAGTAAGTTATAAGAAATAAGTTTTGATAAACAATATTTATATATTAGTAATGCAGAGATCTATTTTTAATACATTGAAATATTAAATTGATTTCATCTTTAGGATATGTAAATTGAAATTATATTCTTATATAAATATAAACTCGACTTTTTATTATTATTATTTTTTCAGATAATGCATAAATACTATATCTCGGTATTATTAGTGCGCTTGGTTCTTCCAGCGTCACTGCTTCTTGGTAAGTTTGTAGCTTTAGTTTTATTGGTCAATTTATTTTAACTTAAATATTATATTTTTAAATATACAACAAACATACAAGATTTATGTTGCTAATTAATTGCTAATGCATATAATACTACTAAATATATTTGAAACTAGCTGTGCCAAATCTGTGAATAAAAATCAGCCTAGAGTCTTCCTTGATAAAAAGGACTATACAACACTAAAAGAGTTTTTAAACTCGAACAGTAGTTCCTGGGATTAGCCTGATCAAACAAACAAACTTTTCAGCTTTATATATGAGTATAGATATTGTTACATGTGTATAATTACATTGTTGTACTCTAATTACAGGCATTGTTATATATTATTGCATATAGGTACATAAAAAAACTTAATTTTGAATACTAAAAACCAAGTCACATATTATGAAAACATTACAAATAGTAAATGACACAAGAAATATTAAAAAATAGCTGAATATAATGTTCTTTTTTTAAAAAAAAAAAGAAGAAAAAAAAAAAAAAAAAAGAAAATAAAAAACAAATTTTCCAGAGCCTTGATTAACTTTATTGCATTCTGCAATATTGTTTAAAACTGATCACCGAATTGAGGGCAACATTTAATTATTTTGTAATGTAATTTGTAAAATTTTAGTTAGATTGGGTGTTTTTTAAAACTTTAAAAGGTTTCTATGTCATTTTACATTTATACTTTAAAACTACACATATATACAGATATATAGTTTAATATTTACTTATTTAAAATCGTTGCTTTATTTTTAATACCTGCATTTTGTATAGAACTCTTCAAACACAATAAAGAAAAACAATGGAAGCTAGGAATTGTGTTATATTATATTTTTAATTCTTTGAAAAAGCATGACACACTAATTAATTATTATAACAATTAGTTATTTGTACCATAAAGGTATTAAGAAATTGTTTTGACCCAGATGGAAAAAACTAAGTTGGCAAATATTTATCCACTTGATGTAAAAATAGTAATCATACTAAAATTGACAAGAGTATTTTTTTTTAAATTGATGTTTGCCGAAAATTGGCAATAATCGAAGACAGTACAGATATATATGTGCAGTAGAATATAAAACATATATAAATTCTATGAATAAAATGAATAAAAACTACATAAAAATAAATGTAATAAATAAGTGAATAATATAAAAGAATAATCGCGTATGCTTTAAAATGTTGGTATTTTATATTATTGTTAGGTCAGGTAGATGATAACTTAGTGCCAACATTATACGAGACCACATATTATGTGTATTATTAACATCGTCAAAAAAACTTAATAATTCGATACATAAGTGAAATCAAGTAAACATTATCCAACTAAATTTTAAATGATTTAATATCGTTATGAATGTGATTATGAAATGCTGTTAATAACGTATATTATGTACGTAACGTATAATATCAACTATATACCTTGGTCGCCAACATCGCCAGATTTACAATGAATGTTTTAAAATGTTAAATTGTGCAACGTTCTCAACTTCTCAAGGCGGCAAATGTGACGTAATCCACCAAAACCGGCCGGTCGTCTATGCCGGTGCCGTTGGCACGATCGTCGTTAAAAGCTATTATAATATTTAAAAAAGGATCATAAATATCTCATTTGCCTATAATCTAATCAAGTAGGTATCTTGACAGTATCTTGAAAAAGTTGATGATATCTTGAGAAAATCATGTATTCCTAAATCCTATTCC
Organism: Nymphalis c-album; assembly: GCA_963151315.1. Lineage (NCBI taxonomy): Eukaryota > Metazoa > Arthropoda > Insecta > Lepidoptera > Nymphalidae > Nymphalis > Nymphalis c-album. The sequence continues at coordinate 4,081,201 of OY720590.1, read as the reverse complement.
TACTTTTTATCCTTGTTACAAATATTTATATAACTAAACAACATTTAACTATTACTTTACTTGGTTTGAATAATAAAAGTAAAAAGGTTGAAGAGGCTTATAGAAATATTTTTTTTTTGAAGTGTTATCACAGTTGCAAAGATTTGATTTAGCTTTTATAACGTCGCAATGCGGGATAGGAGTAACGGAGTAATGTATCCTATGGGCGCGCCTCGTACTGGGCGCGTCCTCGTGGTTGGTTCTCTGACCTCTTGACCGAATTGTCATCCCTTGCTTAGGAAGCCCTCTGATTATTAAATTTCGATATTTGCATATTCCACACGCAAAAAGAAAAATCCGATTTTTTTTTAATTTTTGATAATAAATCAACAGTTGCGTGTTTGATTTATTAATTCTTTTCTGTTTTATTAGTCCCTGTTGTAAGGAATCTACAATGATTGATAATAACGTACCAAATTCGTTATAAATTTATAATTTCATTCGAACTTGGTCGAAGTTCCTCGATATTTTACAAAAGTCGTATGACTAAACACGTGGACATCAAATGCCACATTCCACAAATTACATAATTATGTGAAAAAAATAAAGAAGTAAATAATTATAATCGGTAACTTATATAACAAATAACTGACAAAATACATAACTAACCTCATTTGTCGTTCTCGCATGAGTTCCTCAAACGGAACATTTCGGTCTAAAGGGCAACTTTTCGCCTCTTTAACCATATGGCATATAAACGAATGCCATGAATCGGAATCTATTATACAATTTTGTTTGCATATGTTGTTAGTTTTGACGTGACAACGTCTTATAAATTGGTTTGCCGGGTGACACTTCAAGAAACTGCGTTACGCTCCGCTCACGTTATGCGCTCACAATGAGAGCGAGTGAGAGGCACGCGTCCCTTCCACTCGGGCATGGTTAGCCCGCCTAAGAGCGAGAGAGACAGACATAAAAAGTGGAAGGCACGCGTCTTCTTCCTACTATACGAATGAATATTCACATTAAAATTATTTTACCACTCAAAGTCGTTGTCACGTAAAACTTTCGCCCGTATACCGACTTTACAGGCAACCAATTTTATTTTTTTTAGAACTGATTATTTATCAACAACTAAACTGCTGTAAAGTGATGAATATTATTAAATAAATTAATAATTAGAACTAGATGTTAATTTATAAAGTAAATATATGTTTCAAACAATCTGAGAACCGGAGTGTAATATAGACTAAGGAATCGAAAATTCGATGTTCCAGTAAAATTGTTTGTGCAACTAATGGACCGCGCCTGCAGCGGTACCGTTACATGAACCTTCCTACGCGATATTCAATATAATACATATTTCTATGTTCCTAATTTTTTAAATTTGTTCCACATTTAAAACAATAATTTGTATTTGTTTGAAATATTTACATAGGTATACAAAGTGTTACTTGCTGTCTTAAATAGTTGTGATGTAAATATACATAAACGCATAAGCAATCTAACATACATTATACAACATTATCAATTAGATATTTTCAAGGATGGCGTGAAATAGCTAAAAGGGGATAAGTATAAATTAAATAATATCATCAAGAATATTTCTTCAAATAAAACCCGATACGAGACCAAAGATACTTATCTAACAAATATTAAAAAATAAACTAAGTAGGTAACAGACGAATACTTCACTGCAGTTTATAATGGATATATTGTTCGTATTTTATAACATGACCGTGCTAATTGTTCCAGGAGTTCTGGTTAATTAATGTCTGTAATTTGGCTTTTAAGGTAATGAAAAATTATACTAGCACGCAAAGCCCGATTCGCACTCAACGTTTTACATCAACATGTTGATGTTAAGTGAGGGAATTCGTGACACACCCAGACTGTAATTCATATATGAACCCACAACTCACGCACAGTCAGAGCTATTTTTATTACGGTTATCTTAAACGGTGAATACAAAAATATTTTTGAATATAGGTCAGAATGTCAATCTGGAAACGATTTCGTTCGTAATTACTACATCTTTTAATAAAAATTAGCAATATTTGTACGTTATTAACTGGGAAGGATAAATTAAGTTATATCCTTACAGAAGTTAGTATTTATTATTATTATTATTGTAAAACATGTAACAGTGTGTTACTACAGTCAAATGCACTCAATGGAATCATTACCAATATCGTTCTCTTATATTTTCATTCATTGTATTATTAGAATACGTATATTGGTAAGGTAACTGTCAAAATAAAGTAGCAATAGGGTTTGATTTGTTATACCCATAATTATCAACTTTCCATTCGTTGGCGTTGTTTGCGACTCCAGACTTAACCTCCTAATTTGTAGGCCACAAAAAACTAGCAGTAACATTTCAGTCCGTAATGGCACGCACGAAATCTCTTGCCCATATTGCCGTGAAGTTCCGATATACATCTATACTAAATAGCTAAAAATATTTTCTGGGGTAACATATAGTAGCCGTCGGCTATTTCCGACTAATAGACAGAAACAAATTTTTTTTTGTCCTTGGGGGGAATAGTGTTCATATCTGCCTAAACCGGTTTCCTTTTGCGCTTTTCCGGCGATGAAGTATTTCTCCAACACTAGTAAAACTAAAACAACTAAAACTCTGAAGAGAAGTTACAAATTTACTTTAAGCTCTAATACGTGGAGGTGGCTGAATTATTTCAAATTCAAGAATCTCAGAAAGTAGAGATTTGCTAAAATTTTGAGTTTTAGTAACCGAAACGATTACCAATTCCAATAACTGGAGCTATATTACGCATTGTGATTCATGTTCTAATGAAAATAAGAAACAGTGTTTTTCATTTAGATTATTATTTTCATGTAACTAACGGGATGTATGTAAACGCTTAGTCTTAACTTAACATACATATGTCATGAGTTACTCATTCGATACTACTGTTACTCATAATATTATAGTGTACCTACTTCGAGGAATATAATTTTAAAGTTTAAAAAAATGTAACTAACTAATCTGCCTGTAGTAAGTATATTATGTATTCTGAACTAACTTGGTGTTAAAACTATTAAACAGATGTATAATGTACCGTTTACGATTCGCTTCAAGGCATTTGGCGATGTACGCAAAGTGATGGAAATAGCAATGCGATATTAAGTAGGTAGCAGGTATGGCGGCATATTCGGCCGGCGAATACGTTGCCGGTTGCCTTATCGGATGTCTGATTCACAAGGTCACGCTACAGTTCAACTGGTTAACTGGCAACCTACATTCAGCGTGATCTCATCGTTATGTCAAATTCGTCGATACTAAGTACAACGTAACACGATTTTTATACTTGTTAGTTGTATTTATTGAAGAAACAAACGCAAACATACCAGCGTAGTGTTTTTAATGGTAATCCACACGTAATGAATGGTCTGTGAATACTAATATTTGTTTATAAACCAGCCGGATTGAGAGTTACCAATGTAGAGTCAATTGAATTAGTTACCGTATGTACATATATAATTTATTTGAGACATACGTTTTATTTTTTATTAGTCGCGAATTTAGGTCGAGTTCAGAGGCGTAGTGATCGTTATTGTTTCTTTCGTAATAAATCACACATATATTTTCTACGAAAGTTATAATATGTTATAAAATACCCGTACAAAACGCCAATTTCATATGTATGGACCTAATATATAATAAACAGAGTTAATTTTTCATTTGTAAAATTAGTATAGATTATATTATTATATTCGAGTTTTTACCGAGATTATACATTTTTTTACTAGATGTTTCACCTATGGTGGATCTGACTAAGCCTTCTGTTCGCGCTTGTCGAAATGAATTTTGACCGTAGACAGAGAACCTTTCAGTTATGAAGTTTAATCCTGTGGTTTTCCCTAGTTTAATGGCTATTCAGCTACTGTAGGTCTGTTTGTTTATAATTTTAACCACTGGTATTTTTTTTTATTGTTTTCGCTATGGCACGCTTTGTTTGGCGAAATTTGCCAATATGCAAACGGCAACAACAATTGGTCTTACATATATTTTCCCTACGATTGAAACAGAATGAAGGATTTGAAATTTTTGCAACCTTGTTCATAGATGTTAACCTAGTTTCATGGCAAACTTATTTAATATATTTACTTGGTGGTAGAGCTTTGTGTAAGTTCGTCTGGGTACTGGCATCAGATATTCTACTGCAACAGTACTTGGTATTATTTTGTTCCGGTTTTAGGGTGAGTATGCCAGTGTACAGGCACAAGGGACATAACATCTTAGTTCCCGAGGTTGGTGGTGCGTTGGCGATGTAACCGATGTATAACAGTTCTTACACTGCCAATGTCTATGGGTGTTGGTGACCACTTACCACCAGGTGGCCCATTATAACAAACAAGAACTTTTTTTCTGGGACGGTAACAGTGACAGATGATAGTGGAAGGGACTGACAGGCAAAAATTACCGCTATTGATATTAATAGTACTGTTACTGTAACAGTATCTATTCTGACCCTAGTAGAAATCACAGCCACAGAATATATGGCACAGTGACAGGCTGCTTTTTTAACTAAGTTTTAATTGTGACGGTAAATACATCTCAACTCGTTATTCCTAGTCGTTAGGCTACATACGTTTTTTAATATACATTATTTTTTTATATCTAATACGTTAAGTGCATTTGACTATTAAGTACACATTGCTGTATTTTATATAACAATATTGTTCCTTGAATAATTAATTAATAATTTTATAATACCATCATCATCATTATGAAGATTTTTTTGCGAGCTAGTTTCGATACACAATTTGAAAGCTGCGTCTACTTACATTAAAATAATTCTAACTCGCTGTTGCAACGTCATCTGGAGCTAAATCGAGAAGCAAACTACTTTTAAACTTTCATGACCGGTCGCGTTACAAAGCAATAGCATAATTTTTTGGTAAGTCAAGTGTACGCCCTATAAATAAACATTCAAAAATAACATACCTGTAAGGCTTATTTAGATAACGATATTAGCATTGACTTAATTAGTAAAAAGGGCATAATCACTTTTTAACTACTGCGAAGGGTCTAAGAAATTAGAACTAAACCATTTAAATGATGTTTCGTACATACGATTAATCTATTGTTCATATTGATTTAATATGTATGTTGTCATATTTCTTATGAGAACAATTCAAATGTTCTTTTTAATGTACCGACTAAACAGATGCCCGAATTCTGCTAATAATGAAAAACCTGTATGCGATGTAAGCAACATGTGTTTTGAATGAATTCGTGAAAGTAATAAAAAGTATAATAACATATGAATTCGCAAATCGTCCTGTAATTAAATATATTTGTATCTACTGACAACAATTTTAAGTACAAATAAACGTGCGCCTACATTTGTGACAAAGTTCCTTTGTTATATAAATAAATATATTATGTATATAATGTAATGTCCACCGAACCGATATCGGGTACGATGACCAATCTCAAGAGAGATTTAGCCAATTATGCACGAAATATTATAGCGTACAAGTGTGTGCGCAAACACATGTGCACTCTGAATTTCTTTACTCTCATAACCCGATGGTACGGCAATCTGGCACGACCGGAAAGAGTTCACGCGCAGAACCAACGGCTTTACGTGCTTTCCGAAGCAAGGACTCCAACTCCAACTTCTAGACTCGGTCTGCTAGTATAATATACGAGTCAATAATATATTTTTTCTATTCAACAAATAAGTTTAAGAATTTTTGTACTAAGAAGGTTTCAATTGTAGGGCGGCGATTTGATATAGACAGAAATGTCACATAGAGCAGTTGTACACGAAACACATAGGAGTAAGATCACGCCGTGATACCGGGTCATTGCTCTGTTTACGACTTATCGCGGCTCGATTGACACCAATTCCGCGTGGGTTTGGCGAGATTTAAAATGAAATTGTTTGGATAACTAATCAATCGCCCCGTGAAAAACATAATGGATTTATTATGTCAAATGCCAATCGACGTTTTGTTTCTTACTAATGTTTTAACGTTCGTAACGTATTCACTTTCACATCCTATCATGTGTTTCCTTTTTAAGTTAGTAAGGAGTATATAATAAATACTAACTACACACAAATTACATTGGTTAAATATACATTAAAAATATAATAATATATTAAAAGTTGTAAATAAAATACAAGCAATAAAATTAGAAATGTTAAAATTAAAATTTAATTTTACTTGGTGGTAGAGCTTTGAGCAATCTCGTCTAGGTAGGTACCATCCACTCATCAGATATCCACCGCAAAACAGCAGTACTTCGTATTGTTGTGTTCCAGTTTGAAGGGTGAATGAACCAGTGTAATTACAGGCACAAGGGACATAACATCTTAATTCCCAACGTTGGTGGCGCATTGGCGATGTAAACGATGGTTATATGGTGTATGGTTGGTTCCTGAGATTATCCGGATCCAAACTTAGCTTTATATATTCCTAGTTTAGATTAAGAAACAAAATAATGGTACCTACATATAAAACTCCATAGAGTCTGGCTCCACAGCCCATTTTATTTTGATTTTTTTTTTTTATGTTAGAGGGGGCAAACGAGCAGGAGGCTCACCTGATGGAAAGTGACTACCACCGCCCATGGACATCTGCAACATCCGAGGACATGCAGATGCGTTGCCGGCCTTTTAGGAAAGAGTACGCTCTCTTCTTGAAGGTTCTTAAGTCATATCGGTTCGGAAAAGTCGCCGGCGAAAGCTGGTTCCACAGAGTGATTGTACGAGGCAGGAAATGCCTTAGAAAACGGAGAATGATGAAGGATGAATATAATAGACAATCAATCTATTGTTAATAATTACCGATCTTAAAACTTTCCTATCAGTCATGTGGATAATGTGACTATATGCCATAATATTTATACACAAAATGAACTAGCTTTGTATTTGATGCGGCACTCAATAAACTTAAAGTGCAATCCATTACATTATCAAAACAGTTCTTCGAGTACAATGAAGTTTAGAGTGAGATTTATTATGCATTACAAAAACCAGAACGAAGGTGGTTATATTAAAACTGCCATAACACTGTTTTATTGACTAGATAACACGTAAAAAAAAATTTCTGTTCTTGTGTTGCTTCTATTTCCGTTTGTGATGATGTTAACATGTTCGACCTACTTACATTTAATGTTTTTTTTTATAAACAGAAAAAGATCAGGTGGCTGTGTGAAGAATTACAAGCTGTAGTTTCTTGTTTTGCAGATATAATAAAAATCAAATCATTCGATTATTACAAAGTATATTGTAGCATTGTAACCACAATACAAAGGTACCTACAAATATCAATTAAATAAGATGATATCAAATAAAACCTTGAGAAGTTGCAACTTCGTACTGATACGGTCAAAGTTTCTGTTGACTATTGTTTGCAAATTAACAACACAGAGTCTTTGATCATTAAATATTTGATCACTAGCCCTGTCAAAGTTGCTAATAGTATGTCTAACTAGTTAATACGTACAATAAGTAATTGTCTTGGGGTCTATGCCGGTTGCCCTTTCAGTACCCTAATAAATACGACTGCCTCGTTGGTCTAGTGGCTAGATATAAGGCCGCAGACTCGGTGGTTCTGGGTTCAATACCCAGGTCGAGCTAATAAATAGTTATTGGGGTTTACTGTCAGAAAATTCTGAGTAGCAGCCCGAAGTCTGGAAGTTGGAAGTGTGTACACTCCCGTGCCTCGGAAAGCACGTTAAGCCGTTGGTCTCCTGCGCCTGAACTCTTTCCGGTCGTGTCGGATTGCCGTCCCATCGGATTATGAGAGCTAAGGAAGAGGGAGTGCACCTGTGTTTGCGCACACACTTGTGCACTATAATATCTCCTGCGCAGTTGGCTAATCTCTCATGAGATTGGCCGCCGTGGCGGAAATCGGTCTGGGAGACCTTATTATTATTAAAAACGTATGAATTAATTACTTAAAATGTGTCAAAATAATTAACATTAAGTAAAGATATTGTAATTAGATGTTTATAAAATAAAATGACATCACATAATATGTGGATTAAATATAATTAACTTATAATTAAGACTGTTTTTAAAAATTACAGGCACTTTACAGGTTTACATATAATAATAATAAGTGAACATATAACTGTCTTATCTAGAGTATTTTCATATAATTTGTCAATAAGGTAAACAAAGCAAAGGAATGATTAAAATAAAAAAAAATACGATAGTGCGTTTGTTTTTCATAATTACCATTTATTTGTTTATTATTTCAGTCATAACAGTTATTATTTTAGTTTATTAGAGGCTATGAGACAAGATATTTACTACGAAACGCGATGTGTCTCTATTGAAGAGTTAGTTATTTTTTAAGATAATTATAGTATACTAGCTGTGCCCCGTGGCTTCACCCGCGTATAATTAATAAAAATAAAATAAATATATTATTATTATTATAAATATATAGGTATATATTTAATAATATATTTTATTACTATAATAACACACACACACGCGCGCACACACACACACACACACATTGCTACTGGTAAAGAAATACGTAATTAACGATTTCAAATTAATTTTCATGAGATACCGTAGGGTTTACCGATCTTATATACATATAGCCTAACATTTGCGCCATCACATGTTCTTTGTGTGTACCAATTTTCATCGAGATCGGTCAAGCAGTTCTTGAGTTATAAGAAGACATACAGGCAGACAGACAATCAAAAATGAAAAAAATAGTATAATGTGAATCACTGCATCATAAAACGATTATTTATCACAAAATTAAGTGCAAAAGATAAATGTACAGACAGAACCAATAGATTTATATAGTAGTATAGATATATAGATCAGGGATGTTGCGAATATTCGCATCCGCATCCGCAATAATGCGGAGCTTCCGCATAGATTTGGACATCCGCATCCGCGGATGTGAAAAAATCGGCATCCGCAACATCCCTGATATAGATATAGACTAGCTTTCACATAATTCATGTTCATATTTTGATTTTATATGCATTATTATTTTTCATCGTCCGATTAGTAGGTATATGAATAAATTCAAACGTAAATTGAGTAAGTAGGACATAATTTGTATCTTGTAATAAAGGTCATCGTATGTTTATATATCTGTTACTCGTCGATTTCGCTTTGCGTAATTTATAGCTTATCAATTATAGAGTAAATTCACGGGAAATAAATCCTAGACTGAATGTTTAACATGTATGTTTATGTCTGTGGAATTATATGTAATTGCAAGACGTAAGTGTTTTAAAAAAATCCGTACCGTACACCTAATATGCATACCTTAAGGGGCTAATTACTGAGACCGTACATCCATGCAAAGGTTCAATTCTGTAAGAATTATAAGAATTTTTATTTACTAAAAATTTATATGTTCACAATTTTGGCTCTACTACCGTCCTTGAAAGGTCAATGACATCAAACTTTGTCAAAAAGCTGATATTAATCAACAAAAGGCACATGGGCGAAATTTAAATCTGATAGTCATATGAATTCGCGTTCCATTATTTGACATCGAGCTGGACATTGATAATAACTAAAACAGCTTTATTTAATATATTTTTGAGAAACCTACTTTGCTAAGCGGGCATCGGAGATTATTTATCGAACCAGCCAATAGTACCACAAATGAGTAATATGTGTAATGAAGAGGACATATCTTTAAAATAACACTATTTAATTCTCTCACAATTGTTAAACCTAACTTATCAATTGCTTGAAATTATGATAAGTAGTTTTCAAGGCATGGCAGCTGATGTGTCTGCAAAGGACAGCTTCAATGCAAATACGAAAAGTTTTTATTTTTATTTTTGATATAGCTTTACATTCCGTCCATTTGTTTGGCGGTTTTAAAGTTTCTGTTCTGATTACCTAAAATGAAATGCTTAAAAAAAGATAAATGTAAACGCCTTATCTAATCTTAATAAATTACCTTATTTATGACTTCTTACAAACATTATAATATCGTAAATGTATCAGTTAAAAAAAGGAAGGAATATAATGTTTCTAGTTTCTATCTCAGCTAGCGAATGGTCGCTGCAAGTTGATTATTGTGGTCACTTGTAGTTTTTATTACATTAATTTATATGCAACAATTTGAACATAACCTAAGTTAGAGGTAGCGTAATGAACATACGATGAAAACGGTTATAACATAAAAAACAACTTGTTTTCAAGGTTTCAAAGGTAAAACAATAGCTTTGAGTTTGATAAATTGCCTAAAGTGACTTTGAAATGAACCTACGTCCTAAATGCAGACAATCGTTGAAGAAAATTATTTCACACGGAGTACAATAATAAGATGACTACCTCCTTATTAATGTACGTTGTAAAAACTATCTGACTCATTTTAAATTCGCGCTTTGCTTCACTTGGTTTTGACAACATTAATTATTTAACAATTACGATTTAAGTAGGCACTATTTTTTAGGAAATGCGATTGATTTTCTTTATATTACAGAGACTTTATTTATAATAGGATATTCTTATCGACAATTATCACATAGCTCTTAAGCTGTTCTAAACCAAATGAGGTGTAGACATACATACATAAATATCGACAGGATAGTATACTTACTTTGGAAGTATTGATAAATAATAAAATAATCTTTCAGTACACTTAATATAAAACCTTTAATGCGTCATTGTGCGAATCAAGTGAATCATGTCCTGATGAATGAAATTATGTAATGAGCCAATCGTGGCATAAAGTATTAATTGCATTTAATACATCAAAGAGATCAAAGTGGTTCAAGGAAATAAGGTCAGCGAATTATCAACGTAAATTATAATAAAATCGTGGTACGTTATAAAAGTGGAACGAAATATGTTCGACATAACAATACCAAGTAAATGTTACTTTGGCATTTCTACACCAACGTCACGAATACACGCCTAGTTTTATATGGGGATATAATTGTATGAAATCTTTAGGTACAATAATAGCGTACTTTATTGTTATTACGCCCTAAATATATAAACATCTAGAACGCTTTATTTATATATGTTTATTATTTATATTCCGTACTTTATGTTTATATAATATGTTATTAATGAAATACACATTTGTTGTAAGAAAATTATAAAGGGCTGTCTAAGAAGTCTAACAGGTGATGGCTGATTTTTAAGATACAATTTTTATTTACAAACATGCTATAAACATGTTCAATGTTAACAATGTTCGTCTAAAGACATAACAAGAATGAATAAACAATATTTATTACGTAAACATATAATTGTGTAAACACAACCATCGTATTTTTATGGTTTGTAATGTGTGACCGTCTTATATATAATATTAAGAAATATATTTTATATTTTAGTTTTTGGAAAAATAAATCTTCACGATACTTGTATAAATGTACTCAAAATGTAGCTTATTTTATCATTTGCTTTAATATCAACTAAGATAAGCTTACTCACACATGATATCAAAATATGTCAACAAAGTGCATAGATAAGATTGTTATGAAATTCTTTAATCGATGTTTTTTTTTCAGGTATTGCACTGCGGCCTTTCGGTCTTTCTCTTATATATTTGCTGTTATACTTGATAGCGCCGTTTCCACAAGTACCAGATTCCAAAACATTCCGAGGTGAGAAAATAAAATTAACGTTTCATCGAGAAGATTATTTTAAATTTATCTAATGACTCCGTGATACTTTGCAGAGCAAAAATAAAATTAAACCTACACTTTTTCTTCGCTGTGTATTGTAGACAACTGAATATCGCACTTTAGTAGCGATATTTATTATTCTTTTAAGAGAAATTAACTGTTTGTACAAGCAATGTGTTCTTTTCTGTATAAATTGGATTAACCTGTTTTATTTTTTATTTTAGGCTGCCGAGGCAAATATCTCCAACTCAATCTAGTTGTCTCCGCGTTGCTTTTGCTCGTTCATGCAATATGGCACAGTGTCCTGGCGGGTTTTGCGCCCTATGGCTCTCTTTTCGAGGATTATCCGATCATCCAAACGATCGGATTCAATCTTGGCCTTGTGTCGTATGCGGGGATAGATCCACTTATGGCAGTGCATTATCTTGCACCTGAGGTGAAATATTTCATAATTTAACCAATCGATTTTTTCTTTGCTGAATTAAACAAGAAAATAAAATCATTTTTATTGTTTTGTATGTTTTAGTTGGTTGTAATGGGCACATCATTAGTAGTGAACTTGATGGTGCGTACTCTTCTCGTTGGATCTTCTAACGATGAAGTTATAAGAAAAGATTCGAAGCATCAGCGGTTTCCTTTGCTCACCAGCGCAGGTACTTAGCATAACTTCTTTTTTTAAGTCTAGTGCTTATTTTCATAAGGATACAGATCCCGATGTACTGGGATAGGCTGGTACTCGTACGTAGATTTGTTTGATTGATTTCCGAAAAGCACCTAAGTAAAGCCAGCCTCTGATTTCGCTACGTGTCCTACCATTTATGATAGTGAGGGAATAGAGAGTGCACTTATATAAACGTACACAATTTGACTTATTTCTTTAAGATTGTCTGCCGTAGCCTATAAAATATTTTACGTGCAGTTGTTATTTCTAGGAAAATACCTCGCACTACTCCTTTTAATGGCATCGGGAATAATGCGTCCCAGTATAACATCAGGGATATATTTCTTGGTGTTTATGGGAGCGGCAACAGCATGGGCTGTAGGAAATCCTCTAGAACGTGGATTTGCCGTGGTGAGCCGCTGTATCATGGCCATCATGGGCGTCCATATTGCAGTACTTCTTGTTTACCAGTGCACTTGGATCATAGATATATTTCCACCGGAAACGAATATAGCTAGGTATGTCGTTTATGTTATAAGCAAAATTACTAATTAATCATTAAAAGAGAGAGATACATTGGTATAAGTTCTTGGATTCAGCAAATTATGTTTGTAGATCGTTTTCTTTTTAATTTAATCAAAAGTATTTTTTTTAATCCTGCAGATATTTTGGTCTTACAAAACTAGTTATACTTAACGTAACTGACACATCGAATTTTACGTATGAAGTGACCGACGATCATATGTGGGCTACCTTGGCTAGTCCCTTAGTGATATTATTTTCATACTTCTTCCTCGCCTTAGAAACGCGAGAACTCTTCAAGCCGAAGGTGCGTACGCATGTAACGGTAATATCTACTAATATCTGCACTTTATGAATGAGAAAACTTTGATTAATTTGATCATTAACTCTACTCAACTAATATTAACATGCTTTGATATAATTCATGTCGTCGGACTTGGCTGTATTTTCTGACTAACGCCGTAGACGTATGCCGGTATAGCGCTATTCAGTAGTTCGAAATTTCACTGCGTTTTTATGACTTTTGCTAACGGGGCGGATAGGCGAAGAAAAAAAGTGCTTTAACCGGACTCGAAGCGGGTAAACTGAACGGTTCTTTGGTGCGCGGCGTGTCCTTCCACCGCGGCAGCCGGCACGCGCCGCGCGACAAGTGGAGGAGCGCCACGAAGAAAGTTCGCGTAAGCCGGCCCCTACGAATATGCACTGAGCACACCGTACTCGTAGTTACACCTTAACCGTACCCATCATTTCAATTGTACATAGTTCGCAATTAAAATTATAGTAGAAAATAGAAATTGTCCGTGTACATATGTAGATAGAAATTAGTCACGATATTTATAGTGTATATATTGTTGGTTGTAACGAAGAAGATTCCATTTAAACGGTATTTTCTCGATTACTGTGTAAAAATGTATTATACTTAACTTTTAATATTGACAAAGATTATGCACGATAGCTTGTACTAATTGTTTTGTTATTAATATTTGAATTGTGTTTTTCGGTATTTTATGTATTAATAGTTTTATTTTTGCAACCTGCTTTCGTTCTTTTGTAGGTTGCATATTCATACATAAATTCCAAAGCACTCCGAGGGAACACCGATGAGGATGATCCTGTAGGTATTCATTTTTATATTTCTCGCCAATATGTCTGTTTTGCTTGTAACGGTTTTTGATATAGGAAATGTATGTTGACATGCAGATAGGTGTGTCGTATAACTTGGAACGCTTTGAAATGCTCTGGCCCTATCATCAATGTTGTCTCGTAATTTAATACCAATTACATGTTCGTGCGCATCACTATTAAGCTTTTTATGTTATTTATCCTCTAGTGTATTGCATTCACATAGAAAGTATTGGATGGTTATGCATTAATTCTCTTGTTAGTAATAATTAGTATATTTAAATTAAAAAATAAATAGTAAATTACAAAGTTTATGGCGTTGTTAAATAGTAAACATCGTAACCATTCAAAACTTCAACACAATATTTATTTAGGTAGCACAAATCAGTCAGCACAATACCTTAATTTTATATTATACATTAATTACGGATAAATTGGATATTTATTCCCAAGTGAAGATGTTTTTAAAATCTTATATCGTATAAATTTCTGATGTTAAAAAAAATCAATGTTTAATGCTCAAAATTATTTTATTATTTTATTTTGTAAAATAATAATAGATAATTGTTTTTAATTACCGTAGCTCCTTCGTAGCATGAGCCCTAGCAAGCGTTGGTCGAGCGTCCGTACTAGCTCGGTCACGCGTCAACTGCACCAAGACTCCACCGGTTCCGTCGTTGTACCTGATGAAGGTAAAGTATCAGTACAATGGCTTACTGTAAAGGCGAAACATTTTCACTTCTTATATAAAAAATATACTATGTTCTGTATCACGCCGCTGCACTGCCGATTGACGTTGGCGAATGCATATCAGAGATTTCTTTCAACTCAAGCTATATTCCTGATGATGTTATGTTAAATTGATAATTGTAAAAAATATTTATTATTACCGCCATATGTAAGGTGAAATTTTAATAAATAATACAGTTAATAAAAACAGTGATTTGAGGCCGCGACTCACGATTTAATTGATTTGTCTTTCCAACAAAATCTACAAATTCACATAACACTTTAATTATATGCGAGTTTCTCTAACCGGTTCTTCTTCTCAATTTGAATTAGTTGTTTTTTTTATCTGAGGTTTTTGATGGAAAATAGTTGAATACCTAATTCTAACAAATGAAGTAAACAGTTTGACTACGTGACGGTAGTATTTTTAATACTATAAAGAGCGTTCCAATATTATAGTAATAATTTTAGGGCTATGAAAGTAATTTAGATTGTAGCCGTCACATCTTTTTTTTTATTTCATAGGTAGGCGGACGAACGTATGAGCCACCTGATGGTAAGTGATTACCAACGCCCATAGATGTTAACCATCGCTTACATCGCCAATGCGCCACCAACCTTGAGAACTAAATTGTTATGTCCCTTGCCTGTAATTACACTGGCTCACTTTTCACCCTTTAAACCGAAACACAACGGTAGCAAGTATTGCTGTTTTGCGGTAGAATATCTGAGAGGGTGCTACCTACCCAGACGAGTTTGCACAAAACCCTACCACCAAGTATCTTGAGTAAACGTGGCACGTATCATAATTCTTCTTAGATATAAATGTATTTGTGAAATTAAATTGTTTTCAGAATCAATAATGGATATAGAAGAACCCACACTAATGGATGATATTGTGGCTGCCGTTGTTGATTTCTTCCAAGTATTAATCAGGTAGGCTAGTAGCATAGCACAATCAGTATCGTAATTAAGCAACATGTCACTATTGTGTGGAGAGAATAATTTATAACCGAGAGGTCTACGGATAACTGAAACGACGGTTAATCCGAATATAGGGTCACGACTTTTTATTTTAACTACATAGTAAAATTCGTCCATATGAGTTCGACGAATTTAGAAACTTACAATGTAACATGGACTATTTGCTACATTGTAAGTTTGTATCAAGACAGCGTCGAGACCGCAAGCGAATTCGGATGGGTCTCGCGCGTCGCGCACAGGAGGCGCAGAGACGCACGGCTAATCCGCTCCCCGGATAACCCAACCCCGGTTAATTGGGGTTCTACTATACGTATAAATATATATACTTTTTAATATTTTTCAGATCTTCCTACATAGCGACAACGATAACAATGATGGCCTGGAGTATAATGTTCCACTCGTGGTTGACTTTCGTGTTCCTCATGTGGGCAAATATCGTGTGGCTGTGTCAAGATCAGCGCTCCTTCATGTTGAAGACGAGTCCCGTGCTGGTTTTCTACGCAATGCTATTACTCATCGCGCAGTACATATACGGCATGAACCTTACGGAGAGCGAGCTACCGTCTAATATAACAGAAAGTTTCTTACCAATTTCTTTACTCTTTGTACTTTCTACGGCTACCTTCTTCTGACGCAGCGCAGCGCATAGTATGCAAATTCGTTTGTTTGATATTCTTGAGGACAGTTGTTTTATTTGCGATTTTTTGTATAGATAAAACCTATGCAATCATACAATGTCTAATGAATTATTAGCAACGTAAATTATCTTGCGCTACGCTTCGCTAGTCACGAGTCGGCACCTAAATTGAATATTTAATGATAGTTTATATTTTTCATATGTATTTATTCGCAATATAAATATTTATGAATTGTAAAGTAATGGCTACTAACTACAACGAAACCTTTTAACTCGAATTATTTTCTCACTGGCATTGAATGTAACATTTAACGTAAAACCGCCTGGATCGTTTCGCGTACAATTGTGGACTCGTGGCCGCCAGGAGGTGAACCTGCACCAGATAGGGCTGGGCCGGGAGGAGGGCGAGCCGTGCGTGCCGCTGCTGATCAAGTCGCTGTTCACGTGCATGTTCTGGGTGACGCTGCGCCAGCGCGTGCAGGAGCTGCGGCGCCGCCGACACTCCGCCGTCGTCTCCGACATGGCGGCGCCGCTGCACCTCACCGTCTCCGCGGCCGCCAGCGGTACGCCTCCTTACCATCATTACATTATGACTCTTGTCATAAACATCATTAACAATCCCTATCATCGATGTATTATTGTATAATAGTTGGTGAATTATAAGGCCACATAGACGATTATGTTCAGAGTTTTACCGTCACCGAAGATAATATTCTAACTATATGTATATGTTTTAATTCCCGCATGATATTTTTATATAAATAATCATATTACCAATATGTTTCTTTTGCGATCTTATCAAAAAGGTTTGATGAATGGTAAACCATTTTTTTCCTATTAAATATCACGTAATTAGGGTTTTTCATTTTCATAATTATTCACTAAAACAGCAACATTCAAATGTCCATCACATTTTAACAAACATGTTTAAATTATATTTTATAAAATTATTATTAATTAATATAAATTATATTAGTCCCTTAGCAGCTTTTGAAAAAAATCTTCTATTCATCTAATATTTTAATTCGTTGCTTTCTTTGCACCT
This sequence comes from Nymphalis c-album, assembly GCA_963151315.1. NCBI lineage: Eukaryota > Metazoa > Arthropoda > Insecta > Lepidoptera > Nymphalidae > Nymphalis > Nymphalis c-album. The sequence goes on along the minus strand of OY720590.1, from coordinate 4,063,908 downwards.
TCACGAATCTGGCACGATTTTAATGACATGAATATTACTTATTCTAGCATTGAACAAAATGTACAAGTTTCTTGGCTCTCTATTCGCTCCAAGTTTTATATTATATTCTTATACATATATATACTCGTACATATAGAGTATAGAGTCAAATGTCATTGTCTTACGGCTGCAGGTGTGGACGCCTCTCGTGAAGAGGAGCGACGGTCACGCTTGTTGGTAGCGTTAGGCGAGTGGTTGCGAGCTGCCTGCGCGCGGTACTGGATCTACGTCGTGGTCATCATGCTCTTCGTGATCGGCATCACCGGCGACCGGATGACCATCTTCAGGATCATATACATGTTCCTTTTCCTCTTTTTCATACTCATGTTCCAGGTATTTTATATTTTGTTAATGTAAAAGAAATTTATATTATGTAAGCTTAACAACGTTTACGATATGCCTTCATATAAAGACAAAACAATAATTCAATAGATACCAGTATTTAGAATTTGTTATAATTTCTGCTTAATTTTATAAACAATGTTCCAGATAAGTTGGTACTGGTGGCGCCGTCTGATGTACGTTTTTTGGATAACAGTGATTATATATTCAATGATCAATCTCATTCTAATATATATATATCAATTTGATAATTTTTCGAAGACGATAGAAACTTATTTGATGATCAACGAGAGATTGTAAGTATTTTATTTCAATTGGTGGTTTACATTGTTATTAGTGTATTGGTTTTTTTTTAAAGAGGGCGACATTTTATTTTTATTTTTTTAGACAACATGATTTGGGCTTGGAGCCATATCATCGGGCAGACCTATTCGTAAAACTTTTAACACCTACCTTATTTCTCATCATTACAATAATGCAGGTGCATTATTTCCATAAAGACTTTATGGCATTATCCGATCCGAAAACGAGGTAAGTCAAAATAGAAGAAAGCTTTTAATTGTATCTTTCATTTTATTTTAATTGCTTATAACTTTTATGATGTTTCAGGACAAATAGTATAGCTAGAGAAGTTGACTCGAGTAGACCTAGTCAAGGCGGTACTTCCACTATGAAAGATGATGTAAGTGCATTTAAACCAACAGGATTTTAATACCAATTTAACTCAATAAATAAAATAAAATTCAAAAACAGTGTATATCAGATGGCCCAGATAAAAATGGCACAGAATAGGATATTCATTTAGAAACAGGCAAGTTAAAATGTTGAGCGAAGATTTTAAAATGTTATACCATTTCCCAGTTGCCACAGCTGCCACTAGAAGGTAGACCCGCCAACGAGCACTCCGACAGCGACACCGAAGTGGAGCAGTCCATAGGGACGTCCTCCTTCAATACTGGCGCTCGCCGCTCCATGTACAGGTAGGACTATTGAGTGACGTGTTCTCATCGGCATACTTAAACAACGCCCCCCCCCCTCCAGGAAGTCGTCGCGCAGGCCGTCGCGCGCGCGGTGGTGGCGCACGGCGCGCGCGTGGGCGTGGCGGCGCGGGGGCGCGCTGCGGCGCCGGCTCGGCGACTGGACCGACAAGGCCTTCATCCTGCTCGACATCCACCTCATCAAGATCGTCTTCCTCTCGCTCATGCTCCTCTGCGTCTTTAATGTAAGATCGTTTCAGACTTTCTGGAGTGACTCCTTTTCGTCATTATCCTTTCTATTCTTTGTAAACGGTTGTCACCGTTAGGTATTTATATTTGTTCTTCCTTATTACTAAAACTCGGGTATGGTTATCCCACAAATTTTATAAACGCGAATGTTTGTAGGGATGGATCCCTGTTACTCGCTCATGCAAAAAATACTTAACTGATTTGGAATACGGATAGCTTATACCTTGACTTTAATATGTAGGCTACCTAACACGTGAAATATTTCTTTATGAATTTTTTTTTTTTTTAATGAATATAATCATTGACTAATACGGCTTCACCTGTATGTAAATGCTGTTTAGGACGCGATGTATTAAATTCCTTGCCTTTCGAATATCATATGCTAAACAACTAAACACCGCTAAGCAACGTTTATGAGTAAGGCTTTATATGTTATAACATTAAAATAATATATTGTATAAAAGTTATGTGAACATTGTTTGCAGGTGTGCGCCATGCACGTTCCAATAATGATAATTATCTCACCGGCGCTGTTGCTGAGCTCTCGAAAGCAAAGAATATGCGTATTATTAATATCAACTCTAATTAGTGTATATTTTATGGCGAAGATGGTCTATCAAATAGAATACATAAAACATTCATTTTTTGATGTAAATTGCACAAAGGTAAAGTACATTTGGATATGCTTGTAATTAATTCCTAAAATAAATGATTGAATAGTTATGTTCTTAAGAATATCAAATAATAGTCACTGAGTCGCAAGTTTCGTAACTGCAATTAACAGATATGAATATAATGGCCGAATACTGAAACGTCTTTCAAATATTAAGTGGGACTTAATTATTTGGAACGTCAATAATTTCAAATTTCGCATACTAAATTTTGAATTTCGCTTACTTAAATATTGCTCATTTTTATCATGTGTAATGTTACAATTTACAAATATATTTAATGGAATTCGCGGATTTATATCCGGGTGAACAACACTGTGGTTCATGTGCTTTATTTTTGCATATAAACACACATGTACATCTTGTGTTCTGCGGTGAAGGTAAAAATCGTCCTACATGTGTCGGAAGATGTTCTCCCACATATAGGTCAACCAAGTCGCACTGGAAAATAAGTTTGAAACTATCTCCTTAAGATATATATATATATATGTATATAAATAAATCGTAAATGACGTAAATGTTTTAGACGGGAGAGAACAATACACTGAATACTACAGTATATAACAACGCCGAGTGGGTCGGGTTCAGTAAGGCGACGTCGAAGCGACCTCTAGTGGTGCTCTTAAAGGGCTACATCGGCCTAATCGCCGTTTTCACCTTCTATTCTCTGGTTACATATAGGCAACAAACACTCAGGTAAAAGTCATATGTATGCTTAAATAGATTTAATTTTAAATTTTATAATAAGAAGATATATTCAATTTAAATATTTTTTTGTAACTCACCTTTTAGGAGCATGGGTCTCTTCCCGGCTAACAAGGAGAAGATGATGTTTCCGGACGTCACCCGCGTAGATGCGGATAAAAACCTGATGCACTGCTTTAAGTATTTAGTGAACTACGGCTTCTACAAGTTTGGAGTCGAGGTATTACTTTCAATAATTTCTATTTCATAATTACCATCGAAGCTCAGACACGGATCGGTTCCATAACGAGGCGGCGTGGCGCGTGTCAGGTGTCGCTGATGTGCCTGATGGGCGTGATCGGGTCGCGCATGGACGTGTGCGCCGTGCTGTACGCGGGCTGGCTGCTGGCGCTGGCGGCGGCGCGGCGCGCGCGGCTGGCGCGCCTGTGGCCCGCCTTCACCGCCTGCGTCACCGCGCTCGTGCCGCTGCAGTACATGCTGGCCGTCGGCTTCGTGCCGCAGCTCTGTCTGCGCTACCCCTGGAGCGGCAGCGACCAGGTGCGCTACTCTACACTGCGACGCTCGGCCGCGGCGAGCCGATATTTTTAATCCGAAATAAACGACATTTTTGTAGCAAATGAAACACATCCGCACGTGGCTCTTCCTACCGTACGACGACGAGCCCCCGCACGCGGTGAAGCTCATCTTCGACTACTTCCTGCTTCTGTTCGCTGCGCGCCAGTTGAGGGTGTTTCGTGTTGAAAAAGTACACGGCGAGTCGTACGCCGGCGGCTCCAACAGCGAGGACATCGGCCACGACTGGGAAACGCCCAACTTTGTCAATCCCGTACCGGACTTTTTAGGATATGTCGGGTGAGGAGTTAACTTATATTTCGTCAAATAACTTTTTAACATTACCGTTCCCATTATTACATAATTCATAATAAAAGTTAAAAAGTTCATTTATTATTTAAAAATTATGCTATATCCAATACAATAGTATACATTATTTTTGTTTGCAGATCATGGTTAGATGTCTTGAAAAGGATGGTATTTCTGGGCATGTTGTGGGTGACGCTCGCCATTATGTTCATGACGGGCACTAACCGCGTCAATCTGTTTTCAATGGGCTACCTCATCGGTTCTTTCATATTTCTGTGGCAAGGGACAGATTTCTATTTACGTCCGAAAGAAGCAATATTGCAATGGTGAGTTTTTGTTGTCTCACGACATTTAAATGGTTATTATACAATCTAAACTCAAATTAAGCAAGAGTAATATCGATTTTTTTGGTACAGCACTACAAAAAAATAATAATTTTTCGAAGATTTTTAAATATTAAATTTCATATCATATAACCATAAAATTGATATATTTGATATTGATATATTTTAATAAATATATTCCAGGTGGTCCTGGCTCCTCCGCTACAATGTGTCGGTGGTGGTAGTGAAGGCGCTGCTGCAGATCCCGGGCTGCATGTTCAGCTCCGTGCTGCAGGAACACGCGTGCTGGCTCGTGCAGCTGCTGGGCATCGGCTGCGTCGACAAGTTCGCCGGAGGGAACATCGCCAGGTTTCTTAAGATGCAGTATGACAAGGTATAATTCGGAATAATGTGTTATCATTCTTAAATATTTCTTAACTGAAAATTATACTATTGAAATTTTTACATTTTTACAAATTTTTACGCTTTTTTATATAAATTTTAAAAACGTTTATTTGTAAATCAGTACCAATAAGTTACTGTTAAGCTAGAACAGAATTGATAATTAAATTTTTATTCTTAGGATTCAATGTGTTCAGTTCCCCAAGAAGATATTGGCTTGGCGTGGGATGGAGTTTGTTTCGCTTTCCTAATATTACAACGAAGACTGTTTCATAGTTACTATTTCTATAGAGTCATTGATGAAAGTAAGGCTACCACTGTCCTCGCTTCTAGGTAATCAACTTTTAACTCATAATAAGAAATCAAACTTGGGATTAAACATTTTATTTGACTCGTCCTAAAAATACCCCCATTTCTAGAGGTGCGGACTTAATTGAGGAACTTCGGCAAAAACAAATGAACATTCAAGAGGAACAAGAAGTAAAGATATTGGAAAAGATCAAAGTTAAAATGGAACGAATTAAAGCAAATCAGAAGAAGATACAGGGAGTCATGTCAAAGGAGCCCGTGCACCACGACGCAGGTATATTGTATACTAGTGATATTTTTGTTATAAAACCTATAGATGGATACTTCGATGCTAACCGTACAAAAATGCTCTTATAATTGTCAATCAATTGGGCTATGTACGTATGTCTTAATGGTTATTATATCATAAAAGTGGTATTTTAAAAGTCAAATAATTAGTAGTAAACGTAAATCACTCTAAGCATCAGTTGCTTTCCGTGCTACCATAATAATAGAAGAGGAGGACGAAGACGAAGACGCGACGCAGCCCGGCGAGTCGGCACAAGTGCCGCTCGTGCGAGGCGACTCCGAGGAGTCCCGGCGCGGCTACCACACGCCCGCATCCCCCTCGCCGCCTCCCTCCCCCCGCGGCTTCCACACTCCTCTGAGCGAGGCGTCCGCGCCCTCATCCCCCGCTCGGCCCTCCCTCCCCGCGCTTCCGCAGCCGCCGTCCCCGTCGTCGGCTCTGATGACGGTGTCGCTGGACGCGTACCTGGAGCCGCGGCGCATATCATTCGAGTCCCCGCCGTCGTCGGAGCTGCTGCCGCGCGCGCAGACGCCCGAGGAGTCGTACCCGGTGTTCTCTCCGCCGCCCATCCGGCGCCGACACACGGTGGCCAGCCCGAGCCTGTTGCAGCGGACCTCCATCATCTCGTACTCGAGCCGCGCCGAGCCCAACTCGCATCACACGTGTAACTACGCATTGGATTACGCGCACTCGATGATGCTTGTTTGCTCTAAATTTCGAAATAATAACACGACCGTTACAATGTACTAAATTATACATTTTTGTTCAATTAAAATTTAGTATGCGAAGAAAACGACGGCCATATCAAACGGTGTTATTATTAAGAAACATGAGTATTTTTATACTTATTTTAACTTTCTTTCACAGTTGTATATAATGTATAGCATTTTTATACATAAATTGTGATATTTTTGTCGTTTAAACTTTTTTTATTTGTACATAGGAAGTGGTACCGTTTGCGCGCCAGTCACACATAGACATAAAGGTATAGTCCATAGTTAAGAGGGTGACGGTTGGCGATTATTAATTTGTTAAAATCATATTACCAACTTTGTATCCATTTCGTTTACACACGTATCTCCGCTTTGAAACAAACATTCACTCTCCCGGTTTGTGCCTTAACCAAATCCATGATTTACGTGTCCCCGACATGAATGATAAAACAGAGACTAATGTTTGTAAACGCGCTTTAGTGTTTAACTTATGTCTTCGAATGAGTGAATAAATGCCTAACAATATGGAAAGATATATCTGTCCTCTCGAAATCTGACTGCTGAACTTCAGCTGCTTAATTGTGGTGTGAGAATGGTGTTGAGTTATGCCTTTCTTTGTAGCACGCGTGAGACCTCCGTTTAAGCCGCCCGCCAGCCATCAGAAGGGTAATGTTGCGTGAAGTGTCCCGGCTAATCTTTGTCTTGTAATTCTAACACTAACAGCTGTTGCTTCTCGGTGCTGGTATTTAGGCAATAATGCGACGGTGATTGACTCTTAGGTTTCTTTGTCATGAAGTTGTTTTCAGTTTTGTAAAATATGTAAATAGTGAACCGCAATTTTGTTTTTTATCGTCAAGTGTGCTTGTTGCACGAAATCGTTTTTTGGCCCTTAATTGCATGGAATATTATTTTCTTCACTTAAATGTTTGCATGGGGCATTGTTTGTGTTTTTTTTACTTTATTAACTCGCTATAAAATGCAATGCTTTTTGTTAATTTATTATATGTACTATTTATCCTTTCTATAATTTTTTATTTTACAAATATTAAGTTAGTATTTCGAATATACCAATTTAGATGTTTTGCATGCAAGATGTATAAAATCTTAGAAATCAAAATGAGATTACGCTAAGTAAATAAGTTGTGTAAAAAACCAGTTCATTATTAAAACTTTAAAGTCATTTTTTCTGCAGCATACCTTCAGTTTTTTCTTAACTTATAAAAAATATTACAGTAATTGAGATACACCGTAACTGCATGCTAATAAATGTCGTATATTTATTTGTACACAATTTATTTTAAATACTTCATCTCTATACAGCGGTGCGTTCCGGAGACTACTATATGTTTGATGAATTTGACGACACTGACGTACATTTGAAAGATGATGACTCCAGTTCAGACGAAGACGCACCAAAGACTATGGGCTTCGGGAAGGTAAGTGAATACGAATTTAAATTTGCTTTTGGTGCATTTCTATAAGGGTTGTTATGGGAAATGGATGTAGTTAAAGGTTGTTGATGCACGGGAGTTTGTTTGTCATTGTCATGAATTAAAGTTACTGTAATGTACTCGTTATATGATATGGGATATTGTAATCTTATAGTTTCCTTTTGCACGAAGGAAAGAGTATCTTGAGGTCATGCACGAAATCAGATCAATTGTTGTAAAAGTTTTGTCTTGATTAACAAGTTACTCTTAAATTACATGGACGAATGTTTCGACATATTTCCTGGGCAGCTTATGGTGACTAACAAGCTTTGCACAAGGTGAACACGTAACTTCGTTTCTCGATAGAAGTCTTCGTTTTAAAGGAAGAAGAATCTTTTTTAAAAATATACAACGTAGTAAAGGATAGTCCGAAGCGATACAAAAAGTCGTGTGGTATCGAGAAACGGAGTACGGAGTGCGGTGTGTGTGGCAGCTCGTGTCGACGGCCATCAAGACGGACGTGCGGCGCGCCGTGTCGCTGCGCCGCGCCTCCGCGCCCGCCGTGCGCACGCGCGCCTCCTCGCTCACCTTCCCCTTCTCCTACCCGCGCCAGGTACGGTACGGTACGGCACGCCACGGTACGGACGCCGGCCGTTACATAAAACAGTCATTATTATTTAGACATGGCGAAAAAGACACCAGGCTACGGGAAAACTGTGACAACATTAATATGTTTGCTCAAAATCACAATAGTTTATCGTTTATCCTACGTAGCGACACTGGTATAATATAAGAATAGTTTTCAAAAGTATAATTTCATTTATAATGTTATAATAGGGCAGTTACGGTGTGTATCCATTGAGCGGTTTTCGTAATAGCTTGTAGTTTTATCATTTTGATTTTAAAATGTTACCAGTGTGGCGTTTGCCATTCATTTATGTTTTATTTTAATAAATTATTTTTGACATAAGAAACACCATCTGCATATTCACAAAATTACGACAATATTGGACTAACACAGTGATACGCCATTATAGGCATTTGCAACAATGAATGATTACACTATTAAATATGGTTAGATAAGACATTGTCTACGTAGGAATATTTAATTACTGAAAGAAGATCAAAAACTGCGGTTGCGATATTTTATTATTTGAAAAGTTACCATAACCAAAATTTAGATAAGTGAAAATTTTTAGACATTATGAATGATTAATTTCGTAGAATCCCACTTGGTATTGGTCGGCGTAAGTATTATTGTGCATGTTTTGGAGCTTTTGTAATTTGTATTTGTGGCTTTATGTACTGTTGTTTTATTTAGTAATATTTTTTATTTCAGAATTTTAGCTGATTTTGATATATATTCACACTGTATTATTTTCTTATTATGTTTATTTATTTTATGCTCTATTTACAGAAATGTTTTTGTGCATAATAGAGTATTAATATTTTATTGTTTTCTTAGGGCCAGACTTCATCTCGGTCAGAGGCTGTACGGGAAGCAGACGTAGACGTAAAGATACTAGAGCAGGACCGGCCCGGACCTTCATCAGAACTTGAGGAATTTGCACCGCCACCAGGTAATTTGTAGATTTTTAGGAACGTATGGAATAATACGTATAACTCATATTCTATATTTAATATCAAATTATATTGTTTGATTATGGCATAGGTCTTGTTTAAAAAGCTGAGATGGCCCAGTGGTACAAACGCGTGATTCTTAACCGATGATATGCTTAATTTGTAATTCTCATGCTTGACGGTGAAGGAAAACATCGTGAGGAAACCTGCAAGTGTCTAATTTCACTGAAATTCTGCCACGTTATTCCACCAACCGGCATTGGAGCAGTGAGGTGGAATAAGTTCCAAACCTTCTCTTAAAAAGAGGAGAGGAGGCATTACCCCAGCAGTGGAACATTCACAGGCTGTTACTGTTACTTGTTTAATAGTTTATACGTTTGTAACAATGATTCATATTGTTTGCAGAATCGGATTCATTCATTGATAAAGTCAAGAGCTTTTTAGACACAGCTGCCGCCTTTATATCCAGTATACTAGTATCCTTGACGCGTCACCTTATGAAGTATTCGCGAGATTACAGATACGTGTCGCGTACGTTATCCGTTGAAAAGAAAAGGCTAAAGGTATGAGTTAAGTAATTTATTTCTACATTATGTCATTTCAAATAAAGTTTTCAATGTTATATTTTCTATTTTCAGGAGAAGGAAGGTTTCGGTATCGGGCGAAGAGAAGGTTCACAGATGATTTGGGAGCCCCTACCAGAAACTCTTTTGCATCAGTGAGTATCAAACTTTTATCGATATTTATTTGACTAATTGAAAACTACTAAAATGGTAAAATGTAGAATGCTTTTAAGTACTCGTATGGACAGCTTGTTTATATTTGGTAACATCATTTACTTAAAGAAAAAGTTATATCAGTAATTTATTTCTACAAGTATTTAAAATAGTAGTTATAAAGAAATGGTAGTTCCAAATCCATCTCGTATTTAGATAGCTGGTAGTAACTAGTTACGTTTGTCGCATGCTGCCTTTACTAATAGGGAATTGGAAAGATCAAGCAACAATTTCCTTCAGCCTCCAGAGGACGTTGGGTAGGTACTTATTAATATATGCACTGTCTTGCGCAAAAGTAATAATTAATTAGATATTTTAGAAATTAGCAGTAATTAGTAGAAAATCTTAGATTTTTTTTTCAAAACTGTTATTAAAAATATAACTATATGTTTGGTAGAGGATTGTGCTAAGCAAACTAAGTTTAGCTGAAAATATTAGTTTACATATGCACTCATCACTAGAAGCTCTCACAAGCGACGTCACAGTAACTAACTAGATTAGATAACTATGTATACATAGAGGAGTTTATTACAAAACTATTCGGAATGGGGTTCAAAATTGATATGAAGGGTGTTTCCAGCCGTAAGTTAAGCGATTTAAGCGTTCCGGAGATCCGTATCTTGGCGGCCAGCGTGGAGGGCGGGCTGGACGTCGCCTCGAGCGCGTCCTCCGACGACACCTCCGAACACGAGAGCGCCTTTAGCTTACAGACCACCGAAAGGTTCAGTGCCTGCCGACAGATCCTCGACTGAATTGTTACACGTTTCATAAACACGTTTCATTTACGATTAATTTAGAAACGGTTTTAAACAACAGTGGAGGTTCTAAAGGAAAAAGTTTTGTCCGTCGCTTTTAATGGGCTTTTGCTACACATATCTACTTATGACGATATTGCACGGCGTTTTTATTCTAATTAAAGGTAGAGTTTGGTAAGTATTATCGATTGACTGCCTTGCTTATAAAGTGTTTAGTTGAAACACATGTTTTTGTCTTTTTATCATATTATATTTGAAAGAAGATACAGCAATATTTATCTATTCAACTCCTACATAACATTTATAAGTAAGGCCGTATGTGTCGAAAACACATTCTCCTATGGATAACCTTTATACTGGTATTAATTAATCCAAACTCTTATTGTGTTTTATTTATCTATTGAATGTTGTACAAATTGTACTTCTTTTTGTCTTATACACAACCTTCCTTTTTAATTCGGTGTAATTTTCTTTTTCTCGTTCAAAGCACGTTGACACTATTAATGTTGCATGTTAATAATATAAACTTAAAATTACAGTAAGGATGTGACGACGTTGGAAGAGCAAGACGACTCGATGTTTAAGCAAGAAAAGTCGCCGATAATACATCTCATATATGCATTGTGGTACGCGGTGCTGGCGCATACAGACATTGTCTGTTACATTATGGTGTTCATAAATCAAGTAAGTGTCGTAATACGTATACACACTACAATACATACATAAAAGATAATTATAATATCTCAAAAAAAAATCTATACCAATATTATAAAAGTGGCAGTAACTCTATCTGTATGTCAGTCTGTTACGCTTTCGCGTCTAAACCATTGAAATGATTTTGATGAAATTTGGATACTTTTATATATCCCTAACATAAACGGAACGGGTCAGGACCCCCATCCGTTAACACGCAAAGCACCGCGTGAAAACTAGTATAATATATATTGATGTGGTAAATATACATTTTTACTTTTGGAACACCAGACAACTATCGAGAGACGTATAAATCGCTTATGCACACTGTAAATAAACGCAAGTGATTATAAATATTCTGTGATAAAAAATAGATATATTAATAATACTTTTCTTTTAGATCCAGTCGGCAACAATTCTCTCCATCCCATTACCTCTTATGGTGTTTTTATGGGGAACTTTGACTATACCGCGACCAACTAAAACCTTTTGGGTCACTCTCATTGCATACACAGAGGTTAGATATTTGATTGTGATCTATTTAACGGAAGCTTTTACTATTATCTTGTTATTATATTTCATAAGATATTAAAAATTTCATTTCTTATTTATTTTTATTACAAATATGTAATAACTGACCAAAATATAAGTATGTACGTATTTTAGGTTATAGTACTAATAAAGAGCATGTTCCAATTCGAAATCTTACCATGGAACCAGAAAGCCATACCGGCCAACATGCCGTTCACCGCGCCGAGAATAATCGGAATAGAGAGGAAATTCAACTATGCGTTATATGACCTACTTCTTCTACTCATTATATTTTTACATAGGTAAAGTATTCTTTAAAATTTAGTTGTCATAATATATAAAGATATAATTGTTATATAGTACTTCCTGCAGTGCGTAGCGAGGCTTTCAAACTTTGATAAAATATTCACCTTCCGTTGTACATATTTACATATTTTTAGATTCATGTTGAAATCGCTGGGGCTCTGGAAGGAATCAACGCCGGAGGTAGAATTGAAGGAGGATATGGAGTATCCCTTGAGCTCCGCTGATACCCAATTGTTGGTGGAAGGTCGAGGCGTAGAAGTCGGTCTGAAATATCTGGAAATGCACAAAAGGCCGACCCCGTGAGTGAAATTACTCGTACTGACTATTATATTTGTAAGTCTGGAGATGCATATTGTGTCGCAACAAGCTAACATCGTTCAATTCAAACTCAAACAAACTCGGCACGACTAAATATGAGCAGTAACATCATTCGCTTGCCGAAATCCCGTTTATTTCAAGTGCGTAACGAAATGGTCGTCGGCCGGAAGCCTCAGGCCGGTGCTCGTCGGGAGCGCTGCGCTAGGTCGAGTCCCGTTTGGACACCTAAGTATATAATATGCGGGCAGACAGTCGTGCGCGGCCGGCGCCTGCTAGCCGCGCGCCCGCCCTGCCCGCCGCGCCCTCCCCTCCCGCGCCCGCCCCCTCCGACACCGGCGACACCGGCGCCTCCCCCGCCGGCCCCGGCCTCCTCGCCCGCCTCGCCCGCGCCGCCCGCAACTATTCCCCTTGGCCCTCACAGTACACCGATAATTGTTCTAATATTAGCATTTGTTTTACTAACTACGGTAACGGTAGCGGTAGCGTTGATAGCGATGACATTTTATGTATGAAAAAAGAGATCGAATGATTGAGACTAACGGAGAAATTGATACATTGTAACTATTAGTCAGTGCTAAAAATATTTAGAGTATGAAGATTGTAATTAATGACTAAAATGTAGTTTTTATTATTTAGTACCGATTGTTGTTAAATGTACCTAATTTATTGAACTCAAAAGTTATTCATATATTTAATAATTTAACTTAGAATTTATAGTAGTATTTACTAAGTCGTCTAAAATAATTACTATTAGCGTTAATTTAGTAATTCATATTTATAACAAATACAGGCCCGAAGACACGGAGACGAATGATACATCTGAAACTCCGAAGAAGACGGTAGAACTGAGAGAACCTGAGCGACCGGAAGATCGCGACACGGAACCAGAGCCTGGTCCCTCTAAAGTCATAGACGATGATCATTACAAGTAACAAATTTTGACATACTACTAGTATTCAAATTGTATCTGATTTGTTTTATTCTTCTAATGGATAATTTTGTTTTAGTGACACTGTATTTCCGAAAAAAAATTGTCCAGAAAAATATTTATTCATATTATACAGCTATAATATAAGACAATTTTAACGCGAACCGCGGAACATATCTTTTAAAGTTAACTAATAACTAACCGAAACAATAGCTTGTTTAATGAAAGATTTTTTTTCAATATAATTAAAAAAAAAATGTTTTCTTATTTTTAGTGTTAATGACGACCAAGAACCGATAATTGCTGTAGCGACGACGTTAGAAGATACATGCAATCACTATCCTCATGTCATCGTGTTATCGTAAGTATGATATATTGAATAAACAGAATTGAATTTAAGACAATTGTACATAAATCTTCGCAAATACTTTTGCATAACGTATTTATTTAGATTAAGAATTTCCAAAAGCGTATTTACGTAGACTGATAAAATGTCACTGGTGCGGTGCAGCGTGAAGCGCTACCTGCAGCCCACGCGGCACTTCTTCCAGCGCATGCTGGCGCCGGGCGCGCGCGTCACGGCCGACATCTACGCCTACATGTTCCTCTGCGACTTCTTCAACTTCCTCGTCGTTATATTCGGCTTTGCCGCTTTCGGAGTGAGTATAAAATATACATACGCTCTCTCTTTCCATTTTCTCCATTATTATTTGAAAGAATCATTAGTCAAAACAATTTTTAGGATTTCGTTATCATTAAGTTTCGATTAAACTATAGTTAATCTTGACACAATTATTTTTCGCCTTTTTATTATAAATTCAAGATTATAATAGTGTTAAAGAAATACATATATTTACGTGGTCATGACATCCTCAGACTCACCAAGGGGACGGTGGAGTGCAAGCTTACCTGGAAGAGAACAAAGTGCCGATCCCATTTTTGGTGATGTTGATTCTTCAATTCGGTCTGATAGTGATAGACCGCGCGCTCTACCTCCGCAAGTTCATGCTGGGCAAGATATTGTTCCAATACGGGCTCATCATCGGCGTGCACATCTGGATGTTCTTCGTGTTACCTTTCATCACTGAAAGGTTCGTTAGTACATACGACATGCGATAAAATCTAATAATCTCAATCTTCGATCTTACTAATAGTTAGAAACCTCTTTGATCAGTTATTTACTTTTTGTTTTAAGAAGAAAAAATTTAAACATTTTAGAACGTTTAACGCGCTGTTGCCGCCGCCTATGTGGTACATGGTAAAGTGCGTGTACCTGCTGCTGTCCGCGTACCAGATCCGCTGCGGCTACCCGCGCCGTATCATCGGCAACTTCCTCTGCAAATCCTACCACTTCCTCAACATGGTTTGCTTTAGAGGGTAAGTGGTCTTGTGATTAACACCCCTTCATTTTACACTGGGGGGCTTAACCAATAGTGTACATATCAACATATGTGCAAAGGCGTTGCAGATAGTTATAACAGCTTTGTACATTAAACACCAGATTTACTGATTAGTAAATAAATATTAAGTTCTCTCGGCTCATAAAGTCATTTTTATAACAGTAATTTGTTATAAAAAATGACTTTATAATCAAACCCTTATATAAAAACAAAATTTTAGCCAAAAAGTTGCAGCCGTTTTAGAGATACATGTTTATGTTTACAAGAAATGTTTATTTAATATTGTAAGATATTTTGTTTAATTCAGTAATTATTTATGATATTGACTTAGGTATTAATTTACATTATACATGTATTTTTAAATCTTTATGTCACTTTTTCCTAATTAAATAAAAATGGAGTATTTTTCAAACATTACAGATTCATGGCTGTGCCTTTCCTGTTCGAGTTGCGCACGTTGATGGACTGGATCTGGACGGACACATCTATGACGCTCATGGATTGGCTCAAGATGGAGGATATATTCGCCAGCGTGTTCTTACTAAAGGTGAACTTTTTGATTCGACTACTCGGCATAATTATATCGGCGTTTTTGATACCATTATATTACAACTGACTAGCTTATATAATTAGATTAATAGATCTGTAGTTCCCGAGTTGGGCAAATAAAAAATAATTAGGGTTTTGTTCTTGGAGATTAACATTATTCGCCCCAGGGTTAGTAATTAGGCTGTATGTCATGATGCCTGCGGTCGTGTTGTCCGGCTATGACTCGCGAGCGAGTGTGAGTGTGTGTGCGCGCAGTGCTCGCGGTACGTGGAGGACGAGTTCCCGCAGCCGCGCGGCGCCAAGAAGTCCACGACGTCCAAGTACCTGCTGGGCGGCGGGGTGCTCGCCTTCGTCATCGCCATCATCTGGTTCCCGCTCGTCTTCTTCGCCTTCGGGAACTCGGTGAGTCTTCCTTGCTTAACATTCACCCGAACTAATTTACTAATACAGCAATAATAGCGCGCACTGGATGTGTTAGACAATTTTTACATTATTCCTTTGCTGCAAACATGGGCTTATATTATGACCGCTTAAAAGAGTCTATAAGAGCGCGACGGTATAAGGACAAAGCAACCTAACCGCGTAGTGAAATGAGTTGTATCAAAAATGCACTCACCGCCCGCACCGCCCTCAGTCCCCTTAGGGAGTTAAATTACTTAGATCTTGGTTAGCTATTGAGAACGACATTTCTGTATCGTTTGTATTTATGTTTTAAGGTCGGGCAACCGAATCCACCGACTGATGTTACGGTGAAGATTCGTATTGGGCCATTTTTACCAGTCTACCAGATGTCGGCACAATCACACAATATAGATGTGTAAGTTCACGTTATCATATTATGATATTTTAAATCATTTCACACATTTTCTACCGAGCAACCAATCGAATCCTAACAATAAATGGTAATAACTGTTAATGTTAGTGTTAATACGGTATTGTCGAAGCTGGTCGTGTACTGGTCTCGTAACGCTTCCGCAGCTTCACGGAGCAGGACTACACGCAGCTGAGCAACCAGTACGCGCGCGACCGCACGGCGCAGACGTTCCTGTCCAACTACATGTACAACGACGTGGCCGTCGTCACCATCAACCCCAACTCCACCATGACGTGGCAGATCTCGCCGCCCGAGCTCGCCCGCCTCGAGAGGGAGGCCGTTTCCAGTACTATTTTTTGTTCATACATTGTTATAATTGTATCTGATGACGTAATATATCACAAAATTTAATGATAACTTAAAATGTTACATAAAATCTTATCATTATAGACGCGTCGCTTGCTGTCAAATTCACGTACGTGATCACTCACCCGAGCAACAACGCGCAGAACCCGCCCACCATAGACAACAACCGCGAGGTGCCGCTCGACGCCTACATCGACGGGAAGCCCAACCCCGAGAGGGAGACGCTGCTGGACCTGCTCGCAGACACCGCGAAGCCCGACACTTGGTAAAAATCAATCCCAACACTTGGTAGTGTGCTCTGTAGCTTCTAATATGCTCTGTCAAATCGGCTAAACCTGAATGTTGTTTTTAATATGTTTTAATTTCGTAACATTTACGTGGTCTGTGATGCGTTTATCGTCCTCATGAAACTTTACGTCAGCGTACGCTTTCTTCTTTATATACATTTAAACTTTTTTTACAATAGGGTTTGAAAGTTACTTCACATTGACATTGATTGTGGCTGTCGGGTCAGTGACGGAATGGTAAATTATATTGTAAATATTTTAATAATACTCTAATTTATTTTATAGGCTCAATGTGAAGATGCTTTTCCCAAAGTTCCTAAAAGTCTTCAATAAGGGCACTACGAAGCCAGCCTACCAATTAATGCCACCGATATCGGGGACGGGTGAGTGATTTATTCCTATAAGCTACCCACTTTTTTTTAACCCATATTACATACTCTAAATATGTCTTCATTTTGATTCGAAAGAGCAACTTATTATTGAATTATCATATCTTAATAATAATTAGTATTTTTAAATAAGTCCTAATAATCCGTCGCGTGTAAACTGACGTGACAAAAAATTGATTGACGTTGACGGCCTTACAGCAATGAGCTCTTCACCATGCGAAAGTTTGAGGCGGTTCCGTAACCGATTAATGATTGCATTTTTTTAGTCAATAGCATAAAGTATGAAGCAAAATTATTTATTAAGGACGGTAAATAATTACACAATACATTTTAATGACAATGTGTTGATTTGTTGAAGAAAAGTAACAATAATGAATAAATAATTGTATTAAATTTACAATGTGTTGCAAAATTATAGACTAATAAGTTCACTAAAACTAGTTTTACTTTTACTAAGTATTTGTGCTCATACAAAAATATATATATCTACAAATTGTTGTACGACTACGACTCCACCATACTGCGCTTAGGCGACCGAAGGCCTGCGTTCGTATGTGATAATAGTAGTATTCCCGCAGAGCACGACGACGCGCGGTTTTACCGCGACGTGCAGCTGCGCCTCGAGCGGGAGGGCGACAGCGTGTACTGGCGCGTGCGGGAGGCCTGCCACCAGTCCGTGAGTGCCGCGTCGTAATCGTATTATATATTCATTCGTCGCACTCAAAAATTAACATTTACTATTCATTCAATTGCATATTGCATATATAATCATCGTGTTTAGTTTGAAGTTTGTTAATAGATTGTTTTTTATCCTAATTTTTTGTTAAATTGCATAAATAGGATTACCTTGCGGCGATCCCGATGAACAACTGTGACATGCTCGTCATGTACACTTTCAATGACAAACTCTTCCCGGAGACTCTCAATTTTATATCAGGGGGAGGGTAAGTACGATTTCCGTATAAAGTTATAATTTTTAGTCACTAAGTACTTAATCATAATGGTTGTCTTATGTATTTCAAAGCAGAATAAGAAGTAATTAAAGAATATTATAAGTATTTATTTCATTGTAATTAATAAATACATCTACGAGGTATTCCGGGTCGTACTACATGTTTAGCCCGGCTTGCAGCCTTTCTGTACGACTAGCTTATTGTTTAAAGATCAAATAATTAATGTACATACAAATATATAACTGTATATGTAAATTACTATAAAAATATCTAATGTTTTGAATTGCACTGATATAAAAGCCTACTTGGAGTAACTAGTATACGACACCTTGGTCTCTATTGTTAATGAAATCCTCGCAGAATAATCGGTCTATACACGACGTTCGTGTTCCTGGCGTCGCGCGTGCTGCGCGGCTTCTTCTCGGGCATCTACACCAAGATCATGTTCGACGACCTGCCCAACGTGGACCGCGTGCTGCAGCTCTGTCTCGACATCTACCTGGTACTGCTGCACTTGGACTAACTTTGTATCCATCGCGTTGACAATATACTTGATATGTTATGTTGTCATATAACGAGAAATGGAATCTATAGAAATATCACATATTATTGAACGATTGTTGGATGGGTTTAAGAGTATGATATATAAATTAATAAAGACTTAAATAGGTATTTAGTTATTATAAGTAGCAGTCTAGTCCAGAAATCGCCAACATTTTTTCCTTTATTTTGCCCTGGACTATTAAAAGCCACACTACCTTGGGATAGGACAGGTCACCAGCACCAGGTGCGGGTCCCAAGATTGACGGCCTTTTACCCTTCTTTCAAATTAAATATTGAAGTATTACACTTTCTTATTGATGGTCAAACTAGAAACTACCACTTTATATCCATTTGAAAGTCATTTAACTAAAAAGTAATTTACTTAAAAAGAAAATCTGTTACAGGTTCGCGAGGCTTTGGAGCTGTCACTCGAAGAAGACCTATTTGCGAAATTAGTGTTCCTGTATCGATCGCCCGAGACCATGATAAAATGGAGTCGACCGAAGGAAGAAGACAGTCAAGAGCAAAGAGCACTACCAGCTCCGAACTGATCTGCATTCAAGTTTACATTGGTTCAGTACGTATTGCCGATACGAAGAGATTTATAATGATCAATTAAAAGAAGGGAAATGAATTAGGTAATTATTGGAATTAGAGGATTTTTCCCATTACGACGAAAATCTTTTGAAATAGGTTTCGTATTTTCGCATATATTATACATTTTTATACAAATATAAACGTAGTAGCTAAAAATTTTATTTAAAAAGTCTAATTAATAAAATAGGCATTTTTTTCTATATATTGTTGTAAGAACTCGATAACTTGTACGTCCATATAAGGTCAGCTTCAAAGCTCAGATTAATTTATGAATCTTAGATAAAAGCTTCGACACAAATTAATCGTTTCAAAATGAATACCTAATTCGGTGGATAAAAAATATCTATACATGTATTTTTTATGTTAATCAGGAACGTAAAATGTCCAAGAAATCGATATAATTATGTTACCGTTGGAGAGACTATGTTTATGAATATAGTTTAGGATATAAAATACGTAAGCTGTACAGTAAGAAGGTAATTAGGATCCTTAAGAATAATGCCTGTGCTTTAAATATTGGATCTACGCGTAAAATTTTACCTGAGAAAACGATAATGTAATATGTCGGTCACATGTGTTACCGACACTACCTACCAACCATGAAAATAAAAACAAAACTTAATAAGCCTAATAATAGTCGCCAGAGAGTTCACATGAATGTAACTTAATGATCGTTTTGATCTGTTTTTTTATCATACTACATAATAATTTTTGTGCTTCAGTACATTATTGTACATGTCGCATATAACTCGTAATAGCTTTATACGGATAATATTTGGTATATATTTAGAAAACTATAATAGAAACATGGTGCATATGGATTTATGGAACAACAACAATGTAGGGATCCATCCATCCATAGATTGTTGAGAAATCAACCAGATACAAATACTTATAACTATTTCTAGCACAATATTTGTATTTCATACCTGCACATGGTAATTAATTAGTACTTAATAAATAAAAAACATGTAGTGTCTGTATGCTCTCTAAATGTAAAACAGTAATTATATAATGTTTCAATTTCCATGAGTATCTTCCTAGTCTTATATTACGTATTTCCTTTTTGGAGATTAAATGCTGTTGTCTTACTAGAGCTTCTTCGATTTGCCTACTGGTAATTATTATTGCTATATATTCTTTTTTTAACTTTCTTTGTTTATCTAACAGTCATATTGTATTATATACAACGTTGAATAATATTATAATTGTTAAAATGTCCTTCGTTATGTGTAAACATTTTATCAATGTTAAATTTATGCAATAAATATATTGGTTTATTAATAAATATAACTTTTACCTCAATCGTGTTGAATGCATTTTTGATATTATAATTTATTAAATTATTAAGTACAAATATTATGTGTACATTTTGTAACATTGTTATATTTAAGCTGCATTTAATGTTGTCGTTTGTGATACAAAATAAAAATCTTTTAAATATTAATTTCAATTTATTTATTTCAGAAAATAATATCCTATGCTAGTATTAAAAAAACATGACAATTTTTAATAGCATTATATTTCTTAACTAACAACCATAAGTCTGGGTGCAATATTCATAGACATTAGTTCTTGGAACAATAATTTAGCAGCATATGGTAATCGAACTTGGGATATCTGGGTCTTGTTTTTGCATCCTTTACATTCAAAAGTATTGTTTCGTAGATTTGCTATTGCTATAAGTCCACAGAAATTGCATACGTGTATACGATATGGATCGGATACTTCAAAAAGACGTTCCCTCAAGAATTGCGCAGCACCATGAGCGATCTGACAGTCACGTTCCATTTCTCCAAAACGCAACCCTCCATCACGAGCTCTTCCTTCCATAGGTTGTCTTACTAAAATTTGTACTGGTCCTCTTGCTCTCGAGTGAATTTTGTCGTCAACCATATGTTTGAGACGTTGATAATAAGTAGGACCCAAAAATACTTGAGCGTTAATTTTTCGACCTGTGTGACCGTTGTACATAACTTCATTCCCACGTAAATGATATCCATACTCTTGCAACAAAGATGAAATTTTTTGTACATTAACGGCATCATTAAATGGTGTAGCATCGCCTATTTCTCCTTTGTTTGATGATACTTTTCCTTGAATACATTCAATCAAGTGACCAATTGTCATACGGGATGGAATAGCGTGAGGATTAATTATGATATCGGGAGTAAGACCCTCGCAAGTGAATGGCATATCTTCTTGTCTATACTGAATTCCACAAGTTCCCTTTTGTCCATGCCGGGACGCGAATTTGTCGCCTATTTGCGGTATACGTACTGATCTTACACGAATTTTGCAAAACTTATACCCTTCACTGTTTAAAGTTAACATTACTTGATCAACAATACCAGTTTCACTATTACGCAAAAATGTTGAGGCATCTCGTTTGCTGTAGCGTTTGGTTGTACCCTCCAGTTCGTCGTCATTCTCTGGGAGTGTTATTGTTTTGCCAATGACAACATCATCTCCAGATACTCTTATACCAGGGGCAATAATACCATCATCATCTAATTTGTCATAAAGTGCATTTCTCATGCCTTGACAAGTTTGTCTGGTTGGTTTTTCAAATTGCTCTTCTTGATCACCAATTCTTTTAGATTCAGAATCCTTATAAGAACGATAGAACACAGATCTGAAAAAGCCTCTTTCTACAGCAGAAGCATTTAAGATAACACTGTCCTCTTGATTATAGCCAGTGTAACATAAAATAGCAACAATTGAGTTAATTCCAGCAGGCAATTCTCTAAAACGTAGATACTCCATAGATCTTGTTGTAACTAAAGGTTTGTGTGGGTAATACAGTACATGAGCAAGTGTGTCCATTCTGACATGGAAGTTTGTAATGTATACTCCCATAGCTTGCTTACCCATAGCACTTTGGTAGGTATTTCTAGGACTTTGATTATGATCAGGAAATGGAATAATAGAGGCACAAACACCCAATATCATAGCAGGATGAATTTCACAGTGAGTATATGTTGTACAATATGCATACTCCTTGACTTGTGCCAAGTCATCAGGGCTCATAGCGATCATCACAGTTTCTTCTTCCAGGGTATCAATATACTCTACAACACCACTTGCAACCAAATTTTGCCATCCATAATTATTGTAATCTCTTTCCTTGAGTTGATCAATATGTTTCTTCTTTAGTAGCAATGCTCCATTTTCCACAATCAAAAGTGGTCGACAAATTCTACCAGCATCTGTGTAAATTCTTATTTCTCTATCTCGAATATCTCGGATCATGCTGACTTCTGAGACAATGATGTCCATTTGACGTCTTAACTTACGTAAAGTTGCCATGAGTTGTTCAGGATCTCTGTGAATTCCTACCCAACAACCATTTACAAATATTTTTGTTGCATCGGCTATAGCTGATGGTGCTATTTCTTCTAAATTTTCCATAGACCACTCTTCCAAGAACTCTAAGATTGGAGATGGCTGACTTCCAACTGAAATATAGGCCATTAAAGCCAGATTTTTTACCAAACCTACAGCAGCTCCTTCGGGTGTTTCTGCAGGACAAATCATGCCCCATAAAGTATTGTGCAATTGACGAGGCTTTGCTAATTTACCATCACGGCCTATGGGTGAATTTACACGGCGCAAATGTGATAAAGTTGAAGCAAATGTTAATCTGTTTAATACTTGAGACACACCAGCTCTTGCTTGATGGGCTTTCTTTTGATCGCCCCAATTACCTGTGGCTAAGGAATATCTTAAGCCATCAGTTATTATTTTTGTTTTAATAGCTAATTCCAAATTAAAATCTTTTCCTTTGTCAATAAATTTCTGTGCATACATTCTAACTTCTTTCAGTAAATTTTTAAACAGTCCTCTAAACAGAAAAGCTAATAACGGTCCAGCCAAGTCAAGTCTTTTATTTCCATAATGATCTCTGTCATCAAGTTCACGTCGACCTAGAGCAGCTAACAAAAGCCTGTGCACCATATACCCTAGGAAATAAGCTTTTTTAGTTTCGCAGAAATCTGAAACTCCAACATGTGGTAACATTTCTTTTTGTAAAATTTCTCTTGCATATTTAATACGCCTTTCTTTAGTGACTCCAGGTCGAGCTCCTCTAGCACCAATAAAGCTCAGGGCAACATTCTGTTCTTGTATAACAAAAGCTTCATCTAATGAAGGCTTTACCATTTCCATCATTTCTGGATCATCAAAATCATAAATGATATGCTCTAAAATATCTCTATCAGCAACAAAACCAAGAGCTCTAAACACAATCATAATTGGTATTTCTTGTTTAATATATGGTACAATTGCAACAATTCTTTGTCCAATAGCTGATTTTTTAATACTTTGGCCACCTCTAGCCATCATATTGACCCAAAGAGTAGACGTTGGTCTAGAACTATGTTCAAGACATGAACGAATTTCAGTTTTATATGCATACTTACCACCTTGCATACTAAACACATATACAGTATTTGTGGCCATTTTTTCTTGAGCAATTAAGACTTTTTCGGAGCCATTGATTATGAAATAGCCACCAGGATCTAATGGACATTCGTTTAATTCCGTTAAATCACGATCCGTTAAATTGCTTAACAAACAGTATGTTGATCTTAGCATAATAGGAATTTTTCCAATGAATGTTTTTTGATGTTGAGTTTCAATTGGATCTTCGTTTTCTTTAACAATCGTTTTTGTAATATCGACATACAAAGGAGCAGAATAAGTTAAATTTCGCAACCGCGCTTCATTAGGCATCATAGGAGACGGGGCACCATCTTTTTCCCAATGAGTTGGCTTGGAAAGATAAATTTGGTCAAACTTTAAATGATATTTTGGAGGCGTTTCTATTTCACCCGAAGAATGTTGAGCTTCAGCTTGAAGTTCTATTGGGGGTGAATCTTCAACTATGCGCTGAACGGACATTTGAATAAACTCGTCAAAACTATCTAGCTGCTGCCTAACCAAGCCTTTTTCGTCAAAATAAGCGTTGATTACTATCCAACAGGCTTCTTGCCAGAGCTCAGAAGAGATTTCTTCAACTTCTTCCTCTTCATACTGATCGTCCTCCGTGTCATACATGGTGGAAACTATTAAATTACTGTTCTACTTTATTGGGATTTATGTAGTCAATGAAGTTTATTACTTATTTTTTACACATATTTTTAATGACCTATGGTATAGTGTTCTTTATTTGAGTAATAATTATTTTACGAAGTTAGTAGTATTTTTTTAATAAATCCTGCGCAGCACCCAACAACGCTTCGCAATCGCAAATAAAATGGCGTTTAGCATTATCACAGATTAAAATATTATTGCTGTCACAGATGATATATGATAACAATTATATTTCAGAAAAAAGTGATGGATATAATGAAATAAAAAAAACCGATAACATTGCAAAAGGTATGTATGATATAATAAAAGGACAAACACCCGTATGTTTAAGAATATTGATATATGAAGCTTATGTGAAATCATCTGAATTGACTTTCAAAATTTTTATGCTTATTTTTACTATGTACATATTCATTAGAAAGTTGGAAACAGTTAATATTAAATAACTTATTACACCGTAATAAATTATAATTAATTTAGTTACGATATGATTATATACATGATATGATAGATATGTTTGTAATCATTAAAAATATGATTAGGAATCACTAAAAATTCAATCGCCTAACATAATTATAAAATAACATTTAATACACCTGTATTATTTTGTAATATATGTATTATTTTATACGTCTGTTAAAACATATACTGATATTTTTAATAAACCAAATTTTTCATGTTCTATTCTAAACGGTGTCTATTTTATTCTCGGTTATTCTCTTTCTCGTCTTTAATTTTGGCAAAACAAGATTTGTACATCACTAATTTTGTTTTTTGGCTTTTTTCATGATGTTTTGTTGAAGATTACATTATATCACAATTATGAATCATTTATGTTTTTTGTGTAATTCCCAATTTGATCAATAATATTAACATATTTTATCAAAATATGGATTCTTCGAGAAGAAGTAACTCTGACGACCAACGGTGTATCCTGGGTTTGCAAGATTTGAAAATATCCAACAAAGACGAAAATGATACTGAGCAAGCGCACACCGCCTCAACGTCTAACACCAGTGCCCAAGCAAAGGCTAGACCCGTTGGTGCGATAGAGAGTTTTACGTTAGATAGTGCTCCTGCTAATCGTCAAGATTACAGTTTTTATGAACGTTCCAATGTAATAGCAGCATCAAAATTCGCTACCCCTAAGCGCGTAGAGACTATTGCATCAATCAATAAGCGTGATATAAACACTACAGCTCTGCCAGCCAGCCCGACGCGATCTATAGATTCCATTTCGCAAAGATCACTTAGTTATCAAACGGAAGATTTATATGAAATACCAGGAAATAATAATGTTCAATATCCTCCACCGGTGTACGAAAATATAGATTACTATGGGGAGCAACAGCTGACTCAGCCCCCGTATTACCACCAACTTTATCAAAATCCACCATTAGCATCTGATGGTTATTATAACACACGGTATAGTAAAGCTCAACCTCAAGTGCCTGTTAATAACAAACCTAAATCAAATCCATTGGTGTATGAAAACATGCTGTGTCCAGAAAATGAAAAGAAAAATGAATATAAAGTACAGCCTAATCTGGATCAGCAGTTTATTCAACAAGGCTCAGTTCCTGGACCACAAGTGGCTAATAGCACTTTGAACAGGAACAGTTCACTCAAATTGTTGAATGATAAAAGTAAAGCAGACAGAGTGCCACCTCCACCACCTTATAATCCATCAGCCGATAACTCTAGTAGTGATTATACAGTTATGAAATCTGCTCCACCTAAGTATACAGATGTCAGTTCCCTTTTGAAAAATAACAATTCTGTGAGTTTTGATGACAAGGTGGTTACAATTCCGTCAACAGCAATTTATGCTTCTATTGCACCAAGTGCGCAAAGACCGAAAGCAAATATTGCAACAGAAGTACAGGGGCCTGTATCTGTGCCCAAGTATTTTCATCCCAAACCACCAATTGGAAATGGATTAGCAAAAGCGAAACCAGCACCAATCAATGGAAACTATGGTGCAAGCCCAAAACCAATTCCAGCCCGGATGCAAATAGTTGAAGATACTAATGGCTCTGACTATGTTTGTATGACAGGTGGATCTCCTGCTGCAGCTGTTGCCGCAGCAAATAAAGACAATGTATCTTTAGCATCTGAAACAATTAGTTCTCGTAATATGGTTTCTGGACTGACTTTATGTTCACCTGCTCAGTCTCCTGCCCCTAGTCCTACTCCCAGCTCAGTCTCTCAAGTATCAGGGGGTTCTAGAGGTTCTGGGGGACGTGGAAAGAGCTTGCTACCGTACAGTATTACACCACCTCGACCACCTGGTCCAAGTGAAGCACAACGTAAAATAGAAGAGCTTACTCGGCAACTTGAAGAAGAAATGGAAAGACAAGATGAAGAAGGAGAATATTTTGGTATAAGAAGATTAATTTATTATGTGTAAACAATTTTTAATAATTATGACTTAAACAAATTCTTTTAATTTAAGGTATATGTCATACATGTGGAGCTGGTGTGACGGGTGCTGGGCAGGCATGTCAAGCCATGGGAAATCTTTACCATACTAACTGTTTTATCTGCTGCTCCTGCGGAAGAGCATTACGTGGCAAGGCATTTTACAATGTCCATGGCAAGGTGTACTGTGAAGAAGATTATTTGGTTAGTTAGCTACACTTTGTGACATATTGTATAAAAGTTCGAATTTTCAATAATTAAACTGAATTATTAACTATTTGCAGTATTCGGGATTTCAACAAACAGCTGAAAAATGTGCAATATGTGGTCATCTTATAATGGAAATGGTAAGTTGATACATTAAAATGATAGTTCATTGAACTGAGAGAACAACCAGAATGTGTTAAGATATATTGTATTTAAAGATAATAGCTTTGTTTATTTGTGAATATATTACACTGAATGCATATATTGAATAAGGTTCATATTTTATAATCTTAAAGATGAAACAGTACATTACTGACAAGTACTTTTATCTTTAATTTTGTAATTTTATTAATATTATGTGTTTTTACTGTATTAAATAATCATAATAATAAATAAATTGCAAGTGCACAATTAATTGTTCTTAAGTCATATTTAATTTAATCAAATTCTAATAATTTTTTATTTGATGTCTACAGATCTTACAAGCTATGGGCAAGTCATACCATCCAGGATGTTTTCGATGCTGCATTTGTAATGAGTGTCTTGATGGAGTTCCTTTCACAGTTGACGTTGATAATAAGATTTATTGTGTTAATGACTATCATCGTATGTTTGCACCAAAATGTGCTAGTTGTGGTAAAGGTTAGTTTCCAATAAAAAGGAAAATAGAAGAAATAATAAATGATATATCTTTTTGAAGAGAAACAAGTCAAATAATAGTTATTGTTATAATTTGTCCATCTAAAACTGCAGGTATAACACCAGTTGAAGGAACTGATGAAACTGTTCGGGTTGTATCAATGGATCGTGACTTCCACGTGGACTGTTACATGTGCTGTTTTTGTGGAATGCAGTTAACTGATGAACCTGATAAGCGCTGCTATCCCTTAGCTGGTAATTATAGCATACTTCCATTGAATAATTGTCTTACTTATAAACATTGCTTAGTGGTTGTTTAGTTAAACATTGATTTAGCTCTTTCTATCAATATTGTTAATATCTCACGTTAACCTATTTATAAAATAACAGCAATATGAATAACAATTAATAGTTCACCATAAATAGAACATACCTAAAGAAGTAAAAAGTAAAGTAACAGCCTGTGAATGTCCCACTGCTGAGCTAAGGCCTCTTCTCCTTTTTTGAGAAGAAGGTTTGGAGCTTATTCCACCACGCTGCTCCAATGCAGATTGGTGGAATTTACGTGGCAGAATTTTTGAGTGAAATTTGACACATACAGGTTTCCTCACTATGGTTTCCTTCACCGTCAAGCATGAGATGAATTATAAACACAAATTAAGCACTTGAAAACTCAGTGGTGCCTGCCCGGGATTGAACCCACGATCATCGGTTAAGATTCACGCGTTTTGACGCGTTGCCACTGGGCCATCTCGGCTTTTTATTTCGGACATACCTATACTAAAGTTAATTTTCTAAGATCTACAAAATAAAAAAAAGGCTTTCAATAGCTTTTTCTTTTGTTTACCTCTTGTAAATGGTTAAAATTATGGATTGCTCTATTATTTTAAAAGTTTCTAATAGAATCTTATACAGATTCCATGTGTCAAAAAATATTTTTAACTTTATTAATAATTTACTTTTAGGAAAACTAATGTGTCGTGTGTGCCATTTGTCTGCCATCGGAGCTTCCACAGGACCTGGCATGCCACCGGCTCCTCACCTTTCTCCAGCCTCTTACCAGTACATGGGGTAAACATCATATATAATAAAATTTTTGAAAACAGAAAAAAAATGGACTTCATATGGATATATTTGTGTAAATGTTATTAGTAATTTACCTTTATAGTTCATTTGGTGATATTGATATATAGACAGATGACAAATTGAGGTGTCTAAGATAAGTTGGCAATGAACTTTGGTAAGTAGTTGGTAAGCTAAAGCCATTGTAGATACTTTTAAAGACTTTGATATAAACCTCTTGATGCCAAGTGGTCAAGTTATTTTGAGAAAAAAATAGTAAGAAAGGGTATCAAATAATTTCAATTTATTTCATGTGATATAACTGTTGAGAAAATGTGTTAGACAATATTAAATCTCTTATTTGACTGGTTTGCTACATTACTTTTATGATTTATTGTCAAATTAGACAAATTAATAAATTGAAATTCAAATAAAATGCTCAACAATTTATGATTACATAAAAGAACAAAATATGAATAAGATATTTCTGATTGAAGCGGTGAAATATATAGCTTTAAAGTAGGTATCTATATGACAGCTTGATATTAGTTTAAGAGGAAAACGGGATTACTGTTATTGGGTGTAATTGTGAATGATTGTGAAAAATGAAAGTTACTAGTTTGTAATAAATTAATTAGAATAAAAAGGCTTGCATGTCGATTGATAGGTACAAATGATATAATCATAGAGAGCCAGAAATGATAATTGTTTTTTTTTGTGATAATAATAGTGCATACTATCGTAATATATCGTATATTGTATGCGTCTAATGGTATCAATTTAATAAATCAAATTTTCAGCATATTGCATAATACAAAAGTTTACTCAGAAACACGTTTATATTTTAAATTTCGTTTAATGGAAAGTAAAACAATTTCCGTTGATTTATTTCTTTTTTCTTTGTTGCATTTACTAATTATATTAGATGACAGCACATCTGGCTTTATTAATAATAAATATCTATCTCCTTACAATATTTATAGTTTTAATCATATAAATAGCAGAAGTAATAGCACCATTATAAACATTCCAGTAATGTGCTGTCTTATTCTGTAGGTACTTAATTATAAAAAAAACTTAGTTTATTTATGTGTACATTTTGATACTTGAATTGTTATCATTATAATTCCTTTCATTTAAGATAATTTTGTTATATAATACTTTTGTATTTATACATTTTTTAACAATAAATAATTGATAACTTTATGATTTTCTTAATACCTTTGTCAATTTTTATTTATCCTATATAACTGTAAAGTAATTTACATACATAGCAAACATTAGTGATGGATTGAAGAAAAAAAAAATGATTACAATAATTTGTCTTTTCTACATTTTCTTAACTTTATTTTTCATATTACGCATTTCTGTTTTATATCTTCGCATTTCATCCATTACATGTGTACCCTTTTCTTTAAATTGAGTTTGATAGTGTTGTTTGCTTTCATTGAATTTGTCTTGGATATTATCTTTTTTCTCTTGTAAAATTACCCTTATCTGTGCCCTAGAAGGTACAGGTCTTATCCAACCAATGGCTGTCAGCCTGTTTATGGCATAGGTGGTTCCACCTATAACAAAGATTTTGTATTATTTTATAAACTAAATACCACACAAAAACAGTCAAAAATGAATAAGTTATATTACCAACAGTGACTGCATATCTCAGAGGTGTCACCAACTTATATAAAGCCAGAGCCAGTGCAAAGTACCCCGCACTTGATTCCTTTAAAGGTGACAACAATTTTTCACTAATTCCAATTGATTCTAGTAAGCTTATAACATCTACACCGCTAAAAACAACAGAATATAATTAAAAATTCAGTAAACCAAAACATATTTATTTCTAATGGCCGAATACTGAAACGTCACTTAAATATTAAATGCAACTTAATTATTTGACACGCCGTTAATTTAATATTTTGCATACTAATTTAGGACCTGTTCAATGTAAAGTAGCGTTAAACTTTGAGGGACTTACCGTATTCGGCCAAAAGAGTATTAGTTAGAACCAAATCAATTTCACAAAAAAAAATGTAAATTTTATAATAAACTTGTATTAAAGCTAGTCCAATTGCTTATTCAATTTTCTTCAAAATGCACCACTACCATGGTAGCAGAAGGCAGGGAGGGAGGCTATGTAATATTTATATTGCAGTAGATAGTCAAACATGTTCATAATAATCTAGCTTCTATTTTATTACTGCCAAGTTCACCCAATACACACTGTGATATGTGCACTAACTATTACTTATATATAAAACTATTAATAACAAGACCACATGACCAAGTTATATAGAAATATTGCTCACTAGCTTTTGAGAAACTTCTAGACATTTTATGTGTGCTTGTTCATTCAATTTTCTAAATATATAAGTGAAATATGTTTTATCTTTGGTAATTGAAAAATTTACTAAATGTTATTTAAAAAGGGCAAAAAAATATTTTTGTATGTTTTATACACTATTATAATTTATTTATTTTTATATATTTTATTTACATTTAATTTTATTTTTATAAATAATAATAAATATTTACATTCAATTCATCTCTCCAGTAAGAGGAAAATGAAAAATAAAATGATGCAACAAATCTGCCATAACTACTTAATTATGGAGGATTTGTTGCATCATATCCAATGTTTCAGATCAGAGATATATATTAATTGTGCTATGATGCATTTATTATAGTCGATATTACAGCAAATTTTATAATATTTGAGTAAAAATGCATTTATTATATAAAAACAGGTTAATAACAATATGAATACCGACCTTCTTACAAAGAAGTAAAATCCACCAAACCAAATAGCTGACGTTGTCATATGTACCGGCAATAAGACGTACCAATAATCTTTATACATTTGCTTAAATCTTTGAATAACACCGGGCTTTTTTTCTGGATCTTGTGGTGGGTTATTTGTAGTTTTGGAAGTTTGAGTTGTACATGATCGAAAAGGTTTGTATAGTGCGATATAACCCCTTTCCGTAAATAAAGCACTTTCTTTAACATTATTCTGATAACGTATTCCGTTGCATAAGTATCTAATAGGATAATTATTTTTAATATTCCATTTTACCGGTTTGGTTATGTTTTGAAAATAAATATTATTTCTATATAAAACTCTAAAAGTTAGTGCCATTCTTGACCAAAAATATTTTTATAAGTAAGAAAATATCAAATGGTACACATTTTTATAAATATTGCGACTTTCTTTTACTTTTGCACAATCAAATGGTGACTGAACTGATGTAAGATGACGTCTGAGTTCTGACATTGACATGTGACAATTTGACAGCTTGCTAAAATACATTAAAAAATTAAAATACATTCGTTCTTGCAATTCTTGCAAATACCTGTTCGTGTTTCAACACATTATTACTGAAAAGCTACCGATGGTAAACTACCATGGTAGTTTTAACTTTTTTAAGTAGAATTTCCAACAAACATACATTATATTATTATCTGTATCAAACGCAGATCTAAAGGACTCTGAAATTGCGTATGCTGCAGTGTATTGTCAGAAAAACATTTTATTAAAATTATTGAGGATTACCCTGTGGCAAGGACAATCATCACATAAGGACTATGGTAGAAAACTTAAAAAAGTGTTAGCAATAAATAACAGTTCAAAAACCGTCCAGAATGTGCGATTTAGTGTAGACAAAGGGTAGGGTATGAATGTAACAATAATTGTAAACGAATTTAAGTATGCCGAGTTAAAATAATCAATATTATTGTCGACTAAAGTAGTTACTTATTGAAAATTTCAACTACTTGCGTAGTACAATGTAGTAATTATAGCCTTAAAGAATTATTACGACACAACGTGTAGCTAGAGTGATTTTATACCATGGCCTGTGAATAGTACGTTAATTTTTTATATTTGGCACTTCCTTTAAAATTTACCCTAATGCTAATGTGGTGCCACCCCAATTTTAAGCATTGTGGCGGGCACTTTTTCATGTACACAGATGATTCTTCTTACCTCTACCCTCCATAATTAAAATACACAAAAAATATATATTTATTAATATTACATATTACAGATAATGTTTCAAAATTTGAATTGAGAAAAAAGTAAAAATAAACACGATCGTTCAAGTTTAGGGGAAAAAGTTTAATAGTATGGACTAATTATTTTGACTCAAATTATGTTTTAAAATGTAGGTTTTAATTTATTATATTGATTTATTTATGTCACACCAAAAAGCACCTCAACCTACTAAATTCGAACGCCAAACGCATCGCATTTTATAGTTGTCCGTAAAGTCGGTCGGTCATCCTTTTTCGTGCACGCAGCCAGCGTTCATCGATTTATTAGACGTTGTCACGTCAAAAATAAGAAAGAGTTTTATTCCCCTAACACCTTTAACCAAGAACTATAGAAAACTAACGCTATAAGGCGCTTCGTCACGCACGTTCCTACCGTTGCGCCTCGACTGACGGCGGAGTTTCGTAATACATTTGTTTTTTTTTTTGCCGTGAAAACACCTTTGTCCTAAGTTAATTATGCAAATTTACGGGATCTATCTAAATTTACAAATATCTTTAATCTGTGCTCCGTAGCATATTGGTTATATAAATAGATGTTGATCATTTTGTTATCGAAAAAAAAAACTACATCCACAAAATTTATATTGTTTGTGCATTAAATAACATATTTACTTTAACAATAATTTTATTTACTTATTATATACATTACATAAACAAAGTATATAGGTACTGTATAATGTTAAAAATTAACATCTACATATTATGAAACATGATAGAAAAAATGTTGTACTTTTAAGATATGAACTCTTAGATATGAATTATGTACAATATCACAGTATCATTAGGAAGTTAGGTTAATTACTTTACTTCAACATTGTTGTAGCTCTAGGCTCGTTTATATACAGTAGCAGTAAAGCTTAAGTAAGTAATCGTGTATGCAGCGACTTTGGTTGCCATATAGATTAAAGCGACTTACAGTGCCTATAACTGACCAATTATTATGACCGTCATGGCGAAGGGTACCTTCAAATAAACCATCGCCTGGCGTTGTTTTTATTATTACCATATATTCGCGCCACTCAATTGCATCATTTTCTGGTGAACTAATTTCCAATTCAGTTATATCCAACAATTCAGATAATTTTAAAAGTGCACACTGACTATGACTTTTTAAAAGTTTGTTTAATAGTTGAACTAATTTTTCAGCAATATCCAAAGATTTTTTACTATTAGTTGGCAAGTGGTGACCTTTATGGCAACTACACCAGTGATCATCTATATGCGCCGCGGGACACGTTCGATTTGCCGATATAGGTAAAAATAAACTAATACCCTTGCTTTCAACATTTGGTTGGTTACTCCTGCGCTCAATCATTGTATCTTCGATTGCTTCCAAGTTTAAAAGGTCATACAAAGTAGCGTGTAAATCGTATGGTGTAGTGAGACGCCGGCTATTCACATTCAGATTCTCAAAAGCATTTTTATATTTTGTGCGAAATGTAGGAGGTGGCAAAATATACACGAATGGCAATCGTTCCTCTAGCCGACCTTGATTGGTTGATCTTATCTCCCCCCACCTTATTCCATGGTCGCTGACTAAGAAGATAATTGTATCATTCAAAGAATTATTAGCGTCTAATTTATTAAAAAAATCGGCATAGTCTTTGTCTATTACCATGGGGTAGTTGACGTAATCATGGCTAATCGTTACTTCCCAAAAAAAGCCAAAAAATTTACTCGATTTTAGTGTCAGAGTAAGATTTTCGATATAATCTAATAACACGGTATAGAAATATTTTTCATTCATACATAAAAACGAATTAGCATCTTTATTCACACCCACGTTATTTTCTGCTTCATTGATAAAAGTGTGTATATAGTAATCTGTAGGTGTTTTTATAAATCCGGCTTTTTCATAATTGAAAGTGCCTAGACTAGAACTATCTTCTCCAAAAGCTGTGTAGTAACCAGCTTCTTTATACCATTCCCAAATAAAGGGACAGTTATCAAACGTTGATTTTTTATTTGGAATGCACGTAGTTTTCAGCTCATTCTCTGATATTCCCATTAACATGGGTATTAGGTTGGGAAATGTATTATCTCCAACCTTGTTGTAACCTAACAATTCTATAGCTCCTTTTTTGTTTAAGAATGATAAAGTTTCAGGCATTGTTCGGTGGAAATTAAGTCGTGATACTGCGTCAATGCCCATTACAATAACGTTGTAGGCTGCTTTATTCTGTGAAACATTATTAGGTCCATAGGTATCCACTTCTTTTTTTAAAGTAAATAAAAAGTATTGTTGGTATACTATAGTATAATAAGCAGTACAACTAACCCTTACGAATTCGTCGGTTGCTTCAATTATATCAGAAAAATATTTGCACTTACTATATTTTACACGATTGTCGATGTTTGATGAAGTGATATCATCGACTGATAAGGGACGACAAAAAGACGTATAACAGCAATTCAAAAGTGTTTCGTTTTTTACATTGTAGTATTCTTTATTATCGTTTCTCACCCAAATATGACTTCTGTTATTGCCAAGTAAAGAAAGCTCGGACCCCGGACATGGCTTGAAATCCTTCGGATATTTCACAAATTGCTTAACTTCGTCACCGAACGGTTGTAAAGAGGGAATGACACATCCTTTTGTTTTTATTGTGTAATCTTTTTCAGCGGAACTGCCAAAATCTTTATCACGGTTCCATGATGTCGTAATGAATTCACTGTTGATATATACTATATCTGAAATATTTCTGATCGTCACGAAAAGAAAAGATCCAACGAAAATTGTTGCAAGAAGAAATAAGCAACGTAAACGTAACGCCATGGAAGTGGTCTTGTAAACAGAGCCTCCCGAAAAGCGTCCCATACTGAAAATAAGCAAAGACTGTCGTTAATTATCAAATACTAACAGTGTGTTCCCACTACAAAAACAGTGTAATTCTTCATGCCTCAATATTGAATAAACTACTTAGACATGCATCATAAAAACATTACAATATTAAATACGTGTTTGTTTCAAGTTGACTTTAGTTGAAGGTTTTGTATTGTTGTAGAATTAAAGAGAGCGAGTTACATATCTATTGAAAATGTATTGAAATATTTCCACTATAAATTTTACTAATGGCTACTGATATCAAATATCATACAAGTAGTCTATAAATTGTAGAAAACACTCGTAACTTACACAGGTTACATAATAAATTAACGAAAATATACTAATCTTCTAATATATATATTATCATACTTGTATGATAATATATATACACATACAGACAAATACACAGCCATACATGATACCAATGTGTTGCAATGCATTTAGTTTAGTTAGTAATTTACCACTAACACTACAAGTGATTTGCTCAGCCATGGTACATGATTAATTGATATCTACCACTACCTATATATAATCTTACTAATAACAAGCCTGAGAGTTTTTTTATAGTATAGGTAGGCGGATGTGCATATGGGCCACCTAATGGTAAGTGGTCACCAATGCCCATAGACAGAAGCAATGTTCATTTCTTAAAAAAAAACCATCGGCAATGCGCCACCAACCTTGGGAACTAAGAGTTTGATTTAAGTTTTATTTATTACAATATAAACATTCTATCACATGTTGTACCAATACGAAGGTAGGCTAAGTTAGTGTTACTACTTATACTCTACTTACCTAACCTACATTTTATTAAAATGTGACCCTAGACCATGCTTTTATTCATAAAATTAGCAAATATTGTCTTATGCTTACCAGTTAATAGCGTATGAGAATGTGTAATTATTAAAACATTTTGTTAGAAGGCCAAAAAATATTTTACGCTTAAATCTTGCAACACTGTCCTTTTACGCTGTTTTTCGAAAATTTAACTATATTAAAGACGAACATTCAATGCAATGGACCTAATGCTAGTAATTTTTGTAAGGCAGTAAGTACTTATTTCTAGCCTTTTTTAACACAGTAAAGGTTTTAAAAAAGGTAAGGTAAAAAAGGCCCTTTAAAGCGGAAATGGGTTACGTGGGATTTGTATTCAGTAAAACAGTCTTTGGAACGGATCGGAGAGATTGCGTAATCGTGTTGATAAAACGCATCCGCGGTCCCTGCCTTGCTGTGCTTTTTTCGTGACTCAGTGGAGCTCTCGTCAGGGGCGAAGGATATCACACCCCCCCGCACTTCTCACTTGTTCGTTCGTCAGATCGAGGCTATCCCGGCTGGCAGCCGGGATAGTCTCCTTTTCCTCAGGGCCGTCTAAAATAAGACACGCGAGGCCCCCACCACGCGCATCCATGTTTCAGGTAAGGCCAGGTATAGTCTTTTAAATCTGTAGAAGTCCAGAATCGTGTTACATAAGGTAAATAAAATTGTCATTTGGCGTTATGTTTATATGTATATCATATATTATGAAATTATCTATTCTATTCTAACAAAATAACAATTTATTGCCAATTTACAAAGCTGTAAGTGTGAGACAGTGATACCTAGAGAGATTACTATACAATGACGTGCGGGTTATAAGCCTTACAAAATTACGAGGTAGTTTACGAAAACAAAGAAGTCGTCAGTTTTTGTAAAAACATATAAGTCGTGCCATACAATCTCAGTAAGCTCTTCAAAAGTGTTTGGAGCCATCAAATCCGAAAGACTTCACTCCGTTCATAAACTCCAGCGTGGAAAAACAAACCTATATTTATTAACATAAAAAATAATTTAATAAATCAAAAAAAATTAAACGAACTCTCTTATTTAATTTTTTTTTATTGTAAAACAAAATGATGTATAACAATATTTTCAAGTTTGATTTTTATTAATAATCAAATAACGTTGATAGTCTAGACGTAATAAGTGCGTAGTAATAAGAGTTATTTTGATCAATAAGAGTATGGGTCATTTCATTACAATTTGTACAACATCTTCTATTCTAATTATAAAGGAATATCACAATAACATCACTTAACATTAAAAAATTTAAAAATATACAAGTATATAAAAATCAGCTTACTTTTTTTTAAACTTAGCTTAGGTGTTAAACTGTAGTATTATTCTGTTACAATTAATTATGTTCGTACTTATATATTTTTTGAAATTTTAAAATAGTGATCTTTTGTGAATTTATCATAATTAAATATAAGTAGGTAAACATTAAAACTTTCGAAACCTTCATGTTTTTGTTCTTTATATAGAAGTAATACAAGTTGTAATATAATGATTTAAACTTATTACAATATTATTGTGATATGTCCGCTACCTACCCTAAACAACCATTTAGCCATTATCTCTACAGTATTGATTACATATGTTATATAAGTCTATATTTAACTATTTACTAAATTTAACCTGTAATGTCGTTGAAGCTATTGTCGTTTATAGTAAAGGGACTACAAAATTAACCGTCTATTCATTGTATGTAAGTGATAACTGTAAATATTATATAGTTACTATTATTTGAATCCATTTGCTTAAATATTATTATTAGTGTACTCCTAATATATAAATAAATAATAACTTATGACCAGACTATACGGCATTAAATGATATATGCGTACTATGATAATATACAACTGTAATTTATATGATATAACAACGTGAAACAGTGAAAGATACACTTAATTGTACTTATTGTTGTTCGAAATCATTTGGCATAAAACAACACAAAGTTTAGGTATTCGAACTCAAAGTTACAACAACAATGTTTTTTTTTTGACTAAAAAAGTACAGTGGATATAAAAACAATACCAACACAATTAAATTACTATAGGCCTGATTTGTTTTGAGCAATATTTTTGAGAAAAATTGCCCATTATTTTCGAATACGCCTTTATCATATCACAGATTTTTTTACTAAAAATATTTCAATAAAAATATATCAATTCTACGAGTGCAGAGTTATTGGCAATAACAATATAGTTTGAGCTGGTAGTGGTGTATGCAATGACCCTGATCACCGTACACATTGAGGCGGCTGACAGTACCTGCCAAAGACCACTCGCGGGAATCGCGTCGCAGGGTCGCTTCGAAAACACCGTCACCGGGCGCTGTGCGCACTACAATCAAAAATTCACGCCATCCTATTTCTTTTTCATTCGGCGTACCGGCAATCATTTCAGTGACTTCAACTAACTCTACGAGTGAGAGATGTGCACACTGTGAGTGCCCTCGTAGTAGCATGTTTAAGTTTGACATTAAACTGCTAGCTGCTTCATATGCTTCAATACTATTGATTGATATTTTTTGTCCTTTGTGACATGTGCACCAGTGATCGTCTATTCCCGCGATCTTACATGTTCGATTTCTTGGAATAGGTAAAAACAAACTGATGCCTCTATTATGGCCATATGATGTTGTACTTCGTAATTGAATATTTTCATTTTTTATGGCTTCGACGTCGATGAGATCAACTAGCGTAGCATAAACATCAAAGGGAGTAGTGAGACGATGGCTATTCATTTTCATATTTTCATATGCCAGAGAAAAGTTGATACGAAATGAATTAGGTAGAAGAATGTGTATAAGTGGCAAGCGCTCTTCTAATCTACCTTGTTTGGTAAATCTTATGTCACCCCACCTAATGCCATGATCGCTTAGTATTATTAAAATAGTATCTTCCAAATATTGAGCATTATCGAGCTTTCTTAAAAACGATTCGTAATTGTCATCCATCGCCATAGGATAATTTAAATAGTCATGACTCATTGTTACTTCCCAAAAGAAGCCGAATAACTTGGAAGACTTTAATGTTAATGTTAAATTTTCAATATAATCTAATAGAACTTTGTAAAAATATTTATTACCCATACATACGAATGAATTAAAATCTTTGTTGTTGCCGGTATAGCGTTCGGCTTCGTGCATAAATGTATGCAAGTAGTAGTCTGTTGGGGTTCTACTGAATCCAAATTTTTCAAAATTGAATGTTCCTAAGTTGGCAGTGTCTTCGCCAAGAGCAGTATAGTAACCAACGTCCTTAAACCAATCCCAAATGAAAGGACAATTATCAAAAGTGGCCCTAGTATTAGGCCAGCAAGTTTTCTTTAAATCTGTTTCCTTCATCCCAAGGAGTATAGGGGTTAGATTAGGGAATGTGTTATCACCGACTTTGTTGTACCCATAAAGCTCAATGGCACCTTTCTTTTTCAAATAAGCTAATGTCTTAGGCATTGTTCTGTAAAAGTTTAATCTTGAGATGGCATCGATACCCATAATGATGACATTAAACGATGTTTGATTTGTTTGTGTTTCTGAAAATTCGTCCTTAAATGACACGAACGGTTTCTTGGGTGCGAAAAGAAAAAACTGCTCGTAAATGATGTTTTCTTTATAGTTACAGGTGACTCTCACGAACTCATTTAAAACTTCTATATGATTTGAAAATTGAATACATGCTTCATATTTAACTCTATCATCTACATCCATAGAATAAATATCAACGATTGCTAAAGGCCGATAAAAAGATTTATAACAGCAGGTAATATTAGGAGAGGTAAATGGCACATCATAATACTTTATATTCTCTCTATTTATCCATATATGTGTTTCGTTGTTATCGAGTAACGAAATATTTGATTGGTGACATGGTTTTATATTCCCGGGGTATTCGATAAATTTTTTGATATCTTCAGCAAATGGATTCAACCCGGGAATAGTGCAGCCGTCTGTTTTTATTGTGAAGATGTTATCAGAGTGAATTAAATCATATCTGTGTTTTTTCCATGAAGAACTTATTATTTCGTTTTTAATAAACGATATGTCAATTCCACTATTGATTAAAATAAAAAGGGTGCTGCCACAAAATATTGTGGCGAGTAAGAATACATATCGCAGCCGGAGTGGTATAAAATGTGATTTTCCCACGAAACAGACGGCTCTCGTTGGTAGAGTCATTCTGAAAATTTTATAAAAAAATATTTGAAATGTATGTTTCTTTATACTACAACTTAAAATTTATTAAAGTCATCCTGAAAAATCGATAAAGCTAATGAACATTTAATTTTTTGCCAAGTTCGTATTTTTTAAATATGTAATACTTATTAATAATATTATATAATGTCAAAGTTAAATAAATATATTTATTTATTTACTTTAAATTGATAAAAATTAAAGTGTATATATATAAAGCAATGCTTATTTATTTAATGAAAATTTTAATTTGTACGAGTTGTCAGAGTATGAATTATATAAAGTGCAACTTAAACTTACCTAAATATAATGACATCTCTGCTCAAAATACACTATTTATATAACAGCTTTGTCTTGGAAGCCACAGATTAACACTGTTATCCATCGTAAAATTTTGGCTTAAAACTTGATCTTGAAGCGCGGTTTTCGTTTAAATATTCAATAAAATGTGTTAAGGAACATATTTTTTATTCATTACTGTATGTATAGCTTACGATCACGTGACGAACACTGAGCGAACTGGGAGGGTTGAGGCCGGAGGCTGTAAGGAGCATGCGCGTTATATTTTACGTGTATTATCAAAGTGAGATGACATTATACCACACAAATATACCTAGAGTAATATAAATAAATTTTATCAATTTAGCAACCTTAAAATAAATAGATACCTGTATAACCCGAATTTAAATTAATTTTAATAAGTTTAATTTATTGGTAGAGCTTTGTGCAACTTCGTCTGGGTAGGTACCACTCATCAGATACTCTACCGCAAAACAGCAGTACTTGTTACTGTTGTGTTCCGGGTTGAAGGGTGAGTGAGCCAGTGTTATTACAGGCATAAGGGACATAACATCTTAGTTCCCAAGGTTGGTGGCGCATTGGCGATGTAAGCTATGGTTAACATCTCTTACAATGCCATTGTATATGGGCGTTGGTGGCCACTTACCCTCAGGTGGCCCATATGCTCCTCTCTATGAAAAAAAAATAGTTACACTTACATTACAGCTAATAGTCATATAACTAATGTATATAATTATAGTATATTGTCATTCAAAAGCTTTTTAACGTTCTTCTGTCCAATGAAACAAATATAGACATTTTTATTAGGTATTTATTATTCATGAGGAATAAAAAATGTGCAAAAGCGAATGTTATAAATTTAGAATATGAAAAAGCACAATTTAATAAATATATGCATAACGTTATAGTTATTTAATATTCATTTTTTTTGGATTGCTTATATATATCAAGTAAAGGTGAAAATATACCTATTAGTACTTAGTTAGGAACATTGTTAATGTCTTAACACCATGAAAAAATCTGAAAATTTGAATTCTAGCGTGTTCGCGATATATTTGTAGTAGACAAATAAATAAAATACTAGAGTATCTTGAATATTGTCTGGTACAATTATTATATTTTAATAACGTTTATTTTTAATTATTCTGTATTTTAACCAACTGCTTTATTAGGTTATCCGGGAGAAGCACAAAGATCTTTGATTGTTCGGTCATTAGGTATAAGACGTGTCGTGTGAAACCGTTCTCTACAATATTTTAACTTTTTTTTTAATAACCTGATTTAAAATTATTCTTTACCTAACTGTTGGATATTAATCATAATTGTGATTAAATAGGATAGCGTTCCATAATACAATAAATACATTTTTTACTTTTAATTGTTGATGTGATTCGATGTTATATGTATTCTTTGCTAAGAGTTCCAGTTACTAAGAATTGACAATATTAAATATAATATACGTATTAATAATTGCATATATGTCATTGTAGGTGTATGTGTTGTTGTCAACAATAGATTTACATTACACATAATTATATAAACTGTTATATTTTACGGATAATACAAGGCCACATAAAATATATAATATACTATTCACGATACTTTATTGTTGTACTCAAAATCCATGCATATTTACCAACTCTTAGTCGGTCATCATCCAAACGTTGTCACCGACTGATATTTTTTGTATATTAAACGACTGATAATTTTTGTAAATTTATCGCGTTATCACTTTTTTATTTTAAATTTGTACCTATCAAATGTATACAATTATTTGCATTTTATCGAAACTATTTACCGAAAATTAAATACC
Source organism: Nymphalis c-album (assembly GCA_963151315.1). Taxonomy (NCBI): domain Eukaryota; kingdom Metazoa; phylum Arthropoda; class Insecta; order Lepidoptera; family Nymphalidae; genus Nymphalis; species Nymphalis c-album. The sequence goes on along the minus strand of OY720590.1, from coordinate 4,021,386 downwards.
ATTTATAATACCAAGGATACCAAAAAGCTAATAATAAGGATTACCAAAATATAATAAAACTTCGAAGAAGTTTAATTGTATTGTCATTCATAGAATATCGAAGTTTGCATATGTTACTAACTTTCTAAGCACATACTACGTAAGACGTCATATTAAGTATGTACAGCTATTAAGTATTGTTTGTATAATTATTTTAAAAGAAATCACACACGAAAAGGTAGTTACAGTTTTAAAAAGTTGTACGTAATTTTGTCACTGACCTGTGTTTCATTACAATCCAATATCAGCGTGGAGTAAAAGGGGTGTTGCAACAGACCGAGCCAAAACTCTTTGCACTGTATTGGCCATTTGTTATCAAACACCAATTGTTTGGTTTGTTAATTGATTTCTATCGGTCTACTCATTGCATAAACTGTGGTCACACTGGGAAATATTCAATATTTTTGAATATTGACTGAAGTAATTTATGAATTTTTCGTTTGTTTTTGATAGTTATGGTGTGTGGTTGAAATTCTCTTATTTTATTTTGGACGATAATCAAGTGCAAATATATAGCCCAGTATATTTAACGAAGGGTAAAAGAGAATTAGAGTCACCTACGTTCGAAATAACCTTCCCACTGTTTATGGCCTCCTGGTACATAAGAGACTCGCTATATAACCAAGATTCGAGCTATCCACGTTCAGTGAGACCTTCTCACTGTTTATAGACTCCTGGTACATGAGACACCCGCTCCAAACCGAGCTTGGAGTGGAGTCATCTGCATTCGGTGAGATCTTCTCACTTTAAAATCGCAGACCATTCAACAATATTCCTTTATTCTGTAATTACGCGCGAGCGGGCGGGCGGTGGCTTGTTATTATTAACGTTTAGTATCAAAAAACTAAAGAAATTATTAGATTTTTCCATATTTTTTGATGCATAATATGTACAGTTTTTTTAATAAGCCACTACCCTATCAAAATATATTACAAGCGATTGCAGACAGAGGTTTATCAGGTACAGCGAAGTGCGTCACCGACATACCTGCGTTCGCTGAATATGAGTTATATTATTTTAGGGTATAATGCATATAACAGCGCAGCAGTCGGCGCTTTACATATTATGTAACGCGTGGATATGTTTAATCGACGTATGTACAACATTAGCGGAACCTTATATAATATAGATCTGAGCTCAACTTACAATGGAACAATCTAAATATCTGAAAATGTTCATTTTTAAATTAGTTTATCCTCGCTCCGATAAGCTTATAACCATCATCATTTTAAAGATAATTATTTATAGTTAGCTAAAGTGTCAGCTAATTCAAGCAAACAGTTATTTTATAGCATTTTAACGAATAAATGTTCGACATGATCCTTTAAATTGATTTAATGGTTTTGTTTATAAACCGATTGTAATAAAACAAACACGTGTTTTAAATGAAGTTTGCCACAATACATTAGTGAAAACGGCACCTAAATCAGTCAACCCGTTTATAAGATTAGCGCGCTCAAACACACAGACAAAAAATGTCGCAATCATTGTTTTGAGTTGTATTGCGTTGATAAAAGCCTATAGCCTATAGCCTAATAGTTTAATTCATACATATATCTTCCATGAACAGACATTCATTAAAACTAGAATTATAGAATAATAAAATATTAAATAGCGGGCCTTCGGAATATTAGATATCTCATTTATGCGCATAAATTATTTTGGTTAGTGTAAGTAATATCAGAAGTAAAGATGACAATATGATAACACAATTTTTTCCAGTTTTAAAGAGCGGTGGCCTTGTGTAAGGAGTATAACATATTATTTTTTTTGTATGTTAAAATTTGCAGTATTTCGAATATAAGTATTATTCTTTTAATATTTCGTATTAGAAGAATGATAAACGAATTGTAACCTCACATTTGTAATTAATAAATCTGTTTGTTCTACATCCATTGCCTTCATATCACTGAAATTCTAAAGCTAGCTAATACAAAATAAATCATTTTAAAATATCCTTTGTTCCAATTATTTGGGAAAGCTATTTTAATATCAAAAGCAACCCCGTCCCTGAGGGGCATGGTTTCAATTTATTAACATTGCCACTATCGAGGGGAATTGTATTCAAATACGCATGCGTAGATTACTATCCGCTGACAGACCCTCAGGTTAATCTTCTGTAAACTTACAAGTTGACTTCCTACTTACAAGTTATACGTTAAACAAGTTTTATCCAATATTTGGCCAATAAAAGATATGAATGAGGACCACGTCGTTCACTCTCGAGGTAAGGTCGTTGAAGTTATTATATCAAAGGCTATGGTGTCTAGTGCAAAAAATCAATAATTTAATAACACAAGCATAACCTAAAAGGCGCTCTAATGATTCCGTTTTTAAATTGAGAGTGAAGAATAACATACGAAAAAGGTTAATAATTCTTAAAGTTAATTGGCGTTATAGTATTATCAAAGTTAGGGTGTTTCCTTCGATATGAAATACATGTTTGTAACTGATTGAAGAGTGTCAAAAAATTTAGTTTTTTTAATGTTTCTTGGTGGCATGTTAAACAATGTAATATATATATATTTTCAGGTTTTGGTCCTTCTCTTTTTAACACTGATCCCGTGGCCGGGACCTTCAGTCTTCAAGATCACCTGCTCACGTGACAACTCCAAAATCGTAAGGAAAGTAATACAAAACAAGTGGCTACCAGTTTTGGAAAGATTTCAGGTAATTTAAATTTCATTAGTTTTTCAGGTAATATATATTTCATAATGACTTTGATATTATGCGAACTATATTGCTTACTATAAGCAACATAACAATTTAGGTTATAATTGATTTATATAATCTAGAATCGTTTCACGCAACTGAGGAATGTACCGTAGGTACCTAAACAACGTTTAATGATTAGGAATTTCATGAAAAACCTTAGCTACTATTTACAAAATTTATTGTTGCAATTTGACGTAGAACTTCGTTTTTAATGTTTAAATATGCCTATTAACGACGTAACAAATAAATAAATAGGACAATTACATTGAAGTCTTGTTTATATTTTTTAGGTAAAATTGCCTTTAGAATGTCCATTTCACCCGGCACGCGATATATTCGCGCCGCAGCATGCAGCAAAGTTGCAACATCGTTCCTCGCAATGGACCTGCGCCTTCTGCGGCAAATCCTTCTACGAGGAGCGACACCTCGACACGCACTTCGACCAGCGACACAAGAACCAGATTAACAAGGTTGTTGGTAGCTGAATACAGTTTTTAAACTATTTTATTCAACGAGCTTATTATAACTATATCGCATCACTCGGCGAACCATCACGCCTGTGTGTCTGTTGCTAACGGTTGTTAAATCTTTTTGCAGGCAGAAGACGCAGTATGTCTCGCAGACTACTGCGACATAATGCGCTGCCAGGTGCTGGTCGCGCACGGCCTGCTGAGCGGTGGCAACGGGCCGAGTACTGATATCGAATTATGGCAGGATGCAGAGGCGGCACGGAAAGCTGTCGCGCCGGCCGCCACCCGGAGTGTTGCGCGAGTACACACGAGACGGCAACGAGGTCACCGAACAAGAACTTCACCAATGCCTGTAGCGGACTGTCCTAAGACTGACGCCGAGGGTGCTGAACCTGGTAATTCATTTTTTAATTTAATTATCGTCACATTATAAAATATAATTATATTATATAATCTAATTCATATAATAAGAAGTTTAATAACATAACAGGTTTATTTATAGCATAGGTAGGCGGATGAGCAGATGGGCCACCTGATGGTAAGGGGTTCCAACACCCAAAGACATTGGCATTGTAAATATGTTAATCATCGCTTACATAGCCAATGCTCAACCAACCTTGGGAACTAAGATGTTATGTCCCTTGTGAATGTAACTACACTGGTTCACTCACCCTTCAAACCGGAACAAAACAATACCAAGTACTGCTGTTTTGAGGTAGAATATCTGGTGTGGGTAGTACCTACCCAGACGAGCTTGCATAAAGCTCTACCAAGTAAACAGAAATAATTTAAATACAGGTTACTTTTGAAGAGGATATATAAAGTTCTTTATGAATTTAATTAAGTTGTTATAGTTGTCGAAGAGAAGAAAAGAGAAGAGAATGATAGCGATAACAACCATACGGCTGAACTATGCGACGCTGACACCGTTGAATCGTCATTACCACCAGACAGCCGCCAGAAGAGGCTAGCAGACTTACAAGCCGAGAGAGCAGCTTGCGACCCGGCGCATTTACAGGGTCTTAAGGTAACGATGATAACTAAACTCTCACAAAAGTTTTTTTTTTTAAAGCAATTGATTATCCTAGTTTAAGGATAAATTACGACGGTGCATATAATAATAAAAAAGCGTATATCTACGTACTGTGTGATGTAAGTGTATTGGAATTTAATTTACAGAAGAGGGTAGTGCAGTACGTATCTACATCATTATGTACGTACCTTTATATTAATGAGACTCCTTTACTCATCGCTTTATAGTATTCATGCACCGTAATTTAACTGCTTAGCCAGTGAATGAACTACTTTAGAGAATTATTAACTTACAAGTTTCCGCTCCCGGTTTCGCGTGTGTGTCAGGTGTAAGGTGCCCTTTGTCCTTTTGTGTATCCAGACAACGTGTATGAAAAATAATGAACGGTTGAGTGATTAAGATGTGAAGGCGTAGCAAACAAGAAAACAAACTCACTTTCGCATTAGGCATTAAGTTGACCAGATAATTTTTTTTTGTATTGAATAGGTAGGCGGATGAGCATATGGCCCACCGGATAGTAAGTGGTCACCAACACCCATAGACATTAGCGTTGTAAGAAACGTTAACCATCGCTTACAAAGCGCCCCCAACCTTGGGAACTAAGATGTTATTTCTTTTGTGACTGTTATTAAACTGGCTCATTCATCCTTCAAATCGGAACAATACCAAGTACTGCTGTTTTGCGTAGAATATCTGAACATGTACAATAGACATGTAAATACTTATTCATTAATATTCATTATATTATTGTTATATCTATTAAATTTCATTATTTAAGGTGCGCTGTGAAAAAGTTGTTCATTCCTGTATCGCAACACTTCTGTTACATCTCACGCATCATCAATTTACGGAACTCGAAGGTTAACATTTTTATTATGTTGTATTACTCGAATTAAGATGGTAAAGTGACAGCTCTCGAGGTCCAGGGTTCGATTCCCGGGACAGACCAGATAAATTTATAACGTTGTTCTGTTAACAAAAAAAACAGTTGCGGATAGGAGATATGTAGTTGGCAGTGAGTACAGTGCTTCGGCAAGCACCTAAAGTCGTCGTTCCTCAGCCTAATGGGCAGTTGGTTTTTTTTGTGATTAGCTGGAGTGGCCGGAATTCGGTCTGAAGAAAATAATTGCTATTGTTACTATAGTCATTGTTCTTCATTTTAAAATAAAATAAAATATAAATGGAAATAAAATATGAATGGAACAAAAATATTTAGTAAGCATTGCGGTTACTAAATAAAGTACTCACAAGTTTTATAAGTAAAGATAAAAAAATAATTGTAAATACGAAACTAAAGAGGAGATGCAGCGCGCTGTGTGCTGGTACCTCAGCTGCGATCGCTACTGGGAGGACACGGCGCCGGCCGCGCGCGTCTTCCCCTGGCCGCTGCTGCTTGCACTGGCGACTGGACTCGCCCTTGCCCTGTGCATGTGTTACTACATAATCTGGATCGTGTTCGAGTAAGTTTTATTGACGATCAGCATTGGATAAGTATTTCTTAACATATTTGTATAGTGATTCAGTTATTTGATTTCGTGTCTTTCAAGAAACTTATTATTTGTTTATATTTTTTAATCATATCATATTCATTATGGATAAAAATATAAATATACCAAATTATACCAAAAAATAAGTTAGTCCAGTAGAGCTTTCTTTTAAAATCCCCTTTTTGGAATAGATTTTTAAAGTAAACTAGTATTTATCATTCAATATGAAATGATATAATAATACTCGTGTACATTTGCGAAACACTGATCATACACTATGCGATACGTGCTCCATGGTAGCTCGGAGGAAGGCAGCGTGGCCGGCAGTGGCTCGGCGTCCATGACGACGCACTCCTCGCCAGCGCGCGAGAGGCTCGCGCACGAGGACGGCTCTGAAGACGACCACGACGACCACTACATCTACGTCACCTACCCGCCCGACCTCAAGCGACGCCTGCTCGAGAGGTACCGCAACAGACTCACGCTCATACTACTCACGCCCTTCATTAGACAGACGCGCGTCGATTGATAGATAGACTTACGCACACAAACGCAACTCGCACTAAATACTCACCGATGTTATTGACAAGCATTGAAATTTTAGTGTCTGACAAAAATACCTCAGATTATTAACACTACTTACCGCCCGGCGCCCGCGGAGGTGTTAGGTATTTTTTTTTCTTTTATTTTACCCGTGAATACTAAGACGTGACTAATTAAGACGTGAAAGCGTAATAAACAAACAAACTAGCGTTTGCATTTATAATATGTTAGAATTTAAATATTATTCTCATTACAAAACTACAATATAATCAGCAACATAAAAAAGATAGTATCACACATAGAATAATAATGCTTAGAAGGAGTGTAGGCCCAAGCGAATTGAAGTCATTCAATAGCATAAATGCATTTTACGTCACGTCAACCGTCACGATAAAGTGTCATAGTAAACATCTCGCGGAATTAATTAAAAAATGACAGTGTGTAGTATAAGGGTGTCAACATAAAAATAATTTGTAAACAAAAGACGTCATTACCTACCAGTACATTACGAAAACATATTTACCACGATTGCTTAATAATTAAAATAATAAAAATCTAATCATTTAAAATGATTTTTTTTTCTTTTTTAAGTTACATATAAAATATTAATACTGTTCAAATAATTAAAAATATTTTTTTAATTTTTTTATTAGTATACATTTAATAAAAGCAACACTTAATAATATTATTAAATAAATTTATAAAAAAGAGATCATTATAATAATAAAAGCTAAAATTTAATAAATAATATTGCATTACATAATTATAATTCTTTTACAAACAAACAGTATCAATTTCCTCGCTTTATGGGGGAGATGTCTATTCACTTGCAGCATTATTCGGTCGTGTGTGTGCGCGGCGGCGGCGGCAGTGGCGGCGTGACACTTACGCACACATTAATTCTGAAGGCTTCAATTTTGGGCGAAATTGTATATGACACTATCCTTCTAAGCGTTATTATCCTATGGTATTACATTTATTTTAAGTTTCGTCACTTATTGTATACATATTTATTTATTTGTGAATTATAACACAAGTAGGAATTAGGTATCTATTTGCTATTGATAGATTGAGTGTTTACATTGATTTCATAACTAGATATATAAGTGGTTCTAGTTGAAGATAGTAAAAATCTAATTTTAATATTTCCTATTAATTTATTAATCCAATCGTTTTGTTTTTTGTTTTAGCTGCTACAATAGAACAACCCGACTTTGAGACAATTCATCCCCTTGGGTCGTGCATGATTTCTAGAGTAATGTTTAATTTAGAAGCAACTGAGACAGTCTGAAATAGCCAAATATGCTGTCAATTTAATTACAATTTGTAGGTACCTTATGTCAATAAATGAAATTAAATAATAACAAACTCCGGCTCTATAGCAATGATTTATTGACACTTTTCTGGCAACTAAAAACTTTTTTAAATCAAAATACTTAACACAAAACATTTTTGATGTAAGGTACAATGCTAATGTTTTTGGGGGAGCACTAACTGTTTAATAGATTGTTTAAATAATAATATAATAATGGGTTTAGGATACTGTTGGGTCTGCCTCGATTCTGTAGTGCTTCAGAAATGTTTGCACAAGCACGCACAGATGATTTCTATGCGATCATGAGAAAAAGATCTGCATCTCTGATACATAGAATCAGAGACAGTACCAACACTATCCTAATGATGATTGCAAATGACGTTAATGGCTATATGATGAGGCGGATGATCCAGAAGTCATTGTAATCATCTGGTTTATGCGCCTCGTACATAAACAATTATTTTTACTTAATTTCTAGTCGTATATATATATAAAATTGTATTTATTATGTGTTTAATTAATCTATAATTCGTATATATTTTAATTGCAATTTTTATGATTCTAATTTTAATTTTAATTATTAATGAATGTTCTGTAATTATAAATATGTAATCTGTAGACAGTTATGGGCCTCGATGCCTGAATAATAAAGTTATTATTATTATTATTATTATTATTATTATTATTAAATAACTAGATGTAAAAACTTAGTCAAATAATTCCTTTTAAAATTTAAATATTTTCTTTATTTTAACTCCTACTTTCAAATTGAATAGAAGTAGTTCGCTTAAAAATCGGTGCCTATTTTTATATTTAATTATAAGTAATTGGTTTCATAGTTAATATTTAAGCATTTCTGTATAAAAGTTGATTATTAAACAATAGACATATTAATTTCAGTCAAGAATTTATGTAGTTTCCTTATGTTTTAAGGTATAAATATTTAGAGGTTATTTGTTTATAAAAAATGCTTTTTACTTTGTGAAGAATCATTGTCATATACTTTGTATGGATGCATGTAACGTAATTACATAAATGCTCTATTAGCATTTAGCAGTTTTAAAAATAAAAAAAAGTTTATCTACAATTTTATTTTCAGCTTTGTTTCATCGTCACTAATAATAATAATAATAGTGAATACACTAAATGTATGGATTAATTTATTAAAAACATATATTATAGATTTCTATCTATTAAACGTTTTGATTTTATTATTACAGTTTTAGTTTAATTAAAGTAAAAAGTATCTATTAAAAATAATAAGACCAATTATTAATATTAGTAGATTATTTGATTGGATAAAGATTCGTTTTTATCATCGCCATTTCCGAACTAGACCGAAATGTTTGTTAAGCCATGGGTTGTGTTTATTTATTTTTTCCGTTGTAAAACACAATTAAATTAAAAAAAAAAACACATTTCTAGTAGGTACACGATATTTTTTTTAAAAACAATCGGTTAGATGTATTTGCAAAGGCACTTGAAGATATTTTTGTTAAATGTTAACTTTGTTAATTTTATTCAACGTGAAATTAATTGACGAATTGTTCTAATTCCGACGTGAGATGGTTATGTTCCGCATATTATAACTATGCTTGTTTGCATAATTTTGATTGTCATGTACATTTATACACATTGTATTCAATTTAATGTTTCTAAATTGCTAAGCTCGCACGTCTTAAGTCTATAGATTGGCATTTACGATTTAAAAAGAATTAACTTTGGTGTGCATTATCTGCAATGTCAGATATTCATTTAATTAAAAAATATACTATTTTCACTTTCTTCTAATGACATAATGTTATCGAAATTAACGAAATTTTGTGATCTATAATATTATTGTCCGTATAAGTCGTTTTTTTAAGAATGTGGAATACATGTTTAATTTGCCTATAATACCTATATGTATACCTATTTGTAATTTAAAATTATTTTCCCAATAAATGTACATTAAAACGTTGCCAACTCCGTAAAGTTGTAAAATCGTAATTTGATCAATCGAAGGACCATTAACTTTTTGGCATAGTCACATGATAGCTGCTGTAGTGTTGTTGTCTTCAGTCTCACTCGTACATTGTTAAGTTTATTCTTACTAATATTATGATTACGACTTTATATAAAATTAAACATTCCATACTTTAAATTTAACTGTCTATATTTTTCAACTTGTGTACATGTTTTTTTCACTTTTAATAAGGTTGTGACTTCAGTTAAGAAATAATACGGTCATAAAAATAGAGGAAGATAAACAGTTTTTGAAAAGTGTTCGCAGCCAAATACAAGGTTATTAAAAATTGTAAATAGTGCAATAGTCTAGGTATCCCATTTTCAAAATGTAGTAGTGAGGCAAGAAATCATTCTTGTAACTTAATACAATTTATTGTTTCCAATTGATTCTTCGTTCTATACATGAATATAATTATCAATAAAAAGTAAGTAAATATTAAAATCACTGGTCCGGTTAATAGATAATTTTCAACATGATTCATGGATAAATAAATTACCGAAGTTAATATTTCTGATAGAGGATAATTTAAGTAAGGCTATAATAAAGCGATTTTTCGAAAATGCTTCAATGAGACTGAAGTAACTCATTTAGGTTAATATTATATTATCGTCGCTGTCATGTATTCAAATTTCGGCGTTTTATTATTTTGAGTACTAATGTGATCTATGTGATTGCAAAAGAGTTGATTTGTTTAAAGGTGAAATCCGCTTTAGGTATTTTGAAGTAACTTTATGAATTTGCTAGTGTGAATGTATTGTTATTTTTCTGTTTGTACAGTTTCTGCCAGAACAGCGATAATATATTTAGTGCGTACTTTTTAACTCACTAACTATGATATTCTTGCGCACTGTTATTTTTTGTTTATTTTCCCAAAAATGTGATTTGAGGAGAGTTTGTTAAATAAAGTTGTGTGAAACGTTTGTTTGTATTAATTTATTGTACAAAAAAGGGCAGTCTTCACACTTCAGTAAAGTTTTTATTTATTATTTATATTAAACTATACAAATTGGAAATATATCTATAATGTTTATTTATATGAAGCTGTATAATTTTATACACATTAGTGATTATAAATTTTAAACATATTTTGTTCCTTTCCAAGTAGAGTTCCCTTCAATAACACATTTACAACCGCATCCAGCCGGGCAGGTATCGTGCTGCGCAAACCTACAAAAGATATTATTATTGTGTATTATTATATTATATTGTGTATTGACATATATAGCCTGTTCCAACCACAACAGGAATAAACAAAAAAAAAAACATACAGACGAATTGATAACCTCCTCCTTTTTTTGAAGTCGGTTAAAAATAAACGACACCGAATTAATGCGATATCATTGGTCAATTGACAAGATGTCATTGGTCGACATCTTGAATAATCAATGACATTCACTATGGATACGCGAAACGATGGCGTTTTCAATGTCCGCGAAGTTGTATTTGGAACTTTGGAAGTTAAATTAATGTGTTATAACCAATGATATTATAAGTAAAAAGGTGTAGATAGGTTACAAGCACTCCGTGAGCACTCGTTCGAAATCAAGATTACTATCAACACTTCACCTCAGTATTATGTCACCATTGTCAAAGGATAGACGTCACGTAGCGAGTACAAATATAATTAAAAGTGACCCAAAATAACCAGAAATCCCGTCGTATGTTATGAGATATTGCACAAATTATACTATCAAAACTTCTTAAACTTAAGGAATCACTTCTCATTAGTAAGTTTACTATTTATCTTAATATTTTAACAAATCAAATATTATATTCGTAAAATATGACGTGAGAAATGCATGAATGCAACAACAGTATATTAATGAACGAGTGCAATAGAGATAGACGACGTTACTGATCACTGAGTAAAACACAAACAGTGGTGGCAGTTGGCACATATTATATTATAATTTTATATGTTTGTTTTATTTATATAAATGAGAAAGAATATTAAATTATTAATTATATTATATTACTAAATTGAAATCAAAATATAAATAACTATTTTTATCATTATGTCGTAAAGAAGATGTTTATTTAAATGTATAAATAGTGTTTAGATGTATGATCATGATATTGATATTGTTTATTTGATATTAAATTTTTATAAAATTATTGATAGTTTATATTTCAATGAATTTTTAGTACTTTTACAAAATGAATTTATGAGTAATCGCATTCATAGGCATAAATCCGGGTAAGAAAAAACGTACGTCTGATGATTTATTCTATGTCGTTTCTTTGACACGAGACGATGCACTCTCGCAAATATATTCGTCTTTTTTTCACTTGTGATACTTAAATCATGCCACCCTGCTTTAGCGACAAATCGTAATGTAGTGTGTATATTGCAATATAAAGTTATTTATGTGTGCGTAACAGTGTCATTTTCGTAGATTGAATGCTATGTATGTAACCTATCTACACCTTTTTACTTATAATATCATTGGTTATAACTAGTTCATTGGAATAGTGTTGTATTATGAATAAGGGTAAATTAATCAAGAACTGTTTACAGTGCATAATAATGCAGAACGATTTGACAATCGCGTGCAATTTGTAAATCTACGGTGTGTTTACATTTATTTCCATTCCCATTGGAATAGGGTATAGATAAGATGTCGCCATTTTACTCCGTATCGTTGGCTCGTACACACGTGTGTGTGTGTGTGTGTGTGTGTGTGTGTGTGTGTGTGTGTGTGTGTGTGTATGTGTATGTGAACTTACCAGGCGAGCATGTGCTGCGCGTGCGCGGCGTGCGCACAGAGCGCGCAGGCCACGGCCAGGCCGCGCACGCCGCGCCCGCACACGGCGCAGCGCAGCGCCAGGCGCCGGCACGCCGCGCACGCCGCGCTGCGCACCGTGCGCCCGCAGCGCGCGCACTCCCACGCCGCCTCGCCCACCACCGCGCCCTCGCACTTGCCGCGCACCAGCTTCATTACCTGCGGGAAGACTCCCCTTTAAGTTCTGCGACCGCCGATCGATCGGTCATTTCGTTCAATTATAACAAATATCTATTTACTTGTTATTGTTTTATTATTGGTAGTGTGTAGGTGTCGGTGTCGATAAATTCACATGAGTTTTTGTAACTATTATGATAAATGACAAAAATACCGAAGGTTATTTTAAATTAATTAAAAAATAGATTATAAGATATAATAATAATAAGTTTGTTACCTCTGTTCTCTTGTATATGAGTTGCCAGCGATGCAGTACGTCCGCGTAAGCTCGTTTGAAGCAGTGATAGAGGTGGACCGTCGCCTCGTCTATGACACAGGCCGACGTGGGCTCGGACTTAGTCACACTGTAATCTGTATTCAAATTTTCTGCTTCTGAGCACGAGTTACTTCGAAGTATGATCGGTAAGGTCCATCCATCGGCGCTTATTTCGCTATACTGATTTATGGTACTGTACGGGGACGTACTGTTTCCCTGTAATATATGAGTTCACTTTAATTTTGGCCGATTCAAATTTTTGAAACAATATTATAATATTATGTCTCTTTAAATTTCTTTAGTGCCCTGAGGCCCAGTTTCTTGTTCAATACGGACGGAATGCAATACTATTAGGAAATTGTATTTTAATTAAATTTAACAGATACTCACACAACTTGACGTGCTAATGATAGATTGAGAACTAGAGTTATTAGTGTCATTGAAAACTGAAAAAGCGCAAGTCAACATAGCAGCCATTTGTAGGTCTGACGATTTCGCATAATGAGATATTCTGGAACAAAAAATGCTGTTAATACGGTCTCTTGCACACGGTAACATCAACACATCATCATATTCATCACATTTGAAGCAACAACGTGAAGAAAATACATTTCCCGCTGGATCCGAGGGGTTCCACGGAGCGCGCAGCCAGTGACCGCTCGGCGAGGACAGTAGCGTACTTAAAGACTCACAGCGCCTGCACCAGGTTGCAGCAGAGCGGGTGTCCGGCCCAGCCCATGCTCTCCTCGCTGGACACGAGGTGCTCCACGGAGCGCGCGGTCAGTGACCGCTCGGCGAGGACAGTAGCGTACTTAAAGACTCACAGCGCTTGCACCAGGTTGCAGCAGAGCGGGTGTCCGGCCCAGCCCATGCTCTCCTCGCTGGACACGAGGTGCTCCACGGAGCGCGCGGTCAGTGACCGCTCGGCGAGGACAGTAGCGTACTTAAAGACTCACAGCGCCTGCACCAGGTTGCAGCAGAGCGGGTGTCCGGCCCAGCCCATGCTCTCCTCGCTGGACACGAGGTGCTCCACGGAGCGCGCGGTCAGTGACCGCTCGGCGAGGACAGTAGCGTACTTAAAGACTCACAGCGCCTGCACCAGGTTGCAGCAGAGCGGGTGTCCGGCCCAGCCCATGCTCTCCTCGCTGGACACGAGGTGCTCCACGGAGCGCGCGGTCAGTGACCGCTCGGCGAGGACAGTAGCGTACTTAAAGACTCACAGCGCCTGCACCAGGTTGCAGCAGAGCGGGTGTCCGGCCCAGCCCATGCTCTCCTCGCTGGACACGAGGTGCTCCACGGAGCGCGCGGTCAGTGACCTGGCGGCGAGTGCGGCCAGCCCCCACGCGTGCGACAACTCGCATTCTCCTTCTTCTGAAGCCGCCTTAGCGTTTCTTTCACACATATCTAGAAAAAAATTACAATTTTTATAACAAATATATTAAACATATACTTAATATCTTAAAAATATAATTATAGCGCGCAAGTAACAGTGGTCATACGTACCGACGGGATTATCTGCATTGATAATATATTTTTCAGCAAGCGACCTGTTCAAGGGGAAAAGGTTGCTGGCGGCGTAAAGCACCACCCGAGGCGACGTACAAGTCGATATGCTGCCTCGACTGCGCATACTGCCTGCCCTTCGGCTCTGTGCTTTCTAAAGAATTAAAAAAAAAAAATTTTTGAATACATCTTTTACAACCTCACTAATAACGCTATAAGTACTAGTGATACGTACCCACCGATCTTGAAAGTAGAATGTTGTTATAGAATTTGATGCGTGTCTGTGATGTAACTGCGGAAAGCCAGATGCGTTTGTTGGAGAGGGCGTTGTTGTCGCGTGCGGGGATACAGACGTATAACCAGTTCCGAATAACCCTGGTGTTAATGAAAGCGACGACATAGATCTCGGGGTCCCAGTTTCATGTTTCAGTGACAGCCTCCTTGCATTTGCTGGGCGATTGAATATCACCAGAGTGCTAACCCCACACCATTTAGCACCACATGTTCTAGGAAACGGAATACACGAATCGCCTGCGTTTTCACTTTCCGATTGGCTTCTTTGACTTGATTTCATTGAATCGGTATCTTCGCTAGATTTAACTGGAATCTTAATGCATATACAATTACAGAAATGCAACACCTCAAAAGTTATATACGATAATGGTCATTAAATAACACTAAAAGTACCTCATCTATAGATGTTGCTAATGTTTTAAGGCAGTATAACAAACATCTATGTCCCTCTTTCTTTTTTTTATAAGCAGTTCTATTAATGGCTTGTAAAATTTTAATTGTAGTTGCACTATCTACATTTGTTCCTGATAGCCAAGAAAACTTGGGTATAGTTTGTTCTGTAACATTTCTAGGAAAGGTCACTTGTAAGTTGGCAGTGTAACAGTTTCGCTCAGAATGTATTTGGCATGTTCTCGTCTCAATATTCATATCTGTAACTTCGATGTTAGCCATCTCTCTAATTGACTCAAACTCTTCATCTATTGAGGTAGTTGTCTTATGTACTATCTTATTCTGAAATATAAAATAATTTACATTTTCGGGTTGAAACTGAAAATGAATAAAACATCTCATTTTATTAACCAACTTCAAAAAGGAGGAGGTTATAATTCATACCATTTGTATCTCTTGTCCTTTATCGCTAAGTGAGAGATCATTCATTGAACTAACAGTAGATGCATAACTAACTGCTGAAAGAAATGTTTTATGTAATAAAGAAGTAAAAATATGGCATAAATAAAATAATACATTAGAGATGGAACAAAAAACTTACAGTCACTGTTATTTTCCTCATATTCCATATCCTCTGGTAAATAATGTAGGCACATTTTAAGCAGTGATGGATGCATTGTCCACAATCTCAGAGTCTGATCCCTTCCCCAAGTAATAAGCTGATAATTAGAGGGCAATGTATTTGGCCTCCACACCATAGTTTGTACAGTGTCTGTGTGCCCTACTAATCTGTGTGTAAGAGATCCACCTATCCAAATTCCTATGACCCCAGCCTGCTCCACTCTAGGCAATCCTCCCCATCCAACTCCAATAGTTAGAAGGCCACTACCAAATGGTGTGTAAATAGCTCTCCATACAGGGAAATTTGTCATTATAACATTTTCTGGTCGTCTAGCATTGTTAATGTCGAAGTACTTGATGCTACCGTCATGGCTAGATGTTACTAGTTGATATTCATGGTGAGGGCTCCAGTCGACTCCATGAATTTTGCAAAGATGGGCAGATATGTAATGCAAGGGTGTAGAACTTTTTCTATAATCCCATATCTTAATATCACCATCATGAGCTGTGGCCACTAAATGTGAAGAAACTTTGTTCCATTGCACTTGAGATGCACCAGCTATAAAAATGTTATATTGTTTATTATGAATATCATTAAATTTAGGATGTCATAAAGTTATGTTATGTACAATTGAACATGTATGCATTTTCTTTTATTTAATTGGTGTTAGAACAGCCTCTTCTAAGCATTAGATGATTTCATAATTCAATTTATAGCAATTTTTATCTAGACTAGCTGTACGCGCGACTTCGTCCGCGTGGAATTTAAAAAAAAAGTTAATAAGTTTATTTAGTTTTTTTTTGGTTTTTGCGTTTTTATTATAATTATCATTTTTTTCTAAAATAAAAGTAGCCTAAGTTACTCCTTATTACATCAGCTACCTGCCAATAAAAGTCCCGTCAAAATCGGTCCAGCCATTTCAGAGATTAGCCGGAACAAACAGACAGACAGACAGACAAAAATTGTAAAAAAAAATATTTTGATGTATGAACCATATATATATTCATATGCATATAGTAAAAAGCAGTTATTTCAATATTACAAACAGACACTCCAATTTTATTTATATGTATAGATTAAAGATTAATAATGTAAAAATGAACAATCTTTTATAGCTAAAGAGTACAAATACATTTACTGATATAGAAAGCAGAATAATTTAATCTTACCTACAGCACTCAAAGAGATAATAGGTTTTCTTGTATCTCTTAAGTCCCAAAGATAAGTGAATGTGTCAATGGAGCAAGTTGCGATTAAGTTGTGATCCTGTCTATGGAAGTGTGTGTCACTGACGACCCGGGTATGCCCACGGAGAGAACATATGCATGTTAAGTCATTTCCTGCGCGCCACTCATATACGTCCACATGCTGATTACTCTATTTGGATATACAATAATTTATAAATGTATCGAGCATATCAAGTCACATAGAAAAAAGTGTATGTACCAGGGCATAAATATCCTGCTGATGAGCAAAGAGCTCCTCTCAGTTTAAGAAAGGTTGGAGCTTGGTTGTTGGATAGATTTATCAACAAACTGAATTATCAACAGACTCACACTGATTGTCTGTTGTTAACAAAACTCACCACCGCACATGAGTGAAATTACAAACATAAATTAAGCATTATTTTCTTACCGCAATTGCGCAGAGTTTTTGTCCGGGATAAGTTTGACACCATTCAGCACCAGCTGCGTCATATTTACTATGGCGAGGATATTTCTTCACAATATCACCTCCATCATCTTCTAAACTAATGGATTTTATAGCCAGCCATCTGCGTCCGGCCAATAGCACATTATTACCGGAGTAATCAACAGACATTGCAGTTGCTTGTAATTCTCTGTACTCCCATTTCATGATCTCTGAACTCCAATGAACAGACATTTTAAACTGTAATTAGAGAAACTTCATAACAAAAAGTATATAGATCAAATATTATTGGTTGCGTAGTTAAATTTAGTAATCATATGATATAAACAATAAATAAATGCAAACAAATCGGACAAGTCAGACATAAATGACGTTGACAATCAGCTGATTCACATAATTAGGCCAAAATGTCGTTGTCAAATGTCAAAACGGACAACAGTTTTTTATTTAACGTAAATATTATTTACATTAAAGCCTTAGATATAGAAAAATTGTAATTAAAATTACAACTATGCAATCGTGACATTAGCTTAACGAGTACAAAATAAAGACTGAAATATGTCCTAAATTGGGATGTTTTTAGTTCGACTATTCGTCCGTATCAAGGAAGGCGATGAGTGTGATAGCTGACAATAAATCCTTTACCACATATAAATACCGAAAATGATAATGACAAATAAATAAAATTAAAATCTTTAGTTTTACCCTTATTTATATTTTCATTAGATAAATCATGTCAATCATATCGTTGTCCTAACAAATGAAAATACTACACCTTATGTAGTATAGGTATAAGGAGGTATTACAATAATTCAGCATGTCCATATAATCGCACTAATAGCATAAATACGAAAAATTGTGTGTGTTGTAAATATTAGTCATATATTCACGCTTTATCACAGCTAACATATACCTATTGGCCTTTTTATACCGTTTACCTGGATTATAGAAAATGGCGCGGGTGAAGCCGCGGACCAAGCGCTAATTTCAAATATTACCTCAAATGTCGCAATAATAATAAATGTCATATTCACGATATTCAAGGTCAAAGGTCGCAAAAATCAGTATAATAATTGCTTCTCACGTTATGCCTTAAATTGAATTTGCAATTTGTATTTATTAGAATTTTATCGATATAATTATTTATATTTATTTTTGATAGAGCGCGAAGCGTATTCAACTAATAAACGCAAAACAACTAAAACTTAAATCTCTCGCATAGCAGCAAATATTAATGCATGGATACCAACAAGAGGTGATCATTTTTATCATTAGATCGCTTTAACTCGTCTGGCTTTCCATTATAAATAAAATAATTGTTTGTATGTAAATATCATATATACGTATATTGATAATAGCTGCGAATCCGACAGAAAACTAACAGGATGCCTATTGCGATTTTTTACTTAATTATACGATAACGGGAACGTTAATTGTTTTTTTATATGGAATTATGATTATTGTCAGAAGACACCGCTGTTTCTATTCCATAGGTATTAATCGCAGTCAATGTTACCGCTGTCGAATTAGTAAAAAAACTTTTATGTAGGTACTAGACACGCATTTCCCTTATGACTGATAATAATGCAGGTACCCAACAATATATCTGTCTAATAATAATATTTAATAGCTTGTTTAATAAACATATTTCTTTAATTTCCGTACACTCATCAGTATCTTTCAGTTATTTATAGTAGGTATCTGCAGTTTTCAAGGTTTATGCATTAATGCATAAAATTACAAATACATTTTTAACATAATTATTATTACCATGGCTTATCGATTTTCGGTTGACATATAATTTTTAATTCGGTACTATCAAAAGTAGATTAAGATAATGGAAATTTAAACCGTTAATTGGTTTAATTGTATTTTAATCGAAGTTCTAAATATAGGTAATTGATGCAATTTTTTTATTTTAATTAATTAAAATTATATGAAGACACTATCAATAAAGGGGACAAGGCCCAGTGGATAGTACATGTGGACTTAACAGATTTCGGATTGACCTCGGTGACTTACGTACTTCATGTGTATGTATTAAAAGTAATTAATTTTCTAAGCATCAGTAAAATAAGCTTTACTTTACTTGGTGTTGGAGCTTTGTGCAAGCTCGTCTGGGTACCTCAACCTCATCAGATATTCTACCGCAAAACAGCAGTGCTTCGTACTGTTGTGTTCCGGTTTGAAGGGTGAGTGAGCCAGTGTAATTATAGGCACAAGGGACACCTTAGTTCCCAAGGTTGGTGGCGCATTGGCGATGTAAGCGATGGTTAACATCTCTTACAATGCCAATGTCTATGGGCGTTGGTGACCACTTAACATCCCATATGCTCGTCTGTCTACCTATGCTATAAAAAAAAATCTTATGTGTGAATGAATAACTGTTTAACTTTGAGTATTAAATTTTTATCTTTGTTGGAAACAACTCTGTGAAAGAGAAATTACAACAAAAGTAACCCTAAATTATCTATACTAGCGACCCACCCGGCTTCGCCCGAGTGGCAGAGTAAATATAAAAAAAAACTATCGTATTATTGTATAAACTTTTAGCCACAGTGGGTGACAGTGGGACGCAGGGGCGCGCAGGCGGTTGCATCGCGCGTTAGTGTGATCGGTGTGGGACCGCTTGAATTTATTTAGTGCGCGATAGTTTTAAAATTACGATAACTCCTAAGATATTAATTTAAATTGGATGGTGTAATGGGCAATTATAATATACATGTAATTCTTAAAGTAAATAAAGTATTTAATTTGATAAGGATTAATATCATATCCGTCTTTATAGCTTTCCAATTATAAAAATATTATGTAGGTAACCTTTATTTAACCATTAAAGTTAGCTATCTTTAAAAGATAAACATATGCCATCGCGGACTTTTCTATAGAATTATGAAGGGGAACAATTTCACTATACATTATTTTGTTATAATTCAAAGGGATTTTACAGCGTTTTTGATGAAAGCTCCTGATCGGCCCGGTATTTTCCGACTTCTTCAATAATTATCGTCATATTTCAACAAATCTACAGAAAACATTAACGAATTATACACGTAAACCTTCCTCTTTAATCACTTTGTGCATTGGTGAAAACCGTATGAAAATCTCTTCAGTAGTTTTTTAGTTTATCGCCTTCATACAGGCAGACAGGAAACGCGAGGGACTTTTTTAAATTATTATGTAGTGGTGTAGTGATATGTAGTGATGATAATGATAGTGATGTAATGATGATAGTGATGATCTGTGCCTCAATCAAGCATTGTTCAGTCAATTCAATTAAATAAATATATGGTTTATTAATTGTCATCGAACTCAGCAGTGCCCGTGACATTGAACCCGTCTATCCTTATGTTGTGCCATTTCATTAATTAATTAAAGTAATAATTGTCCATGGGATTATTTTAGTATTTATTGTAAGATAGTACTTATTTATGTACTATTTTATAATATAATAACTATTATAATATTAAATGTGTATAAAGAATATATAATCGAGGTCAGAGGTACGGTAATAAAAAGAAAATAATATCATATCGGTAATACTTTCTGAATATTTTTTAAACGTTTCAATTTATTATTGATGATTCACTATTTTTAATTGTCACTGATCGCAGAAAGGCCTTTAGTATTAAATAAATTACTGGCTTTTTTCTCTGGAAAAACGAAGACTAGCTGTGCCCTGCCGTTTCACTCGCGTATAATTAATAAAAATCAATCGAGAGCCTTCCTCTATAAAAGGACTATACGACACAAAACGTTTTTTTTTTAATTCGAACCAGTAGTGCCTGAGATTAGCCAAATCAAACAAACTACCTTTTCAGCTTTATATATTAGTATAGATGAAATGTTACCTTACCGATATAACTACTAATCTATGATTTTTACGTCTTCAAAAAAGAAATAGAATAATACGATCCTCGAGGACCACTCGTAATAATTAACTTGTCATAAGTATATAATTATATCGTAACATATATAGTTATTTTAACATTAATTGTATTTGTATTGAGGAAAAAAAAATAAAAGAAATAGACATTGTACAATTAGTTATTAAACTTTTATAATGCGCTTTTACGATTAATTATTTTTTTAAATAATTATGAATTAATTGCTTCTTTTTAATTAGATGCTTTTGTACTTTACGTTTAATAGCCAATGAAGCCATTGAAATTTACTCGCGCCAATGTTTCAATTTTAAAATTTAAACAAGTTAAAGAAATAAAAATACAAAATACTTTCCAGATACCATAGATAATATAATTTTATTTTAAAATAAGAACACTTATAAAAATATAGGAACTTTATAAAAAACAATACATACATCGTAAACAGAAAGAAAACATTTAGTAAAAATAAAGTGTAAAAATTATTTTACATAATACTGTAGAGCGAAATGGTCTATAAAAATAAATGATTCTAAATAAATGCAAAACATGATACCTTAATTTAATAAATGTACCAGATAATACTGGCAAAAATCTTTATACACACTTATCTTACAACACAAACTGTCTCTTTGTTAACAATAATACCTAAACTAAATAAGTAATATATTTGTAATAAGAAAGTTTAAGTGATAAGAGCGTATAGCGATAACTTAGCCTAACAACAATTTTAAATAGTTTTAAATTAAATTTTCTTCAGTTTCAAAGTATAACTCAACAAAGTAAGTATAAATGTGGGTGAATATTAGCGAATTATTCAGGTATATCGCTAAGACGAATACCACCCGGTCGACGATACATGCGTTCTTGTAGGGGGAGCTCGCCAACCAAAAAGCGATCGAGCGCTTTAGTAGCTAGGATAGAGTGCCCAGAGCTCCTGAAAGCTGTGCTTGCGTCACGTCCAGCATACTCTAACATGATGTCGTATCCACCAGGATGCTAAAAAACAATAAAAAATATCTATTAGTCAATATTTCAAATAAAAAATTCAGTCTCATCAACTCTTCTAAACTGGTTTTAAAACATAAAACGAGTCTTTAAATTAATCATTAAATTACATACGATATTCAGTGGCTTCTTTAAATTCAAAAATATTTGTCGAATATGTTACAAGGGGAATAATTAATAAAAATGAAATAAATATCAACTCACCTCATCGAGGAAATCGGTGATGTCATAGACTCTGTCGTAAATAACTACCCAGCAGTCTTTAGGGGTGTCATGTAGAGAGACCTCTGCTAATGTGATGACACGATCTTTAGCTTCCGGAGTCCCGGGTACTATACGTGTTGGCCATTTGGTTGCGGTGTCCACCGACCATGGGCTTACGAAACGTAGCGCGGCCATTGTTAATGCTACTAGGTCTAAGTCGTTTGTATCCTGTTTCACAGGCAGCGTCGACGCCAGGCTTAAGTCAGGAGGAGACTGCACGGTGGCCATTTTTCTTTATATTACACACGTCGATCTTTTTTTACTTTCAAAACGCTTCTGTCTTGCAAGTGAGTTCTTTCAACTCTAGAAGGCCAAAAACTGCAAAAAAACGGAAATTTGTTAATATCAATGTCGTTCAAGGTTTACTTTTAAAAAAATGCATTAATTTTAGGTATATAAAACATAACCAAAAGACACACATGGAAAGTGTGATATGATATGATGATACCTTGTTAATAGATTTTATTGCAACAACCAACAGGTTATACAAAAACAGGCGATCTAAGTATTTATAAAAAATACATAGTACCGGTTTGACGGCCATGACGATTGGTAAGGTTAGTATTATTTAAGCTAATGAGATGAATAGCAGGCTCGTTGCAAGAGTATACATAAAGGGTATCAGCTACTTAAATATTTAAGTCTTATATGTATGAGAACTTTTATCGCCTTTACGAAAAGTTATCGCAAACAATTGACGTACTTAAGTAATAATTTACTGGAATGATAATTTGGCCACAAGCAATTGACCCTTGCGTTATCATCACTTTAATGGAGAAGATATTCTGTAGTTTCGATTTTCTGTATATAGGCATATCTCGTAATAAACTCATATTTTATCCTTGAAACAAATAATTACAAGACGATATGAAATTACCACTTATAACCGCTTAACCGTTAAGATATCGAAAGTTATTGTAACAATAAAAACATAAATATTTACCCTCTCGTCAGATTACAAAATCCAGAAGACTTGTGTTATCTCTGCCGGTGCTCAAAACGCGGGGAATGACTATCACACCAATTGTCACTGTGCCACCACTGTTCGTATTTAAGGTATGAAATCACTGAATCAGGTAAATGCATGAGATCGTAGATCATTGCCACAATCTAATATTGACTGGTCATTTATCGGCTGTGATTTGTGAATGAGGTGACGGTGCGGCGTTCGACGGCTTTATACTTGTCGGGGCACGCGCCACGGTCTGATGTAACCGCACGCTTATCTTGCGAGCCGACCTGTGCGCCCGCGCTGCCGAATCACGGCACTACTTGCCTCCACTATCACGTGGTTATGAAAGCTTTAGCTTTGTTGAGCTTCAATGTAAAAATAATAGGAAATGCATGTACATTAATAAAAAGTAACTGTATATAAGTTTATTTCATAGGTTTAAACAGGTTTTTATTAAGTATTTCTTTTATTAAGGTTTTAATTAAGGTTTTCTTAATGTAGGTCACAAAGAATAACGTTAATTATTATTTCCTATTTAATTATTAATATTGTAGTTTGATGGAAATTTTAGTAAATTATTTTAATATAACAGCTTACTTGAAAAAAGAATTAAGAGATAATTAATGTAGTAGATAATATTACCTTGTATAAAATGTCAATAAATAAATGACGTAACATTTCTATGTAATAATTGTTTTTAAGGTTATTTTGAACAAAAATTGTTTTAGTAAACACCAGCAATAATTTCGTAATTGTTATTATTCTCCATATAATATGAGCGAAATTGTTTTGTTGGGGCGATTGTCCTATCTATGATGCGATGGTCGCACGAGCTTTAATGACGTAGGCCGAGGGCGGTGAATAAACCCACCGATCTTGCGTTGATAAGAGAGGCAATGATTCAAGCGATTTAAATAAGAAAACGAATTCAATACTGTCTCTATAAGGAAATTATTGTACAAGATAAAAAGCTTTGACTAATTAATTATTCGTATGACTTCAAATAAAAGGTTTACATTATTAGCGTTACACAGTCGACTTTTAATTCGATATATTATAATATATAATTAACACAAAAAAATAAGTAACATAGCAAAAGTTTTTATTCGTTTTATAGTAATTTCCAATAAGACAACTTAACATACTTTCTTCACTACTATAAGTATTTTCGTTTCTCTACCTAACTGTAAAACATGATAACATGGTACTTTTATCTAATTATAAGATTATACGGAATGACAAACAGACGTATTTTTCTCGTCTCGATATTATAAATAGGCTTTTCAAATTTTGTTATTATATATTCATTCAAGTGTGAAAACGTATTTTTAAATTTGATTTTGGTGTTGTTATTTTATAGTACCATTTTATTATACAAATATTAAGATGTAAATATCCACCTTGTTTACCAATTAACTCATTTTTACCGACACCACGTAGATTTTCCACTTCAAATCACTTTTAAAACTTACTTTGGTTGTTTTAGTGGCATTCTCATCTTCTTTACTTTTCTTTTTCATGCATGTTTACATAACTCATAGATGTACGTAAAGTTCTTAAATTTCGAAAAATATATTTTGTTCTCGAAAATAAATTACCAAAGCACCCCGACCCACCTACCACCTAGCGACCTACCTGAGAGCTAAGGAAAAGAGAGTGCACCTGTGTTTGCGCCCACACTTGTGCACTATAATATCTCTTGCGCAGTTGGCTAATCTCTCTTGAGATTGGCCGCCGTGGCCGAAATCGGTCTGGAGGACCTTATTATTATTATTATTATTACCACCTAGTGACGAGTATGTGAAAGTGTCAGCTTCGAATCCGAACTCTTGAACTCTTGTTGCATGCTACTGGATAATTGTAAGAACCGTTAGCTTATAATTAATATAATCTAACGGGACAGTCTCATCTGAATTATAAAAACACTGATCATCTGACTAAGATTATAAATCATGAAAATTTTGTAGGTTTTATTTTAACTGGATATTCCGCAAAGGCATTTAAATAGTTCGTTAAAAACAAACATTGCTGAAATAATCGCATGGTTAATATTGTGTCTGTCTCTGTGTATCTGTCTGTGATATATCTGTCTGTGGTATGCTCTCAAACCGACGAACCGATTTTCGTTAAGTTTTTTTGTGTCATAGATAATTTTATCCCGAGTGTTCTTAGCCATGTTTCATGAAAATCTGTTCAGCCGTTTGAAGATCACCAGCTCTTTTCTAGTTGATGAGAGGATCTGACAACTTCCTTATGTCCTATCGATGCGAAATTTTGGTACCGTATTATTTCAATGATATTGAAAGAACATGGTAAGGAAATATTTATACATACTGTAAAAAGGACAAAATAAAAGTAAAATTAAAAATTAAAAAACCCCAGACACAAAAAATAAACTAAAAACTAACAAATAATATTTTAAACCCATTACAATTATTATCGTCACATTTATTA
The DNA here is from genome assembly GCA_963151315.1 of Nymphalis c-album. Lineage (NCBI taxonomy): Eukaryota > Metazoa > Arthropoda > Insecta > Lepidoptera > Nymphalidae > Nymphalis > Nymphalis c-album. The sequence continues at coordinate 3,995,539 of OY720590.1, read as the reverse complement.
TGTAAGTTCAAATTATATTACAGTGAAACCTGGTTAAGTGAGACATCAAGGGACCTGCAATGTCGTTTCACTTATAGAGGTATTCCACTTACCCAGTGTCTCAGATATACAGGTATAAATAAATATCTGTCTCATTTACAGAGGGTTCCATTAATAGAGGTGAGAATACAGGTTATTTCAGTTATACATTTTGGTACATTAAATTCGGCACAAACTTCTTCGCGTGTCTTCCCACTTTCATAAACGGATATTAACTTCAGTTTTTCACGTAATGATAACGATTGTAGCTTTCGTTTTGACATTTTTCAAATAAACATCTGTATGATAGTAAAGCGAACTTGTACTTACGTACTTGGAATTACGTGTGGAATTTGTGGATAGAATAAGAATGAATAAACAAACAATGTTATCTCAGTTACAGAGGTTTATACATATAAAATTTACTCGCTGTCTCAGTTATAGAGGTAACTATGATGATAAATCGAAAGAACAAATCCCAGATATAGAGTTTTACCTCGTCCCACTAACAGAGGTAATTCAGTGCCAAAGTGTTGGGACCTCAGCATGAGTTCCAGTTATGGAGGTTTCTCACTTATCCAGGTCCCACTTAACCAAGTTTCACTGTATTTTCCAAGCGGACAGCTAAGTGAGAAAAACAGGGGGTGTCGGGGTGTTTTTAATTTTTTAAATTTTATATTATCTATCAAAACCGGTTGATCATGTTACTTTACTAATAAATTGTCTTTGCATTCGAATAACGCACGTGCTGACGAAAGATTTTCGGCTGTTTCGTGCATAGTACATAGGCTGCGCATTTTGTTTACTAAGCCTTCTTTAATTCAATAAAAATATGAACATGATGTAACATTTGTATGACATTACCTGTGCGTAACAAACGCTCTTATTTCAGTATAAAATGTACATTATATTGCACGTATTGATGATGATGATGTTATAAAGTCGCGATTGAATTAAAATTAATGTTTTTAATGTCATAAGCCTTTCAGAAAAATATTTGCTAATTAATACACGATTGTTTTACATGCACCTTTGAAAACATCTACTGTATTAAGTGATAAAATGTATTTATCATTAAAATAGAAACGCGAGAATATAAAACTAATAATCATGATAAAGCTGTATCTAACATAACTTGTAAATTATGCAAAGAGCAATAAGATTATTATTGAGTCTAGTTTGCATTATTTCAAAACAAGCCCATCTAAGTAATAAATCTTAACGCAATGTTATTCGATATGAATGCAGTTATATTATTATCAAAATATTATGGATTGGTTGCTACGTCAAATTGTATTTATGACAATATAGCAAAAACAAATGAAACGTCATTCGTGTAAATTATTTTTATTTTTTATTGACGTCATTAGATGCTAATCGTATTTTCGTCATTGTTAGATTCATATCAAAACATGATTATTCCGCATAATTTGGATGTTATGGAATTCAAATTACGTACACAGAGAATACAATAACTAATAAGAATACGCATCAGGAATACAAGGAAAATTCAAACACAAGTAGATAGACGTGTATGTAAATAGTGACGAATAAATAGCCGTCTTTATTTTAAACAAAATTCATATCAATGTGAAATTCATATCAATGTGAAACGTTCTTAAAACGACTAATTGAACTTATTTGTGCAAAAAAATATTTAAGTTTTTTTGTGGCTGATAAGCGAATGACCGTACAGACAAACATTAATATGTTTGTGTTACTCGTGTTTTTTTTTTTATTACAGAGATTATTTTGTCACTACGCCAACCTGATACAAGAATTCAGCTTGTTAGCAAAATCAAAAATATATCGAACTTAATTAGGTATTACAGTTATTAAAATATTGGCTAAAATATTATTTTAATCTATACATGATTGATTATTGTAAAGGTAAAAAAACAATAACTAAAACCTTAAGAGATATATATATATCTATATATACATTCACAAAATTATTTAATCAATCGATTTATTTTTTATTTTATCTGTATGTGAAATTTGATTTTTGATGGTATCATTATTAAAATTAAATTTTATTGTGTTATTGTTATCTTTTGAATTATTGTTTATTTTTTTAACATCTCGGTCAGGTTTTATCATTGCCACGCGTCAAACGATTAGCTTGTACATTCAATGACTGATTTTAACTTATTGTAATATAATTGGTATCGAAATTGAGATGGTTTTCTTTGTATTTCCACTTAAATGGGATAGGTGTAATATAGGAACTGATTATGACCTACCTATGAATAATACATTTTTTTTTTAAATAAAAAGCTCACATTTTTAATATACATACAAATTTATTCATGTAAATATTCTATAGTCGAACTTGAGATAAACAAACAACTTTGACCTTGAATTGATGTGTTATCATTGGTCCAGATAATAAATATAATCTTTAAAGTCGACAAGATACGACATCGTAACAATCTTCATCAACACAATCAAAATCGAGAGTATTCATCATCTATAGCATTTTTTACTTAAATGTACTGAAATTAGAGTGTAATTGGCAAGTTAAGGTTTTGCATTATATATTTATCATGTTAAATACAGACAATGAGTAAACTGCATAAAACATATATTTTGGAAGAAGAAATAATAAATTACCGTTCTCGATGTCACTGATGACGGTGCCGGTAAACTAACTTCGTGTTAGAGTTTACGAAGAAATAAGAATGCGTCGACGACCACAAACAATATTATTTTAAATCGGTGCATTGTTCAAAAATTGAGATTTTCCAAGATACAACATTATACAACTAAACAATATATATCTATCTATCTATATTATAGTCAGTCCATCTTAATCCATTATTATGGAATAGCTAACTTAATTTTAATTGGAGAAGTAATTTCCATTTTAAGCTGGTGATATCACAAAATCTATGTAAATGAATCTCTATCTATGGTATTCTAAGGTTTATAAAGTTGGAACCATAGATTTGTCCTTGTTGTGATGTTTAAAACAAATATTCAAAACAGATAGGAATTGTGTGACAGAATATGCCCTTTATCACATAATATTTAAATAGCAATAAATTATCACTGTAGACTATTAACCCTTGTAATCACGATATAGACCAGTTCTATACTTGTGTTAATTAAAATACAAAGTGTATTACTTTCAGGGTTTAATTTACCTAAGATAATTGAAATATTTTATATTTACTTAATTAATACAATTTTATTATAAAATATCCGTAATTATCGAACTTTACTTGAAATGATTAAAGATATAATATTTAACTCAAACGTCGTCGGCGTGTCTTTGCGACACGAAGGCCTCCTCCAGCTCATTCCATTTTGCTCTTGTTTGAGTTATTCTGTGCCATGTTTGACCCGCGTGATGGCTTGTGTTGGCAATAAAGGCTTAATAATAATAATTTAACTCAAACAAGTAATAGAATTTCATTCAGGAGCATCTTAAGGTGTTTTAATACAACGTCTTACAAGTCCAATATGATGAATGTTACAGAAATTAGTAACAAGATAACAACGCCATATTATGCAGTTAATATTTGATTAAATAATAAATAGGTAACTACTTGTGAATATTACAATAACACATTAATTATCATGAAAACTGTATGCAAGTAAGTTTATATTATCAAGCTAAAACCGGTTTCAAGTGGCTGAGGTCGCACTCTGAACTATTTAAATATACAGGATGTTCAATTGACCTCTATTTTAATTTGATGTATCGGAAATTAATGGTACTTTAAGTATGTATAAACCATTAGATACTTTATCAAGCTACTCGAATTCTTAAACCGAACAAACAGCACTGAATACTTTGGCCGTCTAATAAAAATAATCGTTATTATATTTAAAATAGTATTATAAAATATGCTTATATGTTAATGTGTTGTTTTATTATTATGGTTAGATGATTGTTCTTTTTATCGTTTGTTAAATGGAACAGAACGAGTTCTAGACGGATCAAAAGCAGCATAAGGCAGTCCAGTATAGTCAGGTGTAACGATGGTTTGAAGATGGTGGCGGGCGCCGACTGCATACGGAAAGCGGAGACCCGGTTTTGGCGTACGATTATGTCAAGCAGTGGATAACAATTGCCTAATGATAATTCTATGGAACATCCTTCATTATAATAAATGTTACTAAATATTTTGTTAATGTGATATTCCTAACACCACCCTAGTAATCATGGTCGCGTGCGAGCGGGATAAAATTGTCACGTAGTATCGTATCTTGTTCTAACAAAATATAAGGTCAAGTTGCTCACTTATCGTTACTTAGGTCGTGGAACTTCTAGTTAAACCGCTTTTTACCTAACCGAACATAGTATGTGCGAGTCGCATACATTTTGTTTGCAACATAGTTTTATTATATTCATTATTATTTTTTATTTAAATGTACAGTAACTACGTATGGCGTGCGTGTCGTCTACACTATCCAAGTGTACACGAATAAAAAATCTTCGCAAAGAAATATTTTCCTAGAAAAAAATTTGAAAACATGTTTGTATTGCTGAGGTTAATGTATCATGTAGATCAATAAAAAACTTGATGTTCTTCTTTCAAAATGCTGATTTTATACAACATTTTTATACTGGTATTTTATTATGGTACGAGCTACCCGGTCTGTCTCCACACGTGCAGAATAAGGGTCTACATAAGATTGTTTATATTAACTGTAGCAAGCAAACATAGCAAAAAAGTTGTTTTTTGTGAGGCACAAATGGGTGGGGCACATAAATTGTGACTATCACAATCGAATCTAAGTGAAATCATTGCCGTTTATTTATTTTCTTTTGTTTAATATAATTATCGACTATTGGCATAAAAGTTGTTTGATTTTGACATAACGGTATGTTAACATCGGTTCGAATCCGATCCGAATAAATATAGAATAGTCAAAGTTTGATTAAAATAGAATCGGGCAGGTATTGTAATCGTTATAGATTAGTAGAATTAGCATAGGGGGCTGAACTTGCCAAATTATCATCACAATCGGATAAATGATTTAGGAACGCTTAGAGATTTACAGATACTGATAAAAAAGGCATTTTTTTAATTGTATAGGAAGGCGGACGACCATATGGGCCACCCGATGGTCACCAACACCCATAGACAATGGCATTTTAAGAAATATTGACCAATGCGCCGCCAACCTTAGGAATTAAGATGTTATGTCGCTTGCGCCTTTAATTACACTGGCTCACTCACCCTTCAAACCATAACACAACAATAATGGGTAGTGCTGTTTCGCGGTAGAATATCTGATGAGTGGGGGTGGTACCTACCCCGACGAGCTTGCACATAGCTCTACCACCAAGTAATATAATAATGCTCTTTCTACTATCAAATACAAAACTGATTGTAATATATATTTATACGATTTGTACTTTGTAGCTTCTGAGGTGACACGAAATTTCCACGATTATGATCGAGTCAAGATTTAAGATATTGATATTATAATACTTTCATAAGCATTTTATGTAAAGGGAAATATTTTTTAAACGTATTTCGTGGGTGTATTCCGATCAATTCCAAGCAAAGCATTGTAAGATGTATTTATTTAACACCCGGTTGATAACTGCAGCTAATTACAGACTGAATTCATTTTATTTATTAATAACTATAGTAATTTTCTTCATACATGTTTCATTAATGTAAGGTTAAAATGGAGAATCAATGACTCGAGAACCATTACTGCCACAATAAATAGGAGCGTGTGAATTAGAAACTAGGCTGATGCAACCTTAAGCGTGAATCGCGTAGTAGGCACCTGTGTTGCGCGTGCGTCGCTCTACACGCTGGCGTTGCGTGCCTTCGCGGGGGCTCTATTCATTGATACGAGTGCCGTATTAGATGATATACAGTCGGAAACTGTTGCATCAGACGGATGCATTGTGTACACTTCAGCAGTATGTTTCAAATAAATTTATAGCTAACATTTTTATTTATATTTAGTAGGCACTTTTAATTTAAAGCAATGTATGATTAAAATTATGCATGTAATGAAATTAAAAGCAAGTATATCGACTTTTCAAAATTTTCAGATAATTGTAATACTGTATGTCGTTGTTGCTAGTATAATTGTAGTCAGTTTTGTGGACAAAATAAAAAAAATGATAACCATTACTTAATATAACAACCATAAACCTTTATGAATGGTAAAAAATATTTTTTTAAACTATTGTTGCTTACCCAGCCATTTGCTTCATGTTTTTATTTTTAATCTTAAAATTGTTTTCAAAAGTTCTTTCTTGGTAACTTGCGTCTTATTATCGAACCCATATTTAGAACGCCAGTACCAAACCAGCTGTGTAACCACCAGTTTTTTCATATGTAAACCAATTACTATATCTGAGCTCCGGAACAGGTTAGGGTGAACTCACACTGAACAAAACATCGCATGATTAATATTAAAAATCATTATATAAATATTGAAATGTATGTAATCTCAATACATAAGAAACGGTGCATATTTTTAAAAAATACTACAAAAATATTTAATTTTTAGATTATTTATCGATATATATTTTTTTTAAATAAGTACATGAATTTATAAAATAGAAAGTAGTATCTAATATTACGTCCAGACTTTTTACGATAACATTCCAACTGATGAAACTTTCTTGATCATGTTACAAGCTCATTTAGCTTCATGTTACGAATAATATGTTTTGATCTTTTCAACTGACTTACATTTAATCCCACCAACTTCCACCAATGAACTAATTTGAAACAAACAAAAAATGTCTTGCACAAGTGTTTCTGTGCGTGTGTGGTGTTGGTGTCGGTTACAATGTACGGGTACAATGTATAGATTATTTTAACGAAAGGAGAAGTAAAGACATATAAAAAACCTTGACATTGAATTGATGTGATACATGGTTATCAGCACTACAACAATTAGTTGCGACCATGGGTTACAAGATACAACACTGGGTTATCATTGGTCTAGATATAACTCCTGTGGCGTGGACACTGTCTAGCATATGTCGGAGTCGTGCCTCGCGTGGAGCGCGGAGAGGCAGGTCCGGGTCCGTGACATGACCTCTCCCTGCAAGCTATCGTCGTGGAGGGCCGTAGTCTCCTTCTGTTATATCCTCGTGGTCCAGAAGAAGACGTCGGAGCGGGAACGTGGAAGTTCTGATCCTGCTAGGCGGAGAAGACGACCACGTCGTCTCCGCCCTCCGGCCACCCCGACGCCCGCCGGGGGTTTAAAAGATAGGGCGTAACCCTGAGGCCGTGGATGCGTCTAGGCTGCGGGTTTAGATATAAATCTTACGAATTGCGAAAAAAAACAGCAAAATTATTATCAGAACTTTGGAAGTAAAATTAAACAGGATATAGTTAAGTGGTGTTGTATTATAAATAAAGATATATTAATCAAGAACTGTTTGTAGTGCAAGTAATATAGCAAGTCGCATGAAATATGTAGATCTAAGGTTTGATTATTAATTCTTCGATTGGAATAAGTTAAACTAATTTTTAATTCAGTTTAAATTAAAAGGGTTATTTACTGGACATTTTATTTAGCCCATGATTGACTAGACATATTAATTTATATACTTATTATGTCCAAGCAAAAAATAATCACAATTTTTGTATGAAATACTTTTCTTTCTTTTTTATCAGAACATATGACTGTCAACAGGTTTTTACTCTGACAACATCGTAGCAGCTAGCATACGTTGATGAGCTTAATCACTTCAATTATAATACATAATTTAACAAAGGTACATGTCATTAATGTTCAAAAATAAGTGATGACTCAGATTCTTGTAGCAAAATAACACCGTTCGATAATTTATTACTTTTACCATAGCATTGTCGTTATGTTTGTCTTGTTTATGAAAACTATGATTGTCATTTTTAATGTTATTTAATTTAAGATACAACCATTGACGTCACATAGTTTATTTAAATATTATTTTTATTATATAACTATATTATATATATATATATATATATATATATATATATATATATATATTGCACCAAAAGCCTAAAGAATTTTTTACATTTTAGCCCGTTCACATCAGAAACAAATCTTGCAAAGAAGAATCTAGAAAGCTAAAAATATCGTCTCCGATACGTCAATTAATACATCATTATTTTATTAAATATCAAACTGTATCTGTTTTCTGTATCATTATTGTTTATTTAACAACCGGACTTTAATATAATGGAAAATCCAGAAATGTATTTTGTATTGCCAGCTCATATCAACAGTCTTCTACATTTAGTTACAAATTTTAACGCTGGTTGGCATGCAGCATATTGCAGCAGGTAGCTGGATAACGAAAGTCGATTCAAACAGCTTTTCTGACCGTAATACCTACAACATCAGACGATAAAGATTAAATTAGAATTAAATTAATAAAGTTAGTTTTTTTCTCTCATCTATATTTTTATAGTAAAATAAGATAATAAGTATTAATTGTTTTGCGACATAAGAATATTTTGACCGTTGTTTTATTATCAAAAATAAAATATCAACTTTCTTAGTAGTCGATAAAGTTATCTAAGCATAAACATAAGACAGTTGAAGGTTACATTAATGATTCACAATCCAAAATTTTTGATCGACGTGAGACTTGCATTCAAATTTTGTCGTAAACAGGAAAAAGTGATATACCTAACTTTATTTTCTATCTTTTAGGTTATATATAAATTATGTTCCAACCGAATGGATTGTTTAATTGAAATCTCTCAATCAGACTTTTAATTTTATCGTTTGTAAAGGACAAGCCTTTACTATATTTAACTTTATATTGTATTTCATTATTTGTATATATGAATTCTTGACACGTTCTTACTATTTTGATAAAACTATATTTTTTATAGATATTAAGTGGGACCGGATACGTTAAGAGTAAGCCATTTCAAAATTAATTTCAATAACAAAATATTGTAGTTGTATCGCTATCTTGCCGTTTTATCAAAAAACTATGAATAAGAAAATGATTTTTGTTTTCTTGCTCACTAAAAATTAATGTTAGGTTATTTTTTAATATATACCTACTTTAATTTTTACAATACGAACCTTGCGATTGATAAATGTATGGCAGGATTTACAATATTAGACGTTTCGAAATATATATCTAGTGGTTAATCCCTTGGCACTGTCTTCTACATGCCACCTCCCCTTTTTCTATTTCTAAACGGTAAAAAAGGCAAAACAATTGAATACAGAATAAAAGAGATTTTTTTATAATCACAACGTGTCGCAACCTGATCAGACCAATAATAAAAATGATAAACTAATAATGACTCGCAATTTTAAAAAGGAAAACACCGAATCAATCGAACAATTGTACCTCAGTTACAAAAGTTACATTATTATGTTAATATTATTACACAGTAACAGTGGTATTGCAATTCAAAATTGTCTTGATCCTATTGAAATTACCAGCAGTTGAGGTTTCTCACATATCTGCAGCCCACTTAATCAGATTACACTGCACTTAATATCTTGTTGGTTCTTCTTGGTAGCATTTACATTACGAACTGGTGAGAAATTGCATATATATTTTTTTTAATTAATCATTATACTAACGCTTCTATTGGAAGCTTGTCGAACAATTTTTATTTTAAATTACAAATCCTTTGAATATTATTTAGTACTTCGATCATAAGTGCTGTTGCTATTATAAAATGTCAGGCGGCTTAAACCACTTAGGAGGAGTGAAGGTACGCGAACAATTATTTAAAATTATAATATTGTAGTTGATAAAAAGGGTCAATACAATAAAACTCACATATTGAGTACATTATCTAGATAACAATATATTTTAGTTGTCAACTGCAAACTTAACAACAGACTACAACATATTAAATGTTTCAACAGAATAATAGCACGAAGTACATGTAGAAATTTAAAATATCGTTCAACATATCAAATACTAGCTAAGGTTTAATACAATGTGATATTTAAAACCACCGTCGTGTCATACTAAGGACAAAATAAGTGAAACAAAATGGACGGCATATAATAATTACGTAGGAGTAACAGATCACAACGAAGAAATTGATATAAATTACTTTAATAATTTAAATTATTTTAAATGCAATTCTTCTGTTATATATATTATAATTGAATAATAATTAACATATAATTAAATAGTATTTTTTAATTAAAATATATTACTTAATTAAGTAGGTACTAAGACACATAAATGATTTATAAGTTGATTGCTATGTATACAATAATAACACTTTTATAAATTGCTTCAAATTGTTTCTTTATTATAATATGAAGAATTGACGTTTATACTTAAAATCATACATTATTTCTAAAACTTCAAAAAATTGCTTGGGTATAAATATTAAAATTAAATTAAACAGTTACTTAAGTTATTTATAATTAACAAAATTATCTAAAGCTTTATTTCAAAGAAAAGTATATTTATTAATGTTATATAATATAATATATATAGAAAGGTGGTTTAAATTTACATACTTTAATATTATTTATAATTGCATAGACATATAATAACTTGTTAAAACATAAAATTATTTTGATTTGAAATCAATTGTGAAAATAATAATTAATATTTAACCGTTTCTTGGAATGTTATGAAGAGATTATCAAATTCTAACTTTTAAGCGTAGGTATAAGGAATAAGCTTTACTAAAGGTGCGTACATATTAATGAAATTCCATGTTACAAGATATAACCGTGTTATATATGGCAAGTTAACTAAATATTGTGTTTATGTGATATATTCTCACTATTGTGTTCGCACCCTTATACAAACGTACGTTACGTAACTAAAGTTATGTTGGTATCTGCCGTTATTTTCACAATGTACAGAAATAATTGAGGGTCTGTACGCTTTGGCACTAACTTCATGAGATATAATTATATCTTTTTACAATACATTCAAACTTTATATATTTACACCTTACGGTTAGACATGTCAGTATATTTACAACGTTAAATGCATTTTAGATAAAACAGTTAAAGAGGTTACATTATAAATTTACAAGATTTAGATACAAGTGGTATTGTATAATTAACGATATAATATCTACAGAGCAGCTGTACAGATTCAAAAGCTTTAGCGAAACACATTGATATCTATGCATAGACAATATATTTTATGCCACGTTTAAAATTCAAGTAAATACATAAAATTCAAATTTTTAATTTATCCACTTTTATATATTTAAATAAATATATATTATATTATTTTCACATTTCCATTCCATTTTTGACATCGATGTTAAGTTAATTTTCCATGAATTACCAGATAAATAATAAAATATAATTTAGTGTAGGTAAATAATAAATATTTGTAGTTATAGTTATATATATAGATATATTTATTATGTTATTTATACTAGTCATATCAATAAGCTTATGTATAATAGTGGATTAATTAACAATTTTCTCAGTTGTACATTTTTTTTAAAGACGAATAATAATTCCAAAATTCTACAAACAATTTTCGACTGTGTTGTCATAAGTGGCGAACTACTATAATATAAAGCCAATTTGTTCAACTAACATCTAACATAAAAATTGATTATATTGCACACATTTACTTATAATCTACGTATTCAGTAATAGAAGAGTGGGCTAAAATCCCTCTCCGCCATAAATCCCTTAACTCACCGCTTAACTACCAATGGAATGACATGTTTGACGCACTGTCCGTCCAAATACGCTAAGCAAACTGAACCAGATGAATGAAACGAAAACCATTTTTTGTAACATGATCTATGGTAGTAACTCATTATTAGGTATTTAATCTTATTTGATGTGAATTTGGAATAAGAATGAAATATAAAAGCAAAATCTAAGTTCAGATAAAATTCCCAAAATTTTAAAAAGCCAATACTAGGAGTACAGCTTGCTTAGGTGTGCGTCGCGTGCTGCAAGCTCTGCTCTACTGATGACAAGATGATGGCCCCTAGGGCGTTCCTCTACTAGTAGGTATTTATACTGTCGGTACAACGATCTGCGATGAGATGACAACGAGTGCTTTGCTCTGAATTGACTGCAACTTTGATGGCACATGGATGACGTAAGTGAACCGATGACGTCGTGACATGCAATGTACGCGCCGAAGTAAGCTCTAAACGAACTAGTGACCACTACATGTTGTGACTATTCCAGGATCGACTGTTGAATGTTTAGTTTTCATAGCACCAATGCCAATCTATTGCATATTAGCACATCTAGATGTTATCTCCGTTCCTTCAAAATCTAGTTCTATCGTGCCTAACTGCAGGTTTTAATTGTGACTTATTCAAATGTGATTTTGGATTGATGTAATAAATTACAATAGTTAAAAGTATGATTTTTCTTATAAAATTCAGTCACAGACTACCGGTAAAATTGGTAATACTACTTTCTAGAAAAGAATTTCAAAAATTTTGATACTATCCGTAAAATCCCAAAATTTCAAAAGGGGCAAAGTGGGACGTTTTTATTACAAGAACCGTTAAATTTTTAGGCAGTGTACTTGGAAATTATTTTTTCAAGTTTCTGCATAATTGTTTGTCAAATGTCAAATATAAAGGTAATTCGCCTCCCTTGTGCCATTCATTTTGTATAGCCTACTTTAAAATAGGTACCTGCGTTTTTCTCATTTCAGTCCGTTGCAACGTCAGAATAGGAATAGTTGGTTATAATATTCATCATCTATTGCGACGTAATATCCTCTGTAGAGCGAACGTTTTTAAATCGATCGAATTCGCTAATCGCTCGACACTCTCACACGCGGATTTCGATAAGGTCGATAAAACGTCGAGAGTGTCCAATAAAAGTTGAAGATTAACGCGAGAAACGTTCAGATTCGAAAAGACGTTCAGAAGAGCATATGGCAGCGCAGGTTAGAGTTGGCTATTCCGTGGTGTGCGCGGTGAGGTCGACCTCCGGCATCGCGGTGCCCAGCGCGGCTGGAGGGTCGCTGGCGGGGAGGGAGAGTAGATGTTAGGCCTCCAAAAAAATTAGGGCAGTCGGCTTTGGTTCCAGGTTCGACTTCTTTGCTTCAATGACTAAAAATTCTATTTCCTAAAATAAAAAATGAAAAACTTAGTGCCATTTAAAACTTACATCTCAACTAAACTATTCAATTATAGATTATATAGATAGATATATTATTATATTCAAGTCTCACCGGTTTATCCCTTTGCGCGAAAGATTCAGCAATGAGTCGAGCAACTTCCTGATGTTGCATCCCCTCTACTCGATGCCCGTCTACCGCCAAAATTAATTGTCCCACTTCCAGCCCCCCAGCTTCGTATGCTGAACCATGTTCCTAGAATATTAAAAACAGACGATCTTACATTGATACTTAAATATTGGAAAAGGTTATGACTTTTAATAAGTATTGGGTCGATGCCCGTTTTTACCAACAACGTTAACAATCATTTTATCATCATCATATAACATAATATATGTATCATCATTTTAAAATAGTTATTTTAAACATTATTTATGAATCTCAATATTTTTCATTAATTATTTGGTACAAAAATTTAAATAATTAAACTTTTAATGCGTAATAAATACATAAAATTCGCACTGGTAGGTACCTAATTAAAATTGTTATTATATTTAAACCAATGAATACACTACAATACAAAACTACAACAAAACAATGTTTCACAACAACAAAACTTACATGTATATTTATTATTCTAGGCAACGGATGCTTAGTGTTGGCACCACCTTCGATCGCGATGCCAAGGATAGGTTTGGTCTTCTTGACAGAGATGTGTAGATTTCCATGGTGGTCTGGTACGACTCTCGCTGCTCTGCCTTCGTCGATCGGCGCTTCCCCATGTTGCAGGCGCTGCATAGACTGGTGCCTGCGGATCCCACCTCGATCCTCAAGTAAAGCACCACCTTCTTCTTTCATGTCGAAGCTACGTGACAACTTGTGGGCCAATTCCTGTCGATATGACTTACTTAAAACGTTCTTAATCGAAATTTCGATTGGTGGTTTAGCTTTACATGTTTCTTATTAATTTTTTTGTTTCAACTTTTTATTTTAATTTATATTAATTTTATTTTATATTGCATAATATACCACATCCACACTAATATCATAACGCTACACTAAAATCAGCAAAATTTGATCAGCCTCTAATAATAACTGAGTGCTCTAATTCGACAAGTGTATCTGGGTGGCAGAGGGCAGTAACTCGCGACAGCTGGACTTATACTTAGCGTGACTCACTTATACAACCTTGTGCCTCTCAGTTACTTAAATGTCAGTGATCTGTAAGTCAAATGTATCGAGAAGCTGTAAGTGAGATGTGAGCTGGAGGCTTGGAAACATGCGTTTCAATCACTCGGTGGCGTGGTACAAAGGTATATTTTACAAGTGTAATGTCTTATGAAAATTCGTTAACCCAATTGGCGTACCTAAACAGCGATTAAAAAAAATAAATTATATTGCAACAGAAGTATCATAAACAAAAATATAAAGCATTTATACGACATTGTAAATAATAAGTGGTCAAAGTTTAAACCGAGACCTAAGACAAGTTTGCCACCATGCACTAATGAAAAGTTATTGTATCAAACGTTTTCAATAAAAGGTGTTCGAAAAAGAGCAGTTGAAAATCTTCATATATATACGATTACTTTCTATACAAATTTAGATACTACTTGTTTACCGCAACGACTATTTCTTGTCTTTTACTAATCTCTTCATGCAACGTTACCCATTCAAGACACTATCTAATGAAACCGAATCAAAAGGTGTGCGACACTACTCTGAATTTCAATGAAACAATATTAAACAAACTATAATAAAAATAAACACCGAAATGAAGTGCAACGATAAAATAAGTGAAAACATATAAATTGAATTTCTAACACCAAGCATCGTTCCGTTCATAAAGCGAAAATTTTGAATAGAATAACTTGATTTTTGAATATCGTGCAAAAGGAAGTTTTCAATGTGCTAGGACAGTTTGCCGATTGCTTTGTCGGCGGGAGGCCGGGCCACTTACTAGAGGTCGTCCCCAGTACCAAGATTTAACTTTCTGCGTCCAGCCACCGAGTGATGAGCGCAGTCCCTCGAGATAGCCGCACTGAAACATCACACTCACTCAGCGCCAGGTGCCCTCTCCGACACTAACAGACCCGCGCCGCTCACGTTTTACATTTTATTATTCAGGACGCGCTTTGTCCACACTCACTAATATATAACCCCAGTGCCAACTATCCATGATTGTAGAAAATCTAAGTATGTACTACAGGTCACTTCCTAATTAAGTGCAGGATCATTAGGGGTAGCTAACATATTTAATCTAAATTGTAGGTAATGTTTTGTATGAGTATACCTGTATATTGATGAAATACTTTTACTTAAATTAGCACTCAGATACAACCCAATGACATCGCACACTTAGCAAATTCTACTTCTAGAGATATAAGTATAGTCAAATAATTGCTGGCCAAGCTTAAAAAATATTTTAATCTGTAATATGTTTATAAAACTATTTAATTAAAATAATACTAATATAAAATACGGCATCGCTTTATTATATTTGAAAACGTACCTGATCCTATTTTTAGTTTACAAGGTTGCATGGAACAAAACAAATAAAAATTATATTTTTTGTCTTTGGAAAAACGACTAATAACAAGTTGACATTGCTTCACCGTGAAGTGAGATTTGCTAACTTTCAAGTCATGCAACAAATCATAATGGCCTAAAGCCATTGTGTTTGGTTGTCAGGTCGACTGTTCGCCGATGTCAGCTGTCCGCCTGTCGCGCCTGTGGTGATCCTCGACAAGTCTACACAATGATGATTCATTTCGAAAATTTACTTCCTTACAAAAACGTGTGACATAAACACGACTAAGTATCATATAACGTTTATATACGTTTGCAGTAAAATAGATTTACAATGAAAAATTACACACGCAAGTCTGTCTGCAAGTATATTTTTACGGCCAATGAATGGCAATATATTTTTTGCGTTAACATAATTGCGGGGAATGCTGACATGACGAGATAGTTATTTTATCCACTATCAGATTATCTCGGTCCTGTAGCCTCGGCCGACACGGCGCGCCTCGTTAGTCTCTTCTATAAACAACGTGATGGTATCAGGGAACACGCGCCCGCTTGCGATACGCTGCCACGCCGATCGCTATTGCCAGGTGGAACTCCAGTTTATTCCCACAGATAATTTTCTACATATATACATTGCGATAATGTATGTTTTTACTTGAAATCATTTATATTCAATACAACCACTTTAAAATATATGATATTTAAGACTAGTATCGATAATTAATTGATTAATTGACTAGGTTTCAATAAAATATATTAGATATTTTTAAGTTGAGTTTATGTTTTAGATGATACTTCTATTGTAAAACTAGCAAAAGATTTGTGAAGTGAAATATTTAGGTAGTACTGTATGTTATATGAAAAAAAAATCATAGCGACTCGGCGGTAAGTATGCTTCGTCTGCCGAGACGGCAAACGGCATGACGCTCTTATATTATTTTTTATTCGTTCTATATTTTCACAGAATATCTTTATTTTGTTTAAATAGTTTGTGATTTCTTCATTTAAATACTAAACTTATTTACCTAATGTGACATTCTACAAACAGTGCAACGAATGAATTCATTTTAATACTAAATTCCTTTTTAAGTTATTGTTATGTAATATAACATAAATGTTAAAAACTTTTTTTTTTTATAAATATGGTCACCTAAGTAATTAAATGTACAATAAAATGATAGATTCGGTTTTAAATAGATTTTTGAATGAATTTAATTGTAAAAAAGTGTATATGTAGTTTCGTCAAGCCGTTATTTTATATACGTTTAATTGGCAACGTCTTATATCGGGTACTTCTGTCCTAGTTCCCAGGGTCCTTTCGAAGTTCAAGTTGCGCTTAACAAGATACTTCGCGAACTCGAAGTATAACGGTAATCCGCAATAATATCGAGTCGTGGATATATTTAAAGTTATTTATCATTTCAATAACAAATACATAAAATTTGAAATTTCTCACCGAAATTCAACAACATTTAGGTACTGTATTTTTACATTACATAGTTATAATTTTTATACATAAAATAATTAAATGATTATTATATTAGAGCATTATTTCATAAACGCAGCGTACACGTCTTTTTTATTTTCTATGTTTTTGCTGTACAGTAACGCAATCGAAGTAAAAATACTTTATATTTGTGTTTGCATTAAATAATGAAATAAACGAGGGAAAATACTTCTCGTAAGCACCACCCGTTCATCCGTTATCCTACCGCTACATAGCGCATGACAACTCATAATAAGGCGGTCCAATTTCCAAAACAAACGTTTACTATAATACAAATATGTAGTAAAATAAATAAGAATAGTATATTGTAGGATACAAGATTGCATTTCCTCTCGCCTTAACTTCGACTCAAGTTTGTATAAAATTTCAGCTCAATCAGGTGGGTGGGGACTGTCGTGAAAATAAGTTTTTTAATTGACATAGGCAACAAGCAGGTGAAGTTAAGTAAAAAAAAATTCGGTAAATTAATAATAACAATATATCAGAAGTTATTAGCTGGGTAGGAGGGCGCTAAACATAGTGTTAATGAAGCTTAGAACTGCTGCGTAACTACGTTGGCTTTCTGTTCGGGAGAACAATACATGCCAGTTATAACACAATTTAAGTGGTGCAAATTATATTTTCTTGCATATAAAATGATAAAATGAACACTGCATTTAATGTACACTTTAATGTATCTTCAAATATATATACTAGCTGCCCGTCCAGACATCGCCTGAATAAAAGGATTAACGGCCTGATATATTTTAAATGAAATAAATATAAAAAGTTCTAATGTAACAAACTTGAACTGTTATTCTTCTTCTTTTTGAGGTGACAACGTCTAATAAATCCATGAACGCTGGCTGCATGAACGAAAAAGGATGACTCATTGTCCCGTTACGTTGATTGTACGCTTGCGCCGCATCTATCTCTCTTTCACTCGATTGCAGTCATTTCATCAATGTTTTGTAATGACGTTGTCACGTTAAACTATCGTCCGTAAGCAGACAACCATTTTTTATAACATAAAGCGTAGTATTCCGACGTAGTCGGAAAACCATTTGTCGTTTAAGACACTTTTGAGGCAAACGTATAAAAAAATATAACAGATGCATCAAACTTCATGTGAAAGATTTATAGGTATTAAAATATCAAAAGAAAAGTCACCGTCAGTATATTATGCGTATCTTTTACAGTAACATTTATTTTTGAATGATAGGTATACTCGTAGGTACGCTGCAATAGCACAGCACTCTGCCAATAGGTCTTTTGTTGAATATTTATATCTGCTTGGCCAAAAAATAGCAGAGGATAACATCCTTACCCGTAAAAAGTTAAACTAGCTTCTATTTCTCAATAAATGGTATATCTTAAATAATAATATGCATGATATAAATATGTTTTTGCTGGAAAATACTAGTCTGATTGATGTGGAACTATAGGAAATTTCCAAATTAGTTGGATTAGGAGTTGAAAATATAATTTGTCATTAAAAAAATAATATTACATGTATAAAGTCACACATGCACTTAATATTTTATTTTTGACATCAATATAGACAGATAGGTTATTGACACGAATAAATTCAAGATTTCATACAAAAAGTTATCTCTTATCTGAAACCGACATCGAAAGAAATTTTAGATTTTTAAGCGTAGGAATATGTTTTTGTAACAATCGATTATATATTATGTACAACATTAGCTAGTTTGAAATTAGCTCTACAACAAATATTGTATCGTTATTTTATTGAATGCTAATTATAATTAAACTTCGGTTGTATAAACCGAGAAAAAAATTGTATAATGCTGTTATAAAAATCATAATAATTACTGATTTCGGCTAATGTGGCCTGTCTGAATAGACTAACCACCAGCGCAGGATATATTATAATGCAGAAGTGTGTACGCAAGTGCAGAAGTGCACTCGATCCCTTTGCTCTCATGATCCGATGGGACGGTAAGAATGAGAGATTTCAGGCACAAGAGCGACGCCTTAACGTGCTTTAACGAGACACGGGAGTATAAACTCTGCGAACAGGTCAAGTCTGTCTAGGCAGGTAGATACATATTAAAATGACAACTAAGTTTTCGACATTGATCTTTAAAGCGCTTAGCTACTCTACACATTTACAGACTGATAAAAAAGATCTTCAATAATATGGTAAAGGTGTTCGTCATAATATGATATTAATAATAGTTGGGAATACGGCGAATTTAGTAAGTTATATGAATAAAAGCCTTGTGTAGTTATTAATAACATCGCATAATATCGTGTTAGTTTAAAAATCTATGTGGCAATACTAGCTATCATAAATTCATAACTTGTTGAACCGTTATTCGATAGATAACCTCGAACGTGAGTTGACTATGTTCAAATAACTTTATCTCGACCACAATGCGTAGTAAATTATGAATGATATTACTAAATTTATCTCCGTATCAAAACATCTGTCTTAATCGTTATTGAACAAAAAAACATGCAAATTTTCCACGTCAGTTCCCACACTCGAAACTTAATTATTATTAATTTTGTTTTTATATTTTTTAATGGTTTCTTATTTTATAAGGAAAATTAAAAACTTCGCTATATTATGTTTATAATTTTAATCGTACAATCTTTATTGGTAATTTACGAACTGAAATAACCCTTAAAAATTCAGGGAAGCAAATACCGAGAACCACTAATTTGTCTATTTAATCCGCAAAAAAAATCTGTTGTCGTAGAAAGCCTTTAAGTTAACCCTGTTTACATGTATTTCCATTTGAATAGAGTTAATTTTAAAACTTTCCTCAACATTTTTCAGTATGTTAAATACATTTACAAATAATAATTTATATTTTAATTTAATTTTCCAGTAACTTGATATCGCAAATTCATGTAAATAATAATATTTTCATATTAAAAAACATTTTTATCGTTGTATTTATATTGTATTTAAATAAACGTAGATTCAAATTTAACAAGTCGCACCAATTTATTAATTCTTAGTATTATCGTATGTTCTTGTTTGATACATAACATAGTATTTCCATGGTTGATGGCGCATTCGGAATGTAAGTGGCGGTTAATATTTTTTATTGTGACCACATACCATCAGATGGCCCATACGCCACGCCAGTCCGCCAATTGACACAAATTCAATTGAGCCTTAATCAATAGCTCGAAGAAATGTTATTATAGTATACATGATAACATATTCCTTTATTACGATCAAATAAAAATCATAAGTTTACTTTTGTCTACTATTAACTAAGTAATGTCATTACGGCTGAGTAGTTAATACAAATGTACATAAAAGATAAATAGAATACTTTCATTTATGTGAAACCGTATGCTCATAGTATAAAAATATAATAACATATTATTACAACATTGCTTATTGGAAGGTAGAGAATATTAATTGATAATAAATTTATAATAAATAATTTGTGATAATTGACATTTCTTTGGTAATATATCTTTTTGTTTAATTATTTTTGTTATGTATTTTCAATATGATAATTTTATTTACAATCTTAAAATTAGACATTGTCGCTTATGGAAACTTCAGGCTATGGAAGATATTGATACACATTAATTTAAACACTTTGAATAAGTAATAAAAATTGTGATAATATACATAGTTTGTTTTGCTGTTGTATTATTTTATTATATTATGCGATACTTTTGATTAAATTAAAAATTAGATAAATATTATGATAAAAGATTAGATAACACTTGATAGTTGTATCCGGAGTATTTTGTTTCATAGAAATCTTAATAATTTAATCTCTAGGAAAATAAAACAATTATAATATACCTTAACTAATAATAATATTACGAAAGTGAATTTGTTTGTTACGCTTTCACATATTAACTTATGAACTGAGAGATCATCAAGAGATTTTCGTAAAGCGTTATCACAGATACATAAAAGGTCAGGTGTTATGTACACCTGACCCGCGGTAAATGGTGACTGCCACGTTTAGCCACCGGCGAAGACTGGTAAAGTTATATGCGTAAATAAATATGTATTGATTACATTTTATATATTCTTTGCATTTGTAAATATTGTACTTAACGGGTTATAGGATTTGAGACGCATCAAAGTACTCGTCATGTTCTATATTGCGTCCGGTTTATCTAGTTTTAGTTAGATGCAACCGTGGGAACATTCGGGCAGTTTTAGCAATTTATAACACATGGTTGGAGTTCCAAGTATTCACATCTAGAAAAAAAACAAACAGCACGATGGACGCGTTATCAGTGACTGCAAATAAATGTCGATATCATGTATATTAAGCTTGAATATTTTATATGGAATTAAGATCGCGCATGTGAAGTCATCTTTATCTCTTAAAACTGTTAATTCAAATAAAGTGAAATATTAATTTATGAAAGTTAAAAACATTTTTATTTGTAATTTACAGTTAAAACGGTAAAATGCTTTTAAGTATAAAAATATCATCGATCTACCTTTATTAAAGTAAATATTATCCTCCAATATCTTAAGATGATAGTTAGTCTGTTATTATTTAGTAATAGCAAACTAACTATTTATCTACTAATGTGCTGAACTTCTATAAATTTTTCGAGAGATCGTATGCAATGCTGTAACAAATCCATAGACGAATATGAATGAGGTTTACGCGTTTTACTTCGGAACCCTAAA
This sequence comes from Nymphalis c-album, assembly GCA_963151315.1. Taxonomy (NCBI): domain Eukaryota; kingdom Metazoa; phylum Arthropoda; class Insecta; order Lepidoptera; family Nymphalidae; genus Nymphalis; species Nymphalis c-album. The sequence continues at coordinate 3,973,852 of OY720590.1, read as the reverse complement.
AGCTGTTGTATTCTATTTAAATCTTTGCTTCTCATCAAATAATACCGTAACGTCGAAATATGTTGAAATATAACGGTCAAATGAGATGAAATTTAAGACAAGCACTCGGGCATGATAGCTCTATAAATTACTGTTTAAATTCGTGTTTAGTCCTTTTTCTATTTGGAAATATAAATATAACATAAACATTTTGATTAATTGACAAACGATTGATGATGAGAAGGTTTAACTATGAGGACTGTTGACGGAACGAGTGACTGTTAGGTTACTGACAGTTCTTGCTTCCAATAATTTACAAATGTTTTCCTTTAATCAAACATAAATTTGTTTTGATAGGATACAATGTTTACGTTTTACATGCGAATGTATAAATGTATGGGCAGGGACATAGGGAATTGACTAGGTAATCAGAAAACTTTTGTGTTCAGACTTTATTTTGAAATATCGAATAGTTTTATATTTAACTTTGGTTTATAAATTGACAGTTACAGTAACATTTCTAGTGTTTATGATTTATTGATTCAGTTTTTTATACCTCTATTATTTGGCTATTTGATGGTTCTGATAAGCTATCAGTACGGAAAAATCATAATCATAATGATTTAGCAATATTTAGAAAGATAAGACAATTGTAATTGAATATACATTTAATATACTTATTGCCTTTTCAATATTCAAGAGTAAATTGAATAATAATAAAAAATAATAAACACGTTTTATCATGTAACTAGATTAACTTTATAAATAAAATATAGAAAAATAAATAATTTAATCCACACCTTAACACCTCCTAGAAAGAATAGGATAATAATTTAAATTTTACTAATACACACTTCAAAAACACATTGATCCGATTGAAATAGCCATACAATTAGTAGCGTAGGTCTCATAAAAGCGACCTCTTTTTACATCGTGTAATCGGCTTACACAGGTTCTACCTTGCTGGGCATGTTTTAACGTAAATGACTACATAATAACTAGAACAGTCTTTAATAAGCAGCTCTAGTTTTTACGTCAGTCTCATTCGGATAAATTTACACAATAAAAGTTAAAACTTTTTGGGTCATCTGTTTTTACCTTTTCTTGTTGAATAATTATATTTTGAAACATTACTCTAGATAGTGGACTGTACGCCGGATAAAGTATGAGTCATAGAACTTTGCGAAATGGCTAACAATATACTCGTAACTAGCATTAGCACAACTAATACTCCGATACAGTGATATGTTCAGTGATTGAGATTGCAACTGTTTATATAACCACTTTCACGGTTTTAGTGTCCACAACGTAAATCCGCTCTCATTGCATAGTGTCGCAGCTTAAGGACCATTACAACCCTAGCTTTGCAAATCGAAGCTCAGGATTGGGAAAGAACTACACATATTATTGTATAAAGGAGAAAGAGTTAAAAATACATACATATTATATGAGAAAATAGTTATACTTAACTGAAAATATCTATTGGAAAGTGTCTTAGTGTTTTGATTATAATAACATTTCATAGAAGCAAGATTGTTTTGGTTTACTGTGCTATGTACCGTTATCCCATATCCCAATTAATTATTTCTAGGAATTTCTAAAGCTGATTATAGAATGTGATTTACCTACCTATTCTCATGAATTTTTCATAATCAGATATGAAGATCAAAAAATTAAAGCCAATACTGACTTAATGAACTTACTGTTCCAATATCTTGATGAATCACTTCTCTTTTCGGTTTCATCGTTTCTTATTTGACAGAAGTAACTGACATTGAATTTAGAGTTAAGTTGGCAGGAAGTTTTGATGAAGTTGACAGTTGGTAAACAAACAAAAGACATAGGTCAAGGCTCAATAACATATTCAGTAATGCAAAATAATCTAAGTTTATAAACGAGAATTGTAAATGTATTAATATATTAGTTTTTATTTTAATAGTATTATTAGTATTTTCCCTATTGACGATAATTGTATTTCGAGCTTATAGGTTACAAAAATGGCTTAGTGTGTAAGTGGGTGGTGTTGTTCATTTAGAATAAGTGCGGTAAGCAGTAAGCACACAGTCAACGCATGGGTAGCCAGTTGAGACTTGAGAGACTGTCGGTGTCGTACAAACTCGATTCGCACAGCTAGCCCTAGCCTTGTGCCGTCATCGAGTGTTGTCGGCCAGTCGAGTAGTCGACAGTCGTATACTGGTTGCTGTACGGTGCACACGTTTTCCATTGATTAAGAACACTTTTACAATTTGTTTACAAATAAAAGCCAGTGAAGAGTAAGGAGGATAGCCGTGACAGGTGAGTTAATCTTACATTGAGGTTAAGGTTTTGATTGTCTACCCGTTTCATAGTGCTTTTGTGTTAGGACGTAAACAATGCCGTCGTAGTTAACTTTTGTTTTGATGCATGCTACCTGGAAACACGCTAAATTAAACGCGTGTTATAAACTTTTCAATGGTTTATTTTTATCTTGTTTACAAAAATGTTAATTTATTTTCATTTGAAATCTCGTATTATTTATATTGTACAGTGTAACCTACATTTATTTAATATTGAGTAACGTTGTGTATTGCGCGATGTATTAGTGTTAACGAGATACATCCCATCGGTGCCGGTGACGAGAACGAGCTTAGCTTGTTTGCCAGTTCTTTTTGGGCCATGGACAAAAAAATGAATTCGTTGCCGCAAACGTTTTAATTAAAATCGTTTTTATTTACGTTTTATATTTTTTAAATAAACAACATTATCTATACTAATATTGTAAATGCGAAAGCAACTCTGTCCGTCTGTATGGCTGTTACGCTTTCACTGAACCCATTTTGATAAAATTGGTATGAATTAAGCATAAACCTCATGAAAAGAGATAGGCTAGGTACATGTTTTATATTAAAACCATTGAAAACTAATGTGAAATGGAAGAGAGCATGCTTGATTTTAATTATTAAACAAATAGGTTATGTAAATCTCTATACAGAAGGTAGATCTTTAATTTGTAATAGCTAATACATATAGTTTTATGTCATGGCAAAATGTTGTATAATTAGTTATTCTATTTACCTAATTTGCACGCTTGATTGTCTAGGTCAATTTAATGCCACTACAGTCGTGTCTAATACAATTATTGGTCGATTGATGTAAATTCGATATTTTGCGAATCACTTACCATTAATTAATAAATAATAATAAAATATCTTTACTAAGAATTTTAATCAATTTGCATTGGTTATAAAAATATTTATTTGTGTGAAATCAACAAATAATAATTAATAATGATATAATATATGATATAAAGGCGTGATATAATCACTTATGTGCTCTTATCTCAATTGTTATCAGACGATACAAGTGCAATCAAACTAACGATAATATCTGTTGCTCTATTTTGTAGTGCATTAATGTTAACGACAAGTCTGATCCGGGACAATGGTTGTCCTACGGTTATCGAGGCTAATGTTACATGGTAAATTATTCCTTATGTAGGTTCTCTTCTAAACGACCGACAGACTCCTGGCCCTTTTGTTAAATTACCATTCCTTGAACATGCTTTATTTACCTATGTGTATTACATTAATTAGTTGAACTTCGTCATTTATAAAACAAAAAATGTCCCGGTTAAGATAAATATGAGAGCTTGTAATGAAGTCAAATAAATCAAGAAGACTACCAACTAGAATAATTTGTTTGTTAATATATTTGGATTTTTTATTTTATCTTTTTTTGTTTCGTATTTTAGTCATCATCATGTTAATATTTAATATTAAAGTAATCGTTTTGAACTAAATATATATATTTAATCAAGTGACGACCTCGATACACATATTTACTGCATATTTAGAAATTGCTTGCTAACGCTTATATATAATTTCCGGTAATAATATGTTTTTGCAAGATGTAGATAATCTTAGGTATGAATTATTATTAAGGTGTCGTGAGTAAATGTAGTAAAGAAAGCAAATATATATATACTTTAGGTGAAATTGTACCCTGAATGTTTTTCTATAATTCATAATATGACAGTGCATAAGTAACTCGTTGAGTCCCTAAAACATTTGTAGTTATTCCAAAGTTAACATTTCAACTTGTATTAATTTTCGATTTTCATTAGTAAATATTAAACATATATAATAAAACGTTTTTTTACTGCATATTTACAACATTTTACAAATTATTAATAAAGCATTTAATTAGAACATAATATATATTACACCAAGAGAAATAGAAAACAGATCTACCTACAATTATGGCTATATGCAATTTATTGCAAATTAATATGTCTTAAAGCCACAAGAAAACATAACCATAAATATATGTTATACATATATAAATGTTACACTTAGTACTTCGTTATTCAGGTAAAAGGCACGTTAAAAGTACAATATTCCAATTGGTTACTTCGAACGTGTTTCATATCGCAGTCGTAATTAGATATACACAGTACAGGGAAAGGAAACTGATAATTACACGATGAATCAAAGAGAGATTCCGTGTAGAATCAATTTGTGAACGAGTCTCTTTCGTTCGATCTTTTAATTAGCGTTGTAACATGAAACTCGGAACGGGTTAAGGCCGTTGTTCACTGGAGGCTAAGCTGACCGCGATATATAACACTCGTGTGTGCGTTACTGAACGTAATACGAGAGTTGACTCGCAGAATTAATTCGCAGATGTAACGGATCCGAAAGGTCGATTCGTTGGGTCGTACGTTCCGTTTCCTATTTTAGTGTCCTTTCTGTTTTGTTTTTTTTTCGTAAGGACATGAACTTAAGGTTGTTCCTGAAAATAAATAAATCGTTGGAGGTTCTCGTACATTACTTTAAGTTATTAAATCTTACAAGTAACATCAATGGAGTAACCATTGATGGTAATTTATTTGAATAATCTAGAATATAATGTAAGTCAAATCGAAAGTAACACGCGTGTGTCTGTTGTAATATGTGTGTTGCTGCTGAGCCTGTGTCGATGTGTCGGTGGAATATCCGCTTTAGATCGCACACGACGGCAACGTCTGTAATCCCGCTACTCAAACAGTACGTTCACTCGCGCGGTTATATGTATGTATATTTATGCTATTCTAAGTATGTCCACAATGCGATGATTTCTAAACCAATACTGTCATTACGGGATCTTATATCAGATTTCTCTTGAAAAACACGACATTAAACATATCGAAGAAAAATATTTTTCTACATAACATAGGTAAGAAAATATTTTGTGTGACACTAATTAGATAATTTTTTGATCATTCTTAATTTACTTTATCAATTATTGTATTTCTGGATATATTTTGGTATCTACCTATTCGAATTGTGAATTCTTAGTCTCAAACGACTCAGTCAGTCACTACTGTTTGGGTCGTCACGACTTCACATGTATATAAGTTATCTTGACAAATGTTACTAACAAAGTCAGTATTATAAACAAATCTAGGAAGTCGATTTTAACCTACTTCCAATCCGTACAGATTTGTAACTACAAACTTTCAATTCTATATACTACATTAAATAATATGTAATTGGGATGAAAATACAATATTTTGTTATTACTTAGTCTATAGTGCTAGGAAGTCGATAGTGGAGTGATAAAACGGCTACCCGTGAAATTCGGAGCACAGCCTTATTTAGTTAGTTTCAACAAGTACCTATACGCTATCGCGATACATAATTATGTTAAAAAATGTACAACATATAACTATCACTTATTACTTCCGATCCGATAATCTAATCGGATAAGAAGATTTATGTGAAACCGTTTTAACCGAAACCGAAAAATTTGTTTCAATTTTAAAATAATTCAAAATTTGTATAAATTTTAAACAAATTTTTATTTCATTTTCTATCAGAATTTTCTTTAATTTTGTTATTACTTTATGATTACCACTTCTTATCTGTTGAAGCAGAAATCTTTTAAAAAATGAAAGTGGAGCAACTGAGGCGGGAAAATTGTGAAGTCAGGAAATATCAGGTTCAGCCGAGGGCACATTACATACAGTATTACATGGTATGGTGAGGTTGCCTTCCGGTTATTATTATTGGGAATAAGGGTAGCCATAATAATAGGAAAATTATATGTTTCCGTTAGGTGCTAAGATTTAATTTGTGTATTTTGATGGTTATATAGATTTTTATTATTTCTAACTTAAAAAAGATTATAACTTCTAAATTCATTATTCATACTGCTTAGATTTGTATCCAACTGTTATCAAACACTTGATTATAATATGACTATCGTATGTAGGTACACTAATCTAATTTGAAAAACCAACATTATAGTAACACTTTATACTCTTGAAAATAATATCGAAATAAGGTCGTTAGCGAGTTTTTAATTTTTTTATGATTTTTGTAACATAGCAAAGCACATGTTGAAAGCCACTCAGGAGCTCTTTAAATTTCATAAGTGTGGGCTTTAAATGAAAAATGATCAAAGAAACCTTAACTTCATGTTAAAGAGCCTTTTCAAAGATATCTTACTCGAAAGAAAAAAACACTTTCATTTTTACATACACGTTGCAATATTTTCATATACGATATCATAAGGACATGTTTAACTGAGTAATTATAATGGAACCCTAGTAAGAGTTTTACAACTTTTTGAAATTAGACATCCGTTTCCCTGTCGGAAAAAACGTCGGATTCAAAAATAAAATGGGTACGTTCCTAAAACAGGGACCTTTGAAGTGGTCAAAGTGGGAACAGCAAGCAGCGTGGCCCACGGGTAAAGTAGAGCGTTCATTATCACCGGCAGCGCAATTATCGCGACAAGTGCTCGCTTGGCGTTATTTTGCTCGAGCACCGCCGCTTGCACTGCTAAGTGCTTCTATATAAATTGCGCCACATTATCATTTGGTTACCAGCGTACATTAACATGTCATTTCATAACGTTATATTTAAATATAGCAACACTTAAGAGAACATATTTTATTTGATTCTTTATATTTTTTTGATTAAAAAGAAAGTACATTGCTTCACGAAGTCTTGAACAATCGGCCAGTTATATTTTCCTGTATGGATTTTTTTTACAGTTGTTTCTTTTAGACATGATCGTGTATAGTTAATTTTGTGATGTTCTAATAGTTTTAATTTTTTTATTTATTTATGATAAACATTTTGGCGTTTAATCAATGGCGTTTATATATCAATATACTTATATTATTATATAAACTGTAAAATATAATTCACAAAGATAACTTATTGCTTTGTATAAAAACGAAGTAGTTATCGTTCAATGGTTGAAACTCGACCATAATTGAAAATTTGAAGAAAACACCCATATTAATTTTTAAGCATGCTTCAAACATATTTTTTTTACTAATTTTCACTTTTTTATAAAACCTGTTAAATCCTGTAAAACAGTAAAAAGGAAAATCATTGAGAAATGATGAGAGAAAGAGCTCTAGGGCTAGTCTGTCAGAACAAACTCGAGACCCACCGACATGCGACATTGAGCATTATAATTATAACATTTCATGAATACACGCATCAAAATAGTATATCACCATAAGGCGGTTGACACACTGGTGAGTAATAAAGTGAATTATTACAGGATAGCACTGCTTAACTGTTTCTTGTTAACCTGTTTATATAATTACATTAATTTTGTTCAAATATTAAACTAGCATAAAATTTTCTGGAGGTATAAATAATGCTATTTGAGCGTGACAAAACTAAAAGCAATGGAGATTATTAACTATTCCTTTTATTGCCTTGGGAAGTGAGTTGTTATGCCCCTTGTATTTACATTGCGCGTTACACAGCTTAAACCAGAATAGAGTAATACAAGTCTTGTTTGGTCGTAGAATAATTGTTACGTGGATCGAAGTCCCTGGGAAAAACAAGTTTTTTTAATTACTGTCACTAAATGTTATGCTTATCTTTTAACTGAGTTGAGATGGTCAAGTTACAAAGCACGTGAAAATTATCTGAAGATTGCGGGTTTAAACCCTTTCAAAGACGAAAATCAGAAAGTTTTCGTGTGCTTAATAATGTTTATAATACATCTGGTGCTCGGTTGTGAAGGAAATCGTGAGGAAACCCATATGTGTCCACCAGCCCGCATTGGAGCAGCGCGGTGGAATAAGCTCCATGCCCTCCCCCTCAAAAGAAGAGGACTCAGCCTAGCAATGGCACATTTACAGGCTTAGCTTTTTTGTACTTCAAAACATTAAAAATAACTAAAATCAATTTCTCAATCAACTGGAGTCTGGGAGAGGCCATGAAAGACCAATCTCTTCACATTAATTTAAAGAAAAAACTTTTCAACACCTGCGTACTACCTGTTTTAATGTATGGCAGCCAAACATGGGCTTTAACACAAAATACGACTAGAAAATTGGAAACCTGCCAACATGCAATGGAAAGAAGTATGCTGAATATGAAAAGGTCGGACCGAATAAAAAACCATGTCATCAGGGAAAAGACGAAGGTGATAGACATAACATACAAAATCAGAAGACTCAAATGGCAATGGGCAGGACACATGATAAGAGGTCAAGATAAATGGAGCAAAATTGTGACACGATGGTACCCTAGAGAAGGGAAAAGGAAAAGGGGCAGACCACAGAAAAGGTGGGATGATGACATCAGACAAGTAGCAGGAGTAGCGTGGAATAGAGTGGCCCAAGATAGACAGGAATGGAAAAGGTTGGAGGAGGCCTTTGCCGATTGGCAAACAGACCTACAAAAAGTAATAAAGTATTAGAATAGATCGAGATAAAAAAAAAAAAATTGTTAATCCATACATGTTAAGTTGGTCTGAATAAAGGGCTTTATTATTATTATTATTTTAGTTTGTATCTATTTTTTTATCTCCCTTTTTACAGGGGTAACTTTAACTATCACGCGGGCCATGACCAAGCGTGATAGGTTAGTTAAATGTTAAATTGACAGTGGTGATGTGAGGAACTTTCGAGTAAGACGTGTGGTGTTTAGTATGACGGCTTTCTGTAAAAGTGCGAGAGTGGACTTGGACATTTGGAGAATATTGAGATTGGTCATGAGTGTTTTGGGGATAACGCCTGTACTAGAAAGAATGATTGGTATAATTTTAACTGTGTTTATTGACCATTGTTTTTTAATTTCAGTAGCTAATTCTATGTATTTGATTACTTTTTCGTTGTGTGTACTAAGTAGGTTATGTGTGTTACATACTGCAATATCGATTATAAAAACAATTTTGTTGTTTTTGTCTATTACTGTTATGTCTGGTCTATTATAATGAATGGTCTTATCGGTGATAATCGTTCTATCCCAGTAAATTTTATAGTTATTATTTTCTAGGACTTTACAGGGTTGGTATTTATAGTAGGCTACTTTATTTGTTATGAATTTATATTGATGGGCTAAGTTTTGGTGTACTATTGCTGCTACTTGGTCATGCCTGTGCTTATAATCAGTTTGGACGATTGACTTGCAAGCACCTGTTATGTGTTGAATCGTTTCTGAACTACTGAGGCAACGTCTACATAAATCAGTCGGTAAATTAGGTGTATGAATAATATGTTTCTGAAAATTACGGGTATTTATTACTTGGTCTTGTATGGCGATCATAAAAGCCTCTGTCTCGGGAAATAGCTCACCACGCCGCAGCCACTCGTTCGACGCAACCATGTCGACATGTGTTTGGCTCAGGTCGGCTCGATGTCTTCCGTGCATTGACTTTTGTGACCACATACTAATTTTTTGTTCTTTACTAATTATTTGTTCGCTTGATTGTTGATTTCTATTATGAAGATTAAGTGGAGTAAATTTTTTATCAATTTCAGTTACATATTTATGAATTGGGGTATTTTCTGCTTTATCGTAAAAGAACTTTTTCAGCTTAGTAACGAGACTAATGTGCAAATTATAAATATCAATTAAACCTCTTCCTCCTTCACTGCGCGGTAGTGTGAGTCTCTGTATACAACTTTTGGGGTGATGTTTCCTGTGTGTGGTCATATGTGTATTTATTATTCGCTGTAGTTTTTGCAGATCAGTTTTAGACCAATTTATAATTCCAAAGGAATATGTGAGTAATGGTATTGCATATGTATTGATGGCTTTTGTGCTATTGCGTGAATTTAAATGTGTTTTTAATATTTGATTTAGCCTCATTTTAAATTTCTGTATCAATTCTTTTTTAGTTTGTTTGTGTTTTATTTGCTTAGACTGGTGAAACCCTAAATATTTGTAAGTGCTCATTTCATCCATTGCTTCTATTTCCTCTCCTGTTTCTAACGTATATGTATTTGTTACTGTTGTGCCCCTATTTATTGAATGCATTTTACATTTATCAACCCCAAAGTGCATTTGTATGTCTGTAGAAAAAGATTGTGTGACGTCTGTTAATTTTACTAGTTCAGCTTTAGTGTTTCCATATATCTTTATATCATCCATGTACATCAAGTGGGAAATAACACAGTGTGTGTCATTATGTTTTAGCTTGAAACCAGCGTTGGTATTATTAAGTAAATCGGAAAGGGGGTTGAGTGCCATACAAAACCATAAGGGACTAAGTGCATCTCCTTGGAATATTCCTCTTTGTATTTTAATCGGATCAGTAGTAATTGATGTGTTATTCTGATAAACTTTAAGTGTGGTATCCCATTGAGACATTATACAACTAAAAAAATTTACAAGTACTGGGTCGATTTTATAAAGTTGAAGTACATATAGAAGCCAACTGTGAGGTACAGAATCAAATGCCTTCTTATAGTCGACATACATTGTGTAGATGTTACGTTTACTGCTCAGTGCTTGTTTCATTACTATTGTATCTATTACCAACTGTTCTTTGCATCCTTGACTATTTTTCCTACAACCTTTTTGTTGTTCTGCTAAAATGTTATATGCTTCTAAGTGCTGGTAAATGATATCTCTAATACATCCTGTAATTATTTTATATATAGTTTGTAAACATGTGATTGGTCTATAATTTGCAGGATTTTTTAGATCTGAATTTTTAGGGAGCATGTAGGTAATTCCAGATGTTAAAAATTTTGGTATGGTTTCTGGTGATTTGATGAATTGGCATATGTATTTATGAATATATGGATGGATGCAGGTGAGTTTCTTAAGCCAAAAATTGTGTATGTTATCAGTACCAGGAGCTTTCCAATTATGTGTGCGTTTGATAATCTGAGTGAACATTTCTATTGGTATGTCTTTAAAATTCATTTTTTCTATATGCGAACTGTCTCCGATGGTCTGAAGCCAGTTAGCATTTGCATTATGTTGGACTGGGTTTGACCAAATATCCGCCCAAAATTCATGAAGTTTTTGTGGTGTAGTGTATTCTGTGTTTTGAGTTAAAGTGTTCTGATTATGTGTTCCTAAGTTTCTATAAAATGTTCTTTCATTGTTTATGAATGTTAAGTTTTGTTGTTTTCTATTTGTGCATGTTAAGTATCGCTTAAGTCTTTTAGAAACGGCAACCAATTTTTGTTTCAATGTGTCAAGAAAATGTTCTAATTCACTATTAGGTTCCTCGTATTGACTATGTGTTTTATACTTTATTTTAATATCATCTACAGTTTTAATTACTCGCTGACTTCTATTACCTGCAATATATTGCGTTAATCTTCCGATTTCTAATCTATACTTTTCAATTCTTTTTTCAATTCTTCTCTGCCATGAAGGTTTTTTAAGGTATTTATTTTGAACTGTATCATTGTTTACTCTAAAAACTGTACCATTACAGACAGCTGCTGCATAAGCTGCTGAGTAAATTAGTGCATGTAAATATATAAAATCTAAGTTATCATTTAAATGTTTCGGGAGGATTTCATTATTCAATGATTGTGTAATATTAGCAAATTTACGGCTACTTTTTTGTTTTGGAATATATGGTCTTTCTTCTGCCTTCATATCTTTAAACCTATTTATTGCGTTATTAAACTCTATTTCGATATAGCTGGATGTTATTTTACTATTTTCTAACAAAGTACTATCGTTTTCGTTTTCAGTCAAAGAGATACCGGTACATGAAATCGTTTCGGGATGGTTGTAATTTGAGTCAATTAAAGCTATATTTGATTCAATGGGTATGTTGTGTTCAGATTGATTTATAGCATTTTGTAGCTTTTTGTTTATTTCCATTCTAATTTCTTCTATCTTATCTTTATTTACCAAATTATTGAAAAAAATTACTCTTCGCTGATCTGCAATTCTTTGTTCTGAAAGATGGGAAAGGTGTGGATGTTTGTCTACAACGAGCTCAAATAACTTTTTTCGATAGGCTGTTTTATTTGTTTCTAGGTTTGTTGATTCAAAATAACATCGGATTATATCTTCATTAATTACATTAGACCATTTCATTCGTTTTTTACTGTTTGAGTTTATTTGTGGAGCTAGATGTTCGGGCTGTGAAGGTTCTCTGATTGGATTTACAATTTCTCCCTCTGTCTGTATTTTATCTACTACTTCATTTCTAATCTCATCTAAAACTTTCTGTGGAAGTAATTTACGCCTGAGAATAGCACGTCTTTGATCACCTACACGCTGTCGCGACACTTGCATATTGGGGAATTTCTGAATGAACTGTTCGTGCAATAGTTGTAGATAATTATTCATTTGTGTTGTTTCGCATCTAGTAATTAGTAAATATGTGTGCCATATAAAGCGGTTCATATCTTGAGTCCATTTGTTTCGCACACGAGAAGTACCAACACTGGGCGCAGCATTCATAGCACATGCCTCCTGCGCAACAGCTGTTGGTATTGAAATATAGGATGAAGGTCGTGATGGTGGTGAAGAACTGGGTGACTCAAAAAAATTTGCAGTTGAAGAAGGTGATGGGAAGTTTGAAAAAAGTGAATTATTTGAGAATGAAGAAGATGAAGGTGAGGGTGATTGATCGGCTGTAACATATTCTTCGAGGGGAACCCGCCTGTTCAGTCCCCCATCGCCAACGGATCGCATGCTGTGACATCCAGCGTCGGCTCCAGATGTGCCCCGGCGACCCCCGGGCAGCGTCCGTAAACTATATCTTTTATTACTGCGTTCCATGTTAATCTCCAATTACAAGATTGGGTCGGGTTTGGGATCGTTAGTTTGGGTAGGTATGAATGCCAAGATGTATGTGGCTATGTGAAAATGTTTATTGGTCAAGATGTTAGGACCACAAGAATCAGTACCAACTACCCGTAAGCCCCCCCACCACGGCAAGGTGATCCCCGGGGGGGTTATTATTATTATTATTATTAAAATCAATTTATTCACAAATTAGATTTTTACGTAAAGTATACTTATGTGAAGCTCATCATTTTAAAGTTATATGTCTATATGAAAACTGCATTCGGTCCATTCGGTCGTAAAGGTAGTGTGTGAGGGTCTGTTAGCACGGTGACCCCGGAACTAAGTGGGGCCCTGGGAACGTCAATCGGGCCTTTACTAGGTCTGCGCGTGAGTCTGTATACTACGCCGCTGGTCATCTGACTATAATTTATAGCCTGACATTTGACACAAACATTGATGGCTTTTCTCTTTAATAGCATTTAAGATTTGCTATTATTGAAAGCAATTATAAATTACCATTATCCTATTGCTTATAATAAATTTATGTTATATTTCTCAACAAATTAGTGAAATAATACTTAAGAATATTTTATTCGCGAAATGTTTCATTCGTGGTTGAATTTATTAATTGTTATTTATGTCTTAATATAAAGTCTATCGTGTTAGTCAGTAATTCTGAGCATTCACTAATATAACTCCTTCTTCGATGAAATCTCTTTCGTGCTACAGTTAAAATATGAGTTCTTTGCACTTTAGAGACGTAACTTTTTATTTTCTCTTTTTATTAATAACGATTTTTACTTGAGACATATCGCGGCTGTAATAATTATACGTTATTATTAAAAGAAAAGTGTAATTATTGCTACTTTGCGTCACTAGTGTTATATATTATGTGAAACGCTGTAATTAACGATCACTATAATAGATGTTCATTGTACAAGAAATTTGTAAGCTGATTCGCATGATTAATGATATTTGTTACAAAAGGATCAAACTTGTTGTGGTTCTATCAACTTATAATTAATTTGTCACAATAAAAAATATGACATGAAATCTCATAATAATTTAACCTTTGCTTTTTAATATTTTTACCTGACTAAAATACTTTTTTATTAACATTCTATTAAAAATGTATTAATAACTAAGATACGCCTGTCTGTCTATCTATCTATAGATAAAGAAATTGCTAGTAAGCGATAAACAATAAAAAATAAAAAATATGTATCTGTGGTGTAGGTACAATAAAAGAGGTTTTATTTGTAGTTGAAACGTATATCATTAAACATATTCTCATGCGTATCAACTTCTAAAATAAATACAAAAATATCTCCACAATATATTTGCCGGTATAATATTTCGCTTTGATATCATTAAAGTAAAAATTAAAATAAATCTAATGATCTCTTTTTATTCAAAGTGGAATAAGCCAGTAATAAAATAAATAGTTATTTATAAATATAATTCTAAATATATTTTAACATATATATTTATAACGTCATGTTTTAATTGCTTTATTTTACGGAACTATTGGATGGATTATGATTATTTATACTCACAGTATTATTATTACGTATTACGTATTATTTATACAAACAGAGGCTGTGTATGTCTGTATCACGCAAATTAATTTGAGGATTTTGAAACTATTTTAACTAATAGACACTGATTCACGAAAAAGGGAATAAATTTATGTAAGTTATGAATATTTTGCGCATAGATAATGTTATGATGATATTTGACAGAATAAATCTTGCCTTAGAAGGTCTTAGAAGACCTTACATGGTATGCGCTGCGTAAATGGTTTGACTTGTATGGAAATAATCTTAGGGTGAACTGTTCCTCTCAAGTAGTTAAGAAAGTCACAAGTGGTACAAAAAGTCAGTAGTTAAGAAAGGTCTGTGACACTGTAATATGTCTATCTACTTATTTATAGGAAATGAATAAATTTCTTTGTAACAATAGAAGTTACTAGATAATGATGCCTGTTATTGAATTCACGAGTCGGTATAAAAATTTTGAAGTGAAAGTTGAAAGGAGTTTTAATTGGAAGGAACTTGTACTGTCACGTATCGCGGGCCATTAGAAAGGCCTCGCGTACAATGTGTAGGACTGTCTTATTGTTATGGGCCCAGTGTGAGTATTCTGGTAAAAGCATTTACATATAAACTTGTTATATTACTGCTAAGTTATACTGATCTACATACTACGTAATGTTATATTCATTTATTTTTTAAAATGCTAAAAGCATTTTCATCTATACAATTGTTTACAACATATTTATTATTTGTGTCACATGGCCGGTGTTATATTATAATTATTGAAATGATCAATATTGATAGGTTGATAATATTGATATATTAACTAGGGTTTTGTATTTAATGCGCAAAGATACATTAATTATAATAAATCACGATATTAATGTCAAGTGGACGAATATATATCTGAGACCTGGTGGCCCGGTGGTTATTACACGTGTATTTAACCAAAGATTCAAATCCGGGCGAGCACCACTGAATTTTTATGTGCTTAATTTCCGTTAACAATTCATCTCTTGCGCGATAGTAAAGGAAAATATCGCGAGGATCATGCATGTGTTAAACGAAATTCCGCCACTTATATATCTATCAACCTGCATTTGAGCAGCGCAGTGGAATAAACTACAAACGTCAACAAAATGACAGGCCTTAGGCCAGCAACTTTTTCCATACTATAAACTTATAAAGAACACACACACGCACACACACACAACACATCCAGAAAGAGAGAGAGAGAGAGACACTACTATCAGCTATAATATTAAAAATTACTTACAAGAAATAATATTGAACAAATGAGTAATGGGTATGATTAGTAAAGTAATTTACTCCTTAATGAAAGTCTTCTAAGGCTCTACATTAGATGATTACGGTACATCAAAGGGTTAAGAGTGCAAGTCACGGGTTAAATCGAATAGCCGCTTGTAATTTGTATTGCATATATAATATTTATATATTACATTTTGACATAAGACTAGGAAAATATCGTATCTTTCGCCCAGTAGTCGAAATTCGATCATAATTATTATTGATAAAAAATTGAGATAAAAATGTAAGAATTCAAATTTTGTTGTTTTTTTTTCTCTCCTCTTATTATTATAATTTATCTCATATTATAATTTTTTCTTCCAGTGTGTCTGATAGCCACTTGTCAGCGGTTATCAACCAAAAAAAAGGTTCACGCAGGGATACAAAATGTGTCCTTCAGCATATTTGAATTTAATTTAATAGAACATAACAAGATAAGATACATAATAAGATATTTTTCTTATGTTTTAACCCTTATAAAAGTTTTATAGTGTTTCAGTATTAAAGTAAATTGTTTGCTTTATAGATAGTAATTGAGTAAAATAAGTAGCAAAGCAATGAATAATATTTATCAGGAATTATGATACAATCACTTTAAATTGTAATTAGCACGCGGCAGATAAAACAATGATTGCTGTCACCTTTAAACAATTGTTATAAAAAAAAACAATTCATATCCTCGTTAATGTCATTGTACATAAAAAGCTGAAATAGTAGGTCAGTATTATGGAAACTATGACACGATTCAATTGTCTAATAATTTCGTTTGACTAACTCATATAAATTTATTCAGTACGTCACTGTTTTATTACTAGTACATATACATAATCATGTACAAATTAATACACCTTCTATAAATATTATTCTCACAAATATGTACGAATAAAAGAAATACTTTCTATTAAATATATATATTTTCCCATTACTATAATCGGAAGCGTTTGCGCAGCGCACGCGACGTTGACTTCCGGCATGTCTTGCTACTCTCAGGCGAGGAATACCAGATTTTCTTATTACAATGGATGTGTCGTTTTTTGTTCATATATTCCGTTTTTTTAATAAAACCTCTTTTATACTAAGAATATCATTAAAGTTCATCTGCTTATTAACCGCGTAATACGTGCACAGACAGACAGACGGATTAAAAATCTTAAATACATAAAACGGTATAGGTTATTAATATCGTAGTACGTAGTAGTAGTACGTATGTTTCCAACTCTTAATGAATTCTTTTGTTCTTCTTGTGAAATAGCTCACATACGAAAACACAAGAACTATAACGAGTTCAATCATTGAAATGTTTTGTTTATAAATCGAACAATAACAGTAGTATGTTAATTAGTACCTTAGATTACATTAATAAAAAAACATTTCATATAAAATATTTAATTAAAAGTAATATTATATAATTATGTAAAGCTACCACCGACTCGGAATATTGATGTTATCGAAACGAACCGACAGGAAACTCAATAGTTCCTCTTTCCCACCAATTAACAGTGACATGTAAATTAAATACAATTAAATTATTATTAAACATGCGTCCTGCATGTTAATCAATAAAGACTAAGTGCACAGGTTTTTATCATCTGTATAATCATTAGTCTTTAATCAAGTTACAAGAACTTAAGGCTTTTTTTATAGATATTTTTTTAACATTACTTTTAAATCCAACTCAATTTTAAATAAATTAATCCAATTCGCGTTCTATTACCTAATAAAATAAAATCGAGCGTTGCTTAATTGTTAAGTAATTAATCTTCACAATGGTATAATAAAATTTCAGTCTTCTCGTATTTGATAATTCTGTTATTTTATAATTACTTCAATCATAATAAAAGTTATTTACATTACAAATGATTGTGATTGTTCTCGTAAGGAGGTTGTACGACTCCGACCCTGAGTCACGCGCGTTTATAACTAAACCAGTACGTATAATGTACTCTCCCACAGACAACCCGCTTTCTCAATTACGACATCATCACTGAATAAATATTGCCTTTGTCCTTTATACTAGAACTAAATCGTCACGATTTGAATATCACGAATTTGTATAGCCGAAACATCTAGAATACAGTCATACTTTTTGTATATTAACAATACACGTAGCACCATATATATTAATTACAAAAACTTCACTGCTCTAATCGCATATCCAATTAAAATATAATCGGTTTCTATTTCGATGTGTGATTCGTTATAATTCTGAGCAAAAAAAAGCTATTCATATTGATATTATATTATTAATTTTAAAATTATTAAACATTCGAATACGTTTAAACGATATTGGTTCCTCTGTTCCGATTCAATGAAATAGACAATAGGCTTGATACGCTTAAATAAATCAAATGACGTATATTTCGTATGATCTCAACTGTTTACAAGCCCGGAAATAAAACAATGAACCCGGGTCTATTGTAAGAAGTATTATAATAGTCATTCATTTTAACAACCCCATAAAAACTAGCAGTTTCATAGCATGTTATTAAGTTCATATTGAACTTGTTTGTGAATTCGCCAATTAGTAGTTTTCTGATATTTGTGAGGAAAATAGGTACTATTATTAATAAATACAATTGATTGTTTTATTTGTAAGTGTATAATGAAAAGAAATCATATTGGTTCGAGAAATATTATTACCGATTTCGTAAATTGCGATTTTCGAAAGCGACAAATAAAATAAAGTCGGCACATTTAGCCACACTTTCGCCAGAGAAAGTCACTCGTGCATTAAACATCTTTGTTTTAGCTCGTGATGCCAGAACAGTAATAAATTACCTATTTTAATCTGATTCTGATATAAGATAGACGATAAAGATACTTAAACTAAGTATCTTTATCGTCGTATTTATGACGCGAATTACGTTCACATGTAGTAAGTTGTATGTTTTCATTTCGATTATTTGGAACATTGCCAAATTTATTCTAAATCGTAAATTAAACTAACTTTGAACAATTCTATTACAACTATTAACAAAACAAACATAATATCCATTTAAAAAGGTAAATGCTATATTTTGTGAGCAGGATAAGCAAATTTACCTTGGTTTGAAATTGCGAAAGACAATTCGCTATTGAATTAATTTAGTGTTTTGTTTAACCTAAATATATAGACAAGATCTGCAGAAACAATAGCACTGACAATATCAGTTGGCACTAAACCATGTTTCATTGTGGATACCAATTGGCTACATAGACTTTGGCACCCACGCTGGCTGCGCAGGCGCCCGCGTAACGGTAAAACTTCTATTTAGCGAAGTTGTAATCGGGGTTTCACAATTTTTGCTGACCATCGTCCCATCTTACTCAATATTACTTATACTCAAATGCAGCTTATTGCGCGTGCAAGATCCATAATACGATATATAATTGAGGATCGGACGCAATACTTATTAATTATTGTTAGGTCTAAAGGCTTATGAATAAAGAAACAATATAAATAATTATTATAATAACCGTTGAAAATGTTTATATTTGCAAAACGTATTTAATTAATTCATGAAATACAATACGAATACCTTAAGATAATAAATAATATCACATTTAATATTTCAGATTGACATATTAGGTACTGTATTCGAAGCATTATATTAATAATACAAAATATTATTCTAGGTTTTCTGAAGTTACTTAAGCAACCTTCGAAGTCAAAGATGGAGAGCTGGTTGGATGACGTCAAGCGAGTTAGAATACCGCGACCCAAGTTTGAACGCAAATATCCGGTTGAGCCTCCAAAAGACTACTTAGAAGATTGCGGCGATTTAAGCGGCAAAGGGCGACATCACCACGATAACAAAGATTTCGCAAAGGCCACAGAAGAGTTGAGGAGGACACTACAAGAAAAGCTTTGACCGATGAACACCAGTACCTTAATATGTATAACTTTTGGATACTAATTTATACCACTAGATCTTAAAATACACTCGTTACACACCAATATTTCAAAATATGAAAATAAACAGGAAACACTTTATGGCTCTGTCGGGAGAGTAAGCCAAAATGTGTTTTTAGATAATTAATTTTGATGAATATGGAGATATATTTTATACCCTAAATGATAAAGTGAACCAAGAGGGACTTGAAAAGAAAATATTAAACAAGAAAAAACACCTTCAAATTTTCGACGCGGTTAATGACCGCGAAACTGTTATCAAAAATCATAATTAATACAAAAAAAAAATTGAACTCGTTTTGAATATTTATTTTCTTAATCATTGAATTATTTTTTCTTCGTACTCATTAAATTGTTTAATATATATTCAGTCAGATTAAAAATTAAGTTAACTTGTGTAACGCTTAAAACTTGTTTGTTCGTAACGTTACGGTATATTATTTACCATTAAGTATTCTTAGTATAGACAGACAGAGTATGAATAAAGAAGTATTTACCTATTTCCATTTATAAAGATTCGAAAAGATGTGTAAAAAATCTATAAATATTGTCGGAAACCTTTATACTGTACTTATAAAGATTTCCGATAACATTCAGCCGTTAATTTATAATAAGTACATATTATGAAATTCTTTTGCATGTTAAAAACAAATCATGATATTAAAAGAAAATCATATAATAATTTAAAACTATGTGCGATAAAATTAGTAGCTCTAAATTGTTATTAACTTCATGATATAGTGTAAGCCTGACTGGAATTAAAAGTTATGTAGTTTTTAAGACTGATAATAATTAATTTATAATAAGATTATTTTTTATAAAAACTGACAGTAAAATGAATGGTTTAAAAATCTTATTTTTATTTTCCCGCTGCTGGTTAATCTAAAGCTTGATTTATCCTTTTATACTAAAGAGCCCCTTTTCAGGTTACGCGATCAAAGATTTAATACAAAGGAAATAATATAAAGAGCTTGCTTAAATATATATTATAAAGATGTTCGTGTTATGAGTACGAAAACATTTAGATAGACATCATGTTATAGGCCCAGTGGCTTGAACATGTGAATCTTAACCGAAGATTGTAGATAATAAAACATTGCGAGTTCAAACCCGGGCAAACTCCACGGAATTTTATGTGTTTAATTTTGTATTCTTATTTTTATAATTTATCTGATGATCAACGGCCTATGAAAATATCGTGAGAAAAACTGCCACGCGTTTAACCAATCTGCATGTGAAGAGTTTGTTGGAATAAGCTCGTCATCTCCTAATAAAAAGGTGAAGCCTTGGACTACCAGTGTGACATTTACAGGAAGATACTCCACTTTACTTATAAATTATATAACCTCTTACATCGTTCTTGAAAATATAAATTATATAGCGCATTTATAGTTATGTAAATTTTTCCTTCAGAACAATACTTAAATAAATAGTGTTTATTCTTTGTTTAAAATGGACGCAACAACTTAACGTCACCGTTTTTGGTTAGGTTTAAAATACAAGTATGAATCATAACAAAATATAGGTAATGCCTTTTTTAATGAAGGTCGAACAAAGTATCTGTTTACAAAAAAGTGAATGTTCGTTCGTTCTATATAAACCTGTGTTATTGTTTTAACAATGATAAATCATCCAACACTGTTTTAGAATAAATAATAAATAATAATTTTATTTATAAATTATTCTAAAACAATATGTTAATAAAAATTATCAAAATAATTGAATATAAGCTATTATCTATATTAATTATGAAATCGTATCAATTATTTAGATATTTCAAGTCAGTATCAATATGTCTGATGGCAATGATGCTATTAATGATTACCAAGTAGTTTAGAAACTTGAACTTAATTGGATTTCTTTGTAATTTGAAAAAGCCATAAATGGATACATATATGAATTAGGTAATAGTCATTTATAGAAACTCTGGAAATGAGAGTGAATATTAGACTATTGCTGGCTCACTGCCAACGTGTTCAGTTATGTACAGTCGACCATATAGGTGACATTCATACTTGATTAATATACTTAAATATGTAATTCAGGTTAAGAACGAATGATTTTATTACAATAATAATATGTCAAGCGGTGACATCAAGAACATCTTTTAAAATTAAGATTTAAACTACTCCTTTCTTTTCAAACCGGTAATATTTATGTTTATGTACCGTTAATAAAATTCTATCTAGGTAAAAGCAATAAAATTTAATTATAAAAAACAATTAATTACATGATATGAGTCACCATTGAATAATTTTAAAACAGCATAATTTTATTCCGCATAAAATCAAATTAATAAGATAGGTATACGTAACATTCGTTTAATAACAAGATGCTGAAGTCAGATAATACGATTAACTGGTAAGTACTTACAGTTTCGTCGTAATGCTGCGTGTGTAGAGCTGTTGTGCTGCCCTCTCTCGAATTACATGGAGATGAATGTCTTCTAGAATGTCCACCCTCCTCCTCGAACTCCTGAGACATCATCAACATTATGAAAATTGCAAAATGTTTGAATTACTAGTTAAATTATAAATGAAGAATAAATTTCTATATTTGCATGCACAAGATAACAGAGACACGTAACATGCAGGAAAGAAAATTTAATAAGCACTTAAGGATAAGAGGGCGTCATAAAGAAGGTTACAATTACTGATTTAGACGTGAATTGGACTTAATAACAACGAACCTTTGTCAAAAAAGGTTTATCATAAAGATATGAAGCAGGGTGTGGAACAGCGAGAGACCGCGATCAAACTAAAGGGTGAGGGATGATCAAGAGTCTCGACGATTCAATTGATTTTTGCTGCTATTTTTGCATGGCATAGTTTTAGATTTCATCTATGCAGCTTTGCCAGAAATAATTAAAAAAAGTACTGAAAATGCTAGTTGCTTATTAAAAATATTGCTACTATTGTTTAAAATGTTGTAATAAACAAAGACTCGTTTCTTCTCGCAACGATTCAGCTTCTAAAATCTATTTTTAATGTTCAATAGCATAACGAGCTCATAAAAAGTATCGGGAGCCTCTTACAGATTTTGTCATTGAAATACAGCTCTTGTGATCAACATTAAGAGCTTGTAGAGTTATTGATGACTTAGCCATTTGCAAAATATGAGAAGTAGGAATAACTTTATAATTTATTTTTGCTATATATAACGATAGAGATAAAATTAATTGCTAGTAGCTCTACAACATTACAATTAAATACAAGTAAATTAAAAACTAATCAATTATCTGATACTACTTCCTACTTTAATGACTCATGTAATAGTATTATTTTCATACGCATATCCACATATGTATGATATCCTAAAATCAGATTATTCAGAATATAAAAACAACGCTTATAATTTAAAGTACACCATAGTCCAGGGTCAGGCCGTGCATAATAATTTGAGACATTGGACACATTCATGCTCACTATTCATAAACATACATGAATGGAACTTGGCTTAAGTGTGTACAAACGTTTAAATGATATTTACATAGATATTTGTGTAGTACCAGCCTTAGATGTATTAACAGTGTATTTACTCTTCATTATTATTAAGGAAACCTTTGATAAAAAAAAATGTAATTACATAGTTGACACGGTGTTTAAAGATCACTGCAATAAGAATGCGGTTTTTAATATAAAAAATCGAGCCTTTGTACATTTTATTATAAACGTATTGTTTTTCTTTTGAATAGATAAAAAG
Organism: Nymphalis c-album; assembly: GCA_963151315.1. Taxonomy (NCBI): domain Eukaryota; kingdom Metazoa; phylum Arthropoda; class Insecta; order Lepidoptera; family Nymphalidae; genus Nymphalis; species Nymphalis c-album. Next base: position 3,950,447 of record OY720590.1, on the reverse strand, counting down.
TTACAAATTAGGAAACAAATATATTACTAACCAAGAATATAAAGTTGGTCATGGTGTTATTTATAGCCTTTCTAATGTTAGAAAGAGCAGAGATAAATAAACCTTACATTCACATTTTCCATGCGATTGTTAACTTAGCTGTATTGCGCTTACAATGTTCTGATATATGAAAATAAATTCGCTCGCTTTAAAAATGCTACTTTCTTACGAATCCATTATGAATCCATAGAATATTTTAGATCGCGAATAATCCCTTCATAGCATTTCAAAATCTAATTTGTTAATTTTACTCCTTCTATAAATATTTAGAATAGGCTAAAAATCCTATATTTTAAATGATTTCTTCCTCTCGTTAAATTATTATTAAACATTTAATTAATCAATATAATTGAAAATAAGAGACAACATTAGATCATACCTTTCTTTTGCATAAATCTTATATCTACATAATTCTTAAATATATACATATATATTTTTCGCCTATATAAGATTCTTTTTCACACTTAAAACTTGTATTTATAATAATTGTGTAAAAATTAATACTTAAACGAAAGGACCACGGCTTAATATAAAAAAAAATATATATATAAACTGCCTAACTCATATCCTTTTATTAGTTATCTAACAGAATACCTAGGGGCGCTTTTAGATATCAAGGTAAGGTTTTTTTAATTACATATAAATAAATCGTAATCTTTGATATTAAGTCAAGCAATTTAAATTAATATTAAAGTTAATATATATTTATGATTTACTCAGTGCTTAAAAGTAACATTTTATAGTATTAGCTCATAAGTAATTTTTCTCGACCGCGAAATGTAGTCGCTCGGTTAAATGAAGCTAATATAATTACAGAACATTAACTTTCATGACTATTATCACACATAGGAACTAATCTAATTATTCACGTATAAACTTAATTTTTGTTATTTAAATTCAACTATTAAGGTTTATGTAATTACTTATAAGATGTCGCTCGCTGCTAGTCTCGCTCACTGAGCGTATTCCCATAGTAATGTTGTAATTTTAGTGCAAAACTGAACTGATGAACGTCTAACCGTTAACGTATATTCATAACAAGTATTTTTATTAGGCAGTACTAACCACCTTATTATTAAATAAATTTATAGAAATTATTTGTAGTAAACGCACAATTGCTTTTAGGAACGAGTAGGCGCTAAGCATTTTCTGAAAAATCAACATAAAGTCATAGTTTTAAATATTATTGTCTATAACAATTAATTATATCCCTTGTTTGTTTCTTTCAAGATTTAAAATCTTTGACGGATAATAGCGGCAATATTCGTGTCCTACGGAGAGACGGAGGTTTAAGTACAAGTCTCCCCTTAGTTAAGTTTCTAAGTAGGAAGGTAATACTACCTTCCTAATTAAATGCTTTTTAACATCTACCATTTTAAGAACACCAAATATTAATATATCAGCAATCCTAATGTAAGATAGATTTTGTTTTTTTTTGTAATAATTATGTATGTGGTTTGAACCTAGCACCTCAGTAAGACAAACCGCATCGGCCGTGGGGTCCTTAAGCAGTGACGGGCACATAGGTTATGGCATTGCCTTGCCTTTTGGGTAATACGGAATTTTATTACCCATTAAATAAAAAGCTTATTTAAAAAAAAACTTTCTGAACTAAATTAATCAATGGTACGAACAGTATAAGATGAAAATGAATAATGATTGTCTTGTACATCATGCATAAATAGAATAATAGAACGATACAGACAAGTAGTAATGAGACGGCTTACTTGAAAACAATAATAAGTCATAATCCTAACAACACATTCGCTATTTCCGAACTACACGGAAACGAATTGTGCTAATTAATAAACTTTCTGCTAAATTTGAAAAAAAAAATACATGGTATTGCAAATCATACCTTTGCCATAGCATGTATGTCCAGTGGTATGTAGTCGCGGAAGGCGACGCGACGCCGGCGTCGCGACATGCCGTCCGACCGGTCGTCCGGCGTGCCGAGAACTGACGTTTTCAGCACCCCATAACGTTAACTTACGCGCATACAAAAAATTCCCGCGCATATGCCATAATTTTACAATTGACTCGTGAAGAATATGGCCACATTTTCCGAGTCTATTCATGTCTGGTAGCAATATTTCTCAAGGAAATGTATTATCTGTGATTCAGAAAATTGAATATCTGTTCTGAAAATTGGATTACTTAGCGAAAGGAATTTTCACTGATCTCATCAAATTCTGATTCTGTTCTCGGATAAATGCAATAAATTGTGAAATATAGTTTTTGCAATGTTTAATTAAAACCTAACCTTTAAATTCAGGAATGGATTCACTATGTAACTGCTTTTTTATTTTAAGATATAAATATATTTATTGGGACTTTTCTAAATTATCATAATATTAAATATTTCAAACTTACAATATTAAATAAGAAATTATTGTATGTCACCCGATTACTTTTCATAAGCTGAAAACGGCCTGTAAAACAAGGCTAAAGCAAGTGAGAACTAAAAATAAGTAGACATTAGTTAAATTAAAGGTAACATAAGTTTCCACGTTGCGACGGCTTAATAAATACATATGGGCAAGTTAAAATTTCATCGTATGGAATATAAAATTTTATCAATCACGACAATCGTGTATTAAAATAATTCAATTTTTATACTAATGTATTATTTTTATAATAAAAGCTAATTTACTTCACACCCACAAACTATTCCATGAGATAAATGGTCCAGATGTTATTTACAAATTGAGATTTTTTTTATAATGAGATTGGTGACACGTCTATTGGCCAATGAACCATTTTTTCTTAGGTACAAATGGCACTAAAATAGCATTGATATAACCATTATAATAACATTATAATTTGTAGTAAAAAAAGTTACTTTACAAAATAAAAAAATAGACACATAAATAAATATATTTGCAGTATTCAATAGATAAATGAATATATCAGATTATGACTCGTATTTAATTATGCTAATATTTAAGAATCTACTTTATAGACTAATTAACTCTAAAAAAATCTACTGGTGGCTTTGTGTAAGCTCATCTGGGTACCACCCACTCATCAGATAATCTACCACAAAACAACAGTACTTGGTATTGTTGTGTTCCAGTTTGAAGGGCGAGTAAGCCAGTGTAATTATAGGCACAAGAGACATAACATCTTAGTTTCCAAGGTTGGTGGGGCATTGGTGATGTCAGCGATGGTTAACATCTCTTACAATGCCAATTTCTATGGGCGTTGATAAACCACTTACCATCAGGTGGCCCATAAAAAATAGTATTAATAGTGTGATCAATATATACAACCTTCTCATAGTTAATATTGTTTTATCAAACTTCTACTAAAACAAATACCATGAAATAAAAAGTGAAATCGTGAGGTACACCTCAGCAAATACAAGCGTATAGTAATTTCATTAAGAGAATCTTTTGTTCGAAGAAAAAAGGTAATGGGCTATTACTTTAACAAGGGCGTTCCACTAGGTTCGTTACCCTTTAAATAAGGGAGTAAGCCCACTTATCTTAATGACATATCAAGCTTCACGTGGCAAAGCTTAACTTGTTTGACGTCACTCAAAAAGCTTAAGCCAGAGTTTTAAAAGTTTACTACTAAAATAGTATACATAATACTTTCAATAAAGTAACTCAACTATGGTACTTTAATTGATAACTGTAATTATACTTTATACTGTATTTATACTTGTTGATTAATTGACCATGTTTCATATTAGTAGTACCCGTGTGAAAAGTTTTAGGCCAATATGAGAACGGGTTAAAGTATCTAAAAAAAACCAATTAATTACTCGATAACAAAAGTTAATAATCCTGCTACTCCATTTTGTATTGACTCAATGGACTAGATTTTATTTAAAAAAATATATATTTAAATTTTCGAAAATCGTCGATATAAGAATATTTTCGGTAATATTATAATGAAAATTATAAATCACGAGAAATTATAAATCATCATAAAAACCTGAGATCCACTTACAGTGTTATCAACGACTGTTAAAAAATAAATTTCTAAAGTTGAAATTTAACCTTGTTAATATGAAAGCAAAATGAAATTAAGGTATAAGTGGGTGCTCCATTTCGTGATGGTCAAAACAGACTGAACGCAGCTATGTGTTATAATTTAGTGTGCTTATGAAACCAACCCTCTTTTTCATTCCGCGCTGTTACGAAGAATCACTTCAAACAACTTTATACGCTATATATAACGAACGGAGTCAAATTAATACTAGAATTTATCACAAAAATATAAATTTACGAACTTAAATAAAAGAAAAGTAATCGTAATAATATAAAAGTCCGTATTTCATACTTTATGACATTTCATACATTATTCGCAATCACAAAGAGAGTCTTCTGTAATGTTCGTATAGCGTCTAATTTTAGGGATGTTATCCTCAATATCGAATGGAATGATTTCCTTTTTGTTTTATTATGTTTTGGGAATATACCATACTAATGTTATATAGAAAAACTTTTTTGTTTGTTTTTTTCCGGCTTCGCGCAAAACTACGAATTCAATGAGGAACTTTCATTTCATTTTATAGGGCTGACAAAGGCTATATTATAGTACGTTGCTATGTTGATTTTCGGTTGGGGAGCAAATTATCGGTCTCGGAGCATTCGAAGAAAAACTGGAAAACTAAAAGAAATATACAAAAATTTTATATAAAATTTGAACGCCATTTATCTACCCACCGGAACGAGTATACATACATATACATATATTAAATAGGTATAGTTATTTAAATTATTGTTTTTGTTAGTATTTTCTTTGCTATACGTCTTAACTAAGCAACGGTAGATCCAAAGCCAATGTGCGTATCGGCATGTAAGATCGAATTAAGCCACCAAGTCCTTGATTTTGTCAGTTCCTTAAACCCCGCGATGCTGTATGTTATATGATAGGGCTTAATGTTGTTGAATTAGTATTTGATTATGTAAGTTATTCAGGACAAGTATTTGGCCATTGTTGTGGTTTTCAGATACTAGTGTTATGTGTATGTAATTAGCCGTATATAAACGCATATATATTTTCGCATAATAAAATATATGATGGTATATATGCTAGTATATATTTTTTATATTTATTTAAAATAATGGTGCAAAATGTTGATTAAGTATAAACTGTTGAAATTAGATTTTTTTATTCAAGACATAATTAAGACAGATTAATTAAAACCAGATTGAAATTATCTATATATAACTATTATAAATACTCATAATATGTTTGCTACTTAATTGAAGTATTTTATAAAACAGTTCTAAAAATCTTATTTGCCGAATTGACAAAAAGTTAATACTGTTTAACGATGCAGCACGACCATAATAATCACAGCGGTAACTCTGTTTAAATTAGAACAAATTTAAAGCTAGAATATTATTCATAATTTCTAAATATAAAATAATTATTACTTACAATATAGTAACTAGTGATCCGTCTATTTTGCATAATTATGGTGCTCGTTATGACGTTCCATAATTTATTAATCGAGGAAAAAAAGTTTAAAAACTAAAATCAGACTATGGAAGAATTACGCTCTGCGAAGTTCGAAACAATACAACAACTCTTGTCTGTAATTCATATCAAACAACTATTCAATTATTTATCTTATAATAATTAGACGAAATTAAACATGTTTATTTAACAACAACTTCGATAATTACCAATTATATGTTTTAATATAGCAAATATAAGCACTTCGCCCGCGAATTCGTCCACGAAAATTAAAAAAAAAAAACTTTTATTTAACGTAAATACGTATAATATTTGTTAATAGGCTAAACGTAGGATAGTCCTACTCCTACGTCCTACAGTTTATTGAAACCGTGACATTTTTCTTACTTAGAGAATTTTTATACCCGTCATAACTTCTAAATCAAATCAAATATCTTTATTCAATGTTGAAGTGTTACACTTTCTTATTGTTTGTCTTTTTAAACCAAAAGTCCGATCCGAATAATTTAAAGTGGAGTTTACATGTACATTATCAACGTTAATTATGAAATAATTTTAATGGATAAGGATTAATAATCATCATGATACCAAATTGACCACTATTAGATTCCACTCGTAACTAACTTATTAAGTTTAATAAAAACTGATATTGCGGCTTAACTATAATAGTTAGGCATATACCATCGACTTTATTGCGAACAATCATGAGTATTATTAATATATATAACTCCGTTTTATATATCGTTAATGGTTTTCGCAGCGCACGCAAAATAATGACTTTTATAGTACCTAATAATATAGATATAGGTAATATATTTTTGTTCAGAATTCTCTAAATATAGCATTTAAGCCGGAATAATTTATATTTATACTAATATTGTAAATGTGAAAGTCACTGTCTATCTTTTAAGGCTAAGCCACTGAACCGATTTTGATAACATTTTGTAAGAAACAAACTTGAACTCCAAGGACGGACATAGGTTACTTTTGTGCCTAATACTAAAACGCGGGCGAATATACTAACGCGCAGATATACTAACGAGTGACTACTATAAAACTTTTTATGACGTGTCATCTTATATTAGAAAAAAATGTATTCAACATTTAGAATAAGGTGCATACATTTTATTTGTCTTCCAACAGTCAACACAGAGTCTAATCTTGATTATCACATCATTGCGGTAGTCAAACAAGCTTTCAAGGAATATGCCTTAACAGGGTGTCAAGAATAATAATAAATATTAATATTTTGTTGACATGAATAAATAAATAAATTCGGTATCTGAAATTAATGTGAAAGTGTGAAGACAAGTCCCATCTCATCCCATTGTCGAGTCGCAATCCGACGTGATACGAAAACTGTGACGTAGACCGATATTATGTAGCGTTATTTTATAATCACTTCCGATCCGAATAATAAAAATAAAAATATTGATATATTATTCTTTTGATAAATTTCATACCATGTAAGTATACCCGGGGAAAAAAATTGTATGTTGACTGGTTTACTTTGGTTTATTTTATTGATCGATTGATTTATAAAAAATTTAAAATTACTAAAAAATCATAATATTTATTTATTGAAGAAGAACATTATTTTTCTTGGCTAATTACTTATATTTTAATTGAAATATATAAATTTTATTATTTAAAAATAAATACTATCCTTAAGTAATGGAAAAGCAGAAAGGCGAGAAATAAAGCTAGCCTTCTTTGATGTTTTCTTGTTATAATTTTCAGTCGTAGCTTCATAGTTCTGTTGAAGATTGCACTACGTTATAAATGCGCGATAACGTAAGAATACAAAAATAAAAAAATGGATATTAATATCTCTTAATTAAATAAATATTAACAATAAACACAGAAAACAAAAAGAACCGATAAAAAGTCAACTAACTTGGGCTCGTCCGGGATTTGAACCCGGGACCTCTCGCACCCGAAGCGAGAATCATACCCCTAGACCAACGAGCCGATGTTAAGTCATGCTAAAATAAGGATCTGATCCAACTATCTTACACTGTTTTATTAAGTGGGTATTTTACGATTATTGTAACAATTACGATAATAATTGTTAACACATAACCTTTTCATCATAAGATGGATTTTTACTACCAGAACTATTCATGGAGTTACTGAGCAGAGAAATATTTGAACTCATATTTTTTTTCTATTTAAAATCTATTCTATACTAATAGCCAAGAAAATAAAGTAAAGAAAATATTCATTGGCCGCTATTACCGATTCAGACTGTTTACAATAGTGCCAATATAGAAATAATAAATTTCTACGTAGATGTGTAGTAAATGTGAAAAATTTTGCCAGATTTACCCTTTTTAGTCTTTGTGCTAGTGGAAATAACGGCCATAATTGCATGTTCAGTGAAGTACTACATCTAGCCGTTATAAACTCATGCAAGAAATGTGAATCACAGAAATTCAGTGGTTGCGCCGAGGTGCCACTCATCTACATACAAGTACGTACTTATAAACTTAGACGGAGAAAATTTTCAGGTGCGAAGAAAACCAATTACTACATATTAATGAATGTGAGAAATTAATCACTGCAGACCGTGTTTAAACTTTACACCGTTGGTAGATCTTAAAATTTACTTGCACATTTTTCTAATTAAAATAATAAACTAAAACAATTTAGGGGTAAACGAAAAATGTTTGCACATTAATGTGAGTGACACCCAGAACACTTAGGAAAGACATAGAGAAGTGAATGTGACACAAGTAGAATGTTAGTAAGTGAAGGTAATTCTGGCAAAATCACCTCGGGCGGAGGCTCCAGCTCGTCGTCCGGTGGCGGCGGGTCTCCAGCGCGCCAGGCACGCCCGCTCCTGCCCCACACAACATTGCGTCACATACCTTACCTCCAACTTCTTATACGAACTATGTACCTTGTACTATATGAAAATAAACAACAAGCATCCGTTCGAATATATCTAAAAAGATAGAATAGACCTTCGTTTACGCTAAATCAATTTATCATAAACAAAGCCTAGTATCGAAACCGCGATATAACAGTCTATATGGGAAATAATTGTTTTAATTTGATAGTAGCCTCTATAAATATAAAACAATTATCCTCGTTGAATTGTTTTATTTAATCGCCGATTGACTTTACGGGCAGTTAATTCAAAAGAACCCTTACGGATGAAGGATAACCGTATAAAACCGCCGGTGACAATAAATGCGATCGTTTATACGGCGATAAAGCAATCGACTCTTGTGCTGAGTACAAGTAATGTATTGGCGATAAGCCAATAACCATTCTGGACTATGTAGATTGACAGACACTTGTCAAAGTCGTTAATGCAATTTATCTTTTATAACTATTCAATGTTCCTAGTTTAAGGGTATTATTTTCTGATGATAAATTCATCCATTTCTTGTTAAATATTTGTTCTGTAATCCGAGCTGTATTTTTAGCGTGCCTAAATATGTACGGTCACCTGTAAGCTTGGTCGTGGGGTGGTAGACCCAAACCGGAGTCTTCGGAGGGCGAGCGGTGGTCGACCACCAGAGGTACTTCTGCCGGCACCTCCTACAACAACAATCTCTTTCTACCTCACCCTACATTTCTATATTCAGTCATTTAGTTTGTGTGGCTCAAAATAATTGTAATTAACGCTAAGCCGAAACATATATCGATATAAATGTGTCAAACAAAATTATTAAATTAATTTAATTAAAGCCGTTATGACTTTTCGAAGTCGATTTAACCCTTTATGAAATATGTGATATTATGATAATGATTCTATGTACTTCTCTACACATTTGATCAAAACTTTTTAATCTATATTTACGCAAAGCTACAACAACAGTATTATAACACAAGTACACATCAATTTACAATTTTTATGCAACAAAATTTAAATGTCTAATATTATAAGGCATCACGCGACATCTGATACACGATACGATGTAAAAAGCTTTTATTAAATAATTGTAATCCTGAAATAGTCATATTACACTTATATAATAATACTGTTATACAATTCCGACAAGACGTATTCAAATGTAGTACCATGGATTTGCTTTTAATTGTAATTAGTTTGATTTCAGCGCGACGTCATAAAATCGATATATACATAACTGATCTTTGATACGAAATGACAAACAGAAGTTCTAAGTCTGATAAGTCATAATTTTCACTTAACTTATATAAATTTATAAGACACATTCGTTTTATGGGAAGAACTATTGTTATAATGAAGACCGGTATTGAATTGAGAAAGTAAATTTACAAAAAAAAACAGAATTATAATAAATTACAATGCAACATTTGCGAAAAACCTAGATTTGACGACAAATCTTATACCATAAACATGATTATAATGACCTCATCACATCGTATCGCGTAAGACATGGACATGCAACACATACATACAAACAACTTATATGTATATAAAGCACTTACCGGATCATGAAGTTCGTGCATTGTGGAAGAAGGCAGCATGTGTCTCTCACCCCCCCGCTAAGAACAATTGGAAAGCCTTAGCGGTGTGTACACGGCCTCTATACACTAGTCAGTGTATTATACACCAAGTCATTTAATCCAAGTAGAGTCCACGAAAGCGACTGTAATGTCTCTGGAGTTACAGATTTTTGCTTGATGTTTCCATTTAATCATTGAAACTTCAGTATTTTTTTTTATATAAGTGCATTGTTATTTTAAAATAAACACAACCTAGTTGTGTTATACTTTTTAATTAATTATTTATGTTTCTTTCTTTGTATCGTATGCGTTCCTATACCATTAATTTAATTAAGTTGAAAGATAAGAAAATTACTTTTGATATTTTGCATTTACGCATGCCGTGTGTTAGTTAGAATTTTTATATTAAATAATGCTAAGTGCAATAAAAATAAACGATATATATTTTACACGAAAACTACTCGTGTAATAAGAAGTCATCAGGAAGTGTTTAACTTTTCTAGATATTTCTGATTTCAAACTATTTATATATTATTTAGTTTATGATAACACTAAATTACATTAGTTAAGAGATGTCTTGATTTATATTAAATTAACTTGGTATAGAACCAAGTCGGTAATGTTGGATTAAACCTAATCACCGTGTAAAAACCCAAGCATTCCTTGTATAAGCCTAATGGATAGACCTTTGGATAATTAATATGTCAAAAGAAATTGGTAAGAAAAAGTTTTGTACAAATGATCTAAGATACTACATGAATAGGCTTGAATGGGTTATTTATGACTAGAAGAAGATTAAGCACTGTTCTATTCTTCATTACGTGTTTTACGATCTATTAACATATGTATATACGTTTCTATTATTATATACATTAGTTGTAACCTTTATGTGGATATTTATGTCACTTATATATCGTTACGGATGTCTTCCATAGGATGTAAAGTGATAAAATAATAATAATTGTTGTTAAGACTTTAATGAAGTATTAATAATATGTTTTTTAACTTTGCCTGAATAAAATAATACGTTTTTGAATATTGAATAAAAATATTCTACAAAATATTTAACATATTTGTTAAATAGATAGACAATAAAACGTTATGAAAGTGATAAATATCACTAATTTTATCTGAAGAGAATATATATAAAAAAGTGTCGTTTATTTTAATAAATAATAAATGTTAAATGTTATTACATTCTGCATAATCCGGACATTTAAATATATCAGAGCAAAGCACTAATTAGATTTAACAGGCAACAGAGAGGCTAATAAGAACAATAAGGCTTTATGAACATCGGCCATGTTGTTGAGAACTTGTTGAAATTTTATTTCACTATAAAATTAAATTTAAATTTATGCGATATTTTTACAGCTCGAAATCGTAAATCCGATGTTAACCCCTTGGGTTTTGTCTCACTCTCGATATAAGCTTAACGCTTAAGCTCTTTGAAAAAAGATTAATTTTATAGGCAACTATATATTGTTTTGTAAACACTAATAACCATTTTTTTGTGATTGATCGAAAGTTATTAACAAAACACTAAAAAACTCAATTGCTATTTTTCTTAATGTTATTGGTTGAGTCAAATAAACATACTTTTTCACTTATGTATCGTAACTGCTTTTAAGAAATAACTAGGACGTAGAGTGATCAAAATTGAATGTAGGAAAAACACTATACTAAACATAATTAAAACAAAATTATAAGCTATTAAAAATATAAAATAATACCCAAATAAATACATGTTCCTGTTTTATTTAGTTAACTATAACACGGAGTGGCGCGATAATACCTTCAAATGATGGTCCGTTCCATCCTCGGGGCGCCTGTACACAAGTTCGTCGAACCGCGGCCGGTCCTCCGGAAGCAGAAATTCTCGAATTTCCGTCAAAAGGGAATACTGTGTAAAACAAAAACCATTATAAGGGAATTTAATTAAATATTCAGCCTCCTCGTTGAATATTACATACGCTGTTGGTATTAATCAAAATATCAATATTATTTTCAAATTAAACATTTTAGAACTCAATATAATTTTATTAAATTTACTTACAATAAACGTACTATCAATCTTAGATTTATATGTGCGCAGAAAATGTTGAATGATTCACATACACGGTGTTATTAGGGAAAAAGCCAAATAATAATAATAAAATCCTACAAAGGACCATAAAATATATTTGACACGAACTCATCACATTATTCTTAAATCTAACATACAACATTCTCTCTCATAATGAGTTCGTCCTATTCCCCTAAACATTGTACGCAGCACAAAAACCTCCAATACAACTTTTCATGAACAGAACAACCCGTGGGAAATAACATGTGACGCATGGAAATCCAAGTCGCACGTCGTCATTGGGGCTCGGTTTTGGCATCTTTATTGGGATTGCTCTCACAAATCAAATAAAACAAAAAAAGATTATAATAGGAAAGGGCACACATGGTCCATCCATGCATTATCTATCTAGTATTGCGTATTATTAAAATTTACTCACTTTCTTTTTGGACGAGGTGCAGTACCTTTTAGTACGAAATTTCAAGATAACATAACTACGTCTATATGGTTTTTAACCTTATTTATATAAAAAAAAAATATTTATTCGCTTTGCTAATTTTGTTTTTTTCTATTTTTGCCTGTATTTGCTTCTATAAATGATTACATATAAAAATCTAGATGGTTTGAAACATAATTGACTGGATATACCTTACGAGTATATAATAAACATAACAAACAGATAATACTTTTGATCCTGTGTAAATAAAATAAATGTTTTCCATCCAATACTATATCTAATACATAATGTATCTATATACGTATACCCACTTTACAATGGACAGCCAACTTTAACATAATGTGAAAACTTTATTAAACGTAATTTTCTTAATATAACAATCTGTTTAATATTTTGTTTTAATATGATGTTATATAAGCTTTACATAGTTAAGTAACAGTCAGAATGTAAACAAATCTCGAAAATCAATTTTAATATATATATTAATTATTCTTTACTACTCCACTATTCATTTCGTATAAATTGGAAATTTGGCAAGCATATTTCATTCGAATGAAAAATTTACCAAATTGTATCCATTTTAGAATCGAACATAGTATAAAAAACTTTTCAATGACTTTAAGTCATTAAAGAGGCCGAAACCGATCCTATTTCATTCATATTACGCTAAGAAAATATAACCTATGATTAAGTATAAGAAGAAGAATAGACATTAAATATTGAAATACAAGACGTCTCGCTTTTCTTTAGTTTTCCATTAGAGATTGTTTGTTTTCCAAATGATCGATTGGTTGTTTGGTCTTAGAACATCAATTTTATTCTCTTAAAACACATAGATTAAAGTTCTGGATGCAACCTCATCAACCAACACTTACTCTGTTGATATTAAGGCAGTTATTAAAATATCAACAGATATATATTTAGGTGTACTTATATATATAGAATATAATCTTCTTTCGCGAATCACTCACCTTCTGTGGCGTATCAAGGAGATCCCTGAGCACTGTCAAAAAGGCATCAGGAGTGAAACGTCTTGCGGCGTACTCTTCCATATAGTAAGCGAGTGCCGGTATGTCGCTCTGTGGTAGTAGCGACTTGGCCTTCTGTTCCACGGCGGTCGCTGCTGCTCCTCTTCGTTTACCCCAGCCGCTTATTCTATGACAACATTTAGTAATGATGTATTGTGACATTGTTTTGACCTGAACACGCTAATTTTTAACTGTTATTTTAAATCGTACACCTGAATTGATTTAACTATTTGGTGCTAGACGTCTTACTCGCAATCGCAGTATTAATAATAATACTGACGGTTTTAAATGATCTTTCACAATACCATTCACTAAGTGGCACTTAAATTGTTGCATATTAGTTATTCCGTTACATTCGAAACCGAATAAAAGATTTAATAGATATATTTATTGAATATATTTTATTAGATATATTTATTGAAGTGAAAACTTCTTTAGCATCGTTGTGAAAAAGCGACATTAAAAAGAGACTGACACCGAAATTCATAAGATTTAACGTGGGAGAAAATGAGATAGAAAGCATTATACAGTTGAAGCCAAAATTTTTGAAAGTCACACATCTACCACGTGTGAATTGCACACATGTTTTAATTTTTGTTTACCTGGGGGCAGCATCCCTCTCTCCGTAAGCCGTACAAGCATGGGGAACTTTTCCGACATCCCTCACGAGCAGAGACATACGTTTGTGGTACTTGAGCTGTGCGACCGCCTCGTCGTGAGTCACGTTCACAAACGATTGGCCATTCACTTCTAATATCTGATCACCGACCTGACAAGGAATAATTATGTTTTATCAAAGATTATATAAAAATTATATAAAAAATTATGTATTTTGAGAGAGAAATACGGAAAACTATAAATCAAAGAAACATTTAAAACATGAAGGGGTTTTTTACTTTGACTGATTATAAAGTATAAAGTTAAAAATCTATTAATTGTGTGAAAGGCATATTTAAAAGTAAAATAAGAATAAAAGTAAACTAGAACCTGCTCGAAACTTTGTTATCTAATATCACAAGAGCAGTAAATCTTTTTGGTACGAAAAATCGAAACAAAATTCTGTTTAGAAAATATCTGACAGAAATAATGGAACTCGAGCGTGTTGTGGCGGACGGGGCGTTTCCGAACTCTGATACTATAAATCTTCCAAACATCGCCCTTACCTATAAAATATCGCCAATATCCTTCCCGTGTACAAGACACGTTTTATATTGTAAATAACGATAAAAACATTATTTTCAAATATATCTATATATAGTACTCCTATATAAATATATATATGTATATAGACTATAAAGGCCTTATATAAGTAAGCCCATCTGTGTAAGTACCGCCTACTCGTTTATTCTACCGCATAACATCAAAACTTTGTGTTTCCGTATTCCGGTTTCAGGGTGAGAAAGCGAGCGTATAATTAGAGACATAAGGAACATAAAATCTTAGATCGTAGGGGAGGAAACGCATTTACATTGAAAGAAATGCTTGAAATTTCTTACGGTGGCAATGACTATGGGGGAAGGAGACAAAGCGACCCGTTTACACGTCTGCCTTAAATGTAAATGAAAAATTCTTTTCCGTATTCATTTTCTTTCTCTATTCATCTTAATAATTATAAAATTTATCACAATCATTTTTTTTTACAGCTTAGACTCGCAATACTCCTTGAAAAAAAAAGGAAAAAATATTTTCAAAAGATGTTTTACAAGGTTTGCCGTTAAACAAGCGTTAGACACTTATTGCAATTCAACTGAGAAATCCTAACATTCTTGCCAACATTCCACTTCAGATCTCGTATTATAAGATAAGTATATATATAAATATACATATATATATCTTCTAATATTAAATAAGCAATTACATTGCATACATTTATTATTTGAAACGGCTCTCACGGTTTCGCTCAAAATTAGTATTTACAGAAGGTTTTGCTTTTAAGTTTATCTGAATATATCACCCAGATCACTATATAGAATAATATATTAAATATAAAATGGCAAGTTTAATGTTTAAAAGATTGTCTACCAGCTACAAAAAGTGTAATAAGCTGATATATAGAAGATTATATAATATCAAATGTTTACTATATATTTAATTTACACATTACATTTTAATGGAACATTACAAGTCAAAGCACCTTATAAGTTGTACTAAGTTAACTTTGTAAATCGATATACTACGGCAACACGCGAAAACTATAAAAATAATTTCAATGCAGTTTGCACTTTAGCTATGTTCGGAAGTTTAGAAAGAAAATTGTGACCACTTTACAACACCATTAGTTGTATAACACTATTAGCTAACAAGTTGAATTATGTGTGAATTTTTCAATACAATTTAATGTGATAAAACAAGTAAATATTATACGAAACGCGCACGTACCATTATTCATATGTACATAATAATATAGATATATTATTTGAATAGGGAACGACAAATAAACACCGTTACGATGTAAATTGTTGAAGCGTTGAATATAAAAGTGTGTTTGATATATTCGATACATAAACGGAACAGATTAATTCAAGTAGTCCAAATATTTCATTTAACAATTTCATACATAATATATGATAAATAAATAAAAATAATCGTAGAGATACTCTATCAAGCTTTCCGTCATTAATAAGCGCAATATATTGGGCCCATATAAAGTATTATTTATTGTAACATTAGCATAATAAGTTCATCTTTGGAGCTGAGAAGAAAATAAATAATTATCAAGGTTTATCGTGACCTTAACTGACCTAGTTTTCTACTGAGCGGGATAAAGGAAACCCGATGCCTCAGAACGAGCTATTACTGTTTATGTAGTTTGTAAGAAGTTGTTTGAACATTAATAAATTATGCAAATAAAACTCCCTCGTGGTATAAACTTGCACGTTAAAAATATAGTACTTTGTCCCTTTTTCTAAATTTTTTATTTTTATTTTAAATCGTTGCTTCTTTTTGTCAGTTATTAAATAATTATTTTTATATAATAAGACCCATGCTGTTTTTATGCACAAATTTATATATTTTTTAATGTTTTTTTTTCTTATTGAATCGATCTTTTAAGTAATTTGAAGTTCTTCTTTTATTATAATATATAAATATTTTGTAAAATGTATTACATAAAAAATTACTTATATTAAAATTATATTAAAATGAACTACATGTATCTATCCATTAAAACCTTAACTAAATACAAATAAAAATTAAAATTAATTATTATACAAGTCGTGACCGCGTGGAATGGTCGCAAGAATGCTAGCAGCATTTTCGCTTTGAATCGCAATTCCGATTCTCTGGGCGAAAAATTAACTAGCCCTCCTGTCACCAATGGAGGCAATAAGGCGGGGAGTAATATTTTGGATGAATGTTTTGGCACTATTACTCCCTTTATTATTAAAATTATACAAGTATTACATAAATATATAAATTTTGATTGAAATGTTGTTATATGTTTAGATATTATCTATATTATGGTACGATACCCTTTGGTTAATCAGTTTCAACCATATTATGGTTGAATTACAAAATAGCGAAAACAATTTTAGAAAGGTATCGGCCAAAAGTGTCGAACAAATGTACTTACTAGTGAGTGGTCACATTAGCCCATAGACATTGTAATTTTAAAAGGCTGAGCTCTACTTTACATGGAATCATAGAAAATGCGTCGCTATGTGTGGGATCGGAGTCATGTCTCTGTAATTATACTAACTCTTAAACATTTTATATCGGAACAAATTTATAATATTATCCTTACATTAAGATTTAAAATAAATGGAGGGCTGAGATGGCGTAGTGGATAAAGGACGTGATTTTTTTGCGAAGGTCGCGGGTTGAAATTCATGCAAGTTCTAATGAGTTTCATGCACGTAAATGTATTTAATTGTTGTACATAATTATCCTCATGATCAACGTTTTTTTATATATTTCAAATTTTATAATTAAATATAAACTTACCATAAGACCCGCTCGGTCCGCGACTGACTCCTTGTCCACCCCTGTGATGTAGATACCCAGGTTGTACTCCAGCCCGCCCCGGATCATTAGACCCAGTGACTGTCCCGGCTCGATACATAAGTCCACCTATATAAAAATGGTCCAATATATTATTTTATTTTTAAAAATATATGTATTTTCGTAAATATCTTTGAGCATACTAACTCTGTAATTTAAAATAGTCTAATAATGTGACCTATAATTGCGTAAAAGTGTGTTTCTGGTAACTAAGGTAAAATGTATCATATTTCACAATATTTAGAATATGTAGAATCATATTTACTAGGCTTGCAAATATGTACGAACCGCTATAAATAAACCGCAACCCGAACGCCTATTCCTTATTTATATGGAATTTCGTATATGAACCCATCCCACGTATCGATCAAAGCTTACCAGTACGTTGTCTCATTACCCTAAACAGCGTAGTGCCGCAAATGGACCGCAATTACCTAAACGCATTTCATATCCGCATAAAGTACCCTCAACTCAAGTGTATAGATGATATAAATGTTTGTAGCTACGTATGTATTAATTTGTATCTCTTGATAAGGAAATTTATAGCATTGTTTTTTTTTATATATGGCAATATTTTCGAAACAAAATACAATAAAATGTTTTCTTTTATATGTAACGTAATACGAACTGAAGCATAAGTATATTGCGTAATGGCGCGGACATGACAGAGTAATCCTTTCAGCCGCAATTGCTTGAACCCGTTCCGTATTACACGACACAAAATATTCGCGCAGGCTCTTTGTTAGTCACGTATTATTAAATGAAATTTACTTACACAGTTTAATTATTATAAAAGATATAATACAGACAAAGAAATAGTACAATATTTGTTCCTATAATCCATATTCGATGCTACATATTTCAACAACTTTTCTTCATCTTATATTTGGCAAGATAATGCACTCCACAACTAAACCCAGAACATTAATAAACTTTTCAATTTATATACAGCTTAGACCAAGACCATACAAAAAAAAATATTTTTTCCATATTATGTAAAAGGCTGATCTGATAGTTATTTAAAATCTATTTAAGGGTAGACATAGTCTACATTGTACTAATAATAATAGACATCTAGATATATCAGGATTTCCAACCACAAGGTATTCTATTTATAAGATAACTTTTGGTTACCATTCATATTCAATTTGTTCTTTTTAATGCGAAATTGTTATATGTGTTGGCATTTTAGATTATACTAAAATGTTTTAATATGACAAAACACCTTTATCCTGTTATGACTGTATGCTTGCTAATGACTGATTATAAACAAAATGAATACGGCATCTTACACAGTCGATATTAGTATTAATAATTGTACTATATTTATTTTAGTATTTATATTATAAATAACATAAGAACATTTTTATAGTGTCTCTAAATAAACTTTATACTTATTCTGGCTTGTGAATAATGTCATATTGTGAATGATGCCTAAGGCCCCTAATCAGCCCTGGGGAGCTGTGACCCAGATGCCAGCTAATGGGGCATTAAAGACACTTCTTTGACCCCTTCAAATACTTCTATTCAGTTGCTCACGTCTAAACGGCTTGGAAAGCTAAAATATATTCCCATGCATATTTTTGCTCACAAGCAATAATAATCGAGGTTAAAACCCACACGAGTCAATAAACTCCTTCAATAATCATGCATTTTTATATTTGCTTTATAAATCACCTAATATATTTAATATAATATGTACATAAGTCTGCAATTATCCTGGAGCGCAAGCTTAACAAACAATTAAAAGCCTAATTAATTATTAAAAATTATTTAATTAAGCGCGTATCTTCAGTGTCTGAAACCGATTTAAGTATTCAATTTAGCATCACAAAGGTAGTATCAAATTAAAGATAATACCCGTTATTGTATCTTTAATTTAATGATTACATTGTATTGACTCACCCTTCTAATAGAGCGATCTTTGCTCGCGGACCGCAATGGTCGCTGCGCTGGCGGTGAAGCTGGTCTCCCGTAACGATCCATCCATGAACACGATGCCCGCCCCACTAATGCACCCGCTGTCCGAACAACCATCGTCAGTTGCCGGCATGATTTTAACATCTGCAAAATAGGGGTTGAGCTACAGAAATATACAAATTAAGCAAGGTTAAGGGCTTTTATTAGATTTACGAATATTTAAAATATAATTGCTATAAATTCCGTATTCAACATCCCCTTAAAATAATTAAAACGAGATTATAGATATTACGATTATCTCGAAAGTCCTAACTTTACTTTTAATCTATGTATTTAATAAAATAATCTTATATTATTATGTTTTCATGGATTTCGACATCACGTATTATATTCATGTAACATATCATGTTTTATAGGAGTACTTACATATATGTGCATGTTCTTTATAGAAACATAGTTTTTTTAAACAGGCACATGGAATAAAAATTGCTTCATTACGATTAAATTACTATATCTGGCTTCCTAAAATTAAATAGTGTTGACATACATATGTATTTGTATATACTATATATGAGATAGAATGGCGCTTGCGGCTCGATGCAAGTAGGCTGAATGTCAATGCATGTAGGTTCTCGAAATCCACTAAACAATTCAAGCCTATATTATATAACCATATTGTCAATGATTCTATAGCTTTATACGTACACGTTAATTGTATTGAAAGTTTAAAAGGGGCTTCTATGTATATCAGAGTGCAGTAGAAATATGCATTTCACATCTTGATGGGTTATATTGCAGCGCATCAAGCATGATCGCAAATGTGTGAGTGCCTGACTTATTTACTATCATTAGGAATCGTATAGCTCTTACTTGAAAAATACTGCAGTATCTTAATAACGTCAGTCTTATGACTTATAGATCTGTTACTTTTGTCTATTACAAAAAAACCATATTTATATACACATATATTAAATATACCTTCTAATATACTAGGTATATGTACTACCTTTGATGATAACTTACTTTACAACTTTTAAATATATAACTGTACAAGTTAACCACGTGATCCAGTTTAATCCAGGTCAAAATTTTATAACGATTAAGTATAATAAGTACATTGTTATATTATATGTATAAGCGTTTGTATCAAACTATATTTTTTACTCTGATCAATAGAAAAAAATGTCCGTTGTTATAGTAGAAAGCTCAATGTTCAAACGAATAATCGCTTACAAAAATTGAAATAACTTGAAGACTTGACTCGCTACGATTTACTGAAAAATGGGAAGAAAGTTAGTAAAAAATGTAAATTGAAGTTTCTGAACTGCGAGATTGAACGGAGGGTAAAATGAAATTTTGAAATTGTATAGAATACTAAATATAAAAGGCATTCAAGGAAATTAACTTATTGTCAAAAGTTTTTAACCAATACCAATGGTTTGTTTTATATAATTTTATTAACATCATACTTAATTAATCTTTTTTATAAACGAGCTGCCTTTACCGGTTTCGCATGAGTAGAATAAGGGTCTATAAAAAAGTTTATACCGCAATCCGTATAACTCAGTTTTAACTGCTTAACGGCTTCAGTCGGCGTGACTTTTTCCGACATCTACAATGACCGTCATATTTCAGCTAATTTTCAAACATTTTTGATGAATTATACATCTGAACCTTCCTCGTGAATCACTCAATCTAATGAAGAGCGTATGAAAATCGGTTCAGCAGTGTCTGAGTTGAACGCGTTCAGATAGATAGAGAGACGCGATTGAGGACTTTATTTTATAGTTTGTCTGTGTTCGTCTGATATGCGGTTGTATATCGCTTTACTGGTTGAGTTCATACTTACTAGTTGTACTGAGTTGATGTTTTGTATGTTAGTTATTGGCGCGTTCATGCACGGTTTTTGTATGCAAATGAATGAATGCATAATGAATTTAAGCTTAAAATAGACAAATGTACACAAATACTAAGTAAATGTACTTAGTCTAATCGATTAAATGGGTAGATTAGCCTCGATAGATTTTGGTCAATTTTGCCAAGATAAATAAAAATGTTATTATATATTCTGAGATTAGACTTAAGCTATAAGCTCATTGCATCCCCTTAGTCTTCATTTACTTCTAACACTTATTTAAATTAAAAAAAACTGATAGATGTCATAACATATTTTTTTTTACTTTATTATATAAAATGCATCATGCATGCAGGATCCTCAGCAACGACAGCAGTACGAGCTTTCAACTGTAACGGGTAAATATTATAGTAATACATATGTATGTATATAACACACCACGATTCATGAAATTGTCATATATACCCGTGTAAAAAGCTGAGATGGCCCAGTGGTAATAACGCGTGAACCGATGATCGAGGGTTCAAACCCGGGCAAGCACCGCTGAATTTCATGTGCTTAATTTGTGATTATAATTCATCTCGTGCTTGACGGTGAGGAGACCTGCATGTGTCAAATTTCATTGAAATTCTATCACATGTGTATTCCACCAACACGCATTGGAGCAGCTTGGTGGAATAAGCTGCAAAACCTTCTCCTTACAAAGAGAAGAGGCCTTAGCCCAGCAGTGGGACATACACAGGCTGTTACTTTGCCCGTTTAACTGCCGCATCCGGCATAAAGACTTGGAATATTGCAATACCAAACAACTGTTTTTCCTTATCGTTGTATTTTCTTGCTCTGATAATTTATAGTATTTTTTATAACAA
Organism: Nymphalis c-album; assembly: GCA_963151315.1. Taxonomy (NCBI): domain Eukaryota; kingdom Metazoa; phylum Arthropoda; class Insecta; order Lepidoptera; family Nymphalidae; genus Nymphalis; species Nymphalis c-album. The sequence goes on along the minus strand of OY720590.1, from coordinate 3,928,336 downwards.
CCATCGATGACACTTCAGTGCCCAGCATTGTGTTTATGTTATTTGTATAATTAAAAACGAATAAATAAATTGTATTTAGTGTGTATTAACAAAAATAAATTTATAATGCTTTGATTGGATAAACCTTTCGCAATCGTAATGAAAATGTAAAACAGCTAGAATTTTGCGATATATCTTGTCGACATTAAGTAACATATTATCAGTAGACCCACACCCTCTCCGAGATTAATTACACAAAGCTCTCGTGAATTTATTAGATAAACGCTTATAAATTACTGCTAATCTATAAGCAATAGCAGTTACATTGAAAATATATGCTAATATACATTTCCATAATGATAATATGATAATTACGATATACTCCTATGTCATCGAAAAAAATAGGACAGAAGCGAGTAAGAAGTTTTTAAAAACGCTTGATTGATTCTTTTATAATATTTGTTTAGCAATAATTTTAGTCCAATTTATTACTTACAGAGCAATATTACTGTTAAGAGGAAGACCTCTTATTACATAGGTATATAAAATTTAGTATATTGTAATGTGTTCTTGCAATTTTAATGCTAATTAATGATTTTATTTATAGAATAGTAGAGGTATGAGCATATGGGCCACCCATGTGAGTGATCACCAAGTCTCATGGACATTGGCATTATAAATGTTAAGCATCACTTACATCGCCAATGCGCCACCAACCTTGGCTCTTTTAATTACACTGGCTCACTAACCCTTCACACCGAAACACAACAATACCAAGTAATGCTGGTTTGAGGTAGAATATCTTATGTGTGGGTTGTACGTACCCACGAGTTTCCACTAACCCATACCACCAGTTAAATAAGTGATTAAGCTTTATACTTAAATATAAAATAAATAGAACTCTATAGACGTACCATAAACCGTTTATATCTCATAAAGTTACTAACGACGTTCGACTACTGTAAACTTAATCTATTCTACCAAACGACGAAAATTACGCGACAGGTTGGCCGCGATTACGTAAATTGTTTGCTTAAACGGTATTTTACATAATTATATTAAATCCACTATGACCTGTTGTTTTTATGATAGATGTTTCGACTTGCTACGCCAAGACTAAGGACATCATATTTAGTTTTTGAATGATTTTAATCAAAAATAGTGTGTAGAGTACTTTATTTACTATATCAGACTCTAGCGGCCTTACTTACAAACGTTACTTATAAGTAAGGGCGCTAGTATACGTTGTAGCTTAATAATATTCGCGTCTCAAAAACTTATACTAAACTAGTATAAGCCTTTGAGATGCGGGTCTAACTTAAATTAACTAATTTAAATTTCATCTGAAGGACATCAAGAGAAGGAAGGAGGAAGGAGGTCGACCATAGCTTATGACTAAGAGACAACTAATAGTATTCAGTTAGATTAGTGATTAGTTAGAAATGTCACTTCGCTCATCATTTAAGAAAGTGGCGGTTAAGCTTTCGATTTAAAGCACCAATAATATAGTATTAAACATCATTTATTGTACGCAAAAGAACAAGTCGAAATAGTCTCTTGATTAATGAAACGCGGACAATGCGCCATTTTTTAACTTTTTCAACAAATCATTTATAATTGTATTTTCACATTGCGAGTAAATTTAATAAAGGTGGCATCCAGGTCACGTACCTGGATTTCATATAAGCCACCTTTATCTTTATGACGATACCGCAAAAAAGTCAGTATTTCTTTTTACACAACCACCCTATGCAATTACGTCTGTGTGAGGTTTCTAAGCGATTCCTTTGTCAAAGGTAAAATATAAAAAAAAAACTGGAGCAATCGTGAGGTAAAATGCGCTCCACTCGCTTGATTAATGACGAGTAGACAATGTATCATTGTTTTAATGATTTCTCTATGAACGCGTACAATGCTTATGCTGCATTTGTATTTTAAAAAAAAGTTTACAACTTTTTCTTTTAGATTTTAGAATATGTCTTCATGTTCAACAAAATGTAGATTGTATATATACTACTGTAGGTATTTATTATATGTATATGGATTTAACAAAACATTAACTACCAATTTCAAAAAAATACGGGTTGAATTTTGTCTATTAAAAAACGAAATAAAAAAATTCCTACCCATCCTTCTAAATAACAAAAGCGTTGCTGTGAAATCTTTCAACAAACCCTGCCCCTGTGAGATGTTACATCACAGGAGGAGCTGGCACTTTAAAGAACACTTTATCGCACTACGTGTAATATAGTAAGCTTCTTAAGAGATATTGGTCTTAGAGAAGAGCTCTACATATTTTAGTAGTAAGTAGATCTAAGGAGCTTAGATAAAAGACTCTCAAACATTAAAACGAAGAGTAACGTTAACAACAAAATGTTAATTTGTCTTTATTGTTTGTCAATGAAACATGTTTTAAAATTCATTAAAATATATTTATAAGTATTAAAATGAAATCATTTTGAATTTCATTTCCCCCATACGAAGATACAGCCCAATTTACCATAAAAAATCGAATGACTAATTACGCATATTAAAGACGATATTTGTGACATTCAGATGGAATACTCTTGATCTAATTTAGCCACGGAAACTAGCCAAAAGCACGCATCATAATTATTGTAGTTTACAAGTTTGTACGAAGACACGAGTTAACTCTCATAATACGATGGGACCGCAAATTCAACCCGACCTGAAAGGGTTCAGGCTCAGGACCAACCACTACGTGGAACACGTCGCACGTAACAGTGAAAGTGTAATGACAACTTTTAAACTCCTTGCTGCTCATGAAAAATCCTTCACAGACTCTCCTTTTTTATTATTCCGACCCGAGAGTTGAATAGAATAGTACAATTTTGTGAACATAAAGTGTGAGTAAAGTAAAATAAACAATTACTAAATTAAAAACTTTTGTAATAATAACACAAAAGCATAACTTTCTACTCAGTTTACTTAATATTTAACAAGAAATATTTGAGACAAGCTATTACATATTACGCTAATTAGACAAAGTTCAGTACTTCAAAACTTCCCTACAAGTTAATTAATACTTCGAAGTAAAGACGTTTAATAAATGAGAGATTTGAAACCTCAAACTAAACTTTTAATTTCTTAATTTAAATATAATGAGGTATATATAAATCTCTTCCTACAAGGTTATATATTATAATCTTAGTTATAAGAAAAAAAACTATGTTGTCTAAAACTACGGAAGGAAAGGTGTAACTTCTGACCCTTAAAAAGGTGTTGTTCCGAAAAACCCATACCGCTTTTTTCTTAGGTTACTTTTAAAGCACATCGCCAGAACCGAATTGGCCGTTGTTCAACCGAATGTTCACTAGTCTAAGATTTTATTTCAGGGGATGAGAATGTCATCTAAACGATACCTACTCTGTCTTAGACTATTTTTCTCGAAGACGAATATTTATTGAGATAACATAGATAAACCTCCTAAATATATTTTTTTATGGATTTTTTTCGAGTTTTGGCCTTGAAAATAAAATTTGCGCCAATTTTAACATATATGAATGATATTCGTGATCAAGCGAGTCACAATACTTAAGTATACGAAATTTCAAGGAAAACAGAGCTTTTCGCGCAGGGCTTTTCAGAACTTTATCCCCTTAAATAAAGTATATATATGTCACGTTTCCCATGTTACAATATTGTAGTTTTTTACATTACAATAGAGAGTGGTAGAGCTTTGTGCAAGCTCGTCTGGGTAGGTACCACCCACTCATCAGATATTCTACCGCAAAACAGCAGTACATTGTACTGTTGTGTTCCGGTTTAAAGGGTGAGTGAGCCAGTGTAATTACAGGCACAAGGGACATAACATCTTAGTTCCCAAGGTTGTTGGCGCATTGGCGATGTAAGCGATGGTTAACATTTCTTACACAGCCATTGTCTATGAGTGTTGGTGACCACTAAACATCAGATGGCCCAAATGCTCGTCGTCCGCCTACCGATACAACAAAAATATAAACAAAAAAAAACACATTATTTTTTAATCATTATTGCTTTTAAATGTATTTTAAAATAACATTTTATTCTAATATTTGTAACAGTTCGTATCTTATAATTCTTTTGATGATGAAACCTGATGAATATCAGGTATCTTCTCCTGAATGGAGAGATACCTGATATTTTTAAAGGTAACTGTGATCACAATGTTTTTATTATTTTTATTTACATATAATTAAAAATAATTATTTTATCAAACACATCATAAAAATATTATAAAACATAAATAAAAAAATAATCAATAGAAGAAATATAAAAAGGGAAGATTCCAGTCAACACTATTTGCAAGTGCCATGGTTTTTATTGACTTATCTTCGCTTTCAGTTACGAAGTTATTGAAGCGCAAAATGAAAGAGTGGGCGGATTGGCTCGAACTTTTACTGGGTTGCCCGAGAATAATAAAAGCTCTCGTTGATTGCGAACACCCAGTCCTTCGATAATCAAAATAGTTAGGCGAATACAAATTTCTTACTAAGTTTATTGCTTATACAATTTACAAAACTCTTCTTCTTTAATGTTAACTTTAGGTTTATATTACCAACTTCAAGAAAATGTTGAATTTTTTTGAGGTAATATTATTATATATTTATTTAGATAACTAGAAGCTTCACTATTCCATTTGCACTATCTATCAGTAGCAGCCCGAAGTCTGGGAGTTGGAAGTGTGAATAATCTCGTATCTCGGAAAGCACGAAAAGCTGTAGGTTCTGCGCCTGAAATCTTTCCGGTCGTGTCGGATTTCCGTCCCATAATGATAATAAGAGTTAAATCTTAGTTCCTAAGGTTGGTTGCCATCGGCGTCGCCAATTCCTTACATCGTAAGAAATAGTTAATTTGTCTTACAGTGTGAGCACTTACCATCAGGTGGCCCACTTACCAGCCCGCATAGCATTATAATAATAAAAAGAAGAGCAAGCCTTAGTAAATAGAAGCAACCTGCTGTTCTGTACATAACAAATCGCATTGAGTCGTTAAAAAAACCGAAATACATACAATTCATCAATCATTGATTAATAATACTGTCTTCTAGTTCGTATTTGCACGCAACAGTAAAAGAATATATCTCCGTCCTGTTTAACGTGCACGCAAGCGAAACCGGAAGTTCATTTGCTACGTAATAAAGTCGGCAACTAATATACCAAAAATAACGCAAGTATCACAAATAAACAATACTAAATAACGTGAAAGAGCGCGTTCATGTAAAGAAATAACCAAGAGAACTGTCAAACTTGTTAGCCTTAACTGAGTTGAGTCACGACGTAATTATAATGAAGGTAATAACAATATCGTCCATATTTTATTCCTCAGAATACCAAAACCATTTAATGAAATGCATATAAAAGTAACTTTTAATATTTCTATGTATAAAAAGTAAAACTGACACAATATATTTGTATACTAAGTATGCGTATAAAGACTTATAAGTTTTTTTTTAATATGTAGTCATTTTATGCTTCTTACGCATCTTAAGTATTTGTATATTTATTATATTAATATAGTTAGTATATAATATGTTGAAGGAAATGAAATTTAAAAATACAACTATAAAATTATGTAAGTTTTATAAAGCTAAGAAATGAGCCTTAATATTGTATTTAAATAACATAATTTTAATTCAAGCCCGCGAGCAGGCAATCTACGGGAATAGAACGTCATTTCCGTGTCCGGGCGTCATATCCGACCCACGATGTGTTATATCTTTAGCATGTCAATTTCCTTGATTGAATCATAATATGTGACAAGAAATAAATAATAATGTATATGTTTCTTGACAGTTTATTTACATAGTAATAAATAAATTTGAAGTTTGCCTGTGAGTTAAAGTAACTGCCTCTTTTACTAATGTAATGTAATATACCTGGTATATTTGTATATTATATTTGGTAACTCGTACCAAAACGACCATTTTATTATTGTAGACTATCGCTAATGCCTACCAGTTATTTATTCTGATATTTATATTTCAAATAGGCATTATGTACGATAAAATTTCATTTTGAGAGATTTTTGTCAAAACTGAATTTCACACCGGCGAAGTCGCGAGTTTTCCTCATCATGCTATAAAATTTGATTACTTATATTAACACGGTCATTCTAAGTACTGATACAAATAAAACGGCGTTATAAGTTTATGGAATATATTAGGTATTTGTTATTGTAACATTTTACTTCTTGGTGGACGTTTCATTCCGTTTTTATTTTACGTTCTGTATGTGTTTAGTGAAAAACTTTTTTTGGGACTTAATTTAAAGTTATATTTTTTATATATAGGTAATTTATTTTTGTAGCCCTAGCCACATTCTTTTTTTAAAACAAATTATTGGTGTGAGGAATTTGAAAAACTCCTCCTCTTTTCCATGTTATTTTCACAATTATGTTACAAAATTGTAAGTATATAATGTTAGCGAACCCTTTTTTTTTTTTTTTTTTACGTGGGGAAACCCTCATGGGTACCCTCTGAAGGAGGGTTATGTCGGACTCTTACCGACTAAAACCACCACGGTACCCTTCTCGTCTTAAGTGGAGCGCCACGGGATCGCTTGCGCATGCTACCGTGACGCTCCGACGTTCGGCCCGCCTATGCGGGCCTCCATTCTCTAGGGAGGAGTCCCAGGGTACTGGGAACCCCCCTAGCCCCGGCGGCGCCTATTGTGGCGGGGGGAGAAGGTGCGCAAAGCGGCGCTTCCTTCCCCCCGGTCTTCTACGGCGGAGCGGGTCTGCAGCGGCATTCTCCTCCCGCTCCCGCTCCGCGGCCTCCTTCTGCGACATAACACTTTCACAGAAGGAGGCCATCTCCAGGCCAGTTTATTGCTTATACAATTTACAAAACTCTTCTTCTTTAATGTTAACTTTAGGTTTATATTACCAACTTCAAGAAAATGTTGAATTTTTTTGAGGTAATATTATTATATATTTATTTAGATAACTAGAAGCTTCACTATTCCATTTGCACTATCTATCAGTAGCAGCCCGAAGTCTGGGAGTTGGAAGTGTGAATAATCTCGTATCTCGGAAAGCACGAAAAGCTGTAGGTTCTGCGCCTGAAATCTTTCCGGTCGTGTCGGATTTCCGTCCCATAATGATAATAAGAGTTAAATCTTAGTTCCTAAGGTTGGTTGCCATCGGCGTCGCCAATTCCTTACATCGTAAGAAATAGTTAATTTGTCTTACAGTGTGAGCACTTACCATCAGGTGGCCCACTTACCAGCCCGCATAGCATTATAATAATAAAAAGAAGAGCAAGCCTTAGTAAATAGAAGCAACCTGCTGTTCTGTACATAACAAATCGCATTGAGTCGTTAAAAAAACCGAAATACATACAATTCATCAATCATTGATTAATAATACTGTCTTCTAGTTCGTATTTGCACGCAACAGTAAAAGAATATATCTCCGTCCTGTTTAACGTGCACGCAAGCGAAACCGGAAGTTCATTTGCTACGTAATAAAGTCGGCAACTAATATACCAAAAATAACGCAAGTATCACAAATAAACAATACTAAATAACGTGAAAGAGCGCGTTCATGTAAAGAAATAACCAAGAGAACTGTCAAACTTGTTAGCCTTAACTGAGTTGAGTCACGACGTAATTATAATGAAGGTAATAACAATATCGTCCATATTTTATTCCTCAGAATACCAAAACCATTTAATGAAATGCATATAAAAGTAACTTTTAATATTTCTATGTATAAAAAGTAAAACTGACACAATATATTTGTATACTAAGTATGCGTATAAAGACTTATAAGTTTTTTTTTAATATGTAGTCATTTTATGCTTCTTACGCATCTTAAGTATTTGTATATTTATTATATTAATATAGTTAGTATATAATATGTTGAAGGAAATGAAATTTAAAAATACAACTATAAAATTATGTAAGTTTTATAAAGCTAAGAAATGAGCCTTAATATTGTATTTAAATAACATAATTTTAATTCAAGCCCGCGAGCAGGCAATCTACGGGAATAGAACGTCATTTCCGTGTCCGGGCGTCATATCCGACCCACGATGTGTTATATCTTTAGCATGTCAATTTCCTTGATTGAATCATAATATGTGACAAGAAATAAATAATAATGTATATGTTTCTTGACAGTTTATTTACATAGTAATAAATAAATTTGAAGTTTGCCTGTGAGTTAAAGTAACTGCCTCTTTTACTAATGTAATGTAATATACCTGGTATATTTGTATATTATATTTGGTAACTCGTACCAAAACGACCATTTTATTATTGTAGACTATCGCTAATGCCTACCAGTTATTTATTCTGATATTTATATTTCAAATAGGCATTATGTACGATAAAATTTCATTTTGAGAGATTTTTGTCAAAACTGAATTTCACACCGGCGAAGTCGCGAGTTTTCCTCATCATGCTATAAAATTTGATTACTTATATTAACACGGTCATTCTAAGTACTGATACAAATAAAACGGCGTTATAAGTTTATGGAATATATTAGGTATTTGTTATTGTAACATTTTACTTCTTGGTGGACGTTTCATTCCGTTTTTATTTTACGTTCTGTATGTGTTTAGTGAAAAACTTTTTTTGGGACTTAATTTAAAGTTATATTTTTTATATATAGGTAATTTATTTTTGTAGCCCTAGCCACATTCTTTTTTTAAAACAAATTATTGGTGTGAGGAATTTGAAAAACTCCTCCTCTTTTCCATGTTATTTTCACAATTATGTTACAAAATTGTAAGTATATAATGTTAGCGAACCCTTTTTTTTTTTTTTTTTTACGTGGGGAAACCCTCATGGGTACCCTCTGAAGGAGGGTTATGTCGGACTCTTACCGACTAAAACCACCACGGTACCCTTCTCGTCTTAAGTGGAGCGCCACGGGATCGCTTGCGCATGCTACCGTGACGCTCCGACGTTCGGCCCGCCTATGCGGGCCTCCATTCTCTAGGGAGGAGTCCCAGGGTACTGGGAACCCCCCTAGCCCCGGCGGCGCCTATTGTGGCGGGGGGAGAAGGTGCGCAAAGCGGCGCTTCCTTCCCCCCGGTCTTCTACGGCGGAGCGGGTCTGCAGCGGCATTCTCCTCCCGCTCCCGCTCCGCGGCCTCCTTCTGCGACATAACACTTTCACAGAAGGAGGCCATCTCCGACCAGCACCTCTCACTACCGAGCATCGCGTTGATGATACTCGGCAAGGAGAGGTCTCCGCCTAAGACCGCCGCCAGGGAATGCCTCTGGGGCCCCCACGCGGCACACTCTCTCAGGGTGTGATGCGCCGTGTCGAATGGCGCACCACACTCGTGGCAGGAGGGGGAAACCTCCCGCCGCGCAATCTCGTGCAGGTACTTACCGAAACAACCGTGTCCGGTAAGCACCTGCGTCAACCTGTACGAGAGCGTGCCTCGCTTTCTGTTGACCCAGCGACTCAAGTGGGGACGTACCGCCTCCACTGTCGCCAGGCCCGCCGTGGGGGACCCGAGGTCCTCCTCCCATCGGGTGATCAGGGCCTGCTGGGCTAGAGCCCTGATCCGCCCGACCTCCGCCGTCCCTGGACGGTCGCCGCGCTCCCTCGCCTCGGCTCGGAAGCGGTACACCTCCGCGAGCACCTCCGCCTGGAGTTCCCAGGGCGGATCGCCCGCGAGGAGGGTCGCCGCTGTCCACGACACCGTACGATAACCCCTTATCGCCCTCACCGCTATGACCCTCTGCGGTTTTCGCAGGAGGGCCCGGTTGGAAGCGGTGAGTGCGTCCACCCAAATAGGGGCACCGTACAGTGCCATCGACCTCACCACGCCGGCATAGAGGCGCCGGCATAGCGAGTCCGGTCCTCCCACGTTGGGTAGGAGGCGGCCTAAAGCGGCGGCGGCGTTGATGAGCCTCGGGCCGAGCTGCACGAAATGCTGCCCGAAGCTCCATCGTCCGTCCAGGGTCAGGCCCAGGTACTTCATCTGGGCCTGCACAGCGATCACCGTCCCGTGGACGGTGATACTCGCCCCTCGTGGGGGGCCCCTCCGTGGACCGTGGAAAAGGAGGGCCTCCGTTTTGGATATGGAGACCCTCAAGCCCAGCATTTCCATGCGGTCCACGGTCAGCGTCGTTCCGACCTCGGCCAGGCGGGCCGCCTCCCGAAAGTCCCGCCCCGTCGCGGTGACGAGGGTGTCGTCTGCGTAACACAACACCCCCATACCGGGAAGGACGGGGGCTCTCAGGAGCCAATCAAAGCCGACGTTCCACAGAATTGGGCCGAGAACCGACCCTTGTGGAACGCCGCAGCCTACCCGACGCCGGACCAATTTGCCGTCGCCCCCCGCCCAGACGACCTCTCGGTCCTGGAGGTACGCCTCCAACAGCCTCCTCAGATAGGTCGGCACCCCATGATATCGGAGTGCCTCCCTGATCGTACCGAATGGGAGACTGTTGAAGGCGTTCGCTACGTCCAGCGAAACCGCCAGGACCACCTGCCCCTGGGCTACCGCTTCCGTGGTCCGAGACTTCAGGGCGTTCAGGGCGTCGACAGTCGAACGACCCGCCCTGAACCCGAACTGAGCCTCTGACAGACCCGGACCAACCTCATCGAGGTGCTGAACGAGACGGGCCGCAAGAATCTTCTCAAACAACTTGCCCGTCTCGCTCAGCAGCACAATCGGCCTGTATGCCGAGGAGGAGCCAGGTGGTCGACCCTCCTTCGGCAACAGCACCAACTTCCCTTCTTTCCAAGGCTTCGGAAACTGCCCGCTGCTCAGACATGCGTCGAACAGCCCCCGAAGCCTTGCACCTAGGTATTCCAGGGCGACGCACAAAACTCGCCCTGGAACCCCGTCCGGACCCGGCGCCGTCTTCTTGGCCCTCAAGCGATCGAGGGCCATCTCCATTTCCCGCTCCGTGATCAGTGGCGGATCCACTGCGTCCTCTATCACGGAGCGGGGGGCCATAGGCGGAGGGACAAACTCACCTGGGTGGGGAAACAGTTCCCCCACCAGGCGCAGGAGGAGCTCCGGCGGTAACGTTTCCGTCACGGGGGCGGCTTGGGTGCGGAACTTTCCGCGAACACCGCGATACGGCCGCCCCCACGGGTCTCGATTGAGACCCGCCAGCAACTCCTCCCTCGCCTTCTCCTTGGCCTGACTTATCGCCAGCTGCAGATCTTTTTTCAGCCGGCGGTAAGTGGCCAAGAGCTGTCCCTCAAGGTCCGCGTCGAGGCCGACGCGCCTACGACAGCGGACGTAGGCCCTCCGCGCCCGGCTGCACGTCGCCCGAAGTTCGGCTATTTCGGGCGACCACCAGTATACATGCCGGCGCGGAACTCTTCGCCGGGTCCTCGGCATTGCCGCATCGCAGACCTCCTTGAGGGCACTGCGCATGCGGCCCGCCAGCTCCTCGACGCTGGCACCCTCCTCCTCCCGTCCCGCGGAACCCCACCGCTGCACGATGGCAGCCTCCTTGACCAGTTCGCGGTCTAACTGGCCAAGAGACCACCTCGGCAGCGTGGTCGGCACCCTCTGGGGTTCCGCCGGCCTGCGAGAGGTGGAGATCTCAAATCGGATATAGCGGTGATCCGACAGAGTCTCCACCTCTTCCTCTACTCTCCAGTTTAACACTTTGCGTGCTACCACCGGGGTGGCGAACGAGACGTCGACCACGGACCCCCCGTTGTGGCGCACGCATGTGTGGACCTGCCCCCTGTTGAGTAGGGACAGGCTGGAGAGTAGCGCCCACACTTGGACGGCCCTCCCTCGCGGATTCGTGGCAGGGTTGCCCCAGGCACGCGACTTCGCGTTTAGGTCGCCGAGAACCAAGGTAGGTTTCGGCGACTGCCTGGCTACCGCAGCTCTGACCGAGCCGAGATACGTCTCGAACTCAGCAAGGCTGCGGTTGGGGGAGAAGTACGTTCCGACGACATGTTAGCGAACCCTAGCGCCACTTCGTCTTTACTAGATAAAAAAATATATAATAAAATTTTATACTGTATTTTATTGATATTTTACATAGAGAAAAACTATTTCAAAATGCTTTTATAATTACTAGAGATAGCATTCAGAAGCGGCTTAGCGCGCGCTTTCACACTAACAATAAGTGGAGTCATTTGGCCTTGTCTCAGAAAAACATGCCAACGGCAACAGGTCTTAAATAATATATAAAAATGGTATAATTATATACTTTAAACGAGAACATATTTCGATATTACTTGATTACTTTAAGTCAGCCACAGCTACAGCTATTTATTATAGAATAAGGTAATAAATAAATTATGTTTTTATTATATGTTATACCTATTCTATACTAAATATAGCCACTAAAGTAGCCGAATCTGAACACATGCAATGCAATACATAGTTTTGAAAGTTAAATTGTACGTTCAAACTTTCATTTTGTCGAATAGTTATGGTATGGCTTGTATTATGAATCGAGACAAAAATTGATAAAAAATATCAACCGTTAAGTGTTATAAGAGATGAAACGTTATAAATGTGTAAAATAAGGTTTTGTCTTTTCAGCTGTCTACTTGGAAAGAAAACTTCTAACTGAAAACATTTTAAACAATCACCGGTTATCTCAAGAACTAATCTCAAGATAGGACAATAGAAAAATAAGTTTCTTCCAAGAATAATATAAGGCTGCGTTTAATTTTCTTATTTATCTTTCCGTACTTGTTTGTCTTTTTAAATTATATTGTATTGTGTAAGATACTTCTGTGGTTTATGAAAATCTTCGCGCTGACACGTTAATAAGTATATAAGACAATAGTAGCTTTTTAATTATTTAAAAAAGTTTTACACAAAGGAATACTTTATGCTAAAATAGAAAACTTGTCTTAACTTTAATATTTATGGCAATGTTGTAAGGTCGCATTTTATAGTTATCGTGTCAAAATTCAATTAGAGAACCGTAGTAGGTTACTTTATTCCAGGTACATTATCAGTATAAAATATTTAGAACGTCACAAATAGGTACGAAACAAAAATAGCTAGGTTAAGGTCAAACGTCAAACAAAATGGAGAATTTGTATTGGGTATTCAAATACAGGAATTTAATATCAAATCGCACGCGAAACGATTTTGTTTCAGCTCGATGGATCTTAATTGGACCTGAGGGTTGCGTTATACGTTTTACTGTCTTTGTTGAATTTAAATTAATATCTACTTCATAAAGTGAAAAATATTACGATAAATTCTTGGCAAATGCGAATCTTATTACCAAGATTTTATGCAAATATTTATATCTCTTATGGATAAATAATAAAAGAGTTTACGTAGATGTATAAACGTACTTTTCATTTGTATATAGTATTTTAAATAGATATAAATATATAAATAAATATAATTACCTTACTTAATTATGTATTAATATACTTTGAAAAATATTGAAATTACTAATTCCAATTAACAATAACATTTATAATTTTATAAAATAAAGTAATATAAGTTAGTTAACAAACTACAAAATACCACTCATTGCATACTCACTTTAAGCGCGTCTTCATGAGATATTCCCGAGAAAGGAGTCCCATTGACCTGTAGGATCGAGTCCCCGGGGCGAAGGCCCGCTCGCTCCGCCACCGAACCCTCTTCCACCCGAGATATGTACACACCCACACCTGTGGTACAAGATCTGCTATTGAAAAGAGTACAGGAACTTTAACAAAAATATCAACTTTCAAAACAGAAAGCTTTCTATTTTTTATTATTATTTCGTTATTATAATTAAGTAGCTTTTATAATGACGTAATTATATTTAATAAAAACATTATTTGATATAATAAACAAATGCAATGTTGTTTACATAATAACATATTAATAGCTTTCGTAAAAAAATAGTGTTGAAATGGTCTGCTAAATCATATGTAATTTTTTAAATGGAAAATTAAATTATATATGCAATACAATAATGTATTATGTATATATATTTTATTTAAAATGAATATTGTATTATTACCAAAAAAGCCTCCATCACATTATATAATTACTGTGATAACCTATGTACGTTTGTATATAAATTATCTTTAAAAATAATAAATAATATATTTTTATCAAAGATGCATAATGTTTTCTTACCTTATGCTTATATTATAACACTATCAAGTAAGTGAGTGTAAATTATGTAAGTAAAAAATATTTGAAGAGCCCTAAAAGACACGTTAAATAAAATAAAGCATAATATTCTTTGAACGAGTTTTATGACGAGATAAAAGACATTCAGTTCGCTCAAAAGAAATCAGTGAAGCCTTATTGAAACCTTTCGAGCATCGTAATTCCTACTTAGCTCGCAATAGAGGCGGATAGAGATTTGTGTCGCGAAGTCATAGATCACTGATTACAAAGCTCTGTTTGACCGTCCCAGTCCTATTTATATAGCTCCTATGTGAACGGAAATCGATAATAGAAGCTCTGTTGAATCGCACCCACGCAAATCTGCTATTGACATTTTACAACGTAACTTAAATCTACAGCTGTGTTATCGCGACTATCACTTCGATAACGTTCATAAAATTTAATGGAGTTTTAATTCATTAGAAAAGTACTAATATTTATATTAACGCAATTATTCATTGATGGGTGTGCAGAAAATCTATATATATAAAAAGACTTGTCCTAACTGACTCATCAACCACTAGGGTTACAGACTTGAAATGTTGACCGTTGATGCATTTTATAATGAAAACGCGTACTAAGAAAGGATTTTTGGAAATTCCAACCCTAACAGGGTGAAATAATGGATGAACCGTTGTATGGAAATCCGTCATTTTCAAAGTTAGATGCATGATATTTCATATACAACCTTCTGGTTAGAAATAAATAAGGAAGCAAATCGGAATTTTTCAAAATTCACCACCTCAGAGGGTGGTGTTTGTATGGGGAGTTCGTCATTTTTGATGTAACAAGCATGAAATTTAAAATACAGCTTTTAGTTAGAATTAAATAAATATGTAATTCATGGTTTTAAAAAATTTACCCACCAAGAGGGTGAAATAGGGGTTAAAATTGTGCATGGCGGGTCCGTCATTTTTGATGTAAGAAGCATGATTTTTTATATATAAGCCTTTGGTTAAAAATAGATAAATACGTATTTCAGAGTTTTATGAAATCTATCCCCCAAGAGGGTGAATTAGGAGTTGAAAGTTTGTATCGCGGGTCTGTCAATTTTTCATGTAAGAAGCATGAAATTTAATTTTAAAGCTTCTGAGCAAAAATAAATGCATACGTAATTTTCATTTTTTGAAAATTCCATTTCAAACGATGGAAATGGATTGGAAACATTAGTATAAAAATGGCCTGATCTACTTGAAAATTTTCACAGCTAAAATAGATCATTTAACATATTCTATTATTTTTGATTATGTCGCGGGCAAAGCCGCAGGTGAACCGCTAGTGCCTAATAAAGATATAAACTGTACTCAGACACCGTAGCCCAAGCAAAACTCAAATTAAAAAAAAAACTGAAAACGGCCTCTAATTGCGTGCATTGTCAAAAACTATTTTATCTCGTCACCATAGCATTAGACTCCGGGCTCAATCTTTTGAATGGATTAGTACTCGTACAATCGAACTCAATACACCACCCTATTTTCGTGGAAACAGAATAATAACGCTATATTATTATTATTATTAGCATTATTATTCTATGCGTGGAAAGATATTTAGAATGTTCTATATAATTTAAAGTGTTCTTCGGGAATCCATAACATTTATCTTCCTCATTCCTATACATGACTTACCTTATTGTGTTAGTTACAAAATCCTCTATAATAAGAAGAAATTTGGTATTTATTTTTGTTGTCTTGTAATCTTTTCTACCGTTCGTTTATCTTTATTCTTATACAACGCGATAGTATTTCGTGTTATATTTCTATGAAGGACGTTATCCATTAAGAACGAAAAAAGCAAGGGTGTTTATTTGTACGATAAGACAAATCAATTGTTTGAACTTACCTGCTTCTTTTCCACCCTTGACACAGATGCCGAAGCCATGCGAGTCTGCAGGGTCGCGGCTCATGGTAACGGTCCGCGTGGAGGGTTCCGCCGGCGGCGGCGGCGCACCTCCTGAAGAATACGGCCGCTCCCTATCCCGCTCGGCCCGGTATATAGCCTATGAATTACAGCTTTTATCGGCTTTGGATGACTGACTAATTTAAATACAACCATAACAAAATTAGGTAAAAATAACTGTTATATTAAAATATTACCTATTAATTAAGTTGAGCTACATTATATAAATTAAAGAAGGAAAAATGATGATGAGTCATTGTCAAAAATACGGGTACATCATGTCGTTAAAATGCAACTTGCAGTCTATTTTAAAATTGAGCCAAGATTTTTCAAGTATGTGCGCCGTTGTACAATTGCAACCAGAACGTGTTCCCATTTGTTTGTAAAGCCCCAGTTGCAACAGTTCTAAATCTCTTTTCCAACGGAAATCGCAAACAATATAGCGAAGTGAAAATTGCGATCTTGCACCGACGACAAAACGAAAATAGAACAACATGAACGAAATGTTTTTATTTTTCTAATTATATTCGTAGCAGTTACCTAATTCAACGTGATAGCTTATTTTTAGAAATACATTTTTAACCGACTTCAAAAAAAGGAGGAGGTTTTTTTTTTGTCTTAATCTTTGCCTCACTGTTGCTGTTATATTGCAACATCTTTATATTCTATTATTTTATCTACATCATCAACCACACAACACATTCGTACCTACATATTGATGAGTAGAAAATAGTAAGTTAATTATCAAATTATAGAAGAATACGCAATTATTTTTTTACTTTTTAGTGCATATTAATTTGTTTTTCCCATTAAGTCGGTTTTTGTTTTGTTAAAATTTTTATAATTTTAATATCATAAAATATTTGCTTACTTCAAAATTACAATAATTGTAATATAATTATAATGTAATTATTCTTTAAAATAAGTACACCATTGAAATTTATACTCACACAACTAAGTTAATCAATATAATATGAGATATTCTCACCGAATCATTTCTTTATTACAACGTTCTTTCTCGTAGTAAGAGTAGTAGTTGATACGAGAGTTTAAGCGAATCGAACAAATTTATATATAGTTGACAATAAAATACGTAGAGTTTATAAAATTATCATAATATCATATACCTATTTCTCCCATTTGATCAACAAGTGAGTCAGAGTTATCGTCATCAATCACTAAGGAGGTTAGTTGAGCAGACAGCCCATACGAACTTCTCGAAATCGTATTTTGTGCTACAAGGTAGCTAACACTTGGATATAACATGATCCCTTCCAATATTTTACATAACATTTTTTATTATAATTATTCAGCGTTTTCTATCAAAGTAAATCTATAATTTTATAATCAAGGATAACATAGCAAACCGATTAAGTTTATCTATACTTAAAATCGTTATTATAATTTAATGAATGCATTAGAAACTGCTTCAAAACTTACTAAACTATTATTGAAACTTCAATTACTTTTAGCCAAACTATTGAGCTAAAACAGATACAAATACTTTTGGAGCTAGTGTCTTTATATTTTCTAGGGGCTTTGTGCAAGCCCGTCTGGATAGATAACACCCTGAAGATGTTATGTTAAGGACATAACATCTTCGTTTCCAAGGTTGGTGGCGCATTGGCGATGTAAGGAATGGCTTATATTTCTTACATCGCCAATGTCCATGGGCACTGGTGGCTTATTTGCCCGACCGCCTATCTATAACATCAAATACGATCTACATTTTTTTTTTACTTATACTACGTAAATAAAATAGATGATGACAAAAAATAAAACAAATATGGCTATTTTAAATGTCAATGCGATAAAAAGTATCGTTCTACTCTAGTTCAAATAAACATTACTTAAAATGAATAAAACTAAGTATTGATTTTTGCCCTCTAGAACCAATTTGAGATCCTTTACCGTGTATGAGAAAAAAGAGCTATAGCTTTCTTTCCAGGTTGAATTAATGAATTATTGATATTTCACCTATTCGACTTTACGCTTGTATAATATGTTTATGATTTTAATAAGCACATAGTGTTCACTTGTAAAACGTAAAGGCGATAAATATTTATTACCTCATAATTTTTGTTAGTATCCAATTTGATAACGAAACACGGCCAACGACTACACTAAGCCGCTCAATACTTAGGCACATCACGCACTGTTTTATTTCCGTCAAATTTTATTTTTTGTTACACTTCCATTTACGAAATAATCTATCATCAATATTGTTTTTTTTTTCAATTGCTCTGTTTACGTCCTTCGGGACAGTAAATATTTCGAAAATCAATAACCTTAATGACAGAATACCAGGTATTTACAAATTACGTCACTACTAGTGTACCTAATACATAAAATTGAAATGTTATTGGATTTGAATAAGAAGCGTTTATTCCACAATAGTTCACTGTCAACTGACAATATAATTTTTTTTGGTTTAGTCATGGTACGAGCACGAAAGGGCCACGCCCCCATACTACGTCAAACACGATCATTTTTATTTATTGTCTAAACAACGAAGCTACAAAAAACCTTCGTAAACTATTTCGTTAAGACTATTTAATAACCTAATAATTGTTATTTTTTCTTGTGATCAACTCCACATCTTCTTCTTAAATGTTGGCCACCGCGGTCATGAATAACTTAGTGGTATCGACTGCAAGCCGCTCGCCTCGAATTATTTATACATGACAGCTCTCACTGACTCACTACCATTTACAATTCAACTATTTTTAGAAATCCATTACTTATATAATCAATTAAATTTTGTTCTACAATTGTACAACTATTAACAAATATTTTTAGTAAATAAATGATTGTACCTGGATATGCAATGAAAAATATAGCAAAGTTTTCGTAACAAAATTAAAAAATATATCCTATTATCTTCTTATAAGTAATGTATTTTTGTTTTTGTACTTTCTATATTCTGAAGCGTTAGCTTTATAAATATTATATTTAATCCTATAAAATGATAATGCTGAAGTGCTTGAAAGAACCTACTCGAAATTAGTTTATGATTATGTTATTAAAATGCATATCATTTGATGTCTGCCTGAGTTAATGTACCTGGCGGACTTAATGTGGAGTTTTATATTACTTACATGATGTGTTGTGCTGCTTGGACTACTAGCCGGCGAATGTCGCCTAGCTGGCAAAGGCGCTGGTAGAGGTGCTGGCAAGGGTGCCGGCGGGTGCGACGGAGGCAAGGCCTTGCCAAGCGCCGCGGCCCCCCCTTGACCGAACAACCGGAGTACTTGCTCCGGTGATATCGGTCTCTTCTTGCCATTTGCACTTAGATGATTCGTACTATTACGTAGACTAGTTGCTCCTAATTATAAACATAATGAAGCGTATTTTATAGACTACGGACTAGATTTCTTTTTTATAATGTATGTAAAAATGTGTTCTATTTGTAATTTCAACCATATCGGTATTATTATTATTATTACGTCGTTCGAATGTTCAACAACTTTCTACTTTCTTTCTTAATGTAATATAATCTATAAAAAAAATTTAAACCCTTAGAATTGCATAATACTATACGATAATATATTACCTGCACTGTTAGCAATATTCGAAGACCCCAGATAGGGTGCTCTTGAGAGCTTCCCCGGGTAATGGTGCTGTGAGTATGGCGCGTGGTGGCCGTGCGAGGAGGCCGGCCGTTCCACTATAGTGTATGAGGTGCCTGGCGGAGAATAGTACACACCACCACGCGTCCGCGCCCGCGCGTCTTCCGCCTCATAGCTGGTGTGACGGTTATCCTACAACAATTGCTAATATCAAACAAACTTATAATAACTTTATCGGTGATAGAGCTTTGTGCAAGCTCGTCTGGGTAGGTATCTCATCAGATATTCTACCGAAAAACAGCAGTACTTGGTGTAGTTGTGTTCCAGTTTGAAGGGTGAGTGAGCCAGTGTAACTCCAGGCACAAGGGACATAACATCTTAGTTCCCAAGGTTAGTGGTGCATTGGCGATGAAAGCGATGGTTAACATCTCCTACAATTCCAATGTCTAATTGGTGACCAGTTACGATTAGGTGGCCCATATGCTCGACCACCTACCTATGTTATATATATAAAACCTCTCTCAACAATATGGCAGTTTATATGCAATTAAATGCAAGCTAAATAAAAATTCAAATTTACCTTTATCGCATTCTTTTCAATGAGTTTACAATTGCTTGTAATACATTAAAAGGATTTGTTAATACTTGAATGTACCTAAATAAAGATATTAAGACATAGAAGATTTTTTTACTTGAATGAACGGTATAAAATGATATGGCAATAGCATTAGTGAAAAAGATAATTAATGCTCAATGTAGCGAAGCATAATCCATGTTTGGTGAATGAACAAATTTAATTGAACGGGCGAATACCAGATGACCGATTGATCAACGAAAGAAAAGATTAATTATTATTGATCTTTGAAACATATTTTTATTTATGTGTTCGACGACATATATAAAAAGTAATGTATTGATTTGCATTTGGAAGTAGCATCGCGATTGCGTAACCAAAACACTCCAAGTGTTTTACTTTAACATAAGCTATATTCCGCATTACAAGTATGGCGTAACGCCAAGCGTAGCAGGTTGCACGATAGCAACAGTTCACTGACTTCCGCCGCGTTGTAGCCCTGGCCATAACCCAACGTCATGCACAGACTAAACCGCCTTATCTGCTATGCAATCGTGGATTTCAACTTATGTTGCAGTTGTGTGAGTTACCTGCTGTGAGCGCGAATGTCTCGCGAGGTGGTGCGCGGGCGGGTGCTGGGGGGTGGTGGAGCGCCAGCCGTAGCCCTGTGCGTAGGGCGGCGGCCAGCGCGCGCCGAACTCCGCCAGCTCGGAGCCCTCGCCCTCCCCCGACCTCATGCCGGGGGTTACCGATCACTCTGTGGTACCAGAAATAATAATAACAATTATTTAACACAATATAAACACGAACTTTTAAGAAAACTGATGACAATTAAAAACATGTATTTGGAGTTGAAACAAAAGGTAGAAGAAAAGGTATTTTGTTTTATGCTGTAATTATTAAGTGAATACAAGAAAAAGCAATTTGCTGTGGCGCACGTAGCACCTGGGCGCGTTCCAATTTATAAGTTCGTAGACTTGCGACAGTACAGATTTGTTATTTGTTGGAATACAAAAAACAACATTGCCAAGTAATTTATGCTGGATGCATTGATTTGACCATCTCTGTAGAACATAATAATAATACCTCAAAACGTAGAAACTGATGAGATATACTGATGATTGTTTATCAACTTATTAGTGGCGTTATAAAATAGTTACAGTATCCACAATTCACAATTCTTCCTGTCAGCTATTTTTTTATTATTAAATTATTATTAAAAGGTCTTATTTAATATATGTTTATAGTATAATTTAACGTAATGTTTATTTGTTCCATCCAAAATTATTCTATTTGATCGAAAATTATTTTTAAGTTCTGGGTCGGACATGAAAGTAATATTAATTTGTATATAAAAAACAACAAACGACGGACGTAGTCGAAGAGAAAATTGGCAGTCCAGGCGGTTTTAAAGTGAACGCTGCTAAGACTATAACAGGAACACGGAAACTTTATATGACATATTTATAAGTCTTCAAAATAATAATAGTTTAAAAAAACTAAAAAAACACGCTAAGATTATCCAGCGAAACGTCGAAAAAAAAAAAAACTGTTATCAAATTATTGCATTGTCATCGGTCCTTGATACGTATGCAAAGTTTCAAATTAATCAGACTTCTGGAAATTAAGTTCAAAGATTCCGTTACATACAACCCAAGCTAATAAAAGCGTGTTAATATCGACGTATAGAGTATGTTTTATAGATAAGCCTCTGTATCGACTTTATAACAAACCGAATTTATTAAAATATTTTTTTATTTATTAAGAAAATATTAAACTAATTTTAAAGTTAAGCATAGATAAATCTTCATAGTCATTTATAAATGATTTCTATTTTAAACGGCTGCATTAATTAAATTGCGTTTTATATTATTTCAATCATAATACTTTAATCTCAGAAAAACAATTTGTCTTGTTAAGTTTTATCTTATTTCCTAAAAAATCATAGAGCGACTTATTTAAAAACTTTCAAATTGGGTTCTCGGACATTAATTTGTACGAAAGCTCAACCCGTTAGAGTCTCAAGATTTACGAAGTTTATCGTGAACGAGTTCGTGCTGCCTGCAGTGGCTATCACACGTTTGCTTCCGCTCGTTTGCTAATGAGTTCAAGTTCCAAGGTACTTCAAGTTTACAGACTTTCCTTGACATGCTAACAAAGAACAATGCGTCTATATATATCTTTCGACGCTATTATTAAATAAGACTTAATCAATAATAAATTTCATATTAAGTAACGGAGGCAATAGATGTCAAAGTGATGTCAAAAATGGTTGTATAGATAACAAATTAGCTTTATAGCTATGCCAACCCGGCCTTTATGAGAAATTAAATGAAATCGCTTAGATTGCTTTTCATAAAAGCTAACGTCATCGTTCTAAGTAATTAGGGTATGATGGCAAAATGTATATCCGTATAATGTTCGTTTCATATTTCACAAGTTTGCGGTCAGGCGAGACCGGCCCATTTCCGTTCATTTGCGCCATTAAAGAATCTACTGGACAAATTTGCTCACTTATAGTAGATGCTTCAGGTAAACACATTGTAATTCCACTTGTCATACAAGTAAATTGATAGATAATGATTTTCTAAGACTAAAATTTTTGTTTTATATAAAATTTAAACAAATCTGCAAAGATGTGAAATGGTTCGTCGTAAATTAAATAAAGTCATAGTTATACCTCTTCAAAGTATACACAACAATATTTAATTATAATTGATATATAATAATAAGAGTGGATATTTTAAATGTTATTGTAATATTTTTAGTAATTTGTTCGTATCAATTTTAATTCAAACTTCAACTTCAAACTATGTGAATTTTACATATTCCTCTTTACAATTACCAAACTGAACACCATAGTGAATGAAACTACTAAAAAGGTAGATAACATAATTTATTGTGAAGCATAATGTGCATGACATCGCTCCGCGCGAACCAATAGTAACAATCGCCTAATAAGTTTGGTGGAATTGTGCATCGAATAGTCCAAGATTGTATATTTTATTCGTTATGAGTAAAATTTAGCTTTCGTCCTTTTTTATTTTTTTCATATTAATGAAATTATTTCACACATATTTTTTTTGTCTAATTTTAAAATAGAAAATTATATCGTATCCTCTTCTTCCTATCCTAATTTCAAACTTCAATAGGAAGACTTTTCTTGTGTTGAGTTTTATATATTCTTTATATGCACATCCGGCATTTACATTGACATAACAATGCCAACGAATTCAATATTTTAGTTTTGACGATCTTACGAAGAGTTCTTAACAAGATAAGTGCTGTCAAGGCAATGCCGGATTTTAAAGATTTAAGTGTATCTCTAAATTATTCGGTATAATTTGTTAATAAAGTAATATAATGCATCCCCAGAATATCCGACCTAGGTGGTTGCTGTAATGACAATAACAGGCTGACATAGATCAATTTAACAAACAAAATTGCAAACACTAAAAAGGGTTTGGTATACTGACTACCTACTAGTAATAGTAATGAATTTTAAGCGGATATTTAAAATTTTAGTTGTTATATTATTTAAAACAAGGATAAACCTTTTGATAAAATCTTTACAGTAATGCCTCTTGAGTCATATCTTATATTTTAAAAGTTAAGATCGAAATGATTAAAAAAGATAACAAGTACTCTCACGAAAATCTAATCATAATCATCGCGATAATCCACTTATCGCTATTTTATGAAAAAAATCATAAACAAGTCATTGTTACACTACTTGTTTGCTATGTACCTACTTTTTGTTTGTTTTATTTTTTATCTTTAATTATTGTATAGTTTTAAGTATATTAGTGTTGACAACGAACACCGATGTACGGATAAATCCAATAGGGTTTTTGTTACATCGTTCTTAATATAGTTATAGAATAAATAAATGTATATTTAATTAAATAAAATAAAAAAAAAAATAATACTCTAAAGTCTAAACTAATTTTTTAAAAAATAAAACATAATTGCAATATGAATAGCAATGCTGAATTCTTTTAAAAGCTTTCATCGATTATAACTACTTTAAACGAAGTCGTTTATAAAAATTAAACCATAAATGCAGACTAAACCTTTCACATTCATCCATTTTAAGGGCGTTTTTATAAAGAACAATTTGACAGTGTCTGGATGAAATATATCATCGATATTAAAATAACGTGTACAATACACGTTATGTTGTGTAAAGTTTTGCGCAAACTAATTAATTCATGGATATGACTGACACTCGACATGCAGAGAGCAAGTTTCTATCCTTAGTCTACATATGTATAATGTATTACTAATTTTGGACTAGAAAATGAAAAAGTTTATATTTCTTTTTATATAATTATATTTATTAGGATGATAAATGAAATATATCAATTTTAAGTATGAGTGGTACTTTTGTTTGTCCAACGAAATCATTTAATTACCGAACTGAATAATCAAGTACGCGAATAAAATATATTCATAAAACAAACTCGTTTGTTATGTCATTGAATAATTTCAGAACTGAAATAATATACAGAACAAGTTATTGAACACGTCATTGATCAGACATCGTTGTCACTTGTCATTGATGAATATCTGCGCTCTCGCCAAAACAGCCGCACTGCGGTCAGTGGAGCTTTATAAATTACTAATATACGGAATTAAGCAATTAACTAACAACATACAATTGCCCTTACACTATGGATGAGCTTAGACAATAAAATAACACACCAGCGATATTAATTTATTTTTATACTCAAAACTAAAAACCGCGGAAGAAAATATAAATTCTTAATTTTCTTCCGCGAGAATTTATATTAAGAAAAGAATCAGTCCATTTAAGTTTTAAAAACAAAAAAAAAAATAATTAATTGGTGTTTTAGAAAACGTATAGTTCTTATCTCCCGAAAGTTTATATATCTGATATGTATATATAAGAACATTTGCCAAATACATAATATATTTACTGACAATAATATATCATGTTGATAAGTTAGGAATAGACGTGTGTCTGGCATGGAGCCAGTCTGACTCCGGTTGACGGCCAACTCACATCCTCGTTTAACAATGACGTCAAGAATGTGTAATGTTAGATAACTTTAATTAACCAAAGTTATTTTTGTTACCGAAACAAGGAATTACGAGTATTAAATTAATATACTATGAAGTGGAAGTATTTTTAAAGTAATATACAGAAAAGTTGATCTTTTCCACGAACAACGATTTAACAGAGTAGGATTTCTATTCTATCAATCAAACTCAAACTCTATCCGAGTCTCAATGTAAACCAGATAGTTAATAATGATTTTATACGAAGTGATTGTGATGAATATTAGAAATGTGTATTAAAAATATTCTAATATAAATAAATTTTATATAAATCATAATAACTTTGAATTCATTAAAACATTGCACACATATTTATGTATTGCATATATATTGTTGGCAGCTTTCTCAAGAAACAATAGTGTTTGAATTCATTTATCATCTACTTGGTCTTTCGCTTTTGTTGCACTTGCTTTTAACATATTTGTGTTAATTAATCTTGAACACAAACAAAATGTAACGAATATAAAGAAATATATTCCTGGTAAAGTTGTAAATGCGGAAAATTATGTTTCTTGTCTTGCCCTTTTTCACAAAACGATCAAACAATGGATTGTTTTTTATATGCATAGTTCATGTAGGATATCTATTCAAAGAAACTCAGCGGGATTTTTTTACTTCATTTTATTCATTTCATCAAATTTCTGAAATAGCATAAATATATTTTAAATGTATATATTATATATGTAAGGTAATGCCTGTGGGCATTATAACTAACTTTATAATAAGTAATTATAACTAACTCTGTATTTGCTACGAACAAATGTTGAAATTGCCCCTAAGTTGCTTTATGTAACATCGAAATGCATAGGTCTAGTGGGATTCGAAGTTAGCCCTAATTTGTTACAACTTTCTATCGAATTTTCTGTTTGTATGTATGTATTAATTCTACAGGTGCAAACCAAGTTGGACTGAAGTTGGCTTTCCGAGTATTTCGCGCATGTAGGTCATAGTGGGGCGTCGATAGAGAATAGTGATGTACTACTACATATTCGAATGATTAGTTATTCAATACTGTCTAAATAAGTAATAAAAATTATTAATTAAAAAATATTTTAATAAGTACATAAATATTATTTAATAAAAGTTTATTCATATGTTTAATACACTTTTAATAATAATTTATTGCAAACTAAAATATTTTTTTTATTAAATATTTATAATTAAATATTTATAATTAAATAATATTTATTATACGATAATAATTTAAGCTAATATATAGATCATAACAGACTTCGTAAATAGTCAACAGGCAGAATAGCTGAAGAAACATTTAAAATTAGATATCATTTTGTGTCTAAATTTTTATCAATTGATCTTTAAGTTAAATGTTAAATAAAATCATAGAGGTCTGCAGTTGTGCGCGCATCACGTAAAAACTACTGGATAGATTTCAATGAAATTTTCTAAATTTTATTTCTTAGACACTTGGCCCTTATCAAAAAAAAATTGCGATATCTTCTTCTAATAAATATTTAATTAAGTTTCAAGAAACAACGATTTGTACTGCATGTTCGGTGTGCGATGTATGTTTAAACAAAGTATATTTTTGCTTGCGATCTTTTTGATGTTTTTTCCTTCGTACATAAGAAAACTTTGTTAATATATCAAGCAACGCGGACAAAGTAGTGGGTATCAGCTAGTTTTTTATAATTACATACAAACGGTGGTCTAACAAAGTCAGGCACTGAAGTTTCTAAGTCAATCATCAAAAACGTAAACAAGAATAAGGTACAAAAATACATGAATTTTATAAAATATTTGTTGTAACATACTACACTCATACCTACAACAAATCTATCAATTGTCTTTCTATTTTTCATATACACTGTATACACTGTATATGAAAAATAAGTCAAAAAATATAATGAAAACAAACTAAGACTAACATCTAGCTTTTTAATATTTATAAATTGGGACAAAATACAAAAAAAATCGTACTGATCCAAGTGATTTATATGCATATGTATATAAAATATGTACATACAATGTTTAAATTGTCATAAAATAGTCAGTAGTTTTAGAATTGTTAGATGTAAAATAAATATTAAAGAAGTTGAGCTATTGCATCACATTCATTATTTACACATACATGAGTGTACATAATTAAATAATTACATAATAATGGTGAACAGCGTCGCTTTCAGGCTCGGATGACGGCGCACTTTGTAAATGCCAATTCATGTACATCTACTAACAGGTCGGGTAATGACAAGGTGAAAATGTAATTATTAGAATTTAATCACATCTGCGTGTGGGCGCTTGTTGAGTTCCGGTTTAAGGGGGAGTGAGCCAGTGTATCTAAGAAGATAACTTCTTAGTTCCCAAAGTTGGTGGCGCATTGAAGATGTGCGGAATGGTTAATATTTCTTAAATCGCCACTTATTTCTAGATAGCCTATTCGTACGTCCGCCTATATATACAGAACTAAGAATGTATTCTTATACGTAGTTGCCTTTAATTTTTTTATATTTTATAGCATAGGTAACGGTACGAGCATTTAGGCAACCTGATGGTAAGTGGTCACCAACGCCCATATTGTAAGACATGTTATTCAATGCTTACATATAAAAATATATACCAATTAACATATTAAATATATATGTTTAAAATATAAATTATAGAAGGAACCGACGTTGCGTACTCTTATACATTATCAGCAATACATGAAAACAAAATATTAAAAAATATTATAAGTTATATATAGAAATATATAAGTTACCAATGTGATCATAACGTGAAAACTTATGACGTCACAGGAGTTCCAAGGTGTAGGAGTTCAAGGCCGGAAAACTAGGCCAGTAGGGCACGGGCAGAGATGGGCTACGTTGTTACTACGTAGCGACGCTACAGCTACGATTATTATGTCCTAAGCATTTTTGTAACGAAGCGTCTAATGACATAAGACTGTGTCAGCCACTTTAAACATTTTTATCTATATGTATTTTACATTTAATTCAGTTTCTAATTAGATAATAAATCATCAAGTAAATTTATTACCTCATCTTTACAAACATACTTACTAAAGTGACGTTTTGTACCAAAATCATCAAACATTTCTACAATATTTACAAAATAAATAACAATAAATGCAAACAATCCACATCAATGAAAGTTAAATTAAATAAGAATATTTCGAGCAAAAAAAGATATTAGTTTACTTTTTAAAAACGTCTGAAATATAGGCGATTGATATAATTAATCAACGTAATTAATTCAGGTTGGCTACATTTTACGAAGATTCGACACAGCTTGTTTGTAAAATAATCAGTGAAGTATGAGTAATGAAGGTGGGAGCAATTACACGGTTCGCTGCTCATCATCCGAATCTCTTCCAAGCGACCGGCCT
This sequence comes from Nymphalis c-album, assembly GCA_963151315.1. NCBI lineage: Eukaryota > Metazoa > Arthropoda > Insecta > Lepidoptera > Nymphalidae > Nymphalis > Nymphalis c-album. The sequence goes on along the minus strand of OY720590.1, from coordinate 3,899,805 downwards.
CGTTCCTCGGCAAACAACATCAAAGTACTGTCATGACCTTTATGATATAATTACATTATTATTAAAACACATACGAATTTACCGAAGTAAATTAAAATATAAAGTGCATATATATTTTTTGTTTTTCTTTTTGTTTATTGAGCAAGTGGTTACAACCATAAACATTGATACTGTGACCGTCACCGATGGTGCCTTAGAACCTTTTCCTTTGTGTCTGTAATAAAATAACACATTCCCACTCATCGTCATCAACTGATGAAAATGTTACACACATTTTGGATGGAAACTAAAATAATTTGTAAAAAATAATTCACTTAATTTAATTGTGTGTTATTTAATGATAATTACGTAAATTTTTGATAATAAAAAGTGGTTGTCTGTGAAGTCGGTTTACGGACGATAGTTTAACGTGACTACGTCATAACAAAACATTGATGAAATGACTGCAATGGAGTGAAAGAGAGATAGATGCGGCGCAAGCGTACAATCAGCGTAACGGGACAATGAGCGTAACGGGACAATTTTTCGTGCATGCAGCCAGCGTTCATCGATTTATTAGACGTTGTCACGTCAAAAAAAAAGAAAAAACGTTAGAATTGTCTTTATACAGAAAAAATAACTTGCAGGTTTTAAATTTTAACGAGCTGGGTAAATGCTCATCCCGTTAGTTAAAGCAAACCCAATCGACGTAATCTAATAACTCGACTTCCACTCCAAATAAGAGCTCAACGAATAAAAAGGTATAACTATTTAAGATATATATACACCGTTTATTCATAATTCGAATTATTATTAACAATTATTTTAATGTTTATAAAACAAACGCAAGATTAACATAAATTATTGTAATTATCTAACTGTTCAATTATAAAGTGTATTATTTTTTATGTGAACCTGTGGTTTTCTTTTATTTATTATATATGTACTAAAATTTAACAAAGATGTTAATTTATAATTAGATCCCTGAATAGAAAATATATCCACTGCATAAGTTATATATTATAATGTTTCAATACATTTACAATAATAGTACCGTTTTAAGCAAATAGCTTCGACTACATGACCATTCTTCCATATAGAAAAATGAATAAACCATCGAGATCCACTTAAACTACTTAGGACCGCACTGAAATAATTATTCAGATAGCAGCTAACTGAGCAGAGATGGATCGATTTTGAGACTATTATTTTATACTAGCTATGCCCCGCGGTTTCACCCGCGTATAATTAATAAAAATATAATGAAAAAAAATCAGCCTAGAACCTTCTTCGATAAAAGGACTATCCAACACAAAAATATTTTTTAAATTCGAACCAGTAGTTCCTGAGATTAGGAGGATCATACAAACAAACTACAGCTTTATATATTAGTATATAGATTATGTATCCTATTTATCTGATAAAATATTTCCTATAAATAGTTCCAGAGCTGAAAAAGGGGTTATATTCATTACTTCATTACCGACAAATTTCAATACTGTCGAGAAATTCCAAGCTGTTTGTATAGCCTTTTCCAATCGAAAAAGGAATACATATAAACAAAACTTAGATTTTCATATTCTATGAAATTTGCTAATTGTCTTGCTAGATTATGCACCACAAACATTTCTGAATCAATATATCTTTACTTATAATACAACAATATTCTATTAATTATCTATAAATTTCGATATTAGTAACGTAAGTTAGGGTTAGATTAAAATATTGCTATACCTACCTACCACATTCAAATTAATTCCTCGCATTGGCCTAGAGCTAGACGAAGATGGCAAGATGAACTGGACTCTTTGACTGGATTGAGTACAAAAGCCTAACTCAGTAGTGGGACATAAACATATAATAATAACAACGTACAGTAACAGCCAGTGAATGTCCCGCTGCTGGGCTAAGGCCTCCTCGCCATTTTTGAGGAGAAGGTTTTGGAGCTATTCCACCACGCTGCTCCTATGCGGGTTGGTGGAATACACATGTGGCAGAATTTCAGTGAAATTAGACACATGCAGGTTTCCTCTCGATGTTTTCTTTCACCGTCAAGCACGATATGAAATATAATCACAAATTAAGCACATGAAATTCAGTGGTGCTTGCCTGGATTTGAACCCACTATCATCGGTTCATATTCACGCGTTCATACCACTGGGCAATCTCGGCCTTTTAATAATAACGTAGATGTGTAATATTTAATGTATAGTAGATGTTACAAATTGTATAATAACAAAAGTATAATAAACAAATGTCCTTGCTTGAACACAATGGTTTTATTTGTTAAATCTACAGTGAACGTATTTTTTGAATATTGCGATGAATTTATAATTGATAAATTGAACGGTGTAGAGAATGTTATGTAAAAGCCATCAATAAATAAATGGGTCGAAGCCTGACGAGCACACGGTAAAGTTACGAGCACATAAAGGTCCCAATAGTGATGCTCAGTGCGGCCGTAACTAAGGCGGAAACATTTCCAGGTATACCAATTTTGTACATGTGATACAAAAGGAAGTAAACTGAATAAAGAGGTCGTATATCTTTCCTCCACGTGGAAATTTATTAACTTTTTCGAACATGCATATAAACCATTATAAAAACAACAACACAAAAAATAAATGGTTTTTATATCTTTTTTATAAGATTGTACCTACAAATAGTAAAATTATAATATTCGTAAGTCTCATCTGTATACATGTAAACGGAATACCTCTCCGAAGCTATAGATCCGATTGACTTATAAATTTAGGACAGGTACTCTTTTCGCGACGTAAACGCTTATTAAGAAAGGATTTTAGGGAAATCTAAAATATACATATATATATTTCATCCCTACGAATTCGGAACAGGCATCAAGTCATATCATATTAATATTTAAAAACATTACCTTACTCCGAAAATAATTTTAAAACAAAAATTATACAACCAGAAATGCGTTGACAATAAAACGCGTATGAGGTAAATAATAAGTATTTAATGCTGAAAGAAAAAATAACAATTTGCAATAAGTACTATTACTACACACCTACATTATTGTAATATTCTTTCACTGGTCAAAGGAAAACTCTCTGATTACTTCTGCTAAATAGCATTAATGAAATAAATGACCGTATTGCATATTGCAATTTGCTTTGAGTAGAGTACTAACGGTTGAAAGAAAAAACTTAAATATGCATATCGCGAACTAACTTTAGCTTTGCGTGATACAAACGCTTTTAACACGATGTTTTTTGCAAAAGTTTTATAAGCCTGGATAATGTCACCGACTTTGAAACGCTTTTTATAAATAATTTGTAAGTCACTGATAGTTTAGAATAATAATGTAATCATTAATAAAGTATCTTCTTTGATAAAACATAAGCCAATTAGTGATATTGAACTATATTAATACAATTATTTTATGCATTTTCTTCCAATAAAAATAAATTCAGTAATAATTCCACAATAAACATCAAGTTTTTTTTTTTTAATTTAAATTTGATTGGATTGATATTAAATAAAAAATATGATTTAAATTTTATTTAATTACTAAGTACTCAATAATATTACATATTTTATAAGTACATATTTTAATTAATTACAAATCATAATAAATTAAATAATATTTTTTTATAATAGCAGTAAGTAATTGTGCTGAATTGTGACTACCTTTGTCAATTGCTACTGGCACAGAAAAAAGTATAGACTAAAAACGACACATGAAAACTGTAATTTTTTCCTTCAACTATTATTTATTCTTGTTATAAATTCTATTTCTGTGACCGTTATGTATTGCGTTAACTTTTTTTAAAAATTAACAATTTCTTTACAAATACCGTAGACATTCTTGACCTTCAAGTCTGACGGTGTACAACCTTTCAGAAGTACATGAAACCGTACAATTCAATAATACTTAATACATTAAGTGGATACATTTCATTTTATGGATATACTAGATGCACTAAATCTACTTAGTCTAAATAATATTTCATTGTTATGTATTAAGACAAATATTAAATCTGTTAGTGATCGAAATTTTCCTGATATATAAAATCGAAAACATTTATTATTATTTAGATTTAATTTAATCTCTGGTAAAGAATAGTAAAAAACAATATTAAAAAAAAACTATTTGGTAACAAAAAACATATTATGTGTACAAAAAATATATGTTGAAATTATATGTTTAAATAATATATAGTATTAAAATAAAGATTATACAAGTTTTGTCGTAAAAGATTTCACTTTGTGTTTTATCACTTTGTTTACGACGTCTCTGCCCCGTTCAGAAGCCTAATTTCTATTCGCAACGACTACCCTATTTCGGCATAGTCGTAAAATGTACATAAATAGTCCCAAAAAATTTAGACCTACTATAAGAATAGCATTATTCATGTATATAATAATATAAACACTTTATTTGCTATTTTAATAAACATTAAAATAATTAAGAAATAGACTTAGTGACATTCGCAACGAAATTCCCTCATCATATTCTTTTTGTTACAATATTACTACTAGCAACACTATTTTTGTGTATTCAATCGTTAAAATTATTTTTAAATGAAATATAGGCAATGAACGAGCTTTCGTCAAACACTATAAAGTCTATAACCAAAAAAGACAACAACGAATTTACATGTTGTCCCTCCATCCTCCGGCTATTTAGACTTCGCACAGCTTCAACTACCCCAATATCGCGCCAAGTGATCACCTAACATAGTTCTTTAGGCCTCATGTGATAGCTTTCTAAAGCGTATTAGGATACAGAAATTATTACTAATTGTGAGTCTTAATAATAACTAAATCAAAACTAAAACAAATACTACATAGGATCCTACTACAGCCTTAATTGAGAGAAAAAATGAGAAATCCATATCAAACGGCTTCGCATTTTTTCGTGAATCCAAAAAATAAAAGAAAAACTTATTATTTAAAATACTATAAAGTATGGGGTGTTTCGTTAAACAATGCTGTGCCATCTACTTTCGAATATCAAATTAATAATGATAGAAAGAGAGTTATCAACTTAACACCATCTAAATAATGTTCATAAGTAAGTCTCCTAATACGGGCATTATATGCTTAGAAGGGGGCTTCATATACTAATTGTAAAAATACATGGTTTGCAAAATAATGCTATTTTATCAGCGCTTTTTTGATAAAATTGTACCATTCATATGTTAGAGCTATTCTCTAGAAAGACGGGAATACCACTGAATTACTTGATTCCTATGGACATTGCGTGTTCCGACCCCTAACGTCACGCGATTTCTCCGCACGTTATACAATTTACTGTTATGGACTTCGTTAAAGTACTATTTATTATTCATTAAAAATCAGGAAAAACATAGCAACGTTATTTGATATATATTTTTTAATTATATGTTACTAATATTTTAAGACTTTCATATGTCATTTTAAATATAATATTTTGGTGGTACAAGGAAGAGTAGAAGGCCAACGTTCTCGCGGCCGACAAGATGGACAGACCAGATTTATTATCTACGAAGTGTTCCCTTATCGAATGTACACGCAGTGCCATCAATAGAGAGAAATGGAGAAGTCTCGCAAAAGCCGCAACCAACTCATCAGACTTTCCATGACCACGACCACTCCGTCAGGAGTGTACGACTAAGAAGAAGAATGTCATTTTAAAATATGTGGCTTCTAAGAACGTAACGAGTTTCTTTTTTATTTAACTGCATCTGTGCATGCAATATATAGTCGATTAAACTGAAATATTGCGCACACCCCATGAACTGATGAAAAATCCACCGAATTAAATAGATTAAAATATAATCATGCTTAAACAAAAAAAAACCGAGATAAGAAATATAAGTTTCTTATATTCGTCACGCAAGAACCGTTTAATATAATATACAAATGACCCAGATTAAAAAAATGCGTTAATTTTAACTACAAACATTTTAAACGTGCTATGCTGCAAACGCCGTGTAGTTATAATTTATACATAAAAACTGCAACACGTTTTATTCTTTTATAGATTAAAATATACTTACTGGTACCCTAGTTTCGTATTAAAGTATTTTATTTGTATTCAAGTCATTTGATACCTACTTATTTTTGCGTACTTTGACTTCTACTTGTCCTTTAACACTCTCTTCATTCATTATTTTATCAAAGTAATCCCAGCTATCGTTTTAAAACAATGCTAGTCGTTGTAATATAATATGCTTATAACACTGTGCTATATAGATGTCTATGTATTAATATAATAATTATATACCGAAAAGCTTATATACAATTATATTGTCAATGTTCAAAGGTTACAGTTTATATGTTTATTAAATATAGCAGATAACACATTGTTTGAACAATGTAAATTCATTAGAGGCAAATTGAAAGCAAAGTGAAGACACACACTAATAGTATAGAGTTATATTTATAGCCAAAATAGTAAAACATTCATAAATATTTACTTCTTGGCTCCACCTAAGCGCCCCGTAAACTTACATCACTTCAGCGCTGAATATATAACGTAAATAAAGACTGAATACTTCGTCAACTAAGTACATTGCTAAAAATATTATCATAAGATTAGTGTTCTATCGTTTCTTATATTTCAGTGGGTGTGCCATAATCAGATTGCGGCACTCGTAGAGCTTCGTCGTAGACATCGGCCGCTCCCACCAACTAGCCAATATTACTACATAACTTAACATATTACGTATGAATGAATATTCGAAAATCGTGTTTAGGTAACATTAATATAGTCATTATTAAATATATGTAAGTAGGAAACGTATTCCTAAAAGAATTACAAACATATTTTATTACTTAAATTATCAAAACATCGGCCTCGTAGAAATAACAGTCTTATGTAGTAGAATTCAATATAAATAAAAAATATGACATAAACTCACCTTATTATTTCATTTTGCGCGCTGTGCGATAACGAGGCATTGCTCCAGTGGGAGCGGACACAAAGACTTTGTTATTCACATATCGTTCCTGAATCAAGCTTCACGTGGTGGCACTGCACACGCTACCGGCACTAAATGCGAGAGGTCGGAGCAGGGCGGCGGATCGCGCGCGTGTTGTTATTATGAGGGAGAGCCTCCGGACAGTGGCGCGGCGAGGGTGCTCGGGCGGTGACGTGACGCGACTGCGCGGACCCGCTGTTGGCGCTCGATACGACGGCCATGAAATTTTCAGCCGAGCCGCTGTCAACCGGTGGCGGCACGCAGGTGCGCGTCACGCGCCCGGCTGCCTAAAACTTACCCACATGAACATTTAAAGCTTTCCATTCTTTTATTGTTTACAATTATTTAGATTCATTACCTACTCTACTATAAGTTTATTTTCATATTTAGGTTGACTTAATTGTTGTCATCGCACAAAAGCGTCATGAATAGATAATGTTAAAATTCCATCAATTGCCTATTGGGCAACGCAGAACATTCGACTCTGAATACATTAGATTAAACAAAGGCACTGGGCGGGCCAACTTGGATGAATTTTGTATGAACTTAATTGCATAATAACTTGGTATCTACTACAACTACCAATCTTTTATTCTTACACTATGTTTACTCTACGGTTCAAATCATCACAAAATCAGAGTACTGTCCTAGCTATTTTAAATTAAATTTCTATAAGTACCTATTCTAAGAAAACCAGTCGAATGGATAACCTTTTTTGTAATCGACTAAAACTATCATGACGATGACGATGTAGTGTAACGTTTATGTGTATTGTAACGTTTATGTATGTATATGTATTGACCTGCGTGTCAGTAAATATTCCTATTAATATGAATCTTGGAAGAATAATAATCGAAATCAACAATGCAAAACAAGGCAAAAATTGCAATAACGTAACTAGGAATATTTACGGTTAAGCAATTTTTCACACCTTAACAGCTCAAAATCACATCAGGTTCAAGTCCTATGACAATTGAAATATTGCAGCCACCAGAGGTTTCGACAGACTTTCTATATGCACTTGACTATGATTTTATATTTATCATCACAATCATGAAACGCAAGTTAAGTGAGATTCGCAGTTATCAGGCTCGGCGTAAGGTTCTCTTTATCCATTCATATTCGGGGACTATGCTCTAGGAGTACAAAGTGAAAATCCTTACCAGAAAGACAACAGAGAATAGACATATTCTAGACATCTCCATCTAATTATCCATTAGGAATAATAAAAAATAACAATATTAATGTATATATAACATCTTAAAAATGCAAAAACTGATGATGCGAAAAGAGTTTGACCGACGAAAAGTGTAAATATAAAATAATACTAAAATCCTTATGCCGTTTCAAACAACGTTTGGAAATAAAAAAAGGATAAAATATAATTACTATTTGTAACGACAAAATCATGACAAATAAAAGATTGATGTAGCAAAATCAGTGCAAAATTCTATAAAGCTATTTATTACCGGTCCCAATGTTACAGTTAAAAAAATAAAAATGGAATTTTCAAATGATGTCGCTAAACATGCGTGTAGTAAAACAGCGCCAAATGAAGAATGAAGGAAGATAAGGTTGTAAGTTGTTTATTATGATTCACAAACATTTTAATAGATGGCGTTCTCAATGTCTTCGCTGCTACATTATTATTTAAAGAAGGGATTGCTCACAGAGAGAGCTAAACTGACTTTGATGGTTATCGTTAAGAAAATTTAGGATCACAACAATGAGGCAGAATGACTGGAGACAAAAGCTGTTAACGGTCAATTGAAAACCAATATGGAAGCAGAGTCATTCAGACTACGATGGACTTAAGGCCCCTATTACCTTTTTACCGTCATTATTCCATTAAACGGTAAATTTCGGTGTTCATATTCTCGGAAACTAAACGATTTTGAAATATTGAACTTATTGAAAGTTATTAGTATAGCAGTTATTAGTATAGACCATAGCAGCTCATTTTTTTAAATTTAGGCTTTGCTTTTTTATACAAAATAACAATTTCCAAGGCAGGTTTGACGAAAAATGCGCGAATGCACTTTTTTGAGTAAGAAGATTGAACTACAGTGCTGACCAATTTGAATGGAAAAATTACATAATATACTTTAAACAGTGATTTATTCCGTAGAGGCTACAAAATTTCGATACTTGTATAAATAAACTATGAAAAAAAATTACATTAAAAGGCATAAAACTACTAAAAACGCTCCGAAAAAGTCTTGAATTTCTCCTTAATAAATAATTATTATTAGGAAAATAATATACCAAAATTAACGTTATTTCATAAAGAATTTAAATTTCTTAATGATTTAAAAAAATAACGAATTAAAATACTTTAAAAATAACATAATTACAACTCCTAAATTGCTACAAAATGCGATGCTTTGAACATTCGAATTCAGTACTGCGCGAGCGCTTATGTATGTAGGACCTATGTCGATTTTGTGCGCGCCGCACGATACGTACGTAAAGAGTATAGTGCGACGACTACCTATTGTAGATCATATTAATATCATGAAGTAATTTTCTATTTTTTATATATTAAATATTTTTGTTTTCTTTATACGAAACTGGCTAATTGCTTTATTATCCAACTAAGGTAGAATGTAGGTTGCGTATTTCTAGAGTATGTATGTATGTCTTTGTGACGAAACTGTCTAATAGTTTTATTATCCGAATAAGCTAGAATGTTGGTTGTGTGTTTCAAGAGTATGTATGAATGTATGTCTTTTTGACGAAACTGACTAATTGTTTTATTATCCGACTAAGCTAGAATGCTGGGTGTATATTTCAAGAGTATGTAATTATGTATGTATGTATGTATGTATGTATGTATGCATGCCTTTTTGACGAAACAGACCAAATGTTTTATTAACCGACTACGCTAGAATGCTGGTTGTGTGTTTCAAGAGTATGTATGTATGTACGTCTTTTTGACAAAACTGACTAATTGTTTTATTAACCGATTATGCTAGAATGCTGGTTGTGTGTTTCAAGAGTATGTATGTATGTATGTATGTATGTATGTATGTCTTTGACGAAACTGACTAATTGTTTTATTATCCGACTAAGCTAGAATGCTGGTTGTGTATTTCAAGAGTATGTATGTATGTACGTCTTTTTGACGAAACTGACTAATTGTTTTATTATCCGACTAAACTAGAATGCTGGTTGTGTATTTCAAGAGTATGTATGTATGTACGTCTTTTTGAGGAAACTGACTAATTGTTTTATTAACCGACTACGCTAGAATGCTGGTTGTGTGTTTCAAGAGTATGTATGTATGTACGTCTTTTTGACGAAACTGACTAATTGTTTTATTATCCGACTAAACTAGAATGCTGGTTGTGTATTTCAAGAGTATGTATGTATGTACGTCTTTTTGAGGAAACTGACTAATTGTTTTATTAACCGACTACGCTAGAATGCTTGTTGTATGTTTCAAGAGTATGTATGTATGCCTTTTTGACGAAACTGACTAATTGTTTTATTAACCGACTACGCTAGAATGCTGGTTGTGTGTTTCAAGAGTATGTATGTATGTACGTCTTTTTGACGAAACTGACTAATTGTTTTATTAACCGACTACGCTAGAATGCTGGTTGTGTGTTTCATGAGTATGTATGTATGTACGTCTTTTTGAGGAAACTGACTAATTGTTTTATTACCCGACTACGCTAGAATGCTGGTTGTGTGTTTCAAGAGTATGTATGTATGTCTTTTTGACGAAAATGACTAATTGTTTTATTATCCGACTAAGCTAGAATGCTGGTTGTGTATTTCAAGAGTATGTATGTATGTATGCCTTTTTGACGAAACTGACTAATTGTTTTATTATCCGACTAAGCTAGAATGTTGGTTCTATGTTTCAAGACTATGTTTGTATGTACGTCTTTTTGACGAAACTGACTAATTGTTTTATTATCCGACTAAGCTAGAATGTTGGTTGTGTGTTTCAAGACTATGTTTGTATGTACGTCTTTTTGACGAAACTGACTAATTGTTTTATTATCCGACTAAGCTAGAATGTAGCTTCAGATAGCAGATAGAAATATATGCTTATTTGCGGTGTGGACCGGCTCGGATCATCGTTTAAAAATAGTGAGGGTACACAAGGACGAGAATTTCACAGTTCGCCTTTGGAATTCCTTACCGCTTCACTTAAAACAATCTCAATCGATCAATACGTTTAAAATCCGACTCAAGGCGTACTATTTAAGTTTATAATTATCTGTTTCGGTGTGGTTTTATTTGTTTTCGCGCATTATTGCCTATTATTAGAACTGTCGTAGCTATTTTTATTATCTTACTTACATATTTATTTATTTATTATTATTATTTTATTCTATTTATATATAGTTTATGTAATGATGTACATGTATATATATATAAATATATATAGTATAATAGTAGTATGTATAGTACTAAAATAAAACAATATTTTATTTATTTGATTTGTACACCTCCACCGCTTTATTAAGCTCATGTCTGGAAGGTTGTCTGGAAGAAATCGCTCTTTTAGCGATAAGACCGCCTTTTGTGCTACAGGAATATATTATATTATTTTATTTTAAGTTTCTGTATCTCTGTGTGTACAATAAAGCATATATAAATAAATAAATAAATAAGGACGAGAATTTTTGGAAAACCGAAATGTTACCTAAATTAACGCGTTTTTATAATGAGTGTATGTTTCCTGAAATAATCGTCTCTCTAAAAGCCAGATCTATGCCATTAATAGATGTTTTTTTTTTAAATAAAAATATATAAATTAATGCATAATCATTCTAAAAATAGTATACACGAGCGAAGCCGCGGTCGAATAGCTAGGGGCATCAACGTGAAGCAATAACAACTCAATTACACAACAACCCACTCAAATCACAAAATGAAAAAAACATACACAAACACTGAAATAAAATAAATATAGCTTATTAAAATGAACAATATTACAAAATATAAGTAAAAAAATATATAATAGAAAATGTATCAAGATTGCTTAGTCTCAGCGACAGTACAGTGTCGTAAGCTCAAGAGCCCGATCGAATCGTCGTCGTGCGTAAATACCTAATTTTGAGATACGAAATTTGGTAATATGCCTCTTAACAGTAATTACTTTACTTGGTGGTAGAGCTTTGTGCAAGCTCGTCTGGGTAGGTACCACCCACTCATCAGATATTCTACCGCAAAACAGGAGTACTTGTTATTGCTGTGTTCCGGTTTGAAGGGTGAGTGAGCCAGTGTAATTACAGGCACAAGGGACATAACATCTTAGTTCCCAAGGTTGGTGGCGCATTGACGATGTAAGAGATGGTTAACAGTTCTTACAACGCCAATGTCTATGGGCGTTGGTGACCACTTACCATGTCATTAAACATTATTAGATAAGATGATATTATAAAATAATAAATTCAAAGATTATTCAAGATCTCGACCAAAGTCAACTCAATTTCAAATATGTTTATTCTTTGTATATGGCCATTCACGGTGATCATTTTTTAACAAATAACGAAATTAAAAGCAAATATTTAATAATGGCATTACTTTAATTACCAAAATAAAACACTTATTATAAATTATTGTTGTTATTATTTTATTACACAAAATATAACGTCATACGGGACACTGGTGGCAACTACAATATTACACTGAAGGTATAAAATTATTTACAAAAGCACTTTTGAAACATTAGTGCAATTAGTACAAAAGAGGCCTAACTCTAGAACATTCAAAATTGAATTGATATAGTTTTTAAAGTTGCCATAATATGTCAATGCAAATTTTTTATTTAGTTTTTAATATTTCTATATTTTTTATTGATGTTGAGGTTAAGCCAATTTTGCACTAATGGTAGTTCTATTACTTAATTTTCAGACTAACTGTAGGTAACATGAACACTTTTTATTCTACTAGAGTATTATAGTACCAGTATTAAATGTCCCAAAATATGAAAGATATATATAAAATACAAACAATAATTAATATAGGCACATTGTATAATTCAAATGCGGTAAGTACACTACGTTTAATACGCAACATGTATACAAATTATTCAGCCAGTATTATTAGTCTTTTATTTCAATTTGATTACAAAATCACTTATATTATGTTTTACCTTTTTGAAGATTCCTTTTAAATATCAATATATTATAAGTAAAAAACGCTAAACTGTTAAGTATTATCCGAAATTCGGTTTTAACGTGTTAAATTTTAAAGCTGAATTTTACATATTTAAGGGAAACAGCACCTTGCTATTTATTACATATTACGATATCGCCTTTGGCTTATTATTTTTACTAGAATATTCTTAATTTACGAGATTCTTATGCGTGATATACAATCAATATATACAAATACAGATAATTCACATTAAAATTAGTTAATAATACAACACTTAACTTAGAGGTGGCATTGAGAGCATGGTATTTACAGTTAGGTACATTCGGTTACAATAACTATAATTATCAAATACTTCTCGTACTAAGTATACTACGAGCACACATGTACAGACACGAACGTCCTGTACATAATCAACAATTTTATATTAATATGAGGCACGGGTACTTTAACACTAATTTATGAAAAGGATGAAAATGATATTTGTACAAGTAATGTTTTGAGTTCATAAGTAAAGAAATTATCGTCCTCCACGTCATTTCACTATTTGTTTGGTGTATCTTCATCGTATCGTTAACGAGCTGCCATAGTGTCTTACTATGTGAACGGGCAGCAAAATAATGAAGGGATATTGAGGTATAATCAAGTTCGTTTATTTTTTGCTTTTCCATTAACAATCGCCTCTTCTTGTTGACTCTTGCGAGGTCGTAAGATGAAGTTTAAGTTGTATGCCGTATTAACAGCATAATATACGTTCGCATTAGCAGGCAAAAGCATTTCTGAAAAGTAATTATTTTATCTATTAAAACATATATCAAAAACATACAAACGAGCACGAAACTAAATATAATATTTTCATTGTATAAATTAAACTGAAGCTGTTCTGGTGATCTTGTACATATATAATATATCATTTTGCAAAATTGATTTCTGGAAAATAGATCTCAAAATTATATTGTCCACGATTATATATTTATATATAGAGAGACGGACAATATACTGTTATATTATTTAAATAGTTTTAGACTTTAGGTAACAGTGTATTTTAGGCACTATCATAGGGTAAGTTTTCTCTTAATAACTAACATCTTATTTTTTATATTTGTTTTGTTTGTTTTTTTATATGGACTAATGGTCTGAAATAAAGTTATTATTATAATTCGGTTTTTACATTAAAAAAAAAGTTAAGAAAGGATTAACCCTAGTAAATAATAGTACACAAATAAACGTACCTTTCTCAGGCAAAACTTGAGCCAAGGTGTAACCATCAGGATCGCCATCGAGGTTGAGTTTGAGCATTGCGTTTCTGATCACCTGCGGTGTGCGTTCGTTGTTGCTCAACATTATTGATTTATATAACACTACACCCTCGGTCTCCACGCAATCGGACTCATATGTTACTCTAATTATGTAGAAATCAGGACCACTTCTGGAATTCGGGTGAGCGGGACTCGTGGCTGCAATTTTGCCATTAGCAGGTTTCTGCCCACTATTTCCACTCGATAAAGAAACATCTAACGAAGGTATAGACGACGAAGACGAACCATGGGATAATCTTGTCGGTGATATTCGGCGCTCCAGGCTATCTCTCTTCCAGGCATTTCCAACGCCATCTGTCTCGCAATAAAACTGAGAGCTATTACTAGAACTCGTACTAGCAATAGAATCATTTTTCCTGTGTCCGTGGTTATTGTTATCGTTTAATTTTTTCGGACGCCTTTCTTTCGGTGGATTCGTTGGTGGTTCGATTTGACACGACAGTTGATACGCCTCCCTATCATCGAGCACTATCACCGAGTCGAACCATCTATCAAACATTGGGTCAGTGGGCAAATGATAAGCGTTGGCGGCACCTTGTAGTAGTTTAATCTGCGCAAGTACTTCGAATTCTTTCCTTCTTTTATCGAAATTTATTAAACCATCGGCGACGGTATCGGGAATAGCGGTGTCGATCATCGTTAGGTCAGTTAAAAACGTACCCAAATACGGGATCGTCCCATTACTGACACCCGGCGATCCGCGTTCGTGTAGCAATTTTTGCAATTGTCTATCATTTTCTCCTACCGTATCAGCAAACTTCGCAGTCCCCTCGCGCATCAAAAGTTCACGCTGGGCCCATCTATTATTGTCCTCGCTGAATATCCTCGCCAGTTCCTCGAACAATTCAGCTTTCTCCTTAGATAGCAACGCCCACGTCTTTCTCAGCCTGTACACGGGATTGCTCTGCAGTCCCGAAATTATGGCTTTCAAGGAAGAAAAATTTTTAAGCACCCTCAACTCCCTCGCTATGTCCAGCCACGCCGCGAGGACGTCGGAGCGGTCGACGGGCCGCAGGTTGGGCTCCACGAGCACGGTCGAGATGACGCGGAAGGAGACGGCGTTGAACTGGTTGACGGTCGCCAGCACCGTGGCGGCGTCGTGCGAGCGGTCCTTGTCGCGGCGCGACCACACGGCGCCCAGGCACTGGTGCGGCACGAGCTTCTTAAACAGCTCCATGTCCATGCGCGTGAGCTGCTCGGCGAAGTGGCGGTGCGGCACGTGCGGCAGGCGGTAGGCGCTCGTGTGGTGCGCCGCCACGCGCATGCCGGGCGCCAGGCACACGCCGCCCCCCCCGCCGCCGCCGCCGTTGCGCTCCGCACTGAATATCGCTAGCTTCTGTAGCACCTGCCGACGTCATACCTCTCAGTCAAACTCTCTAGCCGCAGTACATATTTTTATTTTTATTACTCTTAGAGCACATCGTTATGGTAAAAAAGGTATATTAAAAAGAAAAAATATATCAATACTACCGGAAAGACCGGAAGCCGCAAACGAAATCCTCGTAACAGTAATTCTTTCAAAATAAATTAAAAAAAACTCGAAAATAAATTATTTTTAATATCAATTGAATTTCCATAAAATCATTATCATTAAGGTACTACTACTATGTTTCATATTTCTGTTATATTTGTCAGTAATCATCTCTCTATACAAGAAGAATATGTAATATAAGAAGAATAAGCAACCTTCGAGTGTAGCTCTGAGCCAGGCAGGTGAAGCTGTGTGAAGGCGAGAAGCTGCTGCAGTGCGGGATGGTGTGGGGATTGGCGAAAGTCCTCCGGGTAGGTATCCAGCCAGACGTGGAGACATGCCACCAGAGTCCTACAACACATCGAGTGATATTTATATAATCACAAAGACAACAGTTTTACAACTGGTCAGTTTACTTTAAATATCAAGGACCATCTTAAACAAAAAAGAATTAAGGAAAATAACTTTTATGAAACTATGGTGAAGTATGCTGTCAAGAAGACAGCATTATTATTATGTTTGATCTTAGATAAGAACAGAGGGTAGCATAAGCATTTCAAAGAAAGTGCACTCTTATCATTAGTATAAACTAACTTTCTATGTTGTTGGGATGTGTCGATCGCTGCTGGGAGAACATCTTCCATCGCCAGTGCTTCATATCGTCGCAGCAAGAGATCCAGTACTCGACTGCACTCCGCAAACGAACTATAAACATACACACACGATATAACAATACAAAAAATGTATACAAAATTATATATATATTATACACAAAACACAATATTGGCCTTTATAGTCTATCTTTACCGCCGAATTAAAATTTCAACTCACTGAGTATATTTCAAAGAACCGTTTATGTTATGTACTGACAAAGCTAATGTTAGATTTATTTATGGAAGACAAACAGTTACGAAACCCCAAAATGTTATCAAAATCAAAACAAGAAGACTTCACAAATAACTAAATCAAAATTAATTACATAGCAGATTCTTGTGACGGTAGCAACTAAAATAATATAAATAAGAAAGGAAACATTAAAGTGATAGATTAATTAAAAGTTTCATGAAATATGACCAAATTAATAAATCATTCTGTAAAAAATCATTGACATATTCATTCTATTTAAGGTGTAAATAAATTTTATATTTGATTTTAATTTAATGGCAAAAGAAATAAATCAAGATCATTGAATTTATTACTATGATTAGACATTCATGAATAGACATTCGAATAAGGAGTTTAGCACAACGCACAAAAAAAACAGTTTTCTTAGTCCTAATAAAGAAAGAAGAAACTTTTATATAGCCAAACAATAAACGGATTTTTTTTTTACCATTAAATCCGTCTTTTATTTTTAACACTGTGGCAAAAGTTCAGTACAACTTAATGGAGACACGGCTATGATTTACAGCTCGTTCCTTAACCTCGAAACTTACGGGAATTCAACAAGCCGTATATTACAACCAATAACAGACAAAAAATATCTATATTATAAATTTGCTTTAAAGTAAAATATCATATTAACAAAAAAATAAAGAGGTAATGTTGTATAGGTGTGTATAAAAAAATGAAATAATGTATGTAAGTACATTTGTTTTGAATTATAAAACAATATATTGCTTAAAAATCTATGTAATATATACTATAGCAGAGCTAAATGCAAGTCGTATGAAATGATCAAATATTTGTTTATTTTATTTCGCTAACTATCGGATAGGACTGTAGGCACATTACATTACGCTATTTGGAGCTCGCGCTCGCTCAATGACCTTACGGCCTTAAACAGGAAGACACGATATCCCGCTACTTACTGAATCGAGTTTTTTATTAGAGAAAGAGGAAATAATTATAGCTACACATGCACCGATATTCGATGTCTAAATTAAGGAACAGTTTCGTAACAAAAAGTAAAGTAAATAGCGTATTGCTTCGAGGTAGCGTATTGAGGTCTGTAGGTATAATGTATGTTTATTTTACCAGCCTTCTCATTCACGGGTTTGTGTATTTACAAGCGAGGGAATTTTCCGATAAATGCAGATTCACGGTGTTTCCATTTACCATCCACAACGAGATAATTTATAAACACAAATGAGGCACATTAAATGTCATTGGTGTATATGTAACAGATGTTTACCGCAGGTTAATATTAACAAGCAAAAAAAATATTGTCTCATTGGCTAACATACAATGCTATACATCCCAATGTGTAATGCCGGGCCAGGTCAGTCGTAAGTATCGGTTATTACAATCAAATGTTAATCCGTGCCTCGGAAACCACGTACGTGAACTCTCTAATTTGAATATAATATAAATATATTCGTATAGACAGAGAAATAAGTTAATAATTTTTAAGTTAGTAATTCTGACTTAGTCTCGATGTAGCATTTAACTATTTATTTTATTTTATAATTAGATTTATTTAGCTAAAGAGATCTTTACTTAGGGGATTTGTTAAAACTGAAGAAATTTGCTTTAAGCAAATTAACCCCTTCACAAACGATACATTTCGCCTTAATTTCATTTTGAGACTCAAGGAAAAATGACAAATATTTCAACCTATTTTTTACACTCATTGTTCTGAATCTGTTTAAAGCTCGTGTCAATGTTTTGTTACAAACTGAATGAAGTAATAACAAGCAAAGTGAACAATGGAGATATGTTCGATATTAAGACAAGTATTGATTATTTTTCGCTAGCTGTTCTTGTAGGTTTTTATAAAAGTGTAATAAGAAAGCAGTTAAAAATAAAATCCATTTTAATGTTATTTCGAATGACTACTATTTTTTAATTAAGATATATATAGGAAGGCAAACAAAATACTAATTTTTAAAATTATTGTATCGGTATCAATATATTATCCGTTTAAATTGTTGATACAAAATAAAATTATATACAAAAAATTCTGAACTTTACATATTAATTGAAATTAATTCCTGTCTTATAAACGGAATTATACCTATATAGAAATATTTATTCCATCGAAAGAGCTTGTCGAACAAAAATAACGAAATATTCAGTCGAATATTCGTATTCGGTAAAACCCACATTAGGGTTTAATGAATTTTATTGAAGGATAAATAAGAAGAATCGATAATTAATTTGAATAAATATTTCATATTATTTCCCATAAAAATATATGAAACATCGCGTCTGAAATTTTCTTCTTCGACACAGTGTGAGACTGGACGCATTATATACCTACTTTGTTAAAAAACATCCCAAGGAGAGTATCGAACTCCGGAATTGTAAACTAATTTATCAGAATGGAATTTGTGTCCACAAAATAATAATAACTTACCTGTAAATCATTGTTAGTAAATACTCCAAGTTTTTAATAATGACTTTAGAATTTCTATTTGATTACAAATGTTTTATGAATAGATTTTGTTTTGTGTTTTATATACCGGTAAGTGGCAAGGAAGACATTGACGTATGTTGACTCCAGCTCGCCATCGTCGGTGGCCAGTGCCTCGACAAGGCGTTCGACGGTACCCGCCTTCACAAAGCGCACGCGCACCGTCTCCCACTCCAAGTGAGAGATTTCGTCATCGGATTCCTGAAAATGAAGCAATCATTGTTTGTAACAAAACTATAATATAACCTTATATTTAATTTTATTTAGAATTATTACTATTATATATTTATTATTCTCTTTTATGTATTTTTCGAATATGATTCTATTTTATGATAATTGTAAATTCTATTCTTGCTTTCTTAGTTAAACATATTAAATATATGGACTGCATGCTTTAATTCTTAACATCTAAATAGACCTACATAACAATCGTTGTATTCAAACACAAAGACTTTACGCTCGATTAAAATTGAAAAAAAGGAATTTACAGTAACATCACAAAGTATTTCACTTTAGATATAAAAAACAAATACAAAATGGGAAAGCAACAGAATCATAAAAAACAACGTCTACTACGCTATAGATAATAACTTTACTCGTTATATGACAAATATATAACATCATCGTTACAGTAAACTATAACTCAAAAAAGTACCTCCCTAACATCAACTGGTGTCAGAAGGGCTGCCTCATGAAATGGCCTGAGAATCGCTTTCAGCGACAAATACTGCTCATCAGAGCCAGTACAATCACTTTTATAACTTTTAATTTTATCAATACGACAATATTTTTTTAAAAATATTAATTAAAAGAATGACGTCAAATATTTACCACCATTCGAATCTAAAAGTACTTCAAAAAATCCATCTCGATTTATTTTACGTTTATTGGCTTAATTTATTTATTTATTTATTTATTTATTTAAAAACTTTATTATCACCACTGATACAAACATGGGACAAAAGGCGGACCCAACAAAATGCCTGTAGGCATTCTCTACCAGTCAACCTTTGGGTGCACCAGAAATCCACGAAGGATATAATATGATAAATAAAGAGTAAAATATTACCTGACTAATTAGACCTACAATAAACCTACTGTTTAAAACAATACAAGTTTTGGTGTTAAGCAAATTACGTAGTGGTCAAGCAAATCACATTTAATAGTCATTGTATTGGTTTAATTGCATTTCATATTTTTAAACAACAATGTTATCGAATTCCACTGATTCATCAGAATATTCCAGCCGTTTCAGTATTACTCATGCATATTTTTAAGTCAATGATTGTGTTTTTACCACTTTTAACTGAAAACACTTTAATTATAAAATATTTCTTGATAGTTTATGTTCTTTCTACAAATAATTTTAATTTGGAAACGAAATGATTAATAAGATATATAATATACTATAGTTATCTCGTAAGTCCTTTTATTAATCCGTCTCCTAAATAACACAGGGAAATAAATATATATTTTAGTGAATACAAAATCCAGTATATAAGTATTATTTTTGCGAATACTCACACTAGAAGCTGAGCGCGTCGGTCGATGATATCGCACCTTCTTGAGGTATACCGTGTATATTGCACCATCCACCCGTTCTTCGCCCCACAATCGCCATGTCGGCTGCTGAAACATACCATCAGTTTATCAATACATTAAAGGAAGTTTGAATTTGATTGCATAAGTAATGTAAATCAATCTCTTATGTAAAAAAACTAATTCCATAAATCAATTATATTATAATATGTAATTTAAAAAAATGTAAATATATTTTTTAATATTCCAAAAGTGGTCTCATTTAGATTGTTTTGATGAAGTTGAATGCCTTCAGTAACACTTGTATAGATAGTTCAATCCACGATGACGCGCCCCACTCTTTTTTCCAATCGCTATAGTGCAAATATACAATGTAAGCTAGATGTAATAGTGAGGCGTTATAGTAAGGCGAGTCTTAATTCCAGTAATAATTGACAAACACATTACACATTCACAAAAATTAAGTATCGCACACCACCCATATATCCTCGTCATCTCTCTGTACTTTACTTTATGAACAATATGTTTAACAACATTCTTACTCAGCTTATCTAAGATGTTAACAGATAAAACACACGCCTATTAGTGATGTATTAGTATCAATTATATTAACTGATGTAACTCTTACATAATCGTCATCAATGCCACTAGAGAACAACACGGGCTCGGCCTTACTGACGCCGCATATTCTCCACATGGCCCATGTCGCGACGTCACACAAGACGTCACGCCGCTCAGCTGAGCGCGGGCATCGCGCTCACTTTCACTATCACACAACACGGTACAATGTAGATGCTCATGCAAATGTTTCTAATTGGATCAAACACTCGCGAAAGAGGCGACTACGCGAACACGAACGTGCGTGACGCGGGTGAAATCGCTGCCGCGCGGCACACTTGCCGGAGCTACCCGGCACGGATTATTTCCTTTAACTAATTCTACGACACAAACATGTTTAATTACAAAAAAAAAATCGAAAACAAAGCACTTCTCAATTAAATAACTTATTTAAAATAAAGTAACTTCAGTTCAAGAATAGATGTTCACTCTTTTATGAAACTTATTAATGCATAATATGTTTAATGTCAATCAATAACACGGCGTTACATTGCAATTGTTGTGCAGATATTATTGTTACAGCTGAACATACGTTTATTTTTGTATTTTTAAATAAAAATGTTTACAAGATACCGCGGAACGTAAGACTATGGCCGCTCAACGGCGCAGACGCAAATGACTGCTCTCTCGTAGAGAGATCGCGTGAAAAACTTCGATAGAGCAAATGAATGACGCCGGTACCTGTTAATATCATGTCATAACACAAGAAAAATACGTTAGTGTGCTTTGTATTGAATCATCAATAAATCAGTTATACATTTATTTTTAATAGCAATAAATAATAACGAAACAGTACTTTATATAAATTATGTATGTTATATGGAGTGCCTCTATATAATTTTTGTAGTACTGCAAATAATAAATTGTACTAACATGAGATTATAGAATAAATATATGTCGAAATATATGATGATATAAACGCCTTATTTTCTTCAGTTCGAACGTACGAGCAAATTGATAATTCCCGGCCCGACTTAATAATTCTAGATCCCAATTGTGTTGCAACTCCGTATATAATTATATCATTAATATTTTATAGCGTATATATATAACGTCCGGCCACCGCAACCACTTGCATAACGATCGATACAATTGTAATAAATGAACAGTCTCCAGTAATACACAATAAATTATAATCGATGTTGTTGTAATTATACGTTATTATCCAATCACCGACATTTATAAGGAACAACAGTTACTGTCAGTCAGTATGAGAAACTAGAAGAGCACATAACATCAAAAGCTACAGAAAGCCGAGCCATGTGAAAGTAGCATGTTTAACTCTGAGCTTCTATCGTATACACTAGGTGGGAAAATATTACAAGCATTTTAAATATATCTTTAAAAAAACATTAAAAGTAATTTATAATAATATCAGCGGGTATTTCCGACCAATATGAGTCATAATAATCCATACATTGATATAATACATATTGTTTGAGAGTATAACACAACGTTGTAATTTATTCTGCTGACATAGTAATAATATGAAGAGCATAATTTAACCTGTACCCTGAATTTCTGACCCGGTACCTTTGTCGAAACAAACAGAAACAGGTCGAGTATGAAATGAGGCCGCAAACCGTAACTGTAGAGCGTCTCTTCGCGCGCCAGTTAATTTCCTTTGGTATCAAAACGGATACATTTGTATACATGCTCCTACATAAAAGCAAAACTAAAATAGGCACTACAGTATTATTCAATATTTAATAATTACAAAAAATCTGTTTTACGAATGAAAGAACGAAAGGTTCGAGAGCAGATTAGATTATATATGTGTAATTTTATATATAAATATGTGCGGTAGTAAATTACGTTTAAACGTGTAAAACTTACAATACAAATACGCGAACGACCACGCGAACGATCTCGGGTCTCAAGAGTAGTTTATCATGGTCAATAAAATAATTACCCTTAAGTGATGGTTTCAGGTTAAACCTACAACTTACAGCCATTATATAAATTGATTGACAAAATGCAGTTGAGAAAAATAGTTTCATTTTAATAGGTATGTAATGTAATGGTGGTCGATTAAGGAATGGTAGAAATAAAATTGTCGTCGATTTTTGGATGGTAAAAAACGATTAGGTACTTGAATGAAAATGATTAGTTAGAACCTAATGTTTGGCTTTGAGTTACAATTAATGTTCACTCAATCGAGATCGAGAAGCAATTAGTGGACATCGACACACTATTCTACTTCTATCTCGCGTAACGGAACTGTGTTTAAGAGTTACTAGAATTCCAATTTGCAAGAATTATTATTATTTTAATATTTTATAAAATAAAATTTAAATATGTAACATAATACGAACAATTAAACAAAACAATGGCTGTTTTTTCCACATTATTGTTTTAAATTAACTTTAATGACGATGAAACTACAAGTATCATTATCATAAAAGTACCCATACATTTTATAAATAACTTTTTGCTTTTAAATTTTAATTACATAGATTAGGCGGTATGCGACAAATTGGGCCAAGTGATGGTAAATAGTCATCGCCCATAAACGCGCTATAAGAAATATTTACTATTCCTTACATCGTCAAGGAGCCACCAGCCCCAACCAACTAAGACGTTAATGTGTCCCTTGTAACACTGGCTTGCTCACGTAACAGAACAATACAAGTATTGCTATTTCACGTTTAAATACAAGATATACATATGAATAAGTACCATTCATGTACCCTGCCGGGCTTGCACTTTAATCGTTCATCAGTTTTGATTATGTTTCTATTATATTTCGGTATTTAATTTTTAGTTATAATTTTGTTTTAAACTTTCATAGACATTTTAGAGATTTAAAAATCATATTCACAACGTTTTCGTACACGTCAGTTTTGGCAGCGTACGCTGGGTACCGCTGGGAGTGGCAATTTTCTCTTACATAATAAGTTATCTATCTATCGTAACAAAGATAGATAGAGTTCCATTTTAATCGTATTAGCAGTTTTTACATTGAAGTCCGAGAAAAACAAACAATCATAACTTAGTGCCTCTTTCGATAATTAAAATGATAATGCTAGTATTATTCTTCCTATGTGTGTATTGTATACATACCTCGTTATATTTTGTATTAATAATTTTGTTATTAATATAAAAAAAAAAAATGACTAATATCATATATTATGTGAAAACAACTATTTTACTTTGATAACACATTCTAACGAAACTTGAGACCGGAATAATAGGGATGTACGATGCGATGCAGTATTTCAGAATATCGATACTACAATATACGATATTTTGATATATGTATAATGCGATATTTTGGTCATATGATTTGCTTCGAATATTTAGAATTTCTAAAAAAAAATTGCATTTATATTTTTATTGTTATATTTGTTCAGAATACTACTCATAACAATATGATAAACAGTGACATTGAATATAATATTATTGTTATTCATCACAATATATAATAATTGAATTAATTGTAAAGAAGAGCTGCTGTATAATATTTATAATCAAATGGCAACTGTGAATAAACTTCTTGAATACAACTTTATAAAAAAAATAGAAAAATATTTAAAATATCCCGTTGAATTAACACACTCTTTATCCTATCGATTGAACGCAAACGGTTACGATGCAGATACAATAATTCTTTGATCATTCCTACTGAACAAGGACATATGCACGTATATATGTATATAGCACATATTGTACAGATTTATTACGGGATTTACGTGAAAAAAATGACACAAAGTCACGGATAACAGCTAACTAGCATCAAATAAAGTTTAGCTTTAAATTGGATTTTATAAAAAAAAGTATGGAAATTGCTAATACTTATATAATGTAGTTATTATCAGCTTAAGGCAGACGAAGAAACAGATAATTTTATCAAATAAAATGGATAAACGCTGATAAAAGTTATATTGAGAACAATTTGTCACAGTAACAGAAGCCGTTGTGTCGCCTGCGTCCGGCCGACGTAATACAAACATTAAATATAAATGATGCAAATAACAAGCCCGCAAACAAGGTACATAAAACATAAAACGAATACAGTATGAAGAGAATCATGAATAGAAGTTTGGGAAAACGGGACATTCTGAGAGAGTATTACTAAGTATGTCATACAATATATCTTGTGCAATGAGGATGAGGAAAAAGAGCCTTACTTACTTACTTAAGTAACATTAGTTAGGTTTTAGTTTAGAGGAATCACCGAAGAATACCGGTACTACGCTAACAGAAAAAATGTGACAAATGATTATATTGAGGCGTATTCTTGAATTGGAGTATATCTTATTATAATGATTTATATATTTTGTGTATATTCGTTCGAGAATCACATTTTTATTAATTCTTAAATTTAGAAACTTATAAATAACCTGAATCCTTTTCACTTAAAAACGAAAAAACGGTTGATCGAAGTAATCGGCATACTTGCTACCAGTACCATGCTATTAAGATAAATTATTTATGAATTCCTAGAATCACCAAATGTAAATTTAAGCAACACATCATAATTCACCATCATTTAAGAAATATTTACATTAAGGGTAAAATATTATAAAAGGGTAAATTTGGTGGTAGAGCTTTGTGCAAGCTCGTCTGGGTAGGTACCACCCACTCATCAGATATTCTACCGCAAAACAGCAGTACTTGGTACTGTTGTGTTCCGGTTTGAAGGGTGAGTGAGCCAGTGTAATTACAGGCACAAGGGACATAACATCTTAGTTCCCAAGGTTGGTGGCGCATTGGCAATGTAAGCGATGGTTAACATCTCTTACAATGCCAATGTCTATGGGCATTGGTGACCACTTACCATCAGGTGGCCCACATGCTCGTCCGCCTTCCTTTGCAATAATAAAAAAAAAAAAACTAAAAATTAAAAATAGCTGTACAAAACATGACCGCGTGGTGGCAATGGAATGGCGGAATGGTGGCAAGAATAAACCAGACCTCCTGTCACGCAAAAATATGAGACTAAGAAAATTCGTATTGAACTAATTAATTTTATTTAATAACATTTTTTAAATTTGTCAATCTTGATTAACTAATTACCTCATTTCTTAAGGACTTCTAGAGATCTAGAAAAAAGTCTCATGATTCGTGAGCTATAATTAAAAATAGTTTTATTGGGATTTCTAGGTGCTTGTCGTTGTTTATATTTATCAATTTGCAACTTTCTAAAACATTTGAAAACCAGTTCTAACATTCTTCGAGTTATTCGCGAAAGTATTTCCGTGAACCGATTTTTCTAATTTATTAATTTATGTACATACGCAATTTAAGTATTTATTTTTTATAATATTGTTTGATTAGTAAGTGAATATATTATATAGAATTTATGTATTTCATGACTAAGATACGAGGCCATACCTAGTATTATCAAAATTATGATAACGAAAACAAAGTAGTGGAAAATAAACGAGTTAAAATAGTAGTAAATAGGAGTAACTTAGGCTACTTTTATTTTAGAGAAAATTGATAATCTATACATATAAATAAAATTGGAGTGTCTGTTTTTAATATTGAAATAACCGCTTTTTACTACATGCATATGAATATATGTCCGCATTGTAATTAATAATATGGCATGCAAAATAGACGCTTTATCAATTTACCTCCTGATGAATTAATACAAGGTCAGCTTCATTTGAAATGAGCTGGTTTCAATTATCAACTCAAACTGTACAGGTATGTATGACTACAACGGATGGTACGGAAATATCTTACCCATAGTGGCAGACATTGATAGACATTAAATGCGGATAATTAAGTCGAATAGCCGTACTTCAGAACAGACAAATTTGAGCTAAAATAGTTACTTTAGCAATAAACAAAACAAAATGTTAACAATACTTTCATCGATAAGCCGTGTATCGATTGTGTCATTGTAAAATAAAAATTAATAAAATATTAATGATATTCACATCAAACTTATTAAGCTTCTTTGTAATTGTAATTAACATACTTAAGTGATTACTAAAGGAATTAAATTTGAGGAAAAGGAAACTACTGAGTTTCTGGCCGGTTCTTCTTCTCCATGATAAAATATAAATTCGATAAATTGTCGTCTCTAACAAAAATGCTTGTCTAAAGAATATTTTGATTTTGTAAAACGTTTTCATGTAACCCTTGAATAATTTGCAACTCCTACATAAAATAAGTCCTTATTATTATTTATTCTTCACGAAAACTTGGTTTATGCTGTTTCTTAATATATTAAAAATGTTTTAAATATTCATTGAACTTTTAGTAATAAGGACACATATCGTTATTACAAAAAGGGCAAAATATCGATTACAATGATTATATTAAAAGAAGATTCTACGAAAGCTTCCGCCCACAACTCCCCATAACTCCACAACCTTGGCTAACAAATGTCTCGTTTGAAATGCTAAAACCATTTTACGTTTCTAGGACATGATCAATTTGACCATACATACATATTTTTCTTTTATTAAATTATATTCTCTTATAATTTATCTCTTTTTCTGTGTTCATTTTAATAAATGTAACTGAAACTAAACATTTCTATTATTTTTACAATAAAATACATGTGCATTGTACAAGCTTCATAACAAATGCAATTTTCATTTTGGCTGGATGCCAAAATCGATTTTCAATAAAATTCATCATAGCTCACTGCCTCAACCTATAATTTTCATTATTTGATTTGCAGTTTATTTTCATTGTTCTTTAAATTTATTATGCGTGATTTAAGGTAATCGATTCTTAATAGATTCTAAAACATAATACTTATAATTCAAATCGCACTACTTTCGATTCACGCAATTGAACAGAGGGTTTGTGTCGCAATCAATAACGCTCATTGATACGTCACAAAGATGACGATGGTCTTTAAAGTCCCAAGTTTTCTGTCATAAGGCCCGTAATTAAATTACCGTGAATATTTTGATCGCGTTAATCTGCTAGCTACGTTTGAGCTACCTTAGCTCATTATTCGCCGTCGCTGCTCGCTAGCGAGGACCTATACTTCTAACTCTTACTTACTACCTTCTAACTCTTACTTCTACTTCTTAGTCTAAATGTCAAATAGGTACATTTCTTTATACGAAACAAAGTGGGAGCAGCGACATACATTGCAAATTATTCCGGTTCTTGGATGATGTCGCTACATAGTCTCTATAAAGATATTGAGACTCGCACATACAAACAAATCGATTTATAGTTTTAAAAGGTCAATCATCAAGTAACCAAGCACTGACAGCTACCTCGACCAATGTATCAACTTGCCATGCAGCAGCGCGTATCGCCGCCAGTATCATGGGCGCTATTTAAATATTTTCTCTTGTGTCACGAATTTTTGGAAATAATATGTATAATTTTTAATTTCTATAACATTTACGTATAATTTCGTGTAATATACATTTCACTTATTACTAATAAATATTGAAATATGTAAATACAATTTAAGGTAATATAAAAAATAATAGTTGAAAACATTGTTTAATTAATATCTAAATAGACTTCTGAACGTGAAATGTAAACGCACTCGTAACGTTATTCTGTCCGGTTTCCGTCAATATGCACCCAATACGAATTTCCGCAACGAAAGCAAAATGAATCGATTCGCCACAGATTGCATAACGCATAGCTGCTCAAAGAAAACCATAGGTACTTAGAAATTTAAAACCTCTGGGCACTATTGGAAGCTTTCATCGTCATTATAATAAAAGTAACCTATCAATTAATTATTTTTTTACTATTCTTAGGATGTATACTATATTTGAACAGTACATTTCCCACATCGCATAACATATCCAAAGATATTTTTTGTATTAAGATATATTTCGAATGGTTACAGTTTGATGATGATTAAAGTTCGACTCGTTAACTCGTTATCATACGATCCAGAGATAGCATATGATAGCCTGCCCGAAGTACGCTAACGCTGCAAGCGTGACCGACGCGCTCGGTTGACGACACCGACAAACCCTGTGTAGCGACGACTGACATGACCCAACTTTGAGTAAAAATCTAATATAAATTACTAATGTCTTCTGCAGTCAAATGGTTATTAAATTGAACCAGTCTATCAACCTATACTATAATAGTATACTTAGATGGATATAAATTTCTATATATATATTTATTTATTTATATACTTATATTTTTTAGTAAAAAAAATACTAAAACCATTCGTTGTGTCCATACGGATGTTTTATTGCATACATTATATTATATTATGTTATACATATTATATTATTGTCATTTTGTGGTTTAAATTATCATTAGTACAAGGAAAGGTAATTTATCTCTTGAAATGTTTGATCGAGTATTAAAATGTGACTAATATACTCTGAAGTCACACTAGATCCTGATTAGAGCTTGTTATTTAATAAACCAACTAATAAAACTTTATATTCCCAATTCGCATCATCCTTTAAAATTAAACCTCAATTTAATTAGGTCTTAAGATTGTATAATTATTATAATACCTTGAAACAAAAACGACCCCAGCAACACTAATGATAAGATCTATATTTCCATTTAAAGAAGTAAAAATCAAAACAAACAGTAATTAGTGGAAGTGGTAGTAAAAACTCGAGACAGAAACAATGAAATCAGCTGAGCTGAGACTGGACGCGCAGGTCGTTGCCCCCGACACCTAAGCAATCGATAGTACTGAGAGCATCGTCCCGGTTATAGGGTTATAGTAAAGTAGTCCTACTTAAAAATCATTACTAGACGTATATTTATGCATGGTAATTCATGCTAGATGACTTCCTTAAAAATGTCCGTTACGTTTAACAAGTATGACATTAATTGAAACAAAATATAAATATGTTCCCCAGGAAATATCATTAAGGAAAAAACTACTTCATAGAGATTAATATATAAAATCCTGTGCAAATACACAGAACCAACATTTTTTAGTAACGGGAATGTCTAGTTTTATAATTATCAGGTATAAACAATCGATACATAATTATACATAAACGAAATACCACTCATCACGAGATCTAACTATCTGCCCGATTGACTTGAAATTTGTCACAGATACTCCTTCCAAAATAATTTTTTCTACTTATCTAATCGTGCGAAGCCGGAACAATTAGCTAGTATACATATATAGATACAGGGCCTAATAAATTGCAGCAACCTGAAATACATACCTAATAACGAAAGTTTTCACATTCTCAAGCAATTCTAGTATTAACTTATGTACGTATGTGGTATAATTAACAAGAAACTACCTTGTTTCATGGATGACGCGACGCCGTGAATCATGACACACTTTAAGAACAACAAAATTGGTTATATACCTACTTCATTGTTTGAATTTTAAATGTTATGAAAATCCTTTAATAAAATAGAAGGAAAAATAAATATAATTGTATTTCTTCAAACAAAAAAAAACATTTATCGTACCAAAATTAAATAAAAATGAACTACGTTTTAATATGTGATGCTTTTTGTATTTGATATTATATTTCAATGAAATATTTGTCAAATCAATAATATTATTACTTACTAGTTGCTAGTAAGATTAATAAGGATAACAACTTACATAATGCGCTGTTAAGATTATGTCTCATGAATCACTTGATGTAACCCTACACAATATCATAGAAAATGATTTAAACTACGGTGCACTTAAACATGACGTTCATAACCGCAAAGCGGTTCAGCAAAAATAGAAAATCCTTTTAAAACGTTTTCATTAAATGTCAACCACGAGGCGAAGTACCTACATACGTCAACATACACTAATGCAGTCCTATACACGCTATGCACTACGGCCCTCAAACACGGTCGGTAGAGGGCCGACCTATCCCACTTAACCGCCCCCCGGCAATTCGCTGAATTGAATTACGCAGAAACTCATCAGACCATGATTGTAGCATGAGATTTAGAATACTTATACTATATAAAATAAATTTATTTTCCGCATTTTCATTTAGTTAACATATCTTCAATTTTTAACGTTATTCTCGTTGGTATTAAAATATAACGTACTGACAATTTGTCTTATAGTCATCAAAATTGACGAAAACATTTTTTTATTCAGGTACTAAGTGTTATAACATAAACGGAACTGTCCTGGATTTTAATAACGCATTCCTAAGCGTACAGACAAACAACCGTATACATAATTTAAGCCTTGACCTGCATTGTTAACGAAGCCTTTAAAAACTAGAAAAAAAATCTAGAATTTCTTCAAACACATTATTTTTAAACGCAAATTATGTGTTAAGCATTTATGTATTTTAAGGTTCAATGCCTCTGATGCGTGGTAGCATAGTAAGGATTTTTTTGCATTCGGCACTCTTATTTTGATAATTATTTAATTGATTGTTATAATACTACGGATAACGTCAAATTTATATGGCTATGTCCTTATTCAGGTCCTGGTCCCCAATGATAGTTCAAATTATGTCAAAAATTTATTACGATCGATTGTGAATTTGTTAGGTAGATAAGAAATTTTGTAGAGTAATTTGGTAGGTAGGTAAGAAACAAATACAGGGAGTCACTTTCGCACTTAGTTTAGTTTGTTGGTGGTATAAAATTTATATTACCATTTATGTTTGTCCGTCTAGTCAGGTTATTCTTCAAAGTTAAATTTAACTTATTTATTTATACAGACGAGTTTAAGGTCCGCTTGATGGCAAACGATTACCTCCACCGAAGACTAATGTCGAAGTGCTAATAGTAATGTGAAAAATAAGTTATCCTTACAAATTGTAAATCATTCAATAACAAACTTCCAAATCCAAATTAAACACTACAAATGTTTACGAGGTAGATGTATATGAATCAATCACCTACATATAGTATCTGCTTAGGAGCGTGATGGCATAGCGCGTTAAATATATTTTATTTAATTATTATTGTTTTTAAATCTTGTTCAAAGTCACAACAGGTCACTATTCACTAGCATTGTTAAGCACAAATAATAATTAACCACCATTATCCGTTTCTATTACGGTTTTTTCCGCATCCAGTAATCACGGTTTGGTGTATCAATGAAACAGAAACGACTGCTGTTAAAATACAAAGTCGATCGTATGTTCATATTCATACATTCGAATGAATAATATCATCAATCGTTTGTTTGTTTGTAATACGAATGCTGGTATGTGTAATGATTCGTCATCGATTTATGCGCTGTCAAACTAAACAGTAATTTCCGTTATATTTTACATTACAATACACATAAATTATATTAAATGCTATGAATAAGAAACTAATACTAAGAAAAAAAAGAGATTTGCTATCATTATCTATCGTTGTCAACATATAATACTTATAATATTATCTATAGAATATAAGGTTAATAAAAAATAAAAGAAAGACAATGCAAATGTTAACTGAACCAATTGAGTTGTCAGCAACAAAAAACAAAGCCAAATACAACAAAATATATATATTAAGTGCCTTATGTATAGAGATAATTTAATTTTTCCAACATAAGTTAGATGAGGACCGCAACTAACCTTTACGTACCACCGTGTTTGTGATTTGCGATTTTTGGTGCGGCGGCGCTCCGCGCTGCGTTGATCGCGTTGGTGCGCCGGCGAACGCAACGCATGGCATTTGGCCGCCAGGGCTTTAGTGCGCTCCGCCAGCGAGTGCCGAAACTCACCCCCGGCACACCCCCGCACCAGCATCTCTCAACTTGCTACTACCACGCACGCACTATTTGTCCCCCGAACATCATCACACATGACTTATACTTTTATTTATCTATTTGTTAGTTCAGTATTTATTTCTAGTTTGATATAGAATCTTATCAATGCCAAGAACTTATTTTAATAGTGCATATTGAAATAAATAGGTTTTTTATATTACTTACGCTATGAATGGAATTTTATTAATAAACGATCGCAAAAAATTAAAGATAATTAAATTTTCTGTTCATTAAAAATACCTACTTAAAACAAGAAAATAATTAAGCATTACGTAAATTACGTCTTGCAAAAACTCAGGTACGTATGTTTAATAAAATATATTTAACTTATAAATATACCATATGGGTATATTTATAAGTTAAAGATACATTTATGTATCTGGGCTCTCCTCGATATTAAAATTGATTGAAATTAATCACAGGAATTATATACATTTTAAGGATAACAAAAAGTCTGATAATAAAATAAAATGTATAAATATTGGAATTCAGTTACAAAGCAAGGTCTAGGTCGAGCGCTCAAGATAACGTTGGAAATACCACGCTTCATGTAGGTCATCAACTCATCAGTATTGATAACGCCCACAGCTCGCGGGCAACTCAATTCTGTATTCATCTTATAGGTTTTCTTCACATATTGACTAATTAGAGAATAAATTTAAAAAGGAACAAATCAAACAAAATGTTCGATCATTTTTCTAATTTATATAAAATAAACACTTTATTTTGCATATTTTGAGTCCTTCAGTAGACTCACTCATCTGCCTTAGCAATACCATCCATATCAGGTTACGCATCCAAAGTAAGTAAGCCCAAAAACAACAGTAATAAGCACTTTAAAATTTGTACCAAATAATCATATTATAGATTTAATAGATAAATCATTAATATGAAACTAAATGAAACCGTAACTTATTAGAAATAAAAATATAAGAACGATATTTTATATTGGCTTAGTGATTAAAATTTTATTTTGGCCATTTTTTTATTCAAAAAAGTTCAATAAAAATGGTATCGATAGCTTATGTAAAGTGTAAATTAATATGCATTTCGAGTTAAAATGCCGTTTAATAGTTTTAAAAAATTATCTATCAATCAACACTCGAAAGAAATAAACAAGAAAATAGTTTGATAAACCGACGCCATCTTGGCGCCGATTTTCGCAGACTTGGAGCAAATTTATAAAAAAAAGGAAAATTTGTAAAGTACAAGTACCTTGTGTACTACATAATAATCCTGCTTTTGAATAAAAAATGTATTATTAGAATTGAATTTTTGAATTACACATACATACATGAAGTAAAGTAACTGCGTGTGTAGTAATAACAGAGGTACCAAATCGGCAAAAACAACATTGCCCTGCATAGATATAATTATATTTCACATAATATCTAGTAAATTGAAGATTTAAATATTATGGTGTTCAAATATAATAATTTATGGAAAATAATATTGATTTCTTATCACATGACAAATCGAAAACATTGTACGTCTTATCTCGGCTATACGTTTGAAATATCATTCATCGCAGTTCTAATAACTTGTGCCTTTTTTAAGGCATAATCCTCCAACAAAGGTTAATGATACAACTAAAAGTATGACAATAGAAAACCCATTAGATCAAGATTAGACCTGCTTCACTTCGCAAATTTTAAAACTCTGAAGTTTGAGATTATGAAGACTAAAGATGTATACGTAACATTGCCAAAACGAAAAGAACGTAACGAATTAAATTAATTATTTTAATGCATACCAGAAGACATAATATGATACATAGTTATAGCATATATCCAAATATTGTCAACTGGGTCGGCAACTAAAAAGGATATTGGGTAATTGAGGAAGGGAGCGGCTTGCAGTAAGAGTTACCTTGCCTCTTAAATAGTATATAGGTATATACCGATACGGTTATATTTCACAATTTCCGTCACAAATCTCTACCGAAATATATTATTATATAGAGGACTCAAAAAACATATTGTTTAATATTGTCTGTCCATGTATGTGTTTTGGATGATGCTTTATTATTTAAATGCAAGCGTCATGTATGTGGAAACTATTAAAATTTATTTGAATATTATAACACAATAATATAAAGTTGATTATATGGAGTTGATATCGAGATTATTGTTAATTTAAAAATATTATTATCTAGAACTACTAGGTACTTCACTTATAAGCGTCAAGACAAAAGTATGGCATTTTATACAATGCTTAATAGCAACAACATTACATTTGATAAAAAATGTATACAAAGTAATTGCAAAAGTCGAATCTTTGTATTAACATGAACATTTTAAAGCAGATAAGGACGCACCTGGTGTGACAGATGCATGTTTAAGTGTCCAAAAAAATATCGGTTAAACAACGTTCGGTCGTATTGCGTTACGAAAAAGTCGAAATGCTATAATTACGGATGCACAGGTGGCCTGAACCTTTCGTCAGGTGTGATTTTTTGTACGTCTACCTGTGTGCTATTTATTCCATCCAAGATTCTTATCCTTACTTAAGATTTTTTATAGAAAAATATCACCCATAAGCTGTTGATGTTAATTTACAGTAAATTTTACTATAACAGCACGGCGTTTTATTTAACTATTTTATAATATACTTATATTATTTCTATCTAATAATGAATCGATAAGACTGAAATAAGCATATAAAATAGGTAATTAGTTCGTAATCATAGTAAGCATATATATACTAAAATAAATAAAAATTAACGTAGAAAAGTTTTTACCACCTCCCCTATTAGAAAATAGTTTAAATAAAGAAATTAGCTGTAATACACCAAAACCAATATTTTCATAAAATGCCTCATAAATTTTTTTTATTACTTTATAACTTGGCATTGACAAAAAGCTCCATAATAAATTAGACTTTATTACAATATGTAACTACCGTGAAAATTACTCTCTTTGTAGAACCGGCACTTATATCTTTGAGAATACGACAATGCACTTTCACACGCACAAAAAACAACTTATTAGTAACTTAGATTTACATTTATACTTTAATTTTAAGTTAGGTTAGTTTAGTTAACACACTACGGCACTTTATTATTTTTTAGATCTCGCGGATGAAATCTACCGAGGTCCGTACTCAACACTCAGCGCGCGGCGTCTGACTCGAGTGACTCGTTCTCGTTACACGACGTACTATGTCCGCTGTCGTACATGGCTGATGGCACAAAGCGACAAGGATTATACGCATGTGCGAAACGACTTTTCCGAATCATCTCAATGATGTCACATTACTAATTATGTTCGTAGTATATTGTGGTAAGAAACCCCTTTAATATACGTAACGTTGTGACGTACACGTTCGACTCACTACGATTTTGCTTTTTGTTAATTGATAGTTATTATAAAGAGCGCATATTTATAAAATAAACTAATGCTGTTAAAGTTTATCTTATTCTAATGTGAAGGTAACAACAATTGTTAAAAAAATACTTGGTGGTAGAGCTCGTCTGGGTAGGTACCACCCACTCATCAGATATTCTACCGCAAAACAGCAGTACTTGGTACTGTTGTGTTCCGGTTTGAAGGGTGAGTGAGCCAGTGTTATTCCAGGCACAAGGGACATAACATCTTAGTTCCCAAGGTTGGTGGCAAATTGGTGATGTAAGTGTTGGTTAACATCTCTTACAATGCCAATGTCTATGGGCGCTGGTGACCACTTACCATCAGGTGGCCCATATGTTCGTCCGCCTTCCTATGCAATAAAAAAAAAGAATCATAATTTAATTTGTCAGTTCTCTATAAAAGTTAAACTTTTAATTATATCGAAATACCCGTCTTCGGAAGATGTAAGTTAATCAAATTATGATTTCAGCAGGACATTTATGATCATCTATTCTCGCATATCTACTAATCTACATATCATAATTTGACCAGTGATATATCGTCAAACGCATCTTAATCGTCATTCAGTTGTAGCTCTATTGACGACACACTAAAGTTAATACAGATATATTTCTAGAGAAGACAGGAATAGCAAAATTATTTTTAAAAAAATATGTAAATTAGTAATTCTTTGGACAAGGTGACAAGCGACTATGGCTATCATCTGAAAATCACTATTTGAAATATATTATACCTTGTCTATTTAACAGATAAGTAATAATTTTATAGTTAGTTTTGTCATATGTATTTTATCCGTGGTAAGGCGTGAAGTTAATAACAAATATTAATAACACACACATCCTTTCATATTTATGATATTATTGCGATTATTATTATTTTTGTAATTAACGCAAAAATGAATACCTATATTAAACGAATTATTGTAATGCCTCCTTATATACTATATGAGGTGTACTATTTCCAATGACTGCTACTGCTGGTGTTTGCCTCGTTGGTCTAGCCGCTATATGTAAGGCCACAAACACGGAGGTCCTTGGTTTAAATCTCAGGCCGGACCATTTAAAAGTTATTGAAATTACCTCTTGAAAATTCTCAATAGCAGCTCCGAGTCTGGAAGTTGGAAGTATATACCCTTTCGTGCCTCGGAAAGCATGTAAAGCCATTGGTCCAGGGCCTGAACTCTGTCTGGTCGTGTTCGATTGCCGTCCCATCGTCGGGTATGACAGTTAGGGAATAGAGAGTGAACCTGTGTTTGCGCACACACTTGTGCACTATAATATGTCCTGCGTAGTTGGCTTTCTTGAGATTGGCCGCCGTGGCCAAAATCATACTATCGTACTGGACGACTTTTGTTATTTTTACTATTTCCAATTGCTAGGAGAACAACATATCTGGCAGGACTTACACAAAGATAAAGCAGCGGCAAGTTAAAGGAAAAACGAAATCTACGTACGAAACGCTTGGACCTCGAAAATATATTCGTTTACATTAGAGTTTGAGAGTTGGCAGTTTTTTTTTGAGTATTGCAATATCAATATTTTTTGCGTGCTGAAAAATGTATTAGTTATTAACAAATAAATCATTAAATGAATAAGAAAACAAATGATAATTTATTTTATAAATATTTTTAGGTTTGTTCTCTTCTTTGCGCTCTTGACGACGTGTATGCTGAATTTCATGACAATCGGTTGCGTTAAGGTGTAAAAGCGTGACAAGCAACCTCACTTTCGCATTCATCATAAAAAGTCAGTTGCAAAGCGATTGAGGACTTTGTTTATAACTATTTAAATATATTACAATTTACTTCCTTTAACAATATAATTTCTATAAGACATTACATTATGTGTAACATAATATTTTTGTCGAATTACTTAACCATATTAGCCATATACTGAAAACCAATGAATTCATTTGAAAACATTAGCTAGGTACATATTTTATTTATAGATATTTAGTATAAACAGTTTCACAAGCCATTAGTAACAAAGTAAGTAACAAATATTTTTATCTTAAAAGCTGATACGATAATAGAAATTAATACATGGCTACTAAACAATTATTGTAATAGTTCTTTTTTAACTCAAATAATTCATATTACGGCATACAATAGACAGATATAATACAAAACATTTCATCCTACCTTAGAATTTATCTTCTCTTTTTATGAACTTTCACCTATTATTTATGTAGGTAGTAAATGTACGCTACGCGCAAAGCTTACATGTGGTCTTTTTTATTGCATAAAATGGCGGACGACCATGTGGGCTACCTGATGGTAAGTGGTCACCAACGCCCATAGATATTAGTGTTGTGAGAGATGTTACCATCACTTACATCGCCATTGCGCCACCAACCTTGGGAACTAAGATGTTATGTTCTTTGTGCCTGTAATTACACTGGCTCACTCACCGTTCAAACCGGAACACAACAATAGCAAGTACTGCTGTTTTGCGGTAGACTATCTGATGAGTGGGTGGTACCTACCCAGACGAGCTTGCACAAAGCCCCACCACCAAGTAAAAAGTTGTTGAGTTAAGCTCCGTGAGTTTACACAGGTACCGTGAAATTAAAAGTTAACCACTTTCTTTATATTTAGTTATTTGTTTGAAATTTACAATACCATAATATAATACATATACCATTTAAAAAATAAAGTAATTGAACTTTATTTGAATAGAACGACGACGGCGCATAAACGATGTGAGAGATGTTTAATAGTTCTTAGAGCCAAAAAGTGTCAAGGTGAACCTTAGGATTTATAAAATATTTTTGACGATGGCGTCTTTGTAACGGACTTTACCAAGTCAAAAAAATAGTTGTATGTGCATAATGCATATATAATGATTATTATTTTTATATTCGAAAATTATTATTTCATATGGTGATAGGATTTCTTAATGAAAATATTATTTAACTACTAACAAGTCGGTGTTGTTGATCGGCAACCGTGAAGTAACACGCAAGTCCCACGAACGCTTTCAACACTGATATTCTCAGAATAACTTAAAAATGTTGCAATTCAATCGCAATGTTGTGTTTTAACAATTATTCTACCGTATTCTTAAAATATTTAGTACTAGACAACAATTTATACTTTGAACTTTTATTTTGTACCGAAAACAATTATAATTAGGTAGGTATTAAAGTTCATTTCAAGATTTAAAAAATAGTGAATTTAATTATAGGTAACCATATATTTTTTTTAATTTATTAATAATAAAATAATTCATTTCTATTAAGAAACAGGGTGGCAGTCAGGTACATAGGTAGTAATGGAAATAAAGTTTAAGCTAAAGGAGAAGAGGTAAGTACCTACTCATGCAAAAAGTTTTAAAATATAAACCATTATCGTTTCGCAAACTGAAAGGTGTCTTTCTAGTCAGGATAAATGGTTCTTCTGTATATACAATATATAATATTTTAAAAACGATAAAAAAAATATTGATTCCAAATTTAAGTTTTAAGAAGTTCGGAGAGAGTTTGATGATTATAGTAATGGGTAAACTGTAATGGGTACGCTATTTTATATAATTATTATAAAAAACACTTTCGAGCAAGGACAATACAATCGATAAAATAACAAAAAATAGAGATAAGATAGAGATTTTTTTTTAAATCATTTGGTCGTTTAACCGACTGTCCCAAAAGGAGGGAAATGTTGAAGTCATTATTTTTCTCGAAATTTCAAATATTCGTGGCCAAATACAAGTGACCTTCAAATAATTATTTTTCTTGAATACATGGACAACATTTACATTTAATAATATCATCATTATAAATAGTTTTAACTGAAAACGCCTTCGACATTACAAATTTGTTAATAGTGACTCAACACTCGACATAGACAGTCGAGTATCAGGGTCTTCAATTCGTTTTTATTTTTCAAAAATTCAAGTAAAGTGTTTGTGTAAACACAAGAGTTCTACAAAATAGTAACACAATATAATAACAACATAAAAATGATATTACCAAGCTCTCAGCATCTTGGCTCATCTTTTTCTACGCATGGTTCCCGTGGAAGACTTGCGCCCTGGTGGCGCCTTTACAGACCAGGTAATTAAATCCACTGTTCCATTGCACGTCACCACAATATGCCACATTCCATCACTGCATCCGTGTTCAACATATGATCGGTCCGGCCGGTCCCTATGACGTCACACGCTTTCTCGAACTACAAGGTTGTACTGCATTTGTATCACAACACTTCTCGTTCACAAACTCGAAAGCCGCGCACTTATAAACAAACATAAATTTTCTTCGTTTCGTTAACCAATACGATTTAACCAATGGTACCAAGTTGTGCTCTAGTGTAAAGGAAATGCGATCGTGTGACGCAGGTAATGACTTTCGCGCACGAACTGAGTGAAGCACGTCCGCTTCGTGGCACCGCCGCCGTCGCGCGTGCACCACGTAACGGCACAGAGGCCCCCGCCGCGTCGCCCCCGTATCCCCAGACCTCCGAACCAGCCCTGTCTCACGAGTCAACATTAGCTATCGAGCTGCGCTCGCGCCTCAATGTACACAAATGCAATGTTACTAAACATAGATATTGGATGAAACACGCACTTTGTTTTTTTTTTTTTTGTTTTTTAGCAACGATAGTAAACTGCAAAAGAATCATTAAATAAAAACTGATTTATAATCTAAGTACCTACTTAAAAATGAGCACTGAAACTAAAATACATAAATAGGTATGTTGCCCTTGTAGACTTTTAACCCAGTGGGTTAAAGTTTCACTGCTGCTTCTAATTAAAATGAAAAAATTGGGCTTCCAGAATACGCCTCATTCGAGATAGCCGCGTAGCTCATTATATGCCTTTCATTTTATTTAAAGACCATTAGCATAAATCATGTCCCCATTCACACTATTTATATGTACCTCTGAGTACCTCAAATACTCCCATTATAATATAAGAAATGTAATTTAGTTTATTATTTGATTGAAACAGTATGAATTGGGTACGTCCCTGGGTCCGGTACTTAGTTGATTATGAGTTATTTAGGTGGCGTTATTTAATTGATTTCTGTTTTAATATGGGAGTAATGTGGAGTATATTTATATGTGCGTTGTTGGATTATTAATTAATAATTAAATAAACTATATAAGCAAAAAATATAATCTTGTACAAAAAGGTTGCATACTTAAATTATATTTATGAGCCGCTGGCTGGTGATAATAGAATCTGTCAATTTTAAATATTTTCGTTTTCCTTCTACTACAGTCTTATTAATTCATTACATATCGAGAATATATCTCTTTTGAAACGGAGTTGCTCCTTTTATTTTCCCTAACCTCCTATAGGTTATGGGCCCAGTTACAGTTTATTAAATATATAGATATATACACATATAAATATATATACATTAACGTTTCCAGATGTTCATGTAAGTTTTAAAATGGATAATGTAAAAATGAAACGTAATATAAAATTTTTCAGTGGCGAAAAATACAGCACATGGAAATTTCGTATTCGTGTTATATTGAATTAAACGTATTAAAATTAATCGACGAAGACACATCATACCAAATGGCAAATGGGAGATAAACTATAGGATCATTGTGGAATATTTGTCTGACTCCCTTCTCGGTTTCGTTAAGGAATATTATCAGCACGAGATATATTTAAATATTTAGACATTGTACTGAATTTTTTTGAATTGAAAGAAGTCAAACTAAAAAGTGCTATCTGGTACGTATTTGGGAACTCTATACAAAGCATCTTGGAGGATATGCTTTACTGCCCTGTTGTACCATACCACGACGAAAATACAACATGCTGGGGTGACCATAGTTGTCAATCAGAATGTCGTCGAAATAAAGGATAAAAGTGGTAATGTATTATGCAAGGTATGTGTAAAAATCATTTGATTAATATTATTTTTGTGACATCATTGTATGAGAGTCACTCTGTTTCAATGTGTATAATAGTAATAATAATATATTTAAATAATGGCATGAAGGTTTGTCTCATTTAAGTAAAAATATATATATATATATATAATTAGTCTAATAAAATTTTGGAAGACTTATGAAATTGATACAATGTTTCCAACTATTTTAAACCTATATCACCTATAAACCTATTTCAATGATTTATGTTAAACCTGTTTAAATGAGAAGCAGATTAGGCTGCCATTAGATCGAGCTAAAGACAAAAGTTACATAAAAAAAAAACTTTTATTTAATGTGCATTCAGATGCGTGTGTGGGGCCTATCACTCCTTCC
Organism: Nymphalis c-album; assembly: GCA_963151315.1. Classification (NCBI taxonomy): domain Eukaryota; kingdom Metazoa; phylum Arthropoda; class Insecta; order Lepidoptera; family Nymphalidae; genus Nymphalis; species Nymphalis c-album. The sequence continues at coordinate 3,857,261 of OY720590.1, read as the reverse complement.
TTCTACAGTTGAAAAAAAAAAAATACTTTGTCCTTTATGTTGATCAGTATAAGTACTCATTACTGTGTAGTATATTTCATTGTATATAAATCTGACGTCTATTCTGCTTTTAAAGATTTTGTGGCTAAGAGTAAGTCAAAATTTAATACAATAATAATTAAATGATTTTGTGGTAGTGGGGTATTCATTACATTGAATGCAGACTTACTTTGATAAAAAGGTATATAATATGACTTAATAGTACCTAGTATTCCACGGTTAAATGGTTTGTCTTAATGAATGGTAAAAACCATTACAGAAAAAGCTCGTTTGTTAGGTAGTGAAAAAAAAATAATTAAATAAAGTATTTTGGGGAGACGCGGTGTTAACTGCTGTTTATCTAATAAACATATCTCTAACCTAAGCTTTAAAACGAAATAAAATACCGTATGGTACGGTACGGTGATACGGTGGAAAACCTCGAGTTAAATGTTTAAAAGTATTTGGTTCAACTGTTTTGTTCACTATCACAATCAAGTTATGAATCGTTAAGTTCGAAAAAGTCATGGAAATGTATACTCATGTATACTCGTGGGCTATGCACCAAACAGTTATAAAAGTTTGGAATCCATTGAGTGAAAAGATATGTTTTGTAAGAGACGTTATTGTTGGCGAGATTCATTTTATGAAATCCAAGCCTACGTGCAATCCTGAAGAGAATATTAAAAATTCTCAGGACAAAACTGATAATGACTATGTTGAAATCAGTATAAGAATCTCTTGACGGAGCGCCCGAAATCAGATGCCTCTAAATCTGATATGTATAAATGACTGCCTTAGTAAAATAATCATGACATTGGTGAGTAAGAACAAACAGTTGATGTAGTCAGATGATAGTTCTAGTTTAAATAGAAACGCAGAATATACTGATGAATGAATATACTGATGATATGTTTTGGACTGAGAAGGAGTGTTAGATTTAAAAATATTGCCCTTATTTCTTACACTGATGATAGTTTTAATGACTATCTAATGTGCGCCCAACTTTATTTATGTAAAGTTCCTAATACATTTGATGAAATTAAAAATAGAGAAGATTGTGTGATTCTGTGGGATAATACTATTAAAGATAGTTAAATTCCTTGTTAGAAAATTAAACGTGGACACTAGTACCGAAGCCTAAAAATAAAAATATTGTAGATTGTAAATGGGTATTTAAAATGACGAGTTTGGAAACCATTAATATATAAAGCTCGTCTTGTGGCTAGAGGTTTCACTCAGAAATATCTTATTGATGACAACGAAACTTTCGCACCAGTTGCGAGAATAGCGAATTTTATGTATATGATTAGTTTTGCTAACCTATACAATTTGTTAGTTCATCATATCATATGGACGTAAAAACTGTTTTTCTTAACGGCGAACTAAAGGAAGAAATTTATATGAAAATTCCTCAAGGTGTAGAATGCAAAGGGAATTATGTTTATAAATTAAATAAGGCATTATATGGATTAAAGCAGGCGGCTAGGAGTTAGTTTGAAAAGTTAGATCAGGCACTTAAAGAAATAGATTTTAACATTCTTTGGTTGAAAGGTGCATTTACATATAAGACAAAGGTGATATTTGTAGAAACATTTACATACTTCTATATGTTGACGACTCAGTTATAAAAAGTGGTGACATAAATACAATGAACGATTTTAAAATGTACTTAGCAAATTTAAAATGACAGATTTAAGTCATTAAATTGTTTCTCGGTATAAAAGTGTCTAGGCATAATGATCAAATAAAATTGGATCAAAGTGTTTACATTAAAACTGTTCTGATCTGCCTTGTTGGTCTAGTGGCTTGATACAAGGCCGCAGACTCGGTGGTCCTGGGTTCAATTCCCAGGTCGGGCCAATAAATAGTTAGTGGGGTTTTCTGTCAGAAAATTCTCAGTAGCCCGGAGTCTGGAAGTTGGAAGTGTGTACACTCCCGTGCCTCGGAAAGTACGCTAAGCCGTTGGTCATGCGCCTAAACTCTTTCCGGTCGAGTCGGATAGCCTTCCCATTGGATTATGAGAGCTAAGGAAAAGAGGGTGCACTTGATTTTGCGCACACACTTGTGCACTATAATATCTCCTGCGCAGTTGGCTAAACTCTCTTGGGATTGGCTGCCGTGGCCGAAATCGGTCTGGAGGACGTTATTATTATTATGAAACAGTTCAATATATACTAATGTAAACCAGTTAATAATACACCTTTGCAGAACAAAATTGATTTCGAAACTGAAGAAAAATATACAGCGCCTTGTCGAAACATTATAGGTTGTATAATGTATATAATGTTATGTACTAGACCAAATTTAAGTACTAGTGTTAATATTCGTATCAGGTACACAAATAAAAATAATAAAGAATTGTGGCAATGTCTTAAAAGAGTTCTAAGATATTGAAAAGCTACAACTGATTTAAAATTGTGTTTTAAAAATATGTGATTATATTTGATGTGGTTATGTTGACATTGACTGAGGTGAAAGCAATACAAAAGATAGAAAAAGTACCACTGGGTATATATTTCAATTATTTGACCAGTGTACTATATCTTGGTGTAACAAGAAACGAGTGTCAGTGGTTGCATCTTCTACTGAATCCGAATATATGGCTTTATATAGTTAAGGGAAGCATTGTGGCTTAATTAATTAGCAGATAGTGTAAATATTTGTATTAAAAAGCCTATAATTATATTTGAAGATAATAATGGTTGTATAAATATTGCAAATAACCTCACCAGTCAAAAGAGATCGAAAAACATATTAACATAATTTTTAACTTTTCTAGAGAGCAGGTTGACAAAAATGTAATAAAATTAAATTACATTCCTACAGGTCTACCAAACCCGCATTGGAGCAGCGTGGTTGGAATAAGCTCCGAACTTTCTCCTCAAAAGAGGAGCGGGAAGCCTTAGCCCAGCAGTGGGACATTCACAGGCTGTTACTGATTCCTACAGGTCCAAAATTGCCAGATGGGCTTACGAAACCAATAACTGCGATGGCTTTTCAAGAAATGTAAAACAAATTCTGTTTAAAATGTTTTTCTACATATTAATATGTAGTGATTTTATTTGGGTTTGATTTAAATTACAAATTTTGATTGAATTTAATTAATTTGAAATAAATTATTGTAGATTAGTGACTTGACATTAATATTCAAGTCACAAATGGTCTGATTAGGTTTTTCTGGGTTTTCCCTAATCCTTGCAACAAATGTTGGACCATTCTTATGTGTGTCCCAGAGAAAGACTGTAGTAGCTTAAATTAATCTAATAATGTGTGGTTTAAAGATTATTTTTTTGAGGGGGCGTGTTGGATTATTAATTAATAATTAAATAAACTATATAAGCAAAAAATATAATCTTGTACAAAAAGGTTGCATACTTAAATTATATTTATGAGCCGCTGGCTGGTGATAATAGAATCTGTCAATTTTAAATATTTTCGTTTTCCTTCTACTACAGTCTTATTAATTCATTACATATCGAGAATATATCTCTTTTGAAACGGAGTTGCTCCTTTTATTTTCCCTAACCTCCTATATGCGTGTACTGGTAGGGGGCAGCCTCTTGTATTATACTGACACATATCACATAATTTAGGCTATTAAAAAAAGCAGGCGATTAATGCGGCAAGCTCATGTAGCAAAAATTAAAAAATTCATGAGCCTCAAAAAGCTAACTTTATATTTTTTCATAAATTACCAGTAGGTACTGTGGGAAAATATCTACACAGATTATTTGTTAATTTCAAAATCTCCTTACACATATACATTCTAAAAGACGAATCTGTCATCATCCGCCATCGCGACAAGATTGACATTGTTTAAAAATTTCTCAAAACATTATTTTAGGGCCACAACATATTAATATCCGGAACGATTATTCACTCCCATGTTCATTTGCTAAAACTAAATTCAATCGTTCCTTAGAAGATTAACAACCAATTTTAAATATTGTTTCGGTTGAAAATCGTCCACATAAATCTTATCTATTTTTACATTTCTGAAGATGTATTTGCTAGTGTTTTATTCAAAGCACGAAAATATGCTGTATTTTATTATTTTAGCTAGGATTATTTTAAAAAAGTATATGGAGTACAATAATATATATAATAATGTCACCCAGATCGATTTTCGGTCACGGCGGCCAATCTCAAGAGAGGTTAGCCAACTGCTGCTCACACAAAGGTGCACTCTCTATTCCCTAGCTCTCATAATCCGTTGGGACGGCAATCCGACACAACCGGAAAGATTCAGGCGCAGGACCAACGGCTAACGTGCTTTCCGAGGCACGGGAGTGTATACACCTCAACTTCCAGACTCCGGGCTGCTACTGAAAATTTTCTGACAGAAAAACCTAATAACTTTTTATTGGCCCGACTTGGGAATTGAACCCAGGACCACCGAGTCTGCGGCCTTATGTCTAGCCATTAGACCAACGTGGCAGTAAATAGGAGTATATGGAGCACTTTGATGGCGAGACACAATCAATATCTGAACTCTGAAGAAAACACTAGGAGAAATCCATAAACTTATATTACATAGTGTGAGATGTGCCATTAAAAGAAGTACTACTAGAGGATATGTACCTAGAATAAAATTTTTATTTTATTTTCCTCAAAATTGGCCTTAAGATTTATAGTTTCGGAGTCTTTGCTAAAATAAGATTACATGCATATTTATATAAATTTTTATTACATTTATAACAGACTTGAGATGAATTTGAATGTAACCTTATAATTAAATTTTGTAAATGGAAGCTTTGCCCTGTTTGCGATATATTCTTTCAAATAAAAAAAATAATAAAATTCTTTGCCTGATTATTTTGATGAAATAAAATAAAAAAAATAAGAATATTAGTATAAGTCTAAACCAGCGGTACATGATTGGCCAGTACGGTATATGAACTACTTTAAATTTCAAAGGTTTTTATTAACAGCTAAATAATTTGAATTAAACAACTGCTTGTGGTCACGGACACTCCAGTTTTCGAAATGTCGTAAAATGATAAAAACAAATGTTAAGTTACAATAATAAACAATCCCAAAACATCGACACCTTGACTAACACGTGTTTGTGGCCCCTAAAGAAAAGTTTGAGTATCGCATAATCATGAAAAAAATATTGAATTAAAGAACGCACAAAATAAGTACCTCAAGTACAACATAATATCGACTTACTAAATTCCATTGCACTTTTATACATTTAAAGTATTGCATTTAACAATTAATTTTTTTTTAATATTAATCAATAAATACTTCTGATATTATCAACTAAACTGAATATAATTAAGTCAGTAGGGACAAACAATAAGCGACAAAATAAATGCTTTTAAATTTTAAGCACAAGTTACAATTAAACAAGTATCAGTTTATATACAAATAATAAGGTACCTTTATAAGTTCTGACCCTTTAGAATTGATTAAAACAAATATCTCGTCATGTATTTAAATGAGATATATTTGGATAGAAAAATTGTTACTAAGAATTTAGAATGTTGAATTTAGAATGAATATCGGTAAAGATCCATGGTCCCCTTTTATTTTTTACTTGGATAAAACATGAAAAACTTATCTGACTGAATGAAAACTAGAAAGCTAAATACTAAGAAATTAGGTAAAATGTATTAAAAATACTGAGGTATCTCTTTTATTTATAAGTTGTATAATTTAGTTCATTAACCAAACAGGCATTAACACAGTTTGCAGAATCAGCAAAGTTTTAACTAATTTCTTCTATCAACAATTTGATATATTATAAGTTTAATAGATTTTATTTCAACAGCCTTGTTTATTATATTGTAAACATTTTCAACTTTATTATATTTAAAAAACTTTAAGGCTTAGTTTACTTTATAAACCTTAATGAATATTCATTCAGTACATAATACTAAATAATACTTAAATGTTATTTTGAGGGTGCAGCTTTTGTCGTAGTTAGAAATACTTGCTTCCCATTCGAATCCCAAGTTGATTTGCATTTCTTCATTACAAATGCTAAATAAATAGCTGAAATAAAAAAAAAAAAACATGTTTTAATATATATCATGCTCATTTTTTACACAATTGATTGCATTATCAAATTATCTGAAAAGAAGAAAACTATTAGTCAATACTAATTTTGTTAAAACTTACTGGCAACTTCCCATTCACACTGGCTCATTGTGCCAACACTGTCGGTTTTGTCTGGCATGTTAGCCATATATTCTTTTGCATGTTCATAATCTTTTTCCTCACCAATCAATTCTCTATTTGCTGTTGCAGGATAACTCTCAAAGCATTTGATCCTTTGCAGTAAATCTCTATACTTTCCAGAAAAATCCTTATAGAAATCTGCAAATCCCGCCTTGTATACTAATTCTAAACCATATTCCTTAGCCAACTTAACAAATAGTTCAAAATTTACTAAAAATTCTGGACAATCTACAACACCTTCTAAATGAAAATCATACTTCGCACCAAACAGAGGGTAACCGTTTTCAGGGTTAAATAGCAATTTTATATTATAGATTCTATTCCCGAAAGAATAATTTGGTGATGTTTTTGATCTTGAAATGATTTCATAAGCATTTGGTATTGTTCCAAAGAAATATCCATCTGGTTTAAGACATTCTGATATATTTGATAGCATACGACGCGCCTGCCCTAAACTTTCAAAACTATAATGTAATCCAAATTGGCAGCTTGCGATATCAAATTTAATTGAAGGGTCTTTGTATTTATCTCTTAGTGTATTTTTAGTACAATCAGTAGCTATAAATTCAGCAGTATACAATCGTCCTGAGCGTCGGCGTAAATCTTCATAACGCGTTTTACATTGCTGAATTGAGATCTCCGCGATATCAGCAAAAATAACATGTTCTACCCGGGCTTTTTGCCATTTACTTAAATCGCCACCCTTACCACAGCATATATCAAGTATTCGTAATGGTCTACCGTAATCCTTTTCACGTATTTTATCCGTGTGTTCTTGTATGAGAACGCTTTTGACCCAATTATTGAAATTTCTTAAATAAAAAATTGGCGAATTAAATCTCTCTTTTAAGCCTTTTTCTTCAAGATGATTGTAATGAGCAGCTACTACGTTTGAATGAGACCGCAACTCCGTTGATTTAAGTTCTTTGCTAACTTTTTCTTGGTTTTCTGATGACACATCATTCATTTCTATTATTTATTTATTTTTGAATTATTAATTTAAAGTGCGAAGTAAAAAATATACATACAAATATTTCAATTCGATTTATATTCACTTTCAGTAAGAATACATGAAATGCAAAAAAATAACACGAAATAAATATATAGAATTATGTTTCCATGTCTTACGAAATTCTCAATTCAGCGATGACATTATTTTTTTTTATTAACATTTACCCCAAGTGACATTGATATATATTGCCACAGAGTGTAATATATACGTTCAACCTTACAATAACTACTTAGTTAGCCGGAGATAACAAATTTATATGACGAAAAGAAATTTATCTAATGAATAATTCATATATATTTAAAACAGATTTAATTTGTAATAAATATATACTGCAAAAATATATTTAGATTTACAGAAAACAAAATTTAACGATGTAAGCTGAAGTTGGTAACTAATGAGAACATTGAACTACTTCACCCGAAGTTGTCGCTATTTGCGAGCGACGCATGCGCATTCGTCACATCGCGGCACTTAGAAAAATTGCGTTCGGTCGACCGGCCCCAATCCTCATGTAATCTCAGACGTGTCTCGAACAAACCGCGTTATACGTAGGCAAAATGAGCGTTGAAAATCCAGCAAGTGATAATGATTGCGATTCTGTAAGTACTCGGATGAATTATATTTTATATTCAGTTTTCTTGTATTTTACTGTTGTTTGTTAATAATGTTCCTATCAATCTGTTTACTAGTGATCCTGCATACTACAAAGCAAAAATTTTCTAAGTCCCAATATGGCGTCTGCTATAGTTCTCGCATATGAAAGAAGCTAGGCTTCGTGTTATAGTGATTTTATTGGTTTTAATTTTTGTTACCTCAACGTACAATTGTATTTGCCTATATTTTTAAATTAATAAATATATATTTATATATGTATATATATATATATATATATATATAGCTACGCACGAAGTAAATCACGTTGCAATTTTATTCACAGGGAAAGGTAAATGGAAATAAAAATGAACACGTGAACGGTATACACAACGGATACAGTAGCTCCGAGAAGCACAAGAGCAGCCACAAGTCTTCTAGCAAAGACAAGCATCGTGACAAAGATCGAGACCGGGATCACAAAAGCTCTTCCAAACATAGTAGCAGTTCGAACAGGTTACTAATCTCTAGAAACTTCTTTTTAATAGAATGCATCGAAAATTAAAATACAGCAAAAAAACTAATAAAATAAAAAAAAATACTATAGCCACATATAAGCCAGAATTTTATCGAAAACTACCTTTTATCAATGTACGTGTTTTAAAAATCAAATTAATTATTAATTTTTTTTTGAATAGAGATAAAGACAAGCATTCAAGTAGCAAAAATCATAGCAGCTCTCATAAATCATCCAGCAAAGACAAAGAGCGCGATAAAGATCGTGATAAGAATAAGGAGAAAGAGCGCTCAGACAAGGAAAAAGAACGGAGTGACAAGGACAAGGATAGACACCGTAGTGACAAGGACCGCCACCGAGACAAAGATAAAAGTGACAGAGAAAAACACAAATCAAGTGATGGTGACAAGAAATCTTCTTCTTCAAAGGAGAACTCTTCATCATCAAAAGATAAAGAACATAAGTCAAAAGATAAAGATAAAGAAAGGGATGGGAAAGATCGCCACAAGAGTGATAAAGACAGACATCGTAGTGATAAAGAAAAACACTCCAGCTCTAAGGACAAGCACAGGTATTCATCATATTTCTGTGATTCAAATTTTATATAAGTATCTGGTTGTGTGAATCATGTTCTCAGTCAACCCTAAATTTTCTTCTTAATAATATATGATGAATGACGTAAATAACCATAAACTTAATTGAATTGTAATGTTATATATAATAAAATTTTAGGTTTAAATTCATCATATTTTAATATTTTATGTACTAATTACATTTATAATTTTTTGTTTAATTGTTCATTACTTTTATTTTGGACAGCTCCAGCAAAGTTAAAGATAAACACAACAGCGAAAAGCATGACAAGATTAAAATTGATCCTGATTTTGATGATTATTCCACAAAACAGGGGCCTAGTCTAGAGGTAATACATTAATTACTACTATCTATTTTATTGACTTATTTTATTATATATAAAAGTATTTCATATAAATAATTAAGACTATGATCATAATTATAGTATTATATACCTTTCAGATAGAAGTGGAAATAAAACCGGAAGTAAAAGAAGAAATAGATGATGGCTATGGAGGTGCTAATACAACAGTTTCATCGTGTGATTACTCAATGTCACAGTTTAAAGATGAACCTCTCTCTGAATTGCCTCCTGATGAAGACAGCGCCTCTGAGGGTGAAGAAGATATTCCTCTGGTAATATGATAATTTTAAAATAATTTGTCAGCAATATCGTACAAATGTAATCAAATATTTATACAAAAAGTATATTCCACTACAGTTGGAACGCATGGCATCAAAAAAACGAGCAGCTAGTGAAAGTGAAGAAGAAACACCATTACTTCAACGTAAGAAGTCGAAAAAAAAGGTGAAGAAAGGTGAATATACAACAAAATCCCTTATTTTAGTTTCAATGCATTATACATTTTATTTAGTATAAATCCTAACCTACATTAGATTGTTAATATTTGTTAAAAAAAACATCTTATCTTTAAGAAATATATGATGATGAGGAAGAAGAGGCACCAAGTAAGAAGAAAAAGAAGGCAGAAAAAAGAAAAGCTAACAAGAGTATTAAGACTGAAGTAGATGAAAATCCCAGTCCTACTAAACGAAAGAAAAAAGAGGAAGAAGAGCCAGAAGTTTGGAAGTGGTTAGTAAAGACAACTTTGTACAACAAATTGACTATTTTTTGAATTTTCAATGATTCAGTTTTTAAACTATTAGTTTAACACAGTATGAACAGTAAATTGCCACAAAAAAATGTACAATAAATAATTTTAAATAAAATTACTCAAATTTATTTTACAATAGCAATACTACAGTAAGTTTTCAAATGTAGCAAAAGATGGCGCTTCTTGTCTTTCGAACCATTGATGCTAACCTGACATGACATAACTTTGAGGTTATGTTTGGCTAAATATAACATGATTGTCTTCATTGGGGTAAATTTATTCAAGTTTAAATCAGTTCTGAATGTAAACTTTGGGAATTTTCGAACTGTACGGCAATTAAGAGTTTTTCGCAAAAGGTGATTAACATAATTAAACCAAATTGGTTTTTTTTTTTATAATTTTTTTTAGTATAAACTATTATATCTAGACTACTAGAAATCTGAAGTTTATTATAAGTGTTTTTTTCTTAGGTGGGAAGAATCTAAAAAAGAAGATGGGACAAAATGGCAATTCCTTGAACATAAAGGACCATTGTTTGCACCAGCTTATGAACCATTGCCCGATACAGTGAAATTCCGTTATGATGGAAAAGTTGTGAAGCTTTGTCAGGATAGTGAGGAAGTTGCTGGATTTTATGCACGTATGTTGGATCACGAATACACTACGAAATCCACATTTAATACTAACTTTTTTGGAGATTGGCAGAAAGTGATGACACATGAAGAGAAGAAACTCATAAAAGATCTCTCAAAATGTGATTTTAAAGAAATGCAAGCCTATTTCCAAAGTGTCTCAGAAAAGAATAAAAACAGAACAAAAGAAGAAAAAGCTGCCTTGAAAGCGAAAAATGAAGAAATCCAAAAAGAATTTGGTTTTTGTATAATAGATGGACATAAAGAAAAAATTGGCAACTTCAGAATAGAACCTCCCGGTTTGTTCAGAGGAAGAGGAGAGCACCCAAAAATGGGAATGTTAAAGAAGCGTGTCATGCCTGAAGATGTTCTTATTAATTGTTCTAAAGATAGTAAAATACCTAAACCTCCAGCTGGGCACAAATGGAAAGAAGTCCGGCATGATAATACTGTGACTTGGTTGGCATCTTGGACTGAAAATGTACAAAACCAAGCTAAATATGTCATGTTAAATCCTAGTTCAAAATTGAAAGGTGAAAAGGATTGGCAAAAGTATGAGACTGCAAGACACCTACATAAGAGTATTGATAAAATAAGAGACACATATCGAGCAGATTGGAAAGCAAAGGAAATGCGTGTCCGCCAACGGGCTGTTGCACTTTATTTTATTGATAGATTGGCACTGAGAGCTGGTAATGAAAAAGATGATGATCAAGCAGACACAGTTGGTTGTTGTTCTCTCCGTGTGGAACACATTGAGTTACATAAAGAGAAAGATGGAAAGGAATATGTTGTTGTCTTTGATTTTTTGGGTAAAGATTCCATTAGATATTACAATGAGGTACCTGTAGAAAAACGGGTGTTTAAGAATCTTGAAATTTTTATGGAGCATAAAAAAGGCAGTGATGATCTATTTGATAGATTAAACACTCAAACATTAAATGAACATTTAAAAGATTTGATGCCTGGATTGACTGCTAAGGTCTTCCGTACCTACAATGCATCAATTACATTACAAAAACAATTAGAAGAACTAACGGACCCAGATGCCTCAATACCAGAAAAAATATTAGCATATAACAGAGCAAACAGAGCTGTAGCTATACTTTGCAACCATCAACGTGCTGTTCCTAAAGGTAATGTAAATATTTAATTAATTCAATTTCTTTTGTTACAGTTAAGATTTTTAATTATATGGTTAATTGTAAACTTATAGGTCATTCTAAGTCAATGGAAGCTTTGAAAGAAAAAATTCAAACTAAAAGAGATCAAGTGGATGAAGCAGAGGCAGATTATCGAGATGCATCTAAAGCTGCTAAAAGAGGTTCAGTAAAAGAAAAGTTAGCATGTGATAAAAAGAAAAAGGCTCTTGAGCGCCTCAAGGAGCAATTAAAGAAATTAGAACTTCAAGAAACTGATCGTGATGAAAACAAAACAATTGCCCTTGGCACTTCTAAGCTTAACTACCTTGACCCTCGTATTTCAGTATCTTGGTAAGTAAAACCAAATATCATCAAATAAATTAAACACAATACAGTGCTTGTATAGCATTCGCTGTTAGATCATTTGATAAATTTGTAATTCGAAAATATTTCATTTCACATAAGTATGGTATACTTTGGTTACTACAATTCTGTTTGTTTTACATAAAAAACATTGCAAATATGCACTGCACTGGAGTGGGCATAAGTACACTTACAGATTTAATCTATCTAGGTCACATTTTGGTACATGTTTTTCCTTTGATTTTTCAATGTTATATGGCCAAATACTGAAATATCACCTTAATATTCAATTCAATTTAACATTATCTTTACAGGTGTAAAAAACATGGTGTGCCTATTGAAAAGATCTACAACAAAACACAGCGTGATAAATTTCGTTGGGCGATTGATATGGCCGGACCGGATTATGTTTTCTAAGTTTAACTTTAGCATTAGCTATACTTTATATATTTGCTATATACTATGTTTCATACCTGCAAACGTTCCACATTATACATCCATTTCTTTATATTATCATTATTTATTTTTATGAATTTTTGACCAGAATTAAAATTCATGTTTATTTTATACATTGATAATAATTATTATGGACAAAAAGAAATCTGTTCCTGAATTTTTAAGATCATAATTAGAAGTCTGATTCTAATTTATTTTAGATTATATGTTTCAAGTTTGCTGATCTTAATGATTTGTTTGTGTTAGCTTATTTAGTGATAGTAAGAACTTTAGTATAAGATTGTACAAATTTTGCAATCAATTTGCGGTAAGCAATGGCACATTTTATTAAACTAAACTTTAGACCTAATAAAAATTAATTCGTTAGATTTTACAATATAAGCTAGAAATACACTCTTAGTATTAATCTTATTATTTTTATGTTACAAAAATGACAGTGCTGAGTAAGTTTAAGATAAAATAGTCATTTTGGTAGTTCAATATCAATTTCATTTGTATATAACAGTGAGGCTATTCGTTCATATGAACGAGTGCCCATCTTCTATTTTTGTGGAGCAATTCAGTGTTTATTAGCTGAATATTATAAGCAACTGAAATCTCATGCCCACGCAACTAGAATAATGTAAATTTATATCGTATTTTTGTGCACAATGTGCAGTAGCAAATGTTGTAAATTAAGATAATGTTATTTTATTTTTATAAACATACGACCGAAAATAATGGCAGATACAAAGCCGTCAGTGTTATGAAGGTACAATGTAGGTAAAATTTGTAATATTACAGTGATGTGTGCGTCTTGTAAATAGTAAATTTTTACCATGTCATATTGTGAAATGAGATTATCCCAAATAAAACATTGACACTAGATTTTTTTGTTTTATTACAAAGGTAGCTCATCATTTTCATTAAAAAAATTAATATTTTCTAATCCCTCGGGCATGTAACAGATACCGGAATTATCTCGATGTTTTGTGTTATATCCTCGACCATATCCTGAAAATAAAATATTCTGTTTAATGTTAAGAGCATTTAAGTTTACTGACATAAGTCTACAATTACTTTATGGTAATATAAACACAATAATGATAAAGAATAAATATATAGGCATTTTTCTAGTCTTAATAAATATTGCACAACATGCTACACAAGTTGCAGCCCTTGATGGCCCCAGGGCTGCCTTCGCCATGCCTAAAATATTGCAATATCTACTTTCAACAATTAATTACATATAGGAATACGTATATACTGTAGATAGTTCATAGTCAAATCATTTGACATTTGCGAGTTGTTAAAATGAATAAAGGTGTCATAGGTACCATTCTGGTATATCAAAAAATATAGATAACTGTGAGTTAGGTGTATTTTTTTGTATGCGTAGGAAGACATGCAATAGGCCACCTGATGGTAAGTGGTCACCAAAGCCCATAGACATTGTAAGAGATTTTAACAATCGCTAACATCGCCAATGCGCCACCAATCTTGGGAACTAAGATGTTATATATCTTGTTCACAGGCTCACTCACCCTTCGAACCGGAACCCAACAATACCAAGTATCGCTGTATTGCGGTAGAATATTTGATAAGTGGGTGGTACCTACCCAGACGAGCTTGCACAAAGATCTACCACCGAGTAAACTTTAACTAAAATAATTCCAAACTTACATAAATTAAACAAAAGGTCATACCGCTGACGCCATTTTTTTTTATTATTAAATAGGAAGGTGGACGAACGTATGGGCCACCTGATGGTAAGTGGTCACCAACGCCCATAGACAATGGCATTGTAGGAGATGTTAACCATCGCTTACATCGCCATTGCGCCACCAACCTTGGGAACTAAGATGTTATGTCCCTTGTGCCTGTAATTACACTGGCTCACTCATCCTTCAAACCGGAACACAACAGTAGCGAGTACTGTAGCCATGTGTGTTTTATTTTGAAATCGTAAGCAATCTTGTGAAAGTTTGGTGGTCTCTAGAGTCACTGTTTTCTTAACACACAAATAACCGACTTCAAGTTTACTGTCTATCTAATAATTTATATGCATTCTAAATTGAAAATAGCGATTAAATTTTGAAATTCCTCAGAACGTCTCTTCGAGTTACGATAATGTTTGTATATAATTCTCAATTATTCAAAATAATGAAGATACACTTTCATTGAAGTCGAAGACGAATGTTTTTATTACAAAATCTTACCTAAATCTTTCATAAGCCTCGTGGGTGCATTACGTAAGTGCAAAGGCACTGATGGCAATGGTCCCTTAGTTTCGCTAAGACATCTCTGAACTTTCTTCATAGCATGATAGACCTCATGGCTTTTGTCGGCCCTGGCCAGCCTCACCGCGCATTGAGCTAGCAGAACGTCGCACTCCGGCATGCCTATGTGCTGGCATCCTTGCAAGCACGCCACTGCTTCAGTTAACGCACTTGGATCGCCTAAGCCTAAACATGTATGGAAGTTATGTTTTTCAAAAATCATTGAGAACTTTAGTTTTTTCCGCCCTACGTTTTCAATAGAGCTATATCCTAGTAATCCTAATAAAATGAACAACATTTAACGAAATGTCGTTTTAAAATTTAAAAAAAAACGTTATAATAGCAAATGTGGCACCGGGTAATAATGTACCGTAGCTCCGTACTATGCACCCCACTGGTGTTATATAGGTCTAGCCATCAATGCTGTTGATGGAGGTTGCGCTCGCACTGTGGAGCGTGAACTGACCGACGTCCTCGGCCGCAGTGCGCACGAGGCGGCGCGCGACGTAGAGCGGGTCCTCCCCGCAGTGCAGCGCGCGCGTCGTCCAGTACAGCGCCGCGTTGTCGTCGCTCGCTCGGATCGACTTCTGGATCGCCGACACTATGTTGTAGTGCTCTTCGCCTCGTCGGTCGTACAATATGTGCGACCGCTGTGGATCATACTTAGTTTTCACTTGTTTAGCTTGATTATTATGGAGTCATTTGTGTTCACTATCATCTACTTCTAGTCAATTGTAATTTTTCTGTTTAGATGAGTTATATTAAATAAAACTAAGGTCGGCCATACACAGACTGCTCGAGCGGTTAGCCAGTGATCAACATACACGGATCGCTCTTGCAGTCAGAGTCAACAGCTTGAAGCTGTCCTTGATAACTGCTCCAGCAGTTAACTTACCCGCTCAAGCAGTTAGCAATTTCAATGTATTTATAGTCAGTAGCATCAGTATCATAGTCAAGACTGACTGTGATGCTGATCACTAGTTTAGACAGGTGCAGAGTTATAAGGCTGATCACTTGTTGATGTAGGTTCGTGTATGTACGTACTACGTACTAGAAGTCTGTAGTTCACTATGCAGTCGCAGCTTGAAGCAGTCCAGCCTGACTGCTTCAAGCCGTCCGTGTATGGTCTAAGGAGAGCTCATGTATATAATAATCCTACGTAATTCTTTCAATCAGTTATTACTTAATTTTCTTGTCTGATGAAGTTATAACTATTTTTTATGGTAACCTTAATCCCGCTTTTCAGATCTTCCAAGCTAATAAAGTTGCTTCTGGTCGTCGTGGAGGATGTAGGGCCCGCCTCGAGCACTAGCTCCAACGCGCCGAGTGCAATGCGAGCGTCTCCATCACAAATTTCAGCAAGCCAACGAATTGATTTTCTTTCTATTATGTATCTACAATAAATCATAATTTAATTTAACCCCTGACATCGGTCAACACGCTACCTGGGGATAATATTTTCTTCCAATCAATTTTTTAATTTGAATGTGAGCATGCTGTGATTATTGTTAAGCAAAACACATTGTGTTACTTGGTGGTGATGTACAAGCCTGTCTGGATAGACACCTCCACTCATCCGATACCTACTACCGCCAAACAGCATTACTTAGTGTAGTGTATCAACAGCCACAAGAGACACAATAACATTTTAGTTCTCAATGTTGGTGGACCATTGGCATTATAATATTCTACCGCAAAACAGCAGTACTTGTTATTGCTGTGTTCCGGTTTGAAGGGTGAGTGAGCCAGTGTAATTACAGGCACAAGGGACATAACATCTTAGTTCCCAAGGTTGGTGGCGCATTGGCGATGTAAGAGATGGGTAACAGCTCTTACAACGCCAATGTCTATGGGCGTTGGTGATCACTTACCATCAGGTGGCCCATATGCTCGTCCGCCTTCTTATGCAATAAAAAAAAAAAAAAAAAAATAAGGAGCGGTAAATGTTTTCACGGCTCCCAGTGTCTATGGGCGATGGTGACATTTTATCCTCAAAAGGCCCATCTGCCAGTGTGCATACCTAATAAAAAAGAAACTAACTTGTCCTTAACAACTTCACTATTAACTTTATCTTCTATGCTGTCAACGACCACAGCTAAATCATTCCTTATCACAGCTCTTTCTAATATCTGCCATACATCGTCTACTGTTAATTTGCTGAGAACTATAACCTTACAGCGACTCAAAAGGGCATTATTCAAACTGAAAGAAGGGTTCTCAGTAGTTGCGCCAATCAATGTAATCGTACCATTTTCTACGTGCGGTAGGAATGTATCTTGTTGCAATTTATTGAATCTGTAATATAAAAATTAATTATAATAAATATAAATTAATAATTACTTCAATAACTGTATTTTATTAACTACCTATGTATTTCATCCATAAAAAAAACAGTTTGCCTTTTGAATTGAGCTTCGTTTTTAGCAACCTTGACTGCTTCTTTCACATCATTGATACCGGACATAGTTGCAGAGTATTTCACAAATCGTAAATTACTTTGCTCTGCACAAATCTTGGCAATAACATTTGCTATTGAGGTCTACAAAAAAAATAATATTTATTAATCATTTGTTTTACTTGTATTGTAATTAATTTATTTAAGAATAGAAAATTAACATTTAATAAATATAAGTAATCTAAGTATCTATTTATTGCTAAATTGTTACCTGTATATATCCCACGGTTGAGCAAAGCATCCTTTCTTTTTAGGAGGTCAACCAACACATGCCGGTTTTCTCACAATATTTTTCTTCACCGCCAAGAACTGGATGTATAGACACAAATTGAAAGCTCAGAGGGATTCACGGGGGCTTGAATCCACAATATTCAGGTAACCACCACATGATCAACCCACTGAGCCATCTTGGTTATGCCAAGGTCATCTCGGCCAATTTCAAATAACATTTATCATTTACCTTTCCACATCCAGGTGGTCCCCATAGTATCATGTTAGGTATTATTTTCTTTATGAGCATGGAGTACAACATAGAGCCTTTTCCAAATGCATCTATTTGGCCGACAATATCATCAAGAATGTTTGGCCTCATTGACTCTGCCAATGGGATTTTTCTTTTATCATTTAAAACTGATGATTTGTTTGGTTGTTCTTTAATAGTTACTTGTTTAACTGGTGTTGTAGCCTGCAAGTCAAGAAACAGTTATGAAAGTTATCATATGAATAAATGTATAGTATATCATTGTCATTAACAGTCAATTATAAACCATTGCTTGACATGACTTTCTGTTAGCAAACCCTGATGTCGGCGGAATGTAATAAACATAAAATAGTATTTTGTGACCAAAAAATACTAGTAGCTAAACATGTAAACAAATGAAAAGCTGAATATTAAATAGAAATATAGACATTTATATTTATTGCTGGAGTCACAAGTTAGGAACATTTAAATATTTATATCTGTGAAGATATCATAAAACTCAGCTATAAAAAACTAAGGCAGAATATGAGAGTATAATCATTTGTTTTATTTATGTAAAAATAAGTTCCAATGAGGGTTAAACATCAATGAATTAAACATAGTAATTAAATGCAACAGATGAAGCATCTAGGTGTAACTTCGGTGAGTGTATTCTCGTCAGTATAGAGAATGTCGCCCACCCACCAAAATCCAGATCTTTTTTATGTTTTAAATATTATATCTATAATAACTTGTAGTATAATTAGTTTATATTCATGCCTGCTTGCTTTCCATGGCATGATTTGATGGATAATGAGACATTTCTTCATTTGATTTCCACAATAATAATGGTTCTATAATAATTATAAATCTTAAGAATGAAATGAGATGGTACATTGATAGGAATTAATATTAATAATCAGTAAGGTCAGTATTTTTACTGTTAATATTTAGTTAGATTTATTTTTAAAAATAAATTTGCAGAAGTTTACTAAATAAATGCAGTTAGTTTTGAAAAACTTTTTTCTAGTTTAAGTCTAGATACATAATAAGTAATTATTTTAGTTATAAATTATAATGTTTATTTACCTGAGATTTTGAAGTACTACTCACTAAACTTCCAAAAACTTTAAGTTTTTTCACTTGGGAATTTTCTTCTAAGTGAGATCCATCTCTTTTAGAATTGTTTTCCGATAGAGTATTTAAAAAAATACATTTATTTACATGGTTCTCTATAGATTGCTTTTCATATAATCTATTACAAACTGGACAAGAAATAAGTTTATCGTTATCAGTCATATTTTATATTAAAACAAAATTACCTGTGTATAAGAAATACCACACAAAAAAAGTAAGTTTTAATTTTGATTTGAAATGTCTCTCTTCTCGTGTAGCTGATTGTTCAGCAAGACCGCGGCGCGGTTAATGAATTCAGACGAATTCTTATGGGCGCTCTGAAGACAAACTTTCTGCGGTCCAAAATGCCGCTTGGTAGCGTGGCAGTCGCGCTGCGGCAGCTGTCTCTCTCTTACGCATTGCAAAGGACGTTTCCCCAATGTATCTTAACTACGAGAGCAAGAGAGGCGGACGTTCCCCAGCGTATCTTAACTACGAGTTTACACTTGAATTCGGCACACGAAATCCTTAAGAACTGCGCCTCTTTATATGTCTGTATTCATTGGCACGGTCTTGTATACGACCGTGGGCCGCGGTATTTGACGTTTTTTTGTACAACATAATGCCCCTCAACGGTTTGTGTGCTTGGAAAGGATGTACCAGCTCGAAAAGGAAGAACCCGAATTTGACGTTCCATCGTTTCCCAAATGATAAAGCAATGTGAGTCTTTGTTATTGAATTCATAACCGTCATATGCAATGTAAACCATAGAATAATAACGCTTAGAAGGATAGTGTTAGTGTCATAAAGTTTCGCATGAAATTGTATTAATGTGTGCGTAATTGTCACGTAATTACATTCACCGTCACACACATACGACCGAATTATGCTGCAAGCATATGTGGTATCTATGGCTGCAAGTGAATAGACATTACCCCCATAAAGCGAGAACATTGATACTGTTTGTTTGTAAAAGTATCATAATTTTATATTGGCAATAATTTATTAAATTTTATCTTTTATTATTAGTTAAATAATAATTTAAAATAATTATTAGATTTTTAATTTTTAAAATATTAAGCAATCGTGGTAAAATATGTTTTCCATAGCTGACAACATTTTTATTGTAATGACGTCTTTTGTTCACAAATTATATTTATTAATTATTTCATTTAATTTATTATATTTATAAATTTTATTAATTTAATTATATTTATTAATTATATTTTAGTTCTTACGCGTGAAATGTGATTTTCTTTTTCTTATTTTTTTATGAGTAGCGTTGTTACACCCTTTTACTACCACTGTTTTGTATATTGGTCTAACAACTGAGTCCAATTTCAGTGGTGAGAGATAGTCGCGATTGTGTTACAACTTTTACTTCGCAGGGGCGCCCGCTGCAAGTCGCTGCTATCTCCCATTGTCCATAACGAATTTTGCTTTAATAATATAAAAAAAAACCTCAATCGTTAATGTGTTTATTTTTTTTCCCCACTATAAAAATATTTAAAATACATCATCTGAACTGTACGATAATGAATTTTACTTTAGCGCACAATAAAACAACTCGTGTTGTGGTTATTATGTATGTATATTACATCTAATGTGCTCATTATAATATGATACACATGTTTGAATATAATTTTGGACGATAGTATAATTTTATCTTTCATGTACAATAATTTTATGAGTATCTGTATCAAGCATGCCCCTATCGTCATGCCTGGTCATGACTCTGGCTCTGGCGTCCGTTAATTGAACTGAACAGCGTCATTAAGTCGACGTATCCCCACTTTTGAAGTTGCAAGACCTGTATACAAGACCGTCTTTACTGAACACTTTTTAATATAAAAAAATTAAGTCATTTTTTAATAAATTCCGCGAGATGTTTACTATGACACTTGATCGTGACCGCTGACGTGACTTCAATTGTATTGATTCTATTTTGGTGTAATTGAATGACTTCGATTCACTTGGGCCTACACTCCTTCTAAGCGTTATTATTCTATGATGTAAACTTTTATAACCTTGAAAAATATTATTCACACAGTTTTGATCGATGAAAGAGAGAGCGCGAGGTGTTATACAAAGATTTATTATAATAAAATAAATTTAAAAAATCTTTGACAAATCATTAAAAAATAAATTATATATCAACAATAATGCAGAATAGTCACAATTTTTTAACGTCAAGTTCTGTTGTTCTACCTCCATCAGTAACCGCGTAGCGTTGCTGCTAGCTTACCAGAATCGCGTTTGCAAGGTCGAGGGATCGAATCCTCGAATATGGTATTTTTTTCTTCTTTTCTCTTCTCCTTCTCTCCAAATTACGTTCACTTCGTCATCAATTGAATTTTTTTTTGTCATTTTAATAGAAAAAATGCATGAGTATAAATGTAATATACAATTTTCATACATTTAATCATGTTTGACCGTACAATTTTTTTCTGTCCTCATTTAGGATTAAAATGATGTAACGTTTAGATAAATATTTTAAAAGGAATCACGTGAAGTTATCGATTTTTGTTTCATTGTCCTTCTAGATATGGGTACCGCTTTTTCTGAATCATCCAACCCTGATGCGTTCTCTCTTTTATCCCTTTACTTTCGTTAGTCGCTTCACTATTTATTTATTAACTTTTACCGTATTCACAAATAAATGTTGCAATGATATATTTCCCTGATTTTTTTTTTCAAAAAGATTCAGAAATGTTGAAGATCCAAAACTTGTAATAAAAAATTCAACTTCCACTATTTTGAGGTAAACATTTAATAAAAATACGGATGATTTAATCTTATTTTGAAGCGGAAAGAATTTCTCTGTTTGATATGTTTGCAAGAATTTGTAATATTCTTCCACAGTCGTTGACTGATACTTGTACCCTCGATAATGCATGAGATTTGTATATTTTTACGTACATTGAAAAAAATTTGCATTATCCTATATATATTATTCGCCAACATTTTCCAACTTTGAGGATCTTGCACACATTTCTAAATGGGTGCAAGACCATAATGGCTCAAGCTTTTTTAAATATGCATCATTTTTTTCTTTTTTGCTTTTTTATTATACAAAATATTTTGGTGCATTGATTACCTCGGTACTACCATTTCCATATCCCACAGTTGCAAGAAATGGATCGACAGATCCGGCGATCCCGCTTTAAATAAGAAATCCGAAAAGCAAATGCTGAATGTGAGGATATGTTGCCTACATTTTTCAGAAGATGATTTCATTCCGTATGGTAAACAAGGTAAACGGACATTACGTACTGCTGCACTGCCCAATGATGCAGTTGTTACTGTTCCAGTAGTCACCAATAAAGTGCTCAGATGTCCTGTGATTTCGAAAACAACATCGGCGCAAGCATCCGCGCTTACAACACCCACATTCACAACATCCGCAACACGGACATTACGTACTGCTGCACTGCCCAATGATGCAGTTGTTACTGCTCCAGTAGTCACCAATAAAGTGCTCAGATGTCTTGTGATTTCGAATACAACATCGGCGAAAACATCCGCGTTCACAACACCCACGTTCACAACATCCACGATTACAACATCCACAACAGGGACATTACGTACTGCTGCACTGTCCAATGATGCAGTTGTTACTGTTCCAGTAGTCCCCAATAAAGTGCTCAGATGTCTTGTGATTTCAAATACAACATCGGCGCAAACATCCGCGTTCACAACACCCACGTTCACAACATCCCCGATTACAACATCCACAATACGGACATTACATACTGCTGCACTGCCCAATAATGCAGTTGTTACTGCTCCAGTAGTCACCAATAAAGTGCTCAGATGTCTTGTGATTTCGAAAACAACATCGGCGCAAACATCCGCGTTCACAACACCCACGTTCACAACATCCCCGATTACAACATCCACAACACGGACATTACGTACTGCTGCACTGCCCAATAATGCAGTTGTTACTGCTCCAGTAGTCACAAATAAAGTGCTCAGATGTCTTGTGATTTCGAAAACAACATCGGCGCAAACATCCGCCTTCACAACACCCACGTTCACAACATCACGGATGACAACATCCACAACACAGACATTACGTACTGCTGCACTGCCCAATGATGCAGTTGTCACTGCTCCAGTAGTCACCAATAGCGTGCTCACATGTCTTGCGATTTCGAATACAAAGTCGGCGAAAACAACCGCCTTTACAACATCCGCGTTCACAACACCCACGTTCACAACATCAGCGATTACAACATCCACTACAACGACAACTGCGAACACTACATCCGTGAGCAGTTCTGGCGTGTCGAATCAAAGCGTTCTAATTATAAGGCGAAAAAAAAAAATTGGAGAATCCACCCTCAAGGAACAAAAATTGCAAAGATTGGTGAAATTCTTACGTCTTGAAATTAAAAAGCAAAGTCAAAAAATTAAAAGGCTCGAGGCCAAATTAAAAAAGAATGCGAGTGACGTGGCGTTTGCAAAAGCCGCTTATGATCTAAACGACGATATACTCGCTTTTTTTAAAATGCAAATTGATCACATGAAAAAACGACCGTGGACTGAGGACGAAAAACAATTTGCTCTTTCATTATATTATAAATCACCCAGTGCGTACAATTACTTGCGAGACGATAAGCATTATGCTTTACCTTGCCTATCATTAATCCGATCATGGATGAACGATTTGGAATTAACCCAAACAAGCGCGTGCGGTAAGCGCAAACAACCTTACGGAAAGTCAAAAAACTTGCTCCAAGTATCTCATCAACCTTTTCAGGTTAAAGAACTGTATTACTCATAAAGAACCTTACAGTTCACTTGTACAATGAGCAATACAATATTAACTTATATACAAAGTTTGATTCAGTGGTAGAACTTAAGGCAGTACATGCCAACAATGACCCAAAAAAGAAAAGGCTATGTAAATATAAGTGCTTAATTGATATAGCAATATTAAATTTAAAATTTAAATATAGAATAACATTTACTAATTTTATCCATAATATATATTTTATCTTACAAAAAGTTTGTTCCTTTTTAACGGATGCCATACTTACACACGCTTTTGTACTGTTCGGTAAACTATTATATAATTTTACTCCGTTATGTAGAATGCTTCTATTACCGCATTTAGTTCTGGGATTATAAAGATTTATTTTGTGTTTATTTCTGAAACTGTATATTTTTTATTAGTTAGTACTAATTCCGTATAAATTTCACGAAGCTGAGTTTTTTTAATAAATGTACAGATGTTGTTTGTGTATGTCTGTTTTTTAGTATAAAATTTTTGTTTCTTTGTATAATATGGATGTGTGTCATGTCTATCGCAATTAAAAAGTACTTTGATAACTTGTTTTGTTAGTTTTTAAGCAACATGTTCATTTTTAAAGAATTTCCAGTCATTAATGCTTATTCAAGATTGAATGCTTCATCATTGAATAGTTTTTTCAAGGAAATAATAAAATAAAAGATTGATCCCTCCACAAACTATTTGATGTGCATATGATAGAGAGGGTTTGGTGTCGTTTTAAATACCTAGGAAGTGACGAACCAAGAGGTCCTGATCTCTATGATCACGTATGCACGTTCATATAAAAAAAAAACATTTTATTTTTCATTATTTTTGTTTTTAAAATTCATCAAGACAATCTTTATTTTAAATCAAAAGAATTATTTTTCAAAAGTATAATTCAGTTTTGATTTTTAATGATTTACTAATTTGATTATTTATTATAATTATATTTTTCCTTTTAATAACACCCTTCCTCTTCCTTAGTTGAGTCTCTTCACAAATATGTACAAAATGCATGTTTTTCCTTCAAAAGTTTCCTTCAAAATATCAAAAAGACGATGCTCAAAGCTTTCTTTATGCCTGGAAACATGATTCTACATTTTTCCTAGCGAAAAAAATAAAATTGCGTAATATTTCTTAAGAACATTCAGTTTAAATAACATGTTTTACTCGGTGGTAGAGCTATGTGCAAGCTCATCTGGGTAGGTACCACCCACTCAGCAGATATTCAGCAGCACACAGCAAAACAGCAGTACTAGTTATTTTTGTGTTGCGGTATGAAGGGTGAGTGAGCCAGTGTAATTACAGGCACAAGGGACATAACATTTTAGTTCCCAAGGTTGGTGGCGCATTGGCGATGTAAGCGATGGTTGACATTTCTTACAATGCTATTGTCTATGGGCGCTGGTGAGCACTTACCATCAGGCGGCCCATATGCTAGTCCGCCTACCTATACAATAAAACAAATGACAGGTCCGTCATTTTTTTTTGGAAGAAGCGTGAAATTTTATATACAAGCCTCTACTTGGAAGTAAATATATAGGTATTTCAGGGTTTTCGAAAACCAAGAGGGGAGATGTGAAAGGAGAAATGTGGGGATGAAAGTTTGTATTGCGGGTCCGTCATTTTTCATGTAAGAAGCATGTCATTTTACTTTAAAGCTTCTGAGCAAAAATAAATCCATGTATTTTGTCATTTTTGAAAATTCTATCCCAAACGAGAAATGGGTATTTACATTAATTAAAGTAAAATAATTTTGACACGACAACATGAAACGTTTCATTCCCTAGGTGTGCAGTCATATAAAAGTCATAAACTTTCTAAATATCATATAAACTTTCAACCCTTATTTCACCCTCTTAGGTGGTGATTTTCGGAAACTATTATTTGCATACTTATTTATTTCGAAACTGAAGCTTGTATACAAAATATCATGCTTCTTTGAAAATTGTGGATTTCCATACACGGTTCATCCCAGGAGTGAAATTTCAAAAATTCCTTTCTTAGTACGCGTTTTCGTCATAAAATGCATCAACTGTCAAAATTTCAAGTCTGTAAACCCAGTGGCTTAGACTCTGCGTTGATGAGTCAGTCAGGACAAGTCTTTTTATACAGGCTGTAAGAGAACAAGTGTCCGACCCCCGAAGTGGTTATTAGGTATCGTGAGTCGGTTTTATTAATGTAAACATTTTAAAAATATATATACAGGATATATATAATTTCAATTCCCAGGTCGGGCCAATAAATAGTTATTGGGGTTTTCTGTCAGAAAACCCTCAGTAGCAGTACCGAAATTTTATATTTATATACGAGTATATGGATCATAAATAAATTGATAAAACTACATTTTATTTTATTCATTTTGGGGATATTTTTTGGGGTTTGGGCTACTTAAGGCTACTGCAAGTTGCAACTGAAATAATTCGGCTACATTAGGCTACTTGAAGCATGAGAAACGGCGACATTATGCCAAGCGCTGTTGGCAACACTGGTGATCAGTCAAAAGTCAAAACTACAAGATTGCCTAACATCTTATAAAAGATACCTACAGTTTAATCAGAAATTATAAAGTTTTGTAATTAGTTTGGCTTAATAAATAAAACAATGGAAGAATTGCAAAAATTAACCTTATTAGACGTTGTTAAAGATGTTCAATATGACCTGAAAGTGACGCAGGAAATTTATGATCGTCAAGTAAATTTGCCCAGGAACATACCCTTAGTAGTTCCTTGACAATGTCACCGCTGACAACTGACATCGGTCAGTGTCACAATAGTAGGTATTTGACTGATGACTGTCATACATTCAATCCAGAAGTACAGTTAGGTATAAATTGTAACTTAGAAAGTGCCATAAAAGTTATTGTGAAGTAAGTAGGAGTGTTTTACATTACCCCAAAACAAAAAAAAACCTTAACTAAATATTTGAAATGATTACGAGTTGATATCGACCATGGTTTCAAAAAAATCTTCGGATAACAAGACATCGAAAAACTCGAATAAGGTCACACAACTTTCTGAATGTGAAAAGGAAAAATGTTTTTTAGAAAATGAATTAACATCTAAAAGAGAAGTAGTAAGTAATGTATAGAAATATTAGTTGTTATTATAATTATTATTATGTCACATATTATTTATTACTTCACTTATTTAAAGGGTGATGGCGCACCAGCCGAAAACGAAATAGAGACTATGGAGCCAATTGAACATGTAGATGTGGATGCAATAATTAAAACTGTATATGTCAGAGTGGAAATAGATGTGGTTTTTATGGGTCTGTTACTAATGGCTCTTTGTACAAGGCTGTACAATTTAGAAGAGCCAAAATATATTGTGTTAGTTGGCATTTTTATTATAAATGAAATTAATTACGCATGACTTACTATATTAATATTTGTGATTTGATTTACTGGACTGTTATGTATAGAAAGCTTTGTTATTATTATTTGTTTTAACTTTTAGGTTTGATGAACTTCATTATGGCAGATATGTGTCCCTGTACACTAAAGGAGTATTCTTTTTCGATGCTCATCCTCCCTTAGGGAAACAGATGCTTTATTTAGCTGGACATATGGCTGGTTACGATGGTAACTTTACATTTGATCGGATTGGTTCACCATATACTGAGTCAGTACCTGTCAAAGCATTGCGCTTAGTCCCGGCCATTTGTGGCAGCCTACTTGTACCTTTGTCCTATCAGTTGATGCTGGAAATATCAACATACCAAATCACTGCCATTCTTGCAGCTGTTTTAGTTTTATTTGGTAAGTAATATGTTTTATAACATTACTCCAGTTGGTAATTACTGTTGGCATGAAAATGTCATTATTAATTAAATAAAAAACTTTTCAGACAATTGTTTTCTTGCTCAGTCAAGATTTATGTTATTAGAGAGTATACAAATACTATTCAGTTTATTTGGTATATTGTGTGTACTGAAGAGCACTCGTACAAAACATGTTGCTTCAGTTATATGGCTGTGCTTTGGTGCTCTCTCACTTGGGTGCTGTTTTTCGTAAGTTATTCATTTAGAATAAAACAACATCCAGTTGCTTAATATCTGAAACCATTAAAATAGACCCCCTCTCTATGTTCAAAAGTATCGTTGCACATCAGATGCACCTACTGCTTCGTTGGTCTATTGGCTAGATAAGGTCCTTGGTTCAAACCCAGGTGAAAAGCTCATAATGGTCCACCATTAAAAGGTCATTGAGCTTTTCTGCTCAGAATCTACTTTACAGTAGCAACTACTTTAAAGTACTTACTGGGGAAATTGTCAGTGTTTATACTTCCAAACCTCAGAAAGCATGTAATGCCGTTGGTTCAGTGCCTTGCTATAAAATATGACTGGAGCTTATAATATATCATGAAGAATTAAATTGACTATTTTTTATGTTTTTCAGGATAAAATACTCAGGTCTATACTCCTGCTATTTAGCAATATTTCTAATAGGACGGCAAATATGGAAACGCATTGATCAAGCAGAATCAACCTTTAAACTATGCTTGTCAGCTTTATGGAGATTTTTCATTCTTATTTGTGTACCATTTATGGTATATGTTAGTGTATTTTATGCCCATCTTTCAATGTTACCGAAAGCTGGACCTCACGATAGTGTAATGACAAGTGCTTTCCAAGCATCGCTCAAAGGAGGTCTCGCGAGCATTACTAAAGGACAGCCTTTACGTGTTTCTCATGGCTCCCAAATAACACTCAGGTATTATTTCTAATAAGGTTGTAGCAAAACTCTGAATAGTTGCTACTATTACTATGGTGCTCCTATTTATTTTTGTGTTTAATATTTTAGGCATTCCCACGGCCGGACTTGTTGGTTGCACTCACACGCGCACGTGTATCCGGTCCGCTACTCCGATGCCCGAGGGTCGTCTCACCAGCAACAAGTGACCTGCTACAGTTTTAAAGATGTTAACAACTGGTGGATCGTTAAACGACCAGATCAGCTCTCCCTCGCAGTGTCTAACCCACCCGATGTTATACGACACGGAGATGTAGTACAACTGCTACATGGTATTACAAGTCGCGCTTTAAATTCACACGATGTAGCCGCACCGGTATCGCCACAATCCCAGGTAAATTTATTCCAAAAATATATCAAGGTTGCAGAGACTGTAGTATTTGTCAGTTATTACTATTCAATAGAATGAGTCAAGAAATAGATATTATGTACTGACCAATAATATCGCATACACTATAAGTCCTTGAAATTCACGGCCGCAGAAGAGACTACCTTTTTTTTTAAATATGTTTTTAAAATACTTGTCGCTGCCAAACATACTTTCTTTTTACGCTGGAAAAACGCATTACGCGTTTCCCCCCACGGGAACAGTGGGGGTGGGGGGTTAAATTCACTAGGGAGGACTCCCAGGGTACTGGGAACCCCTCTCTCCCCTCTCAGGCCAAAAATACTTAATAAATACTATATATTACAGGAAGTATCTTGTTACATCGACTACAATGTGTCGATGCCGGCGCAGAATCTCTGGCGCGTGGAGATCGTGAACCGCGAAAGCGAAGATGCGACATGGGACAGTATTCGATCCATGGTGCGTCTTATACACGTAGACTCAAACTCCGCCCTGCGCTACAGCGGCCGTCAGCTCCCCTCCTGGGGCTTCCATCAGCACGAAATTGTCGCTGACAAGGTCATCACTCATCAAGACACGATCTGGAATGTCGAAGAACATCGTTATACGAAAGGTTCAATATTCAAATCATTTTATTCTAATCTTTAAATCGTTATCGGATTCGATCTGATCGGATATATGATGTATGTTCACGTGCTCGTGCATCTTATAAAATTAAAGTAAGTCATCTACATAATGTTTTTAGCTGAAGACAGAAGGGAGCGCGAGCGAGAGCTTGTGTCTGCAGAGATGATTCCGACAGCGGTCACGCAGCTGTCGTTCTGGGAGAAGTTTCTAGAGCTGCAGTACAAGATGATTGCGCACTCGCCCGACGCGCCGCAGGGACATATGTTTGCGAGCGAGCCCGCCGAGTGGCCGCTGCTCGTGCGCTCGATAGCGTACTGGCTATCACCAAACTCAAATGTAAGCATAATCGTGAAGTGACATTCACGAAACTAAATTAATATAATATTTAATTCACTAATTAAATTTTGATAAGTTACGTAATTTAGATTTTTTTCTTGGTTTCAGGCTCAAATTCATCTTATTGGTAATTTAGTGACGTGGTATGCCGGAACCATATCAATTGGAATCTTCGGCGCCCTACTCGCCATATATGCTATCCGTCAAAGGCGAGCGTACGTCGATCTTCCTGCTCACGCCTCACAAAAATTCTACGACGCTGGCTGTATACTCTTCCTCGGCTATTGGCTACATTACTTACCATATTTTTTCATGGATAGAACATTATTCCTTCACCATTATTTACCTGCTTATATTTTTAAGGTTCTTCTCTTAGCTTATGTTATTGACCACATGTATTACGTTTTATGTACCAGTGAAAAGATAAAGCGATTTACACCTTTATTCATATTCTGTATCACAATATGGTTGTATTATGTAATAATAACATACCACAAGTTCAGTGTTCTGAGCTATGGCAATATGGATTTGACTGAATCTGATCTCTTAAATCTCAGATGGAAAGACACTTGGGACTTTATTTTACATAAGAAAAATTAAGCTTTAATTTCTTCTGCAGTGGTATTATAGATCAAAACTGTATTTTATAAGGAATAGGATAATAATAAAAAAATATTTTGCTATTTAATGGAAATACATGTTTTTTTAAAGATTTTTATGATTAAGTATTTCGCTTTTGGACTACCTCTTCCCTAAAATTGGGAAGAGAAGGAAATTTTTAATTAAATCACAATTAATTTTATAAGATATATAACAGGGCATGACATTCCATGATGCCATTTATAATTATTTATATTAGGTTAGAAAAAAAAGCAAGTCATTAATTTATTTCTAATGACAAATTATATATAAAATAATCATTACATATACAAAGTGTAATTTTTATTGTGACTGATGTATCATAATAATTCCGTCCACTGCACAATCACATTATGCCTATAAAGTAATTGTATATAGATTAAACTTTTTTTAAATACTGTCTGTGTTTAATTCTACC
The DNA here is from genome assembly GCA_963151315.1 of Nymphalis c-album. Taxonomy (NCBI): domain Eukaryota; kingdom Metazoa; phylum Arthropoda; class Insecta; order Lepidoptera; family Nymphalidae; genus Nymphalis; species Nymphalis c-album. The sequence goes on along the minus strand of OY720590.1, from coordinate 3,826,459 downwards.
TGTATCAACGAAAAGATAATTAATTTTCAATAAGGATTAAATTACACAATCTTTTTTATAAAATTATTTATTTAAAATGCAAGTTACATGAAGGAATTAACGGCGACTGGGAGATGGTTCTACTTCCATTGGTTGTACTGGACGAACTGACACAGACTCAACTTCAAGTGGGATGATACGCTGCTTCAGCACTGCAGTAGTGCCTGGGGCATATCTGTATGACCCTTGTTTCTTGCCCTGAAAAATATTTTATTAATATGTATGTACAACTATAAAACAATACATTATATAAATTCATACATTTATCCTGCTTTTTACAATATTTCGTGTAAACGGGTAATAAGTTATAATTGTCTGCATATTTAGCATATTTGCATGGAATTATTATTTTTTGAGATTTATGAAATTGTTTTCTAGAAATAAAGGTAGTTTACGTTTTTAAAAAATTTACAGATGCACAATATACTAATAGGAATAGTTAAACTTCTTTATTACTATGAGGTGTTCCTGGAGATCAAAGTTAATAAGCACTCCTCTATGCTGTGCTTATTGAACAAACTTTTATTCCTTGTAAACAAAACAAACCACAGATAACGCATTGACCAATTATAATGAATAATGTTTAAAAGTAAACAAATACCTTAACATTGGCTTCCTCATAAGTTCTCAAATATTGGGCAGGGCCACTATTGCGGATGACACAGAGATCTACATTAGAACCTGAACCAAGATCATTGAAGATACCAGCGGCAATTGCATCTCGCACTAGTTTTTTGCCTTCCTCTTCACTCATATTTGGCTTCCAGTTTGACTCAAAAACTGCCATTGCTGCTAATGATCCAGAACCTAGAAAAATTTTGTTATTAATTTCATGCTTTAATTTATAATAATTTAACAAGGAATTGTTTTAATAATATACAGTATATTTACCCATAGTAGCATAGGGAAGTTTATCAACTGATCCATGAGGATAAATACAGTAAATATGAGGGCCAGTTCGATCAACACCCCCAAGTACAAGAGCAGCACCAATGTGTCCTTGATAACGGAACAACATTCTTTTGAGCAAAGTAGCAGCAGTCTCAACGGGTACTGTTCTTCCTGTGTGAAGACGTTGCAATTCTAGTTGAGAAGCAACAGTCTGGGTAGTCATCTCAGTGTCAGCAGCAGTACCTGCGCCGCAGCAGTACATATTCCCGGCTAAGTAATGGATCTTTTCACAATTTTTATCAGAAACTACTGTGTTTTCTGTAGCTCTCGTGTCAGCTCCTAAAATAACACCGTCCGCGTAGATAATACCCACAATGGTTGTACCGGTCTTCGTTGCTTTAGGAGCCGGAAATCCTTTTTGTGCCAGAAATGCATTTCTGAAATAAAATTATTCGAAATACTATTGTTTTCATAAGCATATAAAAATAATTATTTTAAGTTATGAATTAATTTATTACCTTTGACAATTTTCAAAAGAAAAACCAGGCGAAGGAATTTCGGGTACAAGTACAGAAGCCATTTCGTAGTATATTATATCAACTTCCAACAGTAAAATAATACTTCAATAAAAAGTTAAATTCTAATTAATCAAACCAAGTGAGTTTACAGAATTGCAAATGACGGCTAAGTCAACGTCCATAGATGACATTGATAATTCAGAATAGTGCGGCAGCTACGTACAGAAACCGTTCTGTAAGCGCGTTATTATATTCGATGTTTTATACAAATTCTAAAAAGTTTTTTTTAAGTTTAAGTTAAACAAATAAAAACACTTGTTAATTTAAAAATAATATTTCATTCAAATTTAAGCATAAAACTTACTCATCTTTGACTGTTAAATTTATTTAATGCTTGACTCATGCTTTGACATTTTACTGGTAACATTGGAATAGTACGAGGCTTTATTCGATTGGGCGTTATGGCAAGAACATTAATCAAAACAATATGACTCTTAAAACAGTGATATAAAGCTTAAAATACCTTTACAAAATATGATGACTTTGGTTCCGGTCGCTTCCGTTTTATCACTAACCAATAGGAGGAGGACGAATTGTCTGTGGCGTTGTCAAAATATATTTGACAAAAGATGAAAATGTATCGCAGATTTAATGCCTCGTTTTGCCCGTGAAACTTGTTAAATGTTTTAAAATTGGTCCTAGTTACTTATTCGAAATGTTGATGAATACGGCTTATGTGTTCTTTATTTACTTTCTATCTTCAATTATTGTAATTATTGCCGGTCGAGATTTTTATCAAATACTCGGTGTATCACGTTCAGCAAGTACCAATGAAATTAAAAAAGCTTACAGAAAACTAGCCAAAGCTTTACATCCAGACAAGAATCAAGATGATCCGGACGCTTCCCAGAAGTTTCAAGATCTTGGAGCTGCTTACGAAGCTTTATCGGACCCCGAAAAAAGGGAAATGTATGATAGGTGTGGGGAGGAATGTCTCAAAAAAGATGGTATGATGAACAATAATGATCCTTTTGCGAGTTTCTTCGGAGATTTTGGCTTTCACTTCGGTGGCGAACCACAGCAACATGAAACTCCAAGAGGTGCAGATATCATTATGGAACTCACAGTATCATTGGAAGAACTGTACAATGGAAATTTCATAGAAGTGAGTAATATTACAGTTTCTACACTTTCCATTTGAATTTTTTTTTTTCATTTTCTTAATTAATTAATTAAGTTAACATTCTAATCATTAAATAATTATATAAAAACATTTTAAAACTTCCAAATTTACTACTATAACTATATTTAAAAAAATATATTTTGTTATGTTTATATATATTAACTTTAATATCCACAACATTACATAAAAATCATATACACAGTTTTTTTTATTGCTGTAAATTTGAATTTTTTTTATCATTACAACAGATAACCCGGAACAAGCCTGTAATTAAACCAGCAGCTGGTACCAGGAAATGTAATTGTCGGCAAGAGATGGTTACTAGAAATCTTGGACCTGGCCGCTTCCAAATGATGCAACAAACTGTTTGTGATGAATGTCCTAATGTGAAACTAGTCAATGAAGAAAGGCTTCTAGAAATAGAGGTGAGATATACTGATGCATATTCATATATTTTTGTTCAAATACTATTTCGTAGTTGGCATTACACTATGAGTTTCAATAAATGTTAACCTTTCAACTATTAGAATTTATCTTATCATTGTAATGTATTAAATTACTAAAATATGCTTTGTAAATTTTGTTTTTTTTTGTGTCATAAACCACCCACAATTTTATTACATCAAATTTTTATCATCATGGAATGTATTTATCTCGATGCATCTTGCAAAGTGTCACTCCTTCAGTTATCATTTTAGTTGTTTTTATTCTATATTAAAATAAAGGCAAATATATCTCAGTATTAAATTCAATGATAACTTATTATAGGTTGAAGTTGGTGCTCCCGACAATCATAAGTCAAGATTGAGAGGAGAGGGTGAGCCACACATGGATGGCGACCCAGGTGATCTGGTCATTGTGTTTAAAACAGAAAGGCATCCTCAATTCACACGGAAGGGTGATGATCTCTACACAAATGTTACAATATCATTACAGGTAAACATTGATTACTTAATTATGCTACTGTTAGTAAGTATATTTGTTTAAATCTTGTTTTTGTTTTCTTTAGGATGCTTTAGCTGGATTTACTTTAGAACTGGTGCATTTAGATGGACATAAAGTCACTGTATCACGTGATAAGGTGACATGGTCTGGTGCTCGTGTGCGTAAGAAGGGTGAGGGTATGCCTAACTTTGAGAACAACAATCTACATGGAAACCTATATGTTACATTCGACATTGAATTTCCAAAGAAAGATTTTAGTGATGAAGAGAAAGAAGGTAAACAGTTTAATACTTTATTTATATATATATTAAAATTTTAAATTATAGCAATACTCTTTTGAATTAATAATATAATACATATGTAAACCACTTCTTTTTCAGCTCTGAAGAAAATTTTGCAACAATCACCTAACAATAAAGTATACAATGGACTCTAGTAATTTACTGCCATTATTATTTATTAAGTAGTGAAATGTGTGTGTCAGTATGAACAAAGATAACTCGAGAACATGAGTCTGTGTCGCTTGGGAGATGTGCAGTTTTATGAAATAAAACATTTTATTTGACGTTTGCTATTTTATTTCTATAATGCCGGAATACATAGTACTGTATAAAGTTCATTAACTTTAAAAAGTAATCAGCTCGTCGATCACGACTTAACTCTCTTTCGACCTTAAATAGAAAATAGACATCTCTGCTAAGATTGCAATAGGTATGACAACATCAGAACGAGCGCTAGGCGACGAGGCAGGAGTCGTGGGCGGGCGGCGTGTCGGGCGGCGCGGCGGCGGCCTGCAGCACGGAGTTGACCACGGCGCGCGCCAGGTAGCCCAGCGACACGCCCGGCGCCGCCGCGCCCAGCGCGCCGCGCCCGCACCCGCTGTCCTGCACGCACGACACACAATATATACACGCACAGTCGCACAGCTCGACACCAGAGTGCCTGCTATGAACAATAATATACTTTAATATAAAAAACCTTATATTTCTATATTAAATAAAGTAGTAACCCGTAAATAGCCCAACTGGGATGTCACGATGCTCCAGGTCGTAATGTAAAAACACAATTTTGACAAAATTCCATTTCACACAAGGAGGTTTCCCCACGATTATTGTATTCAGTTTCGACCTCGAGATACACACATGAAAAGTCAGTGGTGCTTGTCTGGATAAAAGACCGCGTTCATTGCGGATTTAAGCCTTCTGGATCGTAACTACCGCCATATGAGCCGTATAAAAGATACAGGGCCACCTAGCTACATGGTCCTCGAACCCTTGTATAAAAAAAATCGTTAAATATTATTTATAATTCACTCGAACTCTAAGCCCGTACGCTAAATTTTCCGGGGAAAAAGGTAAAATATAAATATTTGAAAAATAAATTTAGTAGCTTGTTTAACTGGTTGACACTCAAGGCGCCAAATTCGCGAGCTGCTCATTGACCACCGGAGGTATCGTTAATACGTTAATTTTTATATAAGGATGTCATTTTATACTCCGTTGGTAAATCGGTTAAAATCAGTACATCAAATGTAACAGAAATAAACTTAATAATAATGAATGCAATGTACATACATCAATGTATCACGAATGAAGGCCGCGGTTAGTAGAAGACCCACTTAACCAAATTTTGATACAGGACCCATCAAGGGCGAGTATATAAAAGCACAATCATACACAGTATAGTAACAGTAAAGCCGAACGCAGATGACTCCATTCTTGATTATGGAGCGAGTGTCTGATGTACCAGGAGATCATACACAGTGAGAAGGTCTCACCGAACGCGGATGACTCCAATTTTGATTGGGGAGCGAGTGTGTCATGTACCAGAAGATCATAAGCAATGAGAAGGAACGGTGAAGGAATAGCGAAAAAAAACAAAGTATATCAATGTATCATGAACGAATGCCGCAGTTAGGATGAAGGGCCTCCTATAAAATTATGTAGTATGTGGGGCCTGCCGGTGTGCAAGGCGTCGAGTGTGCCCCGGTCATACCCACTAAAAACCAGCGGTCCCTTCCCGTCTTAACGAAGAGCGTCACGGGATCGCTTGCGCATGCTACCGTGAAGCTACGCCCCTGAGTTAAGATCCAAATTAATGAATTGGGAGCTGTCAATGTTTCTCATACTATTTAAACGATGAACTAACTATAGAATGATAAGTGATAATGGTTTTTTAAATAATATCTAATAATAAGTATTAGATGAACAATGATTGTAATGTAATGAATAAATTGTACATATTGTGTATCTGGAAACTAATCTAACAATTCCACCTGGTACAGAGGGCCCAGGTACTGAAAATATAAATACAGCAAACAGGACACACTTATATATGACATTAACGGACGGCTGACCGAAATAGTAAGTTACCTTGGCGTAGGTGGTGTCTGCGTCGTCCAGCAGCCGGTCGAGGTGCAGCGCCTGCTGCAGGTACAGCTCGGGGTTGCGGCGCAGGATGGTGGCCAGCACGCACAGCAGCTCCACGCACAGCTGGCGCCGCTCGGCCGACGGCACGCGCACCAGCGCCTCCTCCACCAGCAGCGCGAACGACAGCTCCGAGCGAGACATGTTCACCAGCGTCGGCTGCGCGGGGATCGCGTGCCCCTGACGCACACACACACACACACGACGCGTGTAGCGATATCACACGCATGCGCCACCCACACGGACATTCCGAAACATCGTCACCTAGGTTAGGTAACACCCACTCATCAGATATTCTACCGCAAAACAGCAGTACTTGGTACTGTTGTGTTCCGGTTTGAAGGGTGAGCCAGTGTAATTACAGGCACAAGGGACATAACATCTTAGTTCCCAAGGTTGGTGGCGCATTGGCGATGTAAGCGATGGTTAACATTTCTTACAGTGCCAATGTCTATGGGCGTTGGTGATCACTTACCATCAGGTGACCCATGAGCTCGTCCGCCTACCAGTACAATAAAAAATAAAAAAACCTCAACGATGATTCCGTTAGGCGTTCGCAGTAGAATATCCCACACTTGCACGTAGAAATGTTTCGGGACGCGACACAGACAGCCCTCCAATCGTCTTCGTTGCAAGGGCGTCAATCTGAAAACAAGAAGTTGTTGCTTATCGCCTTTTCTTATAGTTTACTGGAACCTAACGAAATGTTAATGGAATAGTTACTATACTTATTATTGTTATTTAAATTTCAACTACTTGAGATCCAACTCATAGTGTATTAACTCTCTCGCCGATATCCGTGAGGGCGGAACAGCAAAAGCGCTTGACAGCGCTTGTCGATTTAAGGTAAACGTTGTTTTTTATCTTTACTTCTATCATTGAAATAAACATAAAAGGCAACACACACGACATTAGCAAACGTACCCCTTTTCTTCGGCCCAGTCGGAAACGGTGAGCACTTTTTGTAGCAATGTCCGTAGCTTATACGGCGAGAGGCTCTCGAGCGTGGCGTCCGCTCGCTTCTCCTCCGGGAACAGGTCCAGATAAATACGTATCGCCTCCAGCACCCAGCCCACGCGGATCTTGAGGATTCCGCGGAACATATCTGGGTTGGTACCGATCAGGCGACCACAGTAGAGAACTATTTCCTGCAATAACATTATACTCGTATGATCATGATTAAAAAATAATTAAATATTAAAATAAATATTAAAACGAGTCGAACCTGCTGCAGTACGGCGCCGATGATGTCATACGGCTGTATCGTGGAATACATGACGGACTGGATCTCGCCGGGCGTCATAGGCTTGTCGAACACTGTCTCCTTGCGGCCGATCACGCCGACGGTTAACTATAATATTTTAAGCAACGCCAAAATAAATATTAAGTGTAAATTAATAACTCTCTTATGTTATATGTTTTTCTTCAAAAATTTAAAATGAATGTGTGTGAGTGTGTGTGAGAATGTGTAGTAGTAACAACTACAGAAAGGTCGCCATTGGCGTCGGAGCGGTACCTGCTTGCCGCTGACGAGCACGGTGGTGATGAAGGGGCTGATGGAGTCCACGGTGTGGCTCAGCAGCGACGAGCAGTAGCGCACGGCGCGCCAGTGGCGCAGCACGCCAGCGCTGCCGTACAGCGCCTTCAGCGCCTCCAGCGTGCTCGTGCCGTTGACCTGCAGCACGCTCCGTGTAGTAGCCGCGTGCTAGCGAGCGACGCGCCGCCGGCCGAGCGAGGGGCTCACCTCGTACATGGGCCCCTCCCGCTCCAGCAGGATGCCCCAGAGCTGGCTCTGCGCGAAGATGTTGTCGGTGGTGCGCAGCGCGTCCAGCACGTCGGGCGTGGAGCGCTGGCTGTAGGCCTGCAGGTCGAGGTTCTGTTCCCGGTAGGTGAGCGTGCGCGGCACGTCCGTGAGCGACTGGTAGCCGATGTAGTCGTGTTGCAGCTGCTTGAACTGCGTGAACATCTCCGACGGGAACTCGCCCTGGCTCATGAAATCCAAATGCTCTGAAAGATTGCAAAGTAGCTTTATTTATTATAATAATAAACTTATATAAATACTGCTGCCAGGATCGAATCGAGTCTGGAAGCCCAAGGGCAACGCGGGAGTGGATTAATTCTTTATATACCTATAATTATATTCCAAATAAATTGATTTCATTTTTAGATCAAGCGTTTTATTTATTATAAATGTAATCCAACTATTACAGTGGAAAAGTGAGTATTAAACACACAGCATTAAAAAAAAAGTTTAATGAAACAAAATCAACTCACCAATACAAGAACTTGAAATGAGATTCTGTAGCCTCCCGAGGCGGACTTTGACTCCATCGCAGTGACCCTTTTTGAGCATCGCGAAAAGGTCCAGCATCTGCTTGAAGTGTGGGTCTCTCATGTGTTCCTCGCGTACCAGCAGGCACACCGTGGGACGGCCGGACAGGCGCCAATATCTAGCAGTAGCCGAACAACAGACGTCTACTTTTTAATGTGAAAGGATACGAGCGGATGATAGCATTACAAATATTATAACATTTTTAATGGTATGGCAGCAGCAGTCGCTTCGCTCACAACATCGCAATACTGAAAAACATTGTTTGGCGGTATAATAACAGTTGAATAAATGGTAGGTCTCCTACGTAAATATTACGTATGCTACCAGCAGGCCTAGCCTGGTAAAGCTGTGGCCGTGTAAAAAGACGTTTTTTTTTCCTTCTTAAGACTTTAAAGAGTATAAAATTGAAAAAGAATAATTAATTTTAAAATAAAATGTGAGCATAGATAGACAATATTTGAAAAAAATTGAAACTTAAAATGAAGTAAAGATAAATAAGCATGGAAAATGTCTTATCTTTAAATCGATAGTGAAATCGTTGTATTTTTGATCCATTTTGTACTTATTACCTTTTGTTTGTTCATTTAATATATTAATTTTATTTTAGTTCCTTAAGTCAATAATAGATGGCGCTGTATGCCAGTTAAATCGCGCTGTCAAGATTTTTTTGTCTTAGACCTTATACTCGGAAGCGATTTGTATCGGTGTGAATAAAATTGAGGAGAATAAAGGAGATTACATACAGTGGTGGTGTGTTCCTTACGTTTTGAGTTCCCAAAAATTTGGTGCCGAAACCCGGGAGGAGGAGGAGGAAGAAATCAAGAAACAGAATCTGAAGATAGTGCAGTGAGTGACATAGTGTAATAGTAAGTGGTGCAAGTGATATTCTAAGGACAATAAACTGTAAGTACGAAATTAGACTTTAAAAAGTAATAGTTAAAGTTAAAAACAGTAAATTAGAAGTGATTTGATTTGGACTTAGAAAAATTTAAAGACTATTGTGGACTTAGAAAATTTTTATCTATCTTGAACTTTAATATTTCAGTGAATTTTAACTTTGCAAAATTACGAGTGAATATTAACTCAGAATATTTGAGACGTTGTTTGGACTTAGAAAAATTTGTGTGATATTAACTTAGAAAATTTGGAGTGACTATTAACTTAGAATATTTTGTACCTTTTTGGACTTAGCAAATTTCTTGTGATTTTTAACTTAGAAAATTTCAAGTGAATATTAACATAGAAAAATTAAGAGACTTTGGACTTAAACAATTTGTGTTTATTAGATTTTAAGTAAATGTTTTAAGGACTTGTAAAATTTTTATTAATATTGGACTTAAGAAAATTGCAGTGAATTGACAGCATTTATAGTCACCAGTATTGTAGTGAATATTTCTGAGACAAATAGTTTTTTAATTGGATTGTTATTTTGTTATAAAAAATGGAGGCAATGTTATCGACACAGGAAGAATTTTACAAACAACTGTTGAAATCAGAAGCTAATTTTAAGAAGTCGCCCAGAGACCGAATTAAGGAAACATATTTAGAGACAAGATTAGAAAATGTAGAGCAACTATGGAATGACTTCAGACAAGGCCATAAGGAAATCGTAGCAAAAATTGATAAGGTGCAAAAAGAAAAGGAAAGCTATTTTACATCTGAGAAATATGATTTATTTTATGAAACTTATGTCAATTATAAAAGTATTCTAAAAGAAACACTTGCTTTAATTCTCGCTAAAAAGAAAACAGCTAGTGATGCAGAAAATAGCTCCGCGCCCACGAATCCAAACATTTACGAAGTTAAATTGCCCAGAATTCAATTGCCAACGTTTACCGGCAAATACAATGAATGGCAAACTTTCTATGATATGTTTGTGTCTTTAATTCATAATAATAAAAGTTTGTCGGATGTGCAAAAACTTCACTATTTAAAAGGAAGTCTTTCTGGAGAGCCTGAAGCGTTGATTAGAAATTTTGCTACAACTGAGTTAAATTATACAGAAGCCTGGAAACAGTTAACAAAAAGATATGATAATAAAAGATACAATTGTAATGCGATTTTAAAAACCTTTTTCTCACAAAAATCCTTACATAATGAGTCACCGGCTGGCATTAAATCGTTGTTAGACGCAACAAGTTCCTGCTTGAAGGGTCTTAGTAATTTAGGCGTCGACGTGAGTACGTGGGATATTATTGTAGTGTATTTTGTGGTTTCGAAGCTAGATGTGGAATCTCGTAAGCAATGGGAATATTTACAAAGTCGTGCTACAGATGAACTACCATCATGGTTGAAACTTGTTGAATTTTTAGAGTCTCGTTTCAGAAGTTTAGAAATGATTGAATCCGGAAAACAGAACCCTATATCACATGCTTCCAATACCGCACGACCTATACCAAGACCAAAATCATTTCATACCACGCTTCAAGACAATCATAAGCCGAAAGATCCTACTTGTACTTTATGCAAAGGAACACACTATATTTTTAACTGCAAGCAATTTGGACAGCAGACGGTGACAGAGAGACAAAACTTTGTGCAGAAAACAGGTCTATGTTTTAATTGCTTATCGAATACTCATCCGGTTAGCCGATGTCGACAAGCGAAAAGCTGCCGTCGGTGTGGAAAAAGACATCACTCATTACTGCACTTTGAGAGGGAAGATTTACAAGGGAACACAAACTACGTAGAGAATAAGGAAGAGAAAGGGAAACAAATTTCACACACTCCTCTTGAAACAAAAGTTGTAGCGAATTTTGCGAAGGGAGATTTACATCGTTACAGCGTTTTACTTGCAACAGCGGTTGTTAAAGCTAATTCAAGAAACGGAAGTAAATATACTATACGAGCGTTACTTGATCAGGGCTCACAAGCCTCTTTTATCACAGAAACTGCTGTACAATTACTTGGGTTAAAACGAAAGCCAATTAATGGTTTGGTGTCAGGAATAGGGGATGGTCAGATGCGAATAAATTTTGAGACTTCATTAGTATTAGAATCACATTATAATTCTGATCGTAAAATTCATGTCAATGCGTACATTTTGTCTACACTTGCGTCAGTACTACCAACAAGTAATTTTAATACACCAGATTGGTTAGAACACGAGAACCTTACACTAGCCGATCCTGGATTTGGAACACCAAGCAAAATCGATATTTTGCTTGGAGCTGAGGTTTACAGCGAAGTGATATTAACTGGAATTATCAAAAATCCTCAAGGAAATCTCATAGCCCAGAATACAATCCTTGGCTGGATTTTGTCCGGAAGAGTGTCGCAAGACTTAGTCAGTGAGAGAGAGAAAGTTATAAGTATGCATGTTAATGTTAGAGAAGATGACCTATTGAAACAATTTTGGGAAATAGAAAATGAGCCGAACAGTCTGGAGAAAAGGTTAACTAAAACAGAAATTTACTGTGAAGAGTTTTATAACAGAACTACAGAGAAAAATAAGGATGGTAGATTTGTTGTGAGGTTACCGTTCGCTGAAGAAGATCCAAAATGTCAATATGGCAAGTCAAGAGAAATTGCGTTAAGAAGACTCCTGTATTTAGAAAAGAGATTGTTGAAGAATGATAAGTTGTACAATGATTATAGGAAAGTCATGGAAGAGTATTTAGCCTTGAATCATATGTCACGGGTAGATAGTGAAGATCTTAATAACCCAAACGCGGTCTATCTTCCTCATCATGCGGTTGTACGTGAAGATAAAGAGACAACGAAAGTTCGAGTTGTTTTTAATGCATCTTCGAAAGGAATCAACAATGTATCATTAAATGACGATCTTTTGATTGGACCAAAGCTGCAGCAAGATTTGAGACATATTCTGTTGAGATGGAGGAAGCATCGAATTTGCATAGTGGCTGATTTAGTTAAAATGTATAGGCAGGTAAGGGTACATGATGAAGACACAAATTTTCAGCGAATATTATGGAGAAATAGTCCTGATGAACCAGTCAAAGATTATAAATTATTAACTGTAACATTTGGCACAGCCTGTGCACCATATTTAGCGGTAAAGACTTTACAGCATTTAGCCGAAATAGAATCACTTAAGTATCCAGTTGCATCCATTATCACAAAAAGAGATTATTATATTGATGACCTAATGACCGGATGTGATAACTTAGAAGAAGCCATACAAATTTACAATGAGATGAATAGTTTAATGAATTCAGGAGGATTTCAGCTTCAAAAATGGAGCAGTAATTCGGACATTTTACTAAAATATATTGATAAGGATAAACATCGATCTAATCAATACGTACCCATTAAAGCAGACAACATGGTAAAAGTATTAGGTATCTGTTGGAATCGGAACACTGACAATTTCGAATATACTATAAATTTACCCGAGCCGAAGGTGCCTGTGACAAAACGTCAAGTTCTATCAGATATAGCGAGATTATATGACCCAATAGGATGGATTGCGCCAATAGTTATAACAGCCAAAATTTTTATTCAAAAATTATGGAAATCTAAATTAGGGTGGGATGAACAATTAACAACAGATTTAACAACAGAGTGGTTACAGTTTCGAAAAGATTTAATTGACGTTAAAAATATCATAATTCCAAGATGGCTAAATTACTCTAACGACTGTAAAACAGAGCTACACGTTTTTTCTGATGCGTCACAGGCAGCTTATTCCGCGGCGGTTTACATTCGAATCATGAGTGAGGGAAATGTCTACGTAAAATTGATTTCAGCTAAAACAAAGGTCGCACCCATAGACAAAGAGTCATCAATCCCCAGATTAGAGTTATGCGGTGCACTTCTTGCAACAAAATTATTGTATGAAGTGTCCATCGTAATGAACATAACCAAAGATAATTTATTTGCCTGGACGGATTCAACTGTTGTTTTAGCGTGGCTAAAAGGTCCTGCATGTCGTTGGGCGACTTTTGTAAGTAATAGGGTGTCGGAAATATTGACAATGCTTGAGTACACTCAATGGGGGTACGTAAAATCGAACATGAACCCAGCCGATTGCGCATCGAGGGGGCTGAGATGTAGGGATCTACGTGATCATCCGCTTTGGTGGTCCGGTCCAAGCTGGTTATCAAAACCTATAATTGATATTGAAAAATTAACAGATATTGACACACAAGAAGAAGAAAAAGTAAGAAGTTTGACAGCGTATAATACACAGAGTGAGGAAGACTTTATTTGGGTCAAATTTTCTAATTTAGATAAAATGTTGAGAGTAATATCAATTTGTCGAAGATTTCTTAACTTGCTATTGCCAAAAAATGAACGGAGAAAATTACCAGGACCCGTTACTATTGATGAAATAAATCAGACTTTACAGATATGCATTAAACAAGCTCAAAGTTTTGAATATCAACAAGAAATACAGCAGATACAATTACAGGGAGAAACATCTAAGAAGAGTGGTCTTTCCAACTTATACCCATTTTTAGATAAAAATGGGATTATGAGAGTTGGAGGACGTTTAGAACAGGCTGATATAGGCTATGACATGAAACATCCAGTGATTATTCCTGCTAAGAGTCACCTTAGTAGGTTATTAGTCTCTGATGCACATGAGAAAACTATGCATGGCGGACCACAGCTTATGTTAAATTTCTTAAGGACACGGTATTGGATAGTAAGAGCAAAAGAGTTGGTAAAGAAACATTTCAGGAAATGTGTTATATGTCTTAGGTATTCAAAGGCATCTAATCAGCTCATGGGTCAACTCCCAGGAGTGAGGCTAAAGCCTAGTAAACCATTCAAATCCGCTGGAGTTGATTATGCTGGTCCCATAAATATAAGATTTTCTCCTGGACGAGGTGCTAAGTCATATAAAGCATACATATGTTTATTTATTTGCATGGTTACTCGGGCCATTCATTTAGAAGTGGTTACGGATATGAGTGCAAAGGCATTTATTGCTGCTTTTCGACGCTTTGTCTCGAGACGTGGTCACTGTCAAGATCTTTACAGTGACAACGGTACAAAATTTGTTGGAGCCGAGAAACAACTAAATGAAATGTTCCACAACGCACGTTCTGAGTTACCGAGTGAGATATCACGTTTGCTGACCTTCGAGAATACAAGGTGGCACTTTATTCCACCTTATGCTCCAAATTTCGGAGGCCTCTGGGAGGCAGGTATAAGGTCTGTCAAAACGCATTTACGTAAAGTTATTGGTGATAGCACGCTGACTTACGAAGAATTATCTACAGTACTGACACAGGTGGAGGCTTGTCTAAACTCGCGTCCTTTATCCGTACTTTGCGACGACATTAATGACCTACTCCCACTGACACCAGGTCATTTCTTAATAGGAGAACCCATTCTTAATGTAACTGATGTTGATTATTCTGATAAAAAATGTACTGGTCTGGAAAGATGGCATTTAACTCAAAAAATGGTTAACGATTTTTGGAAAAGGTGGTCGAAAGAATATTTGTTAACTTTAGCTAATAGATATAAGTGGAATAAGAAAAACCCAGAGCCTGACATCAATGATGTAGTAGTGTTAAGAGACGATTTTTTGCCACCCTCTAAATGGCTCTTAGGAAAAATTGTTAAAAAACATCCTGGCCGTGATGATATCACAAGAGTCGTTACCGTAAAATGTAAAAATGGATATATTAAACGTCCACTTCATAAAGTTAGTGTTTTAACAAAATAAATATGATATTGTCACGGTGGGCGGTTATAATTTCCAATGTATTCAATGTTTGTTTATGTTACTATAGTTTTATTTTCTTTGCGTTTTGTTTTCATTAGATTTTTTTTGAGTTGTATTTTTTTTTTCTTAACTTTACTTTTTGTTGTGTGTTTAAAGCCATACTGTAATTAAAATGAGTTAAATGAGTGTCTTAATTTTTTGAGTCATATCTTCTATGTACTAGCTATTTGGTTGATTGTGTTAGATTTTAGTTAAGTTTGCTACTTATTACACCTTCCGAGTAATTTTTTTTATTGTATGTGTATTGTAACTTGAAGGACAAGTCCTTGGTGGGCGGAATGTTTGTTCATTTAATATATTAATTTTATTTTAGTTCCTTAAGTCAATAATAGATGGCGCTGTATGCCAGTTAAATCGCGCTGTCAAGATTTTTTTGTCTTAGACCTTATACTCGGAAGCGATTTGTATCGGTGTGAATAAAATTGAGGAGAATAAAGGAGATTACATACAGTGGTGGTGTGTTCCTTACGTTTTGAGTTCCCAAACACCTTTGTCTTAAACCAAACAGCTAATAGAAAATATGCACCTATTATTATAACTTACTAGCTGTACCCTGCGCGCGTTGCTAGGCTACTTATTAATTATCAAAAGATTGGTCGTACCAACTCGGAAACCTTTGTGGGCTCATGCACAACACTTGGCTGAAGATCATGATCAAATGTATAGTTTACGATTCTATAAAGGACATACAGACAAAGATTAATTTTTATATAGATGGATACATGGAGCAAAAAAGCCACAAGAGGGTTCCACAGAGAAGGTAAAAGGGAGAAAGGTAGACCACAACAAAAATGAGATGAGGACATTAGACAGGTAGCAGGTGTGATGTGGAACAGAGTGGCCTGAGAAAGGCCGGAATGGAAAATATTGGAGGAGGCCTTTGCCAATAGGCAGACAGATCTACAGCAAATAAATAAGTTTGAAATACTAGAATATGTCTATGTTTAATATGTTTTATAATGTTATTTTAACGTATAAGATCTGAATAAAGGGCTTCATTGTTATTTTATTATTACGTTATATCTTACTAATATATTAAAAATGATTTCTCTGACATACTTGCCAACAAACTGCAGTTCAGTCTTTATATCATCTATAAGGAGCGCCATATCTCTGTACAGGTAGAACTCGGACACCTCAAATATTAGCGGATAACACAGCACTGTCATACCGCACACTCTGTAAATCTGTCATAAAAAAATTACTTACAGATTCAGATATACCAACTACGACAAACTTTTAACTGTATTAAAGTTTTATACCTTACTTGTTCCGAGTGAGCCAACTGGTCGTATCGGTCTGCCCGTCAGCTTCAGCTTCCCACACACACCCAGCTCTCTATACACATGCACGAGTTGGGTAGAACTGCATATCTGTAAATATGAACGTATTATATGTGGTATATATCAGTTGTCTCGTATCCATAGTAACAAACAAGCTCTGCTTAGTTTGGGATCAGATGACAGTGTGTGAATAATGTCCCAGAATATTATTACTATTATATTATTAATGTTTTTCATATTCCGAATATGAAAAACAAGTTACAAGGTAACATATTGATGCCTTGCAGTAATAATTATTTAAGAACTCGTTTTCGCCAGCGTTTACCGCTTTTCAGTCCAAACATTAAAACCTTATACAATTAGAATAATTATAATTCTATCATTTTTTTATTGTATAGGAAGTTGGAAGTGTATATGGGCTACTTGATGGTGAGTGGTCACCAACAATAAACAATGGCGTTGTAAGAAATTTTAACCGTCGATTACATCGCCAATGCGCCACTAACCTTGGGAACTAAGATGTTATGTCCCTTATAATTACACTAGCTCACACACCATTCTAATCAGACAACAACACTACCAAGTACTGCTATTTTGCGGCAGAATATCTGATGAGTGGGTGTCGTACCTACCCAGACGAGCTTGCACAAAGCTCTTCCACCAAGTTTATCTCTATATAAATAATATTTTTTATACTTTAAGCAAAACAGCCATTATTTATTTATTATTTCCATAAATAATGTAAGAACTTAAATCTCGACACGTATCAATCTCAATCATTGTAATGCCCGTTAAAAAACATTCAAAGTCTATCAGTTTCCCGCCATAAAGAGTATCTATCAATGGTCTTGTTACGAGATAAAAATTAAAATATTTTTTAATATCAAAATGACAGTTACTCTTCAATAATATTTAATAATAATTCGTATTACATCTAATATTATATAATATATTACAATCTGACGAGTCTTACAAAAATGATTATTTTTATTATTCTCATTATAACAAACCTGGACAGGTTCAACCTCATGTGGTGTCTGCGTTTGGATACCGTATGTACCCATCATAGCTTGGAGACGCATCGATTCCGCGATCAGAACGACTTGGACCACCAGGTCTGTAGCTATACCCTGGATACACATTCAGGGATAAGTACAAAGTAATTAAAGATAGTATAAATTTATTGACAATTATTCTCATATCAGGCCCAGTTATCGTATGTGGTCATAGCAATTTGTATAAAATTAAGGATATTTAAATGTTGTTAATGCTTATTCTAAAATATTCTATATGAAATACACATATTTAATTATCATTATGGATAGCTAGGTGAGATGCCCAATTAATATAATTGTGCCCATGCATTTAAAATTAAATCAATTATTAATTTTATTCAAGAATTGAGAAAAATACCAAGATGATTTATTTTTAGCATTTAATAGGCAGCTGTCGATAATTTATCGCTCATCATAGGAATCCTATACTAATCATTTAAAAATATATATATTTAGCACATATTCCGTTCAATTGAAGCATTTAATGCCAAGCGCAAGTACGTCCAGCTAAGCTGTAAACATAAGTTATAAGAACATGACATTGTCGTTATAAAAAAAACAGTTCTCAAGTTAAGAAACGAAGTGAAGAAAAAATATAATATACAAATAAAGAGTTTAATAAGAGAAATTATAGAAAATTATTTAAAGAAATGTGCTTTAAATCATAACATATTGAATACGATTTGTGATACATAATACAATACATACTGGAGTTGAATTACAGATCCATGCATAGTTGAATAATAAATTACCTAATACTTACAAACGCTGGTTTTGCCTGCAATTTGCGCATGTAAACAAAATAATTTTTGATTTTTAATATGTATGTTAAAAAATTTGCGCAAAATGCAATTTCAAATTTGGAATATTTTATGTTCCCAATGGCAAGGATAAAGATACATAAAAACTTTTAACAACCAAAATATTCTGTTATTATCTGTTCGTGAAATAATTGCGTTTTAAATGTCAGCGAATATTTGTAGAGCATAATATAGCAGAGCAAATCACATGGAATATGAAAATAGAAGGTTTGTTTCTCTGAATACCTCCTGCCATTGAAATATACTGATTATCTAGAATTGATAACTTGTCCAGTTTAACGTTACTTTTTATATTTGTATGTATTTTTAGTCTTCAATATTTCAAAGCCTCTGAATTAAAATATATATATATTTAATAAATAAAAAGGAAGGAGTCGATGAAAATGTTATTATATTTTATATTATACGCCTATTACCAATTATTTCAACAGGAACAACATATTTTGAGCAGTGTCCACATTAGTTTTTCTATCAAAGTGATAATTACTATATACAAAGTCTCAATTAAATCGGCTTTTCTCTGTCAAGTTGGCGCCGAGACAGGTAGATTTGAAATAAAGTGTAAGGCGAGGTAATTTAATATGAAAAACTTTGTCAGTAAGCTTAAAACAATTTTTAATATATTGTAATGAGACGAACCTGGAAAGCTGAATAGCGTCCGGCGCGTCTTGGACGGTTATACGAGGGCAAGTACCGTCTTATGGGGTCCAGCTCGTTGACATGGAGTAAGCCCTCCGTCAGCAGCTGAGCTATGACGAACAGCGACTGCGCCCAAAGGAACAATCCACCTGTGTCTGAACACAACATTAAGAAATTAAAACCTCATTTGTACTGAATTACAAAAATACTTAACCTAGCAGTGTTAATAAAGAATTAAAGCGTAAGAAACGAGCAGTCGGATGCTAGACAAAGTGTAACGGACAATTATCGAATCGATTTCGGAGTTCGCTTTCCACTAAATTATTCAAACCAACACATCAATCGTTGTTGTGGAACAAATCTTTGCTATCCATGCACTTTTGCCTTTTATACAAACGAAATCGACAATCGCATTGACTTTGTCTAGACACTAGTAGGGAGTCGCTAAAAGAAACATTAATATGACTATGAAGTGTTTAAATTTAATTAATGTTAGCTCGTCTATTGATCATTCTATAGCTGCTTATATTACTATTTCAACAAAAAAAGCTAAGCATGAATCGTCAAATACAACATATAATATTTTAAAATTTCGACTAAATTACTTGTTCCTCAAAATTTTCACGAAGAAACAATATTAATTAAGTATTATTATATTAATTAAATATTTCGCATTTTCTTAAGAACCATCACCATGTTAAGCTGCTTCTGATCATGCTTACTTGTCCAAATAAACTATATTTTTAAATACGATCGATTGTAAGCGCCAGATTTTTTTAATCTGTTAAGTGATTTTTTAATCTGTGAAGTCATCTGTGCAGGAGTTATTATACCGTTAACCTAGAATTGTTTGTTTAGCGAAATTAACAAATCGTATGGAATTTGAAGGAAATCTAGGTTTGTTTATATTTACTTCTTCGATTGGAATAGGTAATATACACCCTGTGTGCAAACAAAAATGCGCTCTCTTAATCCGAAGGAATGGCAACTCGATTCTTCGACGAACAGCAATGTTAGTACTGCTAATTATAAAACTCTGGGCTTATTAAATAAAAATGCTACATAAAAAGCTTACATTGTCTTTTAAAGCATGTTTTTATCGAATCGATTCTATTTTTAAAATAATTATATATAAATTCGAGTAGTAGGTATGTAGTAATATACAGTAAAAAACATCTAAATCGTCCTAGAAATAGCAAAAAGGAGGAAGTTTGTTAATAAAAAAAGGCACAGAAAATTAGCACAAAGGTATCATACTCAAGGGGCATACAACTTTTACCTTTGTTCTCTTCGTCACCTGGTTGGTCTGTAAACATTTATTTTTTCTTTATATTAAGGACATCGCACTGAATTATTATCACTATACCTACTAATATCGACGTTACGAGCATATATGTATATTAATATACTCGTATATATTGTTCAATCAATAAACATGAAAATAAAGGATATAAAAATGTTTTCGATTCTTTAAATCGAACGTCATCGAAGAAGTCGTGAGTACAATAATTTTAAACTAAATACTCACTGGCGGGCAGCCTCCGCACGGAGTAAGGCTCAATGCGTTCATTGTCTATTCCCTCTTTCGGTACGTAGTAGTACCATGGTATAACTGGGTCTGAAATCGTAAAAAAAAATAATTGGATGAGTTCTTTGTGAGGATAAAAGTACCTATATGATAAAATACAATTAAAACATAATTTAATGTAAAACATTCTGATAACAATGTAGTTATATGTTTATAGAATAATATAATGACGTAGACAATCGAACTACCTCCATATTCATCCATATATATCCTAGACTTTAGCAGCTTCTGGTACTCTTCAACTTGATCGGGTAATGTTCGAAAAACTCCATCGATGATCATCATCACGTAGAAAAGTGGCCATTCCGATTCGACACCCTCGAACTCCTTCAACTCGCCTTCGTTATAGTATCGCCTGTTCGGATCTTCTAGAACACACTTGCAGCCGTCTCGGCTAAATCTTTTAAACCCATATTTTCCTTGCAAGCGCTTTAATATGTTACTTTTAGTCAATTGGAGCAATAGTTCCTCGTGGGTGGCGAACGCGGGAAACGATATGGTTGGCAGAAGTGCTGCATCGACCCCCTGTTCAATAAATTATACTGATATATATTTTTAATCTACATAGAATATGGTAAGAAACATAAAGTTATAAACAAACAAAAAAACTAATAATGTACAAAAGGTGGTCTTATCACTAAAAGAGCGATCTCTTCCAGGCAACCTTTGGATTCACTCAAAGGTTGTCTGACATGAGAATTGGAGATAAATAAAGAGATAAGTTTACAGATACATAATATCATTTACAATCATCAAATAACTATATGGTTGGTTCGTACACGCGCATCGCTCATTGAACACGCTATTATAATTTTTAAGTTCCACAAACCAATAGAAAAATATAGACATAGTACCGTGGTGTGAAATTAAACTCAGTATAGCACATTAAGCCGAGACGGCCCAGTGCTTACAATACAGGAATCTTAATCGATGATGCGGGTTCAAGCCCAAGCAGGCAACAATTAAGTTCTTAGTGTTTAATTTGTGAATCTTCGGCAGAAAAACGTGGTAACTACGTCCGCTCGGAAACGAGAGATGAAAAAGGAGAAAAGACAATGAGAAAATTTAATTTCGATCAAAGAAAATCACCCTAAAAAATGTTAATATTAGTAAATCTTTTTTAGTATGTACCTATGACAGTCCTAAATATAATATAATATATATTTATGCGATCTTATTACAACCCGCAATTAAAAAGTACCTTCGAACTGGATTCCCTCGGCAGCATGGTCTCGAAGATGCTCCGGTTGCGGTTGTGCGCGTCGATGTCCACGTACACCACGCTCCACGACGCGCCCTTGTCGCCGAACAGGTTGCAGCCATTGATGGCCTCCAGGGCCGCCTTCGCCATGCCTAAATGTAGCAATCATGTTTATTTTATTTTTATTGCATAGGAAGGCGGACGAGCATATGAGCCACCTGATGGTACGTGGTCACCAACGCCCATAGATATTGGCATTGTAGGAGATGTTAACCATCGGTTACATCGCCAATGCGCCACCAACGTTGTTAACTAAGATCTTATGTCCCTTGTGCCTGTAATTACACTAGCTCACTCACCTTACAAACCGGAACACAACAATAGCAAGTACTGCTGTTTTGCGGTAGAATATCTGATGAGTGGGTGGTACCTACCCACTACTTACAACAATTCATTCTATTTTGGAATATGGATGTACTGTAACTACAGAATAATTCATTCCAGACGTCATGAAGGATTTGACGCTTGTTAAAATTAATCAAGTGCCATTCAGATATATAAAAATATAAATAACTGTGAGTTGGGTATATATTTTGTGCTCATAGGTGCCATTCAGATATATAAAAATATAAATAACTGTGAGTTGGGTATATATTTTGTGCTCATAGGTGCCATTCAGATATATAAAAATATAAATAACTGTGAGTTGGGTATATATTTTGTGCTCATAGGTGCCATTCAGATATATAAAAATATAAATAACTGTGAGTTGGGTATATATTTTGTGCTCATAGGTGCCATTCAGATATATAAAAATATAAATAACTGTGAGTTGGGTATATATTTTGTGCTCATAGGTGCCATTCAGATATATAAAAATATAAATAACTGTGAGTTGGGTATATATTTTTTTATGGTTGGGGCGTAAGCGAACAGGCAATGGGCCACGTGATGTTAACTGGCCGGCCATAAACAATGACGATGTAAGAAATATTAATCACTCAAAACATTGCCACTGCGTCCCCAACCTCGGGAACGAAGATGTTTTGACCCATGGCACTGTATTTACACTGGCTCACTCACCCTTCAAACCAGAACGCAACAATGAATACATGTCGGCCACCTAGCAAAAACTTTTAATATAATTGCTTTTAATATCTTGGATTCAATTTTTAAATCAATTCAATAGGCTAAGATTACTTTAAAAATAGAAATATTTACCTATAGATGAAGCATGAATCTCTGGTTTCCCATCATTGTATTTAGTCCCCCTCTCCCACATACCATAGTCAGGTGTGCGATACGCACGTTCCACATAATATACTAAGTTTTGTACAAAAGCTACTTCATCCTGAAATAATATAGGAACATATTAATTTATATTATATGCATATAACGAGCAAGCTGTGTAGCTCTACCTTGATAGATTTGAGCATTTCAATGTGTGAGTGAAATGATGAGAAAAACAAAAAAATACCGTCGTAATAGCCCAAAACAGAATTTTTACTAAGCACATCTATCAATAGAACACTTAATCATCAACCTGTAAGGTAACGTTGAACCTACAGGAAATACATAGTATGTCATCACTACATATTATATTGAATAAGAGGAAGCAGATAACAATAGCTATAAACAGTAGTTTTTTTTTGTTTTCATGCAGTTTGATAAAAATTATACTACTATAGCATTACCTAGACACATATACTTGTATTTTATGCCTATGTATTTTATATGATAAAGTTAATTTGGTAGATGTAGTCAAAAGCATATTTAAAGATTTAGAAAATAAAATGATTATTTACGAAGCAAAAATATAAGTAAGAAATTAGCACTAGCAATTTTTTTTTTAAACATAGTTTATGTGTTGTAAGAAACAAAATCCAAGAAAAATGTGCAAAATGTTAACAATACACATAGATATCTATTTATGACAAACAATAAACAAGTTAATATCATTGTTTTGAATTGTATTGTGTAAAAACTTACATTATTACTACATACCTGTGTGTAAATGATCTGCAGTCCAGATGTGATCATCTGAACAAGAAAGAGCAGATAAAGTGATACCACATCAATCTGGAGGTGATGGTATTGCTCATCACTAAGCACAGGCTCCCCAGTAGTAAGGTGGAACTTAACATGGAGAGCATGTGCTGCACTCTGTCTGGTCTTAAAAGCTTCTACTCTCGCCGATTGCTTTATCCAACATTCAAGTATGCCACGCATGCATTTTACCGTACTTTGTCCTAATTCATGAGACTTTCCTCTGTCATCATCAATCCGTCTAGGAAGTTAAGATTTATTATATTATTACTTTTTACAAAAATATTTCACATTACTTTCAAATTAATTGAGCTTCATGTTACAAAATTATTTAATTTTGTATTTAGGCTTGGGGTCAGTTTCCTACCTATAGGCTTGATACAATCCCCAAACTGCAGCAGCACAATAAATACTATCCCTTACACTTCCAACATGTAGATCTGAAGACAGCACTGGAAACAGCCCAGTTATAGGGCTTTGAAATCTCAATAACTGTCTTTTAACTGAAATAAAAACAAAAATGTAATTGTTTTGTTACCAACATTGTGTTTTAATGTAATTTATATAATATAAATTGCTGGTTTTTCAGTTAGATTAAGAGATATGTGAAATATTTATGGAGGTAAATAAATAAATATAGCACACCTATAGCATAGTATATGTCAAGTTGTCTAACTGTATCTTCATAATTGGAAATCTTTAGAAATTGCTGTGCATTTATATCATCAATGCTTCCTTGGCGGATCATGTCGGGGAACACCTAAAATAAAAATAAAAAAAAAGGATTAAATAGAGAGAATTACTTTATACAGAATATACAGGTCACTTTTATGTAACAGTAAATTAAAATATACTTATGGGTTTACTTTTTTCCGAAATGAAAATAAATGTTAGTAAAAACTATAAACTTTGTAAGGTCTATCAAATTCATACTGCTCAGAAGTAAGATTATCTAATTTAGAATTACCAATACTTATTTTGTAGAAATATGAATAAAATATTTTTACTGGAACATTTTGTCTTAACAAGTTAAACATTAGCCAAAAGCTTAATGCATAATTTAGATATATATAAAACACTATTACTAAAATAACTACAAACATAAATAATCATATAATAAAAATAATTAAAAGATTGTTTAGAGGTTATATTCAAGGTCAAATAAATAATAACAAGTCAAATGTCATTTGCCAACAGTGTTGCCAAGTGCCTTTGAATAATGCTCCTCTTATCACTCCCTAAAATATTGATATATTGAAAAGAAAGGATATAATTTGTAATTTTTAGAAAATTTGACTTCAGAAATAGCTTATTGTATTTTATATTGCACACAATTGTCCATGCGTATCCCATTTTATATCATTCTCGTCTCCATAAATTATTACATATTTCGACGATCAAATAACAAATATCACCCTAGATATTCCCCCTAAATTTATTCAGAAATAAAACCAATCTAGAAATTTTTAATCGTAGAATAACTTTGAATCGACGTATCCTTCGAAAAATTGATTATGTTTTTATATCAATTTATGTTTGCTTATGATCCTTCAAATAAAATTATTTTAATTGGCATTTTTAATTAGAAAAAAATGTATTTTTCGTATTATATGACCAATTTTATTTAACACATAAGTTATTTAATGGTACATAACATAAAAATTATTCAAATATTTATCACTTATCTGTTCAATTGACATTGTTAATCTGGAATTGTCATGTTGGAAATTTTGGAATGTACTTCGAAGCTTGTTTATTTATATTATAAATAGATGTAAATAAAATCAATTCAACCAATCAAAAAAGGGATTTATGTTTTGCTGTTCATAAATTTCAAATTTATTAATGTAGTCTTATGTAGTTGTTGACAAAAACTACTTCATAAAATCTTTCAAAACAAAGGTAAGCTAATGTTTATTATAAACTTTATAAGCATCTTATAAGATATCATAAACACTATAAAATATTTTAAATCGAATTTCTTTGCCCACGGAAATCAACAGAAAATGAATAATGAGGTTCACCAGGAGCAAGAGCTTGAAAATCCAAATAGCAGAGATGCTCAGGTTTTTTAAATGTATATTTTTTTATCAAAAACACTAACCCACATGAATGGATTTTGCACATTTTTAAGCATGATTACATTATTACTTAGTTGTTTAGAGTGGTTAAAGATATTCAATATAAAAGATATTTGTGTGGACAATGTTTTTTTTAACAAAAACTCACAAGAAGTCTAATTTGCTCATTTTTGACTAACACCTGGTTTTAATGTTTTTATTTTGTAGGTGAAACTGTATAGGAGCAGTCTTAATAATTTTACCTATTTGAGACTTTGAAATATTGCATCTTACCAGTCTCATCCTCACTAAAGTGCTAAATGTCTAATATATGATGCTGACTTTTAACATTTAAATTTTTGTTATGGGGATTGAGGTTGTTGCCTGGTGGTTTTTTATTTTTAAATAAAATCTGCTATTATATACATAATTTAATTTTTACAATGTAATTTTTTTTATTTATATTGTTGTTAAAGTTTTAACTATTGCAGATTGATTTATTTAATTTAATTGGAGGAAGCTGGCCACCAGCTCCGAGAGAACCTGAGCATCCAGAGTATGGATCAGTACCACTCAGTCCTAGACGCAATATGCAACGCACAAATAATCCTGAACGAGTCAAGTCTGTGAATATAATTAACCATATAACACCAGATAGGCATAGGAATAGACCTACTACATCTTCAAATATACAAATCACCGAAGATTACTCTCAGAATACAAAGATGGTCCATGAAAATAAAAAAACTGAAACTGGTCTCTTGATTGGTATGTAATTTTGAAACCTTTAATGAATGTCAATTATATATGTAGTTATCTAATTCTGGACTTGTTAAATCTAATGTTGTCTTTGTTGTTCAGCTCTTTGTTGAATCGTTAATTGTAATTACAAAACTTAACCTTTTGTTTCCATTCATATGGATATAAATTTTATTGATTAAATTTATATGAAAAAGGAGTAACTACTGAGTTTCTTGCCTGTTTTTCTGAACAATGATGATTATATAGTACTTGTAAAGGTCTGCTATTAAAAGTATATACAATTTCAGTTTGAAAAAAAATAATTATCAACTTTAATAACAACTATTTTTCAATAATTTGTCTCTCTAATGAAATTAATATTAATTTAGGGCTTTTATAATGCATATGTTCATTTAAATAAAAATTTTCAGAAAATATAATTAGAGATAATAATTATCAGAAAATATTCTACTTTAAATACTTAATAAAATTTTATAATGACTGACTGACATAATATGAAGCATAGATCTAAAAAGCTAGCTCTAAAAAGTTAAAATTTTGACCAGAAGAACCTTTCGGAACATAGATGACTACTAAGAAAGCATTTTTTAGAATTCATTTTCCAAAGGGTTTTGAACGGGTATGAAAATTAGTATTTAATAAAAGTAGAATTTAATATTTGGTGGGTTTCTGAGTATTGTTACCCATTGAATTCCCATTGGATACACAGCGAGTCGATTGTATAATTATAGGATTAAAAACAAGATTGTAATGTTTATTATTTAGGTAAAAGTATAAGAATTAAATCAAATTATTTGGAAGTATAAAACACTTTAATCCAATCCTTATTTAATATAGAAAATTAATAAAAACAGTTGAATAAAGTACCTAATTGGGATATTTTATTATTACAAATCAAAACTTACCATAGTTCCTTCCATATGCATAGCACTATATAAGGTCATAAATATGCTAAAATAAAAGCTTTTACTATATTTAATCTATTACATATTACATTTTAAAGGAACAAATACAAAAACAATATCTCCAACTAGAGCACAGAGTGCATACGTTTTGCGTTCTATTTTAGCTTTCCTAGTTTCTAAATATAGTCGTACGGTCGCTGTTCGAAATCGGCCGCTATAATGTAGTGTACGTCGAAATGTCTCAATCATATTATTTACGAGAGTTACCTATCGATGAAATACCTCTCTGCGTACTTGAATATGAACAGGGTATGTGGTGGAAGCAATAGTAAACACTTGAAGTTAATTGTATAACAAATCTCGTCCATAATATTAACATTTTTCATAGACGTCTGCAGCGGAGATGGACCTGAGGAGCTATATGATTCTCCGTCCTTGGGATCGCCTCGAGCGGTAACATCAAACGCGAAACCTTCGTGCCAGTCACCCGAGCACTTGCAAGATGACATCGGGGTCGGATCGCTCGTAGAAGTCGCGACTGACGTCGATCAAAATTACTACGGCGTCGTTAGGTGGATTGGTCTGATTGAAGGTGAGTCTGTACAACTTTAAGTTTATATTTTAAGTAAAATAAATGACGAAAAAGTTAAACATTATTCATTGATGTAATACAGAATATTCAATCAAACAATTTTAATCAAATGCATTCTGGCTTGTATTGTCATCATCAGCACCAAGTGTGTGCAAAATCCAGTGAGTGACGCGTCGTGGGAGACTCTAGTCGTCCGATTAAAAGACAACAATATGTATAAATTACTTACTTATCTACTTAACTTTGTTGTGTAAGTTACTAATTTACTCGCTATTCGACCAAATCACTAACCTAGTCCAAACTAGACTTTAGTGTGATGTCCTCCACATTGCCGATGGGCACTCCTCTATCGCCCATGGCGATTATCACATAAGGACATAACTTTGAAGTCAACATACGACGCACTCCGATAGAGAGTGCTCCATACACTATTACATTACATTATTAAAAACCAAAGGTTTTCATCAAATGAATATTTCCAAAGTAGTACCTAGGAATAGTGTGTGTGTAATCGTATAATATGTCGCTCGCAGACATACCGACGGCGGGCGTGGAGCTGGAGCAGAGCGTGTGCGGGCTGGGCGACGGCAGCCACAAGGGCACGCGCCTGTTCTCGTGCGGCGCGGGCCGCGCGCTGTTCGTGCCGCTGCCGCTGTGTCGCCGCGACGCGCGCTTCCGGGACACGCCGCCGCCCGAGCCGCTGCGCGACGAGCGCTACGACCAGGTCGGCGCACCACACGACCGGAGAGAGATCTTACGAACTATCTCCGGCCAACTTTCCCACTACGTTACTTCGAGATCTGTAATCTCTATTTTTTCTCTTCTATTCTATTTATTCTCTTGTAGCCGGATTGTCCCGTGGTGACCGGCGTGGTGCCCCCATTAAATTCGCTCGGTGAGCTTGCGGGAAAGAATAGAGGAATACAGGGACACCACAACTCGTGCTACCTCGACGCCACGCTCTTCGCCATGTTCACGTTTACCAGCGTGTTCGACGCGCTGCTGTATCGGCCGCCGGAGCCCGAGGTGATGCATTACACATACTGACTCGTATTTGTGCCCACTTTCGGGAATAAAATATATCATGATAAACGATTTCTTTAGAATATACATATCATAAAATCTAAGTAAAAATAAACACCAACAAAGAATATATCAGTCCATTGATGTACATATTCATTATATATATATAATCGCGTATTAAAATAAGGCGGATCGCGCAGGACTCGCCGCACTACTCGGAGGTGCAGCGCGTGCTGCGCGAGGAGGTGGTGAACCCGCTGCGGCGCCACGGGTACGTGCGCGCCGACCGCGTCATGAAGCTGCGCACGCTGCTCGAGCGCCTGTCCGACGTGCCCGGCCTCACCTCCGAGGAGAAGGTCAGCTACGCGCGCCCTCGACGATTGTAACGATGGCGAAGGAGAGGACAATTAGTCTATTGTATGAAAACATAGAATTTTTATAAACACGCAGAACGAATTCCACCTTCATAATTTGAACGAGCATTAAACGAGTAAACTCTAGAAGCGTTAAACACATTTCTTATATTTTGTTGTTATTTTCATTCTCATACATTTTTTTTGTTTCCGTTTCTTAATCGATACTCATGAAACGAATAAGCAATAACTCTTTTTGACCGATATTTCTCAAACGACGGTGTGTCACTAGTGTACCTCTCCTGACGTCACGGTATAAATAGATTATAAAGTTTGCATATAAATATAATGTTTGCATATATATATTGAATGTTTAACATAAGGCTCGATAAATTTACTGTTGTAATTATTAAGGCGTCAATCGTAATTCCCGTTATGGTTCCACCTTATTCGTTATTTCATCAGTCATCATTTATTTTTAATAAAATAGGGATATCTATTGTTTTTAACTCGCACATAAATATGTCATGTAGAACTTTAATGGTTAATTTACTATCTTTGAGTGGAGCGTAATACAAAAAAAATCTAAGGCTTAATATCAAATTGTTATGTTGTTGTTGTATGCCTTGTTAAATTTATATTCTAAAAATGTTGCATGAAAAAAAATCTCGATTGCGATGCAATATCATTGCAAAAAATAATTTAGAAAACTTAAGACGTTGCATAAAATATAATTATTATTATTGTAGGATCCAGAAGAATTTCTTAACGGATTGGTTGCACAGTTACTAAGAGCAGAGCCTTTTCTTAAATTATCCTCCGGTCAAGAAGCATACTGTTACCAACTCTTCGTCGAAAAAGACGAACATGTGACATTACCGAGCGTGCAACAGTTATTGGAACAGTCTTTTGCCACGTCCGGAGTTAAACTCAGCGAGGTAAGATTATTTTTTTATTATATTGATTTATTTTACTGTGTTTTAATATATGTCTTTGAGCAAGAACTGCAGTCTATTCCAAACGAGTAAAAATAAAATATATTTAAATATTAAGGTTATGTATATTCCATGCAATTTGTTTAATATACAATGTATAACAATAAACCCTGTCCGACCCGTGAACTGGTTGTCAGGTATCGTGCGTTGGTTCTAATTATGTAATCATTTTAAAAATACTAGAAAATAATTACTAATAAATATTAATTGACATTTTCAATTGTAAGTGAAGAAATTTTCTAGATAACTGTGGTCATGCTACCCGATAGTTAAGAGCTATCGCGCGTTGACGCCCCCACCTGTTTTGCTATGTAATTTTCGGTATTTTAATAAATTAATTTTATTTCAGGGTCAATTTTTTGCTAACAATTTTAAAAATGGTTACATAAATAGAACCGACTAACGATAACTTATAACCAGTTCACGGGTCGGGCAGGGTCTTTGATACACGCTGTATATTAACACACTGCTCATTTACTAAATTAACTTTACTACTAAATTTAATTTTTCAGGCATTTTTGTCAAGTTAGTACTTAAAAGTTAAATCTGGTAGTCTCCTTCAACTGTGGCAAAATAACCATACAATTGATGGTAGAGCTAAAATTGGCAGAGAATATTTTGTAACAAATGATTTTTAATAGTTCTATGATGAGTTATTAGTAATTTTGAATACATTATTCTCGTTCCAGGTCCCAGCTGCATTTATTATTCAAATGCCTCGGTTTGGAAAACAATACAAGTTGTATCAGCGAGTTCAACCATCTCCATTATTGGACGTCACTGACCTTATAGAAGGATGTAAGTTGATAGGGTTTTTTTTCCTACCATTAAAAACTTAGGTTTATGAAGGAATTCAAGGTTTGCAATATGAATTTGTAGGTTGTTATCATTTTGCAGTTCAATAGTTTTAGAACAAAGTTCTTTTACGCGATTTACAGTAGAGTGAAATGGCAGTGGCTTTCGCCATGTCGCATAACGAAATAGCGTTATGCCTACCTCTAAAATGCAATACATTGGGCGTTCGAAATTGGTATTGCGCGAGCGCTTCTAGATCATGTTAGGACCTTTGCCGAGTTTTTGAGCGACAAACGATAGAGCGTGAACAGTAAACTTACCTATTGTAGATATATATTTTTACAAAACTACAAAGACCAATAACGCTACGCCCTACGAGGCGCATGCAAGTCCCAGATTTCAACCTTAGGCTATTGTCACAATTCTTATAATAAACTTTGCTTGATTGGAGGGGTTAATTACTACAATTTCTAATATTAGTAAATTCTTTAAATTGCTATTATTATAAAAATGATAATTGAATTTAAAAATCGTTCGTTTGACTTGGTGGTAGATCTTTGTGCAAGCTCATCTGGGTAAGTACCACCCACTCATCAGATATTCTGCCACAAAACAGCAGTACTTGGTATTGTTGTGTAATCACAGTTACAAAGCCAGTGTAATCACAGTTCCCAAGGTTGGTGGCGCATTGACGATGTAAGCGATGGTTAACATTTCTTACAATGCCATTGTCTATGGGTGTTGGTGACCACTTACCATCAGGTGGCCCATACGCTCGTCCTCCTTCCTAGACAATAAAAAAAAAAGTTGCTTAAAGAAGATTGAGCCTCGAGGTGCTTTTTGGTGTTACAAAAATTGAGTAATATAATCAATTAATATTTTTAAACACGTTTTGTGTTGCAAAAAATATTGCTTTATCCCTGACGGGGTCCCCCGACCGCACAATTACCTTTTTTATTAAGCAAATTTCAATAATTAAATCTTGTTTTTAAAAGTTATGATATTTTTGTATACAGCGTGTAACAAAAACCCTGTCCGGCGTTTCGTTAGTCGGTTCTATTTATGTAATCATTTTTAAAAGTGTAAGCAAAAATTTACCCCAAAAAAAAAACTTAAATGTCGAAAATTACATGGCAGCACTGGCGTGGGCGACAGCGTTCAGTAGCTCTTACCTATCGGCAAAGACAAGACAGACATTAGCATTAATAGACAACATAGAAGCGTAGTTCTTATGGGCGCTCTGAAGACAAACTTTCTGCGACCCAAATGCCGCTTGGCAGTGTGGCAGTCGCGCTGCGGCATCTGTCTCTCTCTTACGCATTGCAAATGTCGTTCCCCCAGCGTATTTTAACAACGAGAGCAAGAGAGACGGACGTTTTCCCAGCGTATCGGAACTACGAGTGCAAGAGAGACGGACGTTTTCCCAGCGTATCGGAACTACGAGTGCAAGAGAGACGGAGAGCCGACAAACTACGAACTAAACTGGGGAGACCCCACTTGGAATCGGCACACGAAATCCTTAAGATCCTATGAAATTTGCGTCATTTCCAATTGAAAATGTCAATTATAATTTTTTATGGGTATGTTTTTCCAGGTTATTTTTAAATGATTACATAAATAGAACTAACTCACGATACCTAATAAACAGTTCACGGGTTGGACAGGGTTTTTGTTACACATTGTATATTGTTGTTGTTTTTTGTTTATATTTTTGTAACTTCTAATGAATTGATCATAGGGTACGGGGCCGACTTTTGTTGTGTGTGTCCATGATCAATTTAACAATAAGTGTTTCCTAAAAAAATGCGGTGCTTGCAGTGCCGCGCCAGTGCGCGGTGTGCGGCTCGCTGGCGCGCTGGGAGTGCGGCGCGTGCGCGGCGGGCGGCGCGCTGGACGCGGGCGCGCTGTGCGCCGCGTGCCTGCGCCTCGCGCACGCCGCGCGCCCCGACCACAAGGTCATCACTAATTACTTTGTTTTTTATTTAATCCGACTAGCTAGGCGCCACACGCTCATCAGACAGCCAAAAGGCAATATTTAAAATTATTGTATTCCAATTTGAATGATGAGCGAGCCAATATAGCACATCACAATATAGCAGACACAAAGGACAAAACATCTTAGTTCCCAAAGTTGGTGGTGTATTGGCGACTATTTCTTTTTCTTATATCGCCGATGTTAATGGGCGGTGGTGTCCACTTACCATCAAGCGGCTTATTTGCCAGTCCGCATACTAATTTCTTTAAAAAAAAATAAACAATTTTATTGTATCTTAAGTATACAAAACACCAATTATCACGTAATATTTTGAATAATATATTTCGAGGGCTGAGGCCTGAGAGAGAGATAGAACGCTAAGTCAAATTGAATTGTGTGTACATATATAAATAACAGTATCTGGGTGACTGAGCTCTGCTCCGCACTAATAAATAATTACCCTTTTTTTATGTAACATTGCGTCTTTCTTTTATGCTCAGGCCACACCTTTATCCGTTTGCGAAGAATATGCTAACATTCTTGAGACGTCGCCTATTCCGCGCGTCTATATGGAGCTTTTCGCGGTACTATGTATAGAAACTAGCCACTACGTAGCGTTCGTGAAGACGGGCGCCGGACACGACGCCCCATGGTGCTTCTTCGACTCAATGGCCGACAGGAAAGGTAAACCATGACACCGACTATCGTATTAGAATGTCGTGCAGCTCGGGCACAGCGAGAGACTGACGAGAGTGGTGTGGTCCCCAGGCGAGCGCAACGGCTACAACATCCCGGAGATAGTGGAGA
Source organism: Nymphalis c-album (assembly GCA_963151315.1). NCBI lineage: Eukaryota > Metazoa > Arthropoda > Insecta > Lepidoptera > Nymphalidae > Nymphalis > Nymphalis c-album. The sequence goes on along the minus strand of OY720590.1, from coordinate 3,792,522 downwards.
TCTCGGAGCTGTGCGCGTGGCTGAGCGAGGAGGGGCGCGCGCTGCACGCCGCCGCGCCGCTCGACCGCCACCTGCCCGCGCCCGCCAAGCGCCTGCTGGCCGACGCCTACATGTGCTTCTACCGCAGCCCCGACCTCGCCATGTACCGGTAGTCGCTCGACCGCCACCTGCCCGCGCCCGCCAAGCGCCTGCTGGCCGACGCCTACATGTGCTTCTACCGCAGCCCCGACCTCGCCATGTACCGGTAGTCGCTCGACCGCCACCTGCCCGCGCCCGCCAAGCGCCTGCTGGCCGACGCCTACATGTGCTTCTACCGCAGCCCCGACCTCGCCATGTACCGGTAGTCGCTCGACCGCCACCTGCCCGCGCCCGCCAAGCGCCTGCTGGCCGACGCCTACATGTGCTTCTACCGCAGCCCCGACCTCGCCATGTACCGGTAGTCGCTCGACCGCCACCTGCCCGCGCCCGCCAAGCGCCTGCTGGCCGACGCCTACATGTGCTTCTACCGCAGCCCCGACCTCGCCATGTACCGGTAGTCGCTCGACCGCCACCTGCCCGCGCCCGCCAAGCGCCTGCTGGCCGACGCCTACATGTGCTTCTACCGCAGCCCCGACCTCGCCATGTACCGGTAGTCGCTCGACCGCCACCTGCCCGCGCCCGCCAAGCGCCTGCTGGCCGACGCCTACATGTGCTTCTACCGCAGCCCCGACCTCGCCATGTACCGGTAGTCGCTCGACCGCCACCTGCCCGCGCCCGCCAAGCGCCTGCTGGCCGACGCCTACATGTGCTTCTACCGCAGCCCCGACCTCGCCATGTACCGGTAGTCGCTAGACCGCCACCTAGCACACAGCTACATACTTGTTCTCGCTAGTTCCAACAATTATTCAATATTTCGAAAATATTGTCGGTAGGTCATTCTACATGTCATGTTAGAACTTTGATTATTATTTATAGATACAATGCATTTTCAATAGGGGAGCGAGCAATCCCGTTCCTGCCTGGCTATGTATGCTATGTACTATTACAGTATCTGAAGTTTTAGTACTTCCACTAGTTTTAATGTATAAATTTAAATATGTATTAGTATTGAATATTTTAGTTTTAGCCATTGAGGCTTATTGTAAGTTAAAAAAAGCTTAGGTTTTGATGAGTTATATTATTATTTTCAATACAGTACTGTATCACGAATCAAAAAGCTATGCACTCTAGTCCATTGACAATACAGACTATTTGTCTAATGTGATATTCATTAAATAAAAAATCCATTTATATTAATATAATCATTCCAAAAAGAAATACACATTTATCAAAATTAATTTATTATTTATTAAACTTAAATCATAATTTTATTGTGTTTATACAGTAGTATAGTTAAAACTATAAAAAATGTTTATATAAAAATAATTATATAAATTTAATAATATTTAAAATTTGTTTTATTTCAAATTATTTCAATCAGCTTAAGTAAGACTTATTTCCTATAGCAGATGCACATAATATAATGCAATAATATTTGGTAAGTTATTTAAGTGGTAGCAGATAAATGTACCATTAAGTTATAATGTGAACTTTAATCATATTTTAACAAATAAAATTATATTTTGTAAATTTAATTTATGAGTATCAAATTAATGGAGATTTCGATGTTCACATACTAACTATTTTTAGTGATAATAATTATCACAATTCTTCATGGTTAACTTTCACACTGGCATCGCAGTGGCATTCAAATTTTGGTTGTGGTACATGTGTCATATCTTTTCCCACTTTTACTTCACCTTCAATTCTTTTACTCCATTCCTTAAATTGTAAATGCATATATCAATAAACAATTCCACATATGGAATAAGAGTAGTAATTAATATTGTCACAATATTTATAAAAATACATGTATAATAAGTATCATTTTCATAAAACAAATATGCTTACTAAGAAGAGAACAGCATGATAGCATATTATATGCTGTGGCAATAAATGGTTATTTGCAAAAATTTGGGCATTTTGAGCAATTTTATGTGCCTCTTCATCATTTTCTCTAGCCCAATTAATTTTATCTGGTAAATCAGTGAGATCTCTTGCTATTGGAACAAAATGCTCGAAAGGTTTTAATTTGCCATAAAAGTGTTCATAGTATGGTGAATTTTGTTTCAGTACTAAGGCACCTCCAGATAGAAGGTATGGTAATCTGTAAGCAGCAACTGTACCATCAACATTTATTTGGTATTTGTACTGAAAAATTAAAAAAAAATGATGAGTTCTTAACACAAATACTTAACATTCAATATAATTATTATACATACATCAAAAAATTTAAAAAAAGATATATGTGGTAGCTTAGGTCCATATTCTGCTTCTTTTTCACGGAAAAAGAAGAAATTAGTTAGGGACGCATTTATTAAATCTGGATGAGCCCGCGCGATATCAATGAGTTTTAATCTCTCAGCACGGGAGTCCCGCCCTCGCCATATTGCCCGATTTTCTCGGTCCGCCCATTTACGTTCCACATTACCTTGAACTGATAAAGTATCTAATGTGACCCTGTAACATTATTAAAGTAAATATTACATTATACATTTAATAAATATAGTATTATTCTGTTCATTTATATGAAATAAGACATTTATATATGTACAGTAGTACTTATATACTGTTTTTGTAGTTATACAAAAAGTATGAGTATTTGGAAGATTATAACTTTTGGTATCAGATTTATATTTTTAAATAGCATGGTCGATTGGTAAATGGGAGATGGTAAGTGGACACCACCATAAATATTACACTGATTTTATAGAATAATTTATTAATCCTATTCTGATTTACCTGCCCATATTCTCTAAAGCTGATTCGGTAATATCATAAGTAGGCATCACAATATCCAATGTTTCATTACTACCACACCATGAGAAGATAGGAAGTGGTTCACTGCTCTTGTGCACTAGTGGCCAGTCACCGAGATTTATTACTAATTCCATATCAGGCAATACAACTTTTCTTGTTAATGATAGCAAAATGTTATCAGCAAACATATTAAATCCAACATGTTTTCCATAACAATCCCTATGTATTTCATTACTTTTTATAACATAATGACAAAAACTTGTACTTTCAGGTTTATGGTAATTTTCGATAATTTGTTGTACTTGATTCTTCATTATTACTTTTTCAAATGGTTTTAGATCTTGTTCAATTTGATCATAGGATGATGGGCATTGATAGTGTTTTAGCCATTGATCCACATCTTCTTCGGGGCAGACACATTGGTCCGGTTGTATGGGACCTGTAAGTTAAGTATTCTATTAAACTAATAACCTATCAAAAGTATATAAGTTAATTTATAATTATTGACAATGTACCTTCAAATTTAAAAGGAGAATCATGAATGTGCTTATTTTTATAATATAGGCTAATTGATAATTCAGTACAAGTCTCATATACTTTATAACGTACTATAAAAGTTCCATCTTTTCGATCTAATGTATTTGCCCAAACACGGCAATGGTTACTTTTCAAAGATTTTCCACTTATTTCCACAGCAAAGTTTGCCGTTAAATCTCTTGAATATCTAAAAGAAATGACAGGTTTTAACAAATCGTTATATTTTTTGTTATCTAAATTTAACAAATGTTTATCTTACGATTCTTCAATAGATGTAAAGTTGACCACGAAATATCTTGCCGGCATAACTATATTTTTAGGTTGTAAACCAGGGCCATATATTTGAATTTTATACCCAAAATTTGCACTAAAATAATTCAATAAAATTAAGACAATAAATCTTTTATACTTCGCAGGCATATTGCTAAAATTACCAAAGAAATTTACAAAGAAAGTACAGTTTAAAAAACAGGTCACTTTTTCAATACAAATATTTACATTTAAAAAAAGTGACAACGAGATTGACAGTTATTACACTGCACACTGACATTTATTAAACGTACTCAGATTGTAAGTTGTAACAATTGACATTTATAAATTTTTTAACCAACTTCAAAAAAAGAAGGAGGTTATCAATTCGTCTGTATGTTTTTTTTGTGTTTGTTACCTCATAACTTTTGACTGGGTGAATCGATTTCGATGATTTTTTTTTATTTGAAAGCTGATACTTCCCATGTGGTCCCATTTTTTTTGGTCTAGTTTTGACATTGGCACCCATGAGAAAACCATATAAGTCGTAAATTTGCATTAAGTATATGCGTGACAAATGGACGAATAACTCGATATCTAGTCAAACGATTTCGATTATTTTTTTTAATTGGAAAGATTGTACTTCAAGTGTAGTTTGATGACAGTTTGGTTAGATTATGGGATCCAAAACAAAGTAACGGAACTCTTCAATTCTTAGGAGCAAATTAACGACACTCGGCCAAATCTTTTATAGGCTATCCAGATTTTTCGGTCACCTACCGTAACATCGTTATGTTCGAGTAATTGTAGTACTATTGTATAGAACACTTTTTTATATACCGTCAATAGTTTTCGCAGCGCACGCTAAGTAATGAATTTTATAGGCAACAGTTTGATACCTTGGGTTAAATTGCTCCATTTTAGGTAGGGATCTATAACTTTTTTGAAAATATAATATAGCCTTTGTTACTCAGTAAAGACGTAACTTTCTAATGGTGAAAGAATTTTTAAAACCGGTCGAGTAGTTTTTGAATTAAATCATAATAAATAAGCAAACAAAATATCAAATCTTTCCTCTTTATAATATTAGTTATGCATGTAAGCATTAGTATATATGTTTGTAATTGAACATCTCCTAAAAGTTGAGACCCATTTTTAAAATTATTATATTATATATATATATATATATATATATATATATATATATATATTTATTTATTTATTTATTTATTAAGATACACAAAACGGAATGTAATCAAGACTTAGAATTACAGAATTAAGTATTAAAAAATTTGCAAATTACATTGCAACACATGTGTACACGGCATGTTTTTAAAAATAAGTTAGGTTATTAATAATTTAACAACTCAAAATTATATTTACAATAATCAAATGATAAAATAAATTAAAATTAAATTTCAAATACAATAAATTAATAAAATAAGACAATAAAATTGGCAATTAACAATTAAATAGAATTCAACTAATTAATATATATATATATATATATATATATATATATATATATATATATATATATATATATATATATCTATGTATGTATAAATATTGAATGTCAAAAATAAGAATCTTTGTATTATCAGTCAATCATTGGATCGTCGATATTATATGTCTCACAGTATTCTTAAATTTTGAGAAATTTGGATTGAAAATGTCTAATATCTTGCTGTGTGTTAAAAGTAAGTCGTTGTAAGTACGACAAAATCTTACAATAGGATTATAATATGATGTGTTATTAATGTGAACATTGAGCACAAAACTATTGAGATGTGGATAACGTGATCTAAATTTAATGTTGAAGTTAAGATTTTATATATATATATAAAATCGTATAAGTACTCGTATATACATGTTATATTTATGTATATTTATATATTATATATATATGCAGCCAAGAAAACACTTTAATATACCTAGCAATAATAATACGGGAATCCTTTAAAAACAAACCAAAACTTACACATTACAAATTGACTTTTATTCGCCTCGTTAAGTTGCGCGTGCGACACAAGCTCACCTATAACGATGTACATAATATGTAGTTATAAACCTAGCTTGGCTGACATCGACTCCAAAAATAACAATAATTGTAACTACGTTACCAACCACACAACACAATCGTACCTACATATTGATGAGTACAAAATAGTAAGTTAGTTATCAAATTATAGAAGAATACGCAATTATTTTTTTACTTGTTAGTGCATATTAATTTTGTTTTCACCTTGAAGTCGGTTTTTGTTATAGCGATTCTAATATCACTTTTGTTTAATAAATGAAAAAAAATAATAAAACACAATATACAACTAACTATATGTTCCAAGTTTGTAAAATACATTGTAAGGCTCCAAAAAAGGCAAAAAAATACAGTGTAAAGTAAATTGTTGCTTAATTCCTATAGAATTTTATGTTTCCCACTGTGGCAAACGGCTAATGCCTGTTCTCCAATAAGCTGCACAAGTTATAGATTTGATTTTGTTTTGTACCCATAAAATCTCATCGCGGAAAAGATCTTTAAAGTGGTCACAATAAATATATTAGTAATTCATTTAAATACGAAACAGTTTTGGTGGAGTGAGGCTCCAAAAACACTATCTCCAGATAGAAAATCGGAATCGACGGTTGTTTAATATACCGGTATATTAAACAACCGTCGATTCCGATTTTGATATTAATTTTATATTCATTGCAATTTATGTCAGTTTGACTTATGTAGTTCTGTCACTCTGATCACGACGGATTACGAATTACGATGAATACATTCTGTTCTATGCGATTATAAAAACGTATGCTTTTACTAGTGATTTTCTTAATTAAATACACAAAATATGACAACTTCTAATATGAAATTATTATGCACCGTGTTAGGAAAGATGAGGTTGGTAGTTATTGAATATCTAACTTTGTAATAACCTCGATTTACTTCAAAGAAATAGGTTAAACATCAATTAAAATACGTTTGTATATAATAACATAAAATAAATATTAGGACTTTATTTTCATATAAATTCTTCTCATATCTCATAGTTTGTTGTTAGTTGCTTGATAAAATACAAAAAAAGTTAAAAGTAAATAGTTTGAACATGTTGAATAAATAAGTGTAAGATAATTGCTTGATTTTCCTATTCAATTTGATGTGGTCTGAATAAAAAAAATCGTAAAAGAGACAAAAAACTCGTTTCACAAGTTGCTTATAACAATGTTCAAAAACAATTTTACAGTACAATACAGAAACAGCCTGTGAATGTTCCACTGCTGGGCTAAGGCCTCCTCTCCTTTTTTGAGGAGAAGGTTTATAGCTTATTCCACCACGCTGCTCCAATGGGATTTGGTGTAATACACATTTCATTGAAATTAGACACATGCAGGTTTCCTCACAATGTTTTCCTTCACCGCGAAGCACAGTAGAATTAAAATCACAAATTATATATATAAAGTATGTGACATTCAGTGGTGCTTGCCTGGGTTTGAACCCACAATCATGGGTTAATATTCATTACTTCTTACCATGGGGCCATCTCAGCTTTATGGGTCAGTAATTAATAGCATAATTACTTTTTTTCAGAATTGATAATATAACAACTAGATCACATTTCTCAAAACCGAGATTCCGACCTCCATATTGGTATTTACCAAAAGAAAGAGTTGTAAGTAAAAATCAGCTGTCTATTCTTTCAAGTTATCACTTTTAGTATATCATTTTGATTAATCATATTTCCTACAGATGAGTGATGAATTGCTAACACAAGAAAACAAAGACTTTCTTGAGGAAGTAAAGCAAGATAAATTAAAACTCCAATCAGCCTTAGAATCGCCACTAGCTAGAGAAGAACCTCAGGAATTAGTGCAATGGAATCCATTTACACGTCGAGTTGGTCTTATAGCACGGAAAATAGGAAATTATCCACTGTGGTCAAAGGATGGTAAAAAATTTCAAACCACATTATTACAGGTATAGTTCTCCAACTTCATTTGTTTTAAATAGTACAGTAAGTTTTAATCTACTTTAATATTCCATACACATTTATATGCCTATGATCTGTAAATTTTAGTACTTTTTGAATTCCCAGAATATTTTTACTCAACCTAATATAAAATCACACTAATTATTATTATTATACAACAAGGCAAAACAAGTTAAATGGTATTTTATATTTAATGTAGGTTTTTTTATCAAAATGACTAATAAACTACTTATTAGTAAACTTACCTTTACACTTGCAAAAGCAAGTGGCAAATGGCAGTTGAAACTATGTATTGTTAACTTTATCATGTAAACTAGAAAAAAAATTTAGGCATTGTTATTTATTCAGTTCATTATTTGACAGATTGTAGACAATCATGTTATAAAATACATACCTCCAGAAGAATTTAAGCCAATGAAAACATCTAAAGTTGTTTGGAAGGAAAAACATAAATTGGGTTGTCTCTTAGTTGGTTCAGAAACAATTGACCCTAGCACAGTTACCAAAGAATATTGTGGACTTTTTAATAGTGTAGGAATGTTGCCCAAGAGGCACTTATGCAGATTTATGGTCTCACCACATGCAGCACTACCAACTGGGACACCATTGTTCGCAACTCACTTTAGAGTTGGTGATCATGTGGACATCAGAGCTAAAACGTTAGTATGCTTCCTAGCTTAAGAAATTAATAATATAAATGTAAATATTAAATGCATTTTTAAAATTATAGTATAGATCGTGGATTTCAAGGAGTTATGAAACGTTGGGGATTTAAAGGGATGCCAGCATCTCATGGTGTGACAAAAACTCACAGACGACCAGGAAATATTGGAGCTGGAGGTGAAAAAGCTAGAGTTTGGCCCGGTACAAAAATGCCCGGTCATATGGGAAACAGGTTAGTATTGTTTCTTAAAGCTGGTATCAAATTGATCATTGATAACTGTTTTTGGGCATATTCTAGACTTCATTGATATTAATTAATTTTAGATGGAGAACATTACGTGGTGTAAAAATTCTACGCATGAATACAAAGCACAATATTCTTTGGATGCTAGGTGTAGGTATACCAGGGGAAACAGGAGCAATGTGTTACTTGTTTGATACAGTATTACCATTAAAAAAATTAAAGACTCCTCCTCCATTTCCCACACACCCTGCCGTTGAAGACCTTCCTATAGAATACCATGATGAATCAATACATCTCTTTGATGAGCCGACAATAACTTTTGAAGAATCTTAAATAGAAACAGATGTAGAATTATAGAACAAACCAATAAGTCATCTCTACTTAACTTTCAGTATGGATTGTATTAAAAATAATGTTTATGTTGAAAAGTGTAATTCAAATCCTTTAATATCTATAGTTTATTTTATATTTAATCAACCTTTCAGATTCTTAATTTCCGATAGACAGTGTTTTGTAGCTATTTTAGTAATATTAATAAATAATTATAACAAAGAAATTGTGTTTTCAGTGACATTTATTTTTACCTATTTTTACAATTAAATCCCTTAGCTTATGCTTAAAAATGGTACTTTCTCCTTAAAAGAAAAAAGACCACTTTAATACTATAAAAATAAAAAACCACCTAATTATAACTATATTATTACTTAATCTGTAGATTATCTTCAAACTATCTTAAAATTCATATGAAATTAGTTTATTGATGATGAAGCTTATTATAGCTTATTCTGTAATTTATTCTAAGATCACTCAATTTTGTAGGACTCATTTTGAGCTTTTGACTTTTTAAATTGAGTCAAAAGCTATTGCTGATTCGGAGGCTGAAAACCATAACCAGGATATGGTTGTGGAGCTCCAGGAGGTGGCGCGCCAGGTGCAGGAGCGCGAGCATAGGGATAAGGAGAAGGTGGGTATTGAGCTGGAGGATAACCTTGTTGATAAGCATGAGGAGGATAAGCTCCACCTCCAGGGGGATAATTTTGAGGGTTTTGAGGATATGATGATTGTGGAGGAGGAGCTGTTGATACTGAGGGAGCTGGACTTCCAGGTTGAGAAGAAGGATTGGAATAAGGTGGTTGTGTTGCTGGGGGATATGGGGAGGGTTGACCAGTTTGTGGATATTGTTGCCCTGGAGGACCAGTTTGTGGTGGAGCACCTGATGCTACTGTTGACGGAGGGGCATTATTTCCATGAGAACTAGAATTGTAAGTCGGTGATTGAGCAGAAGGTGAACCATATCCTGTACTTGTTGGATTTTGTGATGTGTATCCACTAGGTGGTGGTTGCGGAGAGCGATTTGGTTGTGAAATAGGAGTTGAGCTATATGCAGAAGTTGGAGTAGTATTTGGAAAAGGTTGAGATTGATATGGCTGAGGTTGGGATGTAGTTGAATTATAAGAACTAACACCAACATTTGGATAATTAGCTCCAGATTGGGGAGGTGGATAACCTGAATTTCCTGTGTATGCCGGTTGACTTGAACCACGGACAGGATATGGGGAGCCTGCTGCAGCTGGACTACCTGGTGGAGGAGCATACTGTGGCTGACTAGATGATTGAGGATATCCTGGACCTGGGTGTGTTGATGGAGGATAATTATTGGGAGAAGTGGTTATGGGTGGGCCGTAAGTTGAATTTGGGGGATAGCCCTGTGGTTGTTGCGATGGGTTAGGTGGTCCATATCCCTGCCCTGGTGGTCCGTAACTAGCCTGAGGTGGATAGACACCCGGAGCCCCTTGATACTGTCCTTGATACTGATTTTGAGGGTATGGTCTCTGACCATATGATTGAGTTGGTCTAGTTGGTGTAGATGAAACTCCAGATGGTGGCCTGTATGGTTGTTGAGGTGATCCTGGGACATCAGCTCCAGTAGTAGGCGGGTTTAGTGGACCTTGTTGCACATTACTAGCAGCTAATTGATGTGGTGGCTGAAAAATCGTAAATAAATATAGGGTGAACATTACATTCATAGTATGCAGACAATTGGGGCTATGGCTACAAAACTATTTTTATTATAATTGAAATATGTTTATGCTAAATGTCATAAGAACGAAATTAAAAGTTGTAGTAAATCATTTTTAATATGATAATTATGAAAGTTCAAAGTATTAATTAGTATTGTATTTATTTATATAGAGATTCGTGGTTCTAATAATAAGAAAATTTACTTTCAATTTCTATTTACCGGTAGAAGAGCTTGAATATTCTGATTGGCATCTGCCACAGTTGCTAAATAAACCAAATTCCTATGTAAAACTAGCTGATATTGATGGCATTCCATTAGCTGGCCCTTAGCTTGATATTCTTGAATTGTTTGTATTAAATGTGCGTTTTCATCCAACATTTTTTGGATTTGTGGTGGGCTTAATTGAGGTCGGTTACCTCGAGGTGCAAAAGCAACAGACATTTTCACTTTTCGATATATAAATTAATACACTAGTATAAAAATTGTTTTATTCCTGTATTCGGAGTTAACCTTTACATAATATATTTCTTATTTTTTTTCTAAATAATGTAAATACAGTAGGTAGGTAGAAAGCGTCAGCAGAGCGAGGGAAAGTATCAAAGTTAAGTTAGCCAAACTAGGGATGCTACGATACATCGTAAATCGTTTGACCAATATTATCGAATCCACAATATCGATATGAAAAAATATCGAGCCAAAATTATATTATAAATAAAGGCTTAAAAAGTTTTTATTTTACCGTTGTTAAAAAATATTGATTATTGATATTTCAGTGTGTCTAACCGATGTTATCGTAATTTGATAATTAGCTAAATTAGATATCGATAGATTATCGACATGGAAGTATTCCTAAGCTAGGGAGGAGATACAGATAAAAGAAGCATAATATGCTATCAATGATATCATAAGTAAAAAGGTGTAGATAGGTTACAAGCACTCCGTGAGCAGTAGTTCGAAATCAAGATTACTATCAACACTTCACCTCAGTATTATATCACCATTGTCAATGGATAGACGTCACGTAGCGATTACAATTATAATTAAAAGTGACCCAATATAACCCGAAATGCCGTCGTGTGTTATGAGATATTGCACAAATTATACTAGCAAAACTTCTTAAACTTAAGGAATCACTTTTCATTAGTAAGTTTACTATTTATCTTAATATTTTCACAAATCAAATATTATATTCGTAAAATATGACGTTAGAATTGCATGAATGCAACAAAAGTATATTAATGAACGAGTGCAATAGAGACAGACGACGTTACTGATCATTGAGTAAAACACATACAGTGGTGGCAGTTGGCACATATTATATTATAATTTTATATGTTTGTTTTGAATGAGAAAGAATATTAAATTATTAATTATATTATATTACTAAATTGAAATCAAAATATAAATAGATATTTTTATCATTATGTCGTAAAGAAGATGTTTATTTAGATGTATAAATAGTGTTTAGATGTATGATCATGATGTTGATATTGTTTATTTTGATATTAAATTTTTATAAAATTATTGATAGTTTATATTTCAATGATTTTTTAGTACTTTTACAAAATGAATTTATGAGTAATCGCATTCATAGGCATAAATCCGGGTAAGAAAAAACGTACGTCTGATGATTTTTTCTATGTCGTTTCTTTGACACGAGACGATGCACTCTCGCAAATATATTCGTCTTTTTTTCACTCGTGATACTTATATCTTGCCAAACTACTTTAGCGACAAATCGTAATATAGTGTGTATATTGCAATATAAAGTTATTTATGTGTGCGTAACAGTGTCATTTTCGTAGATTGAATGCTATGTATGTAACCTATCTACACCTTTTTACTTATAATATCATTGTATGCTATGGTTTGCAAATTGATGATTCGCCCCAAATACCCAATTGGGACGTTTGTATTTTTAATATTAGTCAAGCATAGCGACGAGCAAGACAACTAATAATTATGACGATTTTTAAAGTTACGAGTTCTTAATCTATCTGGATAGACGCATGACATCACATCGCTCAATTTATTTATATTTCGGTTATTATAAAAAAATAGTTATCTGTAAATTCGGTTTACGGACGATAATTTTACATGAAAATGTCATAAAAAACATTTATGAAAAATTGAATACATTTATGATTTTAATTAAATTATTATCACTGAATTATTATTTTTTTGTTTAATAATGAACAAAACTAATAGTCCTGACCGATTTCGGCCACGGCGGCCAATCTCAGGAAAGATTAGTCAACTGCGCAGGAGATATTATAGAGCACAAGTGTGTGCGCAAACAGAGGTGTACTATTCCCGATGGGACGGCAATCCGACACAAACGGAAAGTGCTCAGGCGCGTCCGAGGCACTGAGTGTACACACTTCCAACTTTCAGACTCCGGGCTACTACTGAGAATTTTCTGACAGAAAAACCCAATAACTATTTTCTGACCCGACTCGGAATTGAACCGAGGACCACCGAGTTTGCGGCCTTATATGTAGCCACTAGACCAGCGAGGCATTCATTTTTTTTGTATAATACAAAGAAGGAGTTAATTGAAATTACAATTTTTTTGCTTAAATTATACAGATTAATTACAAGTAACAATATGCTGCTAACAATTTATTTAAATTATATACATGAAGGATACGTACAATCTCGAATGCGTATCAGATGTTAATAAGTCAACAACGCTGAGAGGAACAGAGAGAGATAGATACGTCTTATGCGCTTGGCGCAATGACTGTGAAAATGTAACTTCTTGTCACATTCCCCCCGGACATGATGTGTAGATTCCAAATTCTACCCATACCATCTCGACTATCTGAGCGCTATTTAAAGTATTTGCTGCCTCAAGAACCTCTACAACAGCGACATAATTCCCAGCGACTTTTTCGAACCGTTATGGCATAGAAACCTATAAGAAAAGAGTCGTCATTTTTTATGTTAGAGGGGGCAAACGAGCAGGAGGCTCACCTACCTCACTACCACCGCCCATGGACATGGACATCTGCAACATCCGAGGACATGCAGATGCGTTGCCGGCCTTTTAGGAAAGAATACGCTCTCTTCTTAAAGGTTCTTAAGTCATATCGGTTCGGAAAAGTCGCCGGCGAAAGCTGGTTCCACAGAGTGATTGTGCGAGGCAGGTAATGCCTTAAGTAACGCACTGTTGTGGATTTCCAAACATCGAGGTGATGGGGATGGAATTTAGAGTTCTGGTGCGATGTCCGGTGGTGAAATTCAGCTGCCGGGACTAAACCAAACAACGCCTCAGAACACTCCCCGTGACTTATGCGGTAGAGGATGCAGAGGGACCCTACATCTCTACTCCATGTGGGGCCGAATTTGCGCCTTGTAAAGTTGTAGGCGATGGGCCGACGTGAAGTACTGTCTCGCCTTGTTGAGCACTCCAAGCTTTTTAGAAGCCAATTTAGCTTTAACTTCCAATTGACCGCGGAACTGAACAATGTTTGAAATCTCGACGCCAAGTATCCCGATACAGGCTGTGGCAGCGAGGGGAATATTCTCAAAATGAGGGGATATGACAAAAGGAGAATTAGTGATTTCTTTAAAGCCGGCAACGCAAGCAAGCACTCCAGTGTTGCAACTTGCAGGTGTCCTTGGACAGTGACTACTTTCCATCAAGCGAGCCTCCTGCTTATTTGCACATTCGAGATTGTTAATTTAGTTTTTGCTATCATCACAAGGAAAACTACATTAATATGCCGAGGCTCTGTATTGCAACTAACGCGTCTCGAACTGTGTATATAAAATTAAAATGTAGGAAATGTATTTTATATTCACTTTCTGCATGAAGAGTATAGACCACCAGATACAGGTCTAGCAACCGAGTTAAATGAAATCAGTTCAAATTCAATCACATTAAATTAATTTAAATTGAATTCATCATCATAAATTAAAATCAAATTGATTGCAATGAAAGTTTTTAAGTCAGAATTGTTGTTTTTGTTTTGCTGAAGCTGGCAACACTGAGTGACAAATTTTGTAACCCTTGTGTACGCGGTGACAGAAATGTCACCCAAATGTTTCGTCGCCGCGTGAGCGCATGTCCATATAGTATAGGATCCCGATATAGAACAACCTTCACCGATATGTTTATTTGGTGAAACGTATTTTATATTCAATTTAATATGTCAATAAATATATTGCATATGGGTTGGCTAACTAATTTCAGTCCAGGATATAATTAATTAATAATTAAAAACATTTCACCGGTTTGATTATTAGACAAAGAACAATGGCAGATCTATGTCTGGAAGTTTTTTAACGTCCTTAGATTTCACTTATAGCAAAAAAAATAACTTATTTTTTTAAGATTTTTTAAATATATCCTCATTTTTATTACAGCCGACGTTATTTATTTTAATTAAAAGTATATCAACTTGTATCAACTGATGTATGAATTGCCAATAAAATGTCATCCCAACAAATAGGGATGTAGCGTATAAGTATTAGTTTAACGGTCTAATTCATAATAAAACCCTAATCGAATGCTTAGTGCTATATTTGTAATCGAGTCATTTAAGCCTATCAAACGGTCGAAAAAAATTGTATTCATAGTAACTGTAACAACCTCTGATAATTAAAATGCCTCTAATGTACACATTATTGCCATTTCGTAAAAAAATGGTAAAATGGAATGAATGAAATGAATGTTATAGAATGGTTTCAACGAGTTTTTATCTGTGGACAGATACAATTAAAAAAAATTGCATCTTGTTTCAAATCAAACATCTTGTATGTGATTATTATGATTTTAATCTTATCAAAAAATTATAATAATTCTACTGTCGAGGAGAGTTTTAAAATGAAAACGAATTCAAAAAAAAGGCAGAGAAGTGAAAAATGGATAGAGGAAGATAAGGTTAGTGTTACAATTTTGTTATATTCGCAAGTCTAGAATATTTCATTAGTTTTCATGCATGCATTTGTAAAATTAACTGTTTTTGCTTTCTAAAATTTTCTTAATAGATTTGATAAAGGATCGAAAGACAAGTAGTTGGCCCCCTAACGAGTTCACTATTGACTAGAATGCAATTGACTGATGATATAAATCAGGTAATTTATATTGCATCCCATTGTTTCGACATGGTAGGAATTTCTATCTTTATTAATGAGATACAAATCACTCATGCTTTTTGCAATTAGTTATTTAAGAAATATTATTGTGTAACGTTATATATGAAAATTCATCTTTACAGGACATCATCATTACATCTCTCCACTTGCGGAAAATTTAATTCAAAGTCAAAATACTTTATACAATATTTCAGTATTACACTTTCTTATTGATTGTCAAACTGGGTACTATTATCGGTTGGTAAAAGAAATACCCAGCCCTGAGAAGAAACGGCGAAAGAAACTCAGCGGTAACTCAAATTATATGGTAAGTGTAATTCAAATATTTTTATTATGGATGTAGTGAAATAATGGAATCAATTGATTTAATCATCTTTTTTAGAATGAGTTTGGAAAAGAAAACAAAACAAGCAATGTTAAAGCAGTATGTTGTTGTATAAATTTGAATACACACGGATATTTTATTTATCAATACATTTTCATATTTTCAGATAATTGTGGACACATTAGCGGCACCACCTCCTCCAATACCTTCGGTCTCACTATTGTTGGATCCATCACCACCTCCAAAGCCTGCAAATTCTTAAATGCGTCCAAAACATAGAAGTATTAAGAAAAAAGTATATATTAATATCAGTAAAAAGATGTAATTTAAACCTAGGTTACAATGTTTATGTTTTCTAAATACTAAAATATTTCAATTCGCAGTGTTACAGATCCATTAATCAATTGACTAAAATCACCTGCAGAACAAATTGCTGCATGTGAACTTGAATACAAGAGGGAACTGCATGCAATTCAAATGGAAAATGAGAAGATTAGAAGTAAAAATTTAATATTAAAGGCAGTACTCTTTTTTAATATTACATTTATTAATTTAATTTA
This sequence comes from Nymphalis c-album, assembly GCA_963151315.1. Classification (NCBI taxonomy): domain Eukaryota; kingdom Metazoa; phylum Arthropoda; class Insecta; order Lepidoptera; family Nymphalidae; genus Nymphalis; species Nymphalis c-album. Next base: position 3,775,994 of record OY720590.1, on the reverse strand, counting down.
CAATTCAATTTACTAATTTAATATTACAAAAATATTATAAAACTAAATCTTATTTTGTTTTATTTAATCATTTACATTTACTTATTTATCTATATAAGTATATACATATTTACAAATGAAAAGTAGTATATCTTGGTGCCCCATCAGAATTCTCTCCAGGATCCATGAGAAAATAAGACACTCAATAGGAATAAACTGAATTATATTTTCTCTTTAACAACATTACTTAACAAGGATCGTCGCAAGATATAAGATATTTTTAAAACTTTACTGTGAGACTAGATTACGGAAATATTATTTTTATCAATAAAAATACCATACTTTATTACAGACAATTCATATTAAAGGTTTTACAAAACAATATAAAAATATTTTTAATTTTAGTTACAAGTCGAACTATATCTTAACTTAGAATAATTATTTATTAATAATAAAATAAAAATGCTGCGGAAGTATCACAGTCTACACATTTGTGACAATTAGTCATATTTATATTTTTAAATTCTTAAAATAATATTTGAAAATAATTAAACATAACCAAAGCTTTTATTAAATCTTAATTAATTGAATTCGTTACTTATCATAGTAATCTGTCCAGAGATCAAGTTTTAACGTTATATACTCAATTCCAATGAAAATAGAAATAAATGTAAACAAACGATACTTTTCAATATTCCAAGATGAATAGAAGAGTAGATGGTGATAACTCCGCTATATAATGCACAACACACTATTCTTGATTAATATATCTTCATTTGTAACACAACAATATTTCAGTTAACTACTTAAATCCACTTTAATTTTATTTCCTAACTTACGAAAATAGTTTTGCCGACATTTAAGACCCTATTTTTTTTTATAAGTATTTACTATTTTGTATTATGTTAGTGACTAGCTTAATTCAGTCTACATACCAAAATGATTTAAATAAGAAAAATTTCCTTGGTATTATCTAGAATTGGTTCTAAATTATTAATTACAACGTATTATTCGACATTTTGTTTATAACAAAAAGTTGCTAATAATATTTCCTCTGTTATTTAAGTCCCGAATAAGCTAATAGATGGCACTTTACAGATAAAAATATTTAATTGAATATGTTACTTACATTGAAACCAGATGGCAGCACAGTCGAGCACCCATATATTTGTAATTATGTATTAATATAGTTGATTTACACAATAAAATAATAATAAATGTACTTCTGTTCTGTTTTTTGAAAATTCAGATAGAAATTAAATGTCACTGCAAACGTCAGCTGACCAAAATCGGCCATGTTTTTTGCTAATATAGGCTTAAAGTAGGGTCCGAGCTTGTTTAAATCAAAGACATTTTAGTGGAGCGCTAATGAACCTTTTAGCGTTTCTGAGACAATATGAATGACACTTTTTGACGATCTACTTTTAGAGAGGTTTTAAGGCTCCACTAACTTATTATGAATAAGACCGTAGGTAGTCACTGCATCGATTCAATTAAACGAAAAATCGATATGGACTGGTTACATACGTTTTGTTTGAAATGTGCTGTTTTTTATCTTTAATAAAAAATATAATATACTTTATTTACATTAAAACCTTAAATATATACAAAAAAAAAAATTAAAAATATTTTCCATACAACTCATGACCCCGTGGAATGGTGGCAATTTTTTTTTAATGTAAATAGTGGTCAAATTTTGACATCATTAAAGCGAAGTTACCCTTATCAAATTGATAATTGATTATTAGCTAAGAATGATTACGATATTGTATCGATATTAAACAGTCGGATCCGACCATGTTAGCACACTGTCAGCTCTATTTTGGTACTTTGAATTGACAATTGACGTTTTTTCTTTCTCTATATGTTATCTATCCGTTTCCATTTGATTTTATGTGTACGAAGTATAAGTATTTACTATAATGGGCTATTTCAAATAATTTGTTCATAACCTTCAAAAAATTAAACCCGATTATCTTTTTTTTCCGGCTTCCCCAAATAATAATGGACCTATTTATAGACTCTGGAACTAACGCCGAATCTTTGACATTTTTTTCATAACGGGATGCAGCGATTTGCGATTTGATTTTTTAGTATGGAGACCTGCCATTGTTCTTTTATACCAATCGAAAGTATGAAGCCCACAGATTATGCAAATGTTAGGTTGTCAATTCTTTACCCACGAGCGCGCTGTCTAACACTGTAATTCAAAATATTCTTTCAAAATGCTGTATTCAAAAATGTATTTATTATATAATGAGCACATTGGCGACCACGAACCGGAAGACGCAGCGTGGGCAGGCCCCCTACAAGATGGACCGACGACATCGTAAAAGTCGCGGGAAGCCGTTGGATGCAGGCAGCGCAAGACCGGCCAAAATGGAAATCCTTGGGGGAGGCCTTTGTCCAGCAGTGGACGTCTTTTGGCTGACATGATGATGATGATGATGATGAGCACATTAGGTGTATACATATATAATAAGTATAACATGAGTTGTTTTATTGCGCGCTAAAGTAAAATTCGTTATCGTACAGATCAGAGTAGTATTTTAAATATTTTTTTTAATAAATGCATTGACGATTAAGTATTTTATTCGCACTAAAGCAAAATTTGCTATGGACAGTTTTAGAAGATATTAAAAATAAAAGAAATAATATTTTTTAATAAAAAAAATTCCCCGCATGTCACTCAATCAGGTGCGATAGGCGATAGCAACGACGTACAGCGGTCGTTATTGCGAAATAAAAGTTGTAACACAAATGCACCAATCTCTCACTACTGAAATTGGACTCGGTTGCTACACCTGGGGCCCTAGACAAGTGGCTTTTACGTTAATAGAATAGAATAGAAAACAACAACCAATGTATGAGGCTGACATTCGCGTTCGCTTCGAAACGTCAAACGCGAATGTCAATTTCATACATTGGTTATTATTTTCTATTCTATTCCATCAGCGTAAAGCCACTTGTCTAGGGCCCCTGTATCGTGATGGATATAATTGATGACAGAAACGATAATATAATTTTTGTCATTTCGTGATTTTGTAATATACTAAAGTAGTGTACACGCCATTTAAGACATTTTTCGGTCCTCGTACGATAGACTTAGAGATGTGCCAACTCGGAAAAAACACGACTCGAGTTAACTCAGTTGAAACTCAGATAACTAATTGAATTCGATTTACACAACTCGAGTTAGCAAATGAGACTAAGTGTATTATTTGTAACAATTTAAATATTTTTCTTCCATTCAACTCTGTTGGGACAAATATCATAGCTAAACTTCGTAGGTAGGATTGAAATAAAAATATTTTTATAGCTTACATACATCATTTATAACATTTCTTCATCCATTCAGTGAATCGCGCACTCGCTCTTTCGCTTGATTCAGACAAAACTCGAGTTAGGGAGAATTCAACAAGAAAGTTAACTCGAACTTAGCACAACTCGAGTTAGTAAGTCGAGTTGACACATCTCTAAGTCGATAGTTGCCCGACTTCAGATTGTAAACACTGTCTACAGTGCTTACAATCTGAAGTCTAATCTCTAGATTAGACTTTGAACAGATTACATACTTATTTATTTATTTTATTGCAATTTGATAAAACGCCTTTGTTGACTCACATATAAATCAATAATGGCGTTAAGAGGTGTTAAAGTAATAGAAATGATAGGATTAGCTCCAGGTCCTTTTTGTGGAACAATATTAGCAGATTTTGGGGCAAAAGTCACTGTTGTTCAAAGGGTAATCTTATTGATATACTTTTTAAAAGTGCTTAATTAACAAATTTCAAAATTTACATTTTAAGCTTTTTTTTCAGTTGAATCCTTATCCTCTAGATGTGATGTCAAATGGTAAAAGGACTATTTCCATTAATTTAAAAACAAAAGAAGGAGTGGAAGTATTGAAAAAATTGTGCACCACATCAGATGTTTTATTGGATACATACAGACCAGGTGTGCTTGAAAAGTTAGGATTGGGTCCTAAGATACTTTTAAAAGAAAACCCAAGATTAATTTATGCACAATTAACAGGATATGGCCAAAGTGGTCATTTTAGAAATAAAGCAGGACATGATATAAATTATGTTGCAATGTCTGGTTTACTATCTAAATTTACTAAAAATGGGCAACCACCTCAACCACCACTTAATATTATAGCAGATTTTGCTGGTGGCAGTGTTATATGCATTCTAGGAATACTTTTAGCATTACTGGAAAGAACAAAATCTGGAAAGGGGCAAATAATAGATGCAAGTATGACTGAAGGAGCAGCATACATTGGAGCTTGGTTATACAAAACACATAATACAAGCTTATTTACTGGAGAGCCTGGTACAAATATTTTGGATGGTGGTTATCCATTTTATACAACTTATAAAACAAAAGATAACAAATTTATGGCAGTTGGGGCATTGGAACCTCAATTCTATGCAAACTTTTTAAAAGGATTAAATCTATCTGAAGAAATATATACACAAAGTAATTTAGACATTTGTAAAACAAAATTTGAAGAAATTTTCTTAACAAAGACACAAGAGGAATGGAGCTCTATTTTTGAAAATTTTGATGCTTGTGTTACTCCGGTATTAGATATGGATCAAGTGGGTGATCATATCTGCCATTCAACACGAAACTCATTTTATAAAGATGAAGAAAATTACATTCAGCCAGAACCTGCCCCTAAATTATCTATATCACCGGGAATAGCAAGTGGTAAACAAAAATCTCCAAAACATGGAGAACACACAATTATGGTATTAAAAGAATTAGGATATACAAACTCAAAAATACAAGACTTGATTAAAAGTAGTTGCATATATGCTCATACTAATTCACAACTGTAATTATATTTATTTTAACAATTTATTAATCATGTGTTCTATATTTAATAACTTTGGTGCTATATTGGGTGATAGAATATTTTTAAGGAACAAGTGATGGTTTTGTATAGACTTGATTATTTTTAATATAATTTTTAAATCAAAAAAGACATGATTTTTTTCAAGACAATAAACATTAAATAATAAAGATGTTTCCCCATTCATGTGGTGCAACCGTTTCTGGGCTATGTGAATAATGAAGTTAACAAATGATTCAAAATCCATACCAAAAATAGATTTTAATATAAGTTGGCACTGTGATGTAAATTCTGGAATCTCTCGTAATTCTTCTATTTCATGTTCAACAGATATTAAATTTTTTTGTAAAGCCTTCCACACAATCTCAATGTTGCAAGCATTAACAAAATTATGGTTAATAGAAATTGTATCAAGCTCATTAAAAACTTGATGATGCCATCCAGAAGGAACAAAAAGTCCATCACCCTTTTCTTGAATAACTTTGTAATATTTTATGTTATTAAAATTTTCAGGCACAAATAATAAAGGTAAATTCCCCAGAGGATCTTTCAACTTCTCTTCTTCTCCTGGTGGTAGTAAAATCCATTTTTTCCTGCCAGTTACATTTACTGACCAGCTATATGATGTATAAACATCGACATGAAATGGTGTCCTAAAATGTTGTTAGTTAATTTTTAATTTTTAAAAACCAATAAAATTAATATTATTAATTTAAAATATAAATAGAGAAATTAAATACCATGTCTTTCTAGGGCCAATGTAAACAAACATAAAGTCATCATCTTGATTATCAATGGCATATTCATTAAGCCAATCTGATGCAAATATTTGTGGTACTTCGTAGAAGTAATTATCTAGTGTCAGCTTTCTCAAGTGCCAGTCTTTCAGATACAAAAGCTTTTCTGTATCTTTACTTCTCAAGTAGTTCATATAAGCTTTTACTTTCATGTTAGATTTACACTGGGCATTGAAATTTATTTGGTCGCAGTCTGCAACAGGAGCATCCATTTGACCATATTGTTTTATAAAATACTCGTAATTTATAGTGTCGTCCTGTATCCACAGCTGAGAGCATTTCCAAGTTTGAGTAATATTTTTAATGATGCAAGGCAAATTTCGCAGCATATGTTCTTTAAAAAAATAATCATATTGTAATTGATTGCAATCATAAGACTTTAATTCGAATTGAGAATAGTCATAATCCAAAAAATCTTCATATTTGGCATCAAGGGAAATATCAATTAAAATATTTTTTTCACACATTGATAATAATTACGTAAAATTTATTAAGTTGTTTAAATTTAATTGGGGTCGAAAGATAGCTTAAATGATGTCATAATAATCATTAAATATATAACATTTTACTTTATATTATAGATTAGAACTTAGAAGTCATCAGACAAATCAGACATCAAATTAGAATGCAATTGTCAATGTCAGCTGTTACGTTGAAATTGGTAATCTAAAGACCACGGTCTTACCATGCTTATTACAAAAATATTTTTTATAAATGAGTCGTCCAAAATAATCAGGCGAATAGTTTTTGAAAACTTACATACTATCTATACTTTATACATTAATATAATTATTATGATTTTCGACATAATTTAAGTTATCTATACTTTACGCCGGAGCATTGCCGCGTTAAATCAGATTTCATCCGTAATCGTAGTTGATGATTACACTTTTCTCAATTCTGTCTATATGGACGATAGTGTGTCGCAAGAAAAAGATATACATACGCATAGTATCTTCTCTTATTCGGTGCAAAACCTGGACCAAGTCATAAAGCTAGATTTTGTTAAAGTGAAAATCAAGGAAGTCCAATTTTTTCCAATCATAAAATCATATAAGGTCGACATGAACAGTTGCCTTTTTTTTAAAAAAAAGTAAGTAAATATTTGTCAATTAAGATCTGTGTTTCTTATTTTCCTACAAATATTTTTTTATAACATCGAGTCAAACAATTAATAAATAAAAACATAAATAACATATGCGTTAAGAGTTATATTTATGTAAGAAACTACAAAAAGAGCTAATATATAAATCTAATGTTCCAGTATTCAAAATAAAATATCGATGTGATAAAAATACATCGATTTGATTTCGATGACATTAAATATGTTTTTTTGTAGACAATCTGTTTTATAAACATTGTAAATTAGAGGCAAATATTTCGTTAATCTGTGGATGGCGGTGCTTGGGGAAACTACGCCAAGTTATTTGTTTCGTACAACATACGATTGTTTTAATAATTTCGTGTTATTTGTTAGTTTCGATTTTAATTATATTATAAAACGTTGCAAAAATATATTGTTTGATAGTAATAATTATGTGTCTCTGTGAAATTATTAATTTCTATACCACAAAATTTCTTGGCGGTAACAATATCATGATTACCAACAAAAATATTGTGCTTATAAGAAACTTATTAGCCGAGAAGTACTAGTAATTTTTACTATCCTATTAGCAACTTTTTAATTTGCTCTCAATATATTAAAGACGATATTAATATTCAAGTCCGTCGAAATGAATGATGTTCGTGATAAAGTTGTTGCTGGATCCTCATCGTGGGAGACTGCCCCAAGTCTTAGTGATTCTTCTCCAGAGATCCAGTCATCGCCTGGTGGAAGTGGTGATACACCACAAACTCCTGGTGCACCGGCCCCTTTAGCACAACATCTTGCCGCAGAATTGCATCCTGATCTTTTGCAACAGGGTTGGCGCAAGTACTGGTCAAGGCGTGAAAATAGACCGTACTTTTGGAATAAAATATCGGGCGAGTCGATGTGGGAACTACCAGCAGTTAAAAGAGATTTTGATCCAATAACAGATCCACTTGGCATTTGCCATACAGGTCCACCCAATGCTGGTAATGTAACTCCTAGCGCGAGTAAGCGTCGTCCATCAGAAGACAATGGTCCCCCTGCAAAGAAATTTGTTCTCGCTGGACCTTGGGATATTGAGGTACCAACTAATGTTGTTATATATGAACGACCGCCAACCATTTGTCCACATCCACATCCTGAAATAGAAGGATTTCGATTCACTCTGGCAAACAAATTAAGGCAATGTTATCAAGAGTTGTGTCATACCAGAGAAAGCATAGATGCACCAAAGGATTCTTTTAATAGATGGTTGATGGAAAGAAAAGTGAATGATCAGGGTGGCTCTGATCCGTTGCTCCCAAGCCATTGCTTCCCTGAAATATCACGATCTATGTATGAGGAAATTATGAATGATATACCAATTAAATTAACTCATCCCAAGTTTACTGGTGATGCTAGAAAACAATTGTCACGCTATGCAGAGGCAGCAAAAAAAATGATTGAGTCCAGAAATGCATCACCCGAAAGTAGGAAAGTTGTTAAATGGAATGCAGAGGATACATTTCAATGGTTACGACGTACGGTTGGAGCTACTTATGATGATTTTCAAGACAGATTAGCGCACTTGAGAGTAAGTAAATTATATAAAAAGTACTTTATACTACTAACTATAAGTGTCAAATATTTTCACCTCCATGGCTTTCTACGATGTCTTACGAGTTTGCTTAATTTTTTTATAATTTCTTTATTATTATGAAAAGAAAAATTTAAATTATATAAAACTAAATATAAATATAAAATTAATTTTATAGAGACAGTGCCAACCTCATCTGGCTGAGACAGCTAAAGCATCTGTTGAGGGAATCTGCCTGAAGATCTACCACTTGTCGGCTGAGTATGCTAGGAAGATAAGAGAGAAACATGGTGTTTTATTGAAAGAGAATGGAATACAGGTACTTGATGGTAAAAAAGTTAGGTACCATTACAGATTCATGATATTATTACAGATTTAAATGTTATAATTTAAAAAATATTTATTTACACATGATGGTGGTAAAGTTAAATAAGGATATTAATTTGAATAATGTGAGTGAATACTCGGTGGTAGAGCTTTGTTCAAGCTTGTCTGGGTAGGTACCCCACTCATCAGATATTCTACTGCACAACAGCAGTACTTTGTATTGCTGTTGTGTTCCGGTTAGAAGGGTGAGTGAGCCAGTGTAATTACAGGCACAAGCGACATAACATCTGAGTTCCTAAGGCTGGTAGCGCATTGGCGATGTAAGCGATGGTTAACATTAATTCTTACAGTGCCATATCTATGAGTGTCGGTGACCACATACCATCAGCTGGCCCATGCCTAAATATGCAATAAAAAAGAGAAGAACAATAATGAGTGTCTGCGTGTCAGGAGCTGGCGGCGCCCCTGCAGCAGGCGGCGCTGCGCAAGGTGTGGTGCTACCCCGTGCAGTTCGCGCTGCCTGCGCCGCGCCCGCCGCTCGTCGAGCACTTCCTGGACCGCGACCAGGCGCTGCTGCGCTACCTTGGCGACACGCAGCTCCTCAACGCGACGTACTTGCAGAAACTTGTGAGTACTCATTTCGTATATCGCGTATTCGCTCACTCATCGAAAATTTGAGGAAAACTTGTATGTAATTTCTATAAAGAAATAAAACTATTTTCGCCCATTTATATACATAATACATATATAAAGACGTCATGGCCGTGCCGAGATGTAGCTTCGATATATTAACGGTGCGCCGCCCGCAGGAGCACCTGTACCGCTACAGCTGCTTCGACGACAAGAAGTTCGAGCAGTTCCTGTCGCGCGTGTGGTGCGTGCTGCGGCGCTACGCGGCGTGGGCGGGCGCGGCGGCGGCGGACGCGCACCTGGCGCAGATGTCGCTGCCCGTGCCCGTGCTGGAGTGCCTGCACCGCTGCTTCGGCGTCACCTTCGAGTGCTTCGCCAGCCCGCTCGACTGCTACTTCCGCCAGTACTGTTCCGCCTTCGCCGATACCGACTGCTATTTCGGATCGCGCGGGTCAGTTGTGAGCCTTTTTTACCATTAACGGTCGGTCTAGATTTTCAAATCGAAGATAGATTTTTCTCATAGTGATAGTTATACTATACTCGGTCGTGCTACGATGTTGTTAATGATAATAATCTAACTCTTAAAAAAAATGTTTGTCTTTGCCTTCATAACGGGTTATGTCGACTGCACCTTGATTTCATTGTCAACTGAAGAATTCGTTTTCATCTCTTTCTATAAATTTGGAAACAAATAAAAGTAGCTACAAGAAGTTCGCTTATTTATGTTAAGTAATCTTCCTATCTTAATAATAAATAAATAAAATATTTATCAATGCATTGCACGGATCAATTCACTGTTGCTTTTGATGCAACAGAATAGAGCATATTTTATTATATATTCGAATCGTTTGAGGTGATAACATGAAAGAAGACAAGTTGTAAATAAAGTCACGGCCACACCCACAGACCGTTTCTGGAGCTGAGGCCGGTGGCGGGGTCGCTGGTGGCGCACCCGCCCTACTGCGAGGAGCTGCTGGAGGCGGCGCTGCGGCACATGGAGCGCCTGCTGCAGGACTCGGCCGAGCCGCTCAGCTTCGTCGTGGTGCTGCCCGAGTGGCCCGACCGACACACGCACGCGCTGCACAAGCTGCAGGCCAGCCACTTCAAGCGGAAACAGGTACCACACGTTTTCTACGATGCTGTAACCTATATGAGAGGCTGGGACTCGGTACTTGCCTTCGGCCAACGGCAATCTTTCCGAAAAAACATAGGCCTCTGCTGTCATAATCGCCTTATACGAATACATAACATGGTTCTTAGTGAACTAGAAATTATGATTTCATTGTCCATTTTGAAAAACTACTAAAAGTGCAATTAGAGTGTAATTGACTATTTTGTTATTGTTAGGTCGTGATTCCAGCATTTGAGCACGAATATCGTCACGGTTTCCAACACGTTCTTCCAAAGTAAGTTTTATTTTTACGCTATATACATATATTACTAGCCGTACCAAAAAAAAAACTGTAAAAATACTTAGTACTTTATTTTAGTTAATTTTATGAGAATAATAAAAATTACACACTACATTTATTTTTTGTTTATCGTTAAACCATTGTCCATTGTTCTATTTCCATAACTAAAATAAAAGTGACTATAGATTATTCGGAACGAAGTAGTCGAGATAATCAAACCTTAGATTTCAATATACCATGCCGATAACTCTGCTATAATACTACATAGTCCTTCAGACCGATTTCGGCCACGGCGGCCAATCTCAAGAGAGATTGAGAGACAACAAGTGTGTGCGCAAACACAGGTGCGCTCTCTAATCCCTTACTCTCATAACCCGATGGGATGCAAATCCCACACTATCGGTTTTTTTTTGTTTATACAACACCATTTCAACACTTATATAACGTGCATATCCACCGCAGCTTTACCATAATTCAAAACGCAATTTTTCCACGAATCCATAAATGAATGTTCAAGATCTCGACCTGTATTTACTCCCGTGCTTAGAATAGAGTGTCCGAGCACAGCTCATAATGCGGGCGTGTTCCAGGAACGAAGTGTACTTCCGGTGGGGCGGCGGCACGGTGGTGGTGTGGCTGCAGAACGCGGCCGGGTTCGCGCGCTGGGGCCCGACGGACGAGCGCGTGGAGGCGCTGCTGGACGCGTGGCGCCCGCGCGCCAAGCTGCGCGCGCCGCCCGACCTCGCGCCGCCGCCCGCCGCCACCACCAGCCCCACGAGCGCTAACTGAGCGATACTCAATTCTCGCGACCGATTTGTACTTTACCCGTTTTGACGTATAAACTAATATTGTACCTCGGAGACGTAGACGTGGTTCGTATATGTGTGGTTCGAATACAGAGTATCCTCATAGAACAGAAAAGTAGTTCACACCGCATTGTAATTTTTTAAATCATCCGCATCGCGTTATTCGTGTTGCGGCACTTATAAATGAGCGCGACGCATTGTCCGTTACCGTTTTCAAGAACCGTAACACAAATAACGCTACAACTAATTTAAAGAATGCAATACATTTTTGTGTTTTTATTTAATTTTCGGTTATGAGCATATTCAGTATTTGAGTCTGAAATATAAACAAAGATACTACAAAATTATCAGCGAAATCTCATCTATGTCTTTTCCGTTAATTTTGTAAAATATTATTTTATTTACTCAATTTGTTAATCGACTCTCGACTGTTAATTTTAATTGACAAAACAATATTTCAGCGCTGAAAATGCTGATAAGCACTGAAATTCGATATCAAGTATTCTTGTGGCAATGATTTTTTTTAATCATATACAATCAAATATTTCTTTATATTATCTTTATTCTAATTTTGGAACATTATATATATGTATATGTAGAGCTTTACAACTAGGTGCATAAAGTGTATTTATAATGAAATGTTATCACGCTTTACAGAAATATTATATAAATCACTTTTTTTAAATGAAATAATTCTATTCTAATAATTTATATAAATATTTTATGGCAGTTTATTTATTAACACTACTTATTTGTTAAATATATTTACAATTTAGAGTCGTAAACGCGCTCGGGACTCTCATAACTTAGCTACAGATCCTTTTGGTATTTATTCCTCATTGAATATTTTTATTATTATTATTATTTTGTAATCAATAAATATATGTTATAAAATTTATATGAAAATTAAATTTGTAAATGTTCTATATTTATAATTACAAATATGTTTGGAAATCATTCAGAATAATAATACACATCAGTAATTGTACAGCAATTAAGATATCACACCAAATAAAATCATTTGAACCAAATGTCAGAATAACGCAGCTATTAATATCGTTATTGTAGATATAAATTGGAGAATTAAATATTAAAAATAAAACATAGATTAATACTAAGTTGGTAATGAAGACAAAATGGCCGAAGAAGCTTGAATTTTTTAGAAGCCTAGTTAGAGGAATTTATTGTATACCAAGAAATAATAACAGTTAAATCCAAGTCAATTGTCACAAGTTTGGCGACAAAACGATGATATTAAGTAATTTATGAAACGAAAATAATGACAAACTATTTGTTTCACAATTTTTCATGAGACATGTAAACACTCTTTGTAACAAACTGATATTCTGAATTTATCCGACGACTAATCTTCCGCCTTGCGATTACATAACAATTATTTTCGTTTGTTTACTGAACATAATTGACTTCTGAAAGGTCGCTCATACTTGTAACAAATGACTTGGCATTTTACGTCTCAATCTATTATCAATTAGGAAATTGAGGAGATAAAATGTTGTATAGAATTAATAAAACGAATCACTCATGTGGTTAAAATGAATTGATAGTTGAATTCAATGAAATTCAATGAATTCAATAGATTCAATTGAATTCAATGAATTCAATAGTTGATATTCAATTAATAATAGCTCCATCCATTATTTTTTATCGATATGTACTTTATTCAATATCGCCCCATATGAAATTGAAAACATTATTATTTCACGAGAATCTCGCATTTTATTGATTTTTTGGAAAAAAATAACTCAACATTCAACAAGAAATCTTATTTTTTCGACAATAGTTGATGATTATGATCATATCTTACTTTGACTAAAAAATCATGTCTTTATGTATGTGATGCATAGAATTGTAAATAGAAAGGTGCGCTTATTGTACATAGTTTTGGAGAAAATTTTGGTTATTTACTTAATGTAAGTTCTTTTTTTAAGAATCCCTTTTTACTGTTGTATAGTTCGATAAAGATTATATTTTGATTGTTTAATTATTATATTTTTCTGAAAAAAATATGATTGTTTTATTTAACACAATATTGTGTATGTTTTTAAGGATATTTTTTTAATCCGATAATTTACTTCCAGTTAAGGCAATGAAATAAAAGTATAAAATTACTTGCTTTAATTAGATAACTAAAAACGGCTAATGCCAATTAGGGTATCAAATCTTTAGCAACATATAGGATTATATAGAGAAAGGATATAATACATATCAACAATGTAAAGAAAACGAAGTCATTCAAAACTGAAGAAACCATTTATTTTAAAATATTCAACTAACTTTAATACAAATCTAAAGGTGACGCCCAAAATCTATAGGCGGATTTAGTGACATTAAATTTTACTAGAAACACCCGAAACTATCCTAATCAATTTAATTACATATCTATTCACGTAAAAGGTCGTCAAATATTTCACTAGGCCTTTAATTTGTAAACGGCAATCGTTTCAAACTTTTTATAAATTTACATCATATTTGCATCTTAAAAATTCCATTTCATATATTCCATTGCTAAATCAATTTACCGAGAAAAAATTATTGCAAGAATAAATAAGTTGAAAAAAAAAGTAAACTAACTATTACCTAGTACAATGGAAAAAAATATAATTGTTTGCAATTAATGAAACATTAATTAGGTATTCTATTCTATTTGAGACAAACTGTGCATACTTATTAATCATGTGTTTTGTAAAGCTAATGATTCATCTACTACTATTTCTTAAAAAATATACAAATGAATCAAAATTAGATAATATTGTCACTTATTTCTTACGATAAATATATTTATTGTGCAAAGATATCGAGATCGTTTATCTTTTTGTACCTTAATTGGACTAGGTGCAATACAATAGGTATTATTAAAATCCAAAAAACTTATTTATAAAAGAAATTATAGCTGTGTACATTAAATATGTACTATCAAACCATTATGAAACATACTGCATAGCTTACATTGAATTATTATTTTAATTTAAACTGAAAACAGGATTACAAAGTTAAGTCATTCTAAGACCCAATTATCGAAATACTACGCATCAATCCTGTTCCTTATAAATTACATATTTCCCAATCATGAAAACTTTCAATATAATTTCTTTACTAATAATATACAAATAATTAATATGAATATGTTAACATTCATAAAATTTTGTTAATTCATGTTTTATTTGTTTCCATCTGAACACCTTCAGGTACTATTCTAATAAATAAAATAACATAGACTTATTAGCTTCAGGTCAGTGGGCAAAAAAACAAATACTATCCATCTGACCTTTTAGTTTTAATAGCTATGATTAATATTACATATAAAATTGATATTTATTGTATAGAACTTGCACTATAGTTTGCTTGTAACCTATAATAGTAACATATTGAAAATAAATCAAGTCATATAACACATAACCAGTACAGAGTAAAATACAAAGAAATTATTTAATTATATTCTTCATCTTCATCCATAGCAAAGTCCACTCCGGAATCAGCACAAACAGGACTGAAACAAGATATTTATATTAGTAAAAATATTACACATTACTAATAACTTTATTGATAATTTTCAAACTCATTGTACAATTTCCCTTTACTTAATAATTCCAAATTGGGCAATACATAAATAATCCCAATTAAAAAGTATTATCAGAGAAAAAAATACAGTCATAAATCCAGCAAATTTGAAAAAAATATTGGAAAATATGCTTTTTAGGATTAGAGAATAAATGTTAAATGGGGAGGCCACACACAAATAAAATAAAGCTTCACAGCATTATTTAAGGAAAAAATCTATATTTTCTGATATATTATCAAATAAAAATAGGTATGATATTGAAATATTTTGGATCCAGGAAAAAACCCCTTATACAGATTTTGCAATGCAAATAAGCTTAAATAATAAAATAATCATCAAGTGAATCAACTTACCTCATAGCTCTGCATGTAAAAAAAACAATCCTTTTTAGCTTCTTGTTGTAAAAGAAATAATTGAATGTCCAGAGACAGCCGGGCTCACCAAACGGATCACTAGCCAGGTCTGGGTTATAGCTATAAATGCGACATTCAGGCAAGTGTACCTCTTCTTCTATAGCAGCCCATAAAGCTGGTCTCAATTGTCTCCAACGTACGCCACCTACGGCAGACAGTGCAGCATCAACAGCCCCCTGTACCCAACTCAGTGATGGCTCTGCACTAAACTCACTGCTCTGTTACAAAAAAATCACATTTTTAAATAATAAATAATGAAATACTACAAAATAGTGATTTCATCAATTATTGGTTTTAAATATTACTGTAAAAGCAGTCATCATAAATAGTAGATAATTTTAATAAATATTTTTAAAGTTAATCACCTATTTTTATTTTATCAGAAACTAAACAAATAAAGATATAAGCACTATATCAACCATTCAATTTGTTATTCAAAGATAACAGGACATTTACCTTGGCCATTGAAAAATCATAATCTGGGAAAGCAGCATTCAGTGTAGCAATCAAATAGAACAATGTCTTCCGAGATATGGTATCACACAGGACACCCTCTTCATCACCAGATAGACTTCGGCTACAATATATTGATAAACGTTTAGTTTTAAGATTTATGTATACATTTTGAAATGAATTTTACATGTTTGGATAGGGACTAATCAACAATGGGAAGTTTTAACTCTTATTTACCTATATGTAACACCTTCTGGTGGGGATAGTGCTTGGAGGTTGTGAGTTGTCTCTCCGTCAGCTGTAAACTTCTTGTAGAAAGCTTTTTCAGCACCTGCCATTTTGCAACTGTAACTCTCTACCCGACCTTGTACAGCACTGTCACCGTTCAGGATAGACAGAGCACTACTCAGCGCCTCCAGGCGTCCGCTCTCTAGGAGTTTCATCTTTTTATTTTTTGGTACCAACGATTTACCCACTCAAACTTCTTGTAATGAAAAAAAAGCTTGTATTCGTGCAATTCGGTGCACTACTTCTGTACATAGCAGACGGGTGTATGAATATCCCTTTCCTTTTAGAATGAAGAAGATTGACACTTGGTATTAAATTCGACGTCTGTTCTTCTTCCGCGCTAGTGGGATGCGGGTACATCACAAATATCAGGGAAAGAATTATTTTATAAATTGCTATAATGGTTAGCAAATTATTTATAGATTGTATTTGGCTTAAACACAACAATGGCGCGTCACTTCACTGGCTGTCCTAGAAAGGGCACAAAATCACTATTCTCTTTTGTTAGAAGTCAAAATCCATAGAAGACATCGTAGAACACATTAAAACATTCAAGGATACACAAAAATCACTGATAAATGTAAACAATAATTAAGATGCTTATTATGCTAAATTTTCTCAAAGTATCGCGAACAAGCAAGAAATTCTAAGCCATAAACAATAATATGTTATACCAATTACAAAGATTATAGAGTATAGACAAACTATAACGAGAAATTAACATAGTGATTCCATATCCATAATCCCTATGCTTGGACTAAAGTAAACCAAATTCCCGAAGATTTAATTTTACATACAGGTTTAATTATTTTATTAGTTAAAATAAATAATCATACCAAGCTATAGAAATCATGTAATTTTAAATTTATGAATAAGTACAATAAAGTAACTACAAGGTGGCCTTGCAAGTATCATATATCGAAATAAAAAAAATACTATACGAATTGTATGTAAATACCTCGATTATATTCAAATTAATATAAAATTTGGCAACTCCGCATTTGTCATTCAAAATCAAAATTGAAAATTGATATTTTATTTTGTAAACATTTATAAGTTTTTAAATAACCTTATATTATCTTAATATATTAATTATTACTATTTGGTTTTTTCATTCTATTTCAGAAATGGTAAACCCAATCAGTATAAGCTTAAAAATGTTTAGATCAATAAATATGATTCAAAAGTCGAACATATTAAATCAACATATTTTTAATGATGTAAAAAATCGATGTTACGGTAAATACTTAATATTATAACAATACACTCAGTATTAACCAGACACCTGTTTCTTTAAAACTTGTATATTTGGTATATTTTTAAGCAACACATAAAAGGTTTTACCGGCGCACCGATATTGTTCAAAATGAAAAAAATTGGGAGGTGACCTTGGACCACCGACGATTGAAAACTCCAAATGGTCGCGTATTAACTGTAAATACTGAACCTCTTGCTCGAGCCATAGCAATAGAATGGGATGCTCAAAGTGAATACATAACTCAGCCAACAATGCATTTGGTATGACTTAAAATGTTTAATTTCTCAACTAGAAAACATACAAATAAAAAAATAATATTATGTAAAGTTACAAATATAATAATTCTATTTAACTTTATGTTTAGACAGCTTTATGCAATACATCACAAGACAATCCAGGAAAGCTGAGTTCTCATGATATAACCAGTTACTTACTCGACTTTATTGCAACAGACACCTTACTTTTTCACTCAGAGGTCAGTATATTTTATATCATATTTTTATTTAATATAAACTATTCTTGAGTTGTTTTACAATGACATAACTAAAAACATCTAGTATTACTAACATTTTTAGTACAAACTTTTAATGGTCTAAATGGATTTCTTCAATTCTTTACTATGTCATGTTATTATGATTTTTGTATTAGTAAACAAAGTATGTAATGTATACAACATGATATAACTTATATAAATTCATCTAATAACACTAAACTATATCATGTATGATATAGTATAATTACAGCGGCTATTGATTCAACTGCTTAAACTGTTATTTAATTTCCTGGGAAATTATTCACACACTGAATCTGATCCCAAACTCAGCAGAGCATGTACTATGAAAACCAGACACCTTATACAACTTTTCTTTTCTAAATACATATTTATATAGACAATTACACCCAGACTTAAGACAAACAGACATTTATATGCACACAAATATCTGTCCTGAGTGGGAATCGAACTCACGACCTGTGGTGTGAAAGGCAAGTATCTTACTAACCATGCCAACTGGCTCGTCATCTCTGTGAAGTATCTTCAATTTTAAGTATTGTCTGTGACCTTATATAGTATTTGAAAAATGGGACCATTGTTCCTATACATTCATATTTCATACTATTGATAGTGTATATATATATGGACAGGGTGACAAAGACAAAAAAAAGGGGCCCAAAAAACCGAGAAAATAGAGAAAAACTTTTGAAGCACATTTTTTTTTAAAATAGTAATGCTTCAAGTGTCTTCAGAACAGTTTTGCACATATGTTTTGTTTCAATTTAATTCAAAAGATTACAGAAAATATCATAGACAATTTGATGACAATGATCAGTTGATTATTGCTATAGAATAATTTTAATTATATGGCAAATTGATAATATAAGTGAAGTGATAGTCTGAGTGTGTGATTTGATGGATGAATCTTTATTATATTTAATATTTAATTAGATAACCATCTGTATAATGTATTAAATTGTTTCCAATTATCTCTATGATGACTACTGTATAAGTTATATATTTTTTTCATTGAAGGAGGAAGAATTAAAAGCATTACAGGAAGAAAAGTGGGATCCTGTGTTGGAGTGGTTTAACAATCGGTTTGGAGTAAAACAAGAAGTCTCTAGAGATCTCCTGCCTCCACCTGTATCCACCGAAACAAGAGCAATTTTAGCAAGACATTTCTTATCCTATGACTTTCCAGCTTTAAATGGTTTGTAAACAACAATATAGACATAATTTTCTTAATAATATGATATAGTGGCTAGATATTAAACTGCAGATCTTAAGGTCCTGGATTCAAACCCCAGGCATGGCCATTAGAATGTTATTGGGTTATTCTCTAGAAGAATCTAATTAGCAGCTTGGAATCTAGTAGTTGGAAATGTTATTGGTACCGTCCATATCAGAGTGAGAGTGAGCGAATAGAGAGTTTATCTGTATTTGTGCAAACATTTTCCACTTAAACATGTCTAGCCCAGTTGGCTAATTTCTTTTTTTATTATATTTCTTTCTTTCTTTCTTAAAACTCCGGGGCCGAAATCGGTCAAGGAGATATCATTACTAGTCACTATTAAATAAAAGATCATTCACAAGAGCAATGTTTTATTATTATTCAAAAAACTATTTGGCTCAATGCAATCCATGAAGTATGTGCATATTTTTAATATAATATCTAAACACAGTTGATTTAATGACTTTATGGCGTAGTTTGTACCTAGCCAAGGTATGGTATTTTGTAATTAATATTGTTTTACAGCAATGTGCTTTGGTATAGAAGCTCTCAAGTCACCAATACTCATGTTAGCCAGTGTAGATAGATTTTTAAATCCAAAAGAGGCCGTATTGTTGTCAAGACTGGAAGAGGAATATCAGGTTTGTATAAAAAATATATAGTCCCTCTTAACTCGTACACATAGAATTCATTTTACTTTTCAGTGGTTAGAATGCGTGAATCTTAACCAATGATCGTGGGTTAAAACCCGGGCGAGCACCACTGGATTTTCATGTGCATAATTTGTGTTTATAAATCATCTCGGTGAAGGAAAATCTCGCGAGGAAACCTGCATGTGTTCACAAAAAATATTGCCACACCAGTATTACATCAATTACGTATTGGAGCAGCTTGGTGGAATAAGACCCAAACCTTCTCCTCAAAAAAGAGGAGTTACGGAGGAGAGTAAAGGAGGTTTTAGGAGATTGACCATAGTCAATCTTTTGGGCTAAACATCAAAATAAGAATCACATAAATTCTCAACGCCAAATAATAGAAGCTTAAGATTAAACGATAAGCCAATTCGTCAATAAAAGCGTATTTTCTTTGGATAGTAAATAAAGGATACTGTATATACTATATACATGCTATGCTTTATTAGCATCAGCACAGTACTGAACCAACAGTAATAATATAAAGTAATAAGTAACAACAGGTATAAGTAAGGGTGATAATTATGTCATAAAATATGCTTGGCAATCCTAAGATCTTTAAACAGATTCTACTGCCATTGAATGGTTTCGCTCTCAGGCTTATAGTCAATATTCATCTTATCTATTTATTCCTCCTGGTGTCCCACAAGGTGGTGTACTCTCTCCTCTACTCATTTCTATATTCATTAATACTCTCTCTTCACTTATTTCTTGATCTTATAATCGGTATGCTGATGATCTACAAATTTACATCACTGCTCCTTTAGACGGTAGCGATGAGGCTGTTGCAACTTTCCGAGACTCTTGCAAGATATCCGAATGGTGTAAATCTTACGGTCTCCAAGTGGCTCTCTTTGAAAGTCATAAGTCAAAATAAGTTATTATTTAGTTTCTGCTTCGAATATTTAAATGCATCTATCTGTTCTCTTGCAAAGCTTCATTCATCAAACGTTGTCTGTGAGAGATCGCTATAAGTGATAAGACCGGTTATGCGCACCATTTGCAGTTTGATTGTTTTCTATTACTTATATGTTTTGTTTTGTTGTGCAATAAGTATTAAATAAATAAATAAAGGTTACGGGTAATATAACTACGGCAATCATATCATAACAAATTTTAATTATAGTTTTAACTTTTTTTTTCTTGTGAGTATTTTTGAAGAAAATTCAAAAATGGTGTAGTGACCGCTTTCATTTTAATATTTTATATTGAAGGTGGACTTTTTGTCTTAGGTCCTCCGATGGGGACGAGTCCCTTGGGCTCATGAACTCAACCAAGCGGAGATGACCGCCCGTGTGGCGGCTTCCTTACTCGTCATACAAAGTTCTACCGATCGACACTCGGCTACTGCTAAAAAGTCTCAAGGAGAACAAAATACATGATTCGTATTTTATTGTAAAGGTTTAGAAAAAAAATAAAGAACATTTTATTATAAGTAGTTAAATAATTTGTATTATTTATTAAGTTTGTATGGTGGAAATGATTTTATCTCCATAAATAATCTTTAGTACCCTTACTTCTGTTGTGACCAAGGCCTGAACGACTGATATTTTTTAATCAAACTTACTAATGATATGTGATTAGAATAGTTAATAAAAACTCTGTAGCCTTTACCCATTTGCTTATTACGTCTAAATTTTCGAACAAAATTTATACATGAGTTGCAGACTAATTCATCCATTATTATTAATAGTGAAGATAGTGCTTTAAGAAACGTTAAGGACATCGCTACCACGAGTCACGACGCCAAGCGTTAAGTAAAAAAAAACTGTACATCTTAAAAATAGCAATGTATGATAATAATGTATGAATACCATGTTGTATTATGATAAGATATTCGATCGATTTCAAGTATTCGTTTTATTGTTTTCAGCTCGAAATGTTTGAGAACTAAAGCAACTAGAATTATGGCTTAGTAGAGATTTTTACAATTTCAAAACTACATCCGCGATAAAACAGAGTCCTAGATGTTCATTGGTTTCCTTTGTTTCCAGGGTGTTATTGACGATCAGCCTCAGAGGCAACAGTGAGCCAAAGTTAATTCCGCAGACACGGTGGTCCTGGGTTCAAATCCCAGGTCCGGCCAATAAAATGTTATTGTGACAATTCTTAGTAGCAGCCCGGAGTTTGGAAGTGAGTACCCTTCCGTGCCTCGGAAAGCACGTAAAGCCGTTGGTCCTGCGCCTTAACTATTTCCGGTCGTGTCGGATTGGTGTCCCATCGGGTTATGAGAGAAAGGGATAAGAGAGTGCATCTGTGTTTGCGCACACACTTGTGCACAATAATATCTCCTGCGCTCTTTTGAAATTGGCCTCCGTGGACGAAATCGGTCAGGAGGACCATACATTACAATATAACATAGTACATTGTAGTATGTTAGCTTATATTATATTGACTGTGACTTATAATATGAACTATTCGGCATTATACGTACGTAGTATATACATATACTATCAAATATACTTAATTTAAATATTTCGATTTTGAATCTAATTTTTACGGTGTTGTATTGTTTTTACTGTTAATGCTATTCGGCTGAGGAACTCTCTTATTCCAGAAGTGAACGATCAGAAATTTATTATCGATTTTTAACACTATCTACTTATCCAGTCATATATGACGCATGATAAAAGGAAATATAATATATGGAAAGTTTCTTATTTAGCTTAAACAAATCGGTAAAAAACAAACTATTTCGGTTAATTTTACAGAAGTAGGTACTCTATTTTTTTTAATGCGAAGTATCTTTTGACCTGACCTTAAATACGCCACGTATGTATATTTAAATACAACTAGTACCTAATTTCGAGACCGTAAAATTAGTTTTGGATTATTTTTTTATATTAATTACATACCTATTTATAAAAAAATATTAAAATATAATATTTTATATCATTCGTTATATTATCATAAAATAATCATGTTATTGAGTAGGTACGTACTGTCTTCTAAAATAAATGCTTCGTAAACCACGAAAAGGAAATCGTCCATTAGGCTTAATTTGCAATACTCGGACAACAAGGACGCATTGGACAAAGACGCCTACCGACTTCGTTGACTAATTGCACACTTGTATCACAATTGGTGATATCATAGATTATTCTTAATTTGTAAATAAATAAAGTAATTGATTTATACTTAATACAGTGCCGGGAAGTGTCCAAATTTAAGTGAGGTCAGGCGTAAGAGAATGAATAGAAATAGCAAAAACCGAATCGCGAAGTTCCGCTAAATTTAGCTGGGCGGGCGGAGCGATGCGGCGCGCGAGTCGATACGGAGCGCGACCTCGCTTTGTGTTCCACAACGCTCGACTCGTTATTGACAATACAGACGTTAAGATCGTCACTTGATGTTATATTTTGTTCGAAATCTCCTTATAAATAAATTGAGTGTAAAAATGAAATTATTTAAACTTTCAGTACTAATAATTGGTGCTTAGCTAAGTGGAGTTTAATATGATGTAGTTTAAGAATAGCGTACCACTCCTCGTACACATTTATCTTGACGACAGTGTGTGAGTATATTCATGTAAATATTTGTCTTTATGCAATAGCTTTTGTTGTATGTTCTTTATTTCACGTTTATTAGTTTGACATATCGGAATGACTAAGCCACATAGCCACTGGCCGCATTGTTTTTGACCTATATAAGACTCATAAATTCAATCAAATTAGATCTCCAATATTGAGTGGCTTGTCCAATATTAGAGCTACTAAAATTCACTGCTTGATCTGGAATAGATTAAACTACGAAGTCTTATAATGAAATAGAATTCGTAGAATTCGAAAGAAATAACCGTATAATAATTAAAAAAAATAAAATAATAACCTATGTATATTTCAGAGGTGATGAACGGTGACGTAGAAGGAGAGGCACCGCGCCTTCGCCCCCTATCAGGAGGGATTTGGACACTCTTTTCCTGGTTACGACGATCAGAGCGCTCTTTTTCGGATGAAAGTATTAATAGCGTAGGATCCGATCGTACAGTTGCCAGTTTTGATTTTTTAGCTCCACTTCATTATAAAAACGAGAACCCTCTTGTTTTACCGCAAAGACCTCTCACAGATACTTACAAAAAAAGACTTCATGAGAGAAATCTTCAACGGCAATACGACCGTGATCTTACCTTACGCCGTAAATACGGTCTCTATACGGAAGAGGGATTAGGATACGACGCTTTTAGTTTACCACCAGCGCGAAAAATACCCAAAGATTCTATACAAAGTAGACAACGACGTGCAATAAGCGAGAGTACCATACAACCGCGAGCTGCGTACGTACCGGGAAAGCGCCGTGCTCCTTTACCACCCACACTTGTTATTTCAACCTCCTTACCTCGGAATTATAAAAGAAAGAGGCCAGCGCCTAAACCCCCAGTAAAATTAACAGAACGTAACAAAGAAAACGTTGAAATAAAAGAAAAGATTCAAATGACTTCAAAGTCTATTTTTGAAAAACATTCTTGCGACAGTAACAATAAGATAACTGAGCATAAAACTGACAAAAATACAAATAAAGATCATTCGACTAAAGAAGTTAAATTAAGATCAGAGAAAAGTTTTCTAAAACATATTTTTGATAGTAAAAAAAGAAACTCAGCCATTGATACTAATTATATTAAAGTTCTTCCTAGTATAAGTGAATTAGATAAACAAGCGGCTGAAATAATACAAACAAAGAAATTACTGAACGCCGGGACAGAATCTCAGACCGAGGGTGCCTGGATTTGTACAAATTGCTTAAGAAAATATAATGCAACTACAATCTCATGTACGTACTGTGTGAAAGGAAATGTTCACGAACCCAATAAAGTTGAAATAAAAGTAACGACAAACGCTTCGAATATGTGCACACAAACAGAACACCATGCGTTCAAATCAAATAAAAAAAATGAAATTGACGATAAGAAGCAACTTAAAAAGATGTTAAAGGAAATGAAAGACTCTTTGCCTAAAAAAAGTAAGAATTGTGAAGGTAATATTGTTGAAAATAGACATACTACATTAACTGCAACAGAGATGCCAACATTACGCATAGGATCGACAATAAGAGGCAATAAAAATGGTACCCAAGACAAATTAAATGTAGAAAACTATTTGGAAAAAGAATCTGAAAGAAGACTCAAAATCCAAAGTGCCAAAGATATGTTTTTAACGTCTCAACCAAGTTCTTCAAAACAAATGCCTCCCTTTTCACAATATATAAAGAGTAATGAAAAAGCTATGAAAATTGATTTACACCATGATATCAACAATGCCATAAGCAAAGATGATGGAGTTAAAACGCCATCGTCAAATTCATCTAATGACAATGTTAGAAAACAATTACAAAACGAAAAAACACCAATATTAAAAAACTTTATTGAACATAAACAGAAAAGAGAAGCAAATAATGAAACAAGATTGAATTTAAATGGTCATTCCTCTCAGTTACCAGATAAAAATAAAGTATTATCTTCTACCGATCGGCTCTTCACGACATCATCAACAGAGGAACGAAAAACAGCTTCAAAAGAAAATTCTATCGGCCAACCTACGCATAAGATTACAGATTTAAAAAATACTATTCATGATACAGCAGAAAAAACTAAGAGTGTATCGGAAAATGCGAAAAATATTAAGGATACTGAAAAATTTGTACCAAAACCTGAACAACAGATAAAGTCAGATGTTATAACAAACAAAAAAAATGATAATTTGTATTTAGTAGTAGAGAATTTACATAATAAAGTACAAAAAATGGAAAGCAATAGAAATTCACTATTAGCAAGTAATAATTTGCATACACCTTTAAAAATATCATCTTTGTTAAATCCGTTTTACTGCCCCAAATATAATGCCGAAGAAAACACCAAGGTTTCTGAAATAAATAACATTAAAAAGTTGGAAGTTAAATCAACAAAAATATCTGAAATTCAAAATGATATATTATCACTAAAGACCTCAAAATTACCGTCTGCAAGCTCATCAAGTACTATTGACTTGAAAAATGATATACCAACAACAGGGGAAAGAAAAGAAACCATAATTGAAGAATCAAAACAAGTAGTAATTAAACCAACACTAAATATTATTTCAACTGCAACAACTTCTAGTATTAATGTAGATCATCATGCCCGACGTAGGGATTTAATAAACCAACTTGAGCAGTCAATTGCCAAAGGCGACGAACAAACGGCTGCTGCAGCTGCAGCCAAGCTTGCAAAACTTAAATTATCATGCTCTGTATTGTCATTCTCATCTCAAATAGTTGGTGGGCCTCTAACTCCAAACAAAAAGGAATATTGTAAAAGTAGTATAACAGACAAAAAACTACTCAAACCCCATGAAAATTTAGAAACAAGTATGAAAACAGAAGTAAAAGAAAGAATATCAACGCAAAAATCATCAAAATTTACGAATGATATTTTATTTACTAAAAATAAACCTGCAGAAGGTATTGCAGACAAACCAGTGTCATCAACGTCTAGGCAAATTCCAGATGAAATACTTCCGTGAGTAAATAGATTTTTACTTCTAATAAAATCTTTTCGTTCAAGTTCACATAAATTTATGAAAAAGTAAATATTTAATAAGTAATTAAATCTTAGTATTTATAAAAATACTGTTATCTATACTATATAAATCTATTGGTTCTGTATGTTCATATTTTTTCACCTAATTTTGTGATTAATAATCGTTTTATGATGCAGTGATTCACATTATACTATTTTTTTTCATTTATGACAAAGAACATGTGATGGCGCAAATACAGCTAGTTAGAATATAAAGTTATGCCCACGTAAAAATCTTTTATATGATTTCAGAATTGATGTTTGGATTGAAGACAAAGATGCAACAAGGGGACCAATCCGTTTGCTCGTCACTAGAAAAGCAGTTGTGGGAGAATTAAAAAGGCAAGCAGAAAAGTCGTTAGGTCTACAAATTGGCTTGCAACGCTGGATTATTGGAAAAACACTTTGTTCCAATGACAATACACCTCTTATCGCCCTTGCTGGTCCCGATCTCATTGCTCCATTTTACTTGTGCTTGGTTGAATCTGGTTAGTGTTTTTCATTTCATGAAATTTTAATATTGTTTAAATTTTTATTGTACTGATGAATTATATATTTTTAGAAGCAAATAAAGATAAAACCTATGAAACAAAGAATGAAATGGACAAAAATAACGATATCAATGAAGCGAAAAACAAAGACGCTAGCAATTTTTACAAGGAATTGATGAAATTAGAAGAACAAGCTCTCGTTCCTAACTCCGAAGAATTCGAATGTGGAGTTTGTATTGAGCGATGTGCCATAGGTGAAGGCGTTGTCCTTAGGGAATGTATACATACATTTTGTAGGGAATGTCTCGCTGATGTCGTCCGTCACTGTACGGAACCAGTAGTTTCATGCCCAGCTATTGCTTGTCCTGGGACATTACAAGAACGCGAAATACGCGCACTGCTCTCTCCAGAAGATTATGAGAAATGGTTAGCAAGAAGCTTAGCTGCAGCAGAAAGTGGTACACGAAATACATTTCATTGCCGTACACGAGATTGTACCGGTTGGGCCTTCTGTGAACCTGGAGTTCGAAGATTTCCATGTCCCGTCTGTAATCACACCAACTGTATACCTTGTCAGGTATTTGTATTTTGTTATTAAATAAAATAATATTGTCAAAAATATATTACATTACTGTTTCTTAATTTATAGGCTGTTCACGACTGTGAAACTTGTGATCAATACCAAATTAAACTCCGTGCAGCTGTAACTGCTGCTGAAACTGATCAAACTGATGTAGGAACTCAAGCTTTGCTGAAATCACTAATAGATCGTGGCGAAGCACTTGAGTGTCCTGAATGTAAGACTATTATTACAAAAAAATGGGGCTGCGATTGGATTAAGTGTTCAGCTTGTAAAACGGAGATATGTTGGGTAACGAAAGGACGCCGCTGGGGCCCAGGTGGAAAGGGTGACACTACAGGAGGATGTCGTTGTGGAATTGACGGTAAAAGGTGCCATCCCTCCTGTGGTTATTGTCATTAAATATATATACCTATATTTAATTATGTACATCATCATTAGTGTTGTATTTTGTTATAGCTGTATTGTATAATTGTGTAACAAATAAATATCAATTGATATAAAAAGTATAAATGGATAATATTATTATTTTGAAATTTTATTTTTCCTTTTCTTTCACTATTTTTCTTTGCAGTAATTTTAATATAAACTTGAGAAAATCGCGTGCGATTTTGTTTTTTTATGCAATATATATTTTGATATTATACATATAATAGTTTATATATAATGTTGTGTATATAATATTTTCCAATTATCTCATGCAGGTGTTGTTTATATTATTGGTTTTGTTATGAATAAAATTTCATATTTGGCATACAGAAGAAAGGATTTCAAAGATATTTTTATTCCAGATTTTATGAAATCAAACCTATTTTTTTTAAAGGCTCAGTCTATTATATGTATATTGTTTGTCTTTTAAGGATCGAAGAAGGAAATGCAATCATAATTCCTAACTTTAATACATACAATCATTTTTTTTATGAATAATAAAATAAAAATAAAGTAAAACAAATTGTAACGTAACTACATTAAAACAGTTATTAGTAGATGTTGCTTAAATTTTTTTCTTGTATATGAGGACCAGATATTATAACATTGTCTAATATCTCTTTAAAAAAAAGTAACCATATGAATACAAATTTCAGTCAGGTTACTCATCTATTTATATAATTAAACTGTAGCTGATACATATGGTAAAAAATATTACCCACAGATATTAACAGACAATATGCTACTGCCTTATGCTAAAACCACTACAAGTATTTTGTTGAAATGTAGCATAATGATAATTATCTAGCTTACAAATAAGAAATATTTAATGTTTTTATTTCTCATAGAAAACACAAACACCCATTGGAGCTAACATCACACCTAAACTATGAGTGTTTTAAATTGGCAACTTACCTATTTTACTTTGATTATTGTTGATATTGGTGTTTATAAATATAACCATAGTCTAAAATTATGTTTAATGTTACATTGGTCATAGTAGTAAAGGTTACTCCTGAAATCTGGGTATTATGTCCTAAAGTGTAACAGTTATATGTCAATATTAATCAATTATATAAGTGTACTGATTAATTGGCAAGTGTATTGGTATGGCAAGCATATTTTATTAATAAATAATTTTGTAAAATTACCCTTATTATAAGTATGTATTATACAAGAATAGAGATGGTCAACTCGACTTACTAACTCGAGTTGTGCTAAGTTCGAGATGAATTCTCCCTACCTCGAGTTTGGCTTGGCGGTCAGGGCCGGATCTACCTTATGGCGTTTTGGGCTTCAGCCTAGGGCCCCCCAGTTAAGTCAAGTCAAAGTAAAAAAATAGACGATTATGCAAAAGATTCCATAATTTTACCCAATTAAACAGATTGTATCAATCAAATCAATCCCATCAATCAAACCCATTCAATTCATTTAATTCAAGTCTACTGTTTCACTGTCTACTTACTGTCTCATTTTTTTCTATACTTTAGAGTAATTAGGTGGGCCCCTAAGTAGTATTAGCCCAGGGCCCTCTAAACTTCCGACCCTGCCGGTGGTAAATGTATGAATCAAGCGGAAGAGCGAGAGTGTGACTCACTAGATGGGTGAAAAAAATATATAAATGATATATGTAAACTATAAAATCTTTTTATTTCAATCCTACCTACGAAGTTTAGCAATGATAATTGTCCCAACAGAGTTGAATAGAAGAACAAATAAGTAAATTGTTACAAATCATACACTGTTTCATTGGCTAACTCGAGTTGTGTAACTCGAATTCAATTCGAGTTATCTGAATTTCACGTTTTCAAGTTAACTCTAGTTATGTTTTTCCCGAGTTGGCACATCTCTAAGACATTCAATCCTTCTGGGCCGTTTAGGAACTTTATCCCAGATGTCAATATTAATTGAAAAATTATTAGGAGTATTATTATTTAAAAAAAAAGCATTATTCAGAACTTATTTGTATTCCTTAACTATTGTATAATCTGGAAAAATACTCAGAATTATTTAAAAACTAAATATTTAACATTTCCCTTTCATGTAGTCAATATAGTAGACCATCTTCACTCATTTACGTTGTTTCATTCACTTAAATTAGAAGAATAAGCTTCACTGCACAAACACACTAATAGCGTCGCATTCCTGGAGGACCACGACTGCCAGGACCACCTCTACCCATCCCTGGTGGTGCACCCATCATGCCAGGCGGAGGGCCTCCCATCATAGGGCCTCCTCGCATTTGTGGAGGGGCTGATAATTGTCCTCGGGCACCAGGAGCCATATGTTGTTGTGAAGGACCCCCAACACCACGAGCTGGTCCTTGTAAACCTGGTGGGGCTCCTCCAAGTCCAACGCCACGGCCTGCTGCTCTGCCCGCTCCCGGCCCGCCCATGGCACCAGGTAATGGGACCCGGGGCAAGCCTTCTTCAGGTGGCGGAGGTCCTTCAATTGTTAAAGACACTATATTCTCGCCACGCAGAAGTACAAAACCTAGAGTCCTTTTTTCTTCCCGGTCTGCACCTTTGTTATTTTTAGATTTGATTTTTCTAAATTCTTCGCAGTCTCCCAAAATTAAATTCATATGTTTGTCAAATGCTTTAAAAGTTCCAATAAAGGTACGTGAATCTTGTAAAATCACCCTTACTCGATAATTGATATGCTGTTGCATCTTATTATTCTTTCCGATCGTCTGAAAATGGAATGAAATAAGTTATAAAAGTTTTAAATACAAACATTGCGATGTTTTGTTTATGAAAAAGACAATATTATTAACGTTAGGAAATATTTGTAAGTAGAATATTATAAAAATACATCGTACAATTGCAATGTTATGCTTTTAGTTTTTATAAAAATATGATTAAAAAATAATAGATAAAATAAATTGCATAAAGAAAAATTTTGAACTTACCATTTTTAAAAACCGATTAATTAGAAGAATAAAGATGAAAATTAAGCGATTTATTAGCGCCAAAACAAAACCATAAAGACAAGACGCTGTTTTAACCGGGTAGAAACGTCAAAACCAAAAGTCACAAGCACAACTACAAAACAAATATGGTGGATATTTACATTTGGCATAGATAAAAAAGAATATTAGTTGATTAATTATTCTTTTTATTTTGCCTAATTTAACAAATTTTATGTTAATAAATAAGCTTTGCTTATTTTATTTTACAATGTATGTGTTACTTGTTTATTTCTTGTCATCTTCATTATATATCAATTAAATAGCGCCATCTGTAGTTTCTTTAATAAACTTTTAACAAAACTACCTCTCTACCACAGCTCTCTACTTTTAAATACAACTGCAGCTATAGGTAGCCGTGTTCGGCGCATAAAATCGACTTTTGGCAATATCTCTATCGCTGAACCGTAATCTGCGATAATATACAGAAATGTGTGTTATTAGGAGTTTTACTTCTTACAATTTATTCAAAGATAGCAATCCTATTTTATTATATACTTACTCCTACTTAATGCTATTTTATTATACATTTCCAAATATTTAATATTTTACATTTTGATTAATAAAAGTAGATAGGTAATTTCTAAGTTAATAGTTCCTGACCGAATGATTGTACATTAGAAAGCCTGATATTGCACGTCTTAGTTTGACTATATTATATGTTTAAGGTTTATTGGTGAACAATAAAATATCTTTTATTTTTTTATGTTATGGCAATC
Source organism: Nymphalis c-album (assembly GCA_963151315.1). Lineage (NCBI taxonomy): Eukaryota > Metazoa > Arthropoda > Insecta > Lepidoptera > Nymphalidae > Nymphalis > Nymphalis c-album. The sequence continues at coordinate 3,744,365 of OY720590.1, read as the reverse complement.
GAAATTCTTTTAGAAAATTATTTAGCTTATTAGCTCTGGCAGCATTGTATCAAATTTAAAATTAAAATATATTAATGGTAAAATGTGTTTTAACATGTATACGTTATCAGTCTACTGCATTATTAACTTTGAATATTTATTTATTTTATAATAATATATAATGCACATAAAATTAATTCGATTTACTGTATAATATATACAGTGATTAACAGAGTTCTTATTTTAATCGGAATATTGTATAGGTACCTACAAGTTACAGTGGTTCTATAAATATTTCTAGTTTTTTTTAATCAGATTTAATAGTACTTGCTTAGAGTTTTTCTCTAGAAAATGTTCTTTTTTGATCATTAAAACAGAAACGTGTATTGAAAATAAGATAAATAATGTTTTGTCAAAATAGATATATCCAGTGTTTTACAGAAGTAATGTTCTTTTTTTATACTTAGCTAAACATATCGGCGCAAATATAATATAAATCCTACAAACATAATATATTTTAATGATAATTAATAATGACTATTGCAATAATCTAAATAAGTAAGATAACATTTATTATAAAGATATTTACATAGCTATTAATTGTGTTATGTTAGTATTCATAGCTTATGTGAACAAATTATATGTGTATATAATATATAGTCACTACTTAGTCACTAGCGCATAAGCATTATGTAGAACCTGGGGCCCAATTCTACTAACAAATTGACGCTTTAACGTACCTAGTCGAACCGAAGCGTGATCGTCGCGGTTGATCGGTTTTCCTAATCAGTAATATTTAATTTAATTATCGACTCTTGGCATAAAAGTTAACAATTAAGTTTGGGTTTTACATTACGTTAGGTACGCTATATGTTAACATCATATCGGTCCGATTCCGATTCGATAAATATAGTATAGAATAATCAAATTTGGGTTGGAATTGCATCGGGAACGTATCATAATCGTTATAAATTAGTAGAATTGTCACCCAGGCTACTTACTACGTAAAAACCATAGAGAAAAATCTTTGAGATATTTTATCAATGTTGTATTTTACAAAAACAGTTGAAGTTGTCTTTTGTCAAAAATAACGCCATTTTAGTTGTGAGATACAGTATTAAGTCAACAACATTATTATTCATCATCATCATTAAACAAAGTTAGTCAAGATCCTTTTTACTTTTATTAGAAGTGAGCTAACTGCTAAGTAGGTACTTAAAAGTATTATGCAGATAATGTTCACGGTAGTTTTACGTGTATATATTTGCAAGTACTTTATTCATATTCTCTTAAATTTAATGTTTTTGAAAGTAAAAGTGCTTTCCGACAAAATTATTATAATTAATTTATTTCAGATAAAACACAATGTTTGTATATTAAGCTATAATACGAAAATTGACTAGAACTTTATTTACAATAGGGGTTTCATTTGAACTTTTAATTTATATATTTTCAGGAATAATTTTATTAATACTTACATACCTATGTATACTGAATAATTACTTAAGTCGTTGAAAAATAATTAAGTACAGATGATTAAATAAATATGAGGAAAAATTAATGAAAAAAAAAACGTTAACTTATATTTTTTTTACTTAAGAATAGTAACACATAATATAAATACAAAACTTATTCTATAATATTGACAGCACAAATACGTTTAAACATCTAATTAGTCTTTTTTCAAGATTAAAATTTAAAACAATACATTCATTGCAGCATCACAAAAAACTTCAAATCTAGCTCACGACACTAATGATGATGATCATTGTATGCTCTTCTAAACTATCACTACAGACCCATACAGTCATCTTACAGCCTTCGATTAGAATAAAGCCTTATTAGCTAACTTGAACATCGAATTATTGAGAAAACTTTTCAAACAAATGCTACGAAGAATCTGTAGCCGGCGGAGCGAACTGTATAACGGATGTATGACGTACTATTGGCTCCACTTGCACAGATTCTACTTGTGGAATGATTTTACGTTTTCGGGGAGGAAGCGAGGAAGGAGCGAGCGTCATGACTGTCATGGATGTATTAATAGCAGGCGGCGAAGGAGACGGTAGCGGTGAAGCAAACGGTGGCGGCGTGGATGTTGTCTGCATCGATGTCGGTACAGGGCAAGGTGGTGACGGCGGAGAACTAGGTGGCGTAGGGGGTAATTGTTGTAGTGCAGCTTCTACAATGTCGCACATAACATTGCCTTTTACGACTAATGGTACGGTGTACTGCGTAGCCGTCGGTGCTCTCGGTGTTTCCGCTCCGTGTTCCTTATATATGTGGGCTTCCATCTGCTTCTTAGTGTTAAAGGTTCCATCGCATACTGTACAACGATAGCAACGTTCGCCGAAATGTTGAAAACGATGCAGTTTTAACACGTGATTGTAACCGAAATCCCGAAGACATATTTCGCAAGTATAGGGGCGTTCTCCAGTGTGAGTGCGCGAATGCACTTTGAGTTGCTTAGAGCAAGTGAACCCCTTGCCGCAGCCGGGCGCGGGGCACCGATAAGGCTTTTCACCGGTGTGCGTACGAAGATGAATTACTAATTGTCCCGACTGTATAAATGTCTTGTGGCAATGTGGGCAGGCATGTGGCCTCTCACCAGTGTGTATCCTAGCGTGACGATGCAGTTTACCGGAATGTTCGAACGCGGCTCCGCAAACTCCGCATCTATAGGGTCGCTCTTTAGTATGAATCCGTCGATGCACTTGAAGATTTTCCTTCACACTGAACATCTTGTGGCAGTATTCACATTCGAAGGGTCGTTCCCCTGTGTGAGTTCTATAGTGGCGCACCAAACGCGCCGGCACGGCGAAAGTCTTGTGACAGACATCACATCTGTGGGCATCAGCTGCGACCCGATGTGAGCGCGTGTGAGCTGTTAGTGCACTCCGAGTCGAAAGCCTCAACCCGCATTCTTTGCATTGGTGTTCACGTTCTTCTTCGCCTGGAGAATAAGATATGAATTCAAAAGTAGTCGACAAATTATTCATATTATTAATAACCCTAATAGAGTAATTAACATTAGCTATTAACGTTTTATCGCGACGACCGTTCACAGTACAATGTCTGTTGTGGATGGTATGCGCGATCAGGAATATCAGGATGCACATACTACGGCCACAAAGGGGTGCGGATAGGAAGGGGGGAGCGCGGAACGAGGCAAAGTGAATGTCCTCCGGCAGCACGTGGAGGCCCGCACCGCGGTTTCGAACCGATAGTGCCGCGGTGGGCCTCCACGTGTTTGGGCCACCGACCCCGTGTCGCACTGTACCCCGCGCCGCGCTCACCCGCTCGCTCTGCCCCCACTTTCATTATATGATCACTACTTGTATAAATATATTATATTTATTACTTCACATTTAGGATTCGGAATCGCGTTATTTGGGTTAACTTTAGAAATATTTTTTATACTTTTAAGATTTAGTAAAACATATAAATTATTTCTCTAAATATAAATACGGCTTATTTGAATAAGTAATAAACTGAAAAATACAAATTACTTTAAACTTCTTATTTAAAAAAAAGAGTTAGAAGCTACACACTGAAACCTACAATAAAATTATTAATTTATATTTAAAAATTAACAAATAAATGTTATACGTCGGTTTACATCAATAGTTATGGAATAATAAACTAATTCTCACCTATCATGTTCAATGACGATGATTTATTTCCAAGTGTCAATGGCGTCAGTGTTGGTGTAGGTTGTGTAGTCGAGTACGACGCTGGACAAGGCTGGCGCAAGCGTGCACTCCACAGACGGTCCGCGGCTGAATGCGGAATCCGCGAGCAGCGAGCTCGCTGCTACGTACAGGCAGCGCATTTGTCCTCCGCTCTCCTCTGCTTAGGGTGTCATCTATTTTAAGGAAGCGAGGATAAATCGCTGCGAGACGGTTTCGAACGAAGACTTGATTTTACATCATCTATTATTTGAACAACCTACGACATTTCAGGACATAACTATATCGACTGTATCTTAAACCGATTTGATCGTTTTTGTATATAAATGTAATAAAAATAATTTGTTATAAAAGAATCTTTACTTTTTGTTAGTGTGTTTGCTTTAGGTTTTTTTTCTGAACTGTTCGTTAAGTCTAGTAGTGTGTATTCTTTGAAAATATTTTAATTTAATTTAAAATAAAATCTGCTCCAGTCCACAAATATATTTTTTCTATGTGGTTAGCCTACATCCACGCGGCACACACACTTGTTCGTTGTGTTAAAGAAACAAATTTGTGTATCTGTGTTCATAATGATATTACTACGTGTGTCACAAAACCAAAGAACGACATGAAATTTAAAGAATTAAATTATTTTGATTTATTATTTTTAAAACTTATTTAGATTACATGAAAATAGAGCATATTGTATTCATTTCCCAAATTTAGTTTTATTTTATGAATGATAAATTATGTAATACATTATGTAGTAACTGTTGTATTTTGTTTATTGCAATACAACCTACCTTACTAATGTTAAGATCACCATAACTAAAATGATCAGGTAAATGCGCAAGTTGTTGTGCCTTCCCGCTCATAAAGTAATAATACTCATTTTAATACATGTATATATGTTGTATAATGCGTATTGTATGTATACGATATACGACCGCGGCTTTGTTGAAGGTTGGAGAGGGCAGCGGAGAGCGGGCGCGGCGGCGCGGAAGGGGAAACACGTGGAGGCCCACCGCGGTTTCGAAGCGCGTGTGAACTCTCAACGCGAGTGCGCGTGCGTGGCTCGTCCGCCACCTTCCTCCTCCCGCACTCTTCTATTTTGTCTGTCTAGGACAATATGTTGGGAAGTATCATTTGGAACATTATCAGTTATAATATTTTTTTGTGTACTTTCAACATTGTTGACTTTTTTTTGTAATTTCATAACATACTGTATTTTAATAAATTGGCAATAAATTGATTGATATTATTCAGTAGGTACTGTATCTAAAGCAGAAATGACAAACTTATTGCTAGATATGTCAAACTTGTAATTAGTAAACGAATGAGCGCACCTTAATTCCTATGTACCTAGATTATTAATAGATGGAAGAAACCTTAGGCAAGAAAGCAAGGCTGGAAATATTTTATGCGTTAAGCTTCAGCTTTTACCGGATCGATAAGAAACGAAAGTGTTTCTAATGGTTTCACTTTTTAGGTTTACTCAGAAGTTATTGTTCTTTCAGTCATTTCATAATCAACAATAAGGAATCGGTTAAACTAATTAAATATTTTTATGTGCATGTAATAAAAATGTAGATTTAGAGATTTTAATGACAAAGATAAAATATCAAATTGTACTATATATAACTTTATATATAAAAATAACGTTACAGTCTGAACGAGAATATGAATAAGAGAATTATTTAATGAATGGCCTTTTTTCTGAAGATTTGTCAAAGATAACAGAGATAGGGAATTGCGATTTTACCATTGTTTGCCTTTAATTTATACGTATTTTGATAAACGCTTACATTTCGATTGATTAAAATATATCATTACGAGCAACCAAATCGTATAAACTACTTCATCAATAGTATGAATTCAAGAATATAAGTAACTTGTGATATATTTCTATTAAAACAGAATACAATTTAACTTCTAGTTTATAATGACGTTTAAATTACGTATTTATAGATTGAGCATTATCTGTAGATTATTATTTTTATTAGGGTTTTTTTTCCTGACTGAGGCGAAAAGTTCTATACCATTTAAACAAAATTAATCTTAGATACAGGTAGGTTAGACTAGAAGTCCACTGCAAATCGGTTATTTCACCTTTATCTTATTTAATAATTTCCAATGATTTATTACTAACCATTAGATACTTATTAAAAAAACAGTTATTTGATCTATGTTACCTACTGTAAAATATAGTTAAGTGATTTACTTTAATTCATAATTGAATATTATATCATTCAAATTTATTCAATTATATAAGAAAGTATCATTAAACATTTTTATTACCTACCAAGGAAGCATTTCATAATTACATCATAAAAACTTATATTATAAAAATGATGATAAGATTAAATAAACATAGTTATTTATCTGGATTTGTAGAAAGACTGTAACAATATTTTACAAATTCAAAGACGGAAGTGATGATTAAAGTAATCATATTGTCACGCGATGACACGATAGATTGATTTCGGTTACATTTTCTAATTGAGGCAGGTTAGTGCATGCATTCTAACCTATTAAAACATCTATAGAAAATGGTTTCCCCTTTAAGGGTGTGAGCGACACGTTAAAATCAAATTGGCCTTTTTAAAACGAACGAGGGTGCATGCGGTAGCGGAGGCGGAGGAGGGTGCAGGCAAGCGGTACGGGGGGCGAAGTGCCGACACGAGCTGCACGCGGTCACCGAACGTACGAAACCACGGTAGAGAGGCCACCGGCGCGTGCGGCTTGCGCCCGATTCAACCTTCCTCAACGCGACCGCAACTGACCCGCGCGACGCCACGCCACGGACAAATACCGCGCCACCGCGCAGCGAACGCCGCGCTGCGCTGCATCGCCTTGGGTTCCTCGTGCTAGTTGCGCCGCGCGCTTAACCTTCCGTAATATTTCATTCCCTGATAGCGAATGATGCTTTAGCTTTAACATAATAGTCACATATCATATTTACATTAATAGATTTTATCTAGTAATCGTTTTTACCATTAATAAAGAAAATAATGTATAATAGGAGTAATAATCATTTACTACACAAAATGACAAAACCTATTCTGTTATATTATAATGTGGGTTTTTTAAAACTCCAATATTTTATTCTTTAGGTTTTGTTGGGTAACATTAAGAATAAGACAATACACATCAATTTTTTTTTCAGTGGATAATAAATATTTACTTCACTTAAATCCAAAACACGAAAGGCCATAAAATATTTATATTGTGTTTATATTTTTTTTCTTCATGATAATTATCACATTACATTAAATTCTTGTTTTATTTACATTTAATAAACCCAATGAACGTTTCCACGTTTCAAACGTAGTGTAAAAGCATTAATTAAAAATTGTTTACAGTAAACATACCTTAGATAATGTTATGTAATTACGTATCTAGGTAATGTTTATATTCTTAGTAGGTAATTTTGTGCAGTACCTTCGCTCATTAGTCATTAATGTGTAGCGACATCTATCTCGCCACATACGAACTATGAACAGACGTATCCTACATCGCGATATTAAAGTTATCAGAGCGATTGAACATATATACAAGAACCCGACAACAATCGTTGGGGCAGTAGCCCACCAGACACAACACCCGTCTGGTCGGAGGATCCTCTCTTTTCAATGGTGGTCACCCCCAAACTGGTGACCCCGACGTGATGAACGTCAGCGCAGCCTTCGCAAACCTACGTCATCGTGACGTCATCATCACTTCCTCAAGCTTTCGAGCAGCGAGTCATACAGCCAGCCAGCATCCACGGCTACTACGGGTATCCTGACCATCAGCATGCAGCGGACGCGCATTCCTGGTCATCACCCACAGCCTTCTCAGCGACTTTGGCACAGCACACTGCACTTCGGCCGGTCAGCAAGCAGAGACGTACTTCTCTCCTGGTCGACGCAGCAGCCAGCCACTACGCACCACTGCACCACTCCGACTCACTGGAGAATTTGCAGCATCACCCCGACTCACTGGGGCATCACCGCAGACAGTTCCGACTCACCGTGAACTATGCGGCATCTGGTTCCGACTCACTGGAACGTTCCACTGGCCCGGCAAGCATCACAAGATATATGAACGACTCAACCTGCTATCGACCTCCGGTCTCGGAGGGGAGTGATGTAGCGACATCTATCTCGCCACATACGAACTATGAACAGACGTATCCTACATCGCGATATTAAAGTTATCAGAGCGATTGAACATATATACAAGAACCCGACAACAATCGTTGGGGCAGTAGCCCACCAGACACAACACCCGTCTGGTTGGAGGATCCTCCCTTTTCAATGGGGGTGTGTCCCCCAAAAATGTTTACTAAAGTATAAGAAAAATATACTTAATAATAATAACAAATTATAATACCAATGTCAAAGTAACATAAAATGATTACTTAATGCTTATAATGTATTTCTATTTCCTCTGTACAATATAAATGCCTATTTATATTTACTCAGTAAAATACATTTATTTTGTTCAAACATATATTTAGATTTTGACTTGCTCAATATGTATTGCAATCTTTGATATTTTAAACCATCATTGTATTTAGTCAGTAATAAAATTTTGCTTTTTTTATCATACTGTTCTTTATATGAGGTCAGTGCCCAGGGAAAAGAGGTCGTTTGTCGAATCAAATGATAAAACGAATAAGTACACCAAACATTGCATACTAAATGAAAAAAAATGAAAGAATTTAGAAAATAAAGCAGTTTGCCAGAAGATAGAATGTTAGTTTTGTATTTAGTAAACTAGACATACATTATAAAAAAATATAATAACGTACAAGTATGTTAATTTTAAACTAATCAAAGTATACTATATATTATGTACTTACAATAATGGAATGTTACAATATAGGTACACTACTTTTTTTCTGCTCAGGAAATTTTAGCACGGGAATCGTTAGACTATTGTCATTTCGCTTGACGAAGCAACCACAGCGAAAATAAGGATAAAACTTAATCTTGTATAATATAAATCAGTTATAAAAATGCTACATTTTCGCTATTTTTCACTTTACTTTTTGTGTACGCTTACGCTTTTGCAATGCTATCCATCCTAATATATAAAGCTGAAGAGTTTGTTTGTTTGATCCGGCTAATCTCAGGAATTACTCGTTCGATTTAAAAAATATTTTTGTGTTGTATAGTCCTTTTATCGAGTAAGGTTCTAGGCTTATTTTTATTCATTATATTTTTATTAATTATACGCGATTGAAATCGCGGGGCACAGCTAGTAAATAATATGTAGGTATAGCTCGCTAGAAACCATTAAAAACTTATTATTATCACATCTAGCCTTTTGAGCATGAAAGAGTTGAACATTAAACCTTTGACCCCAACAACTATCGTTTTAATATTAAAAGAAAAGATTTAAACTATAAAAATTGTAATAAAATAGTTTGTCCCATGTCTGCAACAATTGATGAGAATAAATATATATCAATAGGAAGTATTATTAATTTATTGTATAGCAATGGATAAACTATTAACACGTGTTACTTGATTTATTTATTAATAGATAATATACAATGTAGTAAATTATACACATAAGCGAAGGGATCATCGACCCACACCCAACACATTTGATGTGCCATGCTTTAAAGTTTGAAGACGTCGAGGCTCGAGACGGGGGTGAACGACCGACCTCGTGATCGTGGTGCAAGGTAATAATTGTTACACGTGCATTTCTATTTATCTAAGTAACTACATATAATAAATAATTATAATAAATGAACGATACAGTAAGTACAATTTTTTTTCATGCCAGGCTTTTAATTGAACTTAACGTTCAAATTCGATCCGGTCTGTCAATGTGTATCTAAATCATGATCTAAATAATGGTTCACACAAGACATTATTGTGTCTATTGTAGGATTTTTAGGTAATGACCACGGTCTTGTATACGGGTCTAGCAACCGCAATTTCAGTGGTGAGAGATAGGCACGATTGTTTTACAACTTTTACTTCGCAGGGGCGCCCGCTGTAAGTCGCTGCTATCACCTATCGAGTTCCGTTCCTTCCGTTTTTCATATTTATCTTCTAAAATTGTCCATAACGATTTTTTCTTTAGTGCGAAAAAAAAACTCAATCGATATCGATCGAATAAAGAAAACAAATTTGACTTTAGCGCACAATAAAACAACTCGTGTTGTGCTTATTATATATGTATATAACATCTAATGTGCTCATTATACAATAAACACGTTTGAATATAACTTTTTGAGAACAATATTTTGAATATAATTTTTGACGAATAGTATAATTTTATCTTCCATGTAAAATATTTTTTTGAGTATCTGTATCCAGCACGCCCCTATCGTCATGCCTCTGGCTCTGGCGGCCGTAAATTGAACTCAACAGCGTCATAAAGTCGATGTATCCCTACTTCTGAAGTCGTAATTAATATTTACACTGTTCCGTTCTATTTACGGCCGCTAGAGGCATGACAATTCGCGTAATAATAATCGCGAACACTTTTACAAATCTAAACAAAACAGTTTAATAAAAACAAATCCGCAAAACTCAACAAAACGATATAACAATGATCCTAAATATACTTGGGAGAGAAAAATATACGCCGCGTGTCAGTCAACCAAGTTCGATAACAGCGACGTACAGCGTGCGTCGTTACGAATTAAAATTTGTTACACAATCGCGCCTATCTCTCACCACTGAAATTGGACTCGGTTGCTAAACCTGGATACAAGACCGTGGTATTAAGCCTAGTTAAAACAGAAAAAACCTGTCACACTTTATGTAGTTGTATGTATATTCTTTGGGTCTGTGGTAATTGACTAATGTCAATTTTTATTACACTGACGCTTCACGCTCGCTCGCAAATTGAAATGTCGCAATGCAAATGTCTAATGAGTAATTTATTTTTTATAGTAATGTCAATGAATACAGAAGTTACATAGAAGCGCACTTCTTAAGGATTTCGTGTGTCAATTCCAAGTGGGGCCTTCCCAGTTTAGTTCATTGTTTGTCGGTTCGGCGACATTTTCCGTCTCTCTTACTCTCGTAGTTTAGATACGCTGGGGAACGAATGCTATGCTACCAGGCGGCATTTTGGGTCGCAGAAAGTTTGTCTTCAGAGTGCCCATAAGAACTGCGCTTCTATGTAACGTTGTATTCATTGGTAATGTCATCTAAATCTAAAGAAAAAACGTGAAATTGTTAAATACAAATAGACATGTAATTTGCGCAAAACTAGCGTAAGCGTAGGTAAAGCAGAAAAGTGAAAAATCACCACAATAGCTGTTTATTATAACATCACTGTTAACCTGCTAATTGTTTATTTTCAATTATTTGTAGTATTTTATCTATAAGTATGGGCGGCGGAGATTTGGTAAGCGTGATAAGTTGTGTTGTATGCATATTATTAAATAAAAAAACATTCTTAAAATATCGTGTCTTGTTTTAAGAATACCAAAAAAACATGGCATCCCAGCACAATGAAAAACCAAGAGCGTGTCTGGAAAGCAGAACAAGCAGCAGCAGAAGAAAAGAAACGTATAATAGAATTAGAACGTGAAAGAGCTCAGGAGAGAGATCGAGAAGAATTAAACGCCCTGGCCAAACAAAATGCACACTCTACTTCTGAATCCAACGACAATCGTTTACGTTGGATGTATGATGTATGTGTATAAATATTTATGTTTTCTTGAAGTGTTTGATAGTTTTACATAGATATATATTTTCAGAAACCCGATAAAAAAGTCCAGGATGAAGATTATTTGCTTGGTAAAGCTATAGATAGTAATTTCGATCAAGCTGGTAAATCTGAACAGAATGAAATCCCAGCTGTATCCCGTCGAGTAGTTGGGTCTAGTATGATAACATCAGCAGGTGATGTTCAGGTTGACCTAGCACGTAAACTCAGAGAGGATCCATTGCTGTTGGTCAAAGAAAGGGAAAGGGCAGCACGTGCTGCACTATTAAATAACCCTGTACAGAGACGTAAACTTACAGAGTTGTTGCGCAAAGAACAGGTAATTCTTATGATATTATTTTACTTGCTTGTATAAATTGATTATTTGTACAATTTGATATGATTTGTTTTTGTATGGATTATACCTTTTATTTGATTTAGTTATAATCACTAAATATTGAGTATTTAAATGTAGACAGATTTGAAGAAATATTAAAGAAATTGATCTTATGTTTTATTATTAATAAGCTAAAGATGTTGACCTCACATTGTATCAACATATTAAACAAATATTAATATAAAAAGTCTGTCAACATTGACAGTTTTTAAAAGTCTCTTTGCTGGGCTTACCTTTCTCTCCTTTTGCGGAAGGTTTAAAGCTTATTCAACCTCACTCCTTCAATAAGTGTTGGTGAATTCACTATGTTTTCCTTCATAACCAACAAGAGGAATAGTTATAAATACAAGATAAGAATGTGAAAATTCAGTGGTGCTTAACTAGGTTTGACCCTATAATTTTTGTTTAAGATTCATTTGTTCTGCCCACTGGGCAATTATTTTTTTATAATCAGTTTTGTCATCTGACTAACTTTGCCCCACTGTTTTACCCGCATATAATTAATAGAAATATAATGAATAAAAGTCAGCCCAGAATCTTATCAATAAAAGGACTATACAACACAAAATTATTTTTTAGATTCGAATTAGTTGTTCCTGAGATTAACCATATCAAACAAACAAACTCTTCAGCATTATATATTAAGTATAGATTAAAAAGAAAGTTAAACTCATTATGAAGTTGTGAAATATAAACCTACTATTTCTCTTATTTATTTAACTATAGAGAGACTAAATTAATTCTAACTCTTTATTTACGATTTATAAAATAAAAAAAAATTTCAGGAGCAGAAAAAATTAATTAAAGGAGAGAAAAAATCTAAGAAAAAGGACAGCAGCCTTGATAATCTATTAGCAGCAAAACTAAATGCTTTAGGTGGTGAGAAAGGAATGGATATTGCAAAGTTGCTTGAATCAGACGATAGTTCTACTGATGAAGACATCAAGAAGAAGAAAAAGAAAAAGAAAAATAAGAAACATAAATCCAAAAAGCGTAAAGACGAAAGTGATGAAGAATTATTGCAAAAAGGTAACAATTCACAAGAACGCAGGAGCCACCATAGAAGTAGTGATAACAGTGAATGTGATTCTAAGGTAAATAAGTCCCAGTATAAATCTAGACACGACAGTAGTAATAAGCCATCTTCATCAAAAAGAAAGACGTCTGAAGTTAGCAGTGATGATGAAGGCTATGCATATAAAAAAAACAGAAAAGATTCCTCTTCAAAAAGATATTGGGAAACAGAAAAGTACAAAGTATCTCATGATTCTAGCGATGATAGAAAATATATAAGAAAGGATTACACAAAGTATGACTATGAGAATAAGGAAAGTAGGATCGGCGAAAGAGATCGTAGGGATAAGCAGGAGCCAAAAAAGGCTGGCCTCAGTGAAGAAGAAAAAGCAGCAAGATTGGCATCAATGATTGCTGCGGGCGCAGAGAGAGAAGTCCAGCGCGGCCGCCGTGTGGCGGAGCAGCGAGCAGAGAATGCAGCGCCTGAGAAGTCGGTACCTCGACATTCATCTCGCAACGAAGCGCGGGCCTTACCTGACTCCCTAGAAAGTAGAATCCATTCAAACAGACATTACATTCAACGTAACCAACGACATATGAACGAGCATTTTGCTAGACGATAGCCAAGGATTAAATTAAAAAAAGACATTAATTTTTTGTTTAATTCGACAATCATCATACATTTTACAGTAGTATTTAATATATTAATATTGATATAATAATTGAATGCACAAATTGCTATTTAATTAAGAATAAACTACAAAATCAAAACCCTATACAATAAGTTGATAAATAATTACTTTATGTTCATTATAATGTTACATCGCCTCGCGTCTATCATTTTAGTTCAAATTTTAGTTTTTATTTCTGGAAAGACATCGTCACATCATTTTCAGTCGAGTGGTATCTTCTCCCTGACGATCTATAAAAGAAAAATATATATTGAACACAATAAAAATACTTAATTTGAGTGAAAATTGAGGTATATAAGAGTTTGAGAAATACATTTCTTGATAATAAGTGAAACGCGATTTGCCGTGTAGGTAACTTCTGTTTCGCTATTCGTCCCGAGTACCTCTGCGCACATCCCGGCGTATATAGGGTCAGTGTCCCAGGGCCCGCGCTCGGGCAGCGGCAGCGCGCGACGGCGCAGCTCCGCCACGAGTTCGCTCACATCCATGATGGGGATTGGGTCGAGCGCACGCGCCAGACCCGCCAGGTACTCCACGTAGTGCATCCTGTAAGAACATACTTCATAAACACACCTCAGCAAGGCCCCGTTTGTAGAGGCCGTCGAGCGAGCCGTAGGGCCGTGGTGGTGGTCGTAATGCGGCTCGACGAACTAGCGTTTCTAAGTCATCCACTCCCAAGATCGGCAGCGGGTCGACTCTTTGGCCTCGCACCAGTCGGCTCAAGTACTCCAAGTAATGGTTCCTGCAAAAATACGCCGCACTGACCACCGCCCGATTCCTTTGTCCACCTTTGGTTTCACGTAGTCGAAGAACGAAATTAAGTGACGGGCGAACGAGATAATAGAGTATCCCACTTGTTTTTTTTCTTAATAATAATTGCACTATTTTAGTATCTCTACATCGAATAAAATACTTACTTGCAAAGTCCTGCTTGCTTTGGTTGTACTTCACTGCCACAGGTCGTGTCTACGAGCCCAGTGGGTGTTTCTCGTTGCAACTGAATTGGACATCGATTATTGCTACCCTCTGCTGCTTCCGTTTCGTAGGTCACATTATTCATCTAAAATATGATAATCCTTAAGAAGTGGCTGCATATAACTGCTTTTTATAAAGTACTATGCACTTACTATACTTTGCACTTGCTTTTGCCGTATCTGTATAATATAGTTTTTATTTCTTTATAGTAAGTAGCTAGGTAAGTACTTGATATAAAATTAAATTAGTACGGTATTAAAAATAAATGATTGATTCTCTCGATTTTCTTATAATGGTTAATTTTCTAAACACACAAACAAATAGTGGTATATTCTTGTATTATTTATAGTATATGTAATATTAATATCGATATAGTATAGGCTATAGGTAATACACAATACACAATATACTGTAACACTTACTTGTAAAAGTGTCTGTAATTCATGTGGTTCCTTATCGCGTAGATAGAAAAGACAATTGCGGGGATGGTGTGCATGCAGGCCTAACCGAGCGCAGTACTCGCTGAGGCCACAGCGCGCTCCCATTGTGAATGGTTTCCCACACCCGTAGCAGAACTCATACTTGCATTGCGTGCAAGTGAAGTGCATACAGCCGCCTCTATAAATAGCAATTGTACGTAGTTATCGAAGACAAGAAGGTCCGGGGTAAGGAGTTAATGATATTTTTCATGTGACATGTAAATTTACCTGGATAAGGAATATTTGAAATGACATCTCGGGCATTCCAGTCCGTTCTCTCGTAGATGTTGTTGAACGGCTGCTATAGATCTCTCGGGATCGTTGTCTTCAAGCCATGCCGCGTACTGCTCGCACGTTATTCCGTCATGATTTACAGTCCACTGAGAAACATTAAGAAAATGTATCAAAGCGAAGTTACATTATTAAATTTGCATGGCAAATAATATAATTACTGCTTTAGTATTACACCTACTGGCTAATCCTACCGCCGTTTTACCGTCCTGGATGGATATGAAACGTTTTAAGTGAAAGAAATAATTGTACATACTCTCAATACCCGAGTACACGTTGCCGCTGGTACTGGGTCAAAATAAGAGTACATGATGCCGTGTACTTCGCTTAACATTGGCCTCAAATTAGCCTTATAATAATTTTAACATTTATTTTTTTATAGAACTAATTTTACATTGAAAAAATAAACTCAATATGATGCTTGTATTTCATATACTCTATGGTTTGTTTGATCACATAATTATGATTTTTTTGAGTTAGTACGAATGCTTATGTTGTAAAACCAAGACTCCTTTCAAGCAAGATTCGATGGAAAAAAAATCGACCCCAAAAATATTAATCGAAACGTTATATCGAAATAAATAAAATAAAACAATTTTTTCAATGACAAAACTCCATACAATGAACATTTTTATAGAATACGGTATTAGTAACATCTTGTGTCGCTCGCGCTAATATATAATCTATTTCTATTGGATGATATTGGATATAACCGCTGTAAAAATATAAAAAGCGGAATTGGCGAAAAGGAAGTGATTGTTTATGTATGTAAAAACTTTATTTGAAACTGTAAATATTCATGCTGATAGTTGCTTGCAGAAATTTGAAAACTTGCTGAGTTTGAAATGTAAATGAACAAACCTGTTTTCTACAACTTGAACAAGTAATTGATTTGCATTCAGGACAGCGTAGCTTCTTTTGTTTTGGATGTACGAAAAATCCTGAAGAGCATTCGACACACCATTTAAAATTAGGATCTTTTGCGAGAGTCCTATCACGTAACTGAAACAGATTTGAATGTTTAGCAATTTGTGTACTACGCAGTCTCAAATTAATGAAGGCCTTCTTTTTACAATAATTTTATTTGAGAGCAAATAGAAGAGTGTAGATTTTACAAAACAGTGAGGATTATTTTATTATTTTTAGTAAAATAATCATGTAATGAAACGTTACAGGGAATTATATAATATATTGTTACCTATAGAATATTGTTACCTTTCTTTGAAAAAGTTCATGTACTTCTATTTCCAACAATGTTTTTAGTAATATATCCATATGCGCAAAGTAGTCGAGCCAATCATCCTCTGGAAGGTTTTCCAACTCCGGTTCTTTACAATATGGACAAACGCAGTCTACAATACTACGTTCCGTTATTTGTACTGTAAAGTAATGGCGAGCACATTCTCGACAACATCTGTGTGTACAACGCAACATAGATACCATCTGCAAATTGAATTTTATATAGTAGTAGTAGTAACAGCCTGTGAATGTCCCACTGCTGGGCTTTGGCGTCCTCCCTTCTTCGGAGGAGAAGGTTTGGAGCGATGTTTACCTTCACCTCAATTTATGATTAATAAATTGAGCACATGAAATCTGCGGTGCTTGTCCGGGTTTGAACCCACGATCATCGGTTAAGAGTCACGCGTTCTTACCACGGGCATATCATTTTATATATAAATATGTAATTCTATTTAAATATATCATAACTTGTGTGTTAAAGTTTTGTGTGTCCATGACTATTACCTCATGTTCCGGAAACTTGGATGCACAAAGTTCACAGTCTTGATGTAAGTACGCAAGAGCCGATGAAAGATCTGCACATTCTAAAGCAGCCAAAAGAGCAGCAGGAGGATCTGTTCCTTGTGAGATCAAGTCTACCGCAAGCTGCGCCTGCTCCCAAGTTTCTGTTGCACCTTCTGCTAATAGCATTCGTGCTTGTCTCTATGGATATCGATGATTAATTAGGAATATATTGAATTTGAAAACGTAATTTAATAAAAAATAATATATATAATACCTCTGGTGAGCCCTCAGGTAATCGGACATTAGCTAAGTCGATTAGTTGACCAGAAATGTTTCGTAAAGTTACCGGTTGCATTTGCGAAACAGGCGTGGGAATAGATTCCTCCACTTTGTTTAAACTGTTTGTTTGGAAATCTTGATCTTCTGGGTCACTTTCGGTCCATTCATCTTCTGTACGACATGTTTCTCTGAAAAAAACATTCTTATCTTTTGGTAAGGCTCTGTCTTGATCCTGTATAGCTGGTTGTGTTGGAGGAGGAGGAGCTGGACTTTTTTTTGATGTTGACGCTCTAATTTCCGGCATCGCAAATGTTTCAATATTAGTTTTAACTATCTTGTTGTTGAACAGTTTAGTTTGTAGTTGTTTAACATGTCCACTTTGGATGTCCCCAAAATGTCCTTTTGGAGGATTAGGTGCAGGATACTGTTTCAAGCTTGCTCTCCGAATAGGCACTTTGGATGCAATAAGCTTAGGTAAATTTTTATTCTCTATCTTTTGTTTGGCACTTTGGATTGTTTTTACAAGTTTCGGAATATTTGATTTATTTGTTATAGGATGTGTTCTTATTTTTGGACTCTCAGCCAAAGCATTTTTCTCAGCATTTTCATTGTATGCCTGCGCATGTGTATTTGACAGCTCCATTGAACGAATATTTTCCTCATGCTTATTATCATTTAAGTCATTATTAACAATATCTTCACTCTGATTGATATTATTAGTATTTGTATCTTTTTCATGAATGAATGAATTAATTTGATTGAAATCATTTTCGTTTGCATTACCTTTTAAAATTTCAAGTTTATCATTAATATGTACACTACTTTCTTCCCTTATTTCCAAATATTCATTAGTAATGTTATTTTCAATTACTTCGTTCGAAGGTTCCTCTACTGCTTCATTACCTTCTTCAGTAAGATCTGGTTCTTGAGAACTATTATCTTTTTCTTCTAAGTTATCAAACTCTTCTATAGATGCCGTAAAGAGTTGAGGCATCTGGTTAGTAATTAGTAACTTAACAGGCGAATTTGGTCTGAAATTAGAAATGACAATTTGTTGTTGGCTATAAGCAGGATTAAATTTGTTTTTTATTTCAGTATTGCTATTATTATTTGATGAGCTTTTGAGTTGGCTTAAATCAGGAAACTTGTCAATCTTTTTGTGTTCCCTTTTTTGTTTATCATTGTTAAGTTCTGCATATATTTCTTCAAACGAATTAACTGCAGCAAATAAATTGTTATTCATATCTTGGCGTCTCTGTTGTGTATAATTTTTATTATTTGAATCAGTGATTTCTATTGTTATAGTATGTTCTTCCTGTAAACTTCTTGCGATAGAATCTAATATTTCTATATTTGTTTGCTTAAAATCTTCAAGTTCACTTTCGACATGATCCATTGCCTCTTCAAACTGTTCATTATCTTCCGAACTAGTTCTGTGGATTGACATCTGGTCTTCAAATTTATCATTAGGATTTTCGTCGTCACTAGTTGATGTATCCTTTTCATCAGATGACAAGTCTTCTGTGCCATCTGCGTCTGTGTCACTATAACTTGATTCTTTTTCAGAAGATGAATGTGAATCATTGTTACTATCGCCGGCTTCGCTTTGTGAGTTACTTTTATCATTTATGGAATTAATATCAGAGTTTATTTCCCTCTTCATTTGTTGAATTATTTTTTGCGTATTGTCCACTATTTCGTTAAGATTGGTTGATTTATCTTCTTTCAGATCTTCTACGTTTATTACAGAAGTATTTTGGACAATGTCGTCAATTTCACCTACTGTCTCTTGAGGTACATTATTTTCTGCGGATATTTTCCCCTCCGGAACGTTTTTTAATTCACTATTTGTATTTTTTTCTATCGGAAAAAAATTTGACTGTGAGCTTATGGTTGTTGTGTCCTTGATCAAATTATGATCTTTTGAAACATTTACCGAGAAATTATCAACATTGCCTTGAGGCTTTTGTGTTTCAATTTGGTCCAAAACGTCGCCTGTTTCAGTAACGTCATTTTTGTTTACATTTGGTAATGGGCTTAGTCTTGTTAATGCGTTGTATGCAGCTATGAAATCGTTTTCAGATTGAACAAAATCTGTTACATTGGATTTATCTTGTTCAAATGTTTTACTATGGTTTTTATCGCTATTCTCAGAATACAAAGAATGGTTGCCTAACAAACCCTTTAAAAGTAATTTTTCATCAGCTAAGGGTATACCAGCTTGAATTAATAGACTTTTTAATTTTTCTGCTATGTCTAGACTACTGTCGTTAGCCACTTCTGTGTGTTCCTTTATTATTGGACTATCAAATTCACGATTAGTCTTGGTATTTATTTCTAAAGGTAAGTACATCCAGTCATCGTCTTGAAATTTGTTGTTGGTTACTTCAAATTCGTCTGAACTGTCTTCTGCTGAAATGTAAACGTGAATGTTATGATGACATTTTATGATGATATGGCGTGTTTTATTATGCAATGTTATTGGTTTTTGTTTTGCTTTTTGAGATTACCGCGATTGCGGTGTAAGCGGCTGGAAAATGCAGAGGGTGGTGCCCCTTCATCGTCTGCTCCGGTTGGTGGACCCCATACGTGGCCTCGCAATCTGCCTTCTTCACCGATAACTTCTGTCTGAAAGCAGTATTTTTTTAAATATATCTTATAATAAAAAATAATATTAAGATGAAAACGTTTTTAGAAAATAAGAAAAATAATTATGAATGAAATAATAGGGCTATTTCATAAAGGATAATACCTGCCGTCGAGATCTCTCAACACAGTCGTTGACAGCAGGCCACATTGCTCCTCTATGTTTCGCCAATGACGCGCGGGCTTCAAGCTCAGTTACGTTAACACCTGGAGCGAGTCGAGCTGCAGCGGCGCGAACTCCTGCACACAGACTTGGCCACCGCTCACTTAACCAGGCTAGTGGTGCTACTGGATTTTGCGCTAACGCGGCATGTACTTCTGCTGCACTAAAACCCAGTTTTTCAGCATCAGTCATTAAACGTGCCAATTCTAAGCCCCTTTCGGCGTCACCTCTCGATCCAGCTCCTGCCAGTGCTTCGAGCGATATAGCGCGGTTACTTGAGAATGGCTCTGGTGAAGGAGCCTATATGTAAAAGAACAAATTAAAAAGTATATTAAATTTACTATATGAAAATAATTATTATCAATTTCATCTATAATAATTAGTTTGCTTTAGTTATAGGTTTATTTGAAATATTTACATTTTTAGACATGTCGCAGAATATAAGTCGGATAAGTTCACAAAATATTTTTACGAGAGACAAGTTTTTTACCTCAGATCCATACATGCTGGAGCGTTGTCCCGGTCTTCGTCGGACGTCAAGATGTGAAGCTCGCCGTGTGAGGCGACTGGCGCGCCGCCGTTCGCTCTCACTCCAGTCTGCGCTCGGGCTACTGTCTCGAGGCTCCCGCCATTCCCATCTACCACCGCTTGTATGAGCACTCCTTTCGCTTTCCTAAAAATGCAAACGGAACTAAACATTAATAGTTACTTTTAAATTTAATTATTTTGGTCCAATATACTTATTCAATATCAATATAAGTTCGTATACATAAAAGGTATTTTTGAAAAATTGTTAAAATACTTTATTTAACTGTAATGTAAACTGAAGTTGAGTTTTTTGTATATCATCTTAACTTCTATGATTAATTTTTGTAACTGCAGTATGTATTGAAGTAAGTATTTAAAAGAAAAACAGATATATATAAATAACAGAAAAGGAAGATGTACAACAGGTGACCTTATCGTTAAGTCAGCATTCTCTTTTAGGCATATTTACGAAAAACTGGCAATCTTATAAGAGAGCAGTTTAAGGAAGACTTTTGATCTGGCTGCCTACCCCCACGCAAGTAAGAATAAACAAATTAGACAGCAAGTACTACTACTACTTGGAGCAGTACATGGTATTGTTGTCTTCCAGTTTTAAAGGTGAGTGAGCCAGTGTAATTAAAGGTACAAGGGACATAGGATCTTAGTTCTTAAGGTTGGAGGTGCATTGGCGATGTAAGCGATGGTTAAAATTTCTTACAATGACAATGTCATGTTGGTATCCACGTATCATCAGGTGGCACATATGCTAGTCCGTCTACCTATACAATAAAAAAGCATAAAAAGTGGGACGATAATCAGCGAATTGTGAACGTTTTTTTTAAAGTGGTATAATTTGAGCGAGCTGGCAGATACAGAGATATCTATGTATATACATATATCATTAATATGTAATTTTTAATAGGTTCCTTCTGGCTAACTCAATACAACTGATCTTACTCGTGTATCACTGGATAAGGAGAGTCTACTATGAGATCTTTCTCGTCGATTCTCTTCTCTCAAGCGTCGTCGTGGCCGAGATCTAGCTACTGATTGAGATCGCTCCCAATTATTTGGTACTTCATAAGTCTAAAAAATAAAATACTTATAGTTTTGTGATTTCCTATTAGCTAGTGTACTTTCAGATTTTTTTTTGTAAAGTTAACAAATGTTTAAATATACCTGAGTAGAAATACTCTGTGGAGGTGGAGAAGTTCCAGTATTAGTACGGCTCGATCTTGATAAAGGTCGATTGTCAACATTTTCTCGAGGAGGTGAGCTTCCAACGGACTTTTTTTGAAAATTTATGGAGTTACTTTGGTAAGAAGACATGGTGCGTTTAGGACTATCACGTGGTGGAGAAGGACCAACAGAAATATTATGCAGCTTTGAGGACCCGTCTATAGGACTGTCAATTCTAGAAGACGATCTTAAGTTATTCGATGATTGATTTGAAGATTGATTTCTCGACAAAGATGTTCTCTGTCCGTCTAGTAATTCTTTTGGAGGAGATGGCCCTACTGCTATATCATGACGAATCCGGGTTTGTTCAGAACGTTCATTACTTTGCTCCCTTGTTGGAGTAGTATTTTTGGATTTAAGCAAGAATTTATCTTCACGTGGCGGAGATGGTCCACATCCTGTGGACGTACGTTCTTTAGTTGATCTAGTTTTTTTGCTTTTATCATCTGAAAATAAATAATTAATTAATAAAATATGCTTCAATTTTTAGTATTGAACATAATGTATCAAATATTAGTTTTACCAGTTTTTATTATAGTCTTCTCAACTGCATGACTAGATTGTATGGCGGGTGATCGTGAGGATTTTTCTGTGACTTTAAGTCTCTCTACTCCGTTTTTAATAACTTCGGTAATAATTTTCGGTTTGACGGTTGGTGTTCGACAACATACTGCACACACTCTGACTCCAGGCTCATTAACAAATGTGCAATGTTCACATTGCCAAGTAGCAGTGGGTGGTGGTGGAGCGGGTCCTAAAGAATTTTCTTCATCTTTATCTAGTGTTTCTGGATGGTCGCTTTCTACTTCACTCTCAGAGTCGGCATCACTCGATGGTATAGGAGGGGATGGGGTTCGATGTTTAGATCGCCGTGATGTGCGTGATCGTAAGCTTAGAGCTGGTGAAGCTGCTCGAGAACCTGCTCGTGAAGCTGCACGTGAAACTCCCCGACCATCCACTACAAATGATAATAATGGTGTTATTTTTTACACAATAGAAAAACATATGAGTTAGAAAACTCTCTTTTAATTTCAAGTGTGGGTTTCAAAATACAAATTGATTAAGAATAATTTTTGTATTCACTTTTTATAAAGTTATTCATTGTTTCGAAGTTAAATATTATATCTTACTCACTTACTCACTACTTACTTCTACGATATGGCTGTGGTGTTTGCGGCGAATGTGGATGTGGATGGGGCAATATGTGAGAGTTGTGGGGTGCTGAATGTGGGCTACAACATGTCTGTGGCCAAGGGCCAGCACCAGGTACAGGGGTTGGTCCAATCCATTGATGATCTAAGTTAGCACAACTTCCGTAACGCCAAGGATTAGCTGCGCAATGAGGGCAACCAGTGCAACCAGTCGGGCCTCCGCCTAACTCCATGACCGATGCTCCTCGTCTTAAAGGTCGTCCCCAACTCTGTGTTGATAAGTTCTCCCGTCCTTCCCATGGCTCTAGAGGAGGAGGTTGCATCTATGAGAAATTAAAAACTATTAATTAAAAAAAATAGCTGAAGCAATTGCGCTTTAATTTTATTTTAAGGATATTTGAAATTAACCTTAAGATTGAGACAACGTCTTTTGGAGTTTTCCTATAAACACATATAATATTATATATATTATAATGTTTCGAGTCAAGGTGACCCAATTTTTAAACCCAGGTTAAATTGACATCATATGCGTTTATTTTATTATTCATCTTGTGCTCGGTGTTAGGAATAATTCCTAGTGTCTAATATCAAAACAAAAAAGTCTTAAAAATTGTCTATGATCTCATCTTTTGATAAGATGAGATAAGTTTAGAACCATTTCCGCGAAAATATTGGAGGCCCAGCTCGACGATATTTACAGGCCATTACTTTACATTTTACTTTTATATATGTATATCGTTCCGAATAGTACCATGTTTGGAGCCATATTGAATCCCTGAAGAGAACCACGTGGTCGGCCCCAAGAAGAAAATTGTCCCATGGGCATGCTTTGCTCCTGATTGGCAACAGTCGCATTTGCGTGATGGACGGCACTTGGTAAATATGGCATGCTGCCCATGTGTGACATATTCGAAACTGTTCCCTGCGGCTGTTGAATATGTGCGCGTTGTGTGGTGAAATGATTGGGATTAGTTATCGTCGACATTGGACTATGCGCTCCCACTGAGGTGTTAAGAGTAGCTCGACGTTGGTCCATAACGGATGGCCGGGGACTAGCACTTGATCTCTCGCCGCTTATCTATAAGAAGAAAATATTATGTTTTACAATCGTAGGGTATTTAAACGGATGTTTGTCTTAAAATATATTATGTTGGTACATATCATCCTAATTAATACTATAATGTGTTTGTTTGACCTTCTTTTTCGTAGCATCGTGCATCGGAGTAACAGATCGACTTAATATTTAGAATAGACATCATTGCTTAGCGACCGATACCGAGGCTGAAAGGCCGGAAAAATGCACGAGTGTAAAATCGTTGTTTTAAGAGTTTTTTTTCGTCGATTTTGTATGTTACATAATATGGAGGTACCTTATGTCTTCGCGGCGGCGGCACGGGTGGAGCAGCTTTCGGTGGCAGCGGGGGCCTTTCATCGAGAAGTTGTGAATGCGAGAGGGCCTGTATTTATAAAATAGCAAAATTAACATTTTATAAAAAAATAACGTTTTTTATAATTAATAAATAATAACGGCTATGAATACAAAGTAGGGCTGCCTATTAGGAAAGAATAGAATTAGGAATCGTAATAAGGTATTTCCTTTGTGCCTATTGTTATTTACACATACGTCACTTTGTATACATAACATTTTAAATCGCGGGCGTCTCGCCAATATTATGACGCGAGTATTTATTTAGGACCAATCGTCTCTATTAAGAGACATGAGTGTGCTAACTACGTGTAACCTATGAATCTAAATTTAAAATCATAAAGCTAACGGTAATCCTACATTTTATACTTACCCCCGTCATGTGTGGCTGATACAAAAATATTAATTGATGTAAAATGATAATATAATATGTTTAGTACATATTATATGTCTCACACACACATGCCACGTCCTTTAAATCGGTGTATCTAAAATTATCAATATTAGCAATCTCTTTAGATATTCTATATAATAATAACAATATTCTTTATAATTACTTGTCGTTGATGATGTCTTCGTTTTGGGTGTCTATGGTACATGTCATCGCACGACGCGCACAGAGCTCGTCGGCCGCACTCCGTGCATCGTACTCGTGCCCCGCCTCCGCCGCACAGGCCACAGGAGGCACCCGCATCTATAGGGTGACCTGAAACATTGTTAGTATAATATTATAAAATTATTTGACGATTTGTTTAATCTTATTGTACTAATTTCGCTAAAAATTTAAAATGTAATAATAACTTAAAAACCAAGTAGGTCAATTTATAGAATATGTTTGTTTACCTGAAGCTGGTCTAGGCGGAGGTGGTGGTGGTGGCTGTATTTTTGCGTTGACGTATTGATCGGCGGGGAACTCTACAACTTCGTAGTCTGGTTCGGGTTTTGCCATAGGAGCTCGGGGTGCAATAGAACGGACTAACAAGGGAGTGCTCGGCACTGCTGAGCGCGGGTCTCGCCCTCGGTTTTTCAACATCTATAAATATTTTGAAAATAATAAATTCACATATTTTACGCCCAGATTTTATTATCACTTTTGACTAATTGACTGAGTTTTCTTTATAAATTAAACAGTACCTAAATGTGTACAAATTAATCAAAAACGATTGTGTTCTAATAAAAAAATTACATTGTGACAGTTGAATCGACATAGTATTTAAGTAAAAAAGTATGGCTTGTAGATTATCGGTTGTTGGGCTAAAACTTTCTTTTAAGGAGAAGGTTTGGAGCATATTTCACCACACTGCCTCGTAAGACTTTAAACACACATTAAGCACATGAGCTGATCAATTTAGTGATGCCAGAGTTTGAATCTTCTGTTAAGTTTCACAAGTTATAACTACATGGCAATAATGGCTTCCACAGTTGAACTTTTAATAACCTTCTTTAGGTATATGTTCGTAAGCCCACTGTAATTGGAGGAACGTAGCAGTGAAATCACTGGTTAATCAAATTATATCTAAATGGCTATGACTTATGTGCTGGGACCATGTTAAAGGCAGATTTAGCCATTCAGCATCAGGTGGCTTAACTGCTAGGCTAATGGCCGAATACTGAAACGTCTTTCAAATATGAAGTGGGACTTAATTATTTGGAACGCCATTAATTTCAAATTTCGCATACTAAATTTTGAAATTAATGACGTTCCAAATAATTAAGTCCCACTTCATTTTGAATGACGTTTCAGTATTCGGCCCTAAGCCATTATTATATAAATTCACTTTTTTTATGTACGTGAATGAATAGACATTATTAAAATGTAGAATAATGTATCGACATTTTTTTATGAATCATGTAAATGTGTGTCACGATGCCAATGAACTAAAACGAAAACTTTTATATTATCAGCTTTTCGGTTAAGAATTTGTTTGACAAGAATATCTGTTACGCTCAATTCAATATAACGTTTCATTTAACATGTAAGCTTAAAATGTTCATCTTAAAATTTTTGTTATCTCTCTATACGTTACACCTTTGTTACACCCAAAACTATTAATTTTTTTTTTAAACTAAGCGATGCTTTCCTTAATTCTGGAATGGCAGAATGCGTTTGTTTTGAGAAGTAAAATGTTTTTTTTTTCTTAAATGATCATGTCTCTAATGACGTGTTGTCCGTGCCAAAGCATGTTTTTACAAATATAAGCTCGAATGAAGTATTTATTACAAATATTTTATGGGACAAGTCAAATTTATATTTTTAATTATATTACTTGATTTAACTTTTATCAAATAAAAATGATCAAAACGGTTATAACAAAATCAATCAATCATAGGTTTTTTTACTAGATACACAAAAGTAACAATTGATTATGTGTATTAAATATTTTCGATTGTGGTTCTGAATAAAAATCAACTGTTTTACGATTAAACGACTTAATTGAAGGTATGATCCATTCGAATGACTATTTTTTAAATTTAAACAAACATATATAATGTAATTTAAAAAAGTAAATAAAAAGTTCTTTGTGTACCAAAATAGTATTTCTTATTTGTAATACGTATTTAAAAATGGATCAAAGTACGACAGACAAACATCGTAAAATACATTGACAAGCAACGACAAAGATTTTCTTTATAGTGAAGCTCTTTTAGAGGACCATAATTAATAGCCGTTTACATTTTTTACGAAAGACATTTTATGCTTTTACGACAAGAAAGAAGAAATACATTTATTTATACTCGTACATAGTAAACTATGGAAATAGCTTCTTGCTTAAGATGTTTGTTATATTAAGGGCGATTAGTTTTACATTAAATTCTTAAATAAGATTACTAGATTACTACACAAATAAACAATTTAATTATTTTTTATACTTTTATAATAACATCACGAGGTTTAAATGTTATTTACTATTTTAGTTACATATGACTTAATTTATTGCTCGTTAATATAATTGATAATAACACAGATTTGTTTTTTAAATTATTATTTCCGTAGACTAGTAAAATATAATTTAATAATAGAATATAGTTCTCTGCAAACTAAACGGCAGCTGTGACCGGGATAGAGCGGGCGTTGCCGCATCGCAAGCTCTCGTCGACCCATTTATTCCGCCTCTCATATCCCAAAATATCGAAAGCATTTACATACTTATTGAATATATGCACTGCATATTGCAAAATACCTCTGTCATTATAAAATACTAACGTAATAATGATACCGATTGATATATAAGTTCAGAATACTTGCCGTGATTGGAAAATCTCTTTAAACAACACTAAAATAAACAACACTCGGTAATGTGATTGTCGGATTTCGACACAGCCTTAACGATCATCATTACTCGATCAATACTGCACTCGCGATGGGTGTTGCACCCTGAGCGGCGTGGACCCAGAAACTCGACTGGCGTCCCGCTAATGCCGGTGCCCGCTAATCTTGCGCCCTATCCGGATGAAATTGACAGCGCGAAGACGCGTGCGCCGCCTTTGCCTCTATTTCTGTCCGCGGCCGCGTTGCCCTGATTCTACTAAAATTACTACGCGTTGCTATTTCCGCACTCAACTCATTGCGCTCGTCAAGTACCTTGCGAATTAGTTTTTTTTTTGTGTTCGTCCTGTCGAACTTATACAATTATTTTGATATGTTAGGCCTTTTTAGGTATAAATTAAATTACTAAATTTTATCTAATGTATAAAGTATTACAATAAGATATTGGATGCACCTATAATCGAGATTTGTTGACAGTAGTTTTGTTATTATTAGATAGGAATTCGAATAAAGCATCAAATTATAGCGAGTATGAATCAGTATGCATTTTCCTTTTTTAAATAATCTAATCTGATTTAATTGTCATTCTCTTAGCAACGGAATATAAAAATACGTTGGTAATGCTAATGTCGAATGACATGTTTTGTTTGTAAGATTTTGTTATAAAGCAATGGAGATTTTGCAAAAATTCAAACAAAATGGTTATTTTACGGCTGACTTGTACCATTTGCTTGCAAAGAAAAAGCTGGTGGAGTCATTCGATGAGGTAAATTGCAATGTATTTGCATTATACGAGTTTCTATTTTACTACACTTGTAATAAGACACAAGTACTAAATAAAAAACGTGAAGTTGGCTCATCAACGTTCTGAACTCACTGATTTATAATCGCATAATAAAGAGTTCTTGTTTTTACGAATACATTAACAACATTTCCAACAAATTTGGCTCGTAAAGTGTACTCAAATTATTTACTTTAGAGCTAATAGATATCAACTAACCCTCTCAGTACCGACTTCAAGGAAATTAAAAACATATAAGTATATAAGTAAATAGAACGATTGGTTTTTCTAATCTTTCTACGGTATTTATAATTTTTTAATTCTTTAGCTTAGTGTGTCATAATATTAACAAATTAGTTTACAATTTAGGATTTTGCAGCCTTCATTTTAAAATCCAAATTTCATAGCTATAGCATGGCTAAAGTATAAGCTGTCGGTTGATAGTTTTTCAGTATTAACGTCGTATTGAAAAAGACGATAATTTTTTTTTATAAATTTCAAGTAACATTTTAATTTATTCGTACAATATTTCAGTTTGTTACACTTACAATTTACTTTTTTTTTAAACTTGATTTATATTTTATATTCATGTTAATTTTGTAGCAAATATGATTACATAATTATGTGCATTGATAGTTTTCATTCTGCCAACGCAATACACATTAATTTAGGATTGACATTTCTCCTTGCTCTCATATAATCATATATAATGTAATTAAAAGTATATCGGACAAGGCAAACCTAAAGCTTTTTCGACTAAATATCTATAGTTATTTTATTCTACAGATTATACCGTCGGAATATAAAAAGGAAATGAGTATGTCAACAGAGGAACGCCTACATTGTTTGAATAATATCGTAGTGGACAACATCGTACGCTGTGGCAACAATACCAACAAAGTCGTGCTCTCGTTTACACCTAGAATAATTGTCTTTCAAAACTTCAAACCAAACGATAAGATAGTTGCTAAATTTTCTGTAAAGAATATAAGTAAGGTAGGTGGACTTTATTTACTTACTCCTAAATATTATTTACTCTTTACTTTATTGTTATTATGTTTAATTAATTAAGAAGTTATGATCCTTGGACCTTTAGTTACACTGGCTAACTCATCCAAACACAACAATACTAAGCATTGCTGCTTGTCTCGATAGTTAGATCCATTCATTAGTTATTCTATAAAAATATATAGCAGGAGAGCAGGACGTTATTATCATACCGATAATCGCATTAGTGTAGTGGTTAAAAAATAAATTAGTTTTTAAGTTTGAGAATGAAAATTTTCGAAGTCAGGAAGTTGTCGTTATTAACACTCTCATGCCTAGATATATACCAGGAGAGCACGTAAAGCGGTTTCTGCGCCTGAATGGTTTCCGGTCGTAGCAAATTGTAGGGAAAACAGACAGTGCCATTATGTTTGCAGGATGTATTGCATCGCACTGGTGCACTACTACTGCTCCTATTAAACTGAAAAATAACTAAAAATTTACTAAATAAATATTTATTAAAAAAACTATCGATTTTTGACGTTTATTTTTCTTTGCAAAGGGTCCAACATATTTAAACATGGTGTGTAAGGAATCATCCTATTTCTCAATTAAACTGTGTGGTGGACAACTATTGTCACGCCTCGCTCCTGGTATAAGCGTAACATTTGCGATTATATTTCAACCAGTTCAATACGAAGATTATACGCATAAAGTTGCCTTTTATACTGATGTCGATCAATATGTGCTGCCTCTGATTGGTGAGCAACTAAATTTTCATGTTATATAGCTTAAAAAATTTCATACATGGAGAAAAATTGATTTATCTGTTACTGCCAGTAGTGTCTTGCGAGGTAGTAGCCATGACGGCGCGAATTGTGCATTCACAGAATGTGGCCTACATGCTGTAAATCTGGGACACTGGCACGTACAATTAAAATGTTGTTCACACAAATAAAATAAACTTCCACTGTAGATATTCTAAGGATAGGAACAAAACCGTGATGCCTTTCCTGCAAATATTAGAAATTATTTTTATGATTAAAATAATTACCTGCAGTATATTGTGTCGTTTATCCTAAATAAATAAATACTATGAAATAATACCCTTTTCCTAGAGGATAATATTAAATTATATTTAATATATAATAATTATTATATAATACAATAAATATACCTTGTATATTTTATTTTAGCCATGGGCCCGAGACCAATATTTGATTTTCCCGATAAACTGTTAATACCTGAAGTGCCACTTAAAATTGAAAATAATTTATTTATGGCAATTCATAATGTTGGAATGGTACCCGCAGGTTTCTCCTTAAATACGAAAAGGTTTGTATTTGGTGGGTGGTTTGTGGTTTATTATAATGCATCGATATTATTTAGTGATTCGATGACATTAATTTTATTCAAAGTTACTGGCTTTAATTAAGTACGTAAGTCATTTAGTTTTCATTAAATTGTATTTAGAAGCATTTATCTACGGCAATGAAAAACATCATGAGGAAACCAGCAAGGGTCAAATAAAACTTACACGAGTATGCATTACAACCACAAACCCGCACTGATGTGACTATTCAGCGTGGTAAAATAAAGGAAATCCTTCTACTTGCGTTATAATAGGTTAAGTTTAGGACGTGAAAGATATTCTGTTGCAGCTTCGTGGGTGACAAAAAGTTAAATACACTCTTGCAATGTTAAAAACGCACATCTTTAGAGTCACTTTTGAGTTACTTAAATTTGCGACCGTGGTTTTTCGTTAACTATGAGATTGTTCTTACGGACTAAGCTGGAGCTTAGAAATCAAAATATTCTATAGTTTGAAAAAAATGGATTCGTAATAAAGACAATTTCGTTTTGTTTATAGTCCATTTTCAGTAGAACCTCAGTCAGCCTATTTAAATCCGAAGCAGAAAATTGATATCAAAGTTGGATTTAAAACAATGCATGTCGGTGAAACACAGGGGAGTTTGTGTGCTACTTTCGAAACTGGTAATTTTGGGAACCTACTTGTATAAAATAAGATAACAAATAAAATCTTATAGTATAGCCTCTATTCTCGATTAAGCGTTAATTACTGTATTAATAATTTGAAGGATATCCGCATAAAGCCCTCTTGCGTATTGTCAAATATATCCTTATCCTTATAACTACTAGGATAATGTCATAGGCAATTAACGTTTATTAATGCCAAAAATACCAACGTAAATGATTAAAATTGTGTTTTAATTGATAAAATTATTTCAGTGAAAATAAGCTTTAAGATGAGTATTGATCATGTGAGATGTGAGTGTGTGTGTGTGTGTGTGTCGTAGTGATACATATATTTTACTTTTCGACTAGGTGAAATCTTTCATATAAAACTTTTCGGATCTACGTACACTGTAAGTATAGAATTAGAGAAGCAAGTTGTCAGATTCCTCGACACGTACAACACGATGGTGAGGCAACAAACATTTAAAGTAATCAATAAATCAAACCATGTCCTTACTTATGTGTGCATGAAAAATAATAGCGTATATAATGGTAAGTTGGCGACATATTTTTTCAGCGTTAAACTTTGATAAATTGTTCTTTTTAATTTTATTAGGAAAACGTTTTATTATCAGTGAATCGATATCACCTAATTGTTTCGGAATGATTATAAACACAGAATAATATATCTACTTACAACAAAAATATTTTCTTTCAAAAATTGAGTAGTTTTTTTACGCCAGTGATATGTAGGTATGTTGTGTACTTTTCACACGTGTTAATTTATATTTCTACATACACTGCTTAGATTTTGAAGAAAAACTCAAAATTGCTACGATGTTGTTTGAATTAAAACAAAGCGAGTCGGCTAAGTGTAACAAATTGGTCCACTACGATGTGTTGAGCAGCGACGAACACGAACGCGCCTACTCAAGGATATTCTATGATGAGATACAGTTGCTAGTTGCGGATGAATCTTTGCAGTTTCAGAATACACACATGTCTGTTACACCTATTGTAAGTAACGTAGCATAGAAGTAACTTACATATTATATTCGGGGTTTTATTACTATCATAGTACATTTTACGTGTCGCGGTCATAAGCTGGGAGATCTCCGCCGTCGTCGAGTGACCGAGTTTACTTATTAATAATTAATATGATCGCGATCAAAAGTCGAATCGTAAGTATAAAATCGTAAAATACATTGTTACGATTTGTTGCTTCATGGTTTTTTTATGTAATAACGATCACGACCCAGTTCAGCAGAGCAATATTCGACGTTAAATGTGCGGTTAAACGACCCATTAAATCTATGTATACGTACGTAAATGTAATACATATTTAAAGATATTCTATCGCAAAACAGCAGTACTTGGTAATGTTGCGTTCCAGATGGAGGGTGAGTGAGCCAGTGTAATGTGTTAACAGGCACAAGGGACATAATATCTCAGTTCTCAAGGTTTGTGGCGCATTGGCGAAGTAAGAGATGGTTAACATTTCTTACAATGCCATTGTCTATGGGCGTTGGTGACCACTTACCATCATGCTCGTCCGACTTCCTATGCAATAAAAAAAACCGTTTAGACGCTATGGCTATTTGAGTTTGGTATCGGTTACTCAACATGGAGCATACACTTGTGAACACTTGTGAATTAATTATATTTAAGCTTGTTACGTAGGTAGATTATCTTGAAATAGGATAAAGAATATTACTCTACTATTTATTAGTGTAAAACTATGTCGTATACAACTATTAGGTATTGCTTAAGTCATTATATAGTAGAATTATAATATGAATGTCTGTTTTTTTATTATTATCAATTGATGATTTGCAACACGATATATCGTATAATGTACATTATAATAATGTATAAATATAAATGTATAAATATCAACATGCAAATAAAATGATAATATTTTTAGAAGGGAAAGCTGTGGCCAAATAAAGCAACAGAGCTTACTATCACATTTTCTCCCAAAGAAATAGGAGAATTTGAGGCAACGGTATATTTAGATGTGGATGGCGTAAACGACCGCTTACCACTAAAAATAGTCGGTACCTCATTACCACCTCATATAACACTGAACTTGGAAACTCTTGACATGGATCGCGTTTACATAAATAAGACTTACAATTATGAAATTGTTACAATGAACAAAGGTACATGGAACATATATATACTAACAGTTAATGTTAGTCGTCTAAAAATATTAAATATGTCCATAATTATTTAATATGTATACAGTCATTGACCAAAGATATAATATAAAAATCAAATCAATGATTTGTACCATATATTTTTGACAAATTGACTTTCTTCCCATCGCTTTAATTAGCAAGAATCTTCGTTTAAGTTTTAAATATGGTTTGTAAATTAGGCTTTTTTTTAAATATTTTTAGGTCATATCAATGGTGTGATTGTGTATAAACACATACCTCCTTTATTCGGGAGTATTATCACGTGTCGTCCCGAGATCCACTGCTTAAAGCCGGGCGACCGAGAGCCATTCGTTATCTCGTTTTGCAATTCTAATCAAGGACCTTTCTTTGAGGAAATAAATTTTATCATACGGGAAACGAATGTCGTTATCAAGCTGTATTTAAAGTAATTATTTATTTTTATATAAATTTCATATATACGCCGATATATGCCTGTCTTACTCAAATAAAACTTATCTTATTCAAAACAAATGTCTATTTCAGAGGTGTTGTAGTATATCCATCATTAATGTTCAGTAAACCGTGCCTCGACTTTGGAAACGTAAGTCTAGGTAAGTGTTTTAAATAATGAGTTATGTTTTTTATCATTATTATATAATAATATTTGAAATGTTTGAATTTAGGTGTATCGAAAACTTTAGAATTAGAAGTTATAAATGAATCTCTTGTTCACGTCGATGCAAATGTGAAAATTTCTTCGGACGGGCCAGAAATGCGAAGTATAACGCTAACTGATTACTCTGTTGCCGATAAACCTAAGCCCCCCGTGCCTCAGTGGCCGAGAGAGTTCGATATCGAACCTCATAAAATAAGTATAGGACCTGAATCAAGGATTTCACTACGGGTATAACACTAAATAACGTAATCAGTTTTCATTGAAAAAATATTACGTATTTATATACTTATTTAAATTGGTATTCGATATTAAATTAGTATCCAATTTACGTAATGAGTCATTTTAATTTTGTCTGTCAATAAGTAGATAAGCGTAATGCTTTCATGGTGAATAAAGTATTTTGATATTTTTAAATGGATTTTATTTATTTATTTATTTAAATACTTTATTGTACACCACAAGTTAAACAGATTAGCCTTAAAGTAAGTACACATAAAGAAAAGATGGTACAACCGGCGGTCTTATCGCTTTAAAGCGATTTCTTCCAGACAACCGAGGTGATATGGAGTAGTAGCCAACAGAGAGATGGTAGGTGGTGTAAAATAGACTACATACATAGATACAAATAATATAATACATACATAAACTACTACTACATAAACTTTTACATAGGTTATGAGTCCAATTTTGATCATGTTTTGATTTGATGACTAAAGAACTTTGTAGTTGCATATTCTTAACTTGCGTGGAACAGGTATATTGATTTAGCAATCCCGAAGTATAAATATACTTTGAAGTAAAAACTTTCATGTTTTAATTTAATTGATACATTTAAGGTAACGTTAACGGCTAATCTGATACGAGCTAATCAGACATTCCTTGAATTAGAATTGGATAAATCAGACAGTCCACCCATAGTATTGCCTGTAACGTTCAATGCCAATATTCCACTCATAACTCCGGCAACAGAGATAAAGTTGCGTGCTTGTTTCTTAGACTTCGCTTACAAACAGGAGATTCACATTATATGTAAGGAATTCTGGGGATATTTTACGTTGGACGAGTCTGAGGTTCGTGTGGCTTGATTGACCATTTTTATTATTAGATAAGGCTTAGACAATATGATTTATTTTTAAGTAGTACATTGTTTTAATTAATCAAATACCTGCACTGTGTAATCATTTTGTAACACATGTCACACATGTACCCGAATTGAAGCAACGTTATAGTTCTCGTATTAGGACTTATGCCACAACGTTTCTTCTTCTTCTTTAATGGTTAATTACATAATTATTACAAAATATCGTATAAATTAAAAAAATAGAATAAAATAATAATATTATAACAATTATAATTTACTCATTAGACAGAATCCACGTTAGAAGTTGATGTAGCAGTTAAAGAAGGACTCATTAAACCAAACAGTACGCTTATTTTGCCTGTGGCGATAAAAACAAGCGTTCTCGGAGTTCAAGAATATTCTGTTCGGTAAATATGGCTCTAAATGGTGTCTATTATATTATTTATAACCATATGTCATGTATGTGAAACGTGAATCGAATACCTTTGTTTTAACTAATGAGGGTTATAATAACCAGGTGTAAAGGCCGATTTATATTGATCCATTAATTCGATCTACCTCGATATTCGATTTGGAAGTGTTTACACTTACTTTTCGGTCCAGTCTAGAGTACTGTATCTAGTGCTGGATTGGAATAGAGTGGATGCTATTTTTTTCGAACCAGTAGCCGCTCCCTGCACCCTACCATCCTAGAGGTGCTGGACACGTACATGTAAACACGTCGGTCCAGTCGATGCCGTTTCGTCGTATTACTGAAAAATTTTCTTTTTATATCTTTATATTGTTTACATAGTTATTTTTAGTTAATAGTACAAAAATGAAATAAATTGTCGATGTAACTTTTTCTATGCTGTGTTTGCATATAGTAGGATACAATTTCAAGTATAAGTAGGTATCTAACGACTTAAGTTATTTTATACAGTTTTGTTTTTAACAAAATGTAATTAATATATAAATCATTGGCTTGGCCGTGAATGATCTTCACGTACGTTCATATTAGGTGAGTCGAGATTATATCTCCTGAGCATGATCTTTCTTCAGATACACTTACACTATAATGTGGGAGTTTTCAAACATCAAGTTTACAGGTTTTTTCAAGGCCTGCAATTCATCAGCAACGCAATATGTTGCCGGTGACTATTTAAAACTCCACGGTAAAACGGTTTGACTTCTACAATAGTCCTAACCAATCTAAAATGCGGCGATCCAGCGCTATAACCGATATTGTGCGCTGGGTCGAAATGCTGGATCAATGTTAATCGGCCTAAAAATAATAAAGTAGGTATTGAACAAATTATGAGAGAACAAAAAATTATAACTTTAAGTAAAAACTGCCTATTTTTCCTAACATTATAAATTATGTAAACAATTTATAATGTTAAGAAAAAATAATTTACCTAAATTTTCTAGACTAAGTTTATTTGGTTCCACCACGCCAGTGGAAGTGTGTCAAATATCTGGCTGTGGAGTGCGCCCTATCGTGACGTGTTCGCCCGCGGCGCTACACTGGGGACAGGTTAAACTCTTAGCGAGGACGCAAAAAATATTGACACTATGCAATGATTCCCCAGTGTCTGTCAATTTCAAAGTTTCATTGGTATGTATATTGTTTAGGCTTCTAGTTTTTATTTTGATTTGAATAAGTAATATTATGATCTTGATTAACTTCTGCATTTGATATTGCGTAAAAATATACCACGTCTGTATTAATAATTATGTATCTTTTATACTTTCGTAATGACAATACATTATATATCATTTTGAAAAGCTTTTTCTCAAATTTTATTATATAATTATTTTTTTCCTTCCTTTCCTATTTATATAAGTAATGTTATATCCTACTTTATGCAACCTGGCTTTCAGCTCAATCGTGATGGGAGGTGGCAAATCTCTCCAGTTGAAGGACATATTAATCCAGAATCAGAGACAGAGTTAGTGGTCACTCTATATTTGATAGATGCAGACACTTATACGAACAAAGCTGTCATACAACTGGAGAAAGTAAAGGATATAGTGAGTAGAACATATATATAATAATTATTATATATTATTGATTACTAATTTTGTTTTTAAATTTTATTATAAGTTAATAACAGTTCCGAAAATATATTTTTCCGTAAGATTTTCATAATACTTAAGTATTTTATATGTATGTAATATACAAATAAATGTTTATAATAAGTTATTTTATATGTATCTAATATAAAAATATATGTGTTAAATAAGTTTATAAGAATAAATAACGTGTTCAGCTTATTCCATTGTCGGCGAGCGGAGTGGGAACAAGTATATTAGTTGGAGACCTTAGAGATAACGTGGTACTTGGTCGCCATTTTACCAAAATACCATTAAATTGCAAAGTTATTATGGAGAATTGTGGAACTCGTATGCACGCATTAGAATGGAGCGAGCATTACAAAGCGCCTAAAACTAAACAACATAGTAGGTTAGTTAGTATAGAGCATGTTAGTTTATAGTATTAGTTAGCTTAGAGCAAGTATAAAAACTGTGATATGTATTTCAATATATTTTTGTTTTTAATTTTTCTATAAAATTTTGTAATACTCAATATTATCATCGTGCTACCAGTTAATTGTTTTAATGATAATTATAATAGAATTGTTTCTTGACAGTGGATTTTTTAACATAGAACCTAGAGTATTCAAAATGTTAGCTGGAGAAAAAATGGAGCTAACTATAACTGGTTTGTCTCATAAAGTAACCACTGTTAAGGAAATGTGGTATTTAGTGGGAAGTGTTGAAGGGATAAATAAGAAGGAATTACTATTGGAGTGCAAGATTGTAGCTGAATTCGTTGATCCAAAGATTGAAGTCTCGTCTTCTGTCGTTGAGTTTCAGTATGACTATGGTCCCTATAGTGAATTTTATAAGTTAACAGGTGCACATGAATCATTATTTCTCTCGTATGATTTCAAGTTAATCCTAATTTAATCATTAACTTTATTGTTTCGTTTTAGATCTTGTTACAATTAAAAACGTCTCTAAATTACCTTTGGATTTTGAAATAAGTGTTAAGCCTCCATTTGCAATAATTCAAAAATACGGTTCATACAAAGTCGATCCCGAAGACGAGAACCTTTGTGGTTGTGTCTGCTACGACGAAAGTGATTTAAATATTCCCAGTATTATTAATGAAATTGGAAAACGTCATTCTAAAATGTTCATCGACTATTTAACTTCTAAGCCAGTCGATCCTTTGAGAAAAGGCCCTTTGCATTTTTTTCAAGATATAAACAAAATTAAATGGGTATTTAATCTTACTCATTTAATTGAAGAATGTTTGGAAGATCAAGAAGTAATTAAAATACAGATCTTATTCGATACGACTAAACACATGTCACTTAAATCTCGTGTTTATTGTGATTTGTTACGAATTAAATTTAAGGGACACAAAAATAAAGTAAGATATTAAATAATTATATACGATCGTACGAGTCGCTTCACTGAGTATTACTTTAAAAAAAATCTTTATTTTTTATAGGATGCGATTAAACTTATCGGAAAGATAAACTTTCCGAACATATATGTCTTGTCTCCGAGAGTTGATTTTCAGTGTCTTTTAAACGGAACAATCGAAAGTAGAACTATTAAAATTCAAAATGTGACTCCTCTGCTTGTTTGCTACAAATTTAACTGGAAGAAATGCATCATAAGCTCAGCTACGGTTAGCAAATATAATCATTACATACAAGTGACCTATCGTGTATTCCTACTTCTAATACATAAATTATTCAATATTAAAAAGTAAACTGTTTTTATGAACTAATATTTTTTATTTTAAATAGCCCGATTATCTAAGGGTTTCGAGTAACATTAGCTGTTATGGAGCTTCTACAACGGAAACCCAGAGTGGTGCGTTCTATTATTATATATGAGGTAAAATATTATTGAAATTAATTATAAGCATATTTTTATGTACTACACAGATCAAGAAGAATTACTAGAGATCTTAGCGTGTCGAACTCCGTTGGGATCAAATATTGCTTTAAATAATACTAACAATGGTAAAGATATTTCAAACAATCAGAAGCCGTTTATTATATATTCAGTGAGCCCACAGAATATTGGCGATGAAATTGAATTATCAAAATATAAAATAATGACAAAAATAGCTCCTATGATAGATACAGTATATGATACGCAATTTCAGTGGATACATAAATTTCCAAAAGTGAATAAAACGTCTTATATCAAGATGAATGACGTTCTTCAGCTCGTTCCTTATTCTGGGATGCTGAAACCAGATGAAATCCAATATGTTAATGTAATATTCAGACCAAAATATAATATAAACGTTCGTGTGATATTAGAATGCGAGGTGCTAGGTGGGCCCCCTGAAACGATAATTATTACTGGTCAAAGTTCGGAGTTACTGTACAAAATAAGTACCCACAAACTTAATTTTAAAATACGTTCTTATCATGAAAATGCTACGGAAGAATTGGTTATTTCAAACATTGCACAGCTGCCGTTTGAATATAAAACTTACTTAAATGAGCCGAAGTTTAAGAACAATCTGTATGGAACCATTATTGATTTAGTACCACCTGAAAAAAAATTGGAACCAGAACAGCAATCGGAAATTAAAATTGAAATGAGACCCGGAATAATGGGATATTTTCATCGAACTTTTCTTTTAGAAATCGGACATCTTCCGTTTATACCAATAGAAGTTTTTGGATGGGGTGTTATACCTCAAGTATATTTATCGTTACCAAGACCGGATATTGTAAAGGTAACTCATTATATTATAAAGTTGTTTATTGCGATTTGCGTCATCTTTATATTTGTGATATTTGAAAAAATAATTATATTCAAAAATGTAATATTGTTCTCCAAATAAACTAAAAATAATGTTATAAAGTATTAACATCTTAAAGGAAATGTACAAACAAACAGTAATATACTTAAATAGTAAACGCAAATAGCACAAAAATAGTCAATATGTTTATTAATTTCAATATCAGTTAATTGCTATAAATAAATATTTAGTTGCTTATTTGCATAACATAATAAGCATATACTAATCAACTCATTAACTTCTTCTCCCTTTTGTCAAAGGGAGAATTATAAAAAATGTGTTGTGCATTGATCACAGTGTAAGACTTTTGAAATAATATAAATACTTAATACATATTATTTTAGCTCGACTTGGAGTTGGGCTATCTAGCAATACCTACACTTACACAAGAATATTTGGAAGCGCTTCGTGATGTATTTTCTAGTTCTACATCGGAACATTTGAATACACCTTTAGTAGAAGAATGTTTTGAAGATCCATGTCTTCAACTTGACTGGCATATATGTTCAGCTTGGGTAATATAAAATAAATAAAAAAGTCAAAATAATATAACTAGAGTAAATTAAAAAGCACACTGTTACTTTAATTGTAATTTCAGGATGCGTATCCTTCTATCATGGACATCGAGTTGTCAATAGAGCGAATGTTAGTTATAAATCATATAACTTTGCATCCAGAGATTTTAAATGCATTTCAGTCAGCGTCAAAAATTGGATCTATTCCTGGTTTTGCCACAATTCCCTATATGATCGACTATGGTGTTGTTATTACTGGCAGTACGGTAATTACGCAGACATTTATTTGATTACAATAAGAAAACTGTTAATTTCTAATGAAATATTCGATCGTTTTAGATACAATGTTGTATTGAAATAATAAATTACGGCCCAATAGTAACAAAGCTGCATCTTGCAAAGAGCACTCATCTACCACCTTGGCTGACATTGAAGTTATGTGGGAAGTTGGGTCCCGGTGAAACAGGAAAGCTCGAAGTTGTATTTGCGCCAACGTCAGCTGATATAACTGAATTGGAGCAAAATGTTGAAACATCCTTTAATTTAGAGGTATTTTAGATGAGGAATCTGTATTAATTAAGTAGTTATGGGTTATTATGTGAGATAGATATAAGAGAACATTTATTTAAGCAAAATTAGAGGATGTGGATGGTATAGCACTGCTTTTTTATTTTTTAATAAAGTTGTTGTAAAAATCCCTGTAATCATATATAGACTTCCTCAGAAACATTGTTTAGTGTTTTTTTATTTATTAGAAAAACAATACTGTGTCTTCTTTTGTCGAATGTCAAATATATAAAGACAGATAATCAGTTTTTAAAAAAACAGCAGGTAACAATGATATTATTTATACCTAAGTAATAAAATTGGCCGCTAAACAACTTTTTTAAAAGTAAAGTCGATAGTGCTTAATATTTTTACAATATAGGTACCCCGTTTTCCAGATATTTTTTTTATATAAAATTAAATTGACATAAATTTATACACTTTTTGTGGTATACTATATCCATGTGGTGTTTATATAATAACGGACAAAGACAAATTAATTTAGTATCATTATCTTCTTTGCTTGTCTGCCGATTTACTTTTTTCTTAAAACTTATTATTTGTTTCCATAGGTTCCATATGGGGTGACAATTCCAGTCCAAATAAAGGCTTTATGTGCAGTTCCATACTTAGCATCTAACGTAAAAGAAATTGATTTTGGTTCCGTGAGATGTGGAGATAAAGTTATAAGTTCCATTCCTATAAAAAATATGTGAGTTTACATTTTTTTTATCAATTTAGAATGTATTACATTTAATAAGAATCGATAAATATTTTCGTATTAATTCAATACAATTATTTAATGTCATATTTAGTGGAAAACCTACGTGCATTTGGTTTGTAACATTAAGATTGAAAACTCCGGGGTCAAACGTTATGACGGTTCTTGATAGCTCTGGAAAGTATGAACCTGGTGAAGGGGGATGGTTGAGTATTGCTTTTAAGCCCACAATTGAGGTTATTTTACAATTTAAACATTATTAAAGTAGTTATTGCATTAAAATTGACATTTACAAAGTTTTTTAAATAAATCTACCAACGCTTCCGATTAATAATTCCGTCATCTAATTATCTTATAACTCGATTTCTACAATGAAGAAACTTGAGTTACTAGAATTATAGTAAAATATTTACCATAAAATTGATATGTCCTGCATAAAAATCAACACAGACTAATTTTAGGCTTTAAACGAATAATATTTACTGTATCTGAATTTTCATAAAAGCTTAGTCTTATAAGGTAGCAAATCTCTGGGATTTTATTAGTGCTGAATAAGTGGCAAATTAATTTATAATAGAATTGTATATTGTATTATTTCTTTTAATTTCTAGATGGCATATGAGGGTATTTTGATATTTAAATTTCACATGAATCCTAACAGACTAACAATACCTATAATCGGTCAAGGGATATTACCTCAAGTGCATATAATCGGACCGTACGTCACCTTTCCACCGACGTTACCGTGGGCAGAAACGTCTGAAATTTATTTTGGATTGACAAACCCTTGCCCATTTCCCATCGAACTTATAATAGCCCATAGTGATAAGTAAGTTGTTCGAATTTTCTTTTTAATTCTTGTTAAAAATGAAAATATTAATAAGTAATATGTTTATAGGCAATGGAAAAACGAGGAGAACATCTATCAATTACTATATAAGTATTACAATAAGCCTGAAGAGATGCTGCTACCAGCGTCTACCCCTGGTTCTGGAATGCCAACGGAGATAATTAACTTCTATAAGAAGTTTAAAGAAAGAGTAAAGAGGTTACTATTGTTATAAATTGAGTTTAAGCTCTTAATAATATATTAATTCAAAAATCTAATTATATTTTTTTTCAGATGCAAAGAAGAGGAAGCTCAATCATCAAAGCCGTCCACTGTCAGAGCATCTGCCTCTTCGCGGTATATTTCATTATTGACTAATACAATAGACACCGTCATTATTTAACAAAATAATTGATTTCTTAAATCGTAGGAAAGCTAAAAGTCCAAAAGGAACTGCAAAAACAGCAGCAGCTACAAAAGAAGCAGCGGCTCCTAAAGTACATCGAACAGAAACCGAAATTATAAATGGTTAATTATATAAAAACCTAATTTGATAATTTAATTGAGCAATGTCAATTTTGTTATGCAATTATATTTTACAGATGTAATAAAGGAAATGAAAGATGCTAATGTGGATCCATTAAGAGAATGTCTAAACGTTTTCGATATTACATCGACGGACGCTGATTCTAAAGATAAACAATCCAATGGGATGCTGATTTTCATGCACGGATCTCCCTGTGAAGGTAAGTATTTAAAATTATTAGCTTTAATCAAGAGGTTTTCTAAACCTAACTAATAAACTAAAAAAAAAACTACGGCAAACACAGGCTAAAGTTAAATGTTGCTTAAATGTTGAATCTGTATAATTTATATTTAAAATGGAGGAGTATTTTAAGTATTTAAGTATGATAAATACTAGAAGGTTGCCTGTGTTTTGATTTGTAAGAAATCATTCTGGCAGTCCAGTAAGAAGTAGTTTATTTAAGGTTCTTAGCGTATAAGCTTGTGATTGAGTGCATATCACATTTTTTTTACAAATAATGGATGAAATAGCATCAGGTCTATAGTTGATTGGGTCCATGCGGCTTCTTCTCTTAAGTTTCGGTTGTGCATTGGCTATCTTCTTAGTTCTCGAGACTTTGTCGAATTTGACTGTTTTAAAAAAGAAATTGTTAGTAAAGGTGACATAAAATTTAAATTGTCCAGTTTAAATTCTGAATATATTATTGTATCGGAGAACTTAAAATGAATAAGTTACCTCAATCGACCAAAGCTATTTAAAAATTGCACAAACATAATAATGTACATAATTTTAACAAATTATAAAACTACAGAAATGCAGTGTCAAGAAATTGCGTATGCGATGGGTAAAGCACTCGGACTTCCAACAATCAACGTGGACTCTTGTTTTATTGAGGCTTTGTGCGTTTGTAACTGCTCCGCTAAATTTGTACTTATTCAAGCCATAAACGAAATGTATGAGATATCAAAAAAGAATGTAACTAAAACTAATTCTGATGAAGAAGAGGCAGAAGCTGAAAGTAACTTAAATTTTTAATTCGATATTAACTGAGTTTTGAATATTTTTAAATT
The DNA here is from genome assembly GCA_963151315.1 of Nymphalis c-album. Classification (NCBI taxonomy): domain Eukaryota; kingdom Metazoa; phylum Arthropoda; class Insecta; order Lepidoptera; family Nymphalidae; genus Nymphalis; species Nymphalis c-album. Next base: position 3,700,066 of record OY720590.1, on the reverse strand, counting down.
AAATTTAATTGGACTTTAAGATCTGTAGATCACATATTTTACTATAGTCTCTTCTGAGGAAAAAGAGGATAATTATGATGTATTATACAAGAAGATGGAATTTTTGGCAAACAATAAAAATGTCACTCCAAGGTCTAAAGTAAGTGACAAGAAGAAAAAAAGGTCACCGACTTCTTCAGTTATATCGCATACAGCCTTAGGAGCTATGGGTTCTACCACAATGTTTCAAATGGTTAGAGAACACATAAACACATTATTTCTTTTAATTTCAAAAATATATAAAATGTGATCTTAAATTGAAAACAACAACATATTTTTACTTAAAGGCATTAATTTTCGCAGGATTTATATCAAGAAGTTTTGTCAGATTACCTAAAATTACCAAGATTTGACAGAGGTTTTGTAGTAGATAGCTTAACAAGTATTGTTATAAAAAATCCACCGCAAGTTCTCACAACTCTTATTAAATGTAAACGTAATATACGAAATATACACCTCGTATTATGTCAATCGGACTTTAATAGATGGGCTCAGACATATGAAGAGAATCTACGAGAAGCCGACCTTGGTGATGAGTAAGAAATATGAACTGATAAATACATACTATGTTATTTTGTAATAACCCTAAGGAGATCAATCTCCTTTGGTAATTTACAAAAAATATTGTAACGACAAATTCCAACTATTTTTTCCAAAGAGAAAAATAACATTAAAATGAATAAAATGTGTTATTTAAGGGATACGTCCAAAGTATACGACGAGACAGAAATTGCGAATATTTTGCAGTCGTTTGAAGAAATGGAGGTTGAAGAATTCGAAACTATAAGTCCTGAATTGAAGTCTATTTATATTAATTATGGATTGGAAGAAAGGCGTAATAAGCATTACGAAAAAGTCGGGTATTGATGCCTTATAAAATTGATTGTTTATCAATAAATAAGTAGTAGTTATATTTGTGTTAATTTAACATTTGTTTCAGTTCTCCCAATTTAGCAACGTATAAAGATAGAAGTGCTAGAGGTATTTAATTGATTTATAATTTTATTTGGTAAATATATATATATATATATATAAGATTTTTTTTCATTTTAAACAATATTTTTCAGATCATAGTAGATCAGTTTTAGCTTTTGACAAATCGGAATCTAAAAAGAAAATAAAAAAAGACGATGTTAAAGGTAAGATGTATTATACATATAATATTAAACTATACCACAGTTAAATCAAAAGAATGCCTTGCTCCTTAACTCATTGATAATAATTGTGCAATCCGGTTTTAGCAAAACCTACGACCGAATATTTGAATATGAACTTGAGGTATAACGAATATATTAAAAATACCTACGAGAATCTAATAAATGTTGCGAACAATTGGGTATTAGATCTTGAAGATGTTGGTAGTCCGTTGTATGGTTTTACTGGACAAGTGCTTAATTCAGCTCAAAAGAAAGTTAAGCGAAAATCTGAAGTACAAATACAAGTAAGAAGGATAAGATTGTAATGAGAATATGAAATGTTCAGTTTGTGTTATTGATCGAAAATAAAATCTTATTTAATCGAATTTATTCATTTATATGTTATAGGTATCAGATGTTAGTTTCTCGGAAAGAGGGTTCCCATTGACCGTTATTTCGTGCCCTTGTATACGTTACAAGCAGGCGTTGGTCAACATGTTTGCCAAATCAGCTATCGTACAGGATGCTCTTAAAGATGAAGAAAAATATGATCTACTTAAATTTCCCGTAATTAAAAAAACGTATACAGTATTGCTACCTAAAACTTTTCCAGTAATACATAGCGAAGAACCTTTACGTTGGTTCTATTTAGACGAACCACCGGTAAGTCTTTTTGTAACTCAAATCCCACAAATATTCTCATCTATATGATTAAAAAATTATGCTTTTGCAGATAAAAAAATGTGAATGCAATCAGGTTAATGATTTAAGTTTATTAGACGATACGACTCAAGATAATGTTTTAAATATATTATCAAAATGGCATTGTTCATGCGGTAAAAAGGTAGAAACTTTTATACTATCGCATTGTTAGAATAGTGAAGATAAAAATGTTTTAATAAATGTAGGAAAGTCTTTGAACAAATGGACCTCCTATTATTATTTATCACGTGCATACCAGCGCCTGCACAGGTCACTATACAGAGTTATTGTAACGACCCAGCAACCTCGCAGGACTAGATAGCTAACATCTTAAACAGCAACTTTTGTTCTACGACTTCGAACATAACTCAATACAAGAAAAAAAATAACCATGAAAAAAGTTACAAATAACCTATATGTATATTAATGTTTTAGGTTACTTCTTCTCAAACATCAACAAGTGAGATACCATCTACATCAATCGAAAGGGTATTACCAGAAGAAAGTCAAACAGACATCAACTATCCACTACCTATGCATAGTGTAAAATCTTTATCTGGTAATTAACTGATTTTGTTACTTTATATGTAACTAGCTGTGCCCCGCGATTGCACCCGCGTATAATTAATAAAAATATATTGAATAAAATTTAGCCTAGAACTTTCCTCTATAAAAGGATTATATAACACAAAAAACAAATTTTAAATTCGAACCAGTAGTTTCTGAGATTAGCCGGATCAAACAAACAAACTCTTCATTTCATCAGCTTTGTATATTAGAATTGATATAGATAAATATCTAAACGTAAATTAAAACTCAGAATAATTGTTTTTATTTAACTGATCGCTCTTTGCCAAGTTTTTTTTGCATTCAACATGAAAAGTATAACAAAAAAATGTTAGTACGATTATATTAAAAAAAAAATTATCCCTCCTTACAAAATATAGTAGCTAGCCTTTTTATATCTTTGATTCACGAAGTGTGGATGACCAACTAATTGAGCTAACTCTTAAAACAAGCACACGTGTATATATTTGAAATAAAGGGTAGCTTAAAATATATTAATATATAACTTTTATAATAAATGGTAACTTTTATAATATAGTTTCAGTGACAGCCTGTGATGTCCCACTGCAGGGCCTCTTCTTTTTTTGAGAAGGTTTGGAGTTTATTTCACCATGTTGCTCAAATGCGCGTTGGTGAATTACACGTGTGACAAAATTTCGATGAAATTTTACACATGCAAGTTTCCTCGCGATGTTTTCCTTCACCGTCAGTCAACCACGAGATAAATTATATTCACAAATAAAGCACATGAAATTCAGTGGTGCTTGTCCGGGTTTGAATCCACGAACATCGGTTAAGATTGTAGTTCTTACCACTGGGCCTTTCGGCTTTCAATATATGTACATATAAGCTCAATAAATTCTGAATTTTGGCATTTGTTAATTATTACCGCTGGAGATTCATACATCCCGGACCTAATTGGAAATCCACAGCAGCTAGCGTTTATTCAAACATTAAATCGTTTACCTAAAAGGCTAATTTTAGATCGTGATACTCGTATCGTTTTATATCCTGGAGATCTAGTCAGATGCAAATATACATTCAGTCCGCAAATTGAAGGAAATTTCAATGTCAGAAGGTTCGTTGAAGTTAGCGGATGGCCGGAATCACGAGTTGACATAATTGTGTCTGGTATATGCGATTTGCCAAGGTATTTGTTATTAAATTGACAAGAAGATTAATTCGATAGAAAAACTAAAACTAATTTTGTTTTTATTATCCATAAGACTAGATAACCGCCCAAAAAAAATGTTTGAAAACTTTGTCAGAAGAACTATAGAAGATGAAGTTTACAAAGGTGCATATTTAGATGATCAAAAGCTGTTCGATTTTGGGCCTATTTTCATCGGATATAATAGGTAATAATTAATTGTATCGTTGTAACCTTTTGTTGAATATAGGAGATTGATTGATTATTTTTTCACAGAATATACGAAGAAAAATACACTGTAGATCTACGAAATTCATCATTGATAACGACCGATATTGAAATTGCATTCATTGAAGATACAACAGTTTTCCAATTTGACAAATCTTTTATGAGTTTAGAGGTGCATTTAATAATTTATCTCAGTATAATATTCAACAACACGGGTTTATTTAATATGTCAGTTTTGCCTTTTTTAGCCTGGCTGTCGGGGAAAGTTGACAATAAAAGCTGCTCCGACTGAAATTGGAATTAATACAACTATTTTGATGTTCTGTATAAAAGACAATCCTGAAGTAGTTACTATAACTATAGCATGTAGTGGAGTCGTTCCTGTTGTAGAAATTCTGCCATTGACTAAAATGATAGGTGAAAAATTTAAATTCAATGAAGTACTGTAACAGACAACACTTTTAAACATATTTAAAGAACCTATTTATACAATTAAGTTTTTTTTTTAGAGTTTGGCAAACATTTGTTGTATCGTCGGGAAGATGATAGGTTTATTGTGAAAAACGATTCTATACTTCCTATTAAATGGAAAATACGAAATGCCGAAGATTTTGTTGAAGATTTTTTAATAGCTCAAAAGACTGGCGTCGTGGCAAGGAACGACAACGAGATCGTCCCAGTGACCTACATAGCTTGCAGAGTTGGCGTTATATCTAATAAAGCACTAACTATTGATGTTAGTTAAATTTAACTCGACCTCTCTACGCGTTTTCCATTTGTGACACTTAACAATCTAACCTATATGTTTTTTTTAACTACAATAAAGTAAATAAAACGTTATTAATTTTATATATTAACAATATATGTATAAAAGGTTATTTTATTATTTAGATTTTTATTATTAGTTTAATTATTAATAATGCTTGTTTAAGAATAAAAAATAAACTAAAAGAAAACGTTTCTAGATATATGATGCAGAAGGTCGTGGAGAGCCAATGGTAACAGATTCGCTATTCTTGTCTGCCGAGTGTTATGACGTGATGGTAGAATGCGCACACGAGAATCCGAGCGAAAACTTCCTAAATTACGGCAATGTGAAAGTTAATTCAACGGTAGTCCGGGAGATGTACTTATTAAATCGTGGCCGATATAATGTCTTCTACAAGTCAGTGTGCTAACTTTATAATATAATAACCTCCCCCTTTTGGAAGTCGGATAAAAAATACGAAACTTAGACATATTATTTCTATCTTTATCATGAAATAATTTCTTCAAATCAAACTTTAACAAAATAAGTACCCTATATATTTTTTTATCAATTTAAAAGGCTTCATTTATTTCAGGTTAAAAAAAGTTAAGAATTTCCCTGAACCATCGTTACTACGGTCGTTCGAAGCGACACCGGAATGTGGTATCATACCACCTTCTTTAAAACTTGTCAGTATAGAATTTATTTGCACTCCGACTACGTCTCTAAATTTAGTAAATGTGCCTGCCTACATTTGTTCTTTGTTAGACGGCAGTAAAAATCAAGTAGTCGTAGCAAAGTTCCCAGTTTGCGTTACGATCGCCTCTTTCTACAATACGTGAGTTTATTATAGTACCTATATAAACGTTCGAATCAATGCTACATTAGTACTTAATAAATACTCTTTGAAATATATTCTAGTTTCACATTGTTCCCTCTTGGCGAATTGAATTTCCATATAATACCCGTGGGAAGTGGGATAGTCCGTGAAGTTATTTTGAATAATACCAGTAAATGTCCTGTAACCTATGAAATTGTTCTTCCGTTAAAATATCGACCTGACCCTGAAGATCCTCAACCCCAAGCGAAGTTAAAAGATAACAAGTAAGTTATTTTGGTTTGACGATACAGTTTAGAAGTACATGTATGTTGTATGAATTAATTTGTCACTTAACAGATTAAAGAATCCACCAATAAACTGTGGAAATTTTCTCATTTACAATGATGACAACCTTCTCGCACCCGGCACAAGTAGAACACTTCAGATACAATTTCATGCCTCATCTGCTACAACATTCGAAGAAACAATTAATTTTGTAATAAGTGATACTTGTCCCGCTGAAAGCCAGGGGGTTCCACTTAAGCTGGTTGGAACAGGAGCGATGCCAACATTAGATTTCTGGAATTTAGAAACGACATTCCGTGAACATTTGATTGTAAAAAATCTATCTGAGTACAAAGTTCCTGAGGTACCGTTTGCCGCATTTTTGTTTTCTGCAACTTAATTTATTCTTTTACTCATGTAAATTAACCATTTATTTTATAAAGTGTTAAATAAATATTTTAAGCTCATTTAATAAATTTGAAAATCGTACTATTAAATCGAGTGTCAACGACCAAGTTTTGGTTATTTCATATGATTTTCTTTCTAGTCATCTGCGCATTGTGTTTTTGCGGAGGACTCCGTCACGCTGCACTTCTTTTGTGTGACTGTAAATTCAAGATATGTGGCAATTCTTGATCTTTACAATGGCGGTTTGGTTGCATGTGCATTAACTATGAAACTACATTATCAAAATAATTCTAATTCGGATATTTTTTCATTGGACAAATATCATACTCACATAGAACCTTTATTGCACAAAAATTTAGAAATTATATTCAGCCCGAAATCTCTGGAGGTAAAATAAATTGTTGATACAAAAGTTTGATTCAAAAGTTACTAATTTATTCTTTAATTATTTTTTTTTAGGAATATAGAGCAGTTCTGGAAATAAGACTTAAACTGTTGCAAAACCAAGAAAAATCGTTTAAAGTTTGTTTAATCGGTGAAGGAGTCATACCGAGAATTAGTTTAATAACTCCAAATCTAAGACATAGACGATTGGCTGTTCTTAATTTTCCTGTTACTTGCTTGGGTTCGATTTCTCATAAAGAAATTCGTTTCAAAAACGTTAGTTCTGTGCAGGCCATAGTTTCAGCGCATGTATTATCACCTACGAAAGAGGAAAGGCCCATATTTTGGCTTACATCCGCTCCAGACAGCGATCACACGTTTTTAGTAGGCAATAATGGTAAATAAATATTGAACCTTTTTTTTTATATTGTAAGGCATTGGCATATTATTTATTTGTTTTTCTTCTTCATCTTCAGATGTTTCGAATATTGTTATGAAAATGTTATTGAAACCCAATGAAATAGTAACATTAATTGTTCACTATAATCCAATCAAGAACGGGAGGATTTCTTGCGATGTGAAGTTAACAATATTTGAAAATCCCTATGAATATTTTACGGTATATTCAAGTTATTTTTAAATTTTATGTATCATATTAGACGTTCAATGTATGACAAGGTATATTAGACCTATCTTAGATGAACAGCAGTTATAACATTTATTTAATAACATAAATATATAGTCTAGTTATGTTACCTTAGTAAAATAGTCTAAATGACATGATTTTAGATACTATGCGAAGCAGAAGCATTTATGGAAGACGTGATACTATTAGGACTGGAGATGCTCTCTATGGACATCGATCTCAACGCATATAAAGCTTCAATGGATGGGTAAATAAAACATGACGTGTTTATTTAAGGAAATCTGAACGGATTTTATTTTTGTAGTGTTTTTGATAGAATATTATTATTACGCTTTATACTGTTGTTAGCGGATTTAGGAAGCGATTTCTTAGAAATAAAAAGAATGTTTAGATTACTAACTTCCGCTCACAGGTTGACCGCATGTGTGTAGGGGATCATGTTATATTGGGTAACCTTTTATAACCCCTGACCACGTATGTGCAAAATTCGATGATCGGTTGGTGGTCGAGAATGAACAAACAAACAAACTGACATTTATATATTTATTATTTAACAAACAATAGCATTTATATATTTATTTTCTTAGTAAAATTTTCTTTATATGATGTAAGGACCATGTCAACGGTGTCTACAGTGGATAGTAGGAAGAAAAGTAAAAGCGCACCCATCGACAAGAAAAAGTCTCGGCAACTTGAAGCTAAGAAATCGAAAAAAGCATCACAGGCATCTGTGAAAGCGAGCGACGCCGGGACGAGCGTAGAACACTCTGTCCTCAAATATGTTCTTAATTTTGGTCTGACATAGTAATTTAATTATAAAGTAGACCTACAATCACTGTCGGTTTTGCCCGTATATATTTCTATATGTACTGTAGGGAATAAATCGTTTAACGGGTGAATTGAATATAGTTGAAGATTGAGAGGAGGGTGCACCGCTTCCCTAATAAGATTAGCACTATCTTCTTTAAATATAATAATAATAATCTTTAAATAATTATATCGAAATATCAAATGTCTATGTCTTACAGCTTAAGCTGTGCAGTGATAATCACTCAATCAGTGTATCGGCTTTATATTTTATATTAAGTGTCGCTACCTTTATCAAAATTTTCTAAACAATATCGTTTTGATAGAATTAACAAACAGTATATTTAGTATTACTTTATAGATAAAGTGATGTAGAAATATTTACTTATTACTATTATATTAACTTACATAATTCAGGTATCTAACATAAAATATCATCGTTCAGGTGGCTGTGAGTTATGCGCTACGCATAGAAGATCAGTAATCATGGTCAATAATTCTGAGAAAGTATACAAGTTTAAATGGGATAACTTTGAACACATTGTTGTTAAGCCGTCGATTGGTTTCATATCGCCAGGAGAAGAGAAGGATTTAGAAATAATTTTCTTCTGTCCTCAACCAGTGGTGCTGAACAAGGTAAGTATTTTAAGTGTGCCATTCTCATTATGGAAACTAATTTTATTTGTATCATATACATTTTATATTGTCTACGTCTGTACGTGTATTTGTCCTATGTATTTTCGGGATTTTTCATATTTTTTATTTTCTAGTTTATTTGATTATTACTATAAACAGAACTGTTAGTTTTATATGAAATTATTACAGTATACTAAAACGCTTTTATTTATTGTAGTCAGTCCTTCCCCGCTAGACTTTCTTGTAACTAAGTAACTATAATAATGATAAATATAATAAGCATTTTTGTAGGAGTTTTTGAATCTCGTCTTGGTAGCAATAAGTGACGATTTCTTCACTTTGGATATAAAAGCAAGTACTTGGGATAGTCGGCAAACGGTGACAGTCTTTGACCATAATAGGTAAGTACGCCTATAATAATTTAAGGGTTTACTCAAATATGAAATCGTCCTTGTGCTCCTTCTTCTCACGTAGATTTATAGATAAAACTATATTTTTGTTAAAATATTTAATTTTAGAAAAATCATTATTTAAAAGTAACTGTGGTTGTCAGTATTTGTTCGTAATTATGAACTTGCTTTCTCTTTGCTGATTAAAAATATATTTAGTTATTTAAATAACATCGATTCATGACAAGTTCAATTTTTCGTTGCGTATACGGCTTTTAAGTAATGCTTAAGGCTTTGAAGCGCGAGACCTCGCTTGTGACAGTGAGGCCGCGTCGTAGGCTGTTGCTCACGTCGCCCACGCCTAGCGCCGCCTCTGTATATATATATTTGAAAGTATGTTGTCGGACTACGAGAGTATAACAATAGTTTGCATCTAATTTTACACACAATGTTCCTATAATATTTTCTGTGTTCTTAATACGGATGTAATGTACGTAAAAATGTGTAGATAATCTTTCGAATTTAATTTTGTAGATAATCTTTATTAGCACACGATATAACATTAACCAGCGTAGAATGCATGCATTACACATGTTTGGTAAAAATAAATTTTTATTTAGAGAATTATTAAATAAGGGTTTTATTTTTACGATGCTTTTATCTCTCTTAATTTTTATAACTCGTTTCATTTTTATAAATTAACGCATGCAAATTCATTAATGTACATGTTGCAAAATAATGCTTTTTTTTGTATAGAGAGGCTGATTTAAATGAGAGATATGAAGCGATTGTAAATGAACAAGGTAATTTAATACCCGGATATTTATCGGATGTTATTCACATGGTTGTCGTGTATTCCGCTACAACTGAGTACACTAAATACGTGTGTGGTTTGGAAGGAGAAAAGAATATTGAAGATACATTTATTTATCAAGTAAGTTTTTAGTTGATGTGTGCTCATTTAAAAGTTTTTACGCCGAGAAACTAAATTTAGTAAAGAAAAATTAATCGGTGTTAGCCCTTTTACATACGCATGACATGGAAATATCAATTTAGTGAAAAATTAACAATTCTAGTTTGTTATTGGCTATAATACAGTTTTATTTCTGTTGTAGGAAAATTTTGTATGATGTTATTATTCATGTATTTCAGATTTATTTAATAATATCGTCCATACATAATCTAATCATCTTCAATTTATTCTTTTTAGTATCTTTATGAATCAAATCAACGCTTATTTTTAAAAAGATTGGTTTTTAGTTAGTGCTATTTTACTATGTAATAATAATTCTTTGAAATTTACTTTCAGATAAGGACATTTAACTTCAAAGTACAAAACACGAGTAAAGTTTTGTTGAAAATTGTATGGAATTTTATAATAGATGACGAGTATCCGGCTAGAATTGATAAGGTACAAGAGGTAAGTAATCTGTAATTAGTGAATAAATGTGTTCCATTGAACTACGTTTCAACTAATTAAATTTATAGCTAAATGTCGATAAAGCTGGAACACCATGTGTTGAAGAATCAAAAGATCAACAGTCCTACGTTGAAAACGGTAACATAATGTATTTTAAATACTAGTATTGAAATATTAATAATAAATATATTTCATTAAGTATTCTTCTATTCAGTTTGAGCACGATATTTTCGTTTTCCACAAAAACACAGAAAATAAAAGTAACTTAAGCTTTAGCACAAACAGAACAGCTTTGTATATATGTATGTGTACACGAAAACAAATTACTAAAATATATCTGTCCAGTACAATCGATTGTGTCTAGTATAAGTATTATGCATTACTATGAAATGCGTTCGCGTGTGCCTGCTTGCTTGCTTGTACATTTTAATTATAATATAAATAATGAAACTATCAAATTCATATATAAATATATATTTTATTATTAGGTTTTAATTGTTAATCAAAATAATTCAATATCTGTGTGGCTATTTAGATCCTAGCAGAATTACGTTGTACAGCGGTAGTATAGGAAGAGAGAGCGTGGACACGTGGTTTGAGGCGAATCTGCCCTTTGTTATTGAACCATCACAAGCCTGCTTAAAGCCTAATGAGAATAGAGAATTTAAAGTGACATTTGCACCGTTAGAAGCATTCCAGTACAATATTAGACTGAAAAGTACAATAGGTAAGTTTTTCAATGTCATACTTTAGTTATGGAAATAATTTAGACTTGTGTCAATTTCTAGAGAAATATAAAAGTACCGTAATAAAAAAAAAAGTTTTTTTTTGACGTGATAGCGTCGTATAAATCGATGAACCCCGGCTGCAAGCACGAAAAAGCATGACTCATAGTAACGTTCAGCCTGAGCCGAGCGCAAAACAAGCGATAGAGAGGCATGATCGGCCTAAGCGTTCTTCTTGTGACGCATCTCTCTTCTACACTGTCAGCCGATGCGGCCGAGTATTCATCAATGTTTTCTTACCTTATCACGTAAAATTTTCGTCCGTAAATCGTACTTTGGTACTAAGTTGCATGTACTTATAAATCTAGATTAATAAGTTAACATTTCTTTGCTTGGTAGATAACTTAGATCCATATGACCAAAATATATCTTGCAAAATACGTGCTAAGTCGCTGGTCCCGTACGTTCATCTTGATATTGAAGAGAGCGATTATTTAACGTCGGATAGGAGAAAAATAACAGGGACAGCCCTCCCGGCACACACCACCGTGCTTGAGTTTAATGTTCTTGGATCGGGATGTTATAAAAAGTATGTAATCCTTTTAGATATCAATTCTAATACACTACTAGTACAGAGTAAGCTTATAAATTGTTAATAGTTTTATGGCATGATTTAAAAAAATATTCAAAAAAATTAAAATATAAAATTTCACTGATTCATCGTTCATTCGGTAGCGAACATGAGTAAGAAGAATCGTCAAATAATAAAAAAATAAATAGTAATATGAGCTGTTTATTGTTATTGTCTAATTTTTATTTATTTAATTAAAACTATTTGACTAAATTTAACATATTTATTTATACAAATTATATACATTATATACTATTAAATCTTACAATTGGAATTAATTTTCTATCGTATCGTATTTTATAAGTATTATTATTGCCTGATCATATGTAGTTTATCTTGATTTTATATTTTTAATTTTAATGTTCATTTGAAATTGTAATGTAGATTATTTATTAGTGCTTATTTGTGTAATTGTTTGTTTTTCTCTCTACACTGTTATTTGTACTATTTTTGTGTGTGGTAATGTTGGTTTATATCCTGGATTTAATTGATTTATTTAATGTAATTCTATATTGTTTGTTTCCCTAATAAAATAAATAAATTAGTAGGCTTCATATGAATTAACATGTTAAATTCATCTCATTTGTAGAGCCTTTGACGTGATTAATCCGACAAGCGAGGGCTATGAATTCATTTTCGAAATGGTGATGTCCGAGAAAGGGGAGCTGGTACCTGTACACTGTGACAAGTTAAAGGGTTACGTTGAGGGAGGCACCTCGACTGAAGTTGTATTTACATTCTCACCGACGGCGCCTGGGGTAAAACTTACTCTTTAAATGATTTGTATTGCAATGAAATTAAAAAAAAAAAGTGTGTTCAGTTAATTACATAGTCAGGAATATATAATTATGATTTCGGATAATGTGATTTGTGATACTGTTTTTGTTATAATCATTAGATTTAAAGACGATTATTGTTTGAATCTTTTATGATTAAATACGAGGAAGAGGAGGAAAGGAAATTATAATATAAGACTTTATTTACAGGTATACGAATCTCTATGGAAATTTGTTATGCCGGTTCAAACGCTGGTGGTGAATTTATTAGTCGTTGGTATTGTTCGTGAGCCAGATGTTGTATTTGTTCCTACCATCTTGATAATTAAAAACTCTTTGGTGGGTTTTACCACGAACAACGAAGTTATATTAAAAAATAACGAAGATGAATGTTTAAATTTCGAATTCAAAGGAAATTCTCTTTGCAATGAATCTGGGAAAACTCCAGTTGTAGTTGAACCTGAAAGCGGTGTTCTGAAACCAAGATCAGCCACGATTATTAAGTAAGTAAAAATTAAAATTGCTACACATTCGAATTATTTTTGATCTACATTGAGTAACAAGAGATTATTTCATTTAAATTGTTACATTGTTAAATTGTCAATATTTTTACCCTATAATATAATATCACCATAATATAATATAAAGAGTTCATACGTAGAGTAAAGAGAAAGTACATTTCTAGGATAATTTACACACCTATTAACGACGGACCGCTTTCTTTCAAGATATTTTGTAGCGTGACTTATTTAACCAAGTTGATAACTTTATGCGTTAACGCTTTAAGCTATTCAATAAAACCGAAAGTTACGTATTATCTGATAGGCAACGAACATATACTTAGTAGTGATGCTATTACTAACATTCACTTGGACCAAGTAAGTAACTTTTTAATTTACGTATTAAATTTTTAACATTTTTTCATCAAAAGAACGTTGTGAGTTTAAAAACGTTAACGTTAAAAAGAGATACGTATATGAATTTTGAGGTATTTTAAGTCGTACAAGATACACAAATGAAAAAATGTTTCGCAGACTGCTTCAACTTACGAAAGAAGAATACCATTTACAGTTAAAAACGACGGCTCCGCGACATTTTTCTTTGACTGGCGCTACAATACTAGTACTGTTAAAAAATATCTTCAAGTAGATATAGCGCCCCGGAGTGGACACGTGTTGCCTGCGAATGAAGTGGAATGCGTCATTCATTTTACTTTGAAGAAAGTTCCTGTACAAGCTTTTCATGTTACTTTATCGGTGAGTTTGATTTTTTTTTTATTGTATAGGAAGGCGGACGAGCATATGGCCACCTGGTGGTAAGTGATCACCAACGCCCCATAGACAATGGCATTGTAAGAAATGTTAACCATCGCTTACATCGCCAATGCGCCACCAACCTTGGGAACTAAGATGTTATGTCCCTTGTGCCTGTAATACACTGGCTTACTCACCCTTCAAACCGGAACACAACAATACAAAGTACTGCTGTTTTGCGGCAGAATATCTGATGAGTGGGTGGTACCTACCCAGACGAAACTTGCACAAAGCTTGCACAAAGCTCTACCACCAAGTAAATGACTATAATATTATAGTATAAAATAGTAGTCTCTTGTAGAGGCATCTATCAGAGATGCATTTTCATTTATTTTGATAATACATATTTTCGAAACAAACATTAACGATATAATACGGTATTTGCAGATATCTGATGGCCCAGAATATAACATAAATCTTTATGCAGAAATAGAGAAGCCACTTTACTATTTTTCATGTATGGAATATGACTTTGGTCGTTGTATTATAAACGCTCCGGACTCTACGTACAAGAAAAACATAGCATTTGTGAATAGTGACAAAGTTCCTATTAAGTATGTGTGAAATTTTGCAACTATTATCTAACATACTGATAAAATATATCTTAAAAATATTTTAAATGCTAGAGCTTTGCCCGCGGTTTCACCCGCGTAGTTCCCGTTCCGATGGGAATAACGGGGACAAAATATAGCATATATTACTCGCTGATAATGTAGCTTTCCAATGGTTTAGGCTTGAAAGCGTAACAAACAAACTTACATTCGCATTTATAATATTAGTAAGGATAATAACACTTATATTTTCAATTGGACTAGGGACAATTATCTTTAAAATAAATACTTTGTACATTTTCAGTTTGGACTTAAACTTTGCAAACTTACCAGAGCTGTTTGTAAGCTATAACAAAGAAAATTCCATCCATCCCAACCATCGTTTGAAAGTAACGTTTTATTTCCGACCGAAGGAAGTTAAGCAATACGAATTTGAGTTGCAGTTTTGGGTAAACTCACTCTGTGAAGAAATCATTAGGATTAAAGGCGAAGGTAGCTTATCTACATTATTATAGTTAACATTAACATTGTTAAATTTTCATTGTCTTAAACATGGCAAATTTCAGGTGTACCTCTTCTATTTGATCTTTATGAAGGGTGTCAGAAAAGTTTCGACCTTGGTACTGTGAAAGTAGGAGACAAAATCGTTCGACAAATCGAAGTAATGAACCACAGCAAAGTGCCAATAGATGCATCTTTTGTATTTAAAGTCATAACTCCTAATGTAGAGGACAACACTAAATCCGAAGGCACAAGTGCGTGTCTTAGTCCTAGTGTTGCAAATCTTCAGACTTCAGATTTGGGACCATCCAGGTTACTATTGTGTAAAAACATATTGACGCTTACATCATATGTATATAATAATTTCCTGATAAATTATTCACACAATCATCCATCTGATCCAGTCAAGTAGAGCTCGTACTATGGTAACCAGACAACTGATATACTACATATACTACTTTTCTTTTGTAAATATATATTTATATAGATAATTACACCCAGACCCAGGACAAACAGGAATCGAACCCACGACCTGCAGCGCGATAGGCAAGTATCTACCAACCACGCCAACCGAATATAATAATATATGTATGTAAAACGGATATATAACATAAACATAATATTTTTGTTTTGTACTTTGCGGTATCATGTATGTATTATATTACTCAAGTCTCATAGTCGCTTATATCTACCAATTTTTACTTATATCTATTAAGCTTTATAATGTTTAGATGATTCTTTAACAAATAGAGTGATTATGTTGTAGAGGTGAAATGTTGCAACAATACAAGGATGAAAAAATAAACGAACAGATCGCTTTAGATTCCCAAAACTCACTGGCGTCGTTAAAAGTGGTGCCCACCAAATGTACCATTAGGCCTTACATGAAAGTACCGCTTAAAATACAATTCAAGCCCGTTGGAATGATAAGCAATCTGAATGTGCAGGTACAATTTTTACTTTGTATGTACCCCGAACGTCAATTTCTTATTCGTTGACTTAAAAGAGTTATTTTAAATATCATTTTAGAATACATATAAACTAAAAATAATTTTATAAAATGAAGTGACACATCGTAAATGAACCAGTTTTGAATAAGCTTTTTTGCCTTCTGTTATAAAGAATTTGAAGATTCATTTATGACGCTTTTAAGTTGATTTTAAGAATTATTTTACATGCTGGTTCTCAGGCTTTTTATTCAGCCTTAAGAATTATTTTCATAAGTTAAGAGTATATTCGACGAGTAAGGCGTATGACTTATTCGTATGATTGATGTCCATGCATAGATTTTAAGCTGCTATTAATAAAAAAAAAAACCTTTTCTGCTTTTTTCCCTACATTAATTCTTTAATCAGTTACGGCAGCATTTTTTTTTGTTTTAATTATGACTGATATAGATTATTATTCATATTGCATAGTCATATTAATATTCACACATGCTAGAGTGGAGACCACGCTTAGGTGAACGTAGTGTAGGAGGCTGTGGCGAGGAGGACCGACGATTTAAAATAAGGTGGCAGGGACGGCATGGATATGGGCTGCCCAGGAATACGAGAGTTGCGATCTCGTTCTATGCGAATAAAAAATATTATATTTATTACAAAAATAAATGCTGTAAAAGTTCTGAATTGCTGTAAATATTCCCGTTTATATTATAATATTCACATTACGAAAGCTTTCTCGGCTCTAGTATTATAAAATTTCTTGTAAGTAATTTTATTTTCTTTAGGTAAAAACTTGCCGTATCGTGCACACAAAGAAAACATAATTTAAAATCAGGTTCAATAATATCCTTATGAATGTACAGTTGAATATGGTGGTGTTGGAATGTTCCCGGCCCCTGGTGCGCGTGCGCGGGCGCGCGGCCGGCGCGTGCGTGTACCTCGGCCGCAACTCGCTGCAGTTCGGTCGCGTGCGCCGTCGTGGTTGTAAAGTGCTCAAGGTCATGCTTCACAACACTGGCGACTTTGGTGCCGGGTAACATATCATTTATATCTAAATGTATCTACGCGATGTTGATATGGCATAGCTACCATATGGCAAGATGGGGCTCCAAAGCAAAAGGGGCAGCCAAGGGAAAAAATAAACTACATCGTTTTTATTCATTGTTAATTTATTTTACTAATATTTGTTTTTGCAAGTCAGTGTAAGGGCTGGTTAATACGTTTAAACTACAACGAAATTGGAGCCTGACTTTTTCTCTATGCCCTTATCTTCCTACCAACGACAATCGATGATAATAACTATATACGCGATAATTATAGTGATTATTTATCTATAAGTGTTTTTAGAATATAAATGCAAGTATAAACTATTTGCTTGTTCTTGTTAAATATAATTGCAAATAAACTGAATCTTCACTAGATTTCAATTTGTCATGCAGATTTTAACATGCATTCGTATTATTGGCATTTTTCAATAAAAAATGCCACTGTTAAATTACTGTGATGAAGTTATTTCTTATACTTATTACGGTATAAATTACTCAATCAACTACATAAGTAGTGCTTTATTCGCTTTGAGTAAATATAATGTTGGTTATTTTATAAATTTTACTTTATGTTTATAATGTTTTTTGCGTATTATACGAAGGTTTTGGTGGCAGCCTCTGGTGTCGGATGAGTTTACAATATCGCCCATGCAAGGAGCTATAGCCGCGCGTACAAACGTCACTTTCACGATCACGTTTAGACCCGTCAATCATAATCCTTTTATTAAAGTTTGGGTAAGAACTTGTAGATCTTTGTATCTTAATATACGAGCAAATTATTAAGTTATTTTACTTATCTATGTTCTTATTTTTTATATTTCAAGAAATTTTGACCTTTTTATAAATAATTCGTAGCACTTTGGGAGCTTAATTGGGACCTTATTGATTACTAATTTTCAATTAGTAATTTTAATTTTGTTTATATATCTTTACACAAGCTATAATTCGTTTTGTTAATTTTTGTTGTTCGATATTAAAATAATTTGTAATGAATATTATGTACGTGTTATTATCATAGGCGTGCTGCAATATTGAAAACTATATGCCGTTGGACTTAGCGTTGTATGCTACGTGTATCGACACGGGAAATATTCAGAACAAAACGCTTTACTTCGAATGTCCTGTTAGAGAAGTCGATACGCAATATGTTGTCGTCACTAATCCGTTAGTATAATAATAAAATATAATTTTTCTATTTTAAAATTGCTTTTGTTGTTTATTTATTTTGCACAGATTAAAAAAAATAATCGATGTATGTAGAATGGCAATTTTTATAATTATTGTTTACTTTCATTGTACATAACTTTTATTAATCTTGTAGTTCTGATGATATGTGGTTGGTTCTCTCTGAGGTGTCTGGCGGACCGTTTGAAACCTTGAAAGAATTTCAAGTAGAACCTAATTCTACTTTCGATATTCCTGTATATTTTAAGCCTAAAAATATGGGCAAGCATGAGGTATGCTGATTTTTGTATTTATTCGTTTCTTATTTAGCGTAGTGATTGTTTGCCGTTTCATTGAAAAGCCTCAAAAGTCACTATTTCTATGGCCTCATTGTGTGTCTGTCTTCTTAAAATAAGTTAAAGATACTTAATAATAGCAAAAAATCTATGTCGATCATGATGATTCGAAACATATCGTACCTAAAAGCTTTTAATTTACGAGTTACGTATAGCTACGAATACGTAGCGCTACGTAGTATAAAGACTAATGCTCGGATCTCCGGGCGATCGTAGTATATATATTTAATATCAGACCACCACAATAAGAAAAATACATGTTGGGTTGCTTAGGTTATCTTAGGTGGCTTAGGTGCATAAAATGCATGCATAGTTAATTAAGAATAATGCACGTCATTGCGCCACGAATCTTGGGAATTAAGACGTTATGTCCCTTGCGCCTGTACGTAGTTACACGGGCTCAGTTTAACTAACAGTTACTTTTTGTCACAAATTATCGAAAATTGTATTGTTAATATATAATACAATTAGTGATTAATTTGTATCTTATTATTTTTATAAATAAAATATTATTTATGTATAGTGAGATTAATCAGTATTTATTTTAGTTTATAAAATATATTTTAAAATGTTGTAGAGTCAGGTGCTATACTCACCATTGGGCGAGAGCGCATTGTTCGTAAGCCTGTCGGGTACGGCCTCGCCTCCGCGACCCAGCGGAGCACGGTCGCTCGTCGTGCGCGCCAAGCGGCCTCATATGGAAGAGTTGCTCGTGCACAACATTACTGAGGTTATTACTATAATATTATACTAACACCCACGACGACTTTGTTTGTTACGACATTACGTAAGTACATAATTACAGCTTTTAGATAATGAGACTATTTCCTTAGCAAGTAGACTTATGTCAAACTCGTCAAAGGCTTAGGTGTGGTGTGTGTACGCAAAACTCGCGCTTAAAAACTTATGTACCTACACTGTTTTAAATGTGTTATCGCAACTAAAGTTATTTAAATAGCATTTTACACAATATTTCGTAATATTTTCTGCTTCACTCAATGTTTAGTTACATTCGTTGAAAAAGAATTAGTAATACGGGTCGTTATTTTCACTTAGTTTCCGGAGTCGTACGTCGTTTCTACGGAAGTTGTAAAAATCACCCCGGACAAATTTGAAGGTTACTATGAGATAAAATGTCCCGAAACTATCAAAGTATGGGGAGAAGCTGCTGCGACGTGTCGATGGACGTTCGTTTGTTACGAAGAGTGCGAAATGATAATTAAAGTAAGCTAACATTATTATTTAATAATTTAGTAAAAAAAAGATTTGTCAGAGATTTTATGCATGCATATTTGAAATATACCCGTTTGCATAAATAACTTTAATATCATATCACATTTTTAGTTATTCCCGCATGTAACAATCCAAGTCAACAAGTGTGCATGTGTATATGTGTAACTTTTGCCGTTGTGTGATCAAGAATATGATCTTAGAAGTAAGCCGCAGTAATTATCGTTAATTTTAATGATACGAATATCAGGTCCTGTTTATAAACGAAGAGTCTCGCGAGTATCAGTACTACGACATAGATATATCAGTCATCGCGAGCGACATCGTCGACACACTCGCCTTTAAGTGCCGCGCACGCGAGTCCGAGCGCCGCGAACTCGTGCTCGTCAATCCACTCTCGACCATAGCGGAGTTCCGCGTGCACTGCGAGTCGCTCCAATGTCCTGACACAATCAAGATAGGCGGAAACTCTGAGGTACGCTACATCCAAATGTTTGATGCCTTTTTCAGAAATCTATTTTTAGTTCTTCCGTGTGAGGCGATCATCACAATAGCTTTATTTTATAGATTTATGTGAAATATTACGACTATGCGTAA
This sequence comes from Nymphalis c-album, assembly GCA_963151315.1. Lineage (NCBI taxonomy): Eukaryota > Metazoa > Arthropoda > Insecta > Lepidoptera > Nymphalidae > Nymphalis > Nymphalis c-album. The sequence goes on along the minus strand of OY720590.1, from coordinate 3,679,867 downwards.
TTTTTTACGTACTGTCGTGACATTTGTAAGTCTATATTTCATTCATAAAGGAAAGGACGACGTCGTCGATCTTTGCGATGCGCATAGATTTATTAACTTCGTGGAAAGCTAAATGAATACTTATTTTTGTATGAAAATAAAATCTAACAATTTATCAAAGGTCGTAGTACAAAAGTTTTTGCTTATTGTGTTACCTATCTAGTCCTGCGAGGTTGCTGGCGTGTTACAAATAACTCTGTATAGCATAAAGTAATATATATTACATAAAATAATTCTTAGTCCTTGATTTAAGAAAATGATTCGTTCAGATTACTTTTTAACAGGTTAAGAGTGCAGTTCATTTAAATTTCAGGCGGTTCTTGGATTGGTATATTCGCCTCTCGTTGTGGGTAAATCTCAGGATGTCCTGGAAGTGACCAACGACCTGGTTGGGTCCTACATATACAGCGTGAAGCTAAAGTGCTTACCCGCGAAAATAAAGAACCTAGAGTTTACAACGCCACTAGGTTCCTGTATACCGCTCCGCCTTAGAGTCCAGAATAAAACAGACGGCCGAGCCGATTTTACAGCATCGGTGATATTTTTTGCAATATCTGTAGTACCTAATTTATTAAATTATATTACAAATAAATACAATTATAATCTGTGAGTCGTTATGACCCAGTGATAACAACACGTGGATCATAATCAAACATTGCGAGTTTGAGTCTTGGCAAGCAACATTGAATAATAATTATCTTTGTGCTCGGAGGTGGAAATGTCGTGAGGAAACCTGAGTCAGATGAAAATCTGAGTATATTCACTGACCCGCATCGGAACAAGCAACGTAGTGGAATAAGCCCTAAAATTATTCAAGGAAGAGCTCGGCTTTTACTTATTATTTTACTAATTTTTGTCTTTGTAATAAGTCTTGAGTATAAATCTTATATTACCTAATAAAAATCTTACTATAGCATAGCAAAACTCTATTTATAGCATTTTTTATACTATTTTTCACTACTTTTAATCTACCCAATCTTAATTTATGATAAGTATGTATTCGGAAACATATTTTCCGTAAAATATAAACAATTTATTATCTTATATTAAGGTTACCCACTCATCAATAATAACGGAAAAAGTATATAGTTTGGCTCCCTTTGAAAAAGGAAAGTTCCAAGTGTGGTTTGAACCCACAGAGCTCGGTATCCAACACTCTAAAGTATCATTTGATTCGCCTGACGCCGGAGAATTCGTGTAAGTTACATATTTTTTTATCGAAATATTTAATACTGAATAAGTTCAATCTATGCATACAGTTACTTTTTTATTTTCTAGCTTCAATATTAAAGGTATAGCAAAAGAGCCCAGACCTCAAGGACCTTATGATATAAAAGTTGGTGGATTTACAACGATTACATTTAAAAACATATTTGAAGAGACTCGGATGTTCAAAATCACTGTCGATCGAGAAGAGTTCCAAGTAAAAACTTTGTATGAGCCAGTAAAATCTAAGAAGGTAATTTTAACTATTTATTTTTTATTATGTACCCTGAACACAACATCGATAGAAATATTCGACTATTTTTTTTGTTTTGTTTTTAAATATATTATTATGATTATGATGATAGCCTTCCGACCGATTTCGACCTCATTTTATAAACAAGTCTGTGAGCGAATGCAAGTGCACCCTTTGGATCTCCAGCCATAGGAGCTGTAGTGTGTGAGCTGTCTGTGTAACGTTACATATTTATGATATATGTATTCCTATCTTATATAATAAATGCGATAGGGAGTTTGTTTATTATGCTTTCAAGTTTACTTCTAATTTGTTTTTCAAATTTTTTTGCATACAAGTTCCCAGAGGTTTCTGCCCCTCAAATTTAAAGCAAAAATTAGTTTCATTACTTAAAATCACCAATTACAGGATTTAAAAGTAACGGTATACTTAAGTGAGCACCAGAAGCTAACGTTTCCCCCAACCGGCAGCCTCACGATTGAAACCTACGAGCCACAGGAACCGAAAATACAATGGACATACTTCCTTCAAGGAGTTTTGTGATTTATTTCTATAAATTTTAATATAATTATTATTATCAGTATTTTTGGCATTTTCATTATTATTTATAGTAATATCCTTTAATATTTATGAAAATATATGAATTTAAAATTTTAACTAATATGATGCTTAGTACATTTAAATAATGCAAAATAAATAACTAGTCGACAATATAGGAAACTGGAATTGTCAGCATCACAACTGGTAGACCAAGTAAACTTTTAACTTTGCTTCGACTATTTTTTACTAACAACTGCTACGAGTATGATTAAAAAATATATGTAAAATATGTTTAAACAAGGAAAGTCTATCAGGGAAGCAATAAAAAAAGTAATTCTTTATAAGAATGATTTATTTCACCAGTCACTGACACTGAAATCCTGCACTACATCTCCTTTGTCCGGCACATTAATTTCAGCTTTCGTTTCTTTCTTGTTTTCTTTCTTTTTATTAACCTTCTTAGTTTTAACCTTTTTCGGTTTTTTCTCATCTTCTACTTCTTCACCCAACTTGAAGTTATCCTCTTCACCTTCACTGTCTGATGGGAAAAGTACTAATGGTCCTTTGTTTTCGGGTTTAGATACTTTGTTTTCTGTCTCGGATATTTTCGGTCTCTTAATCATGGGCAGTTCCCCGGCAATCTCATCATTTTTAGTTATCTTCTTACGTTTCTGTATTTTGTTGACTTTGTTCCAGCTTTCAAAGAATGTGAGCAGAGGAGTACCCTTCGTTTTTATTCTTGCTTCCCAAGCTGCTACCATTTTTTCATCACTCAATGCAAAGCTAACTTTAGCTCTTTCCCTCTCAATAAACTTTGAATTTTCTTCGATTTTATCCAACAACTGGCGTAATTTTTTGGTGTAATTTGAAACTGAACATGTTTTCAAAAACTGCTTTATCTACGAATTACAAAAAATATTTTAATTAAATAAATATAATATAAAAAAATTAATTATTTTAATTTATTGTTATTTAGCATACCTGTATTATAGCCAATAACGAAATATCTGGAAAGGCAATAGAGTGTGACTCATTAGCCATATACTCCAATAAAAGACCATAAACTCGGTCTATGACGGAATCTTTAAAACCATTTTCCGCTAACTGTGACTTAGCTAATCTTAACACACATGAAAAATCTAATGGTTTCATGGATACCTTTTTATGCTTCTTGTTAAAATCATATGTGGTTAAAACCTGAAATTAAAAATGGAATTAAAGTTTGAGATTAATGAGTTCATAATATTATAAATATAATAAATTTGTAAATTATTTACCTCTACAAGGAATGGTAGAATAGGTATAAATGTGTCAGATTCTTTTGACAGACTTATAAGTATCTCCACACAGTGGAATCTTAAGGGATAGTATTGGTGAGTCGGCACCAATTTGATTGTATGTGTTATGACCATTACTAGCGGATATAACAGTGGTTGCAGCTGAGGTTTATTTGATGTGGCCGATATTAAATCTGCCCATAAATGTAATGAATTCACAAATTGCCAATTATACACTGCTTGTCTGTTTTCAATCTTCTGTACTACAATAGCATTTCGTAAATGAATAGCCAGTTGTCTTATATACAAAAATACATGGTGATAGGCTACATTTAAGTCCAGTGTAAACATTTCGACCAGAGATCTTCTCATGAAATTAATTCCAGGCCATGTGGAGGGACTGACAAACTTGCAGTTTTTAACATATGTCAAATACATAGCTTTTAATACCAAGTTCAACAGAGCTGCTTGTTGGTTCCTTGTAATTCTCAAAATGCACAAAAACGCAAGAACTCGAACAGTCTCCTCACTATTACTCCACAATATGATTAACTTTTTCAGAGCCTGCTTTGATATGCTATTAAAGCAAGCAATGTAAACTGACATTTGATGTAAATGTTTGAGAAGTACTGTTAAGATATTGTGAGATGTTATTCCACTGAGAAGTTTTAGTAAGTCTTTGAGGTATGACACCAGCGGTCCCTTTATCTTAATGAAATGTTTACATTTTTGTGGGTCTTTGCCAGATTGCTCCATGCCCAAATACTTTTTTATGGCAGCGGGCAGGTATAGAACACACATTTGTATAACTGCATTGAAGACCGAAGAACCTGTAAAATATCAGAATTGTTGTTTTAGGAAACAAAGGTTTAAACTATTTTTGTACAAGTCAATTTCTACGATTGCAAATTTAAAGTTTTATTCCTATTTAAATGATCTCTCCAGACAGAGCTACATACAAACATATAAAGAAATCCTTCTAACACAGAGATACCGTATGGGATTGTAACAAAACAATCTCAAAACATATTTAAGGAAGTTACATCTTTGTAAACATTTTAATATCTTTAATTCTCAATTGATTAAAAAAACATACAATTTACAAAACTTCACCTTCAACTTTGAACTCTCCCTCCGTTGTTCCATCTTCACTGGTAGCTCTCAACATGGCCGCATTAAAAACTTTGATGATAGTAGTCAAGGATTTCAATTTTATTTTACCATCTCCTTGCAACTCTGCTTGCCACTGTGCGACCATTTTAAGGGTAACTCTGCCTTGAACTGGTTTAGCATTTTCATCCTAAAATACATTTATAAAATATTTAAAAGCAAGCTACAAGCAACATACAGAATCAGCAACTCATTGAGAGGTACGCCTTCTGAATTTCCTCTTACTAATCACTTTTCAAATATATATAATTTAAGTACAGAATGGTATATATAAGTTAAGTACAATAAATGTCAAAACAACAGGAAACACAGTATGTAGTTATTTTTTCACTAGAAAAGAATTTGGATGAAATATAGTATATTACTAATTATCAGATTTTTTTTAGAAAAATACAGGAATTACATGGCCAAAACAGTAGTTATTGTCTCAGTTTAAAGTATGTAAAAACAAAAAATGTTTTTTGTAGTAGTCATTTAAAAATATTACAAATGTTAGATACTGACTTCGAAATCACTTTCATCGCTGTCTCCGGTAATTGCCCCAGGAACATGCGTTTTGTCGTCTTCATCTTTGTCTGAAGCATCGTCGGCAGAATCGGCTTCAAAGTTTAGTAAATTCTCATCGTTTTCTTCCAGAAAATTATAAAAGTCTGGATCGATTTTCTTTAGTTTCTCTAATGATTTTTTATGCGTCTCTGGTGATAGTTCTTCCTCAGAATCTTGAATGAAATTAAAATGTATATATTAAGAACCTCTTATATTTAAAACGACTACAAATACGTAGTTCTATTACTAACCTGAGTCTTTCTCCAACGATGGTTTGATCATTTTTTTATTCTTCATCTTTAACAATACTTAATAATTTATTGCCTTTGAAATATACTTCTCTATTTAATAAAATAGTAAATTGTCAAGCATGCTTAGTTAGACATTTATAACAACCTCGTGGTCTTGTTGGTAGTTTAATGACATTGACAGTTGACATTCAAAGTCAAAACATCATAGCACAGAGTTTACAGAATAAAATATTAAATCATCGATAACCTGAATGTAAGAACTAAATTATGACTCCTTTATTTAAAAAATAATTACCACATTCTTCATTAAGTATAACATATCAAATTATGTTTATGTTCTTATTCCACTAGTATAATATATTTATGTTTAAAGCAAAGCAATAACTATTAGAAGTTGAAACAAATGTAGGGGGAATAACTAAAGTATGAGTTATATATATTTGATACATTAATGAATTATTGTGTCGTTTAGTAAAAATTTGAGATTTTAAGTGTTTACCATTTATAAAAAAATATATATTGGTTTACGAATTATTGAATGCACAACACTAAAATGGGCTACAAACCGGAATGTCAAAATTATTATGACGTTTTCGTTTTCGTTTTAGTAAGCAGTGACGAATAAGTGTTTATTTGCCATTTAAAATCCAAAATATGGCTGCTGAAATAAAACCTGCCCCTAGGACACCCAATGACAGATTTTCTACCACCAAAAAACCGGCTCTTCTTAGCAAATTGGAAGGTTGTACTGACGACGTCAACGCAGCAGTTGTGATTCCTGGCGAAGACGGAGTTATTAGTGTTTGCGATGATAAGTAAGGATTATCAAATTATCATTTTGCCTCTAACACGTACTAGAGCTTTAGATAGTAGTTAGTTATTGTTTTTCTATAATCTTTTAGTATCACTTGCCAGTAGGTTTGTCATACCCACATTCAGTATTGTAGTTCCACGTCTCTATGTACAAAGTAATTTGTTAATCGATGTACGTTATGTTTACGCAAACAAACATGGGTTCATTATAAAAAAGATACTTGCTTTTAAAGGACAGTTCGAGTATGGCTGAAGAGGGATTCGGGACAGTATTGGCCAAGTATTTGTCAGTACATGCCCTCAGGTTGTACATCAATGTTTTACACACCCGAAACACGCCAGTTATTTATTGGTCAAGAAAATGGTACTATTTCTGAATTTACACTGGCTACTGATTGCAACAGGATAAATCCCGTAAGTTGAAACTGTTTCTTTACATCGTAATTATAAGTTTTTTAAAGTAATTTTGTACCATTACATAATTAATGTAAATTACTTTATTTTAAGTTTTTACACCAACCTACTGACATTATTAATAATAATAAATAATATGAACATATTACAATCAGTATTAAGCAATATTATGAACAGACTGCTAGTTTAAACTAAAATTCCATTAAGAAAACAAGACAACATTTTAACTTAAAATTTCCAACTGCACACATGTAACTGAGATAGCAATCTTCTATAGTAAAGTATAATCATATTAGCACTATTATGTGTTTATTTAAAGCTTGAGCAATTATAATATAGCCTAATGGTTAAAGCCAATTAGATATATGAATTAAAATTATACTAATAAGTACTTAGTGGCACACCTGTAATTACCATGAGTAACCTCACTCATTGCCCTATAACATGGCATAACATTTATAATAACTTTAAAAATGAAACTTAATTAATAAGAGTATTTTTTTATTTTAAGATATCATACACATATTAGATATAAATTGTGTAACCATTGCATTGATAGAATAATGAGTACAATTATTATGAAAATATTTGTCACTTCCTGTCGAGTGTGATTAGGATTAAGTAATATGTACTCATCTAAAATACATTTGCTAATATGTTTAGTTAAGAATCCATTTATTAACAAACATATCAGTAACTGTCATATCATTTAATAGAAACAATAAATTAATAAAGACGATTCTCATTCAATTTGATTAAGGTGGCAGTTATTCTTGCAAGCCTTTTTCATATTGAGAGGAAACAAAACATTCAATAAATCATTAATGAGCATTTGAGTATCCTACATTTTTATTCCAAACTAGCTGATACCTTGATATATTAACAAAGCTTTCTTATGTACGAAGGAAAAAACATCAAAAAGATCTCAAGCAAAAATATAGTTTAAACATACATCACTGAACACGCAGTGCATATACAAATCGTTGTTTCTTGAAACTTTAATAACAACTTTCTATTAAATGAAGATACCGCAATCATTTTTTTTAAGGGCCAAGTGTCTAAGAAATAAAATTTAGAAAATTTCATTGAAATCTATCCAGTAGTTTTTCCGTGATGCGCGCACAACTGCAGACCTCTATCGTTTTATTTATACAGATAAATGTTCAAAACCCTAAAAATTTAATTAAAATGTCTCTTCTTCTTGCCTAAGGACAAATAAAATGGTATATAATTATAACATTATCTAAAAATACATATGTATGAGTAGAATAAATACTTCCAAATAAAACTGTATGAGTGTATTCTTTTTTTATGTTATTCTAGTCCCGAGAATACCTAGCACACACCGCTCGTGTAACGGCTGTGGTGTTTTCTCTGAGCTGTGAGTGGGTTCTCTCAGTGAGTCGAGATAAACTATTTTCGTACCACTGCAGTGAGACTGGCCGCAGAATTGGTGGTTACTCGTTCGAGGCGTGGTGCACTGCTTTGCAGTATCCTTTTGTTTTTTATTAATATTGATTTTTAAATCTTCTATACTTTTATAAGTCTTTAGTTATGGCTTCAACAAGAAGTCATAGAAATGAATTATTTAAATCATGATTTTTTTTATTATATACTTTTGTTTATTCCTTAAAAGTAAGTTAAAACAATACAAGGCTTACAATTTTATAATATAATAATGTTTCCTGAATATTCATTAACAGATTTGATTCACAATCAAAATATGCATTTATCGGAGATTACAGCGGGCAGATAACAATGTTAAAGTTAGATAATAATGGTGCAACCCTAGTCACGACATTAAAAGGCCACACTGGGTAAGTAACAAGTTGGTAATTTAAGTTATAGTTAGATAATATTTCAATTTCAAATCATGAGTAAACACCACCCTTATAATCTCATGAGATGAGATGATGAGACCATTGATGATTGATTGATTGATGAGCAGGACAGGGAAGAGATCAGGTGCAGACCCAATGGCTTATCATGCTTTCCTAGCCATGGTACGTGTAAATAATGAGTGATTTCTTGATCTGCTGTTGAGAAAAGCTAGTTACTTATGGAGCCTAGAAAAAGTTGTAATTAGCATTTTTTCTATAAAAAAAAAAATATGAACTTTTCAATACTTAATGATATAGAAGTCTGACTTAAATATGCTAAAATTTAAAAGCATACATATTTAATGTAATCATTTACTCAAATATTTTTTACAAGTAGTTACATAAAGATGTATTTTTCACACTAAATGGCAGATGATTTAAACAATGTACCTTCGGAATTTCCAAATCACATGATTTAACTAAAATGTCTCTTTCGACTTGAAATGTCTGAATTTTGTTGCCATGTCATTAATTTAATTATATATGTATGTGTTAATTTTACAACCAACTTATTATTCAATAGTTATATTGACATACTTATTTATTGATACCTACTGGTTATCTTGACACGCTTAAAACTGGAAAGTAAAGTTTATTAAATACATTCTTCAATTTTGTCTAGTTTTCAGCGTTTATCAGTTTTTTTATCGATTGGACATTTGAGTCAGTTGTGGTGGTGTGACTAAAGTTCGAATTATAATTGGTTACTTTTAACAATCTTTGTTTCTAGTTCTGTGCGAGTGTTGAACTGGGCTCCTATACCGCAATTACTGTTTAGTGGTTCCTTCGATCAAACAATCATTGTTTGGGATATCGGTGGCCAGAAAGGGACGGCATATGAACTTCAAGGTCATAGGTAAGCTTTACTAATTTATCTTGTAAAAAATACATGTATTTCAAAAAAATAACTTTTAAGTTGAGCAAAAATTGATTAATATTGTCGTGTAAATCGTCTAAATTGCATAATAAAATATCCTTATAGCCTAAGTATTTCTTTATTGTACGGTTTGATTTCCCATACAATTATTTCGACTTTGGCTACGAACTGAATCAAATACTGTCGATTTTTTTTAACTTGGTTTTCGACCGTAATATTCGTCCATATTTGCGAGAGTTGCTAACCCCCAACGTCCGCGACAGCAACAAGGTGACGGGGCTGTGGTACGTGGGCGGCTGCGCGCGGCTGGTGTCGTGCGGCGAGGACGGCGCGCTGGGCGTGTGGGAGATGGGCGTGGCGCGGCGCGAGACGCCGGCGTGGCGCGAGGCCGACCTGTGCCAGCTGTGCCGCGCGCCCTTCATCTGGAACGTGCGCGCCATGATGGAGAAGAAGCAGCTCGGTCGGTACCCTCGAACACGACTCTATAATTAATTATGAGAAAAATCTGTTGTGCTGGCACGAATCCGAGTCGGTAGTCTTCGGGGCTCTCGGCCTCATAGAATTGCAGACTTACAGAATACTTTAATTTAAAGTAGTGTTATTAATGACTTCAACACAATCACCATACGCTCGCCCTCCCCCCACGTTGTGGTCTATGTCGCTAACCGATGGCGGGCGGCAGGTCTCCGCCAGCACCACTGCCGCTGGTGCGGCGCGGCGGTGTGCGGGTCGTGCTCGCCGCACCGCCTGCCGCTGCCCATCATGGGCTTCGAGTTCCCGCAGCGCGTGTGCGCCGCCTGCTACGACACGCTGCGCCACGAGCCGTGAGTACGAGCCCGAACCCGACCGCACTCCCTCCCCGAACACACCCCTCCCCAACCGCACTTTCTCCCCGACCACACGCACTAAGCAGAGAAACACGTGCTCTAGTACAGCGGTACTCAACCTGCGGCCCACTTGTTGTACATTGTTATTGGTAAATGGTCCCCAGCGCCCATAGACAATGTCATTGTAAGAAATGTCAATCATCGCTTACATCGCCAATGCGCCACCAACCTTGGGAGCTAAGATGTTATGTCCCTTGTGTCTGTAATTACACTGGCTCACTCACCCTTCAAACCGGAGCACAACAATAACAAGTACTGCTGTTTTGCGGCAGAATATTTGATGAGTGGGTGGTACCTATCCAGACGAGCATGCCCAAAGCTCTACTACCGAGTTTATCGCTTCTACAAATAGTAAATCCCCCACAATACTTGCTTCCCGATCATATCGTGGTGCCCGTAAGCAAGTAAGTGTTCTGAGTCGGTCGGCGCGTGTCCGTTGCAGTCGCGAGTCGCTGGCGTCGTTCCACGACATGAAGCACGCCGTGGCGTCGCTGTTCGTGGACGAGGCGACGGGCCGCATGTGCACGGCGGGGAAGGACCGCGTCATCAAGGTGAACATTCCATTTCTTGTTATTTTTATTTTATTGTGTACATCGAAGGACAAATATACAATGTAAATAGTGGGCTTAGGAAACATATTAACATTCATTTTTTTAATATAGATAGAAGAAAAATAAATATAATTACTGCTAAAAGAATATAATTGATATATCTGAATGTTATTGATATATTATTAATTGAAATAAATACTTAAAATAATAAGCTGAGGTGGCACGATGGTTCGAGTACGTGAATGAGCTAATGGAAGATTGCGCATTCGAACCCAACGCAAAGCGCCGCTGAATTTTCATGTGTTTAATTTTTGTTTATAATTTACTTCGTGCTTTCGGATAATTTACTTCGACCTGCACGTGTCGAATGAGCTAATGAGTAATAATTACAATTAATGAAACTAATATTTTGTTAAGGTATGGGATATCAGTGTACTGCTTGCGCCTGCGCCCAAACCGGGCACCAGCGACCAGTAGTCGTAAACGAACTCCGTGCGGCGTCCAGGGAGTTCGAGAGTCGTTCAACTACATCACAATGTAGCACGTGTCTAACGATTAAATGATAAATAAATGTAGATTCAAAATATATGAATCGTAAAAAAAAAATATTGGAGTTAAATTATCCAAATTATTAATTTATTTCTAAGTTAAAAAATGTTTTATCTGTATTCATATGTATTGTAAAAACATTCTTATTAATCTATAAAATTATTACTTCGAAATTAGTAATTTAATAACTATATGTATGACAGATCTGAAGCGGTAGTTCATATTGAAGTTTTAAGAACTAGTAATTGTAGAGATTTAATTGCTTACCATATTTTTGCCTTTATCTATATTTTCCATTAAAAACGAAAACATTACAGAAATTTAAACAAACTAAGTACCAGATGTGTGTGGATAATTTGTATTAATTATGAACGCAACTATAATATTTACAAATGAGAATGATTACTTACATCATTGAGATTATTGTTATTTTTAAATTATCGTCTTTGAATAATTCACTGCAACTGGAATGATTAAATTCACCATTATATGGACTTAATCGTCTATTAGAACATCTGAAAATTAAAAACTCTTTTATTATTATTATTATAGACATAGAGACAGATTTAACAGTTTTTAAAAAAAAATCAGAAACGTAAAATTCGAAACTCGAACACATTCCATTTAAGATTCTCCATTTTCAAATTGATATTTTGCCATTAGATTTTTCTAATTAATGTGGCCAGTCACAGATAGAATATACGTTATATATTACATGTTTTACTTTTTTACTTAAAATATCGATATTGTTCAGATCTGTCTATATACATTTTTTATGAGAAAAAAAAGTTGCTATATACCAAAATAATTTGGGTTAGTTGAATGAAATTTCAGCAAATTAGTAAACGAGTTTCGCTTGAAGAATAATGTATAATCTACGAACAATTGATGTTTTCATATATTTATTAATATATACATTAGTAGAATATAATATAATGTTAATGGTCCAACGAATGTTTTCAGTGAAATTAAGTTTCTTCAGCTATTTAAATGTAAGACTGAATCTTTCAGAATAATAATTTATAAAGAGATCTTGGATACTAGGCGTGTACGTAACTTATTAGATTAGTTTAAACAGTTAGTAATTAAACGTTTGAAACAATTCAAAACCACATTTTGCTTTGATATACGACAGATAAATATCGTTATGGTTGTTAAAAGTTACAAATACAGGGTGTTCTTAAGTGTTAATTTTAAGTATTAGTCAATCTTCGAAATTTGTTTCATAATTTGCTATGATTCATATGTTTTAAAGTTAAAAACACCCTGTACATATTAAAATATTCGGATAGAATTATTAAATAAAAGACATTTTAATTGCCATTGTATTATTATTAATAATAATATAATTGGTACAGATAAACAATTTGAATGAAAAAACACAAATGTTAAAATTATAAATGTGTTCATTAAAATCAATTTAATCTGTGTCTCGGGCACGTGTTTAGACCAAATGAAATGTGGTCTCTTACTAGAATTATTTATCGATGTAAGTATGTAATAGATTATTTTCTTATATATTACTAAACAATGCAAAAAAATAATATTTTTTAAATTTTATAAACTCGGCTCCGGAAAGCCAATGCTTATATTTTTTGGGCGATTATAAATTTCATTAAACAAATGGTGGACAATGTTAAAATAATTGTAAAATTATTAATATTTCATTATTATGTAATAAAATTTCTGTACCTAACTAAAGTTTAAAGTATTATATATTATATAACTCATAAATTAACGTCTGATGATAAGAATCAGGTGTCTGATTTTATTTCCACTTTTTTAAATTGTAATATACCTGGTGTATGGTATTAATTATTATGTTTATACAAGGTACCAAAACGTATTTTAAATGTGCTTGCAGATTTTAAAAATAGAATATCTCAATTTTTTAAATTAAATTTTAAGATTCGAACTCAAAGAAAATAAATATAAAAGAAAATCTGCGGGTACATTTCGAATGCTGCATTTCTTCGAGAAATTCCCGATATTATCCAAGTAGCATTTGTTGAAAAAAATGATGCCTACTAAATGTATGTTTAATGCAAGTCCCAAATCACTAATAGTTTTGAATAACCAAAAAGTTTTTATTCACTTTTTTATAAACAAATTATAATAATCTACGTTCCGTTTTAGTATTGTGCGAGTGTTCTCGATAATATTTTTCGTCTCGTTGTATTTTTAATCGATCACCTATAGTGTTATAGCTCTTTATTAGATATATTTATCATTCTTTTAAATTAAATTATTTAGTTTTACCTTAATTTTTTTATCCCTACTGCTAACCGATTTTTTTTTATAAACTACCAGCAACAAGTACTAAACGAGTTGTATATTTTTAATTTAAAAAAAAAGTAATAGTGCGCGGCATTCATGTTTGTGTGTAACATGTTATTAAATTAATAATTGTAATGTTCGATCCGTTTACTCACTACGTTATAAATGAATATAATTTCCGGTGTGGACGCAATGATTAATTAGATTTGTATAAAAAAATTATATTATTATTAATCGATTGATATTTGCGAACAACACGCGGAAGTTTGTCCGTGTGCCGTTTTTATCTAAGTTAAGCTGGGTTCACATTCACATCCGTCATATTTGCGTCACGCTTTTTAAGAAAAAATGATTGTGAAAGTTACTGTCGAGTGTGACGCAATATACTAAGTGTACACTCGGGTTTATGTGCACTATTTTTTACAAACAAAACACCTTTGATCATAATATAGTTTATTGGATTCTTACTCTTAATATAATCATTGTATAACATCGAACGTTTCGTCCTTTGTTGCCAAACATTTATTTCGATATCTAAAGTGATTGATGATACAATACTAGTTGGACTAGTCTTACTCGTAGTTTGTCATATATACTGAAATAAAATTATAGTGCTATATTTATATATATATACATACTAGCATTGTACTATATCCGTAGTTACGCTATATATTATGTTTTTTTTTTGTTATATAAGGTTTGGATAAAAGATATATTTAAAAATAAATTACATTTATGTTATTAAAAGATAAATATTTTTTTATTCACTGAGCTTATTTGTGTTTGTGAACACTGTAAGATAAAAGTCACCGTGTAATTATTAGGTATATTATATATCTACATTCATACATAGATCGCTTAAAGTTTTTATGCCAATAAAATGATGAATAAATAACGTCTATTGTTTTACTCTGAGGTAGTTCTATGCAGTGCATGTGTTTCTATGTAAGGCAGTGAACAGTAATTCACTTAATTAAAAAATAAATATTAAATAAAACGTGCGTCAATGACGCGGTCACTGTTCAGCCTTTATGTCAGGTACGTCGTTATCTCTCCAGCGTCTCCATTATTGATTCCTGCCGTCCTCGCCGGCGTCTGCTTAGTGTCGGCGTCCGTTAGCTGACATTCAGCCGGGACAGGTGTATTGTTCTTTGGGCACACACACTTGACCACTAAACACGTGCCCCGTGGGACACGTTAAATAAGTTCTCAGACCGGTAACACAGAAGTAGTATTTTTTACATTCAGTTCCCTGTTGCACATAGAAACCGTCACGTTTACAATATTTGCCACCGTTCTCCACGGTACTCTTCCGCGGAGCGCCACACACGTGATGCGCAGGCTCGACGCAGGACCGTCCGTCGAATATCTTACCCCCGAGGCAAGATAACGTCGCAAGTCGATCTCCACCCTCACAGTAAAAGTACCTGCAAAAATGTTAAACGTTAGTTATTGTCTCAGGAAAAAACCATCGATACATTTAACTATTTTAATCAAACTACCTATGGCAATTCGACTCCAGTTCTGCATGATATCCATCTGCAAGACCAGAACAGGAGTAGTCTTCATTCGGACAGACGGACGGATGTTTCGGAACACACGATTCGCCGTCGAAAACTCGTCCCGCCGGGCACGCGTACACCGCCTTCTCTCCGTTCTCACATGCGTAGAATCCTCGGCAACCCGCATCGGCAGCTCGATAGCGACCGTCTGCTCGCCCGTAGCACGAATCACGGTCTAGACTCGGGCACAGATACTGAGAAGCTAGTGAACATCTTGCACCGTCATATACGTGTCCGGGTGGACACGCTAATACCGTTTGCATGGGACCCTCGCAGTGAAAATATCGGGTACAATTGGAATCCAAGTCTTGATAGGTTCCACTGGGCATGCCCTCGCAGTCTGTTGATCGTTTGGGGTTTTCACAGTAAAATGCTTCTCTGGGGACACAACCGACACCGTCGAATACGAAACCGGATTCGCACGAACCTCGAGAGGTGACTCTCTCACGATTACATTCGTACCAGGACGAACAATCTCTCCAATCTCTGTAAAAGCCGTCTTGTCGATTGAAGCAGGGACTGCGGCCAGGCGGTGGACAGTGAGTTTCCGTCGCTGGCTCGCAACCGCTTCCCGAGAACAGCAAGCCCGCTTCACATACACCGCGACGGATGACACGGTGAGACTCGCACACGAAATACTCGCGACATCCGGTCGATCGATCCGCGTAGGCACCGTCCGATGCTTTTTGACACAATGAAGAACACGCTTCGTCTGAGCAAAAATCGGCATCGCCAGCTGGTAGCGGCACAGTAGCGGCGCGTGGAGGCGGACATGTGGTGACGCATGTTTCACCACATGACACTGCAGCGCGTAATTCTGCACCGCGGCACTGCAACGTCCGGCGGCATTCGTGCGACGAGTCCGGGTAGTTTCCATCGGGCAGTCCTGCGCATAGAGGCTCGTAGCAGGTGCCGGCTCCTCGGGAACAAGCTTGTCTCGTGAGATCAAACCATGAACCGGGAGGGCAAGCGTGATCGATGGCCGTGCCATTAATACATCGATAATAGTGGCGACATGCTGTATCCGGCGTAGCGTAGGCGAGGGTGTCTTCCGGGGTGCACACAAGGCGTGTGCATAGCTGGCTACGATGCGGAACGCACGTTCCAGTCACTTCACTAAATACTCGTCCCGGGGCGCAGGCATAGCGCCCTCGCACCGCGCCCGCCGCGCACCGATAGTATTCACGGCAGTCGGTGTCATAGTCCACGTAGAGTCCGTCTTTAGTGCAGGCGATATCGTTTCCACCTGAAAAATATCGTTCTTATTAGTACATGTATTTTATTTAAAATATATTAAACAACTAAGGTGGAAATTTTATCGCGCAATTAATAATTCTTCTGTAAATGTATTTGCATAAAAAATATTTTTATATTTTCCGTACTTAGGAAAAACTTAAGTCAAGAGGAAGAGAAAAACTTACCTGAGAGTATCGCGGCGGCTGCGGCGGTGAGCAAGTTGGCCGCGAGCGCAAGGCGTTGAATACGAGCGAGCGCGCGCGCAGACATATCGGCTGCGACTGAGCGCGGCTCGCGGGCGTGACGCAGAGCGGATAGGGTTCCTTGACATTCGCACGCCCCTGCCGTAACTTGATCCCTGCGGTGGCCCGGATGCAGCTTTCGAGTAAGGAATCTAGACACGCCTTATTTTGTAGCGCCTGCCGACCGTCCGAGAGAAAATATACGTAGTCGTAGAGCGACGACCGTGAACTTTGACTCCTAATTACGTAAAATGATCGGAAATTCTAATTTCTTTTAAATCTTATTATATATATTTTTTAATTTCAAACATTGCTTCTTTTACAATTATGTACTAAAGTCAGAGTCATCTCTGACCATTATTTTTTTATTTGATCAATTACTCGGTTATCATTTTATGATCGCATCCGTGGGAAACTTTTAAAAAAGATCACGTGACGTAAATAAATAATGGATACTTGGTATTAAGGCCGATTCTCTAAGAAATTCCGAATGAGTCTTCATCTACAGTATTTTACAATTAAACGGGTAATGTATATAAGTGTATATATTCAACTGAAAGAAAGAACATATATAATTATTATATAATATATAAAAATGCTTAAGTTAGGTATAATTTAATAGTTTCTATGTTAAGTATAGATAGGTACTATTTTATCCTTTTTAGTGGATTTTACTTGAATTAAAATTCAAACAAATATAAAGTTATATGAGAATTTGTTTAATGCTTCGAGATCGAAATCTCGAGTGACCAAAGAGGCGCGTAATATTCGATGACATATAAAAATGTTAGGAATGCTATCTCAGTGCGAAACGCGACGGGCGTCCTCTGCGGGTGGCGGTCAATGTGCGTGATCAATTCTTATCGGACGTTCGTTACTTCAAGATCACAATCAACAAATCTTTCTCATTGTTACAACAGGAATAATTGTCTATTATTCTATACTGGTTAATAAAAAAAAGATATTTGCAATGAATAATCTCCGTAAATTAAAATCAAAGAAGAATATAATTTGTAAAAAATATAATATTAAAGGAAAGATGAAAAGTGTAATATGAAAGTAAATCCAAAAAAGATGACCTTTAAATTTGTTTCGAATCAATTTCTTAATAGATATGATGTATTAAAAAATTAGACGAATTCATTAGTCTGTTAAAAATCAAATTCTCATTAGCTAATTATTTCTTAAAAGAATAATAAATATCTAAGTTTTTGTTAATATCCTTAGTGAGTAATATTATAAATATTGAACCGTTATTGATAACTCGTCATCTAAATCATTTAAATATATGACACGATTGACTACTTAAATATTATGTTAAGAAAAACCTTGACTAATTGATTTTAAATAAGGTTTAAACAAGGTTTTGATTGATCACATGCATAATAACATAACATATACCGATTAATCCGATTATCTAATGTTCTACTTCATTAGTATAGATTTTTTTTATCGTAGACATTTTTTTATATTGGTCATTAGGTTGTTATATAATTTCTGGAATAAAGTCATGTGCTAGTATAGAATAAGTCAGTTTACTGTACTATTTATTACGCTATCTATAATGTGTAAAAATAAATAAATAATGAATTATTACATGAGTAGAGTATTTGTCTGAAAGTTTGTTGTGTTGTAAATATAAATACAAAGACGTTGAGTGGAAGTACATTTTAAGCAACAAGATAGACTAGCAAATAAGCAAACGAGCTACCAGGTAGAAAGTTGTGAAGATAAGATACTATATATATATATTACTATATATACGTATTTTATCTTCAGAACTAAAGGTATAGTGTGGTAGTCTGATTGTAAGTGTGGTATACCACCAATTAAAATACAGATACTATATCACCAATAAAAAAAATAGTCATTATGATTCTAAGGTAGAGGCTTATAATTAATACCTTCAACATTAAATATAGTTTTTGAACCTTTATCGATTAGATAGGTAATAATATAAACACATATGAATACATATAACAATAATAATAATGACCGCGTGAATCTTAACCGATGATTGTGGGTTCAAATCCGGGCAAACACCGCTGAATTTCATGTGCTTAATTTGTGATAATAATTCATCTCGTGATTAACGGTGAAGGAAAACATCGTGAGGAAACCTGCATGTGTCAAATTTCACTGAAATTCTGTCACATGTATATTCCACCAACCCGCATTGGAGCAGTGTGGTGGAATAAGCTCCAAAACTTCTCCTCAAAAAAAAGAAAAGAGGCCTTAGCCCAGCAGTTGGACATTCACAGGCTGTTATTATTATTAAGTTCGCAAATCTATTTTTTCAATCGAGAATTGTTTTTATCAAGATTTAGGTATACTACCGTCCAAAAGTATTTGAACACCTAGAAAATAACAAAACTGACGGCGGTTATTAAATGAAACATTACTATATCTTTATAAAACATTGTTTTTTAATTCTTAATAACATACAACTATTTATAATAAAAATAATAATTTTTTTGACTCATCGATATGTCCTCTACTCTAATTCTGATCACAGAATGATAAATGTTGGGTAAACGTGAAACTAATTTTTCTAATGTGGATGGGGTTATTTTTCGCCATTCGTCTTGTAATATTTTCCGTAGGTGTTCTTGAGAAATAGGACAACATTTCCGTACATTTTTGTCCAGTTCATCCCACAATAACTCTATCGGATTCAAATCCGGGGATTGGGGGGGGGGGGGGGGGCAATGCATGACTTTCAATATATTATGGTTTTCTTTTGCTTCCAAAAATTGTTCACACAGCTTGGATGTGTACTTGGGGTCGTTATCATGCTGAAAGACACACTCTGGCCCAATAAGGCGAATCCCAGAAGGCACGACATGATTTTGCAATATGTCTTTGTAACCTTCTTTATTCAGTATTCCTTGTTTTCTCACAATATCTCCCACAGCGGAACCACCAAAACAGCCCCAAATCATTAGAGAGCCTCCGCCATGCTTGACTGAAGCGTCGGTGCATGGTTCTAGTACTCTTTCGTTAACCCGACGGCGGACAAATACTCTTCTCTTGAAACCAAAAACATTAAATTTCGATTCATCGCTCCAAAGAACTTTTTTCCAGTCAGCAAGTGTCCAATTTTGATATTGTCTGCCCCAATTTAGTCTCTTTTTTTGTTAATAGCCCTAAGGAGTGGTTTTCGATACTGCTATGCATCCCTTCAGTCCAGCATCGAGGAACCTTCTCTTAACCGTAGTCAGGTTACAGGTTTACTGCGGCCCACATTAAATTCCGCTGCTATTTCAGGTGCAGACAGGCGTCTATTGCGTTTACTTTTCATTACTATGTTTAAGTCTTCAGTCGAAGTCTTCAGTCGAAGAACCCTGGGTCTCCCTGAACGACATTTATTGGATGTTGTGCCTTGAGACTTAAATTTCTTAATAATGTAATGTACAGATGATAGTGGTGCCTTCTGAAGTTTAGAAATTTCTCGAATACTTTTGCCGGATTAGTGAAGATCTATGATAATTCCTTTTATCTCTTCACAATATTCCACAGCTTTACCCATATTTAATAAAAAAAAATATTAAAAACGCACTTGTTGAAAAATCTTTAACTGTATGGTATTGAAGCACGGTTAATTTATCAAACGAGACAAGATATTTAAACTGGAACTGTGTATATTACACGCACACCATTTACTTAAAAGCAACATTGTAACAGTTGTGTTTACAAAAACGTTTAAATATGTTTTAGTTATTTCAATGTAGGTATTAAAGATGTATTCCAATTATGTTTGTCGATTATAGTATGGCAGAATTGAAATTATATAATAGATCACTAATTCAATTTATTTGTAACAAACATATAGACGCGGGAAATCCCGATGCTGGGAAATTCTTAAAAGTTTACGTAAACTACAACGTTTAGATACAAAACATTATACATTATATATACATATATAAATATTAAGATGAAAAAGGAAAAATAATTAGGCAAGCCTGTAATGCAACCCTTATTTCGATTTAGATTCTGTCACAAAAAATATTTTTTTTAAATCGCAAACATTATTTTAAAAAATATCGTTTTTTACCATGTATATTGTAAATGTATACAAATACTTTTTGGTAACATACCATTGACAAATCTCAGGTCAAAATGTTATTGGTCTGTGACTCTCTCTCTCTGGTCGCTCCCTCATGGCTGAGGATCGTGGTCATCGACGAATGTGGATGGTATACACCTGGCTTGGATTATTTGCTTCCATCGTTGCCGGTTCATCGCATCTCTGGCTACCGAGCAAAACTTTATTGAAGATGGGCCTGTCACTTGATCGCTCCATCTGGTTGGGGCCCGTCCCCGGGCGCGTTTCCCTTCCGTATTTCCAACAACGATAAGTTTTTCAAGGCTCTCATCACCCCTTCTCATTATGTGGCCAAAGTAAGATAGTACACGCTGGAGACAGATCGTGGAGAGGCGGGTTTGGACGTGAAGCTGTGAAAGGATCGATGCATTGGTGCGCTTGGCGGTCCAGGGTATTCTCAGCATGCGCCTCAGAATGCATCAATCCTTTGCCTTTCTCTGGCTCGTATCGTCCAGGTTTCTACACCATACAGGAATATAGGAAATACTAGAGCGCGTATTAGCCGGGTCTGTGACTACTTTATTATAAATAAAAATTTAATATATTAACATTATTCGAAGGATTTCAATATCCGGTAACGAATTTCAATCACGTTGTTCAGTTATCTGATCTGAATATAGATTGAAATCTCAATAATTTCATTACGGCCTCGGTTAACTGGTAAATATAACCAAGTCATTTATGAACAGACGTCTCTAATTGAATTGCATATATGCAGCTTATGTGCGGACCGGATCAACTACAGCGTCGGCACAAGGTCATTAAACTCACGTAACACGTGAACCTCAATCATCGTACGATATGATTAAGTTTTTGCACTGTCAAGTATTACTGTGACAAATGTCATATACCGTTCTAATTAACATTCCATCTGATCAGATATGTATTGACTAGTTTTTATATACGTTTTTGTCTGTATAAATATCAGGGTCATATTAATCAATTAGGTAAGTTAAAAAATGCCTAGGTATGTGCTCTTAGCCTTAATGAGACCTTATTCTTTATATATAATATCATAAACACTCTTGTACATTTGTTTCGTTAATTGTATCAAAATAGTTACCTACGTGTTTAAATATTTTTATATCAATTAGGTGCCATGTTCTGTTTTATTGTGACTTTAAATAATAACTTTATGTAAAAATAAATAAAATCAGGTTTATGATAGTTTTTGCGACTACATGACGAAGTCCGCTCGTACATAATTATGTACATATTGGAAAAATGCGACATGAATTCTACGCGTTATTTCTTTTAAGTACCTATTACATCTGACACAACTCTTACCTCGGTCCACAAAAATTATTCAGTAAATATTTGTTCAAATTTTAGCAATAATTGCATAGCAACGTGACAGAATTTTTGAAACGGAATTTTTATTTAACAATATAATTATATGATCTCTGTATAAGCTTAGTTCTATTTAAAGTACTATTTACGTTTGATAGCGAAAACTGAAACTCTTAATTACATATACTTAGATTTATTTTTATTTTTTTATTAAATAAAATCGATAAGATTTAAATATCTAAATCAAGTTTAGTTAATTATTATTTTTATGAAGCTCAGTCATTGACACTATTGTGTTTTATTCATTATGTAATTAATTCTGCAATCTCAACCTAACTGATCAGTTTTGACCCATGAAGATCATGCAAATCATTTAAATGAATTGATATTAATAAGTTTAATTAGTCAAACGAAACACTACAATCATTGTTTAAAAAAAGTTACTTATATTGTATACGACGTCGTTATAAGTAATATATAATGTATATTTTTTAAATGTTAAGCAAATAAATTTATTCACCTACGCATACTGAAATGGTTTTTATTGTATTTGTGTATGTTTAAAACAACATTGCATAGTAGCATAAAATATTTTATCAAAATCATAGGAAATCTATCATTAATATATTCGGCAAATATATAAATTGTAACAAAAACAAACTAACATTTATTTGGCACCGCTGGTATTTTAATTAATTTTATTGGAAGACAACTCAAAAGGTACCTACCTAATCTACTCTCATCAACTCTACATTCTTCACTTGTATTAATTTTACTACGAGACAAAAATATATTTATTATATATTTCATATTTTATCAAATGATATAAAAACTTTTAAATTCCAATATAGCAAATTAAATTATGTTATTGCCCAGTTTAACCTTTATTTAAAAAAAATGTTTCCGGTTTTATACCGGATTTAATGAAATGTATCGTAATAACATTTATCTAAATACATATATATATATAGATCATTATCAGGAATAAGCACTAATAATTAGGTCGCGTAACAATGAATTCATTTTCGTTTAAGCATTTTTTTTTTAATTGGCCCCTCTGGCAACCTATGAAAACCTTCGAAGGGCTGTAATGTATTAGGTCCTTACATTTGAAATTAGCTTTTTGTCGTACTGACCACTTTGACCTGAAATATCTCCTCTTTGGTTAAGAATTCTAAATTCAAATTTATAATTTGGACAACTTCTTACAAGGAAAATAATTCAACTCCGATGCGGCAGTCCAAACCGCCTTCAAAGACTTTATTGATTATCGCCACCATGTTTTTTTAGTAAAGTGAACAATGAACTACCTATGAGATAGCAAAAATGCATAGATAACAACGGTAAAAAAAAAATGACTTTATATTCCTCTCGTACAAAACGCCAATTTCAATATAGGGCTTTAGATTATGTCGAATACATTATTCTGCTTTAAAATTATCTAGTATATAAGTTGCTATCGTGTCAAATAATATTTGAAAGAATTAAAAAATACTATAAATTGTGTGAAGAATGACACATCATAAATTTTTAAGGTTGACAAACATAATTAAAGTGATGTTGAAATAATAATACCTATACATTATTAATAGTTCAGTACTACTAAAAAATAATAATATTCATTTTCCAAGATAAAAAATAATAACTATAGAAATAATGTTAATCTCAATATTGTTAACTTAATAAAATTCTTGGAATCAAAGTCTTGGAGTCCCCATTTCCATGCTCTAGCGCACCGCGGTTTATGTAATGGATTTATCTAAGAAAAGTTAGTCACTCTGATAATTAAAAAGCCAGAATCGTTTATGTTCGTCGTATAATGTCATACGTACATCATTTTATGGGGCACTGCTGACATTGAAACATTTTTTATTCTTATAAGATTCAAAGGCTTACTCAGAGAATAAATAGAAGATATTATGACAGTTGGTTAGGAGTATATTTATTTTAATCTATAAGTACTAACATTATAAATGCGAAAGTAAATCAGTCTGTCTGTTACTTTCACGACAAAACCGCGGAACAGATTTTAATAAAATTTGGTATGAAGCCAGTTAAAAAAGCTATGATGGCCCAGTGGTAAGAACGCATGAATCTTCACCGATGATAGTAAGTTCAAACCCGGGCAAGCACCACTGAATTTCATGTGCTTAATTTGTAATTTATAATTCACCTCGTGGTTGACTGTGAAGGGAAACATCGTGATGAAACCTGCCTGTATTAAATTTCACTGAAATTCTGTCACATGTGTATTCCACCAACCCGCGTAGGCGCAGCGTGATAAGCTCCAAAACCTTCTCATAAAAAAGGGGCCTTAGCCCAGCTGTGGGACATTCACAGGCTGCTACTTTATGAAGCCAGTTAGAATTACAAATTAAAATATGCTGCTGTTTTATACCTAACTCCTGCTATTCACCCGTAATACATAGGCGATACCGTGATTTACAATAAGGGTTATATATAAGTAACAATATTACAATAGTTCTTTTAAAACGCGAAATACATAATCAATTTATTAGAAAAAGTTCGTTGTGAGATTCGTCGTCATAATAATTGGCCCCGTGGCCCTTGAGATATTTCAACGTTAAATTTTGGTCGAATTATTAATATTTGGATGTTAATTAATATATGCGCATAACAGCACTATTTTTTATTTTAACACGCAATGGATTGTAATTACAGATGATGTACATGCATTTGACACGCAAACTGTTGGTCGGTTGGTCACCTAGATTCAGAGACGCGAGCCTGTGAAGCATCAACTTGGTTTAACTTCACCAAAATAAAATTGTGGCATTAAAATAATTACTATTATTATTATAAATTACTCACTCTAGTTAATGTGAACGTAGAGATATTGCTTATATATTGAAATATTTTTATCCGCCAATGCATAAAGTGGGTGTTGTAAAACCTGTATTTGCGTGACTGTTTGTGGCACCGTAGCTCCTAAACGGATTAACCGATGACCGAAGTTGTTAAAGGGATGTAAGCAAAGTTACTGGTTTGATCGATATTACAATAACATGGTAACCCTGACCTGATACTACAGCATATTTTGTTATTAACTTTATACCCAACTGCTCACAAACTTCTTGCACATGTGTGAATTTAACCCATTGGAATGGTCTCAATGAATAGGTTAAAATACATAAACTTATTTTGACTTCGGATTATATATGTATAAAACGTATATGTATTTAAAAAAAAAGTAAAAATGATCTGTACACCTTCTTACTGCTTTATAAAACTCATGCCCTTCACCCAAAGGTTGTCTGGTAGAGATCGCTGTTTTACAGATACCACCGCCTTTGGTAGATTAATAGTATTTTTGATTGAGTTATAACTGTATGTTTCAGTAACTCTTTTGGTGTACAATAAAGTATATTCTATTCTATTTTATTTAAATGATGATGCTCTTTAAGGAAAAAAACGTTAAGCAAACATTGTTACATACATAACATAGCGACCATGTATACCCTACTCAAATGGGAATAGAAATAAATGTAAACACCGTAGATTTACAAATTGCATGCGATTGTCAAATCGTTCTGCATTATTATGCACTGCAAATAGTTCTTGATTAATTTACCTTTATTCATAATACAGCACTATTCCAATTAACTACATAAGCTACATAACCACATTTAACTTTCAAAGTTCCGAATACAACTTTCCTTATTTTATTCCTGTTGTGGTTGGAATAGACTACAATAGCGACAAACATAAACATAAACAAAGTGCTACATTGATATATAGAATAAATTGGTTCTTGTAATGACGATTGGACATATCTGCCAACATTTGGTCATCAGAATTAACTAATAAAAGGAGACAGAAGAATAAATATGTTTATTGTAAGTTGATTTAGTTGGTTAGCCAGGGTATAAACATAAACAGGACTACGCAGTCTTTTGAATGAGTTTAAGGTAAGCAACAAGTAAGCAACTGTAATATAAATTGTGTTGATACTCTTTCAAATGTCACTCCTAATTGTCAAAAATGTTTCTGATTATAGAATACTAGTATTCGCCCGTGTTCTAAGGAAGGTAATGGTGGTAGTTAATGTTAGATATTAAAAAGGCAGCATATTTCTTTCCTTGGGGTTCAAGATTATCATAATCGGTTCAGTGGTTAAACAGACAGACAGTCTACTGTATACTAATATTATAAACTTTCTCATTTATAATATTAGTATACATTTTTTAAATCGATGAATGTACATTGTTCTTTAAAACAGTTAAAATAATTTAATTATTATATATTTTAAGGTAGCGAGTTAAGTGTATAATACGGTACGTTAGTCGAAATATCGCGGATGCTTTGTTTTTATGTGCATTCCTATCTCATAAATATTGATACTACGCGGTTCCGCGCTCCAAAGCATCTGCTGTTACAGCTCTGATCCGGGTTAACGTTTAAAATTCACATGATACAAACACACATGAGGCCTTGTCATCATTTGTCCTAAGATGATTATATATTGGTTGTATTTTTCAATCAAATTAAGCCAAATAGTTTTGTTTCAACTAACAGTCAGTTTAAATATAATTATTACTTTGTTTACTGGTTCGAAATTGTGTCTATAAATTATACTAAAATTTATTTTTGATATGACTACATTACATAAAGTTACATTAGGAATGTTATAAGTGTGAATGTTTATTTGTTTAGATAAATAATGTTGCTTTATATAAGAACGACTAACGACTCTGTACGCCAATGGAATTTGGTACGAAGTCAATTTTGTTGTAGAATAGAACCATTTTTTTTACGTTTAGAAAACTATTTTTTTAAAGTTATAACCATACAAATGATTTCAAAAACATTTTTTTACAGATTTCAGATATTGTAAAGAAAAACCGATATTTAAATTAACAAGGATATACAAAATCAATATTTAGTTACATAACAAAAATTTAAAGTTCGATATCCGATGGAATGACCTTTCATCGTTTCAATGCGGATTTAGGAGAAGCGACGTGCTGTCTAGTTTATTTATTCCAATATATCGAATTGATTTCGTTGATTAGTTGTCGCATTTTATAATATTAAAAAATCTGCATACATTCGTTATATTAATAGGCAATCAACAAGTCAAAAATATTACTATTAGTGGAAATATTAGTCACTTTAATAGAATCGATATTTAAAATTAAATACTTCTTTAATGCGTCTCACTTATCAAAAACACATTTATAGAATCAAGGTATGAAATCACTGGTTCCGTTAAACGTTCAACGCTCCTGGGGAGGGGGAAGAGAAAGAATAATAATAATAAATTCTTAATTATGCTAAAGAAGTATAACTTCTCACGCGCGTACATAAGTACACTATTTTTTTTATTTCGATTACTGTGCTTTTCAGGTACGAACTATTTTCATAGCGCACTCGTAAAAAGTCGAAAACCGACTTACGGTGATATGGTTTAAGGTAATATCACTTAAATGTTATAATTATTATGGTGAACATCGCATACTGTCATAACTGTCATTTTTGCGATGAGTATCGAATTCTTACAGATTAGCTCAAATCGTCAAAAATTTAAAATTATTTATAATGAATTTAATACAAATATTAATTTATTGTATTATTTTCTTATTATTAGACAGGTTTCTTATTTCATTTTGATTTTAGTCTCTACTTTAGCTCAAGAATTTTGACATAAGATACCCACTTTATCATATAAACGTTATTACTTAAACATAACTTATACATATACATATAATATTTATTATACATACAATTTAATTATATTAATATAAAAAAATAAAACTTACATGGTTCGTGTGTAATAACTCAATACAAACAGTTTTTGTTCTTATTTAGTCAGTTATGGTAGGAAATGCCCACGTTTAAGATATACATATATACCTACAATAAGCGTCACCGTTCATTTGGCATCATTTAAACAAATTAAAAGTTGTACATAGTAGTCAATCCTCTAAATATAAAACAGGATCTTGTTCGTTTTCGTATGTGACCTAGCCTTCCATAAAAGTCGATGTATTAATAGCGTCGCATCCAAACAAGCTGTGTACAAATTAATACCGTAGTGCGAGTTGGTAGAGACGTCGAATATGAAAATGTTATGACGCGCATACATATATATATTATTGATCTTTAATTAAAATAAAATTCCAAATTTTTATGAATTCATTCATCATTCAATTTTTTTTAAATTAATGAGCTATCTAACGTTAAAACATCCCTTCAAAACGGAATCCTAAAACTAGTTTATACAGTTATATAATCAGACGAACAAACTGATGTACTTTAAATTGATTATTAGATATAGTCATACATAGAAAATTAATAAAGAAAAAAATGTTTTTCAGACGTTTAACCGCAAAGAAAAATAATCTATCATATCAATTTATGTTGTAAGTAATGTTGGCTCACAGTGGAATATCATGACTGCGCTTAATGACGCAATACCAGCAGCAAAGGGCGAACTATTAGAAGGCGAAGATGTGCGCGCTGAGCAAAGGCTCATCGACTTGGTATTTCTACCGCAGCGACCGTCGGTTCATTGCCATTGATATCACATTGTTAGATAATGAGCACATGCAAGAAAGTTCACATCCGTATGCGGTCGACAGCGGTTAACCCATACAAAACATTTGAGAACTGTTGCTTTGTTTAACAAAGTAAAAACTTTGTTTAATAATATTACTGACGGTTACGAAGTAAAAAATAAAGAACGATAATTTATTAACAAGTATTCGGCAAATCAAAATTAATGAGCATATATGACAAATAAGGCAAGATACACATTAAATTGTAGTTGAGAATCAATTACGCAATAAATCCCAAATTAATTTATGATGTTCCTATCTATCCTATGACCCGTATGAAATAAGTTTACGTATATTTTTTGTGAAGTAAGGACATTGTACCAAATTACCTCCTATTCTCTTGCGGAGATGGTTTGGAGCTTATTCCACCACGCCACTCCAACGCGGTGTTACACATGTGGTCGAATTTCACATTATTGACATTAGCAGGTTTTTCACGATATTTTCCAGCTTAATCGAGAACGAGATGAATTATATATAAAAATTAAACACACAAGTGATGCTTGCCCGAAATTAAGTCAACAATCTTCGGTTAAGTTAAGGCATGTGACTAAATTATTTTAATAACAAGATGGCTGGTAACATTTCAACTATTTTACATCACTCGATGCGGATGTATGACTAAGTGTGTCTATATATATTATAATAATAACTAGCTAACGACCCTAACTTTACCTAGACATAAATTAACCAATCAACGAGGCGGGCTTCAAACACAGAATTTATTTTATAAATTAATTTTGCTTTCTATCATGTTTTTATCGAATTTTTCACGAAATTATATCAGTAGAAATATCGCTTTAGCAACTCCCGCAATTTATAAAAAATACTAACACATTTATGTATTATATTTTTCTTTCTTTATTATGTTAATAGATATATACGTACCGCTCAACCATCGGCTTCAATCTCGTTAAAGACTTAATTAATTCTCACTGTTCAAACATTATTTGCATGCGGATTTCCATATATGTGAATCAAATTATTGAATTAACAGAATTTTTATATTATTTGATGTTAAAACTTTACTTAAAACACGGATATGTACATGAATTATAGATTAAGTCTTATACGTGTAGTTGTAATTAATATTATTATAATGCTGCATCGATTAATTATATTAATAGAAGAAATATATTAGTATAATATGCAACTAGTAAAACTATTAATATTGCGGATCCAAGGTCCGAGTACAAGCCTGGGACAATTGTTTTTCTCTCTAAAGAAATTGTTAATAAGTCGCAAAGTCGTTAGTCCTGTGCTTGAAATCGAGTACCTGAAACAGTATAGAAGGTGCACTAAAATATCTCCTGCGCAGTTGGCAAGTCTCCGTTATCGGCCTTCGTAACAGCAATCGGTCAGGAGCTTGAAAAACCTTAAACTCTTTGTGTGTGATATAAGAGTCTTAAATAAAAAAAAAGCCATTTAATGCCTCGATTTTAAGAATGTAAAATTATTTTGGTAATATTTGATTTGTTTATAATTCAAAAATATAATCTGACCAGTAACACTCGAACAATAAAGATGCGGTCTTGACACTCGCGTAACCTCAACCCGGTTCCTCATGGTATACAACAATACAACTCGTTATATTTATTGCATAAATCTGCATAACGGTCGTAAGTATCGTGACTAATCGTGGCACAAGCGCGGCCCGGCAGCCTTCTTGTTTTTTTGCTTGACAAAATTAATTGGCCTGCTTATATGAAGATGCATGCATAGATAATAAATACACGGATGTTAAGTTGCCAACAAGTCTGGTGAAAACGAAAATGGCTGATTCGACATTGTTTTGTATTCAATATCTATTTAGATATGTTTGCATAATATATTAAAAAATCAAACCTATTTTTTTATTTGTTTAATCTGTCCTCATTTCTTAAGTCGAAGTTCTGACAAAGTATTATAAACATTAATAACAATTTTTGTTAGTATTCAAAACGCAAAGAAATTAACGAAAAATGAAAGCACTTAAAATCACAGAGAAAACTACCATATGTATAAGTGAGAAACAAAATTCATGAGTTTTGTTAGTATTCAAAACGCAAAGAAATTAACGAAAAATGAAAGCACTTAAAATCACAGAGAAAACTACCATATGTATAAGTGAGAAACAAAATTCATGACTCCTCATGACTCCTCATGAATTTTGTTTCTCACTTATACATATGGTAGTTTTCTCTGTGATTTTAAGTGCTTTCATTTTTCGTTAATTTCTTTGCGTTTTGAATACTAACAAAATACTATTACTCCTAATACCCCATGAAAGCATACACCAATATAATAAAGACAAATGTGAACTTGGTAGGGCTTTGTACAAGCCACCAAGGGGTATGTACCACCCACTATCAGCATCACATATTCTACCGCCAAACAGCAATGCTTCATCATCATCATCATGTCAGCCAAAATACATCCACTGTTAGACAAAGGACCAAGGATTTCCATTTTGGCAAGTCTTGGGCTGCCTGCTACAAACGGCTTAACGCGACTCTTATTATATCGTCGGTTCATCTTGTAGGGGCCCTGCTCACGCTGCGTCTTCGATTTCGTGGTCGCCACTCAAGAATCTTTCTGCCCCAGCGCGCGTCAGTTCTGCGAGTGATGTGCTCCACCCACTGCCACTTTAGCAATTCTTTGGGCTATGTCGGCTACTTTGGTTCGTTTGCGGATTTTATGATTTCTCCGACAATACCGAAACTCCGACTATAGCCTTGACCTTGAGCCTTTTTATGAGGCCCATAGTGAGCGACCACGTCTCTGATCCATAACTCATCACTGGCAACACACACTGGTCGAAGACTTTCGACTTGAGACACTGTGGTATTTGGGATGAGAAGATATCGTGTAGCTTAATGCTTAGTATTGTTTTGTTCTGGTTGGAAATGGATAGTGAGTTGACGGTGGACTAATATAAAGGTAAAAATGTTTCCTAGCTGATTTGGGTGTTTTAATTGTTTTAAGTAAGAACATTTTCTTTGACAACTCAAATAATTATATAAAAATCAAAATTAAAAACAGCTATTGTAAAAATGATTATGAATGAAGTGAATGATTTTTGAGCGTGGAATGGGGGCAAGAATGCGAACATATCGTTAATTCGCAATTCCGATTCTCTTGACGAAAAATGACCAGCTATCATATTACCAATAATACCCATGTTTTAGGAAAGGCCGAAATATTTATTTGTAAATAATATAAATATTTATTTTTCTGTATAAAAAACGTTCAAACAGAATTCAGAATCAGAGAGAGAAGATATTATGTGATCGTAAGATTTTTTACGACTTCTAGTAATCTAATATATAGGGTATTCTTGAATTCTTTTATAGCTTTTTTATTAATTATTTTAGGAAATTATAAATTATAACAGGAAAAAATATTTATTTTTATTGTTTGTAAGAATTAGTGTATTTAATTAGTAGGTACTTATATTATTATTAATATAGTTATTACCCTGACTCTTACTCTAGGACAGAATAAGAATGTTATCAAGTTACTATAATATAATCGAATAGGATAAGTACATAAGTTATTCCTATTTTGTTTATTGGTTTTTTCTATAATTCGAATATTTGAGGTATTCGTATAAAACTTAGATTGAAGTACAATGATACTACACATTATATTTTTCTTTTGCTTATCATCTAAGCTAGCTGCGCAACGCGGTTTCACCATCTGGATTACATTAGGCCTGTATCTTACACACCGTGAGTTCGTTCCTAAAGTTCCGTATTTAAGAGCGACATTAGAAATTTTCTTGATGTATGCCGTATATTAGTTTTTGTCAATAAAATTTCTATCGAATTTCAATTAAACTCCGAAGCCTCTTTAGTTCTTACTAATATATTATAGTTGTAATATAAAAATAAAAAAAAAACTTTCAAAGAGTTCTTTTGATTCGAAAAGAACTCGCGCCACACATAAAGTCGCGGGTACTGCGCTTAAAACATATACTTATAATATAAGTAATACGTAACTTACGATTTTAGTATATCCAATAAACTGGTTTTTGTTATAAAATGGTTATAATTCACGAAACATAGTATTTACATATGATACCAGCTTAATTTGGTTACATCCTGTTTCGCATATATAAATTTTGTCTTTTTGGAACAGGTGCTTAAGTTTTATGGTTGCAAGAATACGCAATAATATCGATGTGATACCGCGTGATGCATGCCTAATTAAAATAATAAATTGCGTCATACTGTTTAATACAATAAAATAATACATCTTGTAACGTATTTATTTATGAGAAATTGAAATCGTTTCGCAAAAAACAATGGGAGTTTTAGATACTTAGTAATAAAATTGATATGCCTTTTGATTTTTAAAAGCTTTTTTTAGCAATTTTAGTATGTTCGTTTTTATATATTACAGTTAATTGTAATTGCATTACATCAATGAATCCATTTTTGACGAATCGAAGAGAGTGAGCCTACTGGTGTCGGGTAAAACTCTGCCACATGTTTACTCACCAACCCCTGTTAGAGTCATGGAATAAACTTACCACCATCTCCTTATTAAGAAGGACGCCCAGCGGTAGGATATAGGCGGAGGAGTAACAGTCAAATTATTTTTTACTTTAAAGTTAACATATCAAAACAGAACCAACATGTTTGTAGTGCTATAGTATTTCACGCGCGTCCACAATGACACGAACTTACATAGGACGTACAACTTTTTAACATATGTTCTTGAAACTGATTGTATGAGCTTAGTAGATATCAAATGTTATATAAAGTAAGAGAAATGTATTCTCGAAGCGTGATATTCATAGAAAAGGATTTGTACAGGCTCGTCTGATATTCTACCGCAAAACAGCTGTACGTGGTACTGTTATGTTCCGGTTTGAAGGTTGAGTGAGCCAGTGTAATTACAGGCACAAGGGTGGCGCATTGGCGATGTAAGAGATGGTTAACATCTCTTACAATGCGATTGTCTATCGGCGTTGGGGACCACTTACTATCAGGTGGCCTATACGCTGGTCCACCATTTAGCACTGCACTTACGCAATCTAACGCGATGTAATCTTTGTCATTTAGCACTATTTATCTATTGATCCGGCTCCTCTATGTACCAAGTAACTCTTACTTAAGATCTATCTATACTAATATATAAAGCTGAAGAGTTTGTTTGTTTGACCCGGCTAATCTTAGGAAGTACTGGTTCGAATTTAAAAATTATTTTTGTGATGTATAGTCCTTTCATCGAGGAAGGTTCTACGCTGATTTTTATTCATTATACTTATATTAATTTTACGCGGGTGAAACCGCGGCGCACAGCTAGTCATATTATATTATATTTAGGTGCAGTAAACGATGTAGATAAATTTAAACTATAAATTATATGATAAGTCCGAATATTCTAACAATTAAACTAACGAATATCGAATGATAATACTAATTTAAAAAGCTCTACTAAATTACTACTTAAGAAGCTCTATCCAGTAATATATCAATCATTGCTATCAACTGAGCATCAAGGCCTCGCACATTAGTTTCCTATTATCCTATCTTTTTAAGAATCAAAACAAACATTTCCGGCTCAGTTGTAAATATAGTTTATTGGTCGATCAGTAAAACGATCTTCTAGTTATTGTAAAAATATGGACGAGAGAAAGTGAAAAATTAGAGATCAACTAAACACCCGCTAACGTTTATAGTACTTATCAACATAATATAACATCATATATTTTGTTTAATAATTATAAAAGTTTTAATATTGCAGAGTTCGAAATTTAAAAAGGTGTTTGCTTCTATATATAAGCGACTCTACATTGAATTACTTATATAATATTTTAATGAATTATCTATCTTTTTTATTCACACGAAGTTTAATATTTATTATTTACATTAAAACCTTAAATAAAAATACATAATTAATAAAAATAATTACTGTATAAATCGTGACCGCGTGGAATGTTGGCAAGAATGCTAGCAGCGTTTCCTCTTTTAATCGCAATTCCGATCCGACTAACCAGCTCTTCTGTTAGGTACCAGTAGAGGCAATAAAGCCGGACTGTACTAGTAATATACAAAATCTTCCCATAACATTTAATCTATAATAAGTAATTTGAGAATACCTTGATATATATAAAAAGATCTTTCACTTCATTATATTTACATAATATAATATATTTTAAAGACAGGGTGTGGATATTTAGTACATTCTATTGAAACATATCGCGCATACACAATTTGTGCATTTTACATGCAAACTCATAGTAAAATTGTACAAAATATGTATATAAACCTAACTTAACTTTTAATCCGCTTAATTTTGAATATCTTAAATAAATATAAATTTTCATAGTCTTAAATATTATTATTTTTACAATACTGTTGTATTAAAGAAAATTGTTATGTGCAAGAAACCTAAAGTGGTCGAGAGTTAAAACATATTTATTGAGGTACTTCTTTGATTTCTTTGTACTGAATTACTACGGGAATAAAAAAAGCAATTGTGTTTACTGGTATCGTATTTTGATAGTCTTTTAAAAGTAGAAATATGACGCTCAATACTCAACACCCAATCTATTATAAAGCCATAAAATTATTTATTGCAAATCTGATTGATTTTAGAGGTATAATTTATTAAAATGAGTTCTTGTTTAATGGCTATTAAAAATGTGTCCAATATTTTATAATAATTTAGCAACTAATAAATAATTATTTCTAGGTACAAGCGTTGATTCAATGAATATAAATGTCGTCACTTATAATAGTTAGTTAAAATGCGGATCTACAATCCTAAGCATTATCTTGGTCATCGCCAGGGTCTTAATCGAACATCACTCACAAAATAAGACGCGGATGTGTAAATGCTAATAAATCTTTCGATTAAAATGTTTATCGTGTCGTAAATCTAATTATGTAGTCTAACGGTCACACGTGTCGCAGAAAGAATTTAGAGTAGTCGAGGAATGTAAACATTGGTTGGGGATACTTGTGAAGCCTTTTACAGTCAGTGGTGCCATCTAGTGAAAAATCTATATATTGCATCAATCGATAACTTGTAAGCTTTCTGGGTCGTAATAACTTGACAACTAAATGAAATAATAGATGTTAATTAAATAAAAAAAATATCCACAAATAAGTTATGGTAATATAAAATTTAAAATAATTCAAACATATTGATGTTTTTAAATGATCTATTATTTTTTTTCGAATTTAGTTAACTTAACTTTAACTTAATTACTGTAATGTTGTGTTCTGATTACAACAGATGGCGTTGTACGTGTTGGTTAATGAGCTAAAACAATTGTCTTAAGCTTATAATTTCTTTATTATCTCATATATAGCGTATTTTAAATCTAATTTGACACGCGTAACACTTACACTATATTAGTTTAAGGAATTATCAGTTAACGCTTTTCCGAATTTTAAGGTTGTATAAAATATGGCGGCGCAGGCGGTCGGTAAAACAGTCGCCCCGGTCCGGTGCCGACAGGCGACACGCAAGCGCTACAGGTAGGTTAACATTCACGGTCTGTCGCATTTGGTGCTCCTGTGCGCTCTCCGTCGCGGCTCCAGCATCGATAACGCACGTTAACGATAAAATGTCCGAGGATTTGTGACTGGTGATCGTGGGTGTTTCGACCGAGTGTTCGGTTTATCAAGTGATTGTGATATGACGACGGGCGCTGGCATTTGATCGTGCGACTCAGTGGATCTTAACGGTAAATTTGTTTAACCGACACTATGACCTGTCGCTGTTTACTCTGCGGTCAGGTGATTGAAGTCCATATATTACAGCGGTACTAAGTTCGTCGAGAAGAATGTATCATTATTTAACGAATTTCATGATTAACTTTATAGAAAAAGCAAGCGTCGGTGCCTTCCACGTAGTATGTAGCGGTGTTTACACGTGAATTATGACACCGATAGCTGATGCGCGTGAGGCTGTTACTCGTAAGTCAATAGTGGATATCTCGTGTAATGTGAGATTTATCATAATAGCGAAATATTCAAACTGAATTCGAAATTTACCGTTGCCATGGAAAGTTTAGAACGCATGTAAGTTAAAACTTCACGTTCTAAAATTTCGCTCGTCTAAGAATCTTATTAGAATTTAATTGACTTATTCTTGAACGGTAATGAAACAGTTTTATGTCCGTATATCATTTCATAATGACTAAAAACAGCACGATACATCTAATTAGCTGAGAACAGTTCGAAACAATATCTATACCGAGAACTTATAAGTTAAACTTTACAACATTGATTATTCGCGACGGTGTGACTCAGCTTAACATTTTTTAAATAAAATAAACTCAATTTTCTTATATTACCCATTTCAAATGTCATATTTAATTGTTTTGTAAAGAACAGTACCTTTTCTAAAAGCACCTTTTGGTTTCTTTCGTTGCAAATTCATACAATATATATAAAAAATTATACATAGAATCACTATGTATAATTGTATAGTGTAATATATTAGTTAAAAACATTTAGAATTTGCTACATAACGCATAACGTCCATTCGAATAGAACCATTGCATGCATAAGGTAAAAATAATCTATGAAAACACATCATACGTTCGACAGATTGTATCCGATACTCGTGTGAAGCTTGTGTTTGCAACGCACAATCAATCATCAAAGTTTATAAAGTAACAACATACAAGCAGTTTATTGATGTATCTGTTTATCTAGATAATAACTAAATAAAATGAACACAGATACAAACAAAATTTAATGTAATAATTACATTTTTATACCGTAAGTGGTGCGTTTTATTCGAAACCGGTTACATAAAATAACGCTGTTCCCGGCGACTTTTTGCTTTGTACAATTATAACGAAATTAATAACGCTTGGGTGAAATCTCCGAAAGTTGTATGTAATGCAATATATATCCATATTCAGGTCCTATTTTTTACGTAGAAGAAAGCCCTAAAAGCCTGCGACGGCCGTCCTCGACACGAATCGGTGAGGCTCCGAGGTCGTTTTATGATATGCGTGCGAGACCCTCTTGTCATGCCTCGCGCGTGTCATGTATATCCAGGTTATAGGATAATATATCAAATTTCGATACGATCGATTCAGTGGCTCAGCCGTGATTAGGCACCAAACAAAAGACATTCGTCATTCAGACATTTAGTGATAAACAGAGTTAGCAATTTCTACATACTAATAATTTATTCCAAATATTTTTTTACACGATAAAAAGTCCATATTGATACGATAATATGGGCATAAATCTTTTATCGTCTGATAATAATACAGTAAGATTTAATCACTCTTATTGAACGGAAGAGTGGTTATCGTTAGACATATTATGAATGCTAGTTGTGACTGGACGTCAGCCACGTGTAATTTAATTTTACGCTTTTTTAATTTTATAAATTTTACTTATTTCGCGTTTTGTAAATAATCTGTAACATATTTATTTTGCACTTAGGATTTATAACGTTAAAATTTTTAACGACTTGTCATATAAAAGATATCAACGCGTTATCATGTATCTTTCGATGAAGTTGCTCGTAACTTGTCACTACGTAAAGTTGTTTCATGTTATTTTGGAAAGATCTGATATAAATAGCAATACTAGTTGAATTGATACTTTTGTTAAATATAATGTAAACTATCGGTAGTCAGGTTGTAATGTCATCTCAGTTGGGTCATATTTCATTCTATATTTGCAACTGCTTAGCACATACATTAGAAAAAAAAAAACAAAGTATCTTAGGTAATCAGTGACGTACAGATAGCGTGAACAGCAGACACGAAACTAATAAACTGAAAAAAGTAATTTCTAGTAGACATTTAATATTTATCACGCCACTGGCATATTGTAGTCTCTTGATTAGTAATGTATATACCGCAGCAGCAGAGTAGAAACGGTCATCTGCATTTTTGTAAAAATGCTTTTTTTTACAAAAAATAAGCTTATATTAAGCTTATCTACAAGTTTGT
This sequence comes from Nymphalis c-album, assembly GCA_963151315.1. Lineage (NCBI taxonomy): Eukaryota > Metazoa > Arthropoda > Insecta > Lepidoptera > Nymphalidae > Nymphalis > Nymphalis c-album. The sequence continues at coordinate 3,641,402 of OY720590.1, read as the reverse complement.
ATTAAAATTAATATAAGTAATTACAATAATCTGGTACTACGTAAATGAAGACATCTACACTCTAATTTTAAAAAACGACATTTGAATTTGAACGCCTTTACTTCGAAAATAATTCGATGTTTTTGAAACGCAAACAAAGACATTGTGCGGGCATTGCGGGAACGCGGTTAAGTTATCGCACTTTATGTTATAATTATATTGTTAAATTGTTATAATTATATTGTATTGTTAAAATATTAGTTTCTATCAAGTTTCATTATGATGACAACGTATAAACGGATATCAGGCAGATGTCTTCTTTTACTTTGAAGCTCTTACAAAGTAAAAAAGTACATCTGCATTATTTCAGTATTTTTTTTTATGTAATAGAGGGCAAACGAGCAAGAGACTCACTCGATGGAAAATAATGATTTAGTAATAAAACTTGATATACAATAAATAAAAACTGTTATTTTAAATCATCATGGACAATTTCATGTTATTCGGTACATAAATCTCATAATGGTTACTATTTTTCACTAAAACTGGTCTCCTGAAAAGTTGCTATTTTGTAGTTGTCCGTATCTACTTTGCTGCCATCGATATACTCATATACATATATGTTACATTATAATATTTTTGCTAATGTTAGGTAAGTTGTATTTCTAATAATGGGCGTGTTTTCTGGGTCTTTTCTTTTAGTTTTACTTTTAGTATAAGTTAGTGTACGAACTTGTACTAATCAACGGTACCCTTTCTGTCATTTGGGGCCCTGCAGGGTCGTCTTTATCTATTAACCACAAAGACCACCACACCACAAAAAACAAAAATGGTTGTCTGTAAAGTCGGTTTACGAACGATAGTTTAACGTGACAACGTCATAACAGATATATGCGGCGCAAGCGTACAATCAGCGTAACGGGACAATTAGCGTAACGGGACAATGAGTCATCCTTTTTCGTGCATGCAGCCAGCGTTCATCGATTTATTAGACGTTGTTACGTCAATAAAACGGCTTATCATATTAACTTTACATAATATAAGCTTATATAACAGCTATCAGAATAACAATGGTTATTGAAATCAAAGTATTCCATCAATAAATAGAGATAGGAATAATTAAAATGTTTCAAACAATTATGATGCAAATTTCACTGGGAAAGGGTCGCGGGGTCAAATGAACTTCGATTGTTCGAAGCCACTTTAACAATATGACTTATATTGATAAAAAAATTAATTTGTAATAGAAACATAATTTTTTCTGATTTTGTTTCACACATCCATGTTTCTTTTTTCCAAAGCTTGTTCGGACTTGTTAGATTGTATGCTTAATTGCTAGGCCTTAAGGGTCGTCTCTCGCAATCGAGGCCGGGATTTGCTAAGAAATTATATAGAAACAAACCTTGATATAAACCACACAGTTAGCCAATGAATGTAACTTGCGCCTGAAACATTCGAATTTAAGATAATGCTTATGGATAAGTGTAAAAAAAAATCAGAAAATCACTAAAAACGTGTAAATCGCACTCCCGTATTTTGACAACTGAGTCCCCCGCTTCATAGTAATTTATATGAAGGTTTTGAGCAAAAAACATGCGCAAGTTTGTGATTTTATTACACGAAATAAGAATATGTTTATTAAGAAATGAAGATCATGGGCTTCTTTATAGCTTAAACTTTATTACTTGATAAAATGTATTATTGTTTATTAAATCATCAGATACTATCCACCTATTAAATAAGATAATTTTACATGGGTTTCAGAAAACTACATTACGTTTAAATTAAATATTGCGAAACTTTTGTTTAAAATTTACAATGTATGTAGTGTGGTTTAATTCTTGGCATCGGCTTGTGGTATTGATCCACAGCTGTTGTAAGACTTCTTTCGCGTAATATGTTAACTCCGACTTAACGCTAACCAATTCGGCTAACGCTTGGCTATTTGAAGGCAAAGACCTCTATAATTAAATCGTATTTTACAGGTAAAAATAATATAGAACATAGCTCATAATGTAAGACGTACGTATCGAGGTCTAATGAGTATAATATATATCAGTTCTCCTCTTCAAACGTTTATTTCATATTGAAGAATGAAAAAATCGACTTGTATTAGATAATCTTTTTTTTATCGAACAGGATGAGCATATAAGTGGTCACCTACGGCCATAGGCAATGGTATGCGCCACCAATCTTCAGAACAAAGATGTTATGTCCCTTGTGTTTGTAATTTCACTGACTGTGAAGGGTGAGTACCCTTCAAATCGAAACACAACAATAACAAGTACTGCTCTTTTGCTGTACAATATCTGATTAGTGGGTGGTACCTACCCAGACGAGCTTGTACAAAATTTTACCACCAGTAAATATAATATAATAATGCGAAAGTTACTCTGTCTGTCTGTCTGTTACCCTTTCACCGCTAAAGCAATGAACCTGTATGGATAAAATTTGGAATGAAGCAAACTTGTACCGCAAGGAGTCCTTCCTTTGGCTGCTTTTTTATACCTTTTTACTACCTAGCCTTCTCCCAACATGTGGATGAAGCCGCGGGCATAAATTAAAGTAGTTATATATCATAATTTTAACATAGTATATTAAAAAAAGTTAAAAAAGTAATTAAGTTATAACCAATTGCACAAATATGTACCTACATGTTTGCAATCAAAGATGTAAACTCCCTAAATTTAAAAATCATTGAACGGTTTTATTTCAAAATATATATTTATTTATTACCTTGTTTATTTTCATATTCTCATTTAAGTAACTACGTTACAGTCGGTAATTACCATCGCTGGTATAACAAGCCAAAAAAGTATCAATAATATATACGACAATACTAAAGGATGTTTGTGTTCCATCCTTTCAGCAACATTAATTTTGACAAACAGCAAACATTAAAATTTTCTTGTATAATAAAAGTTGCCAGGAACTTGGAAAACGCCCTTGCCAGTATTAGATTAATGCCTACCAGTGTCCACGAGAAGTGGTGACTAATTGCAAACTGATGGCGCGTGCTCGTCTGCCTTCCTCAATAAAAAGTATGTTGCGTTTTATGAATACATTGTTTTGATGCGTTTTGATATCGTTCAATGCACATTCAATTCTAAGAATAAAGAACTAGATATAAACTCGTGATCTTCTACGATCTATAGCGTCTTAATATGATATCGTGGCTGTACATGAATCTTTTATGGGTTTTTTAATAAAATATACAATTAAACGAAAACTAATCGTTTAAAATAACTCTCAGGCGAATGGATAAAAAGAAGGCACTTCCGAAGAATTTATCGTGTTACGTAGAATATATGTGGGATTTGACATTATTACATTAATTAATGACAAAAAATAAACGAATCATGTTGAATTCATTTTAGTTATTCGAAAGTTATTATATAATAAATCAGAAATCGTGAACTATTTTGTCTGAAATGAAGTCATGAATTAAATTATTAAATATACTTATTACATTTAAAACTCTACTACCTACCTAATGTTAAAGGGAATGCTATGTTCTTTAGACATTCGTATAAAGATTGTTTGAGGTTAATACAGTGAAAATTTTGTATAGTACCTAATTATTTGTCCTAACGAAGTGGTCAGGTATTGTAAATAGCATACATTAATGTATTATATTATGTAACTCGTCGTCGACAATATGTTGACACAACCCATTCGCACTATTAGGATACTTACACACTTGCAATAAAACTGTACCATCGAAGTGACATTCGACTCCGTGACGTATTACAAATTACAATCAATAATAATAATATTATTACGTTTACTTAATTACGCATATAAGAAAGTACTTTTTTCACTTCGTCAACCAGTTATATTATTTTTAATTTTAATTATTTTTATTATCATTTTAATGTTTAGATAATATTCTTATTTACTATGTAGTGTTGTATATACCTGAAAAGGCTAATCACAAATATAAAATGTATCTTACTTTTAAGTATTTATAGTTTAGTCGATGTTGCACCTAGCTTAACATAAACAAATAAAGTAAATTGACACGTTATGTTAAAATTGTACAGTACGCCTTAGTACGAAAAAGAATGTGGTCACTTATTTTAGGTCGCCATGTGTACAGTCCATTAAATACTTAGGTGTATAAATGAACATATGAATAAATACCAGTTAAATACCAGACATACCAAAATAAGGAAATCTTAGCTTCAAGAGGTTTTGAGCTAGCGTCTTACTTCTTGATATTGACACTTTTAAAAGGAAAATAGTACCAAATTGTAAGCTGCGATGTGATGAAATGAAATCCGCAGGCGAACCAAAGTAACCGACAAAGCTCGAGGAATTGTTGAATTGAAGTGCCAGTGATTAGCCAACATCACTCACTCACACACGGACACTTAGCTTGGACAGAACGGTTACTTGATTAACGAACATGAATCGAAAGACAAGGTGGACCAAGATATTGTGAGGGTCGCGGGAAGCCGATGGTTGCGGGTAGCGCAATACCGGCCATCGTAAAAATCCTTGAGGAATGCCTTCGTCCAGCAGTGGACGCATTCCTGCTGATGTAATGATATCATAATCTTTTTGATAATTATGACATTTAATTTACACTGATACACTGTATATTTTACCATGGAAAAATCAACTTGAATAATCTTCGTCACTTAATCTGCGGGCTCAATAAATAACGAGAGCGGTAAATATCGCGAATATTGTAAACTAAAAACATCAATATGTCCATGAAGTGTTGCATTTTTCTATGTTTGGTTGCTTGTTAGTAATTATGGAATTTCATAGGCGCGCTCATGTCAAAAGTAAAATTGTTAAACGGTTCAGGTCAGTTCTGCAAACCGTTCATTGGAGCCATTCTGTATGGGTGATACTATTTTGAATATTACCTCATAGTTATATCGCTATTTTTTTTCTTGTTATGTCAATGTTTTTCTTTATTCGAAATGCAAATGTGCCAAGCGAATTGAATATGTGCAATATATTACGTTTAATTACGTCAAGGCTGCATACACATTAAATTAATACGATGTGTATTTGTTTCTGCTTTATTAATAAAATGACCTTCACATTAAAGACATATTCATATAATACTTATTTAAATACCTAATGTTTTTCAATTTAACTCAATACAAGGTAATAAATTCGAGAATCTAATATTATTTCTAACGTGTTTTAAACTTATATCATAAGTATTATCTCACTTAGTAACTTACTTTTAAATTAATTGCTGTTGATGTACGCTAATCAATCTGATGAAGATCATTATACATACTATATTTTTATTAATAGTTTTGCCATTTGTATGAAAGGAAAAGATTAAAATATAACAATAGCTAATTAAGGGTGACATACGATGAATGTCTTTTTATAAAGATTTATCTCCTTACGAGTTGCGCTCACTTTTTTATTTCGACAGTATTGTACAAAGGCTTAACTCAATCGACTACACGATATCGCCAAAATACTAACAATACTAATAAGTATTTTTTGTTACATTTATCGACACATTATTAACAACGTTAAGTATATACATATTTATAACAATGTTATTAAAAATTAGCGGCAATCCGTCGAAGACTTCCAAACTAAAAGGAGGCCGTCCATTTTACGTTCCGCCAGTGACATACCAGAAAAAAGTATATAGTCATTTTCGTCTAAATGTGGTTATTCTCTATTGTCGGCTCCATAGTCTCGCCGTCACATTACATTACATTAAATATCGAAACGTTTGTAAAAATGTAATACAAGGCAATGACACAGTAAGTACAACTACGATCAATTGACTACAACTTGTTTTAATTTCCGCCAATAGTTTAACTACCAAGTTATTAGCCTATTCCAATCACGGGAGTAGTAAACAACTTTGACATTGAATTGACTCGATATCATTACTCAAGATCTCGAATAATCTATGCTAGTTTTGAATATCGGTGAAGTTATTAGAAATAAAGCAAGTGTGTTATAAAGAAGATATATTAATCAAGAACTGTTTGTAGTGCATAACATAGTAGAGTTATTAGCAAATAGCATGGAATATGTGTTTGTTTTGATAGAATACGTGGGCGGACGGGTAAATGAGCCACCTGATGGTAAGTGATCACCACAGCTCATCTAAATTGCATATAAATTGGCATTGTAAGAAATATTAACCATCACATCGCCAATGTGTCACCAACTTTAGGAAATAAAATGACTTATTTCTCGTGCCTGTAGTTACATTGGTTTAGTCACCCTTTAAACCGTAACACAAAAATGTTAAGTACTGCTGTTTTGCGGTAGAATATCTGATGTACCTACCCAGATTTATATTTACTCCTTTTTCACTTATAATAGGCTATACAAGTTTATTGAATTCTGGTTTAGATATATACCTATATGTATACATATAGGTATATATTCTGGAAAAGTTTGATCTCATCGTCATATCCAGGTTTTATATTTATCGCTGCGAATTTCTCAGAAAATAATTATTACCTATTTATCAAATTCATTATTTTTCTTGGGTGTGCTGGAAGAAATCTCCTTAAATGACAAGCGCGCCCTTTATTTAAGTTTTTTGTTTCTGTTTTATTTTTAGTAATCATATTAAGGTGTTCTATTTAAATAACGTATTATGATTAAAAACATGTTATTACAAAATAATGCGAATAAATTATAAGATTTTCGTTGGTACATAGTATTTTTTACAGCACAATATGTTGTATACTACAAGTCCATTAAAATTGATCATGTCGAGAAACTCATGTGAGGCCTAGAGAAATTCCACACATAAACTTTCTTTGTAAAATAGGTATTCTCAGTGATTTGCTTTCACCTGCTTGCGGAATAGCGAACAAATATTAAATTAAATAATTACCGTTTAAAAGACCCGTTGAGAAATTACTCATTTAACAAGTAAACTAAATATACATTGTTATCTCTTACAAGTTACTTGTAAAGTTTAACTCTTGTACATTATCTATTTATTTCAAAATTTACGACATATTTTACAATTTTGTGCTAGTTTTTTTAGTATATAGCTTTTTGGGAACGATGATATTAGGAAGTGTTTGTTATTGTTCTTTCAATTGTCTATGTTGTCTGTAATGTTTCTTCCCTATTTGTGAACGTACGCTAGTTAATGGCAAAATATTCTGCAAATATCTGATATGAAAGACAAGACAAGTAATGTTCCAACTCTTGAAGTTTTTAATATCTATATTAACCTTAGATATTTAATAAATTATTTAATTAAAACAGATTAATACAATAAAAAATGGAAGGCTAAAAAGCTTGAAATTGAATGTTATAGGGAAGACTTTTAAATAAAGAACAGAGAGTACATTATTAATATCTAAAGAAATATACATAAATATTGTGCGTTATTGTTGTAGAATTAACGGTAACACAGATAAAACATACTTTCTACATTATATTTTTAGTCTGTATAACGATAATAATAATATCCCCCTCCAAAAAGTTTTTATAAAATAGATCATGTAAGGCTAGCTCCGTTAAAGTCTACTTTAATATTGCATTAATATGTAAAAAAAATTCAACGTTAAGATATGCAACATGTTTCGCTGGAACTTCCGTTACTGTACGAAGCATGTAGGTAGTAGGTATTTTGTAATGGCAGTGCCCTACATGGATACTGAATTGTAGACATATGTACATAAAATTATTTATCAATATTTAACAAAGTAAAAAATTTACTGCTGTTTGTAATTTTTAAACAGTTTTTTTTTAAATAACATGTTTTTTTTAAACATACTTCGTACGTATAATTGCAGAAGTGTATGTATAAGTGTTTGTTATTCAATGATGCTGGACCATCATAAAAATATAGGTATTGAACAATTTAAAGTTTAATAACTTTTATTGTTATAATTTATTTCATAAAAGAAATACTTACATTTAACTTGCATTGAGCCTAGAACTATTAATTCGGATGGTTTAATGAAGAAATCGGAGTCTTTGATTTGTAAAATAAATTTAGGAATTCCTAAATAAACTAAGCAGTTTCCATTTCAACAAGTATAAACTATGACCTACCCTGTTTGAGTAAATTTAAGTAGATAATCGAATTGTTACATTATTTTAAGGGGCCTTGCACGCACGCACCTGATCTTGTTCATCCGTGACTAATACTACCGACAGGTGATATGAACGGTTGATTTGTTCACTACTATAATATCTATGATTAAATTCATTGAAAGGTAAAATTTGTTGTTTAGAAATACATTTTAAATATCTATACATTCATATTAGCTGAACTTATACGTAAAATTGTAAAAAAATAAACAAAACACGAATTCTATTTAATAAATTTTGGTAAAAGTAAAGATTTCTTAATGTAAATAAGATTTGTTAATTGAAGAATAAAAATCAGTTTTTATATTAACTATTAAAAATATATTAATTAATGTATTTTTAATTTTACAATGACATTATTAAAGCGGGGTACACGAGTGATAACACGACCTTGGCATAGTAAATCCTATAAGATTCCTCGTATCGTCACGCCATTGTTTATTCTAAACTGCGATAAGACTGGGTACGGTACAATTATGAGGCTGTTTAAACAACCTGCCTCGTCTCGGTAACTCGTCTTGCCGTTACATAGCGGCACAACTCGTGACATATATGGAACGATTCTGCTGTCAATGCTACATGTTTGAAATAATTTCCAATTAAATCAATAATAAAAGTTTTTATCTTCTGAACATACAAGTTGAAATGTAACATTTTTGTTTGTTATTTTATATAATTTCCACTTTATTATAAATTCATACTTTTTTGTGTCGTATGCAAAGATAAGGGCTCTAAAAGTAGGAGTTATCCGCTTGTGAACCATAATTAGCCACTAGATAACACGTTTTTCAACTTTAATTAAAGCTCAAGGTACAATAGTTTACAGCCACAATTCAGCGTTTTGTCAATGTAATGGTAATGCACACCACAAAATTTTTTTTAAAATACGAACGGTGTTACTGTGTATTTAAGTAATATTTTACTTAGAGTATATCAGATTACATAAAAAATATACAGTAACAGTACAGCCTGTGAATGTCCCACTGCTGGGCTAAGGCCTCTTCTCTTCTTTTTGAGTAGAAGATTTGGGGCTTATTCCACCACGCTGCTCCAATGAGGGTTGGTGGAATACATATGTCACAGAATTTCAGTCATAATCACAAATTAAGCACATGAAATTCAGTGGTGCTCGCCAGGGTTTGAACCCACGATCATCGGTTACGATTCATTCGCGTTTTTGCCACTGGGCTATCTCGGCTATAAAGGATATGAATAGGAATTTGTAATCCCAATGAAGCATCAATGTCAATGCCCAAGCCGAGTGAATGGCCGTTGATAAAGAACTTCCGAAACGATTAGTTCCGGTTGTCAACTACTACCAAATAATATGTATAACTTTTGATATGTTAAATACGTAAGTGCATGCCCTTTATATTCCATAACGATTTTAATATTTTCACGAAGAAGTTATGGATAAAATCGTAATGTGGTTTTAAAATTATCTTATTTTCATAACAAGTACGCTTAGTAACCCTTACGCAAAACCATGAACAAATAACGCTACAAAAATTACTATACGTTAACTTGTGCGCACATTTGTAAATGTTCTTTTCATTGTTTTCAAAACAAACGCAACGTAATTACCCGTGTATTGTTTGAGATGGAGAGGAAGTTTGCAATGTTTTTGAACATTCCCGAGAAGCCTAACAATTGAGAACTCAACACCTGCATTCGTTATACAAACGCAGTAACGCCTTTTACTTTCATTAGCTCGGTGTACATGCGTTCAACTTAGAACAATCCCTTACAATTGTTAAGAAGTCATTCAAATTTAAAACTGCAATAAGTTTTACATTTCGAATGTAAAAATATTAAGTAATGACTAATAATTCAATAATCAAACATAGCTTGTTAATTACGTGATACATCTATAGGAAAATTAATTTATTATAATTACACTAACCGCACTGAAGCCAAAATTTATTTTCCCTTATCTTAATTATTATGAAATTCTTATACCATTTAATTTATAAATAAAATAAATATTTATATGCTTTTAAACCTAATGGAATAAAACACTTAAATTGTTTTAACTCAGAAAACAACCTTTTACTCACGCTAGATAAATTGATTTATGTAATCTTCATACGAAGATAGATCTTTAAAAGAAGCTATCAAATGAGTTTAAAGATATGTATGTATGTATGTATCTATTTAATGTGTATTTGGTAATCACGCAATGATTAATTGAACAAGAAAAATGATTGATGCTTTTATAGGCATGTGACGTTAAGTTTGATTAAATAATTGGTTACTTGTTGTCAATATTTAGATAAATAATATTTTTATTTGAAGTATATATTTAAATGAAAATGTAATATTTTCGTTGTAATTTAATAATTTCATTCATTAAATTATATTTCTAATAAAAAAAAAAATTAAAAAACGTTAAAAAGTAAATTATTACATAAAATTACCTATGTTAGGATATTCTATATCGGGTAAAATTTTGATGACAAATAGTCGTGATTAGCGATGACATCATTAAGTCATATGCTGATACGCATTTATATTTAACTTTTAAAATTATAAATATCAATAGAATATAAGGAAGGAAATTTTGGCTTTAGATTGAAGTATGTTATGGACAAGTTATTATTTTTAACCAATGAACTAAACAATAACAAGTGAGAAACACGCCAGTGATTGATTGCATTTTTGACTAATCTATACTAATATATAAAGGTGAAAAGTTTGTTTGTTTAATCCGGCTAATCTCAGGAACTACTGGTAAGAGTTAAAAAAATATGTTTGTGTTGTATAGTCCTTTTATCGTGAAAGGTTCTAACTTCTAGGCTTTATTTTTATTCAATATTTTTGTATTAATTAGACGCGGGTGAAACCGCGGGACACAGCTAGTTCTACATAAAGTTGAAATCGACAAAAACGTGCTTCGTTATTCGGGTCGCAATATTGCGAGACATCGTGAAATTAACGTAGTACGTATATAATGATTTTCCAATGCGTTTGTTTCTACATAAAATTAATAATATATTAACAACTTACATATGCTGAAGTACATAACAGTTTTTATATTTTATGGAATTAAAATGAAAACGACAACCCACAATCTACTATGATTTTTAATATCTTAAACATGTTTTTGTTTTATTCTTAGTATTTATATTTCATTTTCATAGGTTTAAGAAGATTTAAATAGCCTAATCAAAAAAATGGATTAACCATTCAATTTTGACATAAGTTATATATAAAAAAAATGTTGCATATAATTATGCGCTTACATTTAAATCCATATACACAGCTACGAAACCATCTGTTGCATTTTTATTAAAGATATTATAAAGATAAAAATAAGACAATATTACTTCACCAATTTTGTTTTCGTTTATTTATTAAAGACGACCCACTCCGGCTTCGCCCGAGTAGCAGAGTAAATATTCCTAAAAAAATCTGTCGTAGTATTGTATAAGCTTTTAGCCACAGTGGGCGACAGCGGGGCGCTGGGGCGCGCAGCCGGTTGCATTACACTTTAGTATGATCGGTGTGGGACCGCTTGAATTTATTTAGTGCGCGATATTTTTAAAATTACGATAACTCCTAAGATATTAATTTAAATTGGGTGGTGTAAAGGGAAATTATAATATAAATGAAATGCTTAAAGTAAATAACGTATTTAATTTTATAAGGATTCATATCATATCGGTTTTTATAGCTTTCCAATTATTAAATTAACCTTAATGTAACCATTTTTTAATATTAAAGTGGGTATAGTTAGCTATCCTTAAAAGATAGATATATGCCATCGCAGATCCTTCTGTAGATCTATGAAAGGGGAACCATTTCATCATACATTATTTTCTTATAATTCAAAGGGATTTTACAGCGTTTTCGATGAAAGCTCCCAATCGGCTCGTTTTTTTCAGACTTCTTCAACAATTATCGTCATATATTTCAACAAATTTACAGAAAACATTAATGAATTAAAGAAGTAAACCTTCCTCTTGAATAACTTTATCTATTGGTGAAAGCCGTACGAAAATCCGTTCAGTAGTTTTTTAGTTTATCGCGTTCATACAGACAGACAACCGACAGGGAACCGCGGGGACTTTGTTTTATAAAGTTTTTTTTATGCATAGGAAGGCGGACGAGCATATGGGCCACCTGATGGTAAGTGGTCACGACCATAGACATTGGCATCGTAAGATATGTTAACCATCGCTTACATCGCCAATGCGCCACCAACCTTGGGAACGAAGATGTTATGTGTATTGTGCCTGTAATTACACTGGCTCACTCACCCTTCAAACCGGAACAGAACAGTACCAAGTACTGCTGTTTTGCGGTAGAATATCTGATGAGTGGGTGGTACCTACCCAGACGAGTTTGCACTAAGCCCTACCACCAAGTCAAGCATGTTTATTACTATCACCACCAACTACATATATTTTTGCTTAATACATCCATGATATAACATGATTTAGGTGTATTTAAATAAGGTTTTTCCTGTTTCAGATCGATCCGGTGACCACATGTCGGCGCCATCATGGTGATCGTTACCAGAGTGAGTATTTAAAGGATTAATAGCTATTTTATAATAAAAATAAAATAATAATACAATATCAATTATTATAACTAATATGCCATGAAGCGACATGATTTCGAAGCGTCGACTTCCCGTTAAATAACGTAAGCGAAACCGGATTCGTTTATGAAATAGAATAATTGAAATAAGAAATAAAAGTTACGTCATTATATGAACTTTGGTTGGAGATACCTAAACGTTTATGAAATAGGTAAGAGTATGAAGATTCATTTTTCGGTATGTCTTATGGCCGAATACTGAAACGTCATTCAAATATGAAGTGGGACTTAATTATTTGGAACGTCATTAATTTCAAATTTAGTATGCGAAATTTTAAAATTAATGGCGTTCCAAATAATTAAGTCCCACTTCATATTTGAATGACGTTTCAGTATTCGGCCGTTAGATAATCTAATGCTCATATTTTAATGTCTTATTTCAATAGCAATGAAGGTTTCAATGTTAATTAATACACATTGAGATTTTTAGTGATGAAAAACATGTTGCTTTAAGATATAGATAATAAAAAAATTAAATAACACGGTCGTTTTTTAACCGACTTCAAAAAAAGGAGGAGCTAAGAAAACACTATAATATACCTAGCAATAATAATACGGGAATCTTTTAAAAACAAACACATTACAAATTGACTTTTATTCGCTTCGTTAAGTTCCGCGTGCGACACAAGCACATCTCACCTACAACTATGTATGTAGTTATAAGCCCACCTTGGCTGACATCGACTCCAAAAGTAACAATAATTGTAAATAAATTATCAACCACACAACAAATTCGTACCTACATATTGATGAGTAGAAAATAGTAAGTTAATTATCAAATTATAGAAGAATACGCAATTATTTTTTTACTTTTTAGTGCATATTAATTTGTCTTACCTATGAAGTCGGTTTTTGTTTTGTTAAATTTTTTATTTATATTGTATTTGGTACAAATTTTTTATTACCATATTTTTTAAATAGTGTGTTTGAGAATAAAATGTTATTAAAATCACACACATGATTACAATGACACAATCTTCAAAAAAGATACTTATGTTTTTAAGGGAAAACAGTCTCCTAAAGTCTACAAAACAAGACGCAAAGTATTTCATCAAAACTCTTTACGAGTATAGTAGAAAGCGAAATTTATTATTTTCCCTACAAAAGGCAGAAAATGTTAACTCGAACTCGAAGTTCAAAGTTCAAGGCTCCACAGCTAATTCACCTTGAATAACATTAACCCCTTTTGAATGAGTTGAGTACGTGCGAAGCGAGAGGTACTCGTGAGAAGTAAATATAAATAAAAATGTTCGCTTACAAAACGCTGAGCAAACATGTTCTCGGTTGAACCTTTGTTATATTGAAGTGTGTGCGAAACGTGTGTCATGTTTAAATGTGCTTGTAATATATTACAGTAAAATAGAATTGTTGTCATACTATTACATTCTGTCACATTATTTAGACATAGATATCATCATCATCATCATCTGAGGCGTTACAGCCGCGGGTGGGCCATAGCCTGGTCCAGTAAAACTCTCCAGTCCGATTTATTCGTGGCTTTTCTTCTCCAACCTATCACCAGTTTCAATTTGAAAATAGGTTTCCAATCTATATTGTATACTTACATATATAATGGTTCTACCTATAAATGTTGTTTAGAGAGCGACGTTGTCTTCTTTTTTTTAAATTAAAATAAATGATGACAGAAAAAGAGAGAAGTTATTAATATAATTCCTTAAGGCGATAAAAATTAGTTGTAAGTAGTCGTAGTTTCGCCCATGGCTTTGCCCGCGTGTTTAGGTGTTAGGTACCCTACATTTTTTGTACTCCTGACAACGTGTATGCAAAATTTAATGATGGTCGATCGAGTAGAAATACGTGAAGCATCGCAAATGAACAAACACGGCTTCGCGTATATAATTTTCGCAAGGATTTCAAATGCACGTCCGTATGTTGTGTCGAAAATATAATTTAAACGTTAAAAAAACATTCAAAAATTATACAGGAAAGTGAAACACGGCAAGCGAGTTCCGATCAATGCGTTTGGCAAGCACATTCCGGCAGCAGACAGAATCTAGCACTGCAGGGCGTTCACCTTTTCACACACAAGCACACTTAATTTATATATATGTGGCCACAGATTAAAAATACAAGGCAAAAATTAAAATTAGAAACCTTTCTCACTTTTTCAAGGGACCGTTGGTATGTTTGGTATCATCAAACTTGTTTCGTATTGTTAGCATCATTAGTTGGCGTATGTCAGTCTAATTTTTTAATCGTTTGTATGAAACACAAGAAGTAAATGATTGAAGAATCATAGCGTTATAATTATTTTTACTATGTTATAGTTATTAATTCTCATGAGAAAATAAAACCTTCTATTTTATATCGTATATATATTATCGTACTTTTGCACTAATGATTCGGAAAATCTAATTGTAGATCTATTATATGTACGGAACCCTAAACTGTGTCCGCGATGTGGTAACAAACAGGCCATACCAAATTAAGAGGGAGAGTGGTACCAAATTCAGGCTTGTCTGCAACTTGTACAGTGCACTATTTAAGGCTTGCGTGGGAGGAAACTCTAATTTCAAAATCGAACCAGTTCTATGAGCTAATATTATATGTGGTTTTGCCTTATAAGTAAATAATTATTACGAGGTTTTTTTGAATTTTCTTAATTTGATTGAATGCTATATAAATAAATACGCCTTACATGCTATCTCTCCTCTAATATATTTTATCTTAAATATCCAGTGTGTTTGTAAGAAAAAAAATTGTTATTGGCCATTTATAATGTTCGGCATATGTATTGTACATACAGTTTAAAAAAAGCTTTTTTCACTAGATTTTTGGTCGTTTCGAAAAAATAGGCCAAATATACTCAGCAGTTTGCTATTGACCCATTTTGTCTAAAGCTGTTTCTTTAAAACTGGTAGTCAATATGTATCATGTAAATACTAGTTGGCACTCTATATTTAATGTGTTGTAACCCTATAGAACTCCGACACAACCGGAATCAGATCAAATCGTATCAACGACTTTAAGTACTTACAAAGTTACGAACTCTGGTCGACTGCTGAGAATTCCTTGACAGAAAACCTCAGCAATATTGACTTAAACCAGGATCCAGAAACTGCCTTGTGAACTTGCTATTTGATAAACGATACATTTAACGAATACCTAAGTCCTACCTGAGCAGGCTTCATCCGTTGAAGTGAGGTACTCTCGACGATTTAGTTTCGCATCAAACATGTACGTACATACATTTAGAAAGTTATAAATAATTAATCTCAAGATTTCAATTCAAGGCACAAACGAAAATATAAAGCGATCGATTATTCTAGCCGTTTTAAAGTGTAAAATAAAAATACATTGTACGAAATATTTTTACTTTAAAATAGAAGAAATTTTACGTGAACATTATCCCCAATGATATTATGAGTTCTCTATTTAATGTGAAAATTGGCCAAACCTAACTTAGAAGATTAATATTATTTAATTTATTTTAATCAATGTTCAATTAATGTGCAGTAATACAAAATATAAAAGATTTTATTTAGAATCGCAATGACTAAATAATTGTAATAAACAAAATATTAAGACAATGAATACAATCAAAAATATTGTCTACAAAAACCGTCTAGCCGGGCTTCGCTAGAGGCACGCGACCGACTTCTTGCTAGTTGCACTTGGTAACATTCACCTACTTTTTTAACTGCCTATGTATCGCGAGCTGCTTACGCAGCACAAACATACTGACCGTAACATTATAATTATATGTGCTGTTTTAAAAAGTTCATACAATTACTACTTATTAATTATTATTAAATTTATAATATAAAATATAAACGCTTTTCAACATTACTTCACATAATATATTCGGTAAAAAGCCGTTTATTTAAAGATAATCATTAATATAATTTTTTTATTTGAAATATAGATATATAATACTTAAATTAATATTTATTTAATCACAACACGTAGAAAATTCAGTATTAATATCAGTAATATTTCGATATAAAATATAAATCTTTGGCTAAAATGTAATCTAACCTAACCAACCTCACTTCTTCATCATCACGATTAATTTCAAAAGGCTTAGTAAAAGCAGGAACATCAGTTGTGAACAAAGACACTTTCGAGTTTTTAATCCAAAAAAGCACCGTAGCGGTAAAGCCTTTTTTGACAGAATTTGAAAAACGCATGACGCGTTTCCCCCACGGGTAAAGTAGGGGGGTATGTGGGACTTGCCGTATGTCCAGGGCACCGAGTGCACCCCGGACATCGGAATACCCACTAAAAAACCAGCGGTACCCTTCCCGTCTTAAGGGGAGCGCCACGGGATCGCTTGCTCATTAACCGTGACGCTCTGACGAAATAGCGGAAAAGCCTGCCTGAACCCCTTGGAAAAGAAAGACAGTGTACCCTATCATACCTGCACAGATTTCTTTATTCAATTTAATATATATAGGCAGGCTGGCAAAAAGACCACCTGATGGTACATAAGTGATTACCTCCGCCCACATACATTGCCCATAAATAAATATTAACAATCTAGAATATGTAATGAGCGGGTTTTTACCTACCCAGACGTGCTTGCACAAAGCCCTACCATCAGATGACACTTATGCAGTGTAAAAACCTCTGTGCTAGTCGCAAAGCGGTGTTCCCATCCCAAAATAAATTATAGATAACGTACTTAAACTGGGATTTTAATTATAATATGAAACGACACTTAATTATGTAATATATGTATTATGTAATAATTTCGGTTGACGTTCACATACTGTGTACTTACATTATTAAATTGTTTTTTTGTAGTCTAAATACTTTAAATAAGACAATAAAATATCTTAAAGTATCAATATTTTACAGGAACATTTAATTTCTATGAACAGTAAATGCAACATTCAAATAGAAAGAAAAAAACAAATCATAGAAATAGCTTTAATTAAAATAACTTTATCTTCCAATTTCGTATTAAGCAAATATAGATAATAAAGTACTCTAATTTACGAAATCAATGATCGACCTCAGAGACGCGCGGTCATTGATAAATTAATCTATATTCACTTCAACAATAAACATGAATTCGAAGTCACAGTAATAAAATTAGTGTTAAAATAGTGAATAATAATGTCACATGAACTGGAGAATATGTTCGAGGTAGGTAAAATGAAACGTGTTCAGTTTTTAGTAAATAAAAACTATATAGCATGTATATGTATTCATTTGTTTTGTTTGTTTTTATGCGAAACATTATATTGGTAATTATAAAATCGTTTGGCCTGACTGACTATTATTTCACAGAAAACAATTGTGCCTCGAAAGCTAAACTTTAGAACATAGGTTTGTTTTATAATGTAAAAAAATCCTATTTCCTTTCCATTGAGTTATAATGTACTACATTATTACTCAATGGAAATTACCTCTAAAGTTGAAAATCCCCGCGGTTGTACGATTTTTTCCGTACAAACTACAAAGTCAGGACGGGCAGCTAGTTGGTAACATTTGCGTAGTGCAAATGCTACATAAACATTTAAATAGATAAAATACATGTAAAATCTATTATATTATTTAATAATTTTTTCAAAATTTATTTGAAGTTTAACTAAATTTTAGCCTTGAATAATATTAAATTTAATATTGCCTTGGCTAAATGAATAATGTTAATGAATGGTTGAATAGCTAGTTTGTATTATAATAGGTATAAGCTGTTATAATCGAAGACAGATTACAGAACCAGTCAGGATAACTTATTTTCATGGTTAATCCATTCAACGAATATATATTAGAATCTCAAATATTAAATTTAAAAAAATGCAATTGTTAAACATGTATGAATGAAACGACAATAACTTTCACCGAAGCTTTGATAACAATCGATGTTCATCGAATATGGAGGGACACTTTCTATTAAATTCGACACTATTGATTCCGCTTACTTTCTGTGACACACATCAGACACTGTTTGAATTAATGAATTTTAATAAGATTTCATTCGCAATACCAAGTTATTTTAAGTAGGTACCTAGATAATTTCGTTTTAATGTTTTTAAGGATTCGTATTACTTCTAGACATTACATGAAAGTTAGTTCAAATTTTACGAATGAAAATATAAATATAAATTATACAACTAAGGCACGCTTAACGTTGGCTCAGAAAACTTCACCATTTTAATAATATGTAAAAAATACTGGCAATAAACTATTTATTTATATTCATTCTTTCTGGGATAGAGTGTCGAGGTATCGCTAGCTGTAGCAATTTCCAATAGTTATAATTTGTCGATTAACAAAATAATTTAAACTAATAATAATGGTTACTAAATACAGCATATTATTCTTATAAAATCTTGTAAAATGTGTTTCAAAAGTGTTGCAAAACATCCTTGCCGCTGAGCAGTGACCAGTCTGTTAAATAAAGTGGATTTAGATCTAACAGTTAATAACCACAAATTATCCATTCCAGGGTGATTACATATGGATCGAGCCGGTGTCAGGGCGCGAGTTCGACGTCGCCATCGGAGCACGCGTGCTCGCCGCGGAGGGGCGGCGCATACGCGTGCGCGACGACGACGGCAACGAACAATGGCTCCCGCCGGAGAGGCGCATCAAGGCGATGCATGCCACCTCAGTGCATGGCGTCGAGGACATGATCTCCTTGGGCGATCTTCACGAAGCCGGTATACTGAGGAATCTGCTCATCCGATACAATGACAACCTCATTTATGTGAGTGGGAATAAAGTGGATGACATAGTTATAAATATACTTGAAATAAATAATTATTTTTTTATGTTGATATAAAATATATTTTAGTTTACTATATGCCTTGCCTAAGTAATTGCTTTCGAGAAAACCCGTGAATATTTAGTAAATATTTGTAAATCGGTGGACACCGACAATTTCGTCCCGAATCGGATTGTTGAGATTCGTGATGCAATTTTTGCAGCCGTGAAAAATTCTAGTAAATATGAAATAAAATAAAAGCAACTGTTAACTTTTCCAGACGTATACGGGTTCAATATTGGTGGCAGTGAATCCCTACCAAATATTACCAATTTATACAGCAGACCAAATCAAGTTATATAAGGAGAGGAAGATAGGTGAACTACCTCCACATATCTTTGCCATCGGTGACAATGCATACGCGCATATGCGTCGGTACGGGCAGGATCAATGCATTGTTATCAGCGGGGAATCGGGCGCAGGGAAGACTGAATCGACAAAGTTAATTTTGCAATACCTCGCCGCTATTAGTGGAAAACATTCTTGGATAGAACAACAGGTTTGTTTACAATAATGTTTTTTTTATTAGTCTGCCTCTCGTTATTTCAACGTGTCTGCAATAATTTTGTAAAGAAAAAGACATGCATTATTAAATATAGTATATTTAATCTAGAGATCTATACAGTTCTTGTATGCAACAATATTACTTAAGTAAAGGATATTAATTTCGCGAAGAAAGCTATTAAATTATTACTACAATAATGCAAATGCAATAATAATAAAGATTGTAAAAGAGTACATAAGTAAAAGTAATGTTTTATTATTTCAGATTTTGGAGGCGAATCCGATTCTAGAAGCTTTTGGTAACGCTAAAACCGTGCGGAACGATAATTCGTCGCGTTTTGGTAAATATATCGATATACATTTTAACAACAACGGTGTCATTGAAGGAGCGAAAATAGAACAATATTTATTAGAAAAGTCTAGAATAGTGTCCCAAGGGACCGATGAGAGGAATTATCACGTATTTTATTGCCTGCTGGCGGGTTTGTCGAGAGAAGAAAAGAAGAAATTAGAGTTAACCGAACCATCGGAGTACCGCTATTTATCTGGGGTAAGGAATATTAATAATAAGTTTTGTTTTATAGTATAGGTAGGCGGACAAGCATATGGGTCACCTGATAGTAAGTGGTCACCAACGCACATAGACATTGGCTTTGTAAAATATGTTAACCATCGCTTACATTGCCTATGCGCCACCAACCTTGGGAACTAAGATGTTATGTCCCTTGTGCCTGTAATTACACTGGCTCACTCCCCCTTCAAACTGGATCACAAAAGTACCAAGTACTGCTGTTTTGCGGTAGAATATCTGATGAGTGGGTGGTACCTACCCAGACAAGCTTGCACAAAGCACTACCACAAAATAAAGTGTCTTAGAATTAAACAAATATCTTGTTAGTTTTTAAAAATTATCGGATACTCCACTAATGAAAAAACTTTAAGAAACTAAAAAATATTTATGTCAATAAACAATATAATATCTGTCCAACAAAATAAATTATCAGTAATTATAAAAAAAATGCTTAAATTTCAGGGTGGCAGCTTCACATGCGAAGGCAGAGACGATGCTGCCGAATTTGCAGATATTCGCTCCGCAATGAAAGTGCTACTGTTCACCGAAGCAGAAATATGGGAAATATTAAAATTGCTTGCAGCAGTATTACATACTGGAAATATAAAATACGAAGCAACTGTAGTTGATAATTTAGACGCAACAGAAATTATAGAACAAGCAAATGTTAAGAGAGTTGCACATTTGTTAGGGGTGCCAACACAGTCTCTTATTGGTGCTTTAACTCGAAAAACTTTATTTGCTCATGGAGAAACAGTTGTGTCTACGCTGAGCAGAGACCAGTCTGTTGATATTAGAGACGCGTTTGTTAAAGGTATTTATGGACGTTTGTTCGTGACTATAGTGAGAAAAATTAACGCTGCAATTTATAAGCCTAAATCCACAACACGAACGGCTATTGGTGTACTAGATATATTTGGTTTTGAAAACTTTGATCAAAATAGTTTCGAACAATTTTGTATTAATTTTGCCAATGAAAATCTTCAACAGTTCTTTGTAAGGCACATATTTAAATTAGAACAGGAGGAGTATAATCATGAGGGTATCAATTGGCAACACATAGAATTCGTTGACAACCAAGACGCTTTAGATCTGATAGCTTTGAAGCAGTTGAACATAATGGCGTTAATAGATGAAGAATCCAAATTTCCAAAAGGTACAGATCAAACTATGTTAGCTAAGTTACATAAGACACACGGCTCACATAGAAACTACCTCAAACCTAAGTCAGATATAAACACAAGCTTTGGTCTGAACCATTTCGCCGGGATCGTATTTTACGACACACGAGGTTTCCTGGAGAAAAATCGTGACACGTTTAGTGCTGACTTATTACAGTTGATTCACATTTCAACGAATAAGTTCCTACAACAAATATTTCAAGAAGACATTATTATGGGTTCGGAAACACGAAAACGAACTCCAACATTATCTACACAATTTAAAAAATCATTAGACTTACTCATGAGAACTTTAGGAACTTGTCAACCTTTCTTTATACGATGCATCAAGCCCAATGAGTTTAAAAAGCCTATGATGTTCGATCGAGGGTTGTGCTGTAGACAGCTCAGATATTCTGGAATGATGGAAACAATCAGAATCAGAAGAGCCGGGTATCCAATCAGACATAGTTTTAAGGAATTTGTCGAAAGATATAGATTTCTGATATCGGGAGTACCACCTGCTCATAAAACCGAATGTCGGGCTGCAACTGCAAAGATTTGTGCAACTGTTCTCGGCAAATCTGATTACCAGCTAGGTCACACCAAAGTATTTTTGAAAGATGCTCATGATTTATTCCTTGAACAAGAACGAGATAGAGTGCTTACTCGAAAAATACTAATATTGCAAAGATCTATTCGAGGGTGGGTATATAGGAGACGATTTTTAAAAATGAGAGCGGCTGCTATTTTGATACAGCGTCATTGGAGAGGAAAGCTGCAAAGAATTCGTTACAACAAAATGAAGAGCGGATACGCGAGATTACAAGCACTTATTCGCGCTAGAGTTTTGGCTCACCGGTTTAGACATTTACGTGGGCATATCGTTTCATTACAAGTATGTTTAATATTTTTATTTATTATTTTAAAAGATTGGTATATTCAATAAATGTATTAATTCCTTACTTTACTTTTACAGGCAGCCGCTCGGGGTTACCTAGTCCGACGATCGTACGGCCATAAGATGTGGGCAATAGTAAAGATACAAAGTCAAGCTAGACGTTTAATTGCAATGCGTCGTTATCGAAAACTGAAGCAAGAGGCCAAAGCACACAACGAGGCGTTGCGCTTGCGCAGACAAGAGGAACAGCGCTTGCAACACCAGGGGAACACGCGCGCTAAGGAGATCGCTGAGAAAAATTACAGGGTAAGTAGAAAAATTGTCCAAAACTATGTAAAAATAAGTTTCTCGAAGTTATGGTACTAGAGTCTCATCTGACAACCTTTAATATTAGTATATGTATGTATTATTATTAAACGAAATAAGCGATGTATTCAAACATTATACACATATAAACAGTATTTAAAGAGTATTAAACTTTTTTATCAAGCATTACAAACTAATGTGTCATTAATATCTAATCGCCACTCCTTGCAAATGTAATTATTCTTTCATATTAGTATTAAATAGTTATGTGACATCCGGTGTACCGTTCATCCGTTCATCAACCATTAACCATTATTTACAATTTTAGTAAAGTGTAAATTTTACGACTAGTATTTGAAACGAAGATTCACTGAAACTTTAACTTCAGCCTTTAACCAAAAAATAAATCATCATTAAATCAACAAAATTTTGCGAAAAAAATGTTAGTTAAAAATATTTTACGATACCATTACTTATGTTAATGTTACAATTAATATTAAAAAGTTATAACAAAAAAATGTAATTAGGAAAATTAATCTTAAACACCGCAATTATCTGAAATAACTGAAATTTTTAACATGCAATTTATATTCGCACTAGACTGTGCAGATTATCAGATAACATTATCGCTGATTTCAAAGATATTCAAAGATAATCGATTTTAAATTTGATGCAGTTGATGTATTTGTTCTGCTTGGAACCAAAGTATAAGAACTTTAATTTCGTGGAAATTCACGCTTCCTTCAAGTTATACCGATTGTCTAATAAAATGTATGATGTGTTTGGGTTTTGCTTTTTGTTAAGCTATTTCTTGAAGGTAAGTCGTTATACATATTATAACAATGTGTAAACAAACGTACGAAATGAATGAGCTTGCTTGTTGATGGATGCATACATAGTTTGTGCATAGTCGTATAAAATATTATTATTTTTATTCTTAATTAATGCATGTATAATCAATTTTAGTCAGAATTGTATAATAAATCATAAACATAAATCAATCAAATCAAACTATGATTATTTAAAATTTATTAAGTTATTCTTTCTGCTCTAGACATTTGGCCGTTAATTAAATTTTACAACTACCCAACGTAACTAACGAAATAGATTACCTAAAACTTTATACACCTGATATATTCTAAACTTATGTAAACTATCGCTCTTAATCGAGCATGTAGCGTTATACAATTACCGACCTGGATGTGGTTGGATAACGCTCTGCCCAGTCGAACTATGTTAGTCGAACCTCATTTATTTAGTATAAGCTTTGCTAACGATCAGACGTATTATACGGTAAAATGTGGTTAAATCACAACGATGTTATCGATCAAACACAAAATTATGGATTCATACTTCACGACCATAAAAGGCAACCAGAAAACTGGGCAAGTAATACTTGTCGATATATGTCACTTTCACTACTTATTAACGCATGTTGAAGTAATTTAAAACTATTAAACGGCTTATGTTGTAATAGGATCGAAGTAAAGACTATAAGTTGATCGCATGCTAATTTAAATGCAGTATTGCCTCCTTTGTCATATTGTTTGCGCCCACAATTGTGTATCTATGTTAACATGGTTCAAATAATAAAAGAGTGATTTAATGTTATAAATGTTGCCACCAGGAACGTATGTATGAACTGGAGAGGCGCGAAGCTGAGTTAGTTCAAGAAGAAAAGCGGCAACTAGAAGCTAAAAGAACGCTATTACAAGAGGCAGCTCGTAAACAAGACGAACCAGTAGATGACAGTAAATTAGTGGAAGCCATGTTCGATTTTCTCCCCGACTCAAGCAGTGAAGCACCTGCTCCTAAAGATACATCTGTATTTAGCGATCTACCACAACAGAGAGCTGATCAACAAGAGGTAATTATATATTTCAACAAGGAAATATACTTTTTATAAAATACAAAAAAATAACAATTAATTTATCAACATTCTGCAGATGGTGACACCTATGCAAACGACATCAGAAGATGAAGAAGATCTATCAGAGTTCAAGTTCCAAAAGTTTGCAGCCACATATTTCCAGGGAAATGTCACACATCAGTATTCTAGAAGACCCTTAAAACATCCATTATTACCATTACATACACAGGGAGATCAATTGGTAAATATGATTTTAATAATACATGGATGACGTAAAAATAAAATAGCTAATAATTCTACCTTATTTATTTAAAACACAAGAAAGTAAAAATTACATAAAATATGTGTTAATTAAATATTTTAGTGCTACCGCATACACAATCGTTATTATTATTTTAATTAGATGAAATATACGTAATTACTTTTGAATAAAGATATAATAACGTAACGTAATATCGCGATAAGCGTATAAATCAGATGTCTAATGGATTGTATTAATAGTATACTTATGATAGCGTCTGATCTGCTTTTAGGCGGCCCAAGCGTTATGGATTACAATTCTACGTTTCACTGGAGACTTAGCAGAGCCAAGATACCACACAATGGATAGAGATAACACGTCAGTAATGTCTAAAGTAACTGCAACACTTGGCCGAAATTTCATAAGGTCCAAAGAATTCCAGGAAGCGCAAATGATGGGTGTCGACCCTGATGCTTATATGAATAAACAAAAACCGAGATCTATTAGACATAAGTTGGTTTCATTAACTTTAAAGAGAAAGAATAAACTCGGAGAAGACGTCAGAAGAAAGTTACAGGTTTAGTAAATTTTTGTACAATCAAATATACGTTTAGTTTGTTGCTAATTAAACTAATGCATTAAATAATTTTCAGGATGAAGAATATACAGCTGATAGTTATCAGTCATGGTTAGAATCTCGACCCACGTCGAATTTAGAAAAACTTCATTTTATTATAGGTCATGGTATCCTACGGGCGGAATTGAGGGATGAAATATACTGTCAAATATGTAAACAATTAACAAACAATCCGTCTAAATCGTCTCATGCGCGTGGCTGGATTTTACTATCATTATGCGTTGGTTGTTTCGCTCCTAGTGAAAAGTTTGTGAATTACCTTAGAGCCTTTATTAGAGAAGGCCCTCCTGGTTATGCACCATATTGTGAAGACCGACTTAAAAGAACATTCAACAATGGAACAAGGAATCAGCCACCATCGTGGCTTGAGCTCCAAGCTACAAAATCAAAAAAACCTATAATGTTACCCATAACATTCATGGATGGTAACACAAAGACATTGTTAGCTGACTCGGCGACGACCG
This sequence comes from Nymphalis c-album, assembly GCA_963151315.1. Taxonomy (NCBI): domain Eukaryota; kingdom Metazoa; phylum Arthropoda; class Insecta; order Lepidoptera; family Nymphalidae; genus Nymphalis; species Nymphalis c-album. The sequence goes on along the minus strand of OY720590.1, from coordinate 3,615,367 downwards.
CAAGAGAACTGTGTAATCAGCTATCGGATAAAATTGCTCTTCGGGATCAATTTGGGTTTTCGTTATATATTGCATTGTTTGACAAAGTGAGCTCACTCGGTAGCGGCGGTGACCACGTTATGGATGCCATATCGCAGTGTGAACAATATGCGAAAGAACAGGGTGCACAAGAACGGAATGCTCCATGGAGATTGTTCTTCAGAAAAGAAATATTCGCTCCATGGCATGATCCTACAGAAGATCAAGTAGCAACAAATCTTATTTATCAGCAAGTCGTTAGAGGTGTAAAGTTTGGAGAATACAGGTGTGATAAAGAAGAAGATTTAGCAATGATCGCTGCTCAGCAGTATTATATTGAATACGGTCAAGATATGAACACAGAACGTCTTTATACATTATTGCCAAATTATATCCCCGATTATTGTTTGACTGGAGTCGAAAAGGCAGTTGATCGATGGGGTGCTCTTGTAGTTACAGCGTATAAGAAAAGTTACTATGTGAAAGAAAAAGTTCCTACATATAAAGTAAAAGAAGATGTAGTGAGCTATGCGAAGTTCAAATGGCCTTTACTATTTTCTAGATTTTATGAAGCCTACAGAAATTCGGGACCAAATTTACCTAAGAATGATGTGATTATAGCAGTTAATTGGACTGGTGTGTACGTTGTCGACGATCAAGAGCAGGTTCTGCTTGAGCTATCATTCCCTGAAATAACAACGGTATCAAGTCAGAAAACTAATAAAGTATTTACTCAAACATTTAGTTTATCTACAGTACGTGGTGAAGAATTTACCTTCCAAAGTCCTAATGCAGAAGATATTCGTGATTTGGTTGTTTATTTCTTAGAAGGCTTAAAGAAAAGATCTAAATTTGTAATCGCATTACAAGATTATAAAGCACCTGGAGAAGGCTCTAGTTTTTTGACTTTTCAAAAGGGAGATCTAATAATTCTCGAAGAAGATAGTACAGGTGAATCGGTTCTAAATAATGGATGGTGTATTGGTCGTTGTGAAAGATCTATGGAAAGAGGTGATTTTCCTGCCGAAACTGTTTACGTATTACCTGCGTTAAGCAAGCCACCTCCGGATATATTAGCTTTATTCTGCCAAGAGGGTGCACAACACGGAAGGCGAGCTCCCACAAGTACATTTAATGGTACAGAATCTAGAGATAAACCTCACAACTTGCTGGAATACGCCTTGGACCACTTTAGATTACCTCCAAAAAGAACAACGTCTAAAGCACTTACACTTTCAACAGCGAAGAGAGGTGCAGAAGAATTATGGAGACATTCAAGGGAGCCTATTAAACAACCATTACTAAAAAAATTACAAGCCAAAGAGGAATTAGCTGAAGAAGCTTGTTTTGCCTTTACAGCCATACTTAAGTATATGGGTGATCTTCCTTCTAAACGACCTCGTATTGGTAACGAATATACAGATCACATATTCGATGGCCCACTTAAACATGAAATTTTACGTGATGAAATATATTGTCAGGTAATGAAACAACTAACGGACAACAGAAATAGAATGTCAGAAGAAAGAGGTTGGGAGTTAATGTGGCTGGCCACAGGACTGTTCGCGTGTAGTCAAGGTCTACTGAGGGAATTAACGTTGTTCCTTAGAACTAGAAGATATCCAATTGCTCAAGATTCATTACAAAGACTTCAGAAAACATTACGGAATGGACAGAGGAAATATCCTCCTCACCAAGTAGAAGTAGAAGCAATACAACATAAAACGACTCAGATATTCCACAAAGTATATTTCCCAGATGATACAGATGAGGCATTTGAAGTCGATTCATCCACGAGAGCAAAAGACTTTTGTCAAAATATCGCGCAAAGATTGAGCCTTAGATCTAGTGAAGGCTTTAGTTTGTTTGTTAAGATAGCGGATAAGGTGATATCCGTGCCGGAAGGCGATTTCTTCTTCGACTTTGTTCGTCATCTCACTGATTGGATTAAAAAAGCTCGGCCGACAAGAGATGGCATCACGCCTCAATTCACGTATCAGGTTAGACAAATTTGTAAACTGTAGTTATAATAACAACGATTTCACTTAAAATTCTAGCAATATTACATAATATTTTATAATTAATGACCTAACATTAAATATAGGTGTTCTTCATGAAGAAACTTTGGACAAACACAGTTCCCGGCAAAGATCGCGCAGCGGATGTTATCTTCCACTTCCACCAAGAATTACCCAAGCTGCTTCGTGGTTACCATCGCTGTGGTCGCGACGAGGCCGCAAGACTCGCCGCGCTCGCGTACCGCGCTAGGTTCGGGGAGAACAAGCAGGAATTGCAGGCCATTCCGTATGTATTAGTAGTCCTCCTTGATCATCATCATCGAAATAACAAATAAATCATTATTAAGAAGGCCTTTAAGACTTTGTTTATAATATCGTAGCTTCAGTTTGGTTAGAAGATTATAACAAAAATATCAGAAAATAATGCAGTTCTTAAAGCTTAAATAGTCTTTACTTTTATCGGCATGTCTAAACTACCTCGTGGATCTAGTGACTAGATATTATGACGCATACCCGGTGGTCCTGGGTTGAATTCCCAGGCCGGGCCAATATTGGGTTTTTCTCTCAGAAAATTCTTAGTAACAGCCCGGCAGGCAGTGTGGAAGGCAGTGTGTACACTCCCGTGCCTCGGAAATTACGTTAAGACGTTGGTCCTGCGCCTAAACTCTTTCCGGTCGTGTCAGATTACCGTCTCATCAGATTATGAAATCTAGGGAAGGGAGAGTGCTCGCTCACATACTTGTGCTCTATAATTTCTCCTTTGCAGTAGGCTAATCTCTCTTAAGAATGGCCGCCATGATCGGTTTGGAGGACATAATTATTATTTATTACATGTATATTCAAACATTATTGAATCGTATAGAATCAAATAATAAATTTAATATTTCGATCGAATCCATCGAATTGTTAATTAGTTACAAAAGCCGTGCCTTAAAGAAATCTGAGTCGTTTTTAAAGAAATCGCAAGAAACTAGTCAAACGGATAATTAATTAATATTATTATAAATAATTCTTTGTTTCTTATAAATTTTAGGCATTGATTTTGGAAGAAGATGAGGGAAAAGGCCGCTATTTTTTATACATTTTAAATTATTAAAAACACGAACATTTAGTAAAGTAAAATAGTTTAATGTTAAATAGCCTACAAGGCATATTTTCAAAATTGTATCTTCAATTAACAGAGCAAGATACAAAACGGAAAAGTAACAGTACGCGTATGAGAGCAAGCGATGACGTCACGGCTGCGTTTCGTTTTATACACACGTATACATATTCTGTACGGCCGCATTTCAACATATTTGTATTACTTATAAGTCACCTTTGTTAATCACATGCTCTTGCTACTTTTTTCAATTTTCTTATTTACCACCCAAAATCAGGATTCATTTCGTTATGCTAATCAACTGTGATAGGATTAAAAATTAATACACTCCCAAAATCGGACTCGCTTTGCTGAAGCCGTAGCTTGGCACGAGATTTTTTTTTGTGTCGTAGAAAAAGCTTGGGGGCTATGAGATAAGCATTCGAAATGCATATTTTCGTATTTTACAGACAAATGCTTCGTGAATTGATCCCAGCGGATCTGATTAAACTCCAGAGTTCAGCAGACTGGAAGCGAGCAATTGTTGCCTCCTATAACCAGGACGCTGGAATGACACCAGAGGACGCCAAGATCACTTTCCTCAAGGTCATATACCGGTGGCCGACTTTCGGTTCCGCATTTTTCGAGGTTAAGCAGACAACGGAACCGAATTATCCGGAACTGCTGCTCATTGCCATTAACAAGCACGGTGTCAGCTTAATACACCCCCAATCAAAGGTACGTAGCTATTTTTCGATTTATCATATGGTTTTTTATTCACCGTGTGTATTAAAATAATCGGCATCATTTAATATTATTATAAATTTTAAAAAAAACATAACAAGAAGAAGAACTTGCTTTTCGATACAAATGGAGTTAATAAACAAATGTCTATAATTAATGGGATATTATTATAAACTAGTTCAACAAATTTTATTGATAATTTCGTATTTTCAGGATATTCTGGTCACACATCCGTTTACAAGGATTTCAAATTGGTCATCTGGCAACACATACTTCCACATGACCATTGGTAACCTCGTTCGAGGTTCAAAGCTTCTCTGTGAGACCTCGCTCGGGTACAAAATGGACGATTTACTCACTTCGTATATATCTCTCATGCTTACTAACATGAATAAACAGCGGTCCATGCGAGTAAAATAAATAAATTGTTGAGGATCTCGACAGATAAAAAATACGTATAAAATAGAACTGTTATTTTTTTAACGCGTAGTAATAAGTTCTCTCGCTTTTTGGCGGAATTTTTAATATCTGTGGTTGCTTGAATAAATATATCGTTTAGTACTACGGAGTGTGTGCGATACAAATTGAAAATAATACGATATTAGAAATCGCATTTCAATATATTACACATCACATTATATACCAGTTATTTTGTAAAAAAAAAAATAGTACCGCTTATGCGTAACATCAATTTATGCCGTGTTTAATGAATTATATGAAATATCTTTATACTTATAACTAATCCGTCCAGAATGAGATATATACTTATTGATATTTAATATTAATATATTGCGAAATTATTTCAATACTTTTTTTATCGAACGTATTAACGATTTTAATTTAGTACAATCATTTTGATATTAACGATATAAACAAATTTAGAAAATAATATTTAAGGTATATACTAAGATACAGTGATAAAGCAGAAACACTTTATCCTATATCTGAAGTTTTATATATAATAAACCATTTTTTCTCGTTATGCGATATTGTGTATATTAATATATAAGAAAAGATCTGTTATTTCTACTCTATAATCGGTTATGGTTGAATTACGAACGAAATCTGGATTTCGTTTTGATGTCTGAAAGTGGCACAATATACCTATAACTTGGCCCCTGAATTATTTTAATGATTCGTACAAAAAATTAGCTGTTATTCTCAGGAGACTTTTTGAAACACCGCATTTTTTGTGTTATTGTATAACTATGTGTGATTATATGAAGAGGGCCTTTGATTTTGAGGGATAAGGGGCCTTGTTATTGTATTAGTAAAACCACTTTAACAGTTGCTGATTGATGGTACTGTAATTATTTATTAAGTAAAACAATGGATTTTAGGACATAACAACGATTTCAATTAATTTTACTCAAAATTCCGTTCAATCGATTTGAGCTGTGAAATTTCAATAAAACTTAAATCAGAGGTAAACACCGCCTTAACAAAGAAGCGCTCTTAACAGTTTTATTTCTTATTAAAAACTATTATAATGCTATTCACTTATAACTTACCAGCATAAACAAATTATATTTATTTGTATTAGCTAAGAAATATATATTATAAAATTATCGATGTTATGCCATGAGTTCGGAGACAATATTCCTTTGTTTTATATTTTGCTTAAAAATAAAAGTGGTATTTGTGAGTGGTTGTAAACATGAGTCACAATGATTTCTGTCTTTTATTTACCCTTGATAGTTTAATGAATATTTGAGAATATATCGTCATTTTTTTTATATAGATATATATATTTTTTTAAGTAGTAAAGTTAGTCCTATCTATGTCAGGAAAAGAAAATAGAGAAAGAAAAGATATAATATGTACTTAATATAATAAAATTAACGAACAGTTAAGTTCTCAATATTAGTGACATGAATGTATCGATGAAAAGTCGCTATTTTATTCGAGTTTTATACATTTTCGGGTACATAACAATTAAGGTAAAAGCGGGCGATTACAAAAAGTGTTAATTAGACCAAACAAAAAAATATATATCCGCAATAAAGTCGTGAGAGACTCCCACGGCAACGCTCCATTCTCGAGTCTCGAAGAATAATGATGCCTCCATTGTCGCAAGCAGCAGGAAGTCATTTATCTAGCATCAGAATATGAGTGTTTAGACCAATTTTGTTTTTGATTTCACATTTTAAATGTTCAATTTTCGGGCCGATCACCTCGTACTGGCTGCGTCACCCCTTGATGTCAGTCAACTCGAGCAATCATAATTTTCTGCAAAACAAGCTACATATGTAATAATGGTTGTTAGTCTCTGTTTAAATGAAGAGTTAAAATAACGACAGAGAATTAAAAATCAGTTTAAATGCTTTGAATATTGAGCCAACTGATACCTACTTTAGTGCGGGTTCTCTAGTTCTAATTTATTTATTCTTTATTTATTAAATAGATCTTATTTATGATAAATGTTTTAAGTTTCATAAATTTAAAAATTATTTACTTCGTGGTAAGGGTTTGTGCTAGTCAGTCTGAGTAGTTACCACCAACTTATCAGATATTCTACCGCAAAACAGCAATATTTAGTATTGTTCCTGAGGAACCGGAATAAGGAACATAACATCTTAGTTCCCTAGGTTGTACGGAATGTAGGTAGGTATGTATGCGCTGTTTATCAATATTGCGTACATCGCCAAAGTCCATAGACATCACTTACCACCAAGTGGCCTATTTGCCAGTCTGCCTACATACCTATTTCATAAAAAGAAAAAAAAACACATTTAAAGTGATGTTTATTTTTTTTGAGCCTAAATTTAATATTTTCATACACTCAACAGAAATGTATAGGTGTATAATCATAATATCTATTATTTTTTATTAATAAATAATGGCGCGAATACAATGAGAGGACTAGCCGTAGTGTTCAACATAATACATACGTAATTACTTGTATAACAATCATCTGTTGTTCAACTATGAAGGAAACGGACTTAATAGCCTCATAGAATGGTAATCTTGACAGAAAAATCACTTCCATATCCGCATTAGATCGTGAAAACCCTACACTTATTAAAAACTGTATTTAAGTTACATTAGTGAAGTGTGATCGATACTTACATACTTTTAATGTTGTTTTTTCTTAATTCGATTTTCTAACGTATTATATTTTTTCTCACTTAGCAACAATTTGATGGAATAATTATAATGTTTGAAGGTTTTTCGAGAATTTTTCTTTGACGGCGACAACACAAATATTAAATGTCACACTATATATATGGTTCGGCTGTTGTAGTTACGATCTTAAGTCACAAAATGGAGTTATCTGTTCATTGGACCATCTGAATACTTTCAATGAAATTCATTCATAACACTTTTAATTAAAAATAGGTCAGCAGTCTTGGGAAACAATATAATGTAAGTTGTTTTTGAAAATAAGAAATAAATACCTGCTACAAATGTCTAAAATTAAGTAGGTACTTAAGAGCTTATTAGTCCTGAAAAATCAATGAAAAACACTTATTTATTCTTTGTCTCAAACTAAAAAAGAATAAAAAAAAAACAATATAAAATTGTTAGCAAATTAATATATAGTTTTGAACTTAGATGAGAAAAAGTTCTAAAGAGCTCTCAAAATCTCTCAACGATTTTGCAATATTTCTACGAACATTAAATTAAAATAGATTACCGTTATATTAACCCATAGTAACTCAATAAAATTATAAGTTCCCACGACAGATGACATGTTGGAAAACACGAGCACTGCTGAACTTTTCCCACACTCTGCATATCTTGCTTTCATACTCGTACATCAGACCGAATGTAAAAACCATAGACAATGATTCAATTGTGAGCACATTGCTTTCTCACAGCCCCCTCTTAGATATAATCGTTGCGATTAATTAGTGGCAGGTAAATGACCACTAACTGTTCCGGGTCTTCGATACGGCAACGGAAGCAGCTTCTTATATCACCAAAATACTTTGTGCGTTAAGAAAGTAGATCCTCAAATACCAGGATCCAAGAAACAGGATGTAAGTTTTCAACTTCCTTAAGACAATGCAGATTTTTTCAAAGAACAATGCATTTTTTGCATCAATGAAGTAAATGAATAGGCGTTGCCATTGCGTCACAGTTTCTTTGATACGTCATTGATTGATAATAATTGTAGCAATATCATTGAGCCACGGTGATTAAAACTGAACTTATTTTTCACTTTAAATGTCTGTGGCGGATCTCTTTCAATTGTTGATGTCACATGGTTTTTACGTTAAATATATTATATCATTGTTTCTCCGCCAATAAACTATTCTTTCGTCAGGCTGATGAACAAAAGCTTCAAAATATATTTATTTCACATTTTTAAATCTTGAAGCTGCAAATTAATCAATTCATTTTATTAAAAAACTTTAAATATTCCAATTTAGTCTTCGCCTAGAGTTAGATACTCTCTATTATAGATCTAGTTTAGATGAAGAATAAACAAGTACACGTAAGCGCATGTATCTCTTGAATAGAGTAAGTTAAATAAGGTCCAACTAAACTATGTAGGTAGTTACACAGTCGCGAATTGGGACTGTGGAAAAGTAACCTAATTACCATTTCGGCCCTGCATCTCAAATTCAGTTCGATTCGATTCGCCATTGCTACTTGAAGAACCAACAATACAATACCTTTTGTTTATTCATTTATATTAGTAGTAGTTGGTAAGGATAAAGGATCCTTAGAATTGAAGATAAACTGATATCCTACTATGGGATGTACGCCGTCCATAAAGAATTAAATCAGTTTAGTGTTTAGTCCGAATTTATTATCGTTACAAAAACTCTTTTAGGTACCTAATTGGTATCAAACCATCACCATTCAAACAACCCACCATTAGCTGTAAATTTAAATTCGATGTCTTTACTTGGTTTAAGATTTTTCCAATGATTCATTTTGCCACAAAAAGTAAAATGACAATGGGTTTGTAAATATATTTTTATCATTCAATATATCTTTAATAGAAGTTTCGAGTAACTAAAAACTTGTAGCAATTACAGATTAAAAAAATTAAGGTTCGTGGGAAAATGTTTCACGTTATTTTGGTTAATGTTATTTCATTGTAGTTGTAACTTAACGAATATTTAAAATTTATAAATGTTAAATACTTAAATAATCACAAATATCCGTTTTGAATTGACAACAAAAGCTTAAAATAACAATATCGATGATCTTGTCTTTGGACACCTTCTCTCTTATTTTCTTGAAAAAAAAAAGTATGGATATTACACTATTTAGATAATATATCACCATGTAAAGTAAAACTTATTTATACACAAACAAAAATCCTGTTGCGTCCCACGGGTGCAAGGATTAGCAGCAAGGCTCATCTGGGCGAGTAGAACTAGTACTCATTCATCAACTTTCTATACCCTATTCCATTCAATATAAGTAGATAAACTTTTTCATTCGAATTGGTAACAGCTCTGTTATAGATATATGCAATACATAATAAACCTAGCCATTTTTACAATACAACACTATGCCACTTATCTACTAATATCAAGTTTGATTTTAGTTCCAGATTCAATAACAACTTGACCGGCATTCAAGACGATTTTTTTCGTGAAATCAAATTCAAATTGAAAATTATAGATTATAGTAGCGTTGCATTTACAAAAGTCATAGTAAGCCGGCTTATATTGACATAATAGTTCGCATATATGGGTAATAAGCAAACCGACCGCCAGCTGCCCAAGTAGCGGTGGATTTGGCTGTGGGAGGATGAGAAAGTTGGAAATTGAAAAAATAGTAGAAGTAATAGGAGCAGGTTTCTTGTGTACCAAAAGGATCATACACATTGAGTTGATCAACTCATCGAATGAGGATGACTCTAATCTTGGTTATTGAGGGCAGTGCCTCATGTTTGGAGCGAGTGTCTTACGTGCCAGGAGATCAGAATATAATAATTTTCATATTTTTATAGTAATCAAATTATATAAAATTCCTTTATTTATTGTCGAAGTAAAAACTGATCAGTTCGATAAAGAAAATATAGTTAAGAAGAAAAAGAAAGAAGAAAATGCGGACAAATTTAAACAGCTGATTTATTTACCTACGCCTCATTTAGTAAGTTTAAAATTTTCAATAGAATAAAGAAATGGCCAAGAGTTGATTATTTAATTCCCAAATTGGTGTTCTCACGAATTGTGTAGAGAACTAATATTTTACAAACTTTACTATTCAAATTTACAAAATATAAAAATATATATATTTCTAATTTAGCAACAGAGGCTAGAGGGTATCCTGATATAAACGTATAAATTGCCCCACAATCCTATGCTGCCGAGCATCGGGTACGTATTAAGTTCGTAATTGTTCATTGTACCAATATGACTATCACAGTTGTCATGTCATAAGTCAATAATATGTTGCGAAGCGCAAGTAACTTATCAGCAACAATCACATACTTGTAAAACAAAAATATATCAATGGAGTAATAATTAAACAACTTTCGTACATAATTTATTCATATTTATCATAACTATAATCACGTTGAACTATCTAGTCTATAGAACTTTAATATTTTTGATTTTATAAAATTCAATAAAAAGGAAAGAAATTGAATTATTATTAAATAAGTAATTAATTAATCAATAAAACAGGATATGGAAAGCCCATTTGAGTTAATTCATTCTGAACGCTTGCATGTTTACACTCATTAAATTATCAATTTTATATTGTCAAGTGATTTCGTCACTCATCGCATGTCCGTACGTCGTTAGTTACATGTTGGTAATTTGTTTAATACCATGACGTACCTATGTGTTTAATATAAAATTTAACGGACTCAATTAAAATATTGTTAATTTATATTGTCTGTTTATTTATTCAAATTATATATTAGTGACGTTTACGATTTGAACATTTAGACGTCATGTGTATTAGCCGCCGCTAGTGAGAAGCCTGGTACACTTTTCGTTATGAGAAGCTAAATTGCGATTCAATGAAACTGTTGTTAACATACACGTAAGACGCTGTCATGATACATGAAGTAATTTTTTTATGTATCTTATTAAGTATTTAATTAAGTGTAAGTAAATATAATTTGAAAAAAAAATTGACATGTAAGAAGATAAATAGAAAATAACCAATAAACTTAATGTTATGTCATGAGATAGAAAGAATACATAAAATGAACTAAATAATCTTAATAATAATAAGTCAAGTAGAACACTAGTCGTATTGTTTTTCTTAAAATTTTAAGTAAAATGTTCTCGTAAAAAATCAAAGGTATAATTTAAAGCCACAAAATATTTAAATTAACAAAAACGCATTAGGCGTAGATAATAACTAATTCTCACACGACAACTTAAATACCATTCTGCCAACAAACTAAATATTTCATTAATTTAATCCTAAAAGTTGTATAGCCCGATTCAAACTTTATGACGGCTCTTCTTCGCGCGAAACAATGCGCAGAACACAAAATTCGGTATTAGCGGTACATGCGACTATACTGCACATGCGCGTGCAGCTAATATCCGAGTCGCCATAAAGTTTGAATCGTGCTGTACGTAGGAACTGATGACATTAGGTAACTAACTGGCTTAAGACTAGAAGGTCCATACAATAGAACCTATGATCTTAGCTATATAGCTAATAAATAATAAGTTTCAGGCGAGCAAGCACCACAGAGTTTTCATCTCGTGGTCGATAACTATGCAAACCATATCTCGCATGAATTTCTGCCACATGCATATTTAGTATCCAGTTACAGCCTAAGAATGTCCCACTGCAGAGCTAAGGCCTCTCCTCCTCTTTTGAGGAGAAAGTTTTGGAGCTTATTCCACCACGCTGCTCTAGCAGATGCGGGTTGGTGTAATACACATGTGACAGAATTTCAATGAAATTTAACCCATGCAGGTTTCGCCACTATGTTTTCACTTCACCGTCAAGCACGAATGAATTATAATAAAGTGGTGCTTGCCCGGGTTTAGACCCACGATCATCGGTTAAGATTCACGCGTTCTTACCACTGGGCCATCTCGGCTTATACGTCGGGGCTAAGGGGGTCCCCTGTACGGTAGCATGCGCAAGCGATCCCGTGGCGTCCGCCGACTAGACGGAGAGGATACCGCTGGTTTTTTAGTGGGTATTCCGGCGCCTTCAGTGCCGGCGAGCCCCACATACCCCCCACTTCATGTGGGGGAAACGCGTCAGGAGCTTTTCCAGCGACAAAAAAATACTCGGCTTATACAGTATATCAGTATCGTGTAAATATCGTGCACCACACATAATATATACCTATATATTATTTATACATTTGTATTTTGTGCAAAAGCACTGCCATATGTTAAATAATTATAAACAACATAACTATAGTTTGCAATGATTAAAATTTCGCTATAAAAATTTATCGCTATTCGATAAACAAGCCGACTACCAAACATTAAACAAATATTAACTCGTAGAACGATAGCAAAATATTTTTTTAAATTTGCATATACATACCTAATTGATCATTTGTTTTAAAATATATAGCCATTTTTATTTAATTAACTTACGTATTGCCCTCTTATCTGGACCGGATCGATTTTTATATTTACACCGTACAATCGCTATCTTTTGATTCCATAATATTAATATATGCCATCGACATTGATAAAAAAACGTGTTATTTTTTACTTCTATCAAGTTTTACCTTATTACTCTTGTCGCTTTACGTTTGATTCAGAAAACAAATAACAGTTGCCTTCGCTCCAAAACTCAACGAATAGCAACAGATAAAATAAATAAAAAAAAAAGATTTTTTTCTATTATTATCCTTGTGGAAAATTGCTCTATTTTTTAAAAAGTTATTTTATATTTGTTTTGTAACAAGAAATCTTGAAACCCCAATGACATCTCATACTCAGACATACTCAAAATATTTTCAAAGCCACCATGAGGAAAATAATATTTATAAAAAAAAATACTAGATAAAAATAAAGTTAGCTAGCTAATAAATACATTTTAAGCATTCTATGATGCACTGTGCAACGTTTTTCATTCATATATCATTACCATATTATAATATGAAATATACTTCTTATAATAAAAATATGACTTGAATTTTATAAAGTATTTATAACTCGACTTCAACGAGACTTCGTTTGTTCAATTCCATCAATGCCTTCAGGGTAGGTTAGTAGGCTCAACGCGTACCTAAGTAATAGATATAATACATAACGTAAATTTACATAAACTCCAGACACAGTTTTTCTTTGGGCAGTTGGGTAAAAATAATATAGGTATTTTTTTATCTATATTCGTATAAAATTTGCTAAAAAAATACTAACCACTGCGACAGGCGTTATCTAAACCACAGATAATAATAATATTTAATGATATTTTAAATTAATTATTCATACATTCTTGAATATATATTTTTTAATTATTTCAATATAGATTTTTAACATAAATGTGGAATTCATCATTAGTATCATTTAAAATTAACCAATCAATTTTTAAATTCATTAGATACGATCTGACCTTTACGAAAATGTAAAGTGAAAATTAATTAACCTTTAAAATGTAACATTAATAAGACATGTATATTATTATGATTCAGATTTCTTTATGAATCTCCGCAAACAATAGTGTGTGACGATAAACTTGTGATGATTATCTGAGGTCAGGCCCAGCGGTGCGGAACCGAATAGGGGAAGTGTACAGCCGGCGACAGAGTCAGCGTTACCATAGGTCTTATTACATACTGCTTAAGAGCTGTATCGAACTTACCTTTTGTTAACTTCGTTGCCTAGCGTTCATGTGAAGATGTTCTGAAGACGTTCCCACAGCTCTGATTCCTCGATCGACTCTGATTCATAATCAGCTAATTACACTTGACTCTTGTTAATTCGAATTAATATGACTTTTAAGACATTTAAGCTACCTTGTGGGAAACTCTTTTTATGAATTTATAATAATTAAAAGACGAGCGATAAATACGTCCTTATTTTGCACTCATGTTTAATTGCATTGTTTTTTATAGCCTTTGTTTTTGAAGGGAAATATTACACATTAAATAATTATAATATAATCTGTATAAGATAATAAAGATAAAAAAAAAACAGATTAAATATATTTCGGAGAAGATTAAACAGATTTATAGAAATATTTAACAGTTATAGTTTATTTAATTATATTTTGATTAGATCGATTATAATTTTAAATGTGAGGTTGAAGCAATAAAAGATATATTTTATTTAAATTCAGTTTTACTAAAATATTCACGTTTTAGAATTAATTACTCTTTCATAATATCACATTATTGTAATTACATGATTTAAAAACAACAAATTCTTAAACATGATTCTTTATATGAAGACATACCAAATGTAAAATGATAATAACGCACGAATATTTTCTAAATGAGAAAACGCTTATTCCATACAAATTGACGGCGTAATCCTTAATCGCGTCTAATACTAATTCCTTGTAATACTGTCACTACCGATTTCAATAAAACAATTTCGCTTATGTTTTCTTTATATAAAAATATTATATTCTTTTGTACTTATTACACTTTCCATGTGGAATGTTCGAAATCACACTTTTTAATATACACATCAAATTTCACCAAACAAATTGTACAAAAAATCGCAATAAAATAAATATAATTTCAAACGTTTCGTTTTACTAAAACTTATAAGATGTGCTATGTCTAGCTACTTATCTACTTTGTTCATTAGATTGCCTGTTATAGTAATGTACATACATACAGTGACGGTAGATGCGTAGTCGCCTACCGTCGTCAGTGAGGTGATTGGGTAGAAAATAATAAATTCTTTGAATGTTTACAAAATCGATTAAAATAAATCTTTGATAATTTTTACGTATTTTACATAATATATTTATCGAATAAAATAGCTCCCGATATTTGTAGATGCCTTTTAATTAATTCAACATTCAAACGAATCATCACTCTATTCAATATGACTTAAAGTCCAATTTTCAAAAACACATAAAACCTACGGATACTTAATAGCAATACAATAAACACAATGACTCGTCATGGATTTTACAGCTATTTGGCCCCGAAGAAATAAATTCAAGAGCAGAGAGATCTCTTATTAATTTTTTTTTATTTCAATATGGCGCAAATCCTCCGCCGAATTAGGAACTACCCTATGCCTGTAATTAATTTATGAAATTTCAATAGAAATAAACATTTATAATAAAATTCTAATCATAATAATCCAATTGGCTTTGAATAAAAAAAAACATTGGATCGTGGCCACATAAAATTACACAATTAAATTAAAAAATAGTGACATATTTCACAAAGCATATTATAAAAATTGCTACCATAACCTAATAGCATTTTGGTGTTATAATCTCGGCATACATATTCAATATCTACTTAATTATTTTAGGCACACTTTGTATTTTACAAAATACTCTTATACAAAATCAAACAAGCGATTCGTTTACCAAGATTTCGATGACGATTGTAACATGTTCGGACGAGACCCGTTTCGTTCACACAAAACTCGACCTTATTGTATAAAAATAATAATTTTCTTTTAAATGATAAAAGTTACGTGTTAAGACTAATATTGCTTTCCATATACAAATATAATTGTCAGTACATCTGTGATTTTTATTAAAATGTCATTAGATGACTCGCCAAATTTCTAGGTTCTATTAGAGCGGTCATCGAGGAACATGTTACTTAGCAGGCACTATCGAAACTTATAAGGATCGCTCAGACCACTTTTCTCAATTCGTTTAAATTCGCCGAAGTCCACGTCTTTGGTCTTTAAGTGAGAAACATCCTATTAACGTCGGATTAACGGCTCATTAACTCGAATATACAATAATTATTTTCGGTTTAATACCACCGTATTAAATTGTAATATTGTCTCTAGCATTTTAAAATATTCATATTCGAGTTAAAGTCGGCAACCCCGGTGACGATATGGATTATTTTCGCGTGACGACTACCGCGGTATGACAGGTGACGTACGTGCTACTGCAGCGCGTCGGGCAGGCGGTGCGCGTCGTGCCAGGCGTCGGGCCGCATGACGTCATCGACGGGCGGGCACGTGGGCCGCGGCCCGGGCTCCGGCGTGTACGTGAACGTCAGCCCCGTCGCGTAGATGATGCCGTCGTTCCTCACCAGTGACACCGGCACCTGGAATGAAGTCTTCTAAATAATTTCATGAGCATGTTGTCGAGAAATAGCACCATATAAATACAATATTTGAAACATGATTACAGATATTATCTGATATATATAATATCATAATAGAATTTGTGAAAAACGGAAAACAATATGCAGTTTTTTTTTAGAAAATCATATGAACATAAGAAGGCATCAATGTTTCTTTTATTTCCAGCTAACTTACTTTATGTCAACAACAAATATGTACTTATAACCTTTTTAATAGAATACATTTTCATACATTTTAGAAACCTGCATAGAGTTTTAAATCTTCAAAAATCTTAGTACGAGACACTAGGTCTAGCAATGGCTAGCTTATAAGGCTCCAGATTCCGAGGTCTAGTATAGTATTCCGAGTACTTTTTGAACTTAGCATTGTTTACAATCCTGTTCTCTTGTAAGCCATATAAAGTTGGACCTACGCCTGCACTCGGATTGATGAGAGTACTCGGTTTTGTTTTGTACTAATATTCGTAATATGTCATACGTAGTTGGCCTCTCATTTGAAATCGATTAATTGTAATAACGTTGGATAAGTATCAAAAAGTCCTCACCTGTGTTGGTTGTCGAACCCAGAGCCACTGTCCCCTGAACTGCGAGATGTCCGGCACGACACACAGCATGGACTCAGCGCAACGGTACATTGTCTCCGCCTCCACGTCACCGAACCAGACTTGCAATGATGGTGTGAAATTATCCCCAGCTAACTCTAACATAGCAACGTCGCCTCCGCCGTTAAGGTTCAGCGAGTGGACCAACGGAACTGGTGTTACGGGTGACCTGGTGGAAAAAACAAAGAAGTTCCTAGTTATTACTTGTAAATTTTTGGGCAATTATTGATCTGATCTGACCGCTGAAAAAGTTGAATGTTAATTTTACAACGTAAATGTAACCATCAAATAGAAAAATGTCATCATCAAAATGTAAATCATCTAATAGAAAAAGACCATCTATCCTATTCATATTGAAGTTAATCACATAAGATTTTATGTACAACTCATATTATGTACAGACTTTTAGTTACAAACAAAAAAATATCAAATCTGATAAATCATTTTTGAAAATTTAGTGTCGTTTTAAGATTTTAAAAGTTTTTACACTAAATTCAATATATTTCGAACCTTTTCTAATTAAATAAAAAAAATGTGTTACAGCGTTTCAAAATTGAAGATTCATCCAGAAGTGTAGAGTGAAATAAGGACTGATAGGAATGTCGGCATATTATTTTGTTGATAAAACCATAAAACCACAAAATATGTAACCGTGTTTATAACGCAGATAACGTCGCCGGCAACACATAAATATTATATTAGATCTTTCTGGAATTACATTTTTTTAATAACAATAATATATCGCCCAATTGTTTTGTATTATACGCTGTGAATAAAACCCGGATAACAATAATTACACAGACACAAGTGACATAACAATTGAATCCTCAACCGTTTAACAATCAACAACAATCCTGATACTTGTCAGGATTGCATGTGTTAATCGATTACTCGTTGTTCTCACTCGTATGTTAACACAAGCTTTACGCTCAACCGGAAGGGAAAAAATTAAACGTTATTAAGACTTTGTAAATGCACAGGACATATAGTGCACAAGTGTGTACGTAGTCACAGATACACTCTCTGTACCCTCACTCATAATCTGATGAAACGACCAGAAAGAGTTCAGGCGCAGGATCAACGACCTTACGTGTTTGCTGAGGCACGGGAGTGTACACAGTTCCAACTTACAGACTCTGTACTTCTACTGATATTCTTCGAAAGAAAAAGCAAAATAACTTTTATTGGCCCGACCTGGGATTTGAACCTTGTGATCTGCGAGCCTACGTAGCTGCTAGACTAACGAGGCAGTCTGAAATAAGCCTAGTATCTTGGTAAAAAAAAAATTAGCTCCATGGGATAATAAATGAATGTACCAAATTATCTAATTTAAGTTTAAGCGTGTGTACTAAGTATAATTATTTTTACTTAAAAATAAGTTAAAGTTGACGATTAAAGGCGTCATTATATTGTTATATTCCAATAAAGTAATTTATTACTTTAGAATTTTGAACCTCAAAAATTCTTAATAAATATTAAGTAATACATTAGAATAATATTATAAAACGTTATACACGCTTTGAAATATGCCGTTTCTTCAAGTTATATCGATTCTAATAAAATATTCACAGTCGATTGATGTAGACTTATTAACTTGTAGTCTACTATCGAACTAATAACGTAAGGTATTTTAAATAATTAATTGGAATAGCAATCAAACATCATAAACTAGTATTGATTCGTAAAACGTCAACCCATTGGCGAATAAATTTGTGTCAAGAACACCATCGCCATATACACAAGAATTTTTTTCGGTCGGTCGGTCGTAAAGTCGGGATCATATTCTACCAACATGATAGAATATGTACGTAGGTAGAACTTCTGCTTTAACACGTGCAGGTTTCCTCACGATTCTTTCCTTCACCGCTGACCACTACATGAATTATGAAACCGAATACATCTTCATACCACCCTAATAAAGATAGTTTTATACTGCTTTTTATATTATAGCGGCTTAAGATTAAATTTTCGCAAATATAAACAGACTATTAGGTACTCATTATCTTCTATATAAATAAAATGATAGAGGTCTGCAGTTGTGTGCGCATCACGGAAAAACTACTGGATCAATGAAATTTTCTAAATTTTATTTCTTAGACAATTGGCATTTTATATCGAAAAAAAAATTGCGATATCTTCATTTAATAAAAAGTTATTAAAGTTTCAAGAAACAACGATTTGTATATGCACTGCGTGTTCAGTGGTGTATGTTTAAACAAAGTATATTTATGCTTGCGATCTTTTTGATGTTTTTTCCTTCGTACATAAGAAAACTTTGTTAATATATCGAGCAACGCGGACGAAGTCGCGGGTATCAGCTAGTATTTAATAAAAGTTAATGTATCTGTTTGTTCTCTATTTTCAAATTAATATTCAAACCGGCTTCGAGGCCCTGAACAAGATAACAAGAAGTTTTCTTTCTAAAATATATAAACGTTTTTCGTAGACCCTTATTCTACCCATTCGAAGGCGAGACGGTTAGGCATTCTGCCTAAAAAAGAATTATAAAACAATGGATACACAAGAATATGAATCACATTTAAATCATACTTTTATTAAAATAAACATTTTTATATAATATCTCTGTAACTTTAGCTCTTTATTTATAAATTAAATAAGTAATTTTAGGTATTGTCAATTCCGCTGGTAAAAATAAATGAATAGGAAAAGTATTTTCTTTTAGATAATGCCGATATCCGAAAGATTTTACTGTACAAATAACTAGTAACTAAAATAGAATTGTAATAGAAGCATGTTGTCAAGACCCCCAGTCTAACACGTCGCCTAGCATCCCGCCCCTTGTTCTCATCATTAGATATCATTACAGTCACTCAACAGTAACACGATTGTGTGCTAGTTCAAATGTTTGTACCCCGCAGTGATTACCGCTTGTGTCAATTCATTGAATTTATGTCGTATGAGACAATGTTACAACTTTATCGTCGGTTGATAAAAACGTAAACGAATACCAATATTTGTTAATTAGTAAAAGCGATATGCTTCCATTCAAAATATGAATATCATTAATAAAATAGTTCATTTATAATTAAGAGGCGTTATTATTGCTTTTTTTATATTATTTAAATTCAATTTAATATCAATATCACAGATAAAAACTTAATAAAACCGACCAAGTGCGAGTCGGACTCACGCACGAAGGTTCCGTACCATCTATAAAAACGGGAAAAAAGTCACGTTTGTTGTATGGGAGCCCCCACTTAAATATTTATTTTATTATGTTATTAGTCATCATCATCTGTGAAAATTTCAACTGTCTAACTATCACTCTTCATGAGATACAGCCGTGGCAGCGTGTGACAGACGGACGGACGGACTGCGGAGTCTTAGTAATAGGGTCCCGCTTTACCCTTTAGGTGCGGAACCCTAATAATATTCAAAGTTCCGTGTTTTATTTCTTTACTAATACTACGTCTAGCAACAGCCGACATTTTCAGTACATACTATATTTGTATACAGTTAAATTCGTTATAATAATTTTATATTACATTTTGTGTCCTTTAAAAAAAACATCTAAAACTTTATTTACATTATCAAATATTTGTATAAGTAAGTAGTCTTAGTATGAAATAGGAGTTACATTGATTCACTGGTGTTCTATCTCTCATATTGTTGACATAAACATTATCGTTAAACATACAATACTATCACCCCGCTTGTCTCGTTGGTCTAATAGTTAACTTATATAACTGAAGATATTAACGTGCTTGGGTTTAAATCTCCTTAAGTTGTCCTTAGCATAGATTATAACGCTATATCGTTATTTATGTGCCTGATCTCAAATAGGGAGCACATCTTTTCTGGTGGTTGGGCTTTGTGCAAGCTTGTCTGGGTAGGTACTATCCACTCATCAGATATTCTACCGCAAAACTACTTGGTATTGTTGTGTTTCGATTGTGTGCGTTTAGTTAGTCCTGAGTTTGATCGCTGTAATCGGAATTCAGTCAGAAGGCCTTCACTTTCACAGCAAAGAATCTAAAGTCGTTAGTACAGTCTTCAAGACGGATTGCCGGCAGAATGAGTGCGAAAATATGTTTGCGTCGGGCCAATAAACAGTTATTGGGTTTTTCTGTCAGAAAATTCTCAGTAACAGCCCGGAGTCTGGAAGTTGGAAGTACACTTCCGTGCCTCGGAAAGCACCTTAAGCCGTTGGTCCTGCGCCTGAACTCTTTTCGGATCGTGTCGGATCGCGTTCCATCGGATTATAAGAGCTAGGAAAACGAGAGTGCATCTGTGTTTGTGCACACACTTGTGCACTACAATATCTCCTGCGCAGTTAGCTAATCTCTATTGAGATTGGCTGCCGTGACCGAAATCGGTGTGGAGGACATTATTATTACAAATAAAGCGTCAACGAGCTTATAAACTTGGCATGTAATTTAAAATGGGCACTTAGACTTCGAACAACGATAGGAACTAAGATGTTATGTATCCTCGGCCATATGGACACTTACTCGCCTACCCTTTATCCTTACCAGTTTCAGCGACAAACAGATCATCAAAATAAACTTTATTGAAGTACAAGCCGTTTTGAATCTTATGTGAGCAATCAATGTAATCGCTTTTTAATGTAGATTATATCGAGAACTGACAAGTAACTCCGCAGTAACAGTATGCAATCTTTTTCATTCAACATATTACATAATTATATTATCATAAAAAATTAATTTACATAATCTGCATGAAAATCGACTATCATTTATATCATCTTGCACACAATAATAAATCATAATACGCCTTATTTATTGATGTTCTTTTAAACATAGGCAATATTTTCTTACAGAAACCAATACCTAAAGAGAAAGGTAGTGATAAGATATGATGTTTGGGACTCCAATTATACTATAGAATGTCTAATGAGTGGGTGGTACCTACCCAGACGAGCTTGCGCAAAGCCAACAAGTGAATTTTTAATTTATTAATTTCCGTTTTTCTTTATTTAAATTACGTCATATATTAAAACTTATTTATTCTGTCTAAAGATTTCTTTTTTTGTAGCATACAAGGGGTTGGTGGGTCAACTTATGTCTGGAACATGGGGATTTCGAACATGTGTCTATGTAATCTAGTGACACTTTTTCATTTATGACGCGGCCACAAAACAATTCAATAAAAAAAATATTTATATACGGTTAATTAAGAGTATGTAGGTAAATGATGAATGTTACTGTCAACGGTGCAATGTACATAAAAAAACACGTATGTTTTGTGTCATTTTGTTCAGCCATCATTATATCATATATAACTTAAAAATGATTTACCTCACTGGACCCATTCCTTCGTAAAACTGGTACTCTGCCTTATCCGTGGATATGATTGTCCAACATGCTCCGTCATTAATCATCTCTTTATTTGGCTCTTTTGGGCATGGAGTAGCTTGGAATTGTATGATTCTCTCTTGAGAAAGACACAGATACATACGTTCTGTGTCCTTCATGTAGAAGGCACATTTATGGAGCTGAGACACCGGGTCATCTGCTTCTAGAAGAGCCATTTGTTTGTCAACCTGATGGGAAATGAGTTCAGGTATACTTCTTTTGTCAAAATAATAATAACTTCTTTAGAATGATTATAAACATTAAAATTGAATTTAAACATTAAATTGTTTATATAACAGTTGTTTAAACAATCTCTGTATTTTTAAACTAAACTTTAAATATTGATAAATCAGCTAGTTACAAAATTATATATAGGTATTCTGTTATTTAAAAAAAAAATGTTTATGAAACAAAAATTGTAATTGTTCCATTTTCTTTGCATTATGGTTAAATGATTTTCTTTCTTTAAAATTAAAATATACATACAAGAAAAATTCATAAATATGTGTTATCTTCTTGGAATATTGAATTATTTCCACATTTAAAATCAGAAAATACTCTTTGCAATTTCATTAATAATGAGTATTATAGTATACTTTGATGGACAAAAATCAATTACCTTACGAATAATAAGCCTAGGTAAAGCCATCCCTGTCACCGAACATACAAGTTTCACAGTCGAACCATAGTGTACATATCCATCCCTCACTGCAAACTCCTCCGATTCACTTTCATTATCATCGAGCAAATGAATCGTAAATGCTCCCCATTGGGTGGACGAAGCATGGAAGTTTCCATTTTCAACATGGAGATACCTCGTTGATACAGTTTGTGACCTTAGTCTATTAAATAGAGCTACCTTGGTTCCACTAGCAATACATAGATCAGCATTTTTTAGTGATTGTTTCTTTTTAGACGGTTTTGATATTACCTTTATTCTTTTACTATTAAAAATACCAATATCATGACCATTACCATAAAACATTTTAACAGAGAGCATGAAATGTTTACGTTTGTCCGAGTCTGATATGTACAATGTCTTTGCAGCACAATATTGCTTGCCATTATTTAGGTCCAGCTGTTGCATATCTTGGTCAGAGTTGCCAATACCAATAAATGCACATAACTGAGACGCTTGCTCAGTCTCACCCTCCCGTAACATACGCTCACGCCGAAGCCGCCAGCCATCACCAAATAAATATATACATGGCGGAGGGCAGAAGAAACGCTTCTCATTTCCATAAGATTTTTGAGCAACTTTAGCATGTAGAATGACTACGACCATGTCAGAGCGGTCGCGAAGATATCGCTCCATTGCTTCGCGTGTCAATCGACGCTCTTCAGGGCGGTAGGCACCGGCGCCGGGGCCCGCGGCGGCGGCGTAGCGCGGGTACAGCGCGCCGTGTTGCGGCGGCGGCGACGGTGGACCCCCGCCCATACCACCCGCGCCCGCGCCGTACTGGTGAGGCATGCTCGCCACGGCGTACTCTCACCTTGATTTAAACATTATAATGTATAAACTATGATAACATATGCACATGGCGCCTCTTTTGAATCCTTATCTTTGCCAATATAATGTTATTTTAGAACCAAAAAACATCATGTAAACAAAATCTTGAAGCTGGTAGCGTCTATCTTGTCGAGACGAAGTTTAGGCCTGTTTATATACTTTGACACTTTTTATATTTTCTATATCTTACGGCTTAACACACTTGCGTTTTTCTGTATTCAGATCGATCAATACACTTGTATTATTCACATCACCATAAATAAATAATTACGATGGGAACTCTAACACACAGTCTTTCAATAACACCTGTTCGCTGGTAGAATTTTCAGATAGTCCAGAGAATGTTCCTTAAATCGCGTTTAAATACAAAAAAAATTTGCAGTATATTTATCATCCAATAATTATTCAGGGTAAAACGAGTTTGCTTTTACTTATGAAAAGTTTATTAAAACTTATGTTTATTCGAGTATAAATACGATACGACAACGCTAAAAATATGAACTGTCAAGAAGAGCCATAGACACAGAGTGATGTGCAAGCGTGTTGTCGATTACACGCGCGCGAATAAAATCGAGTAGGTATTACGGACGGTCGGCTTCGGTACGTCGAGTCAAGTCGACTGACAGGCTGCCGGTCATAGGATGTGGGGTTACGCATGGGGCGTGAGAAAATAAAGTGTGGGAAAGAGTGGGCGTCGCGGTGTAGTAAAACATTTGATATTGTATGTAGTGAACCGAACACTTACGAATGCATGCGCCAGTAGCAGGCATCATTTCGTATTGTTGTTGTGTGTGTGATAAATAAGTTGAGTTCACGGAGCGAAAAGGTTGCAATGTGTGAGGAAGAGACCGACGATTGACCGGAGATCTCGTGGGAAACGACCTTTGTTATGTATACTGTTATATAGATTAGTTAAACAAAAAATCAGTTTGAGAATTTAATCGCACGCGATATGGGAGTCACTGGACTGTGGCGTCTCATTGAGCCTGCCGGCAAACCGGTGCCGGTAGAGACACTTGAAAACAAAGTCTTGGCCGTGGGTAGGTTTTATATCTATCAATACCAAATATATCTATCAAAATAAAATTATCATCGTCATGACATGTTTTATTTGTAAACACAGACATTTCAATATGGTTGCATCAGATGGTGAAAGGATATCAAGATGCAAAAGGAGCCCCAGTAGCCAATGCTCATCTTATGGGTCTCTTCCAACGTCTTTGCAAATTACTATATTTTCGAGTAAAACCAGTTTTTGTTTTTGATGGAGGTTTCCCAGACTTAAAAAAAGAAACAATTGTAAGTTAGAAAATTAATATTGTTATACTTGCCTCGAGTTTCATGCATAATAATAAAACCTACATAGCCATTGTTATTAAATTAATATTATCATTTGTTTTAATTTTAGGCTAAAAGACAAGACAACAAATCTAAGTATAATTCCCAATCAGAAAGATTGAAACGTGAATTAGCACTCCTTTTGGGTAAAAGGACAGTAATTAATACCTTACTGGGAAAACAAATTTCACCAAAGAAAAATAAAGCAACTGAAAGAAATGATGATTTATTCAAATTACCGGCATTACCTGAAAAGGAAATAGAATCTGAATCATCGGAGTATGTAAATATTTAAAAATCTACAAAGTTAGATGTGAAAAATAAAAGAAATTAACAAAAATTGTTTTCAGATCAGAAGATGAATCAAGTACAAGCACTTCAAGCATAGATTTACACTCCGTTGATCTTGAATCTGACAAAATCAAGAACATGCCCTTAAAAGAGAAGTATGACTTACTTGTGGAATTAAAAGAAACGAGAAAAATGAATTCATGGGGAAAACTCCACACTCTACCAAAGAAAAGCGATAACTTCTCTAATTTTCAAGTTAGTAAATTAAAAACTTATATTAAAATTAAATAAAAATAGTTTAATGACTAGACTTTTGTTATAGCTGGAAAGATTACTGAAAAGAAGAAAGTTGCAAGAATGTCTAGAAGAAACTGAAAAAGAAATGGGTGATGGATGTATGTCGTTAAATGAACTAGAGTCATTACTTAATGAAGAAGGTATTGATACAAAAATTGAAAGTTTGCCCAGCCGTCGTATTGCTTCTAATAATACAACTAGATATTTATTTATAAGTAATGTTAAACAAGCTTTAGCCGATGCAAAGAAAAGAGAAATTGATGCTATAAAACAAACGGAAACAAGTGAACCTGGTGGCTCTGCACATACATCTCAACCAGATATAAGTAAACCTTGTACTTCTTCAGATAATCAAGTAAACAAATCACCAAAGCATGATGAATTGGATGACGATCTGCAAAAAGCTATACAAATGTCATTAGAATGTATGGATGAAAGTGAAACAAGTGCTTGTGCATCTAAAACTGATGAGTCATGGACATCATTCTTATCAGACTCTGATTACAGTGATGATGAATGTGACGGTTTTGAACAGCCAGACATGTCATCTGCAAAAGCTTATATAAAGCAATATAGTGATTTTACACATAAAGCCATAGACAATTTAGTTGCTCCAAAACAAAAGCTTAAAGTTAACAAAACAGAAAAAAAAATTGATAAAATAATAGAGGAACTTGAACAAGACAAAACCATTATTGAGGATAACATAATGTTAATGTCTAGTGATGAGGGAGAGGATATAGACAACAAGATTAATAGCTGTACACATCCAAGTTCAAAATTAGAAACTGCAATTGCCGAAAAAATTACAGAATTTGAAATGGCCAGTAGCAATGAAGCTGAAGATGAAAAATTTAAGATTGATGAGCATGAAATTAATGACACACAAGCTTCAGTGATATTTGTCGAAAATTCTGAGAATCAAGTTATATCACTTGAAGCCAGCTTAGATGATGTGTCAGAAACAAATGATCTTAAATTTTGTTTAGAAAAAGATGATCATAAATTATCAAGTTCCAGTGAAGATGAGTTTGAGGAAGTATCTGATAGTGATCAAAAACCAAATAAACTAGCTATAGAGCTGACTCTCAATATGGGAGAAAAAGTAGAAGATGACATTTTTGCTGATATTTTTGAAACAGAAAATGATAAAGAGTTAACAACAAGTACAAACATCATAAATAAATGTTCTGAAATAGATGAAACAAAAATAGCTTTGAATAAATTTACTAACAAGAATAATGAGGAAAATTTAAAAACATTAGGAGCAAATAAAGAGCCCCAATGTTCAGTCCAACCACAACCTCATGCCAATAATAAAGAAGTTACAAGTCTCATTGAAAAGAGTGAGTCGGATGTAACTGTTTTGAATAAAACAACTATTACTCAAGACAACAAAACTACAACATCTGAAACTAAAAGTGTGTGTGTTAGTGATTCGTCTAAAATAATAAATGTACCTATAAAAGATAAAATATCTAAAGAAACTCTCAACTCTATGGCGACGGAAATTGAAATTGAGGAAGAGGAACTACTTCAAGAAAAAGGACGTTTAGACAGAATAGGCCGAAATATTACTGCAGAAATAACCAAAGAAGCACAAGAACTGCTTCAAGTTTTTGGCATCCCATATATTGTTGCACCAATGGAAGCAGAAGCACAATGTGCTTTTCTTGAAAATGTAAAACTAACTGATGGTACAATAACAGATGATAGCGATATATGGTTATTTGGAGGACAAACAGTTTATAAAAACTTTTTTAATCAAAAGAAACATGTTCTGCAGTATTTAAGAGAGAGGATTGAAAACTCATTTAGTAAGTATAATATATATTTATAAACTGTGGTGGACATAATATATTTAATTCGATAATTTGCAAAAAATTGCATTTAATATTAATAATTTTCAATTAAAATTCAAATTCTAACTTATATTTTCGGTTCGTGGTGTCGTATCGAAATTGCGTCGGTAAGTTGTATGTCGGTATAATCGTAATTTTGTTTCAAAATTAGACTAAGATAAGATTGCAATTACGAGTATTTAAGGTGCCTGAATTAAGGATAAATAGTACTATTAGTACATACGTAATTAAATATTTTTTTAGTAGTTTTAATGGAATAAATAATTATATGCCCACTTCGTAAATTTCTGTTGTTAAGAATAATAAAAAAATTATATGAATTATTTCAGATTTAACACGAGAGCAGTTAATATTATTAGCCCTTTTAGTTGGAAGTGATTATACAACAGGTGTAGCTGGGGTTGGTCCAGTTACTGCACTAGAGATACTAGCTTCATTCCCTTTTAACAAGAAAAAGTTACTCAGCGAATGCTCCAATAAACCAGCACTTTGTCAAGAGATTGTTGCAGGACTACAAGAGTTTAAAAAATGGGTGAAGGCAGGAAAACAAACTGATAATGTCAATTTAAAGAAAAAATTAAAAAATATCAACCTTGCTGATGATTTTCCTAGTGTGAGGGTGCGTTTTATGTGAGAGTTTATTTGTTTAATTTTAACAGAACCAATAACAATATAATATAGCTCTATTAATTTGTTTAAGGTTGTTCAAGCATACTTGGAGCCAAATGTTGAAAAAAGTGAAGATAAGTTTACATGGGGTGAGATTGATATCACCATATTAAGGGATTACACAAAAGCTAAGTTTGGTTGGTCACAAAATAAACTGGACGAAATTATAAAACCAGTATTAAAGAGGTTAGTTGAGCGAAAAACTCAGAAAACTGTTCATGATTATTTCAAAAGAAAAATAGATGTGGAAACGTTAGAGGAACAGATGAGTAAAAGAGTTAAAGCTGCAGTAAAAAAAATGGCACCAAGCGAAATTAATAGCGAAGAATTAGAAAATAATGATAAACTAAAGAGGAAGGGTAAAAAAACTAGCGATACAAAAGGTCCATCTAAAGCGAAAAGAAGCAAAAATGTGGATGATTTGACAAATATTAATGAAATAGTTAAAGCATCTACATCTAATGTAACAGAGGATAAATTTGATGTAACTGTTCCTAAAACAGATCGATATCAGGAAATCATACCACAAAGAGAAAAAGATAAACAAAGTTTATTGCAAAATAAAATGAAGGCTATAGAACTGTATCGAAAAACTAAAATTGATAACAAAAAGAAGACTAGTAGGCGAAAACTTCCTGTGCCAAAAGATAAGGCTGACTTGTCAGAAACCAGTGACAGTGATTAAGATCTTAAATAGTTTCGTAGTTTTTCACTTTGTAGAAGGTGACTGTTGTACTTCTTAATTTATTTTGTGGCTGTGAATTGCAAATTTTGTATTTTGTTATAATAAAATAAGTTTATAAAATAGTCAATTTATTGTTTACATTCAACTGTTTTAAAGTTATAAAGCACAGTTTGAAACATATATTGCTAAGTTTTAATGAAAGTTACTTAAACACTCAAAATACAGCAACTAATCACAAAAAGATAACATCAATTAATACTATTAGTATGAATATAAAATCCATGTAACATTGATTTGTAATTAATTTAGACTTATATATATATAAAGGGACATACCACATAATATACAAAATGTAGTAAAAAAACCCAAGAATGTAACAATACCGCAACACATTTGAGTGCAGTAAACTTTGCTAATACAAATATTTATTAAATAACATTGTTGTATGTGCCATATCACACAAAGCTTTACGGAATCGCATTATGTCAAGTAATAGTTCGTGTTTGTGTTAGTTAAACTAAGTGCTTATACACTCAACCTATTGACTGTTGCCCGGTTACTATATTTAAGAAACAGTTTGTTTTACTTAAATATAGTAATTAGTAATTCACTTGTTACCAAAGAGAAAGAAAACTATGAAGAACATAATAGTAGGGTAAATGTATGAAGACAACAGACTAAAAAAAAATGTTAACGTCAATTAGACAATTGTACTACATATTTGGAAACAAAAGAAATCTTTTTTAGAATACAGTAACCAGAGTTAATTTGTCACATTTTACTATTGTTTTATTTTTTAAGCCACATTTAAGACCAATTTTCTTTACTGTTTTTGTGAAATACCTACAATGAAAAACCTATTTCCAATAGTTTGTGTAGTGAAATAATCATTGTGCATCACAATAATCTCGAGTTTTATTTACAATGGAACTAAATACGTATCCCAACGAGAATTTAAATATTAATTTACGATTTGCTTGATTAAAATGTAGTTTACAATGATTATTATTTATTTTTTCTAACTAACAAAATCCTTTAGCTTTTAATTTACTATTTATAATATAACTTTATCATGAATAATTATAATAAATTTCCCGTTAGGATTCTATAATCTAAGCATAAAACTAAAATAAATGGACATTAAAACCATTGTATGACTACCAGTTTTTATATGATTGAAATTTTTATACAAATCACATTGTGTACAGCAGTCTCTCCAACTGTCATGGCAATACAAATTTTAAAACCATGACAACTTACACTTTACCTTTTGTCATAGATAAACATATATATATTTTTAAAAAAAATAACGCCCCCATTTCCAAATGAATCATCTAAAATAAAAAAAAATCATCATCATTATTTAGTATCTGTCTCATTCAAAAAGTAAATAATACTTAATAAAACATATAGTAGTTTTAATAAAACGCTCTTCATGTTGCGCGACGTATAATCAATTACAAAAATGCCATCTCAACAAACATTCTCCTCAAACATCACCGCTGTACCAACGTAATCGTTCTTATGCTAAATCACTAAAAAACATTTTAATCGACTTTGACTACACTGTATATTTTCCTCACAAACCAGAAGCAGGCCATGAAACCGATCGTTCCCGTCAGTAAGAAGAACAAGAAGACCATTATGAAAGTGTAGCCGAAATATAGGAAGGTCGATGCGGCGTCGTCGATGTTCAATTTGGTCACGAAGTAATGGCAACAGTAGATGAACAGGTAGCCGGCGGTCGAGCCCGAACTGAGGAAGGCGCGCCACCACCAGTGGTAGTCCTCAGCGCACAGGTGGAAATAGCAGAGCAGGATCGTGGTCTCGGAGCAAGTGATCACCAGGATCACAAACACGAGGAACAGGAAACCGAACATGTAGTACATCTGCAATATTACAGAATTATATAAAATTATGATTTTGACTTGTAAAATATTTATTACGTTCTTTTCATATGTATTTAGAACATATTTTAATTTGAGTCCTAAAATAATAATTTGAACCTTTGCCTAAAACCCCAAAGAGAGTTATAATATTTCAAATTTAGCTTGACTAAAATTTACAATCTAAAAAACAATGGCAGATCTCCATACTAAAAAATGTCTGGGAT
This sequence comes from Nymphalis c-album, assembly GCA_963151315.1. NCBI lineage: Eukaryota > Metazoa > Arthropoda > Insecta > Lepidoptera > Nymphalidae > Nymphalis > Nymphalis c-album. The sequence continues at coordinate 3,584,652 of OY720590.1, read as the reverse complement.
CAAATCGCAGCATCGCGTTATGAAAAAATTGTCAAAGATTCGGCGTTAGTTCCAGGGTCTATAAATAGGTTCATTTTTATTCGGGAAAGTCGGAGAAAAAATATAATTGGGTTTCATTTTTTTAACTGCGTATTTCAGAATAGCCCATTATAGTTAATACTTATAGTCTAGGATCCCGATATACTTTCACCGAGATGTTTATTTGATGAAACGTATTTTATATTCAATTTAATATGTCAATAAATATATTGCATATGGGTTGGCTAACTAATTTCAGTCCAATTGTCAATTTAAAGTCTCAAAATAGAGCTGACAGTATGCTAAAACGTTCGGAGCCGATTTTGATGAATATCGATACAATATCGTAATGATTCTTAGCTATTTTAATCAATTACGCAATTTGATACGGATAGCTTAACTTTAACTATACCATCATTTGACTACCCCTTAAATTAAAGATAAAAAACAGCGCATTTCAATCAAAACATAAGCAACCAGTCCATACCGATTTTTCGTTTAATTGAATCAATTCATACAAGTTGATATACTTTTAATAAAAATAAATAACGTCGGCTATAACAAAAAATAATATATATTTAAAAAATCTTCAAAAAATAAGTAATTTTTTTTTGCTACAAGTTAAATCTAAGGACGCCAAAAAACTACCTACATAGATCTACCATTGTTCTTTACAATTTAAATTTTACACTCAAAGGGCAATAGTTTATGCTGTTTATGCTATTTGTGAAAAAAGTACAAAAAAATTTACGCTTGCCACATCCATAGTGTTGACTTAAAACCTATATGATAACATTATATACTAAAACCGTCACCGAATATATTATACATAAATTTTATGTATATTGGTTTAGTAGTTATTCCAATTAGACATTACAAAAAACACCATCTCAAAATTGATTGGTACAGGATTTCATATTAAAAACGAATACGTCGACAAAAAAGCAGGCGGGCTGGCATACCTGGCTGGACCAGAGCGAGTTGAGGATGAAGAACAGCTGTATGAAGATGCAGCCGAAGGGCAGCACGCCGCCCATGACGATGCCGGGCACGGGCTGCGTGTACAGCGACTGCTCGGGGATCTGCCGCGGGATCTGGTTCGTGCGCACCGGGTGCTCCAGGATCTACGCGACAGGGAGCACACTTTATACAACTTATTCTATTTATATGGAATACTAGCTTTTCTTCGCGGTTTCACCCGTGTAGTTCCGTTCCCGTGGGAATACTGGGATGAAATATGATACTCGCTAATAATGTAGCTTTTCATTGGTGAAAGAATTTTTAAAATCGGTTTAGTGGTTTAGCAGTAAAAGCATAACAAACAAACAAACAAACTCACATTCGCATTCATAATATTAGTTATAATACTGAAATTATATTGCGTACGTATTTCGAATCACCCGCGAAAACACTTCAAATAATGTATCACAATCTTATCAAGGGTATTACATATTTAGCCTTGCATTGCAATATGCAAACTTATTGTTAATTCTTGATTGCATATTCAACGATTAGTCATATAAAGTAATTGACATTACTTTCTTTTAAATAATAATCACTAATCAATTTAAATTAATTACAAAAGGTTTTGTATAAAACAATATGTATTATACAAAACCTTTATTTATATGTTTACTTGGTGGTAGAGCTTTGTGCAAGTTCGTCTAGATAGGTTACCACCCACTCGTCAGATGTTCTACCGCAAAACAGCTGTACTTGGTACTGTTGTGTTCCGCTTGCTGGGTGAGTGAGCCAGTGTAATTACAGGCCACAAGTGACATAACATCTTAGTTCCCAAGGTTGGTGGCGCATTGGCGATGGAAGCGGTGGTTAACATCTCTTACAATGTCATTGTCTATGGGCGTTGGCAACCACTTACCATCAGGTGGCCCATATGGTAGTCCAACTACGTATGCTATAAAAAAAAATTAACCTTATAAACGTAAATCGACTGAGTCATTCACTCGTTCACTTACATTTTATAACTATAATTTGTATATTGATTTATTTACTTATAATAAAGTTTACTGGCTGCAAACAATTGGATTTTTTTAATTCAATATGATTTTGCTTTTTAAGTTTTCTTATTACGGATTTTTCACAAAAGAAGCCAAGACAAAGTCGGTAAGCCGTATATTATATGCATACATATATAAACAAATGAAAGCTACTAATAAAAAATGCATAGCAAATAACATACCCTCTTCCTAAAACCGAAGTAAGCTCCGATAAACGTAAGTGGTACCGAGACGCCGAACCAGAGCGCTAGTAGAGCCACCAGCGTGGAGAACGGCACCGCAGCCGACGAGCCCTTGCCCCACAGCACCAGGTTCATTATGAAGAACAGCGAGAACACGACTCTGGAATACATTAAAATCATAAAATATAAATCATAAGTGGTCGAAACGACCACTTCAACTGGGATCAATCGCACAGTGGCAGAAGCCTTTATTTCTGGTGCATCTATAAAGTTTTACATACATATTTACTATGAATAAAAAAACTAACAAAGTATTATTAACATAAAGTAACTTAGGTAAAGTTAGTTAGCACAGCAAAGCTGGCCTAGTCGTGATGAGATATAATAGGTGGATTTTCTGTTACAAAAGAATGTAGATATAAATCCGGGAGCGCACGACTGTTTTCAGTTTTCACGTGCCCATAGCCTACAAGGGACGAGAGTCGGGTCGCAGGCGGCACTCACCCCGGACAGACCATGGAGGTGAGCAGGATGTTGCTCTTCCAGCGACGGCCGCCGAAGCTCTTGTAGACGCGCGCGCTGACGTAGCCGGCGGCGGCGCCCAGCAGCACCCACGCCACCAGCGCGCACGTCATCAGCGCGCCGCGGTTGGCCGGCGACAGGAAGCCCAGGCACGCGAAGGCCAGCGTCACCAGCGTCATGCCGAACACCTGCGGAGCGACGCGGCGCGTTACCGGTGCGAACTACTCCTCCTATCGAGTTTATTTGTCTCGTGCAGTCGACCTACCTGAGATCCAGACCCGAGGAACACGGCCAGTAGCATGCCGCGGCGGGGCGGCCGGAACACGTCTCCGTGCACAAGCTTCCAACCGAACTCCTCCTGATGTGATAAAATTCAAGATGAAATTATCAAATAAAACAAAACAAATTCGACTATTCGTCGATTAAAATATACCTGTGCATCTTCCCCGCACTCCATTTGATTGTATCTGGCGATATCTTTGTGTAGGGTCCTCAGTAAGATCATCGCCACCATGCCGCTGAGGAACAGCACTATCACGAGCGAGTTCAGAATCGAAAACCACTGGATATTCGTCTGGGGCATGGACTCGAGAATGTAGTCCCACCTCGACGACCACTTGATCGTATTGTTCTTGATGTACGTTACGCGATACGAGTACGTAACGCTGAACGTTTCGCTACTGGTCAGCGTGTTCGGTATCTCTAGAGGACTGTTGCGGACGTTGCAGTCGGGGCTATCTGCGTTACGATGTTTAATGCTAGCTGGTTTCACCTGAAGACATTGAAAAATAGCAAATTTAGCAAACTAACGGTTATTCGATAAATATTTATCGCTTGCAAATAATGGACCCTGAGTAATTATTTTAAATACAAATAAAGAAGTAATAAATAATCTAATAAGCCTGACTTTAATAGGGAAAACATATTAAAGTCAGGCTTATGATCAAACTACATCTGTTTCAGTGCAGCGTGAGCAATCATTGCCATTAATCTATTGCATACATTAAAATAAACGAACACAACGATTGTTGAGATCATGGAAACGCTATTTAATATTATTAAACTCATATACCGCAAGCGTGGGCGCTTCTTCACCTTGTAAACCTTATCCTAAAGTACTGCGCGCGGGAAACCTTTATTGTGAATCCTTCTTTAATGGTCCACTTCAGACCACGGTAGTTTAAACCCGATAAATAAATAAAAACTAAATGGTAGCAAGAGTAAGTAGCATTTTTTACTGAACAAGAAATCGGGCAGCTTACCTTAGCGGATATGATTCGTCCACCATTGTCTCCAAAACCAACGCCCCACTCTTCTTCGCCTCCGCTGTGGTAGGTGATCTCGAGATCCACATGATTAAACAAGTAGTACGTGCCGAAGGGGCTTGATGCTGTATTCACAATGGGCGTGCATGTATCCTGAAATTATTATCATACAATAAAATGTTGATCATTTACAGTTTTGCTCGATCTAAATATACTGTATTACTTCAACCTATCCGTTCCGACTTAGTAAAACAAGGATTTTATTCCGTTCTATTTTTAAAATAATTTAACATATTAGCCACAATTTTTAACTAAACTGCTTCATCGTATTATACGGACCCGCGTATTTTTTCATGGACTTATTTAAATATCTCGTTTCATTAAACTTCAAAATAAAATGGTATAAGATAGTTCCGTATTGGTAATTATGACCTGGAACCGGAAACAACAAATAAACAAACAAAACAGTATAATATAGTATTAACTATTAGAATGAATTTATTATTTTTTACGCTCCTCTAAAGATGTCCATGAGTTTGACTGATAATTGAACAAAATAGTTAATAAAAGAAATCTATGCTAATATATAAAGCCGAAGAGTTTGTTTGTTTGATCCGGTTAATCACACGAACTACTGGTTCGAATTTAAAAAGTATTTTTGTGTTTTATAGTCCTTTTATCGAAGAAGGATCTAGGCTTATTTTTATACATTATATTTTTATTAAATAAACGTGGGTGAAACCGCGGGACACAGCTAGTAGTTAATAATTTAAATTCCTACGAAAACCTAATAGCTTGTCCCCTATATAATTATCTCAAACATAATTGATAAATTATGTACTGTACCAGCGATAACATCTATTTTATACTAGTATCATTATTTCCTCTTAAATATCAGCGTTATGTATTAATAGATAATTCTGTTTGTTGCTTTATCTTTTTGGATTCAAACAAAAAGTATTATAGAACAATTACATTATTATAGTATTCGTATATATACATATATAGATTCAGGTAGACAAGCATTATAAAGTACTAGCTTTTCCCCGCGGTTTCACCCACGTATGTCCCCATTCCCGTGTAAAATCGGTTCGGTGGTTTAGGCGTGAAAGCGTAACAAACAAACAAACTCACACTCGCATTCATAATATCAGTTAGGTAATGTTATATTGTATATTTTTTTATATAGCATTTTACATTAAATGTATAAATATAAGTTATAGATCTAAAAGAAGAGACATGTAATGTGATGAAATATGAATTTGCACACACACAGATAAATCACACACTTAAGGAGACGGACAGTCAAATTTTCATATGATTTGCCCATTTGGGAGGCTTTCTTAATAGTGATAGTTGTTCCATTAGAAACAAGATGAATCTGTCTTGTAGTGCTTCATTCTTAATTTACAATTTACATTACCTCAAATTTGTATAACAATGGGCAATTATATTATTTCATTTCTTTCATTAGTTTTTTTGTTGTTGTTGTTGTTGTTAAAGTTGTGCCTTTATCCCAAATATGATATCAGAATATAATCATACCATAGAGAAGTGTAGGGTATGATGATATAGTTTTAAGTTTGCTGGTTTTCAAAATTTCGGTTTAATTTTAAATATTGAGTTCCCAATATATCATTTTATGATTATTGCAGTAAGCAAATAACTTGAAATAACATTGTGTGTATTATAATAACTAATTAAAGGTATTTAGAGATTAAATTATTATGTATTTGTTATTGTATTCTGTGAATACATCCAATTCTTTGATGACGGAATTTATCATCTCATTACTAATAATTAAGTGCAAATCAATAAAGATTTAATACTAAAAACACATATCAGTGTGTGTTCGAACTATTTACATGACATATTTATGCTTAAGCTAGTTATAAAAAAAATCTGCTACACTAAATACATATAACTTACAATTTGTTACTTAATGATACAGTTTTCTATTAATGTTCATCCTTACAAAGATAGTATAACATTTTAAAGTCACTGCATTGGTTTTTTTTTATTGTATAGGTAGGCGGACGAGCCTATGGGCCCATATGGTAAGTGGTCACCAATACATTGGCATTGTAAGAGATGTCAACCATCGCTTACATCGTCAATGCGCCACCAACCTTGGGAACTGAGATGTTATGTCCCTTGTGCCTATAATTACACTGGCTCACTCACCGTTTGAACCGGAACACAATAATAACAATAATAAGTATTGGTTGTAGCAACTATGATATTTTGGCAACACAATATGTCATAACACAAATTGAATTTACATTATTTTAAAATGTTTAATGACTAGAGAAATGCTAATACAGTAGAATCTCGATAAGTCCAACTTTGTTAAGTTCAAATCCTCAGTAAGCCAAAATAAATGACCATTCCCTAACATTAGACACTCTATATATGCCATAAGAAATGCATGTTAAAAAAACGTTATTACTCTATGAGGTATTGACAGTACATTTATACTCTATAACTCGAATTAGAATAAGCACACTCGTTAAGTTGAATTAAGTAAAATAAAGTTTGTAATATGAAAAAATTTGCAATTAAAAGCCCTTGTTTCTCAAAAACAATTGGCTTTTATAAAGAAACAGTTTATTATTATGACCATGAGATGAAACATAATAATGAACTAAGAACATGAAAATCGGTGTTGCTAGCTCAGATTTGAAATCAGTTTTCAGTTTCAGATTTTAAAGAATATTAAAATTTTAGTAGTATGGTAATTCATACATGATATATATTAATACTAAAATTTATAATATTGAATTAAGGTCGAATAAGACTCACCAAATCTTTTCTGACTTGACAACCCATGGGGAATCCAGTGCTGCAATATGTTTTACCTCCATCACTGACAAGGTAGCACCAAGTTACCGGCATGTTGTCTAGTATCCAATGGTGTTGATAGTAAAGTGCCATTCCCATTTTTAGCAGGTTCAACTTCTTAATTGATTCCGGGTCGCTGCCTTTGTAGACTTTAGTGCACACTGCCTTACAGCTCTCATCATGGAGAAAGTTCAACTTGTATGGACTTGGTCTTATTCTTTCACCAAAAACTACTTGACCAAGATTCTCAACTGGTGATTGAGTCTCATCAGAGAGGCAGAAATCAAAGTGGTGATATTCAAAGGGTATTACTGATTCTTCTGTATTCAACCTGTTTACATACAGCGGAATCTCATTCTGTAAATAACATATGAATAATTAATATTTTCTATTTATTTATGATTTAATTATATATGCATGACTTAGACTATATTATAGGGAATAATTACATCATTGTGATTCAAATTATTATGTTAAATATGACAATTGGAAATGAAAATTGTATATTACAATATTTAAGAGAAATTGCATGTATTTATTGGAATGTAATTGAGATAAGAAACTCATGAAGTTTCAATTAATTACAATAAACGTGGTCTATAGTGCAGTTTAGACAAATAAAGATAATTACGTTGCTAACGTTGATAGTATTAAGAAATCGGCTATATACTTACTTTACAAGATTTTCCATTGTCTTCACCAGCTTTACAATAGTTTACAGGAGCTAATCCTGGTAAATAAAAAGCTCTTATAGGTGTCAACAGCAGAAAAGCGCAAATCACATACGAGATTAGAGACATTGTGTGTTGTAACTCAGTGTCTATAATTATAATTTTCTAAGCGAAAACTATCATAAATTATTCACATACAATAATGGAAAACACATAATCATGTATCACCAATCACACAAACAAATACCGGATAATACACCCGGTTTTTCTTAACAAATTTGCATTAAGCCTATCCCGTCGCTGTCGCACTTATATCGAAAACGTCACCACTCACCACATTTTGACAGATTAAAACAAATATTTTCTTCAAAAATCAACAGATAACTAATGTAATGACATGAACCATACTAATTATTTTAAAAATTGAATTTTCTATAATATGGGATAAAATATCCAAATATCGGCGCTTCAAAATCACGATTTGAATCTAATTATTTTTGTGTAACTATTATGCCCACGTTATTTATAGTCTAGTTTCCGTGTACAATCTTGTGTGAAATTATATATGTGTGTACCCAAAAATACAAAGAAATATTTGTTATAAAATTTTAGACTACTTATTGGCATAACTCTTAAAAAAACTAACAGATCGTGAGCTTCTGGGAAACAAACTCTCCTTTTTAAAGGGTTTGGAGACAGAATTGGAATTATGTGACAGAATTATAGACGCATAAAAAAGCCGGTAAAGTCAGTGGCTTTGGCCCATATTTCAACCAAAAATTTTTGCTTAAGATCTACTTTATTATCTTAATTAGTCAAAATATATACACACACGATGTCTAAATTCTCTACATTTTTCTTTCGTCTTTACGATTAAAATCTAGCTAACCGTACCTAATTACCCGACAGGATACCTTTTTAGAAGAGCTTCATCCATTGTATTACTATAGTTATGTATTATTTATGCATTGGGTACCTACTAGTAATTTTTTTAGATGAATAATTCAAAAATAGCGTTGGTTATCCTACGTTATGAAAGGAGGGTAAATTGTGTCTGTTGTCAAAGGAGAGTCAAACATTAGATTCTCCTTCGGCATACCAGTTGACAGCGAACTAATTGAGAAATCTCTCACTTTTTAGTTAGTTTGGATTTTAGTATAAGTTCTGAGCTAGTCAATTATTGATTACAAGAACTCTGCCTACGGAGGCGGTGGTTAGGGGGAAGTAGTCTTAATGATTTCGCAAGATGTGGAATATGAGCAATGGACCACCAGCATCAAGTGGGCTGCGGTGTTAGGGGATCACATGCTATATCTTGGTTTGGCCAATGCTAGGTCCAATTCTGGGGACATTTAATATATTATTGTTTGTTGATGCCAAAATTCCGACTTTGTTTTGGTTGCGAGTGGCATTGTTCTTAAATAAAATTGTTTAAATTTAATTTTAACTTTTAGCTTAATGACTTTAGCGGTTTAAGCTCAGTGCCATCACAGAGTTTATTTCGTGTAAGGTGAAAAGCTGTAAAGTAGTTGTCAAAATTCAAAACCCTTCCAGACATTTATCACTCTTTTTGGAAATTTCTTAGCTATATTTTTTTGTCAAATTTATAATAGGTATATAGGTGAAAAAATTACAATAGCTTCTCTTAATTATGACAAATTTAAAATCACAATTTTTTGTATAAGGTGATTTAAAATTCGAACTTTTACTGTATTGAATTGTAATATGGAAGCTACAAAAGAGCAATTAAAAAAAACATTAACTAAAATATTTTATTATGAAAGTCACATTCTAAAAAAGAGTATTTACAAGCAAAGTACTAAATCAGAGATATTAACTTAACTACATTAAAAATAATAGTCGTTTGCAGAAGATTTCTTTTCACTGATTTTTCTAGAATGGTAGCCGATGACTTCGCAAGTTTTTTTCTACGTCTACTAGAATTCCAGTATCTTCTTTAAGTGAGATACCGCGGGCGAAGGCCGAGATGAGACCGAGCGCTGCGGCCGGCTTGTCGGCAGGCACCATGTGACCAGCTCCACGGATCATCACCTCTGTCAGGTTTCCGGCGGTTTTGAAATAACTGATAAAAAATAAATTATGCTTAAATTAATGGCCAATAACAAATACCTAAATGCACTAAAAACCGATTTCGGCCACGGTGGCCAATCTCAAGACCGATTAACCAACTGCGCAGGACCTATTATAGTGCACAAGTGTGTGCGCAAACACAGGTGCACTCTCTATTCCCTTACTCACATAACCGGATAGGACGGCAATTCGACACGACCGGAAAGAGTTCAGGCGCAGGACCAACGGCTTTTCATGCGTTAAATACACTATTAACTTATTAACCAATCTAATAATTGACTGATAGCGATTACTGAATAAACATAAACAATTCCAATGTAATATCATTGCTATTGTAAATGAAGTTTTTGCTAACTGTTTCTGTATCTGTCCTTTATGCTTATATTTTTTTTTATTGTATAGGAAGGCGGACGAGCATATGGGTAAGTGGTCACCAACGCCCATAGACAATGACATTGTAAGAAACGTTAACCATCGCTTACATCACCAATGCGCCACCAACCTTGGGAACTAAGATGTTATGTCCCTTATGCCTGTAATTACACTGGCTCACTCACCCTTCAAACCGGAACACATTAATACAAAGTACTGCTGTTTTGCGGCAGAATATCTGATGAGTGGGTGGTACCTACCCAGACGAGCTTGCACAAAGCTCTACCACCAAGTAAATTTGTGATGAGTGGGTGGTTTGTAGTTTGGTTGATTGATGACGTATATACATTATATATATAATATATTTTTGATATATTTCTTCCTTACCCGACTAAGTTTCCGTCGTGGTACCACGGCCGACGCTTCGCGATTCTGAATTCTGACGTTCCCGAAAATGACAAGGCGTCGTAAGTGTTCACTGATGGATGATAGGCTACAATGATGTCCAAATGGCCACTACAAAGTACCAATAATTATATTAATACAAATTCCAGTAATTTTGTTAACTAAGAAGTCTTACTTACAAATAAAAGGTAATTATTATATAACGCTACTTAACGATTTCTAAGCTAAGATGGTAAAAAATAAGTAATATATTTAATTTCGCATTTTTTTTTATTTTTATCAGTTGAGCAAATTTGCCACCTGATAAATTTTCACCATCAACCATGGACACTGACATTGTAAGAAATATAATTAATAAGAGAAGTTGTTTACAAGCTGTCTCAGATGTTTTGTGGTTTGTGTCTGTAATTACATATGCAAAGTTTATTTTTTTAATAAATAATTATGGAGGCCATTACCGACTAGTAATTTGTGAATGACACATTTAATGTAAAACACATTTTACATGAAGGGACAGGCACATCGTCGAGACTGTAGTATATGCATAGCAGCACCCCGAAGATTCACTTAGCGGTTTCGCAAGTGATAAGGCTAATTCCCGTAACCCCCGAAAGATTATGTGTTAGGTTAAGCGACTATTTTAAATTCCATCAAAATCCATTTGTTTGGTGCAATTGAATAATGAACATACACATTTTACATTTTGGTACAATATTACTAGTATCGTATCGGTATGCATCACTTACTTATAAAGCATAACTTTGTAGTTTTCCAACAGTTCCTCGACCCAATGCTTGGCACTAGCCATAAAGTCAGGAACGAGTTTCCTATAAACGACTCCAATAGACGTAAAATTGGTATTTCCCACATGTAGGGCCCGCCTAACGTCATCTTTTTGAATGTAGTCGAGGTACGAACCATCCAAGCTTATGTCATCTTGAAGATAATTATATAAATTACTCAACTTTGACTCCGAAAGGAATAGCTGTAGGAGATAATTGTAGTACTGAAAATATAAAGACAAAAATGTTAATTGTTTTTTTTTTGTAAAATTGTATACATAATTTTGCACGCTCGCGGCTAAGCCCGATTGTAATGGTTGGAAAAAATGTGTTAAAAAGTATCCAATGTGTTAAGATAGCTTTGAGACAGCTTAGATTTTTTTGCGTAAGATTTGTTTAGCTTTTCTTAATATTATCTTAAAAGTAATCATTATATAGGAGTTTTTAATTTTGTAAACAGTCAAATCAATAATTTAAATACTATATCGGCTTTCCCCCAGTTAATTTATTAATGTAATTCAATTTTATGTGTTCCTGAGCAATTTATACGTAAATATAATAATACACTTACAGCATACGCTTTTAACATTTCACCAGAATTAATAAACTGCACCACAGCAGTTTCCAGTTGGTTCATAACATTGGCTACTTTGTCGTCCACTAGACCAGCTTCTCGCACGAAATGACTGTATCTTTGCAGAGATAATGGATCGATAAAACCGTTTCCTATGGCGAGACCCTGTAATAAAGAGACAAGGATTATGAAATCATAAGATAATATATTTTGTTGTGCACATCTATATCTATAGGAGACTTGGCTTTTGAATGATATGAGTTTCCCTAACTTTTACACCGTAATTTTCGATGCTAACATATTTAATGTTAAATTATGCATTATATATACGAAAAGTTATCGGATTCGAAAATATGAATGTATTCTCATACTTGCAAATTAATCGGCTCATCGTGATCCTTATTCCAAAGTATTTGGACACCGAGTGATGGTATGTGTTTACCAGCGTACGACTCTCCCGCAACAGTCAGAGGCGCTTTACGTAGTTCCGGGAACATAGTCAGGAATTGTTGTAAGGCGATGTACAGGTTCTCGCCGATCTTAAAATAAATTAAACATTAGACAATACCTATACCCAAGTCATTTATTGTTCTATTCAAATAGCTAAATTTTTCACCATCGCCATTATATTAACACTAAGTAATAATATTTGTATTTCTCAATTAACCTCATATAAGTATTGATTTTAAATATGCTTTAATTTTCATAATAATTAAAATTTCGTTCTTACTGTTGTCTGATTTGTCGCGAAACCGCGATCATCATCAGTGAAACTAAAACCAGTACCAACAGGATTGTCGATGAATAGAAGCGAATGGTTCTTGCCCCATGAATATTTTATTTCTGTAAATAAATAAATATACCGTATTCGTTGATATTAATTGAATAGTTCGCATATAGAGTTTAAATTACTTCTAGTTTAAATTACCAACTTTATATGACCATTTAAATTTTCATTTAAGTTTTCATACTTTGTTTAGTGCCATCATAACTTAATTCGATTTATTTTTATAAGTGTGAGTCAGAGCAACAAGGGTTGATACAAGATATTCTTATGAATTTAATATTTTCTACCTTCTAATTGGTTATCTTCTGTGACAACAAATGGTCCTATTTCAGTAAAAAGGCCATATAGGGACGATGCTCCTGGACCACCTTGAAGCCAAATAATCCATGGAGTTTCCTCAACTGATTGCTCTGCCACAGGAAAATACCAGAACCAGAGGTTTGCATTGTATTCTTTGTTCACCTGTAAAAATAAATATAGGTACTGCTATGTCACCTAATAAGTAAAACTGTTTATGTATAGAATTAACAAAGGAATTTTATCCTTTTTTCTATTTTTAATAATGAAAAATAAAATATGTTTTATGACCGATTTTGCTCTCGGTGGCCATTCTCAAAGTAATGATATTATAATGTGCAACAATTTCAAATCCTATAGGATGGCAAATCCGACTCGCCCGTAAAGATTTTTGAATTACGTGGACATTTACTACACACGTAACACAAGGAATTCAGAATTATTACAAATATTTAAAAGAAGTAACTTAAAAAAACAGTTTATACTTACAGTCAAATAACCTGCGTAGCTGTCCATACCGGGAAGCAAATATGCCGGGTCAACATAAGCGGCGCGTCTTGCTTCTTCGAGTTTTTTCTCTTCTATCAAAGGAGTAAGAAGTACGGGGTCACCAGCATCGTGGGCTGCCCGGCCTCGACCAGGACGGTATGTTCTTTCCATGAATGACACTATAGGTTCCGGTGCCTCCCCGGGCGGTAATTCTGGCAGGGAATATTGATCCAAGCCCAGACCATAGCTCACACATCTAAAAAAGTAAAAATTATTACTTACGAATTGACTCATTGCAAAATGAAATCTGTTTAGGAAATTGCTGAAATATATAAAAAATTTATATAATCTTTTAGAGTTATTTCTCTTTAAAATAAATATGCCTATTTAATTAAAATAATATATAATTCTAATTAAAGAATTAGAAAGTACCTTCTTTAGGTTTTAATATTTAGAACACTGAATTCATAATCGAATTTCGTTAATAAATAATTTAATTTGTGCATCAATGCGGCGCCGGCGCATATCTTAAACGGATTTCAAAGGCTCGGCTCTCTCGAATTCAAATTAATTTCGCCTTGTATTTTGTTTCTAACAATAATATATAATATGCATAAAGTATCTATAGCATCTACGTAAATACTAACTACAAAAATGCTACACAAACGTAAAAATATATCCATCCTATTTCGTATACTTTGACGAAATTGACACTTGACCCTACGTAAAAAAACATTGTACTTACATTGTAAAGATCAGCAAGTTGAGTAGCATGATTGCTTAATCAAGAGATGAACTAGTGTTCCTCCTGGGGGATGGCGTCGGAATGGAACCGTAGTACTCGCGACAGGAAACTTGTATACCCGGCGTCTTTCGCTCTATACTTGTGCCTTGAACTTGGATTTATCTCGATCTCATGTACAGCGTGTCCGACGAAACGTGTTTAGGCATTATTTTATTAAATGTATACTTAATCTTCGAAGAGATTTCTTTACATGTGAAAAAAAATATACCTATTTTAGTAATCGCTTTCCTTTAGTTTGACTCAATTAATTTTTATGTAACGATAAAAATATCTTACTTGATCTGTTGTTATATCTTAATAAGACGTAGGTAATCTTGACTATACCTGAGTGGGTGCGTCTTGTGACTATTTTCTTTTATTAATCTTTCAATATCATTATAATTTATAAAGATCAGTAAAATTTATAAATTCGTTATATTATGAATTTGAAATAATTCCCGTATCGAAAATATAAATCAAGATGAATCCTCGCCAACATGAACACGCTGTATAAAGCGATCGAACAGGTATGGGGTACCAATGACCTGATTAGCATAAAACGGCTCCCACGCTCCCGACATTTGCGATAGATTCTTGCACGCTCTTAAAATGTGATTTGCTCTATATTTAGGATGTTGATAGTAAAACAAACATCGATGCGTTACACTTGCTACGTGCATGTTTTTATAATCGCCTGTAATCGACCGCGAGTTAGTGCTCGGACTGCTCGGCCCGTAACGAGATATTCCCACGCTTAGTGTTTTTTTCTGACCATAAATTTACATTCAAATAATGTTTCCGAGATATCAGCGATCATCTCGACGATAGTAGGCTCGGATGGCGGTTCTATACTAATCGATATGTGGAATAAAAAATGTGTTTTCGTTACTCAACAGCATCTTCCATGTACCTAATTAATTCGATATCGAATAGAAAAGTAAATCTTTTGATTTTTTATTTTGAAGTATCTAGTATTCTTTTAGTACCTAACATCATTGAATCTTTCAATAATATAAACCTACTACTAACATATTGCATTTATTTATTGTGTACTTATGTCCATTATAATTATTTAGTATATATTTTTGTTTTATTTATATTTGTGTGGGATTGTCTGGAAGAGATTTTAGTAATAATTAGGTATTTACTACTGTCCTTTGCATGATTTTTTTCGATTCATATTGTCATACTGAATAAGCTTTCTTTATATGTACCTATATATATTCCCTTATTTATAATAATTATTATTAAGTTAGTAGTGCGGTGTTGGCAAAAAAAGGTTTTTTCAAGGAGATATTATTTAAACTTTAACACACCAAGATATACAATACCTTTTCTAGTCCTTGAAAGACTTTTTACGGGAAACCAAAACTTTTCGGATGTCATTGTAACATAAGTGATATTTCAGCTCTGCGGTAACTATAATTAAAAAACACGATTTTCTTAACAATGTCTTCAACGTAAATGCTTTTTCATATCGGGCCCTCGGGTTCTCTTGAGCTTTATAATTAGGTATTGAAATATATGCTTACGGGTATATTGTCGGAATGTTATACCTAATTAATATTTATGACTATGAAATAAGAGTTTTATTACGATTACTAATAGTTTTATGAACAAAAATTCGTATATACTAATGACTATTATCTCGTTTAATTACATAAGTAATTAACTACTCATACATATAGAAAACGATTACGATATTTTTTGTTTCAATTGCTCCAAATTCAACTATTCACAAGATATGATGAAAAAGTTAATGCATACTGCTTCAATTATTTTTTTATTTTTTAAAGTGATCATAGTTTACTTTGTAGATAAACGTGTATCAATTAAAATGTAAATCGTTTCACTTGCGTAAATATCCAGTAAAATATCATTCTAGTTGATTGAAGAGTAGTTTTGTTTGTTTTGTCGTGTTATAGGATTGAATTGTATGTAAATCAACCAACGACGTGTATGTTCTACCGAGAGGAGCCGGTAAGAAACTCAAAGCGTTGATATGCGTTATGTCATAACGATACCATTGCCTTTCCATTCCGTGCAGAGGAAAGCTACCGTAGGGGTTTTTATTGATTTAGAATACCAGACAATCCGGATTCTGAACCTTGCGATTCGAGTAACTTTAAGGTTTAAATAGTCAGTGTCGAACAAAATGTTCCAAAATATAGTCATTCTTAGAATAATTATTAATTAACTATCTGTTTATGCAAACGATTAATATTCATAATATGAAACAAATATTTGTTTTTCAATGACAAAATGGGTTCAGCATATTCTCATAATGAGTCAATGTAAGTATTTTTATTAGGTATGTTTCAATATTCTGCGTGTTGTACAAATCTTAGTTTTACATAGATAAGAACGTTACACTTTGAGTAGTGTGTACACGGCCTTTAACATTATTTAGTGACCGCTGGTTATTTTATTTAAACCTAATCAACGGTAATCAATTTGCTTAATTAAATTTTGACATGTCAAATTTTTCAATTCTAGGTGATTTGGAACCTGTAAAATTTATTTAAGAAAATATATTTATGTCCAGCATTTAGTTAGTAAAATTTTAATTACAATGTTTATCAGTACATAAATAAAACATTATTAGTACAGTTCTGCAGCAAAACTGGTCTTGGTCTCAAAGTAGAGACACTCATCCTGTTCATATTATTTCTAAGAAAATCCCGATTAACTTAAAAAATGATATTGAAAAACTTATCAAATTAAATATTCTTTATTGTACATACGTTTCATTTTACATATCTTAGAAAGGGCAATTTATGTAAAGCAGCTTAGTACCTACAGCTTATGACATGTTTTGTCATGTAAAAAAATAATATACACGAATCGTCCCCGAGCCCGACTCTTTAATACGACACGACTTCTTGGAGATTCATGTCAATTATGTCGTGGAATAAGATACTATAAAAAATGATGAATAAATTAAACATTTAATATTATTTTAAATTATTTATTTTCTATAAAGCATTGTGTATAATTATTTAAACCTTTTATTTTACAATAAATGTTAAAAATGTTGGTTTTTTTACATTATTACAAAAAAAATATACAAAAATATAAAATTACAAAAGTCTTAATTATAAGTTTCGTTCCCTATAATGTATATAATAATAATTTGTTAAAACATTTTAAAATCTTATTAAATACTTATAACAGTAGATAAATATTAGAACAATATACATGGTGTAACAAAATACGTGTCCGACCCGTGAAGTTGTTATTAGGTATCGTGAGTCGGTTCTATTTATGATTTATATAGTTATTACAGTATATTACACAGGTTAAGAGTAAAATGACAAATTACATGTTAAGTGCAACATATAGAACATATAGAAATGTAACGTTGCAGAATAAAACGTTTCTGATATAACGTTTTACGTCTGTGTACTCTGTTGTACTCTTTTTTAATGCATTGCATTGTACTTAATTTTATATCAAGTAACCTAACGAATTGTTTATAAAATGATTACATTACACATAATTTCACTTGTGAATTAATTCAAAATAGACAAACTATATGATTAAAACTGAATAGACAGTAATTCAGGTTAGTTTTATTTAAACATAAAAGTAATCGTAGCAGTGTAAGCACACGTAGCAAGAGTAGCAAATAGCAATTGCTACGGTTCCCGCGCGAAAAAGGGGCCCCGCAGGGACATGTTATGAATAAAATATTTATATTTTATTAATGTAGGATACATTTCATTTCATCAGATCAGATCAGAAAGGCTCACGGTAGCATACGCAAGCGATCCCGTGGCTGGTTTTTTTTTAGCGAGCCCCTTATATCAGTAAAACGCGTGATCGTGAATCTATACGCGTTTTTCCAGCGAGGAAAAAAGAGCCCTTCGAAAGAAATTACTACGGGCCCCGCGCTTACTTAATCTGGCACTGAATAGAGAGAGATAGAGATGAACATCTAATGTGCGCATGCGTGCGTTCATGCGTTTGTGTATTATATTATGTTTAATATTATGATCGATTCTTATTATCGCTACTAAGTATAACTTGTTACAATACAAAAGTGCTTGTAGAAATACAACTTAAGTTTTTAATTTGCGGAATTACTAAATTGACACAACACGCGACTTCACTAGACACCTCGCTGGAAGGCTCAGATACTGAAATCCTGGACTCGAGCCCCGGTTTAGACCATTTAAAGGTTATTGGGTGCCTTAAAATTGGCAATGATACACTCCCGTGCCTCAGAAAGCACGTTAAGCGGTTGGTCCTGCAGCTGAATTCTTTCCGGTCGTGTCGGATTTACCATCCCATTGGATCATGAGAGTGAGTGATTGTACAGTGCGCGTGTGTTTGCGTAAATACTTGTGCATTATAATATGTCCCGGTCAGGAGGACGTCATCACCATTGCATCTATTACGTCATCAGCGCGAGGTCTCTAGTTAAGTCGTAAGTCTAGAACGTATTGTTTGAAAGTCTCGCTGTTTTAATGTCACGTCATCGTCAGGATACCTTCATTCAGAGGCGAGTAATAGAATTCGTTCTGTCTCTTCCACCTCACAAACAGCACCAGCCCCGCAGCCGCCCCCATCACCAACAACACGTTAACAATCACACTGGCGATCAAACCGATTTTAAACTCCGAGGAGTTTTCATATTGTCCGAGGTCGGTATACTCTTCGTATGTCGGGATATCGTCGTAATTTATTTTGTAGGTTGGCGGCATTGGCAAGTCCCGGTTGAGGATGAAGTTAGTGATGAGTGACTTCGCTTGCAATGGCTTATCTATAGGAACTAAGTGACCCGCACCGTTAACTTGCACTTCGGTGAACCCGCCTCCTGACTTTACATACCTGGAAACATATTTATTTCATTCAACAATTCACTCTCGAAATCATAAACACATGGGATAATATTTAATTTAGAAAATATTTCGTTCAGTATAAACGCATCACTGCACTCTACTGCATGAAACATTTACAAAATAAAATTAATCAAATTAAAACAATCATAACTAATCACTGGAACTATCCCTGGAATAGGTAACACGTGAATAAAATCAATGGTTTGACTCGAGCCAAATTAAAAAAGAGGCTTGAATAAAGTAATTAGTTAGGTACAGATTACATCCATTAATAATATGAAATTTCAGAAATATATATAATTTTTTAATTATGTGTAGTGTGAAAATGCGAGTATCAAAAGACAGCTAGCAGTACCCGGCGACCGTCCCGTTGTCCCACCACGGCGCGCGCGGCGCCGCGAGGAACGCCCCGCGCCGCGCCCAGCGCCAGCGCCGCCGCCGCCGCGCCGCCGCCGACGCGCACGGCGCCGTCAGGTCCAGCTGCCCGCTGCTCACAACAACAACAACGCACTCTCATGTAACACGACTACTGCTCATACATACATCTAAACCCGGGTAAACGCCACTGACTCATATACGGACTACCCGTTCATTACGAGAAGGCTGTCGTCGGCAGTTACCAAATGACGTCATAGGCACAACTACAAGCATTGTTGACAAAATATGTATTATGTATTTCATTGTAGCCGTTTAAAATGTATTTAAATTTTCTATTAACAAGTATCATGACACACTTTAGCATTGAAGTTAATAGTTTCGAAGAAAAATATATTTGCTTACATACAGTGTTTGCATATACGAAATTTCATTATCTAATTAACTTTTTGAGAAAGAAATACACAAAAATACTGACACAAATGACTTTTGTGTATAAATAGAAACCTTCACAGCAAATCTAATCATCTTATACAGTTCATCTTATACATTGAATCAATCTTATACAGTTCACCCGGCTTACAATACGCGTAATATGTCAGCCAGTGCGAACATTTTACTAATTTTATATCAAATTTCAAACAATCTTACCAATATATTAAGACTCTGTAGTGTTCCAGTAGTCCTTCAACTTTCGATGACACGGACGCTAAGAAATCCGTTCTAAGATATCTGTGTACATCCCTGTTGCTGAAGTCGAACGTTTTGTTACCGACGTGGATCTTATCCCGGATCGAATCTTGTGTTATGTAAGGGATGAAGTCTTTAACGTGCGCGGTAGCGTGGTCCTTCAGCAGATTGTAAGTTTCGTCCTTGAAAGCGATGTCTTGTAATTTGTCCAAAAGACGGTTGCGTAGCTGAAATTGTTACTTTTATTCAAAAATCAATTCAATGTAAATATTATTATTTTATAGTTAAAAATTACATTTGCTTCTTTGCTTTACATTGCTTCTTGCTTCGGTCGGTCGGTAAATTAAAGTATTTATTTTGGGTCGCAGCTGTAACTGCAAGAAAATGGATTTGACACATTTTTACAGCTAACCTCATAACACTCCTATAGTTGAGGTGCTGTAATGATTTACCACCGTCACGTTTTTTCCAAGAAATAAAAATAGTACTATACTTCATGATATAATTACATAATTTAGTTTTATCACAAATATCAATACATTCCTTATATTATATTTCCTTTTTCTGAAGTTCATATTGCAAGTAATATCAATCGTTTGAACATGACTGGGTAATGATAATAATGGTCCTCCTGACCGATATCGGCCACGGCGGCCAATCTCAAGAGAGATTAGCCAACTGCGCAGGAGATAATATAGTGCACAAGTGTGTGCGCAAACACAGGTGTACTCTACCACCAACCAACATACGTACTACGTACCAACGCTTAGTAAGATCTTTGAAAAATTAATGCTTAATCAGATTTTAGTACATTTTGGCACATACAAGTTGTTACACAGTAAACAATTTGGCTTTACAAACAATTTGGCTTTCGCTCGACAACCGATGCTGATGTTGAGCTCGTTAAAAATATTTATAGAGCCTGGGAAGAGTCACAGGATGCCTTAGGAATATTTTGTGACTTATCTAAGGCTTTTGATTGTGTGCAACACGAAACGTTGAGCAGGAAACTACGTCACTATGGCATTAGAGATAAAGCACTCTGCCTACTGAAATCGTATTTGAGCAATGTATTATAATTTGAGTTATGTATGTACGCAAAAACATAAAAGATTTTCCGAGAAACTGTGACGTACATACTGTTAACACTAGGAACAAGTATAAACTTACAACCACTGTTACTAGATTACACAGCATTAGTTAGTCTTTTATGGGACAATGTATACGCTTTTACAACAGGATCCTAGACACAGGTTCAAAAATATTCAACCGAAATAAAAGGATTGTTAAGGATCGCTTGTGTGCTAAAGGTTATTATACAATCAATGACTTTTTAGATGATTGCACACCCTGGGAATGAAAATATCGCCTCCAGGCTGTTTCAAATAAAGAAGAATATTATTGTTATTGTGTAAATCTATAATTGTAAAAAAATAGCTGAAAAAAAGACCCGCTGAGTTTCTTTCGCCAGTTCTTCTCAGGTCTGAGGTGTTTATCTTCGAACCGGTGGTAGATTTATGACAATCAATAAGAAAGTGTAACACTTCAACTTTGAATAAAGATATTTGAAATGAATTTGAATCTCTATTCCCTTACTCTCATAACCCGATCGGACGGCAATCGGACACGACCGGAATGAGTTCACGGCTTTACGTACTTTCCGAGGCACGGGAGTATACACACTTCAAAGGGGACATCCATTAATTACGTGAGGCGTTTAGGAGGGAGGGGGGGTCAAGCCAAACCTCACCCAATCTCACGTAGGGGAGAGGGTGGTCTTGGGAAATATCACGTAATTTTTTTTCCTGAAGAAACAGTGTAAAATTGCGAGAAAATTGGATTAAATTAAGTAATAAAAGGTTCTCCACTAAAATATGACTAAATCATGCATAATAATATTTATCGCGGTTTAATTATACACTTACACAATAATTTATTAACTATTTCTACTTCGCTTGTTTTGCCACCACCGGCTAGCCAAACACACGACTTCTATGCTACGTTATTACATAGATATCTTAAATACTAGTCTTAACTAGTCTTAAATAAAAGTTTTTTATAAGTAAATTGCTTTTTTAAATAAATCTAATGTAATGAAGCACAGATTAACGTATTTACATAAAAAATATGCATTTTTAAAAATCTCACGTGAGATTGGGGTAGGGGGAGGTGGTCGAGCAAAATCTCACGACATCTCACCAAGGGGTGAGGGGGGGTCGAAAAATCGCCAAAATTACCTCACGTAATTTATGGATTCCCTGAAACTTCCAGACTCCGGACTGCTACTAAGAAATTTCGACAGAAAATCTCTAACATTTTATTGGCCCGACCTGGGAATTGAACCCAGGACCACCGTGTCTGTCCGGCCATACATGTAGCCACTAGACCAACGAGGCAGTCAATGACTGGGTAACAAACATGCAAAGACACGAGTATGATAAGATAATTCAGTAATTACATTATTTGAAACAAGCAAAACACATGCCAATTTCACTCACATCGTACGCAGCGAGAGAGTCTTCGTCCTGAATGGCTTTCTTGTATTGATCTTGGAGTGATTTCGCTGCTAGCGCTCCCTGAGTGTCCACCAGGCCCCAGTTATAGAACACCCGGGTGTAGTCCACTACACTTTGCCGGTCTAAGATGGGGTTCCCCATTATAATGCCCTGGAATATATTTTTTACGATATTAACCATGTAAAAGGAGGATTCAAAAGTGAGAGCCTATTTGAAGCAAATTTCGAATTCACGTCAGTCATAAACAGGCAGGGCTAATATTGAATATAAGAATTGCCCTAATAATAAATCGAGAGTAAACTTTGGATACCGTTTTAAAAATATCAGTTCAACAGGTTTCGAGTCCGAGGCTCGACAATCGAGGCTATACAAGTGTTATTACTACTAACAAAGGTATGTATCGAAATATAAGTTAAAACTTCTATGGCCCATTCAAAAAATGCAAGTTATAATAATAGTTAATTATGTAATACTAACTATTGATGATATTGGTTGAGTTAACTACGGATCAAAAACCGAGAAAGTAATAGCGCTTATAACTAATGAACGAAATTACTAAATTATCTGAGAATGGAAGTGCCTCGAAGTAACAAATAAATAAGTATTTCCAGCGGCTTGAAGTAAAGCAGTAACAGTTCAGAAATAATATTTTGCTGACGTGGTGCTGACATTTGCCCAACCGTTGAAGGGATTATTAAATAATTTAAAAAATAAATATTTTATTTATAATAATCATTGTAGAATCGTATATAAGTCATCAGGTACCTGTAAATTGATGCTGTTATCAGAAGTCTTCGTACCTTCCAATATCTTATCGGCGAGACCGGGCACGTACCGGCCGGCGTACGACTCGCCCGCTACGTACAGCGGGGACTGCCCCAACTCGGGGTACGCTACCACGAGCTGTTTTACAGCCCGATATAAGTTCTCCGAATACTGTTAACAAATTTAAGAATCTCAACACGCAGTCTTCGCAATAAAAAACATTCAAAGTCTATAAGTTTCCCGCCATAAAGAGTCGGACTATCGGTCTTGTTGCCAGATTAAAAATATAGATTATTATTTTTTAATATAAAATAACAGATAGGTACTTTTCAGTAAAATTTAATAATAATGCGTATTACATCTAATATTATATATTATAATCTGACTGAGTTACACAAAAGACCAAAAACTGTAATGTTAACCGAGTTATTTTGCTACAATTAGAACAATAATTATTTATTGATAGAAAAAAGTGGTTTCTATAATGATAAATATTGACAAGACAACACGTTATAAGTTTGAACTCAATGACATTCACTGTACGAAAAATAGACTGTCTGTAGTGTGAGGTTGAGTACATTTCGATGTTCTGAATCTATAAAAAAATAAGCTAAATATTATAATACCACAATTAAATCAGAGTAAGACAGTCTAAATATCCCCTAGCATAATAGGAGTGACGTCTAGAGAGTCAAGAGTCATCACGCGTTAAACAGCTCGGGTTATATCACTTGTTTGTTAAATTTTTTTTTTAAAAAAAATTTCTGCAAATGTTCATTAATATTTTTCGCTCTTTGATAAGCTATGTGCTTACTTAAGGTAAAAACTCACCACTATTAAGAGATATTTGAATATTTTTTAATAGTGGTGAGTTATTTGACAAAATGAGAAGAGATAAAAACTAACAATGTCTATTTTTTGGAATAAATGTACAGGCAATAGACAAAATTTTACCGTGTCCATGTTTACAGAATAACCTTCTTGACTGTCAGTGAAACTGAAACCGGCTCCCACAGGGTTGTCTATGAACACCATTGAGAAATTTTTACACCATGTAGTTTCTCTTACTGGAAATAAGATAGAAGAAGAATAAGATATTTTTCTTTTTTAATATTTTATAATCTTGTAAAATTCTGTTTATAGCTTGTAAAATTCGGCACACTGATTGCAGTTCATTTAGTTGGACTCTTTTGTATCAGAATCTCTTAAATGTTAAACACAGAAATGTTACACTCAATAAACTTGAAGTGGATTTTTACTTTCATTAAAATAGGTCTTATTTTATTTTATTTAAAATATTTACATTTTTAAATTTTCATAATAATGTTCTATCAATAACTTCCAACCATAACACAATTCTGTTACTTTAGATAATTATAATATAATCACTCAATATTATGTAATAATATGATATTATATGTATAACTAGAATATACATACATTTCAATTGGTCATCAATATATTCAAATGGACCCATTTCGGAAAAAAGTCCCACAAGGCTGGTAGCACCAGGCCCACCTTGTAGCCAAATGATCCATTCTTTGTTTGACCCTTCCTTATTAAGCGCAGGAAAGTACCAAAAGAATAAATTCGAATTATATCTCTCATCAACAGTAAGGAAGCCAGAATAACTGGTCACATTGAGAAAGTTTTCTGGATCAACTCGGGATAAAAGTCTGACTTCTTCTGTTTTATTCTGCTTTATAAATGGAGTCAGAAACAAGGCTGATGGTGAGGCATGTGTTGTTACAGCTGTTGTTGTTATCCTGAAAGATTTATTAATAGATGTAAATATTATACATACACATACAGACATTCCCAAGAAAATCATAAAAACTAATTAACAATTGTGCCTTGTTTCAAAATATATCATAAACAACATAAATCCAGTTAATGTAAAGCTTAGCCCTGTGAGTAATTTATTGTGACAAATATTTATCTTTAAAAAAAATCTATTACATTAAAATAAATGAATATATTTTTTTATTAAAAAGTCTATACTAAAATCGTTATTTAATAAGTCTTGTTATTAAATAAAAATAAACGTTTTTGTTTATCTATATATATAAAAAGACTTGACAATGTAACATTTTACTTAACTTACGTAAAAGCAATCCAGAAAATGGTTAAGAACATTGTACTCGATAATCACACAATCTCAACGAGATCCGAATTACTATTGGTCCAATATCCAATGATGATGATTAATTTTACTTTAGAGAACTAAACTAATACTACTTTAGAAATCACATTGACAATAAAAATAAAATACCACCAAAAAATTACAATTGACAAACATGTACTTGTTTACAACTAGTGACTGTGCTGACGCTATCAAGTCATGAATTATGATTGCAATTTGCAACAACATTGCAAAACTGTCACTTTGACAGGTAACAACGACAACAAGATTGAAACTTTACTTTATTCATTGTATTCGAAAAAGCATTAAAAAAAAACCTTATACACGCTGCCAGAAAAAGGAAAAAAACTATAAAAATTATTATCAAACACAAAATAACATAAATATATTAAATAATAAAAACTAAAGGAACTAAAACTAAGGGAAACGAAAAGAAAAAAGAAAATTTAGCGTTAGTATTTTTTTTTATTTCATAGCAAGGCGGACGAGCAAATGGGCCACCAACCTTGGGAACTAAGATGGTATGTCCCTTGTGCCTGTAATTACAGTGGCATCCGATCCATTCAAACCGAAACACAACAATACCAAGTACTGTTGTTTTGCGGTAGAATATCTGATGAGTGGGTGATACCTACCCAGACGAGCCTGCACTAAACTCTACCACCAAGTATATATACGTTCTTCAAGATATCATTAAAATATTAAGTCAAAAATCTGCCATAATATATAAAAAGGATATAAAAACACAGTGGCCTAGCATAGGTCACTAGCACCCGTTGCGAGTCTCAAATTGACAACCCCTTTATTTTTGTACTTGATTATAATAACTTTGGGCCATTGTAAATAAGTATTCTTATGAAATAGCACTTACCTGATATGTGAAAATGACTTTTATTGACTATGAATAACATATATGTAAAAAAAACGAATAAAATCCTCTCTCTGAATCAATATCGTTGACTATTCCCTCTCCCAATCTACTAGCAAAAATACACTCACAGAAGCTTGGCACCAGAAGGCTGGAAGTAAAAGTCTGCTAAGTCCATTTTTCGTGTAAGTTATACACTAAGCAGCCCAAATAGATAATAACCAGCAAATTATTTTGATGATCATGAATTATACTATATTTTTATTTATAAACGTTATATTAAGTAATCTACATAATGCATAATATAGCAATCTATTCGTTTAAGGGGAATTAAAACACGTAGTTATTGAATAAGAAATTATGTTTATTAATCTAAAAACATTACAAATCGGTAATCACAAGTATACCATGGAGCTGTTCTTTACGAACTCTTGTATATAGGAACCTTCTAGAAGCCCGAACCGCTGGCTGAGCGGCTTGTTGTGCGTCCAGCGCGCGACCAGGTTCTGTGTGGGCGCGGGCTCGTCCACGGGCACCATGTGACCCGCGCCGCGTATCACTACCTCCGTCAGGTGACCGCCGCTTTTGTGGTACCTGTGGAATACCTTTGATTATTATTATGAATATACTTTATATCATACTATCATTAAGTTTGTGAATGTACATCTATAAGGTAGCCGTTTAAAAAGCCAAAAATTCTGAGGTCGTTTGTTCGCCTGAATACTTTCCTGGCGTATCAGATTTTCAAGTGAACTTGTGCTTGCGTGCACATTAGTTGCACTATAATATGTTATCTAGCCTTTCTTGAGAATCGTAGACGGAATTGTAAGAAAATACTCTATTAACCATATTTTTCAGACAACCCATATAGGCATAATTTGGGTACAGAGTAATAACAGAATATTTACAAATTAATAAAATATGAGGAAATACGTAAAATATATATATTACTATTATAATAATTAATATTTAATGTAACAAGAAAACGCTACACATGCTGTAACATCGGCTCCAGTTTTGCTATGTACATTGCAAATCTGTAATATGAACTAGTATACAGATTCACTGACCCAGCGCGCTTGGCGTTGTAGATGTAGGGATAGCGCGTCGCCTCGAGGAACTCCGCGGTGCCGTTCCACTTCCACGTGCGGTAGTGTTCCGACGTGAACACACACGGCAGCATTTGATCTAACTGACCACTACAATCATAATAATAATTCAAACAAAATTATCGCAGAAAGTCATCGCTCTAAATACATAATTATTTTTTAAATTAGTTTTTATTCAGATTTTACCGTGACTGCAATGAGATGAATTTCGTAAATATGACGATGACCGTTTTTTATGATCATAACTTACAAATGTTACCACAATTATCCATATTTAATCCCATAATTTATATGGCTATGAACATAATCAGATCCCGCGTTATCTGTATGTTTCATTGCGATCGGTAAAGTGAGTTAGTCATAATTAAGTCACAGTTAAAACACAGGCATAGCTAATTTGCATTAAGAATATTACTTTGATTTACAAATAAATTTTATATATTCCGAATTAAACAAAAAGGCTATTATACTTTTTTTTAAATAAACAATTATATTATACTCTATGATTTTTCCTTGTGTGTATAGAGTAGTATATACATAATATTCCTTATTTAACTTAAATATTGAAAATTATTTTCTGAAATTATTTATTGTCTTGTTAATTTAAATAATGATATTCTTTAATAAAAGTATATCAGTTATTATAGTATGAATATAATACGATGTTTAGCTACATACCAATAAGCCAAAACTCGATAGTCCACAAGTAGCTCTTCGAACAAAGGCTTGGTACTACTCAAGAAGTCGGGCGACATTAGCGAGTTAACAGTCATGTTAACGAACGAGAACTTTATATCGCCCACGTGTAACGCCTTCTTTACTTCCGATGATTTGAGGAAGTTGACGTAACGACCCACCGGCAGATCGTCTTTTAAGAAATTGTATGCTTGCTTCTGGTGGGACAGGAACAGCAAAATGGCTATGAGACTGTTCCATTTCTGTTACGGAAAACAAACCATTAAACATTAGCTAATATTAAATGTAAATAATTAAATAAAGATTAAAACAAAATATACTTAGCAAAAGAAACCTTTGATTACCATTTAACTAGCTTATGTTGAGAAGTAGCGTAGAATTTTAGGGGTTGTTAAGATTGTTTGGATCGTACAAGCCTGATATACAAGATCTTATTTTCGCATCTTTAATAGAAGATACTCGTTTGGACTCGAATTATAAAAATAAAGTATATTTTATATAGATTTTTTTGACTGAATGTAAAATTTTTTAGCGTATTCGTATAGCAAACGTACATACAAGCTACTACAAATATGGATGGAACTCGTGCCTTACGTTCTTTGCCGCTAAACTGTTATTTGATGCTATGTCTGACTGGAATGATTTTAATAAAGGATCCACGATCTTGAGTTGTTCTTTATTGAGCAGTCCGAAGTAGTAGAATGGAAGGGTCACATGCGATATCATATTCGGGTCCACGTAAGCGTTACCTATAATCATACCCTGTAATGTAGAAGAACATAAAATTAAATAGAAACCACAAACTTTTAAGCTTTGCTTTGGCTAACGCTGATAGTTGATACGTACGAACGTAAAAAAATATATGTGAAGATTCAAATATCATTTTAAAGTATTTAGTTAAAATGTATATGCAGGGACAACAATACTAATTTTAGCCACGTCGCACATTCCCGATGAAATGGAGATATGTACTTATTATTAGCAAACTTTTATAGACAAGACAAGGTATTAGATTCGTCCTTATGTACATGTTTATATATGTTTTGGGATCTTGACTCACCTCCAAATTAACATTGAATCCAGGTAAATCCTTATGTTTATGGATTTCCATCGCGAGTGCTGGAACATATTTTCCAGCGTAAGATTCTCCAGCAATGAACAGTGGCGCCGATCTCAACTCTGGAAATAACTGGACCAATTGGTGTACCGCTTCGTGTAAATGCATGCCGTACTGAAAATTACATAATTCCACTAAACAAAGAGTCCTAAGCATATTTAAACCAATAATATAATGATAGCAATTACCGTAGCCATATCCCGTACAAAACCATTAACGTGCTCAGTGAAACTGTAACCAGTACCAACGGGGTTGTCGATGAATACAAGCGAATGATTCTGCAACCATGTAAATGGGTTCTCTGTAAACAAAACAATAGATTTATTTATTCGACATAGGTGTGTGTTCAATTACCACAATATGTTTAGGATACATGATCTTACTCTTTAAAATTCCAGCTGGATTCACTTTAAATGGTCCTATTTCATCGAAGAGCCCAGTCATACTCGATGCACCAGGCCCTCCTTGGAGCCAGATGATCCATGGAGTTTCGTTGACAGGTTTCCCTTCCACGGGAAAATACCAAAAGAAAATATTAGAATTATACGTTTTATTCACCGTCAGAAAACCAGAATAACTTTCGTATCCTAAAAATATTTCCGAATTGACTAAACTGGCATTGCGGGCTTCTTCGATTTGACCTTTCTCAATAAAAGGTGTTAATATTAAAGCCGTGCCATTATCTGCCTTAACTGGTACTTCACACGGTATACTTTCATCTGAACCTAGTACATTATCGATTAAATTATCAGTTTGACATTTCTTCCGACTTTCAGTGGTAGTATTAGGTGGTATACTTTCATTTTTATTAAGTGTATGATTGCTTGATGTTTGCGCAACTACTTTTGTAATTTTAGAATCTTTCTTCGAAGGCACAATTTTATGTAAAATTTCCTTATAAACTGGTAGTTCTAATTGTATTGCAAGTATGGGTTTTGTCTCTTTTGTTATCAAATTATTCGATACGACAGCAAGTTTTTCTTCAGTTAATATAACTTTTCCGTATACACTGAAAATAAACGATTTATATTATATATTTTTTTATTATAATTAGGTACTCATTTTTATGACATTAGCATTGTAAGGGATGTTAATCATCGCTTACATCGCCAATACGCCACCACCTTGGGAACTAAGACGTTGTGTCCGTTGTGCATATTATTACACTGGCTCACTCACCCTTCAAACCGAAACACAACAATAGCAAGTATTATTGTTTTGCGGTAGAATATCGGATGAGTGTGTGGCACCTACCCAGACGAGCTTGCACAAAGCCCTACCACCAAGTATTCATATTTAGATAGCAAAAACTAAATTAGGTAAGATTTAATATTACGATTATATATTGAGTTAAACTAAAGCATAATATTAATATGAGTTTAAAAATTAATGTCACAAATTCCTTACAAATCACTAATCTTTAAAACAAAAACTATAGAACCTTACTGTTCTCACAAAATATATGAAATCTGAATAACTTACCTGTATAACAGACAGGATAAAAAAAATATCACAGTTTTAAACATATTTGGAATTTTATAGAGGTATCATTTATTAAGCGTGTAGTATAATAATTAATCTAACGTAATAAAGCACACGCAATAAACTAAGACCGCATATGCTTAATTGAAGGCCAGTATTACGCGCCTCGTACTTGACCAACGGCATAATTTGATATAAACATATCTATTATCACTTGAACTACATGATCCCGGCACGTTTTGGTATTATTACGCTCATTCACAGCGACAAAATTTCGTCTCATTTACATTTGTGATGCAACGATACAATGACCGATTATTTCATAATACGAATATTTATTTTATTTTATTAAATAGACTTGGCGTGGTTGGTAGATACTTGCCTTTCGCACCGCAACCAGGACAGACATTTGTGTGCATGAACATGTCTGTTTGTCTTGAGTCTGGGTGTAATTACCTATATAAGTACGGTATGTATTTACAAAAGAGAAGTAGTATATCAGTTGTCTGGTTTCCATAGTACGAGCTCTGCTTAGTTTGGGATCAGATGGCCGTGTATGAATAATGTCCCACGATAAAATAGGAACAGTAAATAAATAAAATAGGAATAGGCAGACGTTTAAATGGGTAACTTGTAAGTAGTCACCGTCACCGTATCCCATTTATTGGCATTGGCAAATTAAAGAAGTTATAAGCAAAAAAGTGAGAAAAATTCTATCAAAATTTTTAACTTGGGGCAAAAAATTATATGGACATATTTGTAGGCAAAGCGATTTGCTACATATTATGACTTTACGAATTTTTTGGAGGACGCATAGTTTCCGAGATATCGCGAAAAAGGTGTTTTCACCCCTTTTTCCAAAATGGCGGCCGGGGGACAAGGGCGGCAACCCACTCCTCCTGCTCTAATAAATGCAATATTAGGTCCATTAATTGTAACATTTCAATGGACAATGATGAAGTTGAAGTTAAATTTTAGATAACACAGTCAAATGGTTATCATAACATAATTTTTTTTAACTAACAACGCAAAAATCACTTATAAAATGATAAGTATTGGAAGGAATCTCATTTGCGTTTTTTAGTTTTTATATGATTTATATATTATTATTTACAAAACAGATCAAATATACCAAATATACTTTTTAAAAGTTGGCTATCATAAATACTTTTATGAGTTTCATTATTTCAAGTTAGTTCAATACGAAATTATCACTACAATTATAATAATTACTATTAATAATTACATACACTCATTTCTTTACTATGATTTCAGGACTTGATATTGAAATTAAATTTAAATTAAAGAAAATGTTCTTATTTTCCCTTAAATTTATTTTGTACTGTTAGTACTGCTGTTGGTGAGATCACAGGCGAGTAGGTATGAGGGTTAATAATAAAATAAATATCACATTGATAATTTTTAATTACACTATTTACTTATACTGAACTTATAAGACAATCTAGATTCTAAATTTCACACTTACTCTCACAATCCTCGGTAGTATAGTGGTAAGTATCCCCGCCTGTCACGCGGGAGACCGGGGTTCGATTCCCCGCCGTGGAGTACAATTATTTTTTGATATATTTTTTAACGTTTTTTTTTAAATAATAAAAATCTATTTAAACATTTATTATATTATTGATTATTACATCTCTAATATGACTCATGACATCAGCAAGCCTTGTGATTTCTTAGCATATTCCAATTTTTCTTTTTCTAAAAGCAAAAATTATTTTGCCTCATTCTGATCTGCAATCAATTTTCAAGACAATGAAATAATTATTTATATCACTAAATCATATTAAAATCACAATTATAATACTCATTGCTAATTTATGGTATACAATAATTTCCCCATTTTATTTCATTTTTTTTTAATTTTATTTCATTTATTTCATAATCACATGACAATTGATAACCAATGATATAAATTAATAAAATACCTGAATCATCCTCATTGGCAGGTAGCTTAGGTTTTCTATCACAGGAAAGCTCTCTACGGCTCTCTAAGTCATCGAGATCTCTTGATGTATGTCGTCTTTTTCTACCATTTATTAACTTGGCCTGTGTTCCTGAAAATATATGTATAATTTTTTTATAAAATAAATAGGAAAATCGGCATTTGGGGTCACCTGATAATGAGTGATCACCGCCTTAAGCCTGTAAGAAATAATTACCATTTCTTTAATCACCAATGTGCCAGCCTCGGGATTTAAGGTACTATGGCCTTTCCCCTGTAACTGCACTGACTCACTCACCCAAGAACACATTCATATTTACTATTGTTGTTTGACAGTAGAATACGGCGCTTTGGCGTTAATATAAACAATAAAGTAGAGAACCTCTTTTTTGATGTCAGTTTAATATCATTATCATTTAAATTATTAAATATATAGTACCAACTATTCGTAATCCATAATATTATTATAAATATGTCATTAATTATCTAATGTAAACCTTTTTTATGTAAGAGGGGACAAACGAGCAGGAGGCTCACCTGATGGAAAGTGACTCCCACCGCCTATGGACATCTGCAACACCCGAGGATTTGCAGATGCGTTGCCGGCCTTTGAGGAAAGAGTACACTCTCTTCTTGAATTTTATTATGTCATATTGGTCGGTCGGTCGGAAAAGTCGCCGGAGAAAGCTGGTTCCAGAGTGATTGTGTGAGCCAGGATATGCCTTAAGAAACGCACTATTGTGGATTTCCAGACATCGAGGTGGTGGGGATGGAATTTTGAGTTCTGGTGCAATGTCCGGTGGTGAAATTCAGCAGCTGGGACTAAACCAAACAACTCCTCAGAACATTCTCCGTGATATATGCGATAGAGGATGCAGAGTACAATCTCTATGCAAATCCAAAGGATCAAGCCGGTAGATAATAGCTTGATCAACGACATCAACATTGATCGTCGACAATTCAAACTGCTCTACGTTGAAAGCATACAAAAGGAAAAATTTGGTACTGGGGAGCTCCCGCCCAGAGGTGTGAGCAGTAACTTGTAACATTACTAACATTTTTAATAATTAATAAAATATTAAGTATAAATAATTATAGTTTTTTAAATCATTATATACTTCTTACTTCATAACACACTATGTTAAATTTTATTTTTCACAACAATAATAACTATATAGTCAAATATATAATCTGACCAAGTAAATATAATTCTTAATTACCTGAATATTCAGCTTCTGAATTTTTTTCAATGTTGTTATCAGCTTCATCAATGTCCTGAAAAGTTACACTGATAAAGGTTAAACACCATAAAATTTTCTTGAAGCATTTAAAAAATATACTAGTAGTATGCATGCTACTTTGGTTTTGAAGGGAATAAGGAACATTTTTCATTAGTTTTCATATATTTGTAAGTTTTAAAACCTATATAAGGATATCTACCGTGTCTGCTAAAGGATCCAATTTTATCACGACAGTATTGAAGGTAGCAGGGCCAATTATGTTTAAAATTTCTTCTTCCAACATTGTTAAAGGTGAACAATTTTCCATAAGTAAAGTTTGGTTTTGTTTAGCGGATTTCTGTTCCAGAGCTCGCCTTCTCACTTTATACTTCCAATCACACCAATACTGAAGAAATAATGGTATTTATTAAGAGAAAAAATTGCTAACTTTTTATTTATAATTTCAGCACATAACATTAATTTTTTTTTACCTTCGACCAACCATTTCCATCTTTTGTTGCACCATCCTTAAGTACATTAAGTTTCTTGGCACACAAATTCCACAGTTTCAATGAATTCTGTTTTCCACATCGACCTCTGATCAAACCCTTAGCCAGCTCCTTATGCTCCTTCAAGAAATCTAATAAAGCATTCAGTTGATCAGAACTGGCTTCCTTTTTTAATTTTAAATCTATCAAAATTGAAACATTGATTAATTAATATAGGCAAAAATTATATTTAAAATATAAAAATAAATATAATATTAATGATTTAATTATATGTTTATAAAACTAGCTGTGCCTCGTGGTTTCACCCGCGTATAATTAATAAAAATATACCTACTGAATAAAAAGAAACCTACAGCCTTCCTCAATAAAAGGACTATACCTAAAACAATACTTATTAAATTCGAACAAGTTGAGATAAGATAAGCTGAGATAAGCCGGATCAAACAAACAAACTCTTCAGCATTATATATTAGTATAGAGTATAGATTATATTTCCGTAAGTCGACGTAAATTAACAATAAATATTATTACTAAAAATTTTAGTTATCTTTTACATTATATCGCACTTGTCAAAAATATAACAGAGCAACACACCAATGAGGGCAATATGATGTATAATGAGGTCTTAGTTACTACTTGTGAGTTGTGTTTAGTGTTTACAAACTGAAACGAACGAAAAACTCACCTATGTCCATTTTAAGAATTTAGAGTTTCTTAGATAAATTAAATGAAATAGATGACACATTTATTATACTACAAAATAAAAACCAATGTCTTATTAATAAAGTAAATAAATGATAACAAAATTGTTAATTACTGTTATTTTTCTGTGTTTTTACCGGGATATTATCGTCTCGATATTTTTCAATATTTGACATTTTCATATAACTCACGATTGACGATATTATTATAGTATCTGTAATGTCAATATTAAAATCAAGACATTCCTGTTCACGCAAAAAAGTATCATTACCAACAGATTTTCATTATTTTGAATAATATTATGTTTAAATTTTTGATCAATAATGTGTAGGATATATAGGTCTGGTCATATAAAGCGTTTAAGATGGTTTTTAATATGAATCGTATTCTGTTGTTGTTGTAGCAGACTAGGAAATGGAAGATCCTTCATGCGCGCGCAGTATTTCTTTGGAACGAAAAGCTCCTTTTAGCGCTTTAACGTAGCTATTTTAAAGCAAATGTCCTACCTGCTTATTTAATAATTTTAAAAATATTGCTTAAATAACAACAGAAACGTGTAAAAAATATAGTGTATGGTATATTTGAAAGTAAATAAAAACAATTGAGTGCTTTGATCAATTCTCGTTAAGCGCTTACGTCGCTTAAAAATCTAAACACTTGCAGTATACTCACCACATTCAGATATACAGGTATCACAGCAAATATTTACTTGAACCCTCACAGGCAATAATTTATAATACGGCTAAAGAAAATGTTCATGGAAAGCTTGGATGGTAACATTGAAATAGAGTTTTCAGACATGTTCGTGTTATAATCTTTTATTGAAAGGGGATTCGCACAACTAGTGCAGTGATATCGATGTTTCTAGCCGATATGTAGTTAGTTATATGTAGCATTGTCGATGGTGATTTTAATGGGCGGAGATATATTGCTACAATAAAATCGAATTCTCATTAAAATTGCGCAAAAAATTGCAGTCAACATGCTATACAAAAGGGTAAGTTTTTTCATATAAATTTCTGATATAATACATTAGAATCTTATTTCTTCTAAATAGTGTAATAAAAATGGCAATGAAGCAGCCTACATTTTTATGATTTAGTATTATTTTTTGTATCATAATAAAGCCTGATAATAACACTTCAGTATGTTCAATAAATTTAATAATATTTTAAAATAATGTACTAAAAATCTTCTGCTGCGTAATAACCATTTTCAACCAATACGGAGCGTATTGATTTTATGCGGAACCCGATGACCGGTATAGTTTTATTGGTAATTTCTCTTTAAAGTACCAAATTGCCAAAGATGTTTATATTTCAATTTATTGGAAAGTATTTATCGCAAAATGAGATCTAATGATAATATGATTCTTTTAATTTCTCAGATTTTTGTGCGTGTTATATTTAAATCTATACAAACGCATAAGTATATGTATGTCGGTACTGATTGAACAATTAGTCAATTAATGATATATGTTTCGAATAAGTATATAACTCGATAGACAAACAGAATTTAATTAAGTACAGTCAATTTATTTTGGGGTCGTATTTTTACTTGCCCTGCCTGCCTCCTAGGGCAAAGAGTACTACTATCTACCGGTTTAATTGAACCACAATTGAAACTTTATCTTATATATTTCACCTCAAAAGCAATGGTGCTACAAACGAAGGGACTGTTTTCTTCCGCGTTTCTAGTAAAATGAGATTTATTCTTCAATTTCTGCGCGACGTAACTTGCGCCTCACCACCATCGTCAGTTGGGAATATAAATAGGGTTCCCACTTATCACTTAAAGTATAAAATGTTAGCAGTTTTGTTTACAATTATTAAAATGATATTTCTAAAATCCTTAACACGTAAATTTCCTAACTAATTATATTTGTTAGTCAATAAAATATAATGTTCTACTACATACATTTGTTGTTGTCTGTTTACACATTGTTTTATTAATACATAATTATATTGTACCTAACACTTCGTGTTCAAATTCAGATTTTAAAAAAAGAATGGTTATCTGTAAAGTCGGTTTACGGCCGATAGTTTAACGTGACAACGTCATAATAGATAGATGCGGCGCAAGCATACAATGAACGTAACGGGACAATGAGTCACCCTTTTTCGTGCATGAAGCCAGCGTTTATCGATTTATTAGACGTTGTCACGTCAAAAATTCATCACTCCTTTAACATGTTGGATTGTATTCGGAAATGTAATATTATTTTGGAACTATAATTTTGAATGTTTGTAAATAAATATATAATGATGTATGTAGCTAAAATTTTGTATTTAGATGTGTAATAGACTTGTTAGTTTATCTATATGTATATGTACCTTTCCTGTGAAAAAACGCAATTTTTCTCATTTAAATAAAAGTGAAGCGAATATTGGTCACCCAGGTACTACTAGTTGACAACCCTGACTGCTATTGTGTGAACTTATCGTTAGTTTTTCTTTACTGATCACTTGGTCAGTCAAGTAGTTAGGACGCACCGATCGCACGCGTTTGGAAAATTTCGACAATTTTCATCCGGCGTTTTGTTTAAATTTCATACTATTTTTTAATGTTTACATACTAAACATGTGATTGAATATTATGGAAATTGAAGTAGATGTGGTAAGTTTAGTGTTATTTAAAATAAGCAAATAACTTTATTAAAAGGACAGTTAATTAACTATTTTATCTTTACTTACAATACATTGTTTGTAGATTCGACTAGGCTAAATTTACTTTAGGCTCAGAATGATTTTTTGAACAAATTGTTTTTGGTTTATGTGTCTATATGTGTCTACGGGTAAGTTACGATAGCAACTGATTAAAAAAATATTCTTTAACATTTATTACGTACTTACTTTTAATATAATAAAAGTTCCTGGTAGCTTTGTTTTATTTGACGGATATAAATATTATTTAAATTACATTGTGTTCGGAAAATGGAAAAGTTGGGAATATATGAAATTGTATATTTTACATATTATACTAAATCGCCTAATGTGAATTACTAAAATTGCATTTCAGTGAAATATTGTGTGTTGAACTTACACGAAATTGAGATAAGTAGATAATTTTCGAGAAAAAAAAGTTTTTAGTATTATTTTCTTTATTCATTAGATTTTTCCTATGAATATAAAACAACAAACAATCGTTGTTTAATCTGCGACCTGACTTAGCCCCGCAATTAAGTTCTTTTGTTTTATACGACTCAGTAACACGCGACTTCAATACTAGCCGTCTCGCAATACTAATTACTAATTAGTGTCTTTTGGATACAATCTTATAAGTATGTGTAATTGAATATCTTAAAAATAATTGTTTTAAATATAAGCTATTATGTTAGTATAGCAAATCATATGAAAACCGAAAGGTAATATAATAAAGGTTTTTTTAAATTTTTATGTACGAGAAATCATTGTAGGTACCGAAGTTTAGGTAATAACGGTAATGTAATATTTTTTCTATTTAGGATAAGTAGGCGGACGAGCATATGGGTAACCTGATAGTCAGTGATAATCACTAACGCTATTAAACATTGGCAGTGTAAGAAATGTTAACCATCGCTTACATCGCCAATGCGCCACCAACCATGGGCACTAAGATGTTATATCCCTTGCTCCTATAATTACACTGGCACACTCACTCTTCAAAACGGAACACAACAATAACAAGTAATGCTGTTTTGCGGTAGAATGTCTGATGAGTGGGTGGTATCTACCCAGACGAGCTTTCACAAAGCTCTACCACCAAGTATATTGGGCTACAGGTCACAGACAAGCCAGTTTTTCAATGCTCTTCGTTAAGTCGATTTACCACTAGGCCCACCTATTTGTCAGTAGGACAACATTTATCGTCACCAATTTAAGAAGGTGAAGTGTGAGTTTTGAATCATATTATGTCTTTTGCCAAAATTTATTGAAATGAAAAAAAAAGTATGTCCTTGAGAATTATTTAAATCCGCAACTTATTTCCTATCAGCAGATGTCGCACGGAGTTTTTCAGGTTATTTTTCACAACATTGCCATAATTTTCCATATATATCATCAATGAAATATCTGGCGCTAGTACTTAATTCGGCAATTGCTTATTTTAAATGGAGGAGGAGGGCCTAATATCGATAATGTTTTAAAAATATTGTCATAAAAGTATGAAGTATTGCATCTTACTATAGTTACGATTTTTTTTGTTTATTTTAAGCGTCAATAGTGTCCATCGCTATATAGTGTTTCTGAGGGTGAGTGACATTGTTAGTCGATCTTAAGTAAATTAATTACTCGCAGGTTCGGAGGGCGGGGTCCTATTCCTATTACTTATTAGTGAAATTGATCCCCAATATAATAGTAAGCCATATTCATCATGCGTTGGATAATATACTTAATGAAATCTTAGTGAAGAACATTAATTTAGCAAATTTTGCTAAATTAATGTTAATGTACAAATATATCTTGATATTTCTAAAGACTTACAAGACGACATTCGAGCTTTAAATTCGTTCGTTCAAGAAATTCGTTTTCCAAATATAAAATATAATTTCTTTTTTTTTTTTTTAAAACGAAGTGATTTTAAGCGTAATAACTAATAATATTCAAATCTATAATGGAAATGTCGGATACAATGAGGCAGGTACACGAGCAAGGACGGCCCATTAACCTCCGTAGCCGTGTGATTTGAATACGAAACTACGCCTATACTTGCCTACTGCGGTGTAAACAGTATTCTGTATGACCGATGAGCACACAGGCTATAAATTAATACTAGGGCGACTGAATTTTTGTTCAATATTTTCGTTCATTCGGCTTGGTATTACTTATTTACGGTATTTACCTTTAGTTATGTACTCATCGTGTTTATTAACCACTTACATTAAGTTTAATTCAAATTAAAATGGGCGCTTAGGCAGTGTCAGTTTTCTTTTTTACATTAATTGGCAAATTAATGTTTTTTTGACGTGACAACGTCTTATAAATTGGTTTGCCGGGTGACACTTCAAGAAACTGCGTTACGCTCCGCTCACGTTATGCGCTCACAATGAGAGCGAGTGAGAGGCACGCGTCCCTTCCACTCGGGCATGGTTAGCCCGCCTAAGAGCGAGAGAGACAGACATAAAAAGTGAAAGGCACGCGTCCCTTCCACTCGAGCACAGTTAGCCCGCCTAAGAGCGAGAGAGACAGAGCGAGAGAGAGAGAGTGAGAGAGATAGGCATACACACCGGTTCATGTCTTGCGCTTCTATTTCGCTTAGGCGCCTGTATAAATAAATGTTTTAAATTGTTACTATTATTTCATCCTTCTTCCTACTATACGAATGAATATTCACATTAAAATTATTTTACCACTCAAAGTCGTTGTCACGTAAAACTTTCGCCCGTATACCGACTTTACAGGCAACCAATTTTTTATCATTCAGTGGCGTTATTATTTAGTACTTACCTTAAAGCTGACCAGGCTCTGGCTTCGGGTAGCCAGATATAAAGGGCGTCTAATCAGCGCGATATCTACTCGGCTACAATGAGCCTTTTTTAATTATACTCGTCTCGAATAAAATGTACTTTGTCATACACAGAATCTAGATATAGATGTCTGGTATGGGAGGTACTTCGCATTGAATATATATTATACTTTAAGATTCAAATAACCACTCAGCCGCTTTATGGTCTTCTTGTAGTGGTCGTAAATTCTTGAACGATGTCCACGCCTTAAGTTTTATATGAAACTAATAATATTATAGCTGCGTCTAGATAACACCCAAAAAAATATAATGGAAACTTTTTGTGTTTTTGACATTAAAAAGGCTCGTTTTCAGGAGATATGAGGATGCGTTTTCTACTTCCTCAGCTATTTTTTTTCTTGAATGGCAAAATAGCATATTATTTTTATAGAAATCGTTTAACAATACGTACAACTAACAAATTCCTGGAATAAAAAAATGGCAAAAGTAAAACTATGACTGACAAACATGACATATCTGATTACAGTAAATGTTGAGTAGACATGTGTTATATAAATCTTATTTCTACAGCACACGGTTCGTCCGTCGTCCCCCAAGAACACAGTTGAGAATTCGGGGAACGGCAAAGGGCCTATTGAATCATGGGGGACTCCGGAGAGCACTCCAATGCACACTATGTTAGTTAATTTATCATTTAAATTACTACTTAGAATAGATGAGAAGATGAGTAAATATTGTAACCATTAGTTGTTACATTCATTGTATTGACTTTATTCAGTGTTTAACCGCTCTCAGTCAAAGTCAGGGTTAAGCACGCACTTTTCAAGGCACGATGTATAAATAATGCGAACTGCGTAACTCCGGGCAACTACTGATAACTTTTATTAACCTGGATATGAACCTGGTACCTCAATGCCTGCATTTATATAAGCTTTACGAAGCACCACCGAATGGTTTTTAGTGAAGTAGAAGTATTGGTTGCCTAAAATATCATAAGACTTCAGATAAAAATAAGACATGAGATTAAAACGTTTTAAAAACTTTCAGAGCAAAAGAAACCAATACGATCGAATCAATAATAAAGGTGAAGGATAACAGGGAAGAACGTAAGAAGTTAGTTGAAATTTATAAAACGATTTCTTGTGGCATTGAAGAAATGATTGAATATACTGATTGTTTATAACTTGTCTGTTTAAGATCTGCCCAGCCTCAAAGGGTTCGATTCCTTCAAAATGACTTTATTGATCATTACGAATTGGAGGAAAACGTTAAGGATTATGGAACGGAATTAAAGGACCTCTACGATGATGAAATGATCGAAAATTTCGAGATAAAGTAAGATACAATTCGGTTTCAAATATGTATTTCTGAATTTAAATGAGCAAGCTGTACTTACTTTGAGTTCAAAGTTGAGTTCAATTAGCTGGCTCTCAATGTAACGTACATATGTACATGACAAAAATTTGTTTATAGTCGTGATCAAGGTTTTGAATTGGCAGTTTCCGAAAAGCTGACTAATGTAAGTTCAATTTGAGAAAGCATTATTATTAATCATATTATTTAAACTAGGCCTGAAAAACCAGCGAAGAAAGTGCACATGGCGGATACGTCGGAAACGGATTCGTCTTTTCCAATACAAACGAGCAAAGAAAGCAAAAATTTCTTTGGTTTTTCACTGCCGTCGTTCTTCGATCCTTTGAAATCTATCGACTGTCAGAGTAAGTTCTTATAGTATAAGTAAGTAGAAATGAATATTTTTTTTGTAGCAATTCCATTGATTTTCTCGTACTAATATTATTAACGGTATTTTTTTAGAAGACGGTTAGTGTTACTCATTACTGACACAGCTGGATGTCTATTAAGTTATAAAATGTCGTTAACCAATATCGTTCGAGATGATCTTTTAAAATGTATGATATACAATTAAATGAATTGTTTATGTTACCAAATACCAATATTTTACAATTTTTGCCATTACATTTTACCTATGAAGTTTACAGGTAATAAAATGTAAGTACAAATATCGTTCATTTGACTATAAACTTTCATTATTAATCAAAATGAATTAATATTTAATATTCAAGATAAAAGAAAATAATGACTTATAATATACATACTAATGTAAAAATATATATAACCTACATACGTTACATACATGTACATCTATGTACATACATAGATACATATAAATATATATACATACACACATATAACATTTGTATATATAATACATATTCAATAAACGTACATACATTA
Organism: Nymphalis c-album; assembly: GCA_963151315.1. Lineage (NCBI taxonomy): Eukaryota > Metazoa > Arthropoda > Insecta > Lepidoptera > Nymphalidae > Nymphalis > Nymphalis c-album. The sequence continues at coordinate 3,541,857 of OY720590.1, read as the reverse complement.
CTTATTGTAAGGAAAGATAGTGAGTTTTCACACGACGTTTAAATATATAAATAGAATCAGAGCGACGAATTTCCGGGGGAAGCATATTCCATAGCTTCACAGCTTTAACAGTAAAAGATTCACTGTAAAAGCGAGTATGAGCTGTTGGCATCTTTAAGCGATTGTCACTTCTTGACCGCAGATCAAGATGACAATCAGTGTCAGTGCCTAAGAAAGAGAAACGAGTTTTTAGGTAATTAGAAGAGTAAGGATTATAAAGGATAGAATAGAGAAGGGAGAGTATATGCAAGTTGCGGCGATGTCTAATTGTAAGCCACTTCAGTTGGTCACGGTATTCGCTGACATGATCGAATTTACGTAGCGCAAAAATAAATTTGATACAGACGTTTTGTAGTCGTTCAAGCTTGTTTAGCTGTTCTTCTGTTAGGTCTGTATAACTACAATCAGCGTAGTCCAGTATTGGGAGCAGTAGTGATTGAGCCAGGCAAATTTTAGTTTTAACCGGTAATAGGTGCTTCAAACGTTTAAAAGAGCTAATAGTGGCAAAAATCTTTCTACTCACTTCTGCAACTTGCACGGACCAGGAGAGGTTACTATCTATAAGGAGACCAAGGTTTTTTACATGGGAACAGAGGGTTAAGGAAACATTGTCATAAAGAATAGCAGGTAATTTAGTACTACAATTAAGTTTAAATACTATATATTTTATAACAAAAACGCTTAATAGCGTATATCAATGTAACATATGAATACACAAGAACGAATGAGGGTCAAAAAAATAGACAAAATCTGAAAAATCTTGTTTTCACTAGGTAAGAGCTACATAGCTTGGCTCCTCCTTGTCACGTTCTGCTACAGCTACAATGCTTGGGCAATAGCCCTGCGCGCCTCGTTCCCGTACCAGACTCCGGAGAACGTCGCCTATTGGATGACGGCGGACTATTTCTGCGATGCAATATATTTGCTAGATCTGCTGCTCATTAAGCCACGAATTATGTTTTTGTACGAAGGATTCATGATTACGGACACAACAGTGACTAAAGCACATTATCAGAGGAAGCTGCAATATAAAGTAAGTTTAACACAAAATATCGCTTAACAATTCGGTATTAAATTTTAGTTCCCGGGTATAAGCCGAAAATTTAATAAATAAATTTGAAATATTTACAGTACGACGTTTTGTCTCTTCTTCCGTTGGACATATTGTACATATACTTTGGTACCAAGATGGTTATTCTGCGCTTTCCACGGGTATTGAAATTGCAAACGTTCTGGGACTTCCACCGCGCAATGGACCGGATCTTACATTGTCCTTACGTGGTAAGGTTTTTTATGAATTAATCTATTTAAAATTTAAGAGATGATCGTCAAAATTTTAGGATTGTCTTATTTTTAAATTATGTATATTTTTTCTTATGTTTATCTAGGAGCGTTTAGTGCTGATTCAGTAGGACATTAATAAAAAAGCGTAATATCCTAAATATATTTTAACTTAAAACTTTCACCATTTAAAAACTGTTCAATTACTGCTGTACTTTGAATTTTATTAGGTACATATTGAAATTTGTTGTGATAAGTTTAAGGTGGAAGGTTCTTTCTTAAGTTCTCAAATGGTTCAGTTGGAAATATCTCATCAACTTCACAATTGTAAATATTCAAAACAGCAAAACATTTAAGGTTCGCGTCGGTAAAACGTTGTTCTATATATTCTACTTGATCCATCTGAACGCGTGCGCGTATTACCTGATAAGCTACTACATCGGCCTCGGCTCCGACGGGTGGGTGTACGACAACAAGGGAAACGCTTACATCCGCTGTTTCTATTTCGCTACAAAGACCGCAACCTCCATCGGTAAGTTACATAACCATGCAGTGTTATAATTTCATTTTTCGATTTACATTGGTTTTAAGGGTTTTTTATGTGTTAAAATCGGATAACTTAAATGATTCTTGAGTCTTTACTATAAGGTAATAATAAAATATATTGTATCATCAACATATCTAAATGTTGTTTGATATGATAGAATAAAATACTTTAATAGGTAAGAACCCGAAGCCAGAAAAACCTGCGGAGTATCTGTTTATGACGTTCGCCTGGCTGATGGGCGTGTTCGTGTTCGCCCTGCTCATAAGTCAAATACGAGATATCATTGCTACTGCCACTAAAGCGAGGGTGAGTACATCGAGCATCGTTCTTACCTCACATGGTGAATAAAATCGATATGTGTACATTTGTTTGTTAGTTAAACTTTTTCTAAGGATTTTTAACAATCAATTTTCACCTTTCCTTAAAATCTACTTTGTAGACTCTGTTGAATCTTCACCCATATTTATGGCGAGCGAATGTAATTTGAAAAAAAAAAAAACATACAGACGAATTGATAACCTCCTCCTTTTTTTGAAGTCGGTTAAAAAATATCCTTTTTCATTTCATATTTTTTTGTTCTCTTATATTATTTTATATTGTGATTAACATAGAGAAAAAGGTCACCAATTTAAACACGCCTTCGTTTTTCCTGCGCATAAGCGCGTTATATAGAAGGTAACTGCTATTAAGAAAGTGAATAAATTACAACGTCCATTTGAATGTCTCACAAAAATACCCTAAAGTAAATACTTATGAAAGTCTAACAATATTCTGTATGGTTTATGAACTAATTTCAACTTAACAGACTGATTTCCGCATGAGCGTTGATGCTTGTTCCTGGTACTTGCGCAAGCTGAACTTGCCTCTCTCGGTACAGCGTCGCATAGCTTGCTGGTTTAACTTCACCTGGAACCAGCAGCGGTGCATCGGTTAGTTGACTACGACTAGTTATTTACCATAATATACCTACTTAACTGTCACTTGAATATATTTTTATAGCCCAGTCTATATTTGCTATATCTAAAGTAATAGTTATCACCAGTTGATTTAATTCCAACAAATGGTTTCCGAGCGATGTCGTCACACGAAAAGACAATATTCTTTTCATTTTTGCATATTGTGTTTTTTTGTCTTCACATATATGCCTGTACAGTAAAGTCAACCGATATTTGATTATACATAGATACATTACACTATAATATGTCGAAAGCACGATATTTTTTTTCAACAGATTTCTTAATGCGTCTGTATTTTTTTCCATCTAGAAGCATTGCAAATTCCTTGTTCATACTCTAGAAAATACAACAGTCCACAGAAGAGCCGGCCAGTAAAACTTGGCGTTTTTTTGTCAACTCTACTATTTACAGTTTTCTAGGTTACAAAATCACCGACAGCATTCATTTATCGCAATTTACTTTTATTTCAAGTTGCACTAATTGCGCACCGAGCGTTTCTTTACGACAGCAATAATTTTGCTGGCTCTGGGATTCTCTTTTCCTTTTGATAACTTTTATACAACTACCAATTGTATTTACAGATGAATCGAGAATTTTAAGCTTGCTACCTTACAACATGAAACGAGACGTAGCACTTTATGTACACATGTCGATTTTGAGTCAGGTAACAAAATCAAAGTATTCTTTAGTCAAGTAGGCTCTTATAAACGCTTTTAAATCGTCATGTCATGACAGTTTTAAATAAAAATAAATAAGCTATCCTATCGAAATTTAGCTTTACCGAAGAATCGGCAAGAAATTAAAGTTAATTAAATTGATGTGGTTTAGTGTTAAATAATGCGTGTTTGTGCACGTGGGTTTACCAAAGGTCGAGTGTATATTTTGTTTTTATAGAATAGATAGGCGAACTAGCATTTAGGCCACCTGATGCTAAGTGGTCATTAATGCTCATAGACATTGTGAGAAATGTTAACCATCTCCTATATTGCCAATGAGCCATCAACCATGTTATGTTATGCGCCCTCGTGTCCGTAATTACACTGGCTCACTCACCCTTCAAACCGGAACATAACACTACCACATCTGCTGTTTTGCGGTAATATATCTGATGATTGACCCAAATGAGCTTGCACAAAGTCCTACCACCAGTGAACATTCAACACATGTAACAAACGTAATAACTTATTGAACTGATATCGATTAGGTAAGTCTTAAAATTACTTCATGAAGAGATTTGAACATATTATAAGCTTGTCTGACAAGTAATTTATATTTTCATTTCGGGATAATAAGTTTTACAAAATATTTGATACTTTGCCGATTTGATTGATCTTGATACAAATATTTTCTAAGTGTCGCTGTAGAAGTTAAGGTTTCTCTACCGAGAGAAACAATAAGACACAGCTGGTAGAGTACAACGGCAGTGTCTGCCGGCCCGCAGGTTCAACTGTTCCGCGACTGTTCGTCGTCGCTGCTGCGCGACCTGGTGCTGCAGCTGAAGCCCGTGTCGTACTTGCCGGGCGACGTGGTGGTGCGGCGCGGCGACGTCGGGCACCACATGTACATCGTCAAGACCGGGGAATGCTTAGTGAGGATATGCCTTGGTCATTTATGTTATCCTGTACAGATTATTTCGACCACAGATTATTTCAGATACTAGACTATTGCGAGTACTTTCTATTCTGCAAACAACCGGAGATAGTGTGGGCTAAATTTTAATTTCCTACAATTTAGAATTTACATTCTTACCGATGGAAGGAAGTGTCACAACGCCGGAAAACAACAATAGCAAGTACTGTTGTTTTGCGGTAGAATATCTGATGAGTGGATGGTACCTACCCAGACGAGCTTGCAGCTCTACCACCAAGTAAACCTGTTAGTTTTAATCCGTTATCATTCGAGATCTCCGTGGAAGTGACTTGTAAAGTTTATTGATCTAGCTTTGTTTAGACGAATATGATCTCGAAACTATAAGTTTATTAATTTAATGATAACTTTGAAAATAACTATCAATTTATGATATAATGTGTGTGATAAGGTTATGTCGGCTGATGAGAATGAAGTGGTTGCGGTTTTGAAGACGGGTTCGGTGTTTGGAGAAATCAGTTTGCTCGGCATTGAAGGCCTACGACGTCGGACGGCGACTGTCAGGTAAAAATAGTCCCACGTTGGGCACCAATTTTAGCCGACTTATTTTTACGTTCATTTTATTTATTTATTGGACTTTGTTCGATTATTAAATTGTAAGATGTTAATGTTCTTTATTCAATATTATGAAAGTTCACAATATTTGTTAATAGAAATCAGTTTCGATACTTACACTTTTATACGTATATTATAACGACATAAGCTTCTGATACAGATCTCGGGGATACTCTACTCTCTTCGTTCTTTCACGTGACGACCTCGAATCTGCACTCGAATATCACAAGGAGGCAGCTCAGATACTGCGCCATCGAGCTGACCAGATCATACGGGAGAACGCGGCGCGCCAGGCGACGCAGGACATGCAAGCAAAGCAGGCGATGCAAGCGATGCAGACGATGCAGGCCAGGGACCTGCTCGGCGGAGACTTCGTCGCCGTGCAGCCTCACGTCGGTAACCGCGCACCCGCTAGCGGCCGGCGCCGGCGCCGCGTGTCGGCTCACTTTAGACCGGTACGTGCTTACATTTGTGGAACATTCACTTTTATACTGACACTACAATTAATTTCATATACTTCGCCCCGTAGTTAAGTCTTCAAAAGTATTCGGTTCTGGGATCTCAGAATGTGGAACTTCTGAGATTACCCATACATATGGTTTTTTAATTTGATTTTACTATAAAGATATACATACTAATTCTTTTGTTTTTTATCCAGAATACCATCACGGTTTATGTGCCCCCTAGACCTAGTCTGCCGAGAAACATCATCCTCATCGAAGAATAAATGCGAGATGCCAAAAAATAAATAGATAATCTTGTTTTTAAATGTTAAGCAATATAAAATAACAAAAAAAAGCTCAAGGCTTATGCGCAAACATTTATACTATCTTTGTTAATATAATACTTATAATCTATGCAAAATATAAACAAATATAACTTCAAATGAACAAATATAAATTATACATATTATTTATTATGACGGTATTCAAAATATTTCATTACTATCGAAATAGCGAAAGTAATCCTTTTGATAAAAAAATAATTCGTGTCTGCTTTTTCCCTCCAAAACCAAATTTATACAGACTGAATAAAAACTTATTTTATATTTGTTTATAGTTTGTATAAAGAAATCATAATTGATAAATATACTCTATTAAATGTTAGCGTGTACTTAATAGACAAATTAATCTTTTTTGAAGTAAAAATTTCTTTAGCGGCGTTGTGTACTTTTTTGTGACAGGTAAAAAATGTTAAACTCGCGTCAGGTCACATGACCCTGCTTGAAAATTGAATTGAGTTGGATTCTGAAGTGTTAAATTTTTAATGTAATATAAATTGTCATGTTTGTGTAAAATAGCGCAATAAATGAATATCGTATTTTATCACAAAAATGATAGTACTTTTATACTGATTTTAATTAAAGAAATTCGTGCAAAATGTTTCGATAACTATTCCATAATATCAAAAATGCACAACGTTAATATTCAAGTTTTTACTTCTGCCGGCACTCCCGGAGTACAACCCCTTGTCTTTTTACTAAATGTCTAACTTTATTATATAACTGGATTATATATTCGAATGGTTTAATATAATACATATGTTTAAGTATATCTATTTCCATATAAACTATTTTTTTTAAACGTTTACTACGAATATTTATATATCTATACGAAATTCAGGAACTATTAGTTTGTAGTTATTTATTAAATTAATCCGATTTTATTAGTACTTAAGTCATTTTATCAATGTGATGTAGATGTAGTAAAGTAGCGCGTGTAACGTTCTCTAAATATAATCTCTATTTAATGGACATTTATTGAATTCTCTTATTAAATACATATTTAGATGGGCAATCGTTGGTTTCATTTTCTTTAACTGCAATCCCTTATTATTATAAGGGAAAAAAAGAATTATACATATTACAATTTAGTATAATAAGTACCTACCTACTATATATAAAGTTGATGGATTTAGGTCTGTTCGCCAAATAATTTTCAATTTTGACTAAACCTGACTAAACCAAATTTGTTTTTATAATTATTAAAATACTAGCGACCCGCCCCGGCTTCGCCGGAGTAGCAGAGTAAAAATAAAGAGAGTCATAGTATTGTATAAAAGCTTCTTATACTATTTTAGTATAAGCTTCTATTCTATTCTTTTGTATAAGCTTTTAGCCACAGTGGGCGACAGCGGGACGCGGGGGCGCGCAGGCGGTTGCATCGCGCGTTAGTATGATCGGTGTCGGACCGCATTAATTTATTTAGTGCGCGATAGTTTTAGAATTACGATAACTCTTAAGGTATTAATTTAGATTAGGTGGTGTACAGGGCAATTATAATAAACATGACATGCTTATAGTAAATAAGGTATTTAATTTGATAAAGATTAATATCCTTTTCCATTTTTATAGCTTTCCAATTATAACATTATTATGTAACTATTTTTTAAACATAAAAGTGGGTATAGTTAATTATCTTTAAAAGATAGACATATGCCATCGCGGACTTTCCTGTAGACCTATGAAAGGGGAACAATTTCGCTATACATTATTTTGTTACAATTCTAAGGGATTTTACAGCGTTTTCGATGAAAGCTCCCAATCGGCTCGTTTTGTTCCGACTTCTTCAACAATTATCGTCATATTTCAAAAAAATTACAGAAACCATTAATAAATTATATACGTAAACATTCCTGTTGAATCTCTTTACCTATTAATGAAAACCGTATGAAAATCCATTGACTAGTTTTTTAGTTTATCGCGTTCATACAGTCAGACAGGAAACGCACTTCGCGTTTCTTTGTTTTATAATATTTATGTAATTATTTATTCGATGTAGTGAAAAATCTGCTATTTATTATTCCTAAATCATAATTATTTCTAAATTAACTGAATTATGTCAAATAAGCTTAATGCAGTAAATATTCATCATCTCGGCTTTCTGCATGTGTCAAATGTCACTGAAATTCTACCACATGTGTATTCAACCAACCCACACTGGAGCAACATGGTGGAATAAGCTCCAAACCTTCTCCTCAAACGAGAAGAAGAGGCCTTAGCTCAGCTGTGGGACATTCACAAGCTGTTACGGTACTAAATAATTTAGTAAAAGCATATAAAAATAATTGAAAACTTTATATGAATACACTTGTATTCAGTTAAAATAATAATGGATACAATTGAATATAATGTCCTCCAGACCGATTTTAGCCACAGCTTTTGTGGTTGGCCTTTTGGAAAAGGGTTTTTAACACGTAAATAATTTGAATTAGGCAACTTCTTGTGCTCACGGACACTGCAGTGTTTGAATATTCATGAAATGATAAAATATATTGTAAAATATACGCGATAAATCCTTTCATAGTTGTTTAATTAACTAAACATTTTGTTTGCGGTCCGCGACACCACCACTAATAAGTGTTTGTGGAACATAGTGTATAAAGAATAGTTGGAGTATCGCTGCCAACAAAGCAATAAGTAACTATAGACGGATATTGTATAGTACAGTATCAGAATATGGCCCGAGATGTCACCCGAACGATCCTACAACCCTTGTTATTATTTTGCGACAATTATCGATAATTCTTCCCCTAATGCGCCAGCTAATACCATAATTACTGTTATGTCAAAATTGCGTGCACAAACATCGAAGTTTCTCAGAACTTTTTATTTCATTTTGTATTTCACACAAGTGTAACCTCTATTTTTAAATCACTACGGTTCATGACTGGGTGGCTTTTTTCAAACCCTAAATGAAAAGTTTAAAGTTATATTCTTTGCTGAAGGTTTCGTTTTAAATTATAATTTACTGGTATAATTCACATTTTAGTGTCATTGTCATAGTTACTTTGAAATTGTGTGCTATGCAACGCCTTTAAAAATATTTCTCATAAATATAATTGATATTGATGACGTTATCCTTTTGACCTATTTCTGCTACGGTCGCCGTTTTCGATGAGCAATGGACAATTTTGCAGAACATAATTCCCAAGTGAAAGCAAACACAATTTCACTCTATTACCCTTATAACGCGTCAGTTCGGCAAATTCAATACAACTAGAAAGAGTTCTGCAATTAACCAGCCATCAGCATCAGGTATCCAGAACGTCTTTACGTGCTTTCCGATGCAAGGCAATGTGAACTTCCAAATTCCAAACTCTGAGCTCCTACTATCCGAGATATAAAACCCAAGACCTCAGGATACACCTACAACTTTATAATCTTGCCACTAACAAGGAGGTAGTATGGTTAATATAATAGCAATATAATATAATATAATATCTATAATATATATAATATCAGTGCCAGATTAAGCAAGCGCGAGACCCGTAGCAATTTCTTTCGACGGGCCATACCCACTAAAAAACCAGCAGCAGCGGTATCCTCTTCGTCTGGTCGGGCGACGCCACGGGATCGCTTGCGCATGCTACCGTGAGCTATTGATCTGACCTGATCTGATGAAAGGATATCTCTCTTAAATTAATAAAATATATTTTTTTACTCATAACTTGCCCCTGCGGGGTCCTTTGCGCGGGGCCCGTAGCAATTGCTACTCTTATGACGTAGTTAATCCGGCCCTGGCTGGAGTTGTCACTTAGGGTGCTACCTACCAAATCCTGCGATGTTGTTGATGTTTTACAAGTAACCTATATATATTTAAAAACACAAACATTTTTTTAGGCGAGGAATAATTAATACCAAACAACGGCAGATTACGATATAATATATATTCTAATTTACCTAAGTACCTATGCAAATAAAGAAATTCAATTAATGTGAATTTGCCACTACTTATGTTACATCGTCTATTCAATATAATATTACAAACATGAGTATTATGTGCATTTACAAAAAAACATATATATATTAGGTATATATATACGCTATTGTTTCTTTGCCAGGCATAATATGCACGTTGAATGTCTTTATGGAAAAAAGTGCGTGATGATTTTCATTAGGCGAATTTTAAGGTAGGGTTTTTACAGTCGTTACAGAAAAAAATAAACAAAACTGTAATTCGGGACAACTTTCCGCGGGGTGAATATTTGTGTATAATGGTTTATTTGTCAATAAAAATCACAGCGCGCTGTGCTTTATTAATTCGGACGTGTTTTTAAATATCATTTTGGGTACTACCAAAATAGTCTGTAATTATCAATTAATAGAAAAAATCAGAAAAGCTTTAAGCAATTACACATTGAACAGAAGCGTAAGTACATACATTTAATACTTTAATGTCCTAGTAGGTACTTCATTTATCATGATTTATCATTCAAAACTATTTACTATAAAATAATTTTCCTCAAAAATATTAGCAAAATATAAATAGGTACTTTTTAAATAAAAAAATAAAGCTCATAGACAATGATTTCATAATTGTTCCCAAATATCATATGTGAATACAAAACATCATTTAAAAATCATATATCACTTTTCTTTACGAAGTGCATTCTTTAAAAATCATGTAGTAAATGCGTTATTTAAATTTAAAAAAAAATTAAATAATTTTTCATACAGAGCGCCATAACATGAAACATTCATACTGTTAATAAATATATTATAATATAATATAAGTGTCGTTAATATAATAATATATACAATAATCAATCATATACCTGGGTTGTATATAACATGTCACGTATGTAATACGCCAACCGGTGATTATGTACTGAACTATTTATACTTGCTTACAGCTAACTCAATCTGAAGAATAAATAAACGAACTCCGTCCGTGCAGTACAAACAACCCTTTGATTGGGGTTGGCCGCTCGTTAGTAACAGTTACACAGTCAAAAAAATCGAGTGTTCGCTTAATATATTTTTATATATTAAACCATACTTTCGTGTATGAAATATCGTTGAATGTGTGTTCAAAGCTAATTGTATTTTGTATTAAATATTGTTCAAACTGATTGTGTTTTATAAGGTAAGCTTTGAATTTATGTTTTTATTTAAGTATAGTTGACTAATATCACATTTAAAAATATTTTATTTTAAATTAGCTGTTATGTAGTCAAGAAAATTTGTCGAATATTATTTTTAGTCATTTCTAATTGTCGTTAAAATAGTTTCGGTATCTCTAATTGAATTAAAATATTTTTAACAAAATTAAATAAAGCTTGTACTTGGAATATATAATGCATGTTAATCTACTCATATGAAATAATTTGAAACACCTATTATTAAGTGCTAAATGTCTATTAATTTATTAATATTATTTCAAGCCATCTTATATACTGATTTAATATATGTAGGTATAACAGATGCCTACCTGGACGAAAGACTAATAAATTGTTAAAAAAAAATGTTTCTTTTTAAACTTAATAAATAATTAAAAATTTGAGCCGCTTGGAGCTGGATCCGTGATCTGAATCCGCGAGCGGCTACCAAGAAACGCGATATAAATGTATATACAAGAATTAATCATTTAATATTATAATAATAATATTAGTCCAAATTGGAAATACTGAAATAATATCATGCGACTACACACGGACACAGGACGGACACACATTTTTGGCCGATAGTTAATAAGTGTAAGTTAGACGGAAATGTTTAACAACATTAAATTTATTTTTCATTGCCGTTAGCCATAAATAAACAAGACAACTTTTTGTAATTTAAAAAATTAAACCTTTTCGTGAACATCGTAATTAAATGATACCTATGTATAACACCAAATTACATTAATTCAAATGAATTCGTAATTTTGTTCGAGCATGATTTAGCAACATCAAATTCAATTACATTGAATCGGGTTTTTTTTAAAGGACCGAGCTTTCCGAGGTCGGATTTATGGGATCCGGGGCTACAGCTTCAGCAGACTCCACAAGTAGCCCTCACAATATAATAAAATATTAAAAAATATCCCAATTAATTCGACGAGTATTATTATAATTTACATTTAATGTAAATTATAATAATACATCCTTGTATTTTAATATATGTTTTTAAAGAATTCAATTGATTCCACAGTAAACAATTAGTGAAACATCCGAATCATAGAAATTGTAAAATTTATTTGGATACAAATAATTAGGGACCTCTACTCATTTGTTATCCCAGAGCCGTCAAACTTTTAAATCCGGTTCCGTCAACATCAATATAATCTAACATACTTATTAAATCGCAATGTAAATTGCTATATTCATACAAAACGTAACATTACATATGGAATGTCGCAAAATGTTTTATCATACAAATATCTAATTTCATTATTTTTGTGGTCGTCAGTCACGGAATTGTGGAATCGCGTGATTTGTCCCTTACCGTAATAGCCGAGTGATAACATCACTCGTCTAATAAAATAAGCGATCTTTATCAATGACGATTAATTAATAATTATGTAACTATTAATAGTTTTCTTACTCATGATAAAATACATAATATTAGTCTATAAATACCATTGAGAATTAAATCCTGGCGGGGAACCATGGATGCCCGTAAGGAATCATTCCCGGGAGCGAGTTTTGACCGTGAAAGTCTCCACAGTCCTTAAGAGATGACACTGGGAACTCACTTAAATGCTTGATATTTTTCGTATTTTCTTTAAAACTGTATAAAATACTCACATTATATATTTAGCACCCAGAATTGATAACTGACTTTTTTAAAAATAGAACACAAATCGTACAACTTCATGTAAATAACTCACTCAATTACTCTTAAAAATTCAAATAACACATTTGAACACATCACAAATCACAAGTCGCGCCAATAATGAATTAATTACTAACTTACTAAGCTTTCTGTCCACTGACAATATGGCGTCGCCGGTTTAAATTTAGCGCCCTACTTTTTTTTAAAAAAAAACAACGTTGTTTTATGGACCAAGGAGTCTCCCAAATATATATTTCTTACGAATAAAAAGTACTCATTATTTTAAATCAACTTTATTTTTCGTTAATAATTAATTAATTAATCTTTTACAAAATCATATCGTGATATCATGCAAATCGTCTAACTTTAATATGTGATTATACCGTTATACCATATTCGTTATGTTAACCACAACATGTTTACCGTGGAGGCCGCAGTTAAGTAGGCTCGAGTTTTAAATTGCTTCAACTTAAGCATAGATTCATGCAATACTGAAACGCAATAATTAATTGAAAAATATATATAGTAAATAAATTAAATTAAATTGAAGTTATTAAAGAAATTCTTATTAGAAAGTACTACTATATAAGCAAGCACAACACAAGATTATATTATAATTGATAAAAATAATATCGTGTTAGTATATTATAATATAGTATTAAGGCCCTTCGCTTGTGTCTCGCCGCGCTGAATTTTACATTTTTGGCGCTACTGTCGCAATGATCGAGGCTCGGGCACTGTACACGCACACATATACGTAGGCAGAGTGGAGTCGTTGAACTTCGGAGTCTCGCAAACTAACTTTTACTTTATTGTCACTAATTTTGAAATGTTGTCAAATACTTGTCAAAAATTTTACTTATTATAATTTTAGTTGCACAATACCTACAAAATATAATTAGGAAGACTATATATGCCTGGGCACGTTAGCTAATAAAATAAAACGACGATATAAGTAATTATATATACTAATATTTATAAATACTTAAACAACCCGTCTTGACAGGTTTTTCCTAAATTTTAGTTTTTCCGATAATTATCCGGGATCCGTACTCCCGACGATCCCGATTTTTCACAAGAACCCGGGGGCCGCCGTCCCGAATCGAACGATCGGCTAAGCCGTTTCCAAGATTTTCGTGAAAAACAGCTATTTTTGGACTTAGAATATATTCTAAGAATAGTACGAATTCACCTAAGCGAGCGCATTTTATAAATACGATAATATACAAATTTTCAAATATTGACCGATTCCGTTCGTTGAAAAACATTTTCTTTACAAACATTTACTTTAAAACTTTTACTATCAACTTATAACGCGTCATTACACAATGTATATAATATAAATTGTCGCTAGATTTACCTATAGGCATGCGTCATATATATGAATCTATTCACAATCATCGACCTTACTAGAAGTACTTAAAGACTATATTTGCCTGGGCACGTTAGCTAATAAAATATAATTTTAAGTTTTTTTTTATATTATTGCTTTATTTTTATTTACAATAACAAATGATATATTTGAAGTTTTATCCGTCCGATATATCAAAACGAATTAATATAAAATAAGCACTCTCTTTCTAACCAATAGGAATAAAGCGGAGTAAAAAGGATAGCATTATGATACGGAAATCTATTACACAATCTTCGACCTTACTTATAAAGTACTTAAAGACTATATTTGCCTGGGCACGTTAGCTAATAAAATAAAACGACGAAATAAGTAATTATATATTATACAAATATAATATTATATTATATAAATATTTCAAATTAAACTTCTAAAGAAAAATGTATAATTCCTGTTTTTTTCAAAAACTTTGTTCAAAACACTATTTATAAATATAAGCACGTTGTTTAGCTCTTCGTTATGAATGAACATAATAATTTGAATTTTTAGCAGGCCGAGGTGGCTCAGTGGTAAGAACGCGGCAATTTTCAAACTAAGTGAATACGAGTACAAATATCGCTCTTATAAAAAAAAAATAGTTTATTTTACTACATTTATTCTTTAAAACATAAAATATATAAATACATAATATAAAAAATTTAAAATCCAATTTACAATGCAGCTTACTATATATATAAGCGTGGCAACCTACTAAGTTGAATTGAATTCCTTAGTCTCATGCCACTGCTTTGCTTAGAACATTAGCTCTAGTTAGACGTTATCGTTGTATGCGTGGAAATGGCAGAAGAACCTAATGATTTTGTCACATGCATCACGCGTCATCACGCGTTTCGTTATTTGCATAAATGGAATTTGGTCATTTTTATTATTTAGTGTTCAAAACACTTTATAAATATAAGCACGTTGTTTAGTTTTACGTTATCAATGAATATAATAATTTGATTTTTTAACAGGCCGAGGTGGCTCAGTGGTAAGAACCCGATCGATGATCGTAGGTTCAAGCCCGAGCAAGCACCACTTTATGATTATAATTAATCTCGTGCTTGACGGTGAAGGAAATGATCGTGAGGAAATATGGATTTGTCAAATTTCACTGAAATTCTGTCAATTGTGTATTCCACCAACCCGCATTGGAGCAGCGTGGTGGAATAAGCTCCAAACCTTCCCTCAACACAAGTAAAAATAATTTGATGATTGATTTTATCTATTCAAATTTTCAAACTAAGCATAAGCGAGTACATAACTCGCTCTTTTATAAAAATAATAATAATAATAAATAAAAAAAAAGCAAATATTTATTTTACAATATTTATTCTTTAAAATATAAAATAAAATTGTTAGTTATTATGAATATGCTGAGTTCTAACTAGCTAGCGTTTCTAAGATATTTGCCTAGAGACGTTTTTCAAGATGGCAGCTGACGCTCGCAGTCTAAGATGACACAAACTCGGTTTTATACTTAGAGGGCACCCCTAACATATAAATCAACAATAAAAAAATAATATCAATGAACATAATAATTTCAATTTTTAACAGGCCCCGTGGCCCAGTGGTAAGAACGCGATCGATGATCGTGGGTTCAAGCCCGGACAAGCACCACTTTGTGATTATAATTAATCTCGTGCTTGACGGTGAAGGAAAACATCGACCTTATCGCGAGATTTACTTGTGTAGATAAACAAGTAAAAATAATTGATGATTGATTTTATCTATTCAAATTTTCAAACTAAGTGAATACGAGTACAAATCTCGCTCTTATATAAAAAATTAAATAAATATTTATTTTACAACATTTATTCTTGAAAACAAAATATATTCGTTAATTATTATGAATATAAAAAATTAAAAATCCAATTTACAAAATTAACCTGGCCTAACCAAATACCTACGATCTTCAGATCGATAATATCCAACAGCAAACTTGTTGTTCCGTACTATGAAATTCGCTCTCTTTCTAACCAATAGAAACAAAGCGGAGTAAAAAGGATAGCATTATGATACGGAAATCTATTACACAATCTTCGACCTTACTTATAAAGTACTTAAAGACTATATTTGCCTGGGCACGTTAGCTAATAAAATAAAACGACGAAATAAGTAATTATATATTATACAAATATTTCAAATTAAACTTCTAAAGAAAAATCTATAATTCCTGTTTTTGTTCAAAACACTATTTATGAATATAAGCACGTTGTATAGTTCTACGTTATGAATGAAAATAATAATTTGAATTTTTAACAGGCCGAGGTAGCCCAGTGGTAAGAACGCGATCGACGATCGTTGGTTCAAGCCCGGGCAAGCACCACTTTGTGATTATAATTGATCTCGTGCTTGACGGTGAAGGAAAACATCGACGTTATCGCGAGATTTACTTGTGTAGATAAACAAGTAAAAATAGTTTGATAGCTTTATTCTACGGAAATCTATTACACAAATAACGACCTTACTAGAAGTACTTAAAGACTATATTTGCCTGAACACGTAGCTAATAAAATATAATTATAAGTTTTTTTTTATATTATTGCTTTATTTTTATTTACAATAACAAATGATATATTTGATGTTTTATCCGTCCGATATATCAAAACGAATTAATATAAAATAAGCACTCTCTTTCTAACCAATAGAAACAAAGCGGAGTAAAAAGGTTAGCATTATGATACGGAAATCTATTACACAATCTTCGACCTTACTTATAAAGTACTTAAAGACTATATTTGCCTGGGAACGTTAGGTAATAAAATAAAACGACGAAATAAGTAATTATATATTATACAAATATTTCAAATTAAACTTCTAAAGAAAAATCTATAATTCCTGTTTTTGTTCAAAACACTATTTATGAATATAAGCACGTTGTTTAGTTCTTCGTTATGAATGAACATAATAATTTTAATTTTTAGCAGGCCGAGGTGGCTCAGTGGTAAGAACGCGGCAATTTTCAAACTAAGTGAATACGAGTACGATACTCTTATATAAAAAAAATAATAAATAATTTATTTAACAACATTTACTCTTAAAAACATAAAATATATAAATACATAATATAAAAAATTAAAAATCCAATTTACAAAATTAACCTTTTATCTATTCAAATTTTCAAACTAAGTGAATACGAGTACAAATCTCGCTCTTATATAAAAAAATAAATATATATTTATTTTACAACATTTATTCTTTAAAACAAAATATATTCGTTAATTATTATGAATATAAAAAATTAAAAATCCAATTTACAAAATTAACCTGGCCTAACCAAATACCTACGATCTTCAGATCGATAATATCCAACAGCAAACTTGTTGTTCCGTACTATGAAATTCGCTTTCTCTTTCTAACCAATAGAAACAAAGCGGAGTAAAAAGGATAGCTTTTTTCTACGGAAATCTATTACACAAATAACGACCTTACTAATTAAGTACTTAAAGACTATATTTGCCTGAACACGTTAGCTAATAAAATAAAACGACGAAATAAGTAATTATATATTATAAAATTATTTCAAAAAATTATATATATTTATAAAAAAATTGGCAATGTATAATTGTATATGAGAGTGTTATAATTCTGTAACTAGTTAGAATTTTAACTAGAGTTATATTTTTGTTTTTTTATCAAACTACAAAATATACAAATTTATTATCAGTAAAATTACGTATCAAATTATAAAGCACTGAAACTACCAAAAAAAAATAGAATTCATAAGCAGGTGCGCGTCCTAAAATTTATGATGAACAGTCTTGTCACTTGTAAAATGTTCAAATAAAATATACTAAATACGCTATTTACGCAACACTGATCGTGGCTGCGCAAACCGACGTGCTCTCACTCCGAAGGCGCTCGGCCAACTGGTCTGTGAGAGCTATCTAGTCGCGCTTGTATGAAAATTGGACCCAAAAAGCATATTGTGATTGTTTTAAACAAAATAAGAATATGTTTATTAAGAAATGAAGACTTCAGATACTTCATTATAGTTTTAGCTTTATTATTTGATAAAATTAATTTCAAAATTCTCGATGATTACGATAACTGAGTCCAAGTACGGGAGTGCCATTAACATTTTTTTAGTGATTTTCTGATTTTTTTTTACACTTATCCATGAACATTATCTTAAATTCGAAAGTTCCACAAATAAGTTAAACTCATTGGCTAACTGTGTGATTTATTTCAAGGTTGTGGAGCATCGTTTTCTATATAATTCTTACCAAATCCCGACCTTCGATTGCCAGAGAAGCCTCTTAATATATATTAAAAATATTAGGTTCTTGGTTTTAATTTTAACATGTGATCTCAGTGTAGAGCTGTGCAAGTACTCTACTTGCGGGTTTGCGAGAATTTGCGAGGTTTGCGAGGAGTGCTAGATAAGCCTATATTCTTTATTGTAGGTGCCCCTAGAAATGTGAACGTGATCAATTGAATATTTAAGACGAGAAATCGTAACTAACAAACAGACACACTTTGGCATTTTTAATATTAGTAAGGATTAAGGATCTAATATTGTTGCATTTAGACCACTCTTATCATTAAAAAAATGAGTCATTGATGCAAATTTATATAATCTATAAAATATATTTTAACTTAGAACACACATACAATTAAACTTATTGTTATAATAAAGTTCTACTTTGAAAGAACTCTACTCATACTCATGTGATAGGAATCTATAAATATTATAAAGCTTTATATTTTCCTTTAAGCGCAAAACAATATATTTCTCTAGCTTAATAATAACAATATTCTAAAATAAATAGTTTATACAAAGACAAAACAAAAAAATAACGATAAAAAAATGATGCACCAATTTTTCTCTGCATTATGTTAAAAAACTTGCAACGATTTTTCATAAGCTGAATGGTTGCATGAATAATTTTCCACTATAATAAGCTCGGGCCAATGCCAAAGTTATGGCTCCCGTTACTCGCCCGATATACCTACAGGTAAATTGTTTATTAGCTTCGTGACGTAACTAACTACATCAAAGATTAAAAGAACGAGAAGGCAGTAACGCTTAATAGAGTTAAATATTATTTATTAATAAAAATTTTAATCAAATCTTATTATTTCATTGTATTTAGATACGATTAAATTATACACAAACAAGGTTTTATTTAAGGTTCACCTGTTAGTGTGGATAAGTCCTCCAGACTATATTTCAGCCACAGCAGATTACAACGACTAAACCTCATCTGCTTTATATAGTAACGTCCCTCACGTTACTCATATAGTAACCTGTAGCAGTTGCATCTGCTTAGTGCAGGCTGCTGATGATATCTTGATAAACAAAAACCGAATATAATTTCCTTTACCCCGGAATTTGCTAGTATGATTGACTCAAATCTTAATTAAAAGCCAGTTCCACCCAACAAAATGATTAAAACACATGGTTTGGAGCGAATCAAAGATTATACAGCTTTATAATAAAATAATGGTCCTCCTGACCGATTTCGGCCACGGCGGTCCGTCTCAAGAGAGATTAGCCAACTGCGCAGGACATATTACAGTGCACAAGTGCGTGCGGAGACGCATGTGCACTCTCTATTCCCTTACTCTCATAACCCGATGGGACGGCAATCCGACACGACCGGAAAGAGTTCAGGCGCGGGCCCAATGGCTTTACGTGCTTTCCGAGACACGGGAGTGTACACAATTCGATCTTCCAGACTCCGGGCAGCTACTGAGAATTTACGTCAGAAAATCTCAATAACATTCAACATTGGCCCGACGTGGGAGTTGAACCCAGGACCACCGTGTCTGTGGCCATACATGTAGCAAATAGAACAACGATGTAGCTAATAAAGCTTAATAAATAAATACCTAGTTATAAATAATTACAAATATTAAAAAAATATATAACCATCGATTATTTACTTATGCTTGCACCAATGTCGTTCGAGTAACGAGTCGATGTCGCGATAAGGATATAAGAGAAATTGTAGTTTCTCACGAAAACCATTCAGTTTGAGCAGAACAGTTAAAATTATCAGATTATAGCCAAAACAAGGCGAAATAGTACGATTTATTACATTGGAACAAAGCCTTGTGGCATAACACTATCCATCAAGACAAGGTTCGGTCATGCAAATATTTACTGAAATTACTCTGCTTTTTTGGTAATATGTTTGACAATCGAGGTTAGAAGAGCACTATCAATCAATTTTATTAAACGAATAGGCATAATCGATGTCTGCTTTACGTGATTCTGTGATATTGTGCGCCGGTTCAATACAATATTTGCAAAGGACTATTACGGCAATTAAGCGAGTGACGAACATAAATAATCACTTAAGTTTGTTAACCGTAGACTGTTTTATATTCTAATTTATTTCATTACCTCAAATAAACTTATTTCAAACAAATAACTAACTATACTACCAAGCACTCATATTTCGTATTTATTTCATGGTCATAATGAAATATTTCATTATTATTTTTTAGTTTCAATGGCATGAAAATCAATTCATAATCTTTAAATTTTTATTTAAAATAATCTTTTTATTCTAACACCTGCACATGTTGAAAAAAAATGTTAACATAATATTAAATAACGTGATAACTGATAATAATATGAACACATTGTATCTCGGTCTGCTACACGAGAACTAAAATAAATAAATATATGGTACAGGAGTATCCCACGAGTATGTAGCTATTTTAAAATTGTAAAATATTTAAAAACCCTAGTTATGAAACTTCAAATGTAATCCGAACAAGTCCGTAAAACTATATTATCTTTATGTTTTAATACTGAAATAAATCATGTTTTATATATCTAACAACATGAAGTTTAAGCATGTTTTTCTATTCATATTCAGCATTTATCGCCTCGCCGGTCTTTTCAAGCGATGGGTCGAGGTAAAGAGCCTGAACAGCTAAATAGCAACCCAGCGGAATCTAAGAAGTACAGAGATGAGGCCAACGGTCACTTCAAGAGCGGCAACTATGAACGGGCCTTGACATCATTGAATAAGGTAAATTTATATACTTTACTATTTATCTAATTAAAAATCTAAAATTATGTATTATAAATTCCATAAGTGTCACGAATCGTTTCTAGTATATGATCTAACTGGACATATATCTTTACGGGAGTTATCTAATATTCTTCATAATCAGTGCGACCATGTGCAAATAGCGTTGGCGAACTAGAATAAGCGTATACACGACGGTGTTAGAAAAGGCGGTAAGAGGGTGCGAAAACACATTCAGTCACCATGACGACCACGGCTCGGGCGTCAGTATCGATACCACTTCACACACTTACATATTACATAAGAACCTGAACTCGCGAAAATGATGTAAAATATGTCCGTTTTAAAGAATGCTTTGGAGAATGAAGACAATGCTAAAGCCCAAGTGCGGTCCATCCTTGGACCGACAAAGGACTCGGAATTCCTACAAAGTTTTGTTCGTGTAGGTATCGGGGATGACGACGAAGATCAGCCGGTTCAGAAAGCGTCCATTAGCAAACGAGCTCCACCATCAGCAGAAAAGGCTGATTCATTTGTTGAAGATGAAAAATTCTCTACATCGGGTAGAAAGGAATCTGTTAAGCCTGAGAAAAGAAGATTCAGACGTAAGCCAAAGCGTGAAAGACGTCGTCGTGAGGAGGAATTATATACGGACAAAGATAGGGCGGCGGCTGTAGTGATGGGATATAAGGATATCAAGCTATCCCTCAATATGAAAGACAAAGCTGAACGGAGTAACGCTCTGCAAATACCGGCTGAAGCTGACGCTGGTACTTTGCTCGCACTAGCGCGCGCTGAGATGATGAGGGAACGGTATCGAACTGCTTTGACATTCGTAGATAAGGTATAGAGTAAGAACATATATTTGAACTGCGTTTTAAAATAACATTGTATAAGGGTGTAACAAAAACCCTGTCCGACCCGTTGTGGTTATTGGGTATCGTAAGTCGAGTGAGATAATAGTGTTTTATTAAAATTAGAATGTTCCATCTTATTTTTATATTAACATAACAAAAACCTTCTGTAATGTACTCTAAAGAGTCAGTAATGAAGATATTGTTTAACTAAAAGTAGTCAATTTTTGATATACAATTCAATACTCATTCTAAGTTCCAAACATATTTTTACTTAAACCAGAAACAAACTCTCTATGTATCATGTATATCAGTACAAACAACTACATATAAAAAGACAATTATGTATTTCAGGCGATCGAGCTGGCACCAGAAGAGAAGGCTGCTTTTGTCGCTCGTAGCAAATGCTACCTTCTTCTCGGTGAACCACGTAAATCACTTCTCGACGCGGAGACTGCTTTGAAACTCGACCCAAAGCATGCAAAGGCTTTGCTTCAGAAAGCTGAAGCATTGTACTATTGCGGCGAGTTTGAGATGAGCTTGGTGCATTATCATCGAGGATTGCGAGCGCGACCCGATTTGAACGACTTTAGGCTTGGTGTTCAAAAGGCCCAGGTAAGACATTCAAAAGATCTAATTATAATTGCGTAAAATAAATGTTTTGCTTTAGTTGTCTTATATATTAATAAACATCGCGATGATAACAATGGTATAAGATGGCATATGGTGTTGTTTTCAGGAGGCTATTGAAAATACCATCGGTGCAGTCAAACCAGTAAAGAAAACAGCTAAAAGAACAGCTTCGAAGTCATCGAGGCCAGTGTTGGGTCAGCTAATGTCAGACAAGATCTACCTCGAAAACTTGCTAAAGAACCCTGATTTGGCGATAGCAGACAAGAAGAATAACATCGTTATGAAGCAGGCTGAAGAAGCAATACGATTTTTAGAAAACAGAGAAGAGTTTTGGAGGCAACAACAAACAGCTAAACGACACTAACTAAAGCATTCTAATTACTAATGTATTCAATTGTCATTTTGGTGTCTCGTTTAAAAACATTTATTTTTAGTAGTAGTACCGCCGGTTCATAAAAGAAATACCCCGACCTGAAAAGAACCGGGGAATGAAACTCAGCGGGATGGCTAGCTTTATTGATCACAAGAGTTTGTCTCCGTCTTAGACAACCAAAATAAATGCACTATGTTTCGACACTGATTGTAATAGGTATTGATAGAAACTCAAATGCATAATTAGTCCGCTTATTATAAATATAAATAGTCCATTAAGGTTAGGTTATATAATCTATGCAAAAAGGTTTTAGGTTTGCAACAATAATATTAAAATGTCACCATTGGTATGAGATGGCCGTTCTATTTAGGTATTATTGTTGTTGTTTTAATAAATACAAGCAATGTCCCTTTTTAAGGAATTACTATTATTATTATTTACCTCTCCCATTTAGCGCACAGCTTGTGTTAGGAGTGGGGGCGACAATAGCCCAAGGGGTCAAAATCGAACTTGCTACTTTTACATGGCTAGATGGCCCTAAATGGCCTATTGCGCTATTATAGCTTAAATTTGCTTTGCTTTATTGATATACTATCAAGTAAATGTTCCTTTTAGTAAGTTTTATTGCAACGTATGTATGACAAATACAAATCAATAAATAATAATTAAAAACAACTGCATATATTTATATATATAAATAAAGTTACAGTCAAACTAAATGAAAAAAAAAAATTGATAAAACCTATGTAACTACAATGATTCCGCGCATTTAGATTTGTCATTATATAAAATTATTACGCAGGACACAGTCGATGTGCAGTTAAATAGCATAATTTGTGAATTTCATAATGGCGATATTATTATTGTCATCGCATCGGTCGTTTAGTAAACGGCTCTTTTGTTAATATGACATATAAAAGAGACGACACCTATACAACACAACAGTACCTACCATACAATAATTCACCATGGGTTATTTATTTGTTGGAATTCTGTTTGTGATTGCAACAGTAAGTATCGAAATTATATTTAAATAAAACTAATTGAAGTTTCTATACTGTCTATTAAATTTATTTATATAATTTGTTTCTTTTTTTAAATACAAAGCGTTTATATTGTATTATATCTAATTATATATTCTTTAACTAATATTAATGTACCTACTATTTGTTAAAGAAAATTAGATTGAAATAATGAAACTCAATATACAGGGATCGGCCAGGGTTTTTGTTACATTCTGTATGTATTATTTTAAATAGTAAAAGCTCATTATTCGCGGGGTATAGGTTCCAGAAATATGCCGCGAATACAGAAACCGTGAATATGGAATGGCAATTAAGATGGGGTTATAGGGGATACGTTCCTAGGTGGCAAAATAAATAACAAAAATATATAAAAAAAATAATAGAAGTTTTTGACCATATTGATTAGTTGTTATCATCAAGTTTAGGCAATGGTGTAAAGAACTTTGTAGATTTTTTCTTTCTTAGCAGTTTAAAAAGCTTCAATTCAGACTAATATTCAGGAGTGGCATTAGCAATTTGCCTCTTAAAAATAAGATTGTTCCATAGACGGATCAGTTTTCACAAAGAAATCACAATGACACGGAATTTCATTCAAGTGCTTGATGAAGCCTCTTCTTCTTCTTTAGTGGCCTGCGGATTTAACATTTTCCCCAAATCGGTTTCAGTCAAATCTACATCTCGCGATTCAAGCAACTCCTGCATGTCACTTGATTCTATCTTGTCGTATTCTATTCGCAATTTCGGCATTGTTTACAGTTAAAGTTTGAATTCGAATAAGAGTAAAATGGATGCAAACGAGTCTCCAAGACGTAAACGAGCAAGCATTTCTATTTTCACTTTTCTTTTTGTATTAAGGTCTGTTTTATTTCTTTTTAGTTTCTTTGCCGACGCGTTTACAGAGGATACCGAATCCTTTTTTTTAATATGTACTGATTAGATCCGCGAATTAAGAATTCTTTAGCCGCGAATATAGGAATTGGGTCACAATTTTTTCATCCGCGAATAGTGAAAACGCGAATTAAGGAAGCGTGAATAAGGAGCTTTTACTGTATAATATTTGGAACGTAACAGGTACATTAATCATATACGTATTAGGCGTTCATGTATATGGCGTCGAGTTGAATATAAATTATATCATACTTTCAGTAAATAAAACTTGTGTTAATTTTACAATGACATGTTTTTACTGTTGAAGGTTTACGCAGATGGTGAAGACGATTTACTGACATCTTGTTTAGAATTATTTAATCCAGAGGTAATCTTTTGAAACTAAATAACTGTTTTATAATTTAATAGTTAGTAATGAATTTTAAATGAATTTACTTTATCCTTATTTTTTTATCTTTAACTCATTGAATTCGATGATAGTTCGAACGTTAGAGCAATTAATGCAAAATCGATCGATAGATTTTTGGGCCACGATTATAACTACTAGGTACACTTCAATATAATACATTTTTTTTTTTAATTTTCTACAGCTTTTTAATGAATAATATATCCCTGCAAATTTATATTTTGTATAAAAACATAATATTTATTTCGCAGAACAACGATAAGTCGTGTTGTGAGAGTCTTGACAGTTTTAATAAAATTGAGGAAGATACAAAGGATTGTCATAAGGAAGGCTCAGAAGAATGGCAGGTTGTACATGCAATTGTTGAATTATTTTTAAGAACATTTAAAAATCGAAAATCATGTTTTAAATCGGTACAGCAGGATAAAAAACAAAATATTATCAATTTACGTACGTAAGTACGGTACTGACTTATTATGGATTTAAGATTTATATATATTTCTTAAATATTAAGTTGGTATACATAATATGTATATATTTAAATCTAACCCAAGTTGATTCTTTAAGTGTGAAGACTTTCAATGTATTCTGCGGAAATACGGAATGTTGAAAAACGACGGGATTGACGAGGACGCGGCAAATAAATTCCTAGATGAAATAGAACAAGAATATCCTAAAGACAAGTCTGTAGTAGATAAAGTGAGAAGCGAATGCTTGGACGGAAAGTACGAAGCCTATCCGCCGGAGGACGTCTGCCCCGTCATGAGATTTTTTATATGTACCTATATCAACATATACTTGGTAATTATTATCTAGGCATAGATATTAAGATGACCCCATATACAATTAGTATTTTTTATTAACTAGTAAGACATATTCCAAACATTTTTTATATCAAAGATCTATAAATATTATTGATAATTTAAGATGAAGCTTTACAACTTTAATATTAAATTGTATGTACCTAGTTGTACACATTATAAAAGAAGATTTACACGTTACGTCAATTTCTACTACTGTAATTATTTATGAATTTAACTGTAACGACTCGCTTGTATATTATACGGCGCGACGTATATATATAAACTTTACACACATACAAATATTATAAATCAGTACGGTAGGTTTTTTGTTTGTATTTTCGGATTCAAGCAAAACTACTGCCGCTAATTCGATTAAAATGGAACTTTCATAATGTGATAGTTTATAGTTGCAGCACGAAAAAAGTAAACGTATTATGTTACATTTATTTAAAATATGAGAACTGTCAACTGTAATAGAATTACAGATACAAGCAAACTTTGTGTTTAAACCATATAAAATGTATAAAAAAATAGCAAAACAATAGTAATCAGATCGATTAGTTTATTCATCAAACATTATTAATACGTACCAAAAATATTTTATCAACTAAATGCCGAATATACGATTCGTTGTAACACTAGTTTAATTATGTACGTGTACATAGTGAAGTCTTTTTTTATTGTATAGGTAGGCGGACGAGCGTATGGGCCATCTGATGGTAAGTGGTCACCAAACCCCACAGACACTGGCTTTATAAGATGTTATCCATCGCTTTACATCGTCAATGCGCCATCAACCTTGGGAACTAAGATGTTATGTCCATTGTGCCTGTAATTAAACTGACTCACTCACCCTTCAAACCGGAACTGCTGTTTTACGGTAAAATATCTAGTGAGTGGGTGGTACCAGGCGAGCTTGCACAAAGCTGTACCTGGTGGTACAGCTTTGTGCAAGCTCGCGTTAAATATTTTTAGTAATACTATGTCATAAAACAAAATTAATTATAATTTACTTTTTAAACCACAATTATTACTAGTTTTATAAAGTAACTAATTTTATCGGGTTTCAGGAATGCAATTCATGGAAAAAAACTGAAACTTGCTCAAAAATGGCTGAACAAGCGAATGAGTGTAAATCAGCACTTGAAAAGTAACAACAAAATAATTCGACTAAATCACTATGATGTTCTTGAAAAATGGATAAACTTTAAAAATAAAACAAAACTATCTTAAAAGAAATAAATTTTATTTGTTCTGACGGCACAGATCTCTTTGCCACACCTTATAATATATTAAATCAATGACCCTAGGGAGAAGATCAAAACCAAACTATCCTGTTTACGTTAACGAAAAATCTATATTAATATTATAAAGCTCGAGAGTTTGTATCATTGATCGCGCTGTCGAAATCAACCGGTCAGCATTAAAAAAAAAACGTTTTATTAAACTTTTTTTTTAATGTAATATGGGCTATTGCCCATATACATACACTTTAAATAAAGAGCCGAGCAACAACCTTCGGACAGTATTGCCATGTATAAAAAAAATAAAACCGCGTGTGAATGAGGCACAGCCATTTTATATAAAAAGCGATCCAGGCGGATGTTTTCATATACATTTTTCAGTAACGTAAATATCTTCGTTTGTGAGTGCAACTCGTACTAGGGAGACCGAGTCCATTCTTATGTCATCTCATACTCACAGCTATTACACATAGTAGTCTCTTTATCAAAACAATCTGACAACCTTAGACTTGTATTTACAAAATATACATTTATCGACATTAAAATAACTGTTGTCTTATATAAAATGGTGATGATTTTTTTTTCTTAGCCATGTTCAAAACATTCAAATCATTTTCAAATAATATAAAAAAACAATTCATGATTCTATTGCAATAATTTTTACCTTAATGTATTGCAAACCGTTTGATGTTGACAATCAGTACATTAAATATCTATAATGAGAATTTATATAAGAAAAATATTTAGGAATCATTATAAAATACAAAGCATGTATACTCAAACAATTGCTCTTTATAATTTTAATGATAGTACATAGTTACTTAACTAACAGTAATACTGTACTTCCAAGTCATATTCGAGTCTATATTTGATTTGACAATATCAATTAATCAATCAATCAATCATTCAATCCCACTCAGAGATCACGAACGAATAGCTCATTTGCATTATCTCTTTCTAATGACTTATGTATTATAATATTATATTATATCTAAATGAGGAGTTGCTTAAAAGAAATTTAAGAATCTTATATATCTATATTTACAAGTTCATAGAGCTTATATCTACTTAGCTAGTTTAAATCATAGGATCAAAGCAATCTTCAATGCATTCACTTAATTTATTCTGAATCTAAAATTGACTGATATAATTTACGTACAAGATATATCATTTGTTACAATTATTACATATATATCAACGGAGGCAGATAAACCATGTATATAAAAATTAAAAGATAATTTTTTAATGATACAATTTCTTGTATAAAAGAGAAAATATACAATTTGTTTAAAAAAAAAAACAGAGCTTTTCACTTTGTACACTAACCAGTAAAAAATTGAAACAAATTAATGCATAATATCGATAATATTGTTCTAGAAAACATGTACCTGATCAATTTTTATTTATTCTTGTTCATTGTCAAAATTTGTAATATTAGTTTTAATGTTCACATATCTATAGTCAGATTCTGAACACAACTTCACTAATCTACAAGTAATGCACTTTACTGTTTTCTCGTAAATTGTTATACATCTTTACCATTAGTTGCTAAAGAGAGGAAAAGTAGAACTTTTATCGTCTGTTTCATTTACGTCATTGTTCCAACTCTCGACAAAAATTGTCACAATAATCACCAAAATTTACAATTCACATCGTTTTTTATAATAACTTCACTTAACAATTTAGTATCACTTCACACAAAGTGTTCAGGCTAGTAGCTATAACAAGTTTCTTATGGCAGCTTTTAGCTGACTAACCTGTCGCTATTCAACCTCTTCAGGCGGTCTCTTGTAAATCGGCCCGAACTTCGCCATGTACTTCCTGACGAACATCTTGGCTTTGGAACGGACCGAGTCCGTCACTACCAGCTCTTCAACAGAGCGACAGTGCTTTAACTCTTTTAGCATTACGAAGTGGGTCAGCTGTTGATGAGAAATTACAATATTAATTTTTTAAATCGCAAAAAGATAAAATGCGCTACTTTTTTAAATCGCCAATGCGCCACCAACCTTGCGAACTAAGATGTTATGTCCCTCGTGCCTGTAATTACACTGGTTCACCATGTGAACATGTGAAATGTAAACATGCAAAAAAATGCGATGTGTAGTTGGTACTTACCACAACGGGCTTGAGTTGAGTTGCAAACAAATATTTTATAAACGCCAAGATCAAATTAAAAGCGAATATTCAAAAGTAACATTGCAATGGTTTCGCATAAGTCGTCGGATTCGTTGCACAAAATAGATTGGGCGAGTAAGCACTTACCTTCCTGGCGAGGTGCTTGAAGTCGGCGGTGCACGTGATGCGGCCGGCGGGCGCGTCGGAGTGGCGGTAGGGGTTGAGGTGCTGCACCATGACGCGCGCCATGCTGCTGCGGAACTGCTCCTTGATGCGGCGCGAAGTCTCCTCGGGGTCGAGCGGCGGCGGCGAGGGCGCGGGCGGCGAGCGCGCGGGCGGCGAGGGCTCGGCGGGCGGGGAGCTCATGGCGATCTTGTCCAGGACGCCGTCGTCGGAGTCTCCTTCAGATTCACTGTCCGTTTCGTCTAGTTCGACGAACTGGAATTTGTTACGTCGTTTTAGTGTTTGATTTAATTTAACTTAAAGGAGGAAAAAAATTAAATATGCATCTAATTGTCTCTGTAAAATGTAGATATACATATATTTATATTTCCTGTATTTTTTTGACACTGTCTGAAACTAAAGATATTTAAAAGCTACCCCCACACCTGCGACGTGTAACTACAAAAAGACCTGTAGTATTTAGAACTACATTAATGGTTAAATAATTAGAACTAAATTAATGTTGCTGCAGCAGTTTTAATATCGGCATATTATCGTTTCAACGATTCGCTGCAGGCACGTGAGTCTACCTTGAGGTCCTTTTGCGAGATGTTCCCGCGTCGCTTGGCGGCGGTCAGCAGGCGCACCTTCTGCAGCAAGCGCTCGCGTCGTCGCCGCAGCTTCTCCTTGGTCTGCTTGTAGCGCTTCACCTCCAGGCGCCCCGCTAGCTTGTCCTCTTCAGTCCGGGGCTGTGTTTAATATTAAATTTTGTCAATATTTTCTTCAAATCTCTACAGAAATTACGTTCTCTTGATATTCACTCACGCTGACTTAAGGCATTTTTTAAATGCTGAGCTTTTTTTTTATAACCATTCCATTCTACATGGTAATGTAGGAAATAAAGAATATGATTTTTAAAAAATGCGCAAATCAAATAAAACGTCTTAATCTATACTAATATATAAAGCCGATGAGTTCATTTGTTTGATCCGGCTAATCTCAGGAACTACTAGTTGGAATTTAAAAAATATTTTTGTTTTGTATAGTCCTTTTATCGAGAAAGGTTCTAGGCTGATTTTCATTAATTATATGTTTATTAATTATACGCGGGTGAAACCGCGGGGCACAGCTAGTGTATAATAATAATATCAACTTGAAATATTCACATGATAGAATCAAAGTGAAAGATAAATAGATTAAGTGTTAATAAATAGATGACATACACTGATAGGTCTTTCTGACACGAGGCCCGGTCTTCGTTTCCTGGGTTTCAGGTTGAGTAGAGCGTGATCTGGGATCAACCCATTGTGAGAATCCTCCTTTATTACTGTAAGCAAAAAACAACAATTGTAGAATATGTATACTGTTTGAATTGATGGTAGATACATAATGCCTTTGCATCGTTGGTCTAGTGGCTAGATATAAGGCCGCAGTCTCGGTCCTGGGTTCAATTCCCAGTTATTGGGGTTTTCTGTCAGAAAATTCTCAGTAGCAGCCCGGAGTCTGGAAGTTGGAAGTGTGTATACTCCCGTGCCTCAGAACACGTTAAGCCGTTGGTCCTGCGCCTGAACTCTTTACGGTCGTGTCGGATTGCCGTCCCATCGGATTATGAGAGTTAGGGAAATGAGAGTGCACCTGTGTTTGCGCACACACTCGTGCACTATAATATCTCCTGCGCAGTTGGCTAATCTCTCTTGAGATTGGCCGCCGTGGCCGAAATAGGTCTGGAGGACTTTAATCACGTCAACACAATATCCAAGTCTTTACTATTGAGGTTGAAATATAATTATTTAATTGTGCTATTAATAGGTGACATTAGCAAAGTATACAGATATTATATATATCTATGGAATTGTGTTTAAATGGTCTGTTTGTTTGTATAGAATGGGTATTTCTTTAGATCAGTAATAAAAATCACCATACCTTCATAGATTCCATTAACGCCCTCAACAAGTTTGCCTTTAACAGGTCGGCCTATCACAGCAGATTCGAGTGCAGTCATTGGTTCCGCCTCTTCCTCCGATGAGCTCTCATCTAGAAGCATTAAAGTATTTAACATTATTGTAAATATATTCAAGTTCAGAAATGAATTAATATAAAAGTTGAAAACATCTTTAAATTTGGTCGGTTTTATCTTTAATAAAGTTCTTTTTCTGATTGTCCAAGATCTATTTTCTTAGTTAATTGTTAATAGTGGGATCTAAAGACTATTACAATTACCAACCGTACCATTGTTTTAATTTTTTCTTTATTGTATTTTTCCAATGTCTCATATTGAAGGTTGTAAGTTCGTAATAGTATAACGTACCGGGGTCGGGCGGCGGCGGCGGCGCCCACTGCGGCTGGCGCAGCTTGACGTGGTAGTAGTAGCGCCGGCCGCGCCCGTCCAGCGCGCTGCGCCACATGGACGGCAGCACGGGCTCGCCGCCCTCCACCTGCCATCGTCAACTATTTTATTACCAAATAAATACTACGAAGGATATATCATCATTTTAAACGAGGATGCACGAGGCTTATGAAATCCGACGAATACAATTCCAATCCAATCAATTCCATTTCATTCCATTCCATTCCATTAAAAACAAAAACAATAAATTTCATCGATCAAATCCAGATGAGTTGAATCTGATACTATATACGATACATTATTACTATTGTCGTGACTCATTCCTTCACTCGAGAGCATGAGCTGATTTGTAAATCAATACATAGTAATATTGGAATGCTATTGTTATATAATCTTATCACCATTGATGATTAGAAGTGACCATATATAATATAATTATTGTCAACATTATAACCACTTAGAATAAAAAGATCTTTACGGACAAATTATTTATGATTCTATTCCGATTCCGCTCCGAATTTAGAGACAAATAAATGTGCAATATAGACTTAGGGGGCGGGTCGAGACAATAAGCGCTAGAGGGACCTGACTTATTAGAAACGACGAGTAAGCTTAAACTGAACAGGACGCCTCCATGTGAAATAAATATATAGAAAATATTGATGTGTAACATTGTTCATTACCGCATGTCCAATCGGCAGAGCGGGCTGCGGGGGTTGCTGCGGTGCGGGGAAGGGAGGCGGCAGCTGCTGACCGAACATGAACCCGCCCATACCGAACCCACTCATGCCCATCATGCTGGTGACAAAGGAATATTATTTAGTAGAGTTTTTATTTGATTTCAAAATTTATATAACTATTACTAAATTTATATATCAGTAATTGTCAGCAAGTAAAGTAAATACTAATACTAATAGGCAGATATATTTCAAATATATTTTATTATACAGGTCTGATTGTTTCAGTACTTATCTCAATATAAGCTAACATACAGATGGCAGAGTTTAACATTTATAAAACTAAGTATAAATAATAAAATTTATCGAAAACCTTTAAATATAGACCACTTACATTGGAATTAAAGAATAGTAACCTATACTCACTTAGGTTGAGGCATACAGAACTGCGGCCCAGGAAATGGTTGACAGAACCCTGGCGGTCCCTGAAATTCGCCGTTAGGTCCGACCCAGTCAGGAGGTATGTCGGGGGGAATGACGCCCGGAATCATGCCTGGCACTCCGGGAGGCACCATGGGAACCATGTTCCCACCGCCCATCATATTCGGAGGCCCTCCCATCATGTTTGGAGCTCCGCCCATAATGTTTTGTCCGCCCATCATATTCGCGGTGCCACCCATCATGCCTTGTGGAAACATCTGTCGATAACAATAGAACGAGTTTAACAAAAAGTTGAGTAAAAGATGATGCCTCACAATCTTGACCAGCGTGGATGATAATGAGTTCTTGGGATCAAACATGTTGGGACAAGATCCTTAATATATGCAACGAGGCAATCAAAGAGTGGGATCGAAGTGGTAATGTTCCTCGAGCCGGCAACAAATGTGTCGAACGTCGGAGCAGTACCTGCGCGAAGGCGTCCTGCGGCCAGGGGTAGTGCGGGCGCGGCCAGGCGGCCTGGTCGCGCTGGTCCCGCTGGCGGCGGCTCTCGTCGGCCGCGGCCGCAGCCTCGGCGAAGGCTCTCCGGCGCTCCTCCTTGCTCATGGGCGGCACCGCGGCCAGCACGCGCTCGCTCAGTCTGTGAGAAACATACTTTACTACATATATCCTATGACATTATTAAAAATGTCATAGGATATACGGTAAATAAATCTGACGTTATATTTATATACTTAGAATGCTTCATTATAAACTTGTTGATTAAAAAAAAATTCAAACATCGGAATGGTATTTACCGTATACTTCTTCTTCCCTCTGGACTACTTCTCCTTTTTCTCCTATCCCGGTCGTCTCTATCTCTATCTCTCTCTCGATCCCGCTCCCTCTCTCTATACCTGTCTCGCTCACGTTCCCGTTCCCTGTCTCTCTCCCTCTCACGTTCTCTTTCCCGATCGCGATGATCGCGTTCCTCCCTGCGGTCACGATCTCGGTCGTCCCTACGCTCTCGTTCCCGCTCACGGTCGCGATCTCTCGTACCGCTGGAGTCTGCTGCCCTCCTCTCGACATTCGCCTGCCTTTCGTGTTCTTTCATTTGCTGTATACGTTCTTTCTTAGGGATCTTAAATACTTCCTATAAATACCATCATAACTATTATTACATGATTATTTATATGATATAGAATAAGCCAAAAATATAAAATAACACTCATATTGAAGATTAGAATAAGAATGGTTCTTACAATATTATTTTAATTTCGCAAACCTAAAATACATAAATGTATATTAAATTACCTTCAAGCTTGACCACCTCTCAATTAACTGGTTGCATAGATCCTTGACTTTTTCCAGGATAGCAGCATTCTCTTTCGACTTTTCTATGGTAGCAGCTTCATCTTGTGATGACCGATTTGGTAGTTCTATGGGCAAACCTGTAATTATTTTATATTATAAATTAAATATTACCTTACAACAACAAAGACATATTTCATCCAATTTAGATTGATGTTGTGCATTATGTTTTGTCTTACATAATTTTCATTTACTAATATTTTAAATTATAATTGCATACCAGTAGCCTCATCTATAAATACAGGATCCGGGGCAGATGTATCTGTTGCAGGGATGTCTGTAGAACTGAGCCATCGTTCCACTATTGTAAAGAATCGGCTCTCCTGTACCATCGTTTTGTTGGGGATGGGCAGCCGATCTATAGTTAGGAGCATTTCAAGTCTGAAAATTAAAATTAATTTTATTAGTGACTAGCGTTGCCCCGCGGTTTCAACCGCGCATAATTAATAAAAATATAATAAAAAAAATAAGCCTAGAGCCTTCCACGATAAACGGATAATCGAACACAAAAATATTTTTTAAATTTGATGCAGAAGTTCCTGAGATTAGCCGGGTCAAACAAACAAACTCTTCAGTTTTATATATTATTATAGTTTCTGTGGCAATAGTAACTATAGCAAAAACTAGCCCTCCTCTCGAAGTTCGAAATCGATATAAAAACACATCGATTTCTCAGTATTAAGTTGAAAGAGAGTATAAAAGCACATCGCTCACCGGAATGGCAGCGGCGCGTCGGCACACCAGGGCGCCAGCAGGCGCAGGCCGCGGTAGTCCAGGAACAGGCGGCGGCAGGGCAGGTGCGCGTCGCGCAGCAGGCGCAGCAGCGCGGCCTGCGCGCGCCGCGTCTTGGCGCGCACCACGGTCCGCGACAGCCGCAGCGTGTGCGCCTGGTTCTTCACGCCCGTGCGCCCGAGCGCCTCCAGGTCCTCCTCGATCTGGCGAATCCCGAAATGTATACGTCGTCGAATTTTAATTATTATTTAATCGTAATGTATATGCTACTCACGTCGGCGTCCTGTATGAGATCTGACGCTTTCGGCTTATACTTTCTATCGCGCTTGGGCTTGCGTACGCGCGGCCTGGCGGGCTGCGCACTGGCGTCCGACATCTGTGCGTCCTCCGAAGACTCCGTTGTTCCCGACTTGGAAGTGGAAACATCTTCCTCGTCCTGTGATATACATCAAAGTTTATTTATTTAAATTGTATTTATTAAGATTAATGGAATAAGAGTAACAAACTATATTGTTTTAAAACATATTTGTTTTTCAGTAAATTCACAACAGACCTCTTCGTCGTAGTCGTCGTCGGAGTCGGGCTCGGCTCCTATCCAGCCGCGGCAGTTGTCTGCGCCACAGTAACAGCGCTGTGCTATCTTACTGCACACAGTACACAAATGTTAACATAATCTTATTTCATAAATAATCGTTAATTTTTAATTTTAATCGTTAGTTCAATTGAAATTAGTAATTAAATTATGTGTATATTTTTCAATAGGTTTAGCTGTTTTTCATAAAAATACACAATAAAGACACGGACGACACATCAGTAGAGATATTATCTCACAAATTGTCACACTAAAAAGAAATAAGTAACATAACAAAGAAAAACCTCATATCTACATTTAAGCATTCATTTTAAAATTATGGAAATATGTTAACGAGATGAAAGATGTATAAACATATTAAGCATTAAAATAAACATACCCAAAACGCTGAAACTGATAGTCAAAGGTAATTTCTTCTCCAGCTGGAATATCCCTTTTACTGAAGAAACCTATTCTTAATTCACCATTAACTGTCCACTTCTGTGTCTCAGCATTTGGCTCACAGGAATGATTTATGAATCTCGATATGTTCCCCTTCAGTGTAGCGTCGATAACCGTGTCGCCTTTCAACGACATAAAATAGTGATGTAGATTGTTCTCTTCGGAATAAGTTTGTGCACGTTTATAAAACTGCTCATAATCGAGAACTTCGCCTACATACTCCATTAAAAATTCGCCTCTACAAAGAAAAGAACAGAAATAAATTATAAATCATATATATATATATATATACACAATAATATATAAAACTTTATAAACAAAGCATTTTAAGCATGTTAATAATCAATTTCCATACTTAGAAAAAACATTTGATATAGAAAACTGAATATATAGCTAATAATTAATTATTTAGTCTTCTGTTGCTTATATACTGTGTCAACATATAGAATACTATTTATATCAACAATAACACATTCAAAAATAATATGAATAGAAAAATAATAAAGAAAAACCAGAAAATCAATAAAGTATTCAACATTATTAAGTCAGCAGATATTATCATATGTAATATTCGCACTGCTTGTCCTTACAAAACCATGAATACATTTACAACATTTCGCACGACAAAAATAAATCTTGAACGAACAGCACAAGGTATTGTTATTTAAATGACTTAGGTACAAGATGCAGAACAATCATTAAACAATTTTATATTATTATTTTAAAACATGAAAATTTGTTTATGTATAGTGATTAATTTTGTACAAACATATAAACTGTCATTATATATTTAGTTGTGTAAACTTACGCTGTAATGTCTGAACTGGCCTCCACTCCACAGCCTTTTTTATCAGCATAAAATACTCTTAAAGAACCATTTTCTTTTTTCTGAAACCTTCTGTTTGTACATCGATCGCCGACTGGACATCTTGAGTTACTAAAATTGTTATATATGACAACAACACATTTAAATTATAGAATTTAGTAAATATCATGAATCAGTGTAATTCATTAATTATAAACAATAGCAGTTAAAATATAACAATACCTAACCTTTGTTATTTTTTTGGTATATTGTATGATAGATTAACAACTTACCATTCAATCATCAGCAATCTGTTTAAGCAGTCTTCCCCGCATGCTAGTTCACCTCGTTCAAGTTCATCTTTTGTCATGAAGCAATCACAAATCATCTTTTTAGTCTCTTTACTAATCATACGCTCACACAAGTACTCGTTCTCGTCCAAGTGTTGGTACTGATTCATTCTCTCTTCTATTATCTTATCATAAGCCTCTTTAGACAATGGACTGGATGGTTTCTCTTCTTCCAGCTCTTTTAGAGTTTCTTCTAGTGGTGGCAACTTTTGAGGTAAGCCAGGACTGGCTAGAGGAGAATTGGCTGGTGAATTTGCACCCATTTCTAATTCACTAGACCTACGCCATCGAGATTTTACTTTTACTGGCATTTCAGATGGAATGGGAAATGTTAAGGAATTAGGAGTATTATTTTGTAGCCCATCGGATGTCCTGTCTTGACTGTCTGATCCCATCTCTTCCAATTTCAATTTTGTTTGAGTAATTAAAGCTTTTTTCAAAGGAGTTTTGACTAAGCCATATCCCTTTGTCTTCTGTTTCATGTTACTTATAGTTTTAATGCGGCTTGATCTACGAACACCAGTTGGTGAAGACTCTGAGGAATCATTAGAAAAATTTGTATTCTGTTCAGTCATTCGAGAGCAGTTGCTGTCATCTGATAGTGTGGAGCTTGGTGTTATGCTCGGATCAGGTCTTGTCAGTGTGTCGTTCGGAGCTTGTATATCTGGAGTGCTACAAGGTGGGGTCCGAATATCAATAATTTCACAGCAATCCATTGGAGAATTAGGGTTGGATTCCTTTTGAACAAGGTTTAGCTTAGCAAAATTTTTTTGAAAGTCAACCTCTTTGAGCTGTTCATCTTTCATAATTCCATCTTCTTGCTGTTGTATTTGATTTGGACTTTCAATATTAATGTTATAATAAAGTTCTTGATTGTCATCTTCAACAATTTGTACTATTGTGATAACTTCATCATCATCACCATATCCTAATTGTTCTTCCAATGTCACTTCATGATTATCTTGATTGATTTGCTCACTAATATCTACATCTTTGAGAAACGACTGCTCGTCTCCATTGTCCACATCTTTATTTACATCATTTTCAATTTGTTCCAAAGGCTTTATGCACTCCATACTAAAATTTGTTTTCTCTTCACATTCTGTGTTGTCATCAATTAACAACACATTATCGCTTTGTGTATCATGCACACTAACGGGAGGTGGTGACATTTCTCTTGAATTTACTTGTACAGAATTAACAGGTAAATTAAGAGGGCTAGAACAAGCCGCACTGTTTGTATCAGACTGAGTATCCAATGCAGCATCAGATTCAGAACTTGCACAGGGATCTATAACTCTGATTTCCACACTACTATTAGTTTCACTATCACTACCAATTTCATATTTTTTACTGAACCGATCGTCATTATTAAACAAGCATCGATATTTACCAAACTTTTTATGGAGAGCCACAATTGGTATTGTGTTGCCTGAAATTGATTTCAAGGACTGTAGATTTGACGGGGAAGTTATTTTCGGACCAGAAGTTGACTCCGGAACATTATGAGTGTCAGGGGGCTGTTTATCTTCTGCAGATGTTTCAGGGACAGGTTCCGTCGAAGTCGATGTTCCGTCGTTTGTATTTGTTCCCTCTGCCTGTTTCCCGCGTCGAGTGGATCGACGAGACGGAGCTTTTGTTGCTGGCTTTCTTCTCTTTGCCATTGTTGGCAAACAACCTAAAAATTTAAGCAGCTATGACAACCAAATAGAAAACATGCATGGTATATTAAAACACTAGTGACCTTATTCGATCGTTACTCGTCTGTCAATGCCATATTGTAGTTGAGATATAAGAAATTACTATAATTATCATTTGATCACTAAAACATTATTTTAAAGATAAATTTATTCAAAAATTATTAGAATATTTGTTCGGTAGATAATCAGACAGCGTAGCCACCGGTTCGATGCCCTTAATATATATTATTTAATAACTACATGAAAACATACCATTACTGTCTGAAACTGATTTATTCTCTCATGTATTGCAGTACTACGAA
Source organism: Nymphalis c-album (assembly GCA_963151315.1). Taxonomy (NCBI): domain Eukaryota; kingdom Metazoa; phylum Arthropoda; class Insecta; order Lepidoptera; family Nymphalidae; genus Nymphalis; species Nymphalis c-album. Next base: position 3,502,670 of record OY720590.1, on the reverse strand, counting down.
TTTTATACAACTTACAATATATTTTCACAAATAATTAATCGAAATGCTAGTAACAACTAGTTCATTTTTATAAGCCCATTACTTTTTTATGGCATCCATCATTGAATTTGTTGTGCCTAAAATCTAAATTGTCAATGCCAATTGCCAAATTAAAATAAAGTAGGTCTCAAGAGAAAATTTTGAATAATCATAAATTTATTCTTATATTCTTAATAATCTAGAGGTTTTTTTACTATATGTTTACTTTATAGAAAAACAATTATTAAAATTATAAAAAATTTAGAGTGACTATAATTCGTCTAAAGCTTCTACTACACAAAGGTAGTTATTTAACTTTTATTCTTTGATTTCGACATTGAATTTTATTATAAAACAGTGTTATAATTTTAATAATATCTCTTAATAAAGGTTTACAAAATATTATATACATTTAATTTTTTTTTGGGTAAAATAAATAAACTAATTCGTTTTAAAACCAAGCGGCGCAAACGAGTTATTGTTATTGAAATTAGATTTAAGCGACTTTATTGGAATCAGTTGTTTTAGTGAAGCTATTATGATTATGAAAACATTGAAAATTGTTAATTCGGAAACCATGGCAGAAAGAAATATTATTGTCCTGTAACTGTAATCGACAATTCGACAACAGTCAGTCGTGTCACTTTTTCAGTTTGCTTTGCGGCTGTCATTTTATCGAGTTTGTCGACCGACACCAGAATCTAGATATATCTGATATATGAAATTAGAAAACAAAGAAATAAATAAAAAATCTTAAATAAGATACTTAATATTATACGAAAATGACGAATGAAACACCAGAGGTAATATTTTAGTTCATAAATTTAGCTTTTCCTTTCTATACTTCATTTAAAGAGTAATGGACACGTCACTGTTGCCGACAACAAGTTAATAATATTTGAATAAAAATTTAAGTGAATTGGTTGGTTAATATATTAAATGATATTTATACGAATTTATAAATATTTAGTAACCTTATAATTATTTACATTTCAAATTCTAAAATTGTTTTCCCATTTGTGTTGCTGTTAATAAGTGAACATATTAATTTCAGGTTGTAAAAATTAACAAGTGGGATGGAGCAGCAGCAAAAAATGCTATCGATGATGCTATTAGAGAGGTAAAATGTTCTAATGAGTGTAATAGAAATAATAAATAATCATGTTTCACATTATGTATATATATATATATATATATATATATAATAAAGAGTAAATTTTGTTTTTGATATGGGGTAAGTAAAAAGTAAAGTAGAAATAAATAAATATATTATCACCAAACTAAATATCTCATCATAGTTTCTTTAATAGTTAAATGAATATCTTGCAATGCTTTGATTATATTGTTTTATCATTAATAAAATTTTAATTCTTAATTGCTTGCAACCTTATTAAAATAACTCGCAAACTGTTGTTTACTTCCGAAAACTTATTTAGATGTACATAGACATACTATAAAATTAATCAAGAAAAATATTTTTCAAGGTTTTTACTGGAGAACTGAAGTGTAAAGAGAGTTTTGCACTAATTGATGGACGATTGTTTTTATGTGCACTGGCTGTTGGTGTTGCTCTCTACGCATTGCTGTGGGACTATCTATACCCCTTCCCTCAATCAAAGTAAGTTTAATAGTTGTGTTTTCTGTACAATATGTGAATGGTATGTACAAGAAATTGAGGAAAATCCTTTTTTGACTAATCAGAACTTTGATTGAAGTTTATTAATTAGGAAATAATTTTATCATCAACATCAATAATGTATACTCTGTATTTGAGATATTAAGGTATATAATATATATTATTATACATATGTTATAAATTATATATAAACTATTTTTATACAAAAGTACAATGTATACAACTTCAATTGTAAATATATAGGTCTGTATATATTTACATTAAGCAAGTAACAATATCTATAACCATGCACAATACAAATACTGTCAACATAAAAATAATTTGTTAAAATAAAATAATATTTATATAGTATTCATCTTGTATGATATGTTATTTTGTTATTTCACTTTCAGATTGGTACTTATCATCTGTGTCTCTTCGTATTTCATTCTCATGAGTATTCTTACTCTGTACACTACATTCAAAGAAAAGGGTATTTTTGTAGTAGCAAAAGAGAAAGTGGGAAATAACAATAGAGTTTGGGAAGCTAGCTCTTATGTTAAAAAGTGAGTAACATCTTATACCATTTTATAAAAATTAAAATTAGTATTATTAATGCTAATGATAAAGGATAAGATTTTGGACCTGATCCTTTAAAGTAGACGAGGCCTTAGCCCAGTGGGACATCTGTAGACTGTTACTTTTATAAATAAGGTAATTGTTTAATATAGACAGAAAAATCCAATAGAAAATATGCTTAAAGAGTTTTAAATGTAAATTATATAGGTATATTAAGATTAGTAATAATTATTTGTTTTATCTGTACTGCAGTTAAAGAATTTGTGATATTACAAGTCTTAAGTATGACAAGAAATAACATTGTTAATATCATGAAAGTTATTATTTATTTTAATAATGATCTGAATGAAAATTTTGTACCTAATGAATGTATTAAATATTAAATTAATTTATTTATTCCATAGGCAAGAATTAATCATATTTTTATTTTTACCAGACATGATGACAAATACAAGTTGGTGCTAGTGATGCGCAATTCCAATGGAAAGACTCGTGAGGCTTCAATCAACAAATCTTTTGCAAACTTCCTCGATACCAATGGCACAGTTGTCCAAACTCTCATAATCAACGAGATTACTAAGCTATACAACTCTCTCTCTGCTGAGAAGAAGGAGAAGTGATCACTATATATCTCATGCACAAATGTATGTAATTTAATCTCAATAAATTATATTAAACTGTAATAGTTATTTTATTTATTATCATACATACACCTTTAAATGATATATATTATATACATAGCTAGTCCTATTGAGATTTACTTGTTTTTAGTTAATATTAATAATAATATTAATTCCATTTCAAATTATTTACAACAGGACAAAGATGTTTTAACACATAGTTATGAAAAAAAAATTTAGTTTAAGTTAAAATCAGTTTTCAGTCAGCAATGACTCTAAAAGTAGTGTCGCTTTCAAATTAAGACTCATATTTTACTGAAAATGATATCCATACTATAACATAAATGTGAAACGGTCAGCATAAGTGTGAAGAGAGCGATTGTTCTTTGAAGCTGGAAATATGTGACTGATAGGCAAGACAGTGCTCTTAAACAAAATCAAAATGAACTATATTCAAAAGTACTTTTTAATCGACAATTACAATAACTCTACTTTTAAAAGTCGATTTAAAAGTAGAGTTATTCTATAGAGATGAATTCGAGTTGTTACTCTTTTTTACTTACCAAGTTATAAATACGAATAAATATACAATTATATTTATAATCTTGTATGAACTAATACTAACACGCATTTTGCGATAGTAACATTTAAAACAAATTATCTTATTATCCGACTTAAGGCTTACTCGACGGTTATCCGAGTTATTTGTCAGAATAATACTAGTGCAAAAGGTGCGGAGTTACGAGTACCTACTCTAATGTATTTACATTTTAAATCTTTTTAAATACTATCTATTTTTTAAATAGTGTTAAAAATTACAAAATATACATGGAACATAATTATATTAGTTCACATTAATGAAATGTTTTGTATTAAAATTTTTATTCGATGTTTCGAATTTATAAAATTTGTCATTTTAAATTATATCTTCGCAGTTTGCATCTTATTGAACAATCATAAATATTATAATTATAATTGCTCTACATGTACGGTCTCTAGTTTCTACTTTCAAGATAGAACCAATGTCACACGATGTTACATAATTATAACGCGAGATGTCGCGTTTACATTGTGAAGTTAGTAACAAATCTATCACTTCACACAGTTCGCACTGCTTGTAATCTATATTCTTGCCATAGATAATGCACAATATAGTTAGTCAGTCCGTACTCCGTAGGTGGGTCGGATAAGGTAGGGCATTGCAATGCCTTACCAAACGATTTCGTACGATAACTATTGTTAGTTTATATATAATATATTTATTAAAAGTGTAGAGTCTTTGTTATTATTTAATATAAAAGTGAAGTGATATAGGACATCAACGTGTGAATTATATTAAATGATCATATAATCCAAATACAACAAAGTTAAAAATTGAATCGCTGCCCTTGTATACTATAATTAGTTTTTATTTTATATAATATTCAAATGTTAACTTAGACCACCTGAGTGGATTAACTTAAAAGGTAAGATGTTAATACTAAAAATTATCATATTACTGTAACAAATGTTGTGTTGTAATCTTGATGATAGATTTTTTATATTGATTTTTTTGCACCATTAAGGTGTTCATTATTCTATAAAAAACTTATAATCATGAATTAAATTAAATTAGTAGTATAGTGCGAAATTAAAGGTAATAAGTACATTATTTAGAGCAATTATATTAAAGTAGATATTTTTAAATTAAATTCATATAATTTAAAAAACGGATATTGTGCTATAACTTTATTTCACGGAGTTTCCAAGATAAAATTAAATTATTAGTATCTTTTAAGCCTTAGAAAACTCACCATTGTCATATGACATCATTACGAGTTTATGCCAAGGTCATTGTTACGGTAGTGTCGGTCAAATCTAACTTAGAATAATTAAAAAGCTTAAATTATTAGAGATTATTTTCGTAAATACTACATTAAAAATGACTTACTCATTATTTGATAATACACTTATAATCAATTCATTTTTATTAATTGAATATATGTATTTGTATTGGGCAGAAATAATTTCATGGAATCTTTCTATGGTTGATGTAAAACAACCATAGGTATCATTAGCTTGCCGCATTTCTTTATTAAATCTTTATATTAAATTTATTGTAGGTTTTATTCGTTTGTCACCTGGCGTACTCAGGCAGCTTGTAATAACTACGACTACTGTACCACAAGCTCAGTCTATTTCGGTTTTGGCTCGACAAGGCATGCCCATGCCTAGTTATTCAGAATAGATTAACTACATTACTTATTTTATCACTTTAGTATCTCGATGCATAGTGTTTAATAAAACTTTTGTTTGAAAAAATTACAAAATGTCACTCAAAAATATTTCGTTAAAATAAAGTGTGTCATATTATACTCCTTACTGTCTCTCTCCGTCCCATGTCTCTTATTTTACTGCTTCGCTTTCCTTTGCCTTCAAAGAAAAATAATTTGATTTATACATACTACATTACATAATCATATTTAAATATTATACAACATACAACTAAAAATGTGTCTATCTTAAAACAATTTGTTTTAATGAAGTATTCATATTTAGAACGTTCCAAAGCATATTAATAACTATCCGATTAGCTAAAGCTAGTCGGATAATTTTGTGTATGTTTTAAACATTATTGTTTTAGTCAATGTCGTATAATATAACTTTCTTACACTTCTCGATTGTGTTCTGCGACGAGTATCGAGTTATTCGTGTCGGCATTACTGTTCATGATGTCACGGATATCCTCCATCCTACTTACGTGCATTTACATAAGGTTGTCTACCTCTTTATTTTACATATTTACTTTATAGGTATTAAGTAAGAGTATAGAAAGTAAGTAATAATAGAACATTGCACGCGTATCGGGTATTATAATTATCATGTTTTAATCTTACAAAACAAAAGTCCTTGACATCAGACAGAGTTCATTGTTCCGATTTTTTCGGGTGTTGAATACGCTTGAGTCGTTTGCACCGTTGCACATTTCGTTACAAGACGAAAATATAATTGGAACGCAATACTATAGCTCTGCCAAAGAACACACATTTGTATTGCTTTACATACCTGACATAATCGATGTGTTAACGACATTGTGACAAACAATACAAATTACTAACTACAAAGTTACATTATCTCTCCCTTGGATTAGCATTGATCGGTATGGGTGAGAAATAGAGTATGACGTTGTAGAGCAGTTTATTTATAATATGTCACGCAGCGTTATTGTGATTGTTAAAATAAATCCATCGTTACATAATTTTTATTCCGTTTTCTTAAAACACCAAATACTATGTTTTATCCGCGAGGTTCGCTAGACGAAAATGTAATATTGTCATTTTCATTCCCTATTTCAAGTCACGAACTTTACTTACGTACTAAGTTTTAATCGCGGCTGTGTTGGGTTGAATCTCTAATAAAGCATAATAAAGCATCTGAATATTAATTTAAATATTTTTAAAGAATATGGCTTAAAGAAGAGTCTTTTGAAAAATAATAGAGAACAAAAGATATGTTCAGAATTTATAATGTATTTATTATTAAATTAAAGCAATAATGATAAAGGATGTTGAATAAAGAAAGCACTGACATCATTATTCTAGATCTAGACCAAATTCAAAATATTATTAGGTAGGAGTAGTAGAGATTACAAAGTGGACAATCAATTTTAAAAATGTAATATGAGATTTTATATTAATAGTGAAGTATAATAATTAATCGCTATCCGAATATCCCATTGGTAGGTAAAGGGCTACATTTCTCTCACGGAAGGTTTTGGAGATTATTTCCCCACACTGTTATCTACCCCAAATAGCGCGCCAGTGCCGTTGATGGTCAAATTAAAGCGTATTAAAAAGGGTTCTGATGGACTGAAATCCGGTGATTTGGCGTTTTATTAGTAATAACATCAATAGACACATTGATTTAAATTTTATGCTTTAGATTACTTTTACAAAATACGTATTATATAATAATAAAATATACATAAAAAGATATTTAGAACCAGTTTATCGCTCGCGTTTTAGGGGTCTGTAGGTCTATATAAAACAGGGAATGACATATGCTACATGTCCTTCCTTGGGTCTAGCTTGTTTCATACCAATTTCATCAAAATCGGTTTATTATTCCAACCGCGAAAGCGTAACAGACAGACAGAGAGTTACTTCACATCGCTACCTCCTGTTAGGGTTTCCACCAATAGCACAAAATGGTGATCCTTTTTCATTTGTTTTATTTAATAACGTATCGGAAAATACAAAAACTTATAATAGTAATTAATATACAGCATGTGAAATGATAAAAGCGATAACGTTTGTCCTTAGCTTATCGCTCGGTTGTCATGTAGGAAGTGATCGTCTACTTCATTACGAGACGTGCGTCGTACTCGTCTATCTGCTGATAAGTTTGTGCAAACTAATCAGTCACCGAATTTCGTAATTATCACTCGTAGACTCGTCTACTGCTACCTAAACTACATGTAGTTTTGGCTAGTGTTAATCGTAGGCCTGGCGTAATATTGCTTAAAAGTTGTGAAAATAATTATGCAGTATATTTTTGGTGATAGGACATTGCGGAAGCCCACCAGTTGGTAGGTACCACGCACTCATATATTCTACAGCTAAACAGGATTTAGTATTGTTGTGTTCCGGCTTGAAGGATGAGTGAGGCAGTGTTACGACAGGCACAAGGTAATTAGCATCTTAGTTCCTAATGTTGGTTGCGCGTTGAGGACTCTGTTACCTTTCACAGCTAAACCGCTCCCCCCTCGCCCCAAACACGCGAATGATGCTGCGGGCGGAAACTAGTATTATATACACTTACGATACATGCAGATATATGTACCTATATATTGGAGATAAATTTATCGTATAGTAAGAAATGATCAATTGATTGTGTTATGTAATTCCTTATTACTAATGTCATAATGTAATAGACCTCGTAACCTCGTAATGTAATAGACCTGTAATATAAATGTTTACTGGCTCTACATATCGTTATCAGCCCTGCATGAGACTTGATGGGGCTGATCGTGATAGGGACGTGATAATGACGAATACAATTCGTTATGGTTGATTATGTACTATCGTCAAAACGAAACGTACAGCCGGTATTAAAATGATAGTTAAATAATTCAAAGAGGTGTATTTTATGTTCATAAAGGTACATGTATGTTCATATAGTAAGTATTGCTGTGTTCCGGTTTCAAAGAAGGGTCTTAAAATAGGTAGGTATACCTACCGGCTATTGGGCTCGGTGATAGTGGCCAATAACTTTGAAGACTAAGGTGTGTTCTTGGGCCTGTAGTTACGTCTGACTCACTAAATATTTCAACTGAAACAACAATACTAAGTACTTAAAAAGTTTTCAACTCTACACTTAATACTAAAATGAAACTTGTAAAAACTAAAAACGATCGCTTTATATTTTAAGACTAGAACTTTTTTTTCTAATCTAGAACTATCAAAACCTTGGCCATTAAGGCTATTTCGAAAGTGTAGTGATAACCGCCAATCAGTTAACCGACGATCTCACATGTCAAGATTATTAATTACAAAACACCTTCGAATTCCTCGACTTTTCAATTTGTTTATTGAATAGCGGAGAAATATACACAAAACTCGTTCATGTTGTTAATTTTTATTATTTAATGCATGAAATCAAAAATAATTCTTATCCCAAAAATACATATTTATTTAGTAATTCTTCCTTATTATATCCATGAGACCGCTTTGGACGTGGCGGAATAAGATTTAAGCTTCTCCTCAGAGGGAGAAGAGGAGGCCTAGCTGTGAGACATTTACTGGCTGTTACGTAATGTTTACTTATATTCAGATATCTAGTTGATAAATTACTAAATTATCACGAGAGCAATTTTCATACTTAATATTGATATTTTTAATTGTCTATGGAAAAGGTATAGGAATTATAGGATTGATCTATCTAGCTGTCCAGATTATATTCATTCACGAGGAATATTATAATCGTATAGCACTTAGGTATATTACCTACATTAGTTTCGTAATTTAGCAAACAATAACTTAATGCTGTGGATACAGCAGCAGCAGATTTATGAGGAAAAATAGCAATACATATATGAGGATTTAAGGATAAGACCATTGTTAACGTATAGAACATTTTTCATTAAGTTTTCCTATAGATTGAACTAACATAGTAGTAACAATTTAAAAATGAACTATTGGTTTAATTATTTGTTTTGTTACTATTAATGTTAAATATTAGAGATTATAGTTATGGATGATTCTTTGATTTATCTAAAAGGAAATAATTATATATTCTAGACCTTAAGCTAAAGCGTTATATGTTAAATAGATACATGAAATGTATGTCATCAGTATGCGACTCACTCGAAACGAGTCTTTTAAAACAGTTATGAAATCTGTAAAAGATAAAAATTAGAACAAAATCTTCGAGGGATAATACAATGTTAATTGTGCATAATTAATTATTATATAAGTAATAATTAAATAGATTATCTTGATGAGGTTATCTTAACTAACCGTCGTGTTTACTAATTAACTATAAAATACAAAAACACTTGACTTGAAACTAGGCAAGTATCACTCGTCACGAGTGTACTCTAACAGCTCTCCGGAAAACATTTAGCGGGAGATTTAACCGTCACTGGGTCAAGAACGTTTCGTATTGAAACCGTCCATACGCCCAGAGGTACTTTATTAAGTAAAATAATACAAGTTATTTTAATCGTTATAAAATATAATGTTAAATATAGTTCAGTGAAATTGAATGAGTGTATTTTGAAATCGTAGACATTGGTTCTCTATTGTAACTATAATTACATCCTACGTAGATTTTATTCTAGATATCTAAACTGTTGCGGGACGAATGGGCAAACTGATGCTAAGTGGCCACCATCTTGACTCTGTGAGACATATTAGACGAAAGACGTCGTTTTACTAAGATTATATTATTCAACCACATGATATTTCCATATGAATAAATAAATAAGTGCATTTGTCTCTACTTTAACTAAGTAAACACTGCTCTAATCATTCACATAAATGTGCAGTAAAATACGCTGTGTCTTATGTACTATCTAAATCCAAAGAGAACATACCTACTATTTAATATTTAATTAACACGTCAGATAAATTAATTCGTCACGTTTTTACACGTTAAATTTGCACTTTATGATATAAAAGCTAGTATTGTGTCACTTTGTCTACATAAGAGACTAGCTGTGCCCCGAGGTTTCACCTGCGTATAATTAATAAAAATATAATGAATAAAAATCAGCCTAGAACCTTCCTCGATAAAAGGACTATAAAAAATATTTTTTAAGTTCGAACCAGTAGTTTCTGAGATTAGCCGGATTAAACGAATCAACTCTTCAGCTTTATATATTAGTACCTATAGATTACAGACAATTATTGCAAAAAATATGTACCTAATCATTGAACGTTAGAATGCTTTCCCGATTGGATATCGGTACACTTGACAGAAGTAAACGTTTGAGTGTTACATATTGAAAGGTTGCTCTAAAATTTGACCATAAAATTATATCATCACGCAGTAAGAAAGCGCCAATAAGGCAACAGATGCCGCGTGACGGGCCGCCTAGTATAGTATTAGTCGCATGTTCAATCCTGACCCTTCACTTCCTCGAGCTATAAATTGTCGTCTCAAATCTGTTGGGAATAATATGTCAATTCATATAAAAGTACTAAATTGTGTATTCTTTCATATTAATATCTTTGGTTAGTTGGGCTACGTATGCTATGCCGGATACTTTTGACATAATCAAGTAATATGACAGATAAATAAGACTTGACTTATAGAGATAATAAGACACACTCTTGGTACAATATGTAGGTATTATTAACTCCCGATACGAAAACTGCCGAAAGGGTAGATTATTCGGACTAATAGCCGACCTTAAACGTTATATAAATATATTTTTTGAATTTGTATTTATTTCACTTTTTTTTTAATTTTCAGAAAATGTCTCGAAGAAAATTGTTAGTTGGTACTGCAGGAGTTGCCAGCGCGGTGATATCAGGCTGGGCGCTTTACGCTGACGACAAACCGGTACGTACTCGTATCATGTTACGTTTCATTGCGGAGCTCAGACCATCCTGTAATATTTATATAATAGTTATATCTCATTATAACTATTACGCAGTTTGTTTCAAATCAACATAATATTTATTTTTATGCAATGTATTATTTTTATGAGTACAAAATATTTATTTTGAATGTTATTGGTGTTATTGTTATTATGTCGAAAATTGATATGCATTATGAGTTCAAACCATCTAAAGATTTAACCTAATTTATCTTAAAAATGCGTTCTCAGTCTTTTTTTGTTATATTGCTTAGTTTTAACTTGCAATAGTTATTAAAAGTAAAATAGTTCATTAAGCCAGTGAGGATTCAAGAACTTACTGAAATCGAGGTGCAAAGCGGTTAAAACCTTGAGTTCGAAATATGAAAAACTTTTTTTGTTTAATTTATAAAATTTCATATTTATGATTTCCATATTGATTTATTTCTTGCTAAATTGTCAATTATTCTTGTGGTATTTTTACCGTTAATTCCCAATTGCCATTTTCTTCCACAGTATTTTTCTTTCTTTTAAAATTTTGATAACTGTAATGCCCTAAGTTGGGTCCCACATGGTCGCTATGTCGTTTACAATGATACCTGCCACTGCCGTCATAATGGTCCAGGAGGTAGCGTTGCATTTTAGGTAGTGATTTTAAGCCGTTTCATTGTCGTCATTTTCAATAGAACTCATATGACTAACAACAACCAAGCGCCAGCACACGCACCCGCGGTGGGTTTGGCTGTAGGAGGGTGCGAAAGTTAGGAATTGAAGAGAAAAAAAAGTAATAGTACGCCGGCTGAAACCTTTTTTCATGAATAGTTAACATCATACTGAGCTGAAAAATAACCGTCAGCTGCATAGTTTATGAGTCAGAGCTTAAACTTTAAAAAAAATGTGAAAAGTAACAGCCTGGAAATGTCCCACTGCTGAGCTAAGGCCTCTTCTCCTTTTTTTTTGAGAAGGTTTGGAGCTTATTCCACCACGCTGCTTCAATGGCCAACTGCTCCAACGCGGATTGGTGGAATTCACATGTGGCAGAATTTTGAGTGAAATTTGACACATGCAGGTTTCCTCACGATGTTTCACGAGATGAATTATAAACACAAATTAAGCACTTGAAAAATCAGTGGTGCCTGCCCGGGTTTGAACCCACGATCATCGGTTAAGATTCACGCGATGTAGCCACTGGGCCATCTCGGCTTTTTTCATAGTAAGCCGGGTGAAATTTAACTATGTCATTGTTTAGATATTCCAAAAACAGAACAATCAATAGGTAGCGGTGGACAGACCGTCAGCGGACGCAGTAAAGATTACGCATAACGTGAATATAGCACGTTCTTCCTTATATTATCGTCATTGTTATTTTACCGTTAGTGGCTTACGTTGAAGACGCTATAAACAAGGACGAGCTTGTACTAAAATTGATTACATAATTGGAATTGGAAAATCTTTATCATAAGCGCTCTTAGATTTATGTGAGTGAATTCTTACGATTTTTACGATATATATCTTATATTGCAATAAAAAATTGCGTTTATTTATCTTTTGATATAATACCCTTTTATATAATACATTTTAATATAATTAATTTATATAATAAATTTGTAATCTGAATCGTATCGCCTTTTAATTTGCGGGTATACTACGAATTCGAGTGACGTAATTCAAATACGATTATACGTATCTTTATTTATCGTGAATCATGCAAATACATAATATTTCGTCAGCAATTTGTGACAGTAAATGTTGATTATGTCCCCCAAACCGATTCGAGTCATGGCGCCTATTTTCAATAGAGCCAACTGTCCAGTAAATATACAAGCACAAGTTTTTGCACAAACACAGTCTTTATTATCTGATACTTTTATTTATATGGAACAGAAATCATCACGACGGGTAATTTCAAGACCAAGCGGATTTTCATTCTCTCACAATTTACAATTACAGAAGATTTAAATTTTACACAAGAACCAATTTAGGAAGCACTGCCAATTTCCAAATTTCGGATAGTTATTTGTTGGTAGAATAAGTCATTTTTATCCCCCTTGGTATCCCCATCCTTACCTGGTATTTAAACATAGGACCTTGGCACATAACGCAGCCGCGGTTCCTTTAGTGGTTCGGTGGTTAGGGGCTGAAGGTGATTAAATCTGATCACCCTACCGCACTCCTTGCTAATAACAGTAACAAACTAACAACGTTATTATACGTTGATTCTCTTTTTGTAGAGCAAAGATATTCTAGTCATTATTAAGACTCGCTTATCGTTCGTTACAGATGCTTTATATATAAATGCTAATAAAATATGCGAATCAAATACGAATTATTAACAAGATGTACGAGTTAACATGATGAACCTTTAAGGCACAATAATATATTTTATTAAAGCTTATTTTTAGAAAATTATATTCTCTAACCTACTAATGATGTTGAAAAAAACAAAATAGAAATCAATGCATTTAATAGTATGATATTCCTTTGTTCTTTATCGAACCAATTGCCAAATTATTCTTGGCAGAGTTGAAGTTGTTTTAAAAGGGATCGTATTATTATTATTACCTATTACCGTGCTATTTTGTTCGTAAAATAATTGAAAGGAAATCAACCAACAAAAAGAGAATCAACGTATAATAGCGTTGTTAGTTTGTTACTGTTATTAGCAAGGAGTGCGGCAGGGTGATCAGATTTAATCACCTTCAGCCCCTAACCACCGAACCACTAAAGGAACCGCGGCTGCGTTATGTGCCAATAAAAGAGTCTAATATGCTGTCTGTGCCACGTTCAAATATCGTCATCCAACTTAATTCATAAAAATAATGTAATTCTAAAATCTTAAGTCAGTGTTTTAGCCGAACGAAGAAGAAATTGCGCATAATATTTTGGCTGCCAATTTGCACTTCGTTAAAATAATTGGTCCAACTCTTCAGCAAATTAACAATTTGATTAACGAATTAAATATATTTCAATATAATGTATTGCAGCACTGGTACAATTCAGGAACAGTTGCCGCAAAGACAGAACGCAAGAAGCGACCTCTACCGACGCGAACGGACCAAGTGAACAATCTCCAAGCAGGCCACACTTATGACATCCTTATCATTGGTGGTGGCGCCACTGGCGCGGGTTGTGCTCTCGATGCTACAACGAGGGGTAAACACTTTATATAATCTGTTTAATTGTATTTCAAATTGGTAGTGTCCTGAAATTATTCATTTACACAATAAAGATTTTTTAATTTCCCCAAATGTGAAAACTATTATGAAAATTCCGATTTATTTGTAATAACAATGAGTAATTAACATAACGTAGCCAGCTTTCATCCTTTAAGAAAATTTTACAAAGACTATATTTTTAGATTACGTATTTTACATGATAAGTACTAAAAAGTGGACTTTTCAGGGCTACGTACAGCACTTGTCGAAGCTGACGATTTTGCCAGCGGCACTTCCAGCAGAAGTACAAAGCTCATACACGGCGGCGTGCGATACTTGCAGAAAGCTATCCTACAGCTCGACTACGACCAGTACAAGATGGTGAAGGAGGCGTTACACGAACGACATAACATGTTGGAGGTGGCTCCACACTTGACAAGACCTTTGCCGATCTTGCTGCCAGTTTATAAGCGAGTATTAGAATATGTCATTTCATTTTAATAACTTATAAAGAAAAATGGATCTTCTGAATATTTCATCCCCATATGTATATACATATTTCGACAGCCTCGTTGGTCTAGTGGCTACATGTAAGGCCACAGACACGGTGGTCCTGGGTTCAATTCCCAGGTCGGGCCAATAAAATGTTATTGAGATTTTCTGTCGAAAATTCTCAGTAGCTGCCCGGAGTCTGGAAGTTGGCAGAGTGTACTGTGTACACTCCCCTGCCTCTGAAAGCAAGTAAACCGTTGGTCCTGCGCATGAACTCTTTCCAGTCGTGTCGGATTACCGGCCCATCGGATTATGAGAGTAAGGGAATAGAGAGTGCACTTGTGTCTGCGCACACACTTGTGCACTGTAATATGTCCTGCGCAGTTGGCTAATCTCTCTTGAGATTGGTCGCCGTGGCCGAAATCGGTCAGGAGGACCATTATTATTATACATATTTCACTTATTTACTAGCTAATTAATGGCCTGCATGCATTGTTATGACGATAATGCCAACGTGCTAATTTTCATGGTGATCAGTCAGTGTCGGACAGTGTCGAAGTCTATTAACTTCAAACATATTTCATTGGCAAATGACATATATATGATTAATTAATAACAAAAACCAGAATTAATTTGTGTATTTAAAATTTCAGATGGTGGCAGGTACCTTACTATTGGTTCGGTATCAAAATGTACGATTTGGTAGCCGGAGACAGAAATTTAAAGAGCTCATACTATTTATCTAAGAAGAATACTCTAGAACTGTTCCCGATGTTGAAGTCTGACAATCTGTGCGGCGGTATCGTGTACTACGATGGTTTGTTTTCTCTTATATTAATTTTAAATAAATAATGTATCGACTTATCGGATGATGCAAATTGATTCGTCTCATTCAAGCTTTCTATGATAGAAAGTCATAACACAACAGATACCCGTTAATTCATATTTAAGCACTTTTTTTTTATTATATAGGGAGGCAGACGAGCATATGGGCCACCTGATGGTAAGTGGTCACCAACGCCCATAGACAATGGCATTGTAAGAAATGTTAACCATCGCTTACATCGCCAATGCGCCACCAACCTTGGGAACTAAGATGTTATGTCCCTTGTGCCTGTAATTACACTGGCTCACTCACCCTTCAGACCGGAACACAGCAATACAAAGAACTGCTGTTTTGCGGCAGAATATCTGATGAGTGGGTGGTACCTACCCAGACGAGCTTGCACAAAGCTCTACCACCAAGTAAACTACCATTACGACTACCAATATTTAATCACAAGGAGATTATAAAGAGGTGACGTGACCGTCTGTTTGCAGGGCAGCAAGACGACGCGCGCATGAACCTCGCCATCGCGCTGACGGCGGCGCGGCACGGCGCCACCATCGCCAACCACGTCAGCGTCATCAAGCTGCACAAGACCAGCGGCAAGCTCAGCGGGGCCAGGCTCCGGGTCAGTTACCAACACGGGACATTTCAATTGTTCTAACCCGATATTTATTTCATATGACGTCACGACATAAAAAAATATGCTTCCGACGATATACATAGCTATATATACAGCATCCTATTAAACGAGGCAGCAATCTAATTAGTTTAACAACTACTCAAAGCTATGTATAGTGGATAAGTTTTGCGAATATGGCCTTTAAGAATTTACTTTCTCCACAAGATTTTCGGCAATTCATATTGAAATTTAAAAAAAAACTAATACAGCCATTCTAGAAATTAATTGTGGTTGCTTTACAAAAACTATATTTTGTGCCTTTGCTATTGTATTTTAATTTTATTAGGTGTACTCAATTTACCTATAAGCAAAAAAAGAAAAACAATGAAAAACATCTAATTTTAAGCCTGAATGTCGTTGCCGATTGGGGGGGTATCATTAATTTTATTTATATTTTTTATAGGCAGAGTACCTATAAAACACAAGCGTTTTACAAGCGCTCTCACTAAAATCTGGGCAATAATTACAGGATGAAATGACGGGCAAAGAATGGGATATAAAAGCGAAATGCATCATCAACGCAACCGGTCCCTTCACTGATTCCATCAGGCAGATGGATGATCCAACCGTCAAGTCTATCTGCTGTCCATCCTCTGGCGTCCACATTGTCCTTCCAGGATATTACAGGTTAGTTGATTAAATCTGTGAAAGTGTTGTTTTGTTGTGATTAATCTTATGTGTGTAATAATAGAACCCAATACTCGTCTTTTGTTTTATATATAATGATATATGTATTGCTTATTTTCTGCCTCAGTTTATATACTTCGGTTATAATCAATTTACATTTCGAGAAAATAAGTTTAGAAAAGTGTTCAATGTATCAAATCAAATCAAATAAAAATATAATTAATTCAAGTATGCTCTTGCGACCCACTTTTGATTGTTTTTTTTTTCAAGATTAAATCCTCATAGGAACGTAGTTTCTACCGAGAAGAACCGTTAAGAAACTAAATGTAGGTATCTATGTATGTCACAGTCCTGAACACATGGGTCTGCTCGATCCCTCTACGTCTGACGGCCGTGTAATCTTCTTCCTGCCGTGGTTGAAGGGTACCATAGCTGGCACTACGGATTTGCCGTGCAAGGTCACCCACAACCCCAAGCCCACTGAGGACGAAATTCTCTTTATTCTTACTGAAGTCAAAAACTATCTCAATCCGGATGTTGAGGGTAAGTTATGTAATAAATTCACACACATATATACGTAATAGTATAATCATTTAAGTGGTAATATTATAAATGGTTATTTCAAAGGCGTCATCATTGATGCAGTAAATTAGTCCGTCAGTGTAGTAAAATTATTAACCTTAAGCGGTTAAAAGTCGAGCATCATAATATATGTTTATGGATTTCATAATCACTCTGCATATGAGTTTTAAATTTAAAGTAAACGAGTTTCGACAATAGTGTCGTGTAACCGACTGTGCCCACAGTGCGGCGAGGTGATGTACTGTCGGCCTGGTCGGGCATCCGGCCGCTCGTGTCGGACCCCAACAAGCCCGACACGCAGTCGCTGGCCAGGAACCACATCGTGCACGTGTCGCCCGCCGGCCTCGTCACCATCGCCGGCGGCAAGTGGACCACCTACCGCGCCATGGCCGCCGAGACCATCGACGCCGCTATTGAAAGTTAGTCATGATCTTACAAGCCCATTCATCACTTTACTAGATTAAATAAACGTGAGCCTGTGGTAGGCGGTAGCTTTCATTCAGCAATGTAGTCTAACGACAAGAATCGGTAAGAAAGCTAGTTACTTTTGATGGGTAATGGGTATTATATAGTAATTAATGAATAACAATTAAAATTTGTATACTCTGCATAAAAATCACCGATGCAAATTCTCCGCTTTTTATCATTTTAATATAACTTTTTATCTAGTGCAACTTATTACATAAATATTATCGTCAAAAATAAGCTAGAAATGAGTTAAAAAAAACTCTTTTGGTGCATTTTCAATGCTAATATAGATATATATGAAGTAGCAAAGTAAAATATCGAAGACTACGTCAATTTACCAAATGACTGTACTAGTTGATGCCGATGTAGCCGATGCACTGATACTATATTTATATTCTTCTAAGAACAGAAAATTATTTTGTTTTATCATTTCAGGCTCAAACCTCAAGCCACTCTACAAAGAATGTCAAACTGATGGTTTCCTGATAGAGGGCGCTCATGGGTGGACTCCTACTATGTACATCAGATTAGTGCAGGACTTCGGTCTTGAGATGGAAGTATGTCTTAAATTATTTTTCTTTTATTTATTGAATACATATATACTGTTTTCCTGTCTGGTTAAAATTAAATAAATGTCGCAAAAAGAACTTTATAGAACATTTTAATATGATCCCAGGTCGCACAACATTTGGCTAAGTCGTATGGAGATCGTGCATTCGCAGTGGCGAAAATGGCCAGCATGACTGGCAAGAGGTGGCCCATCATCGGCAAGAAGGTGCATCCTGAGTTCCCCTACATCGACGCGGAGATTAGGTAACGTGCTTTTGTTACAAATATATAAATATGCGTGTCATTGTAAAGTTTAACTATATATACTGCTGTTAAAAGATGCACTAGCATGTTTAAGCAAGTGTTGAACTATCGGACACTCGATAAAGTAATGTTATTTTTTCCTTACTTATTTGTTAATCAAATAGTTAATAACATACATATCTATATCTATAAGTTTCATACAACATCAAGCTAAAACTAAAATTGGATTATACGATTAGTTTTAACATAATATATTGAACTACTAGGTAAAAACACAGTAAGTCAAATAAAAGTATTAAGGGGTGAGTATATGATAAGCATTACGATCTCAGGTACGGCGTGCGCGAGTACGCGTGCACGGCGGTGGACATGGTGGCGCGCCGCCTGCGCCTCGCCTTCCTCAACGTGCAGGCCGCGGCCGAGGCGCTGCCCGCCGTCGTCGAGATCATGGCCGAGGAGCTCAAGTGGACCGACAACGAGAAACAGGTGAACGTCGCGCTCGCGTTCTCCCCACTTAACGAGCTAATGTCCGACCAGTGCTCGTGCTGCATCACGTACACGTCAAATATATTATATCGATGACACGAATATTTGGCTGATATTCTAGGGATGGGAGTATAGTAGCGATATGTATAGCACAATTATAATTATGTCGTCTACGATAATTTAGTGTAAGGTTTAGAGCATATTGACAATATTAAACGAAAAGTAGATTATGACTATTTATTAAAAAAGGTCTTAGCATTATAAATTTATTTATTTATTTAAATATTTTATTACGTGAAATTGAATTAAGCTGTCATCTGTTAATTCATTTTTTAATATTAAGCTAACAATTATTTATTTATCTATATATATTGATAACCTTTGATCAATTGATCTGTATTTTTTCAAATGAAATACATATTCCACTTGAAGGCATCCCCACTCTATCTCTAATAAGATACATAACATAAAGTAGTTTCTATAATATTTATAAAATATTTTACGTAAAGGGAAATAAAATATAATATAACAATCATACATTTCAGAAACAAATAAAAATGGCTGCCGATTTCCTCGCCAACGAAATGGGACAGATGGTGAACCGAGCCAGCCGAGACAAGATCCCGATCAACCTCAACAAGGACGAGATACAGACGTACATCAAACGTTTCCAGATCATAGACAAGGATAGGAAAGGATTCGTATCCATAAACGACATTAGGAGAAGTCTCAAGGTAATGTTTTGTTACAAGGAAAGTACTAAAGCGTAGCGCAAGTGAAACGACTCAACAAATGTTGACCATGAAATTGAATATTTTAAGATGACTACACTCTGTCCATTACATTATTCTTGTTTTAATATCTGCCTTGGAACGTAACTGCTCCAGATTTTGCAAAAAGTAACTTTCTCAATATAAGGTACTAATTATAATTTTATTTAAAAAAAATACGTGTGCGTGTCGGTACGCTCGACAAAAGTGGTCTTAAAATAATCTTAAAGTTGAACTATTTAATATCTAGCGCTGTGAAAGGGAAGCCAGACAGAGTGGCGTTAATAAATGTTACGTTCTATGGCACATAGTGATGGAATCGAATGTATACGATTCAAATGAATAAATTGAAAAAAAAGCCTTTTATACTTACATCGGTTTATACATCTATATTATGTATATGAATATGATATAAACAAAACCTTGAATCCACACAAATATCAATAAAGTACATATCATAGAAATTATACAATTTACTATGTATTGATTTTAATAATAATAAACAAGCCATAAACTGCCAACGAAAAAAATTATTATTTTTGTTAAACAGCAAAAATCGATAATTAATCGTTACTAGGTAGCACTTAGTGTCAATAATAATCGATTCGATAATCAAAATCTTAGGTTGCAGCAATAACTATTTTTATCTGTAAAAAAGTGAATAACGAAATGGACAGAGGGAAGCGTTATTTAACTTTTAAGATTAATATTTAGACAGACTTAAAACATACCTGTCTTTTTTGTCACAAATAGTCTTGATCAAATCATAGTAAATCCTGATTATGAAGCGTATAACAATTAAGGGATTCATCATCCTTTCTCCTACAGTAAGGTTTCCTACTACTGACAAATCTTTAAAAATGTTTTTTTTTTTTAAATATTATTTTTACAAACAATAATGTTATAGACTATGGGTGTGAAGCCATCGGACGCTGAGATAAGTGCGATTCTATCAGAAATAGACGTCACTTATAATGGGCAACTGGAAATACAGGACTACCTTCAGGTAGAAAAATAGGAAATTTCACACTGGGGAAATTTTATGTCGCACAACTGTCCGTCTATGTGAATTGTTGGGAATCATACTCATTCACCACGTTTAGATGTTAATACTGGGATGAATAAAGCTTGTACACGAATCAAAACATTTTCAAATACAAGATTTTTGCACAGGTCTTATTAGTTGATTCAATTCTATAGAACATTGCTGGCAACACTAGTTTTTTCCTATAAAAATAAATTAGTGGTGTAATGTTCTATAATTGATCTTGCACATGTTGGTGTCTCGATGTTGAACGTCTAAGCTTATTCCACAGAACTACGGCGAAGAAGTAACCGGGGAACAATTGCACGAAATATTGAAAGAGATCGACACTAACATGAACGGACAAGTCGAACTCGACGAATATCTGCAGGTTCATATTAAACCCGCGTCTATTGCATGACCATATCCATCTTAAATTTAATTTTACTGCATGATATATTTATTATAATCAATATTATTTATAAGTACGATTTATATTTTCACAATAAATGAAACAAGTTAGTTTATACGATGTTATTATACAGGCTGTAACGACATAAGTGTCCGACCCGTGAAGTGGTCATTAGATATCACGAGTCGGTTCTATTTATGTAAACATTATCAAAATTTTTGCTTAGAATTTTAAAAATGATTAGGTACATAAATAGAACCGACTCACGATACCTAATCACCACTTCACGGGTCGGACACGTGTTTTCTTACAACCTGTATACAATCACGGTATATTTACTATAAATAAATTATGTGATCGTAAGTCACACCGAGATTTACTGTGATGAAGAGAAGATTAGAATATTGAATATATTATGATTATTGAACAACAACGAATAGGTACCTGTGCTCAGATTCAGAACTGAGTGCAGGGGATTTCCCTGTAGGCAAAGTAGGCTCAGGCCTAGGGCGGCAAAACATGGTGAGAAGTAATGCCCTATGTGAGCCCACATTAATATTTAAAAACTAAAACGTGTACGAGGTCCTACACTCGCGAAATAAACACCCTCCCCCCACCACCACCATCAAATAGAGAGTCCAATTATTAAAAGTTTCAATGAGTATAGCAATCTTCCAAAGGCAACCAAATTATCAAATATGCCCCTGGCTGAGCGAATTATTCGTGAATCGTCACGTTAGTCGCGTAGTAGAATTTAACTGACTACTGATTCAAATTAATTCGTAGTAGGTACAAGGCACTCGAGCATTATACGCACATATTCTTATTGTTATTTGATGGTTTAACATTGCAATTGGTATTTTTCTAGGATGGACATAATAATCATAGAATTGCTTTACCATTATACGCTTTATGTGAAATGTTAAAAGCTAGCTTCTGTTATTTGTTATTATTATACACATTATTAATTCTTGGCATTTTTACGTAGTGCATGTTTACTCATTCCATCTAATTAACTAACACAATAATTATTTCATCGCAATTATTATATATTATGATATATATATTGTGCTTTTATATTATTTAAGCCATAATTTTTGGTTTTTTATCTGTGATTGCAATAATTGTAATGATTAATAATAGCATAGCAGTAGCATTTTTAATAATGTACCTATTTCTTTACGTTGTAACATAGTTATTGTATGTTTTTGTTACTAATTGATAAATTAAAGTAAGTATCTTTTTCTGCTTAGTAAATTTATTAATTTACTAACGTAAAATGTAAAGAAATAGGAACAGAGTATAATACTTATATAACGCACAGATGATGTCGGCTATCAAGTCCGGTCACGTGACGTACTCTCGGTTCGCTCGCATGGCCGAGCTGGAGGAGGAACATCATGAACGAGAGGCTCTCAAGAAGAAGATCACCGTCGAGAGGAGCGGCGGTGGCTTGTAGACACCACTAAGCTGGTATGGCTATTGGTATGACTTACACGTGTGTACACATATTAAGCAACAATATTACACATTATATAAAAAAAATTACAATTCAACAAAATACATTAAATAAAATAATAATAAATGTAATTAGAGAATTACGTATAATGCTTTACATATATTTTTATAAACTAAGTCATAGCAATAACAAGTTAACTGTGTGAGAAACCAAGTCTTATTTATGCAAATAAAATGCCATACGAAATAGAGGGTAACCGGATTACGGTTTTTTAAACCAACGGAGCAAATCTAATGGAGTACTTAACGGACATTAGTGGAGTTGGCAGTGTTGCTATCTGTGAAGCATCACCCCCCTAGCACCGTCATATCATTGTGCAACATACAACACCTTCTCCAACCTACTTCCTGCTACCGGATGCTAAAGCTTCTTTAAATTGTTATTTATGACTTTTTTAAATAATTTGTTTTTGTTTCAGATCTATCGAATACAAAAAACGTCGCAACAATGTAGTTTTTAAGTGTAACTAGTTATATCCCTTAATTATTACTTGTCAACTTTATCTCTTTTTTTAAAATAATCTACTGTAGTAGCATACGTCCATTATTTATTTTCAATTGTAAGTAAATTATGAAATTCCATCTTCACTTTGGATTTTTAATATTGAGATTAAATGTAAGTAAAGACAATATTTAATTGACCTATGAATTTGAAATTTTCACTTATGAGTACAATGCTATTAATTTTACACACATTCTCGGAAAATCAGCCGGACGATAGTGTAGTGCCTGCTATAAAGTTGATGCAATAGTACTGCTCCACTGAAATACCACCATTGATAATAATTATTTCATTATTATGATGAAATATTTTAGATAAATTATGGAAAATTGAGATTTGTCTAATGAAAATTTGTTTTGTTAAGATATTGTTCAATTTTTTTTTTTATTTATAATTAATTTAAAGAATGTTAAACGCATAGTGTATTTAGTTTAAAATCACTTGATCTTTATATTCACACATGTAATTTTGTTGTGCAATAAATCAGTTTGTACCCCAATTGCTTTTTAATTTACTTATTTATAATTTAATTCCTTGACAAATATAGCAACATTTATAAAATATTTTACACAATCGTTACAGAATTTATGATCTATCGAAGACCAATATGTAAACCTCTATATTAGTCAGTCTAAATGAAACACAATCAGACCAAGTTTATAATTATAATTTCTAAGAACAAATATTAATTAGAAGTAAACTCAAAATTAAACAGTTATCGCGTGTATCTACGGTAATTGAGCGCAAAATATTCTGCCAATGTCACGTAAAATAGCTATTATCTAGCCGCTAGCGTAATAATGCCATTTTAAATCAAAATAAATGACACCTGTTTTGTTTTTAAATACTTTAGCATCAAGATATTAAAATAGGTACATTCTTGCAAAGTAATTAAATTATTTGAATAAGTAGACGCATACACGCATAGACACCGTAATAAAAACAAATATATCAACAAACAAGGTTATCTATTTCAAACAAATGTAATATATTATGTATCAAAGAAATTCACCTAAATTTATGAATAAAAGTTAAGTAGGTACTCATGAGGTACAAAGGCTACAGGTAAGTTGAATACAAGATCTGTCTTTTTTTCTAACCTCCAATCCAACCCTTCTCAAAAAAGGAGAAGAGGTTTAGCTCAGCAGTGGGACATTCACAGGCTATTGCTTTCCTTGTTTTCTTATTACTAAAAATGTAAACGAAGCAAAGTTAGTTTACGTCATCGCGAGACAAAAAGAAAGTTAAGTTTCTAAACGATGATCCATAGACAAGTAAACAAGCGAATGAATGAATTTTAAGCACGGTCACACTGTAGAATCACGTATACAAGTTTACGAGACGGGAATAATATGACAGGTCAAAAAACTTGTAGTAAATAGGTAAAATAAATACCATTACTTTTTAATATTATTTACGTTAAGCAATGTATTGATACATAAAAATCGTTTTTTTTTAATTTAAATAATCCACTATACTATCCACTATAGGAGTAACAAAATTTCATTTTTATTCAAAAGCAGTTTGCACTGCGTAAATCATTGATAGTTATCGACTATTGTGTACATCTGTCAATCTGGCATTTGCAACGGAAATTCGTAATTGAAGTCATTAGCATATTTAATCGATTTATCGATTGTATGAGTGAAGTAATTTCAAATAAAGAGTGAGGTAAAGTAGGTCTCGTATAATTGGAATAATGATACACTTAAGTTCGTAAAAGTTACTTGAAAGTTGTAATGTAACTTACGTGGTTCGGACGTAGGGCGGTGGTTACGCCCCCGCGACCTGCTATCGCGGGCGGGCGGTGGGTGGGCGCATCTTTACCGCGTGTTTATGAATTTTTCAAACACAACACTCGAACTTGAAATTGTTAAATGCATGGGAATTAATACTTTCACTTGTAACTATATTATAAAACTGTTAATAATTTTTTAAAAGTGATTTGAAACCTATGGAATGCGAATAAATACAATATAAAATAAATGAATGTACTTTCTGAGTTTCTCCTTGAAATTAGGAAGGACGTAAGATAGTACTTTTTTCTATGTAAGTAATACCTAATGAATGTAAAAATGCTTCTACAAAGGGAACAATTCTTTTTCTGAAGAAGTTATTAAAAAAAAAACTATTTCAAGTTGCTTAACAAAATCTAAGATCAAACTCGTTATTTAAGTAGAAAAAAATTAATAAATTCATTTGCATTTATTGCCAAGCAACAAAATATTTAGGTAACTCGCTAGAAACGCCATTTATTTACGATGGATTTTTTTTAATTTTAGTTTTCGCATTAGTGAAATACCCGCCATAATAAATAAAGCCATGATGCTTTGCGCGCCTATTAATAGAGCAGTTGGATATAAAAAGGTAAAATGGTGTACAAGCTTGTTTTACATCAAATTTCATCATAATCGTACTTTAGCCGTGAAAGCGTAACAGACAAAGAAAGTTACTTTCCCAGTTATACCTAATATTAGTAAATTTTGGTATAAAAGAAACATGATTTAAAAGTGACGAGATGGTCAAGTTGGCCCCTAAAACGCATTAATCGAAATCTACGAGTACGAGTTCTAATCTCGGCAAGTTTCAGCTGTGTTTATCAGGGCCGTCTTTAACCTATTGGAGGCCCTAAGCGTACCTATTTGGATAATGGAACCCCTACGGCCGTGACTGAGTTCTATTTTCTTAGAATTGACAACATTTTTATATAATTAAAAAAAAAACGATAAATAATGAAGTATTTATAATGAAGTTGTTGTATTAGAGATTGCACTAATATAAATATATTAGAAATCGGTTTATTAAATACTTATGTCAATATCGGTTATCGTGTCGTGATCTATCAAGTAGTAGGTTTCCCTCTCGACGGTGTGGCCCCAGGGCCAGTAACGTTCCCAGAGTGCTCAGTGGAATAGAGGGGCCTGGTGAATGTTCATCGCGTGACGCGTGGTCACCTGTAAAACTGTAAAAGTAAACATCGAGAAGTTTCTCTCGTCTGCATTTATCGGGTTTAATTCACCCACGCGTGTATCAACTAACTCGCATTGATCAGCGTGGTGGAATTAACTTCAACTTTTCTCTTTAAGAGGGGAGAAGGCCTTTAAGTAGCACTGGATCATTAATTTTTTTGTTATGTTGATTATGATTAATGTCTGTTATACTTACTCGTTTTCGTAGCACCAAAACGTGTAAGTATTTTTTATATACTTAGGTACTTATTTTTCATTATTTTTATGACATAGTACCAACTTAAGTACATAGTAAATATCGTAGAAGTATTCATATAGGTATATATTAGTATGAATTATTACAAAAACGATAATATTTAGATTTACTAACTGTTTGACGAGCCTTTTGGTGGAGTTGGTAGATACGTGCCTTTCGCGCCGAAGGGTGTGGGTTTGATTCTCACCTAAGACAGACATTTACGCGAACATATCTGTTTGTCCTGGGTGAAATTATCTTTATAAGTAAATAGTATATCAGGTGTCT
Organism: Nymphalis c-album; assembly: GCA_963151315.1. Classification (NCBI taxonomy): domain Eukaryota; kingdom Metazoa; phylum Arthropoda; class Insecta; order Lepidoptera; family Nymphalidae; genus Nymphalis; species Nymphalis c-album. Next base: position 3,475,927 of record OY720590.1, on the reverse strand, counting down.
GGGTTCCATAGTACGAGCTCGGCTTCGTTTTGTAATACTGTTAGATAATTAATAGCTATAATTTTTGGCGCCTTAATCTTCAACTACTTAGGTACTTATTTTCTCATTTTACACTTCAATTGCTGTTTATACCGTTACGGGTACGAATTTTCTTATACCGTTTAATATCAAATATATTGTACTTACGTTTTAATTATTATGTACCTAGGTCCTACTAAGTAAGTATTTGCATAGATAGGATAGGACAGTACTCTGTAATAATACCCTTTTTTGAATTAAGTATGGTTAGGAAACTCAATAATAAAATAAGTACCCAAGTAACCTAGACCCTAGTTATATTGGGTAGTTAATAAGTGTTGTTGGTGTAATAATAAAATTCGGAGGATATATTTTCATAACTTAAAATTAATTTTGATGATTAATAAAATCTTTTTTTTTTTCAAAAAATCATGAACATAGGTAGGTAAAGGTAACCGAATAAATTTGTAAAATTATTAACTATTAGACGAATTAGATAGACATGTACTTTTTCCTCGGCTATGGAGGAACAACATTATATTAAATAAGTAAGTAGGTGCCCCATGAAATTTACAAGACGATGTTGGTTAAATTTTCAAAAAACCTATATCACCTGATCTATTTTAGGAGTTTTTTTTATTGTTACATTAATTAGTATTTAGATGCATTGTTATTCTATCTAGGGCGTGTCGTGCAGGGGGGCGGGTGGCGCGGGCGGTCCGGCCCGCCCACCATCATTTCCGCTTCCGTCAGTGCACCTTGCAGGCTGTAGCTCAATTCCCATCAAGTACCACTATGAACTGTCCTTGCCTTATATTAAACAGTATACGATCACAATAGTCTCTACTACAGTTAGGTGCCGTCTACAAAGTTAGTTTGAATGAGGTTTGATCGAATTATGTAAATACAATGAGTAGTTACTTTATTAGGTAAAAGGGCGATCGTCTATTTCAAATCGGCTATACTATCTATGGGTTAAGTATTTAAAACTATTCAATTTTACTGTCAATCGTAATTAATATCCGGAGGAGGTAGGTAGTAAGTTTTCAGGTGATAATACTTGTGTAGTAAATATCTCTTTACCTATAGGTACCGTTTAACCGACAAATCGATTGACGGTGCTTAATATTATATTGGCCTCGATAAATAGCCAGATCACCTTGATTAGGTATATAGAGACTATTATTATTCCTAAGATATTCCTCTGAAGATAACGTAACTGCGCAATATTATTGTGCAACGCCTAAATGTTAATTAAGCACCTAAAAAGTATACTCTACGAATTTACTATTATATGAAAGGACATAATATAAGAATTTGTATATTATAATGCTAGGAATGTAGTTAATCTTACCAAAGTACCTACAGGTATACCTATCTATTATACCTAGTATATAAAACCTTCGCTTCCTCCATTTAGATTCCTCTTACAATATAAATGTATTCCTAAAAGAGACCCATACCGATATAAGTTGTCCCGATATGCGTTGTAAACGTTAAGCTTTGCAGGTACCTGTTAATATTTTATTATTTTAGTTCATCGTATTCATCATAATCAAATTAAGATACACTATAATAACAGTTTTGATACTTGTAACTCGAACTAATAGCGAGAATTAGATGATAGGCGTTGACCTAAAACAATGCAATGGTGATTTCATCGGTTCTCTCCGCCGTCTAATTAAGTATACGCAAACACTATCACGTCATTTTGCTACCGCATACCGCGTCGCACAACACTAAGGTACACCCATAATGAAATTAGTTCAAATTAGCAATGTCTCATATCCGCAATAGAAAAGATTTCAAATGAAACTTTATAGCTGAAAGTGTAAGGCCTACAATCAAATAACATAGTTTTAGAGTACTGTTGACTTGGATATTCACGATAACAATATTTATCACAATGGATTGTGAATTTTAGATGCATACGTTAAGGTTAAAATTGCTTTAACAAAGTACGAGATAATTAAGCCGGAGACATACGCTCTCTCGGGGCGGCTGCTCATTCGTGCATAATGGACTTGGGGCTTACGCGGCTGACGCTTGACAAAACGTGGCTCGACTTTCACTCTCATTTCAAGCCAGTTTGGAATATAAATAATGCGATCACGTCTGTCTGTTTAGATATATTTAAATTACTTATTTATACATTGATAAGGAATTTAATCATGTAAAAAGAGAAAATATATGTTGAATGTTTCACAAGGTTTTGATGCAGATTTAAAAAATAATATTATTTTAATTTTTAATGAAAAAAAAACCATTAATACTATAAAGACTTTTCGGTAATTACAAACCAATCCAAAGCATGTCAAAGATTGTAATAAAGTGTAAGTCGTTTTATAAAGGATACGATAATATAAAACTATGTACTTATTACTTAGTAAACAAATATGTAGTTCATAAATAATAAGTTCACTATCACGTCCCGAAGTTGATGAATATGAATAGTATGATGACTGTTATAACGTAGTTTTCTGGTGTTTACTAAGGAGATGCGGTTACTTCCACGGAAAGAGTTGCGACATGTGTGCATTTTTTACCCGCCCAAGGAGGCCGCTGGCACGAGGTTATACACCCATTATTACGTCCTTCCTACTTTCAATTATTATTATCGGGCGGTGGCGCCGCACCCGCGACGGGGAGGAGAAGAGAGGCGCAGCTGCTGCCTACCAATAATCAAGACCTGTCTTGTTTCGAGCGAGATAGAGCTAGTGGCCCTCAACTTTTAAAGTAATTATTAAGGATAATGACGATGCACAGCAACAAAATAAAAATTAGATATACACTGCAAATTATTTTAAAAGATGCAGTTTTAATTTTGAAGTTGCTATAGCAAAACATTTTTACAAAACTTACTTATAACGCGATCAACACGACTGCGATAGGAGGCGGATCTCCGAAGTTTGACGATCGCGTTCGTTTTCACTCGTCAGTTTGCTCGCCGCGGCTTGGCGGCCGGTCGCGAGAATGGTGCGTACCGTACGTGAACAAAGGCAAATAATTGTTAGCAAGTGTCAAGTAGATAATGTCGTCTGAGCTCTCAAAAGTGCAAGTGGAATATATTAGTGAGGACAAAATTATTAAGGTAAAACGTGGTGGCGTTGGGGTTATAGTGTTATTGTGTAACAGATTGGACGCCAACGGGCAGCGTTCTCGTGTGTCGGTCGGTGCAGGGGGAGGGCGGGGCGAGCGCGGCCCCGGCCGTGTGGGGCCCGTCAGGCCACACGCAGGAGGTTGTGACCGCTTCGTGAGCTACTCCCTTGCCGAAATAGCATCAACATCCTCCTTCAGATTTTTTACCACCCATTTCAAGTTTGTTCATAAAGAAAACCTTAATTATTAGTTAAAAATCAATTTCATTTACGAATGTGTAATCAACTACAATAATTAGGGCATTAAATATAGATTTACCTCAGTAGATATCAAGATATTGACATTTTCAAAATAATGTGTTTCATTCGAGTAATACATATATTTTAATTCAGTTAAAACATGCCGATAAACCAAAAATTAAAAATATATTCAAAGTAACCTAGTTATAAATGCGTAAAATCACAGTCACGCGATCCAAGGTGGGTGGATCAAAGGGCGGCGGCGACCTTGAGTGCGACGACTCCCGGCTCACGGCACTTGTTAGGAAAAGGCGTGTCGACTCCCAACTATTACAATTCTACAAAATAGAAATCCTTTCAAACTTACACGTTTGTACTAATTTACATCCTGATAGTTTTTAAAAGGTAAAGATAGTAAAAATATTAAATTTATTTATTTAATAAGGCCTAAATTTAGTATTGTTCAATATTTTAAAGTTTACGTTATCGAAACACGATATACATACTTGAAAAATTAAATTAAAAAGTAATATCGATCGAGTACATACTACATATTACATTTATTTCATTATATTTTTTATTGTATTAATCGATATGTACTCTCGTTTTTGTTGGATGACTTTAAATTTTCAAAAAAGTTACATTCGTTTTTATTTTTTAATTGTAATGTTAACGATATTAAATAAAAATATACCTTTCGTTAATTTTAAAAATATTTTTCTATCATTGATTGACTAAACATCGTAAAAAAGTTTGGCGCCAAATTTTTTTTGTAAAAAAATACCCGAAATTAATGACCCTCTTTTCTCATCTTTTGACTAAGTCAGCTGATCTGTATCGATTTACGAGTTCGAGACTACCCCTTGTTAAGTTGTACGATGCAGTGCGACTACGATATCGACGAAACAATAAATGTATTCTGAGAAAATAAAAATGAAGCGAGGTCTTTTGCCGCATCGTTTTTTTAATAAGCATTTCACTGTGAATAAAAAAACAAACATTTGAGAAAAAATGTAATACAATACATTAACAAGCTTTTAAAAGAACATTAATTTAATTAAAAAATGATCCAAAGCCAATAACTTTACAAAAAATTATAAGTATGAAGATAAAATGTCAAAATCTGATATCTAATATATAATTGAAATTTTTTACGATTTGTTAGATATACGCAAAATGTCTATGACTAAGATATTTCTTTTAATGTAATTAAGTAATCAAAACACAAACATAAAGTAATGTACTTGTTGTATTTTGTGTACTTACCATTTCAATTTGTTTAAAAGGAGGGTTGTGGCACCCAATCACCTCTCGCATTACTGGCGGCTACCTGCAGCCGCGTAGGTGCCGCCACCATGGGGCCCGATCAGCAGCAGCAGGAAAAAGATCAGCAACAACAGCATTTCAGTAAGTATACATTTTGATAAGAAGTCACCTTACTCTCACTTGTAAAGTGTTAAATTTATCTGCTTACTTATAAACATATTTTAAATAGCATGTCCTATTGGTCCAAATTACAGGTCCACAGCAGCAACAACAAGTACAGCAGCAACAGCAACAGCAGCAAGTACAACAACAGCAGCAGCAAGTACAACAACAACAGCAGCAGCAAGTACAACAGCAACAACAACAGCAGCAGCAACAACAGCAACAGCAACAACAGCAGCAGCAACAACAGCAACAGCAGCAACAGCAACAACAACAGCAACAAGTTCAACAACTTGTCCAACAACAAGTTCAAGGAGATGCCGCTACACTTGCTGCATTACAGCAGCAGTACTTGCAACAACAACAGCCTCAGATGAGAGTTATCAGTACAGCTGTTGTGCAACAGCTTAGAGCTCAAGGCCTGTCGGTGAGTTGTATATCAAATTGGCTTTTAAAAGCATCCATTACCATTCATATTCTAAGTTTTTGCAATAAACTATCTCTATTATGAATAGAGTTACGCATTAGAATTAACAGGAAAAAATTGCTATAAAAACTACTGAAGTTTTACTGAAGTATAATGTTATTATTACACATACTACATACATAATAGTTGCCACAGTTAATATTAGTGTTCGGTCAATAATAATTCACCATGTTATGTTAAGTTAGTAGGTGTAGTATGATTTTATACTAAATAGATGTAAAACATATTCTTGACTAAAGTTGAGAAAGTTACTATCAGCTATGGTTGTCTTGTTTCCATTCACGTTAACAATATAAGATACTTTATCAGAATGTGCATTCAATCGGTTAATATACAAAATATTTATGTACTTATAAGTTTTGTACAATGTATGTATTTAAAAAATATATATATTTCTTTACAAAATTTGACAAAAATGTTTTGGTAATAAGTTAAGAATAAAATTATATAAATACTGTAAACATTGTATTAAAATAGGAATAGATAAAAATTAAGTCTATATCCAGTGCCAATATTGTGACTTATCAATTCTGCAAAATAACATTTCTGATGATGTCATACTCAAGCATTTAGCAGACGTTTGATTCATATTTAATCTATAATTTAATATAAATCAAACTTTTGTCTATGGTTAAAATCACATAATAAGGTGTTTTACTGAAAAAAAATGTTATCCATGAAAACAAACGCAAATGACTCATGTATTTGACTGTAAAAACTGTTTCCAATCTGACTGAATATTTTATAATCTCAACCGAGGTCGAAAATCGCTTGAAGTATGTGTTCAAATATCCGTATTTCATATAAGTTTATATAATGCGCATAATATAAAAATACGACATTGTTTAAGCACTTTTAAAGTTCGTTTCTTATGTTTAAAGATAAAATTGATATAAATATGCTAATTAATTTTTTATATATTCAACATAAAAAATTAATAGGTACTGACTATTAATATTGAACAATTTTACATAAATAATAGCGGAAGATGAATACCAACCATTAATATAGAAGTAAAAACTTTTTAGTGCAATAAGTTTCTAGACCAAATTCTAATTCAGCAATAATCTATACGCAACGATGACAAGATGATTTGCCTTGTTGGGCACTAGAATGGCAAAACAGGCTTCAAGGATTTACGTTAATACATTGTTCATAGAAATAAGGCTGATGTCATACAATTATTTTTTTGTTACATTTAGACATGCTTCCATTTATAAACAATTGGAATGTGTATAAAACTGGTTACAATGTTCTTTGTTTAATCAAAGTAAATATTCTGTTTTACTATTATTAAGTCACAATGATACCAGCAATATAATATGTATATACAAATGTTAAGTAGTTGAATATATATTAGACAAAAGGTGGGTCATAAATCATAATGCTTTTTTTAAAATAAAAATACACTAGTTAGTTTATTGTATACATAAGTTTGGCATTAATATGAAGTTCATTTTCGTAAGTTGTGGTTCCCAAATCAATTAGTATATTTTGTTTTTTCAGGGAAATGAATTGTCAGCAGCAATAGTGAATGCCGCTAGTACTGTTCCAAATGGCATACAAGTGCAACAACCACAGGTAATATAATTATTTTCTAGTTAAAACAGACTTATAAACTTTAAAAAAAGATAATAGATACACAAAATATAACTAAGTAGTAATAATATATATAAATAGATTGCTTGTTGATCTCAATTTCAAGGTCCAATAGATATAAAATCAATCATCTGAAAAAGTATTGTAAATAATATTTATTTAATATTTTCGAGTTTTACAATGCTAATGCAATATTTTACTATATCCATTCATACACAACTGACTCACGATACCTAATAACCACTTCACGAGTCGGACAGGGTTTTTGTTACACTCTGTATACAAATTGTATTTATATTATATATTTAAATTCACTCTTAAGTGTATGTGGGTCAATTCTTGCAAATGCATTTTAATAAACTGAAATGATGACACACTTATTTCTAATGAGAAACAATCTTGTCTAGTTACTTTACTTTTTTTTGGTAATTATTTGACGTGTTTTAATTCCAGGTTATATCAATGCAACAACTGCAGTCATTGCTAGGGGGCGGCGTAGTATCCAGTAATGAGGGTGCCACATATCAGAATGCTCCACAGCAACTGTTGCAGATACATCCGCAGCTGTTACAGGTATAATGATTTTTATATCATATATACTGTGTAGTGGCAGGTTTGGCTCCGAAATTGATGTTATAGAAATATATAACATGTACTCCATTCAGCGTGAAAGGGTGAATAATTAATTCGTTTATTTATTAATAGGAATAGTTACCCCCTTAATTTATCGCTGGATATTTAGAAATTAACAACGAACATAGGTTATTCTTTGAGGTCTGTGTCGAAAAGAATGAGATTGACAGAGAAGAATTTAATAAAATCACATGCAAACAGACATCTATGATCTTATCTGTCATTGAATTAGGGTTGGGTTGGGTCTGTAACTTAAAGCTTCATAACATTTAAAACAATTCATTCTTAAATAAAACATAATGTATATGTAAGCTACTATTAAAATGTACTGTATGTTTTCAAGTAAGTGTATAAACATAGTGTTCGTTTCCATAGCAACAGGGAGGCGGAGTGTACGGCGGCTGTGTGGTGGGGGGCATGGCGCCGCTGCAGGCCGTCACCGTGGACGGCCAAGATGCGCTCTTCATACCCGCGCACCACGCACAGGTAGGCGGTCGCGGGGCAGCCCCGCCCCGCTAATATTTATTACTGAGAATATTTTGTATTATATATTGGATGGCCATTTATGCGACATAATAACTGCACACTATATGGTAACTGCAATGTTTTTGTTTTTCCATATCGGGATTATTTTTACGTTTGATTTATTGTGATATTGAACTCAAAAAGTTTCGATTTTTAAGATATATTGTGAGTGTTCTCACAGCAAGATATCAAAATTTTGTAAAATAAAGAATATGACAATTTTTTAGTAGAAGTAAAAGTTTTAATTTTGGGTCCATTACCCACTCTTAATTCGTCGATTAGAAATTATTTAACCACACTACTCCACTGTGTACTAATCAAATAAGTAGCAGAATTAAATCTGACGCCTACTTGTTTTCTTGCACCGGTGAATAACAAAAATTAATATTTAAAACATGTTTTCTTGCACCGTTGAATAAGAAATTAATTTATAATAACACAAATTTAATACGAAAAAGTTGCCCGAGATTGAAACCGCGACCTTCAGTTAAGATCATTTATATGAAATATGATCTCCAGTTTGTCTTAAATTGTATAAGACAATTAATGCAATCATTGTTGAAATATCAAAATCGCTGTAATTCAAAAATTGGCATATGCATAATATTGCATTTTGTAATTTCAGAATTTCTCTGGCATGGGTCAAGTGAGCCTCGTGAATGGTCAACTAGTGAGGACTCCGGTGCTTCCTGCTGGTTTCCTGCAAAATGTCATGCATTTACCTGCAGGTGAGCTGCAATGATTTGGACTAAACAAAACCCTAGTCTTTATTCCCCCCACATGCTTGGGTTCTATTTTCACAATTCTTCGGGAATGCTTAAACTTTCATTTTTTCGCTGGTTGCTTTATTCACCATTATTAATTTCGTTTCATGAGAATTTCGACTAAAATTGAGTTCATACATTTTTTTCATTTCTTGCTATTATTATATTCAATACAATATATCCTATATTTTTTTTGTTTATATGGAAAAAAATACGTCCGTAGCTATATATGAGTATAATTTAATTGTACATAATAGTGCAAAATAACAGCTATCCACATAGTTATATGACTAGTAACTTATTAAGGATCATAAAATAATTAAAGACTTTTTGACAATGAATTCACTAATTTCATAATACTATTTGTCTTGCTTCGACCAGGATACATATTCATAAATCATTACATTGTACAATTCCTTCTAAAAATCCCTACCAAACAATATTTAATTAATTTTCAACCTTAATATCAGGTGTCATAGATTAACTTTTCCACTGGCTGATCAAACTATGTGGGCAGCTCTTATAATTGCGCACTCGCCTAACGTTCTATCATACTAACTGTTGTCTGTTTTTCCGCCCTGCTTACCCGCTAACAGAACAACAGGCCACCGTCACCATCCCCGGTACTAACATAACAATCCCACTGAGCGCCTTGACCGGCAATCAAATGATCACTATCCCGGGCACGAATATCTCTATCCCGGCGGGCGGGATACAAATCCCGACGAGTCAAGCCATATCGATACCTAGTTCCACGAGCGTCCAATTGCCGGTGGCGAGCATGGCCAATATGGCCAACGTGGCCAACGGCGGCGTCGGTATTGCGAATGGGGGGGATTCCAAGAACGGGAACGGGAAGGAGACAAAGTCACCTCCGAGTCCGGCCGGGCAAGGTTTGTAAATAAAATATTTGGAAGAGGAAAGAGAGTTACGTTTCGAAGTTTTAAAGTTGGTAGTAAACTTACTCTGTATAAATTCAGTATAATTTAATCCCTTGCTTGTTCTGTCTCATAGATATCCATGCTTGGTGTTTTTCGTTTCATTCTTTACCTGCTTTCACTCACACTAAATGTTATCTCCTACCTTCATTATAAGTCATGTTCTTATTATTTACACTTCTATTTGAAATAAGACCAATAATACCTAATAAAATCAAACGAAATCATACTATTGCATTTATATGAAAATGTTCAATAGAGAACCAAGAAATGATCACTTTTTCGTATTAATTTGCAAATATCTATCGTTCATAAACGAGTCGAGACAATTGTCGCAGTCGCAGACGTGTAGTGTGACGGTCCCCCCCCCCCCCCTGTGCAGGCGGCGGCGTGGCGGTGCGCGGCGGCGGCGTGGGCGGCATGGGCATGGTGCCCGTGCAGGTGCCCGTGAGCGTGGCCAACGGGCACACCGTGTACCACACCGTGCACGTGCCCGTGCACGCGCCGCACCTGCAGATCATCCCGCAGCTGCAGCAGGTAGCGCGCCGACCGCCTCTATCTACTGATTACTAACGACTGTATTGCTCACCCTTCGAACCATTTCGTTCGTTGGTTTGTGTATCACCCACTAATCGAACTGTGTAGTTGCAAACACTAAAGATACTATACATATTGGATATCATTGACACACTTTAAATTTATTCTTTTGTCTTCTGAGGCGACAAATTATCATAAGTAATTAATTCCCTTGTCAAGCCTTTGTTCACCTAAAAAAAATGTTATAATAATATTTATATAACTTTTAAAATATAACTATAAAATAATATAATGAATAAACTATGCAATATAAAACTTTTGAAAGATAAGTTGTATAAAGAAAATCCGGCTCATGTTTAGTACAACGAAAAATCTGTCACCTAGTGTTCGTACGTTTTAGGCTTTAATTACATTGTCCATGTACTGTGTTATATTATGACGTATGTTCTCCGCAGATGCAACAGCCACAAGTCGCGAACGTGCTGACGCCGTCCGGACAGATACAACAGATACAGATTGCGTCGCTCGGAAACGTTCAGGTCGGTCGAATGATATTATACTTCACTACGAAAAAATATTTACAGTCAATATTACTCGCTTCGTTATAGTTTAAGGGGTAACTAAATTCGTAATAATTCGAAAAACAAGAATTAATGTAAATAATACTATTGACATGTTAAAAAAAAAGTTGAATTGCGTTGACATTTGTCTCGTGACTTGGGTAGTGGTAGTGCGGTATGTAGAGTAAGTAGTAACGTGGCGGTAACTGTGGCTGGTTTGGCAGCAGGGCGGCGCGGGCCAGAACGGCGCGGCGCAGGGGCAGCCCACCATCACTCTGCAGGTGAGGAACTAGCATTAGCACATTTGAGAATTTCAATATGTAAAAAAATCATTCATAATCATATTAATTTATTGTATTTATGCCATATATATATATATATATATATTTAAACTTTATATTTTGTGTATATATTATAATGAAATTATATTATATTGGTTTAATATATTAACAATATATTATATCCTAAACTTGCTTTTAACTAACAAACTTCACCCATTAACGCTGCTCGGAAGGCGGTACCGAATCAATTACAAGACACAAATAATCAAGTACAACAGCAGCAGTCGCAGGCTATCATTACCAGCACGCCGTCGGGCCAGCAGGTCACCGTCATACCGACTAGCAATGTGAGGACGGCCAATATTGTACAGGTATCCCAATCGCGGGACCCTAAACTATTGTAACTAGTGCCAGGTATCGAGTATCTACAGACAGGTCGTGCGACTGTTATACGTATATAGTAGGTAGTATATGTAATATACAACAGTTGTTTAAATCGTTTGGTCTAATTGATAAAATGTCTCGACGAAACGATGCGCGCCATCTATTATACGTTAATATAACTACGTCAGAAATCTTACGAAAAGGCTTTAGACCATGTGTGAACGCTTTGAATACGAACAACAACAAGTACTATTTCCTTAGTCAAGGTTACGATTACAGTTACTGTTTACTTTTCTAGTACGAACGTTAGTAGTTCGAACCAGTAGTTCCTGTGATTAGCTGGATCAAACAAACAAACCTTTCAGCTTTATATATTAGTATAGATATAATGAAACTAAATGTGCTACTAATATTTAAAAAAAATTATAGCTAATTCGTTTTATCAATTCATGACGGCCTCAGCAGATCTTTCCGCTTACAGATTATGTAAATCAAACAATGAGGTCTCTGAATTTCAAACCTCTTTGGAATAATCATCGTCACAGATGATTTTCTCATGAATGTAATGAAATTAATTAATAATTTGTGAAACATTGTAAACGTCGATTTAGAAGTGCCAATCTGCATGAATACCCCGTGTTGAATTTTCAGACTGTCGCAGTTTTGACCTCGAACTTCCACTCATATCTTTTTGAAATAGTGGCCTGCAAAAATGGTCACAATAAAGTGAATTCTCCTCGACCAGCATAGTAACGTTGGTGGTTGTGTCAGATGCCGACGCTGGGCGTGGGCGGGCTGGGCGGCGCCGTGCAGCTCGTGCCGGCCGTGGGGCTGCCGGGCGCCGTGCAGCTCGCGCAGCTGCCGCAGGCGCAGCCCCAGGCGCAGCCGCAGCCCGTCATAGGTGAGCGCATTCAACACCACAGCTAAACTACGCACATATTGACCAGAAATGCCTCGATTCGTTTTAAAACATGAGCTTCTGGTAAATATAGTCACGTCATTGCACGTTCCTGAAAAAGTTAATGTTTATGGCCGCTCGCCATGAGTGACGTATGCATAGATACAATTAATGAAATACCGGTTTGCAAAATTTGCTTTTTTATTTTATTAGTTTTTTTTATTGTGTAGGAAGGCGGACGAGCATATGGGTCACCTGATGGTAAGTGGTCACCAACGCCCATAGACAATGGCATTGTAAGAAATGTTAACCATCGCTTACATCGCCAATGCGCCACCAACCTTGGGAACTAAGATGTTATGTCCCTTGTGCCTGTAATTTTACTGGCTCACTCACCCTTCAAACCGGAACACAAAGTACTGCTGTTTTGCGACAGAATATCTGATGTGTGGGTGGTATCTACCCAGACAAGCTTGCACAAAGCTCTACCACCAAGTAGTTATTTAACGATGTGTAGTCCGATTTTGTTTTTTTTAAAACATTATTTTAATTGTTTTATTTGAAACGTGTATAAATAATTTCAGAAACACCGTTTCCGGGCCAGCAGATCCAGCAAGATCCGAACGAGCCTGGAAAGTGGCAAGTGGTGACGGTTAGTTCGGGAAACACCACCACTACTGAGTGCGAGGCGAATAAAAACAGAGCCAATAGTCCGAACGGCGGGAAGCGGTTGATGAAGCGAGTCGCGTGCACGTGCCCTAACTGTGATCAAGGAGAAAAGTGAGTTAGATAAAATCCGATACTCCCAAACTGTATGGAAATATATCTAATAAATAATATGTCGAACATGTACAGAAAAATTACATAAACCTTCGATCAACAATACTACTAGATAACGCGTCACGAACAAAACAATACTATAATGTGGCACCGACCACATAATGAAGAAAACGATGTAAAACAGTATCATAATTTCAAGCTAAACTATGCCTTGTTCCCGAGCAATAAAGTGCGGTTTAGATTGTATTGACATTCACTTACGATCTTACGCCATGAATGACAGAAAGACGTAGGAAATGTACAATAACGGTTGTTCCATATTCAACCTTATTTCCCTAGCAATAAGTTATGATTGGACCATACTAATTTGAAATAACCTCACACACGTCATTGTGTTCTTACTTTTCGGGCCGTTTTTGAAGTGCTTACCGCTAATCTAGTACATTATTGATCGAAAGTTCTGTATTAATAGTTTCTTTTTTACTTGGTGTTATTTACACCGTTGAATGAGACGTTAAATTAATAATATATATATATTCATAGTATAGGTAGGCGGACAAGCATATGGGCCACCTGGTGGTAAGTGGTCACCAACACCCATAGACATTGGCATTTTACATTTCTTTAAAAAAGAACCATTAACCTTTAAAATGTGCGAGTGACGTTGTGGTATATTTTGGGTGACACTAATGTTAATTCACAGCCGACTGGTGGACCGAAAGAAGCAGCACGTGTGCCACATCCCGGGCTGCAATAAGGTGTACGGCAAGACTTCGCATCTTCGCGCGCATCTGCGCTGGCACTCTGGCGAGCGACCGTTCCTTTGTAACTGGCTCTTCTGTGGGAAGAGGTTTGTGATCATTATTGGTTTTACGTCTGTAGCTGTGGCCTCACTTAAGGACAATCTATGCCAATCGAAGACCACGCGAATCGAAGTCGGCCTCCGCAGTGAGTGCACGTCGGTTTGCGCCGCATTGACAGATCGCGATCGAACCGTGTACTTACACAAAATCGATGCACAAACAGTGTTGTACTCGTTACAAAAAAACATATCGATATTCCGGCTTTATTTGAAAAAAGAAAATTATTATTAAACTAATTGTATGTATTTATTAAACCATTTAAATTATAAATGTAAATAATTGTTAGGTTATAGTTCTTAGTAATGAAATTAAATTTAAATAAAACAATTATGTATATCAATATTTTTCACCAGGTAAATTATATTTCGGCAGAAGTATACATTAAATAATAACAAAAAAAAAAATTCAAAAAATATCGGCCATCGATATCTACATTTCAATATCAAACTATCGATATATCGAAAAAAATATTAGTAATAAATATCAATATTTAAAAATAATAATATCGATATTTGGATATATCGATATTTTATCGATAATTTTTAGCTCCACGTACTAACAGCCTACTAATGTTGAATTCATGGTAGAATTAACATTTAGAATAAATTTCCTTATTGACTTAATACTGAGGATTGCACTAATTTTGAAATTTCGTTAAACCTGTTATCTAAAAATGGGTGTTTATATAACATAATATAATATATAAGCGAAAGCTGTCTATTTGTATACATATTATTAAAAGTATTTTCATCTGTAGGTTTACACGGTCGGACGAGTTGCAACGACATCGACGCACGCATACGGGCGAGAAACGTTTTGAATGTCCCGAGTGCAGCAAGCGGTTCATGCGCTCCGACCACCTCGCCAAGCACGTGCGAATACACACAAAGAATCGAATTACCGTAAGTACTTTTTCCATATTTTTGAAATAAAATAAATATATTTTTTGAAACAAAAGCCAGATGTGGATATTTCGAAACTTTACTAAATATATGCCTTGTACTGGTGTACTATAATAACACACTAGCTTGTTCAACTGCGTACTAACGGATTATTTTATATCTTATGTAGACTAAATTGCGTAATAATCCTTATCCTATTGTGTATAACAGTATTTAATTAATTTATTTATTTAAGCTTTAATTTATTTCATATATATGTATTTAAGATCTAACAGTTTTACTTTTATAAAATAAATGTTTTCTATGGGACCCCATTTGGGTAAAAGCCTCCTCCATCCCATGCCATTTTTCTCGGTCTCTGGCCACCTGCATCCAGCTAGGTGCATATTTTTAATGTTTTGATTGATGAGGGATCAGGGTTGTGGTCGTAACAGTAACTCATTTTAAAAAAGTACTTTTCTATGATTAGTGTTAAAATACTCTTCATCGCCTATCGCCCTCAATGGAAATGGGATGTATTTGAAAGCTAGTTCAGGCCAAGTGCCAGACTATTGACTTTTAGGGGAACAGCCAACGATACCGTCTCTATCATAATAGAACGTTACAGGTTCGCTTGCGGACACTACTGCTTTAAATTTCTATAGTATAAACCAATTTTAATTCGACAGGAGGTGGCTACATCAACTCAATCTATGTACTCCGACTCGGGTGATGACAGCTGTGACGAGAAGATGATGCTCACAATAGAAACAATGCACCAAGGCGGTGATAACGAGGAGAAGCTGGTCATGATAAGGCCTGGGACTAAAATAGACCCGGACCACATAGACAGTTAAAGTAGTCACCGAACAATTAGTTAAAAAAATACTGGGATTACTGTGATGACTTCAAATTAATGGCTTTTACTGGATTTTGAAGATATTTTTCAAAGTCTCAAAAACTATAGTTTAAGGACAAGTGTTCAGTGATTGTGCGTACGAAAGCGTATACAAGACTGTTGAAGTTTGATATTGTTTACAATTCAAAGTCATGAAGGTCAGTTGCAAAACTTATTGTCATGGTGCAATTAAAAATAAATGGTTCGTGTAATATCCCCCAGTATAACGAAATAGTGCAAATGGCATTACATAGTATTTAAAGTAGTCGAAATCATATGAATAACATAAGAATCTAATGTAATCTTTTGCGTTTTAAAAGAGTAATATATTTTTTCACAAATAGATGTAACTTCTAAGATTAAAGTACACTCACTTGATTGAATGTAGATATACAAATCGCTTGCAGCAATGTTTGTGATGATACTTTTATATTTCAGCTGCATGTATACCATAATTGATTGATTACTGTTTGTTCGTCCATTTGTGTACTGCTATAATACCTTAATATGTCATTTCGATTTGCATTCTATAAAACAATGTCAAAAACATGATTGATTTTAACATTTGATTAATTTCTATCTTATATAGATGTGATATATATGATAGAACTAATGATTCCATATTATAACACTAATATAGACATTATTTAATAATTTTAGGATAATTTTAGTCATACACACAAACATGGAATATTCGCTTATGTATTATACACATATGATTTTAATTTTTAACTTTTGATTAATGCTTTTTCTCTGTGTTTTATATCACAATATTTTTAAAGTAGATTGATTTATTTATTTGAAGCCGCCTTATAAGTTTTTTTTTATATTTATAGTGTGTGTATTGTACATTGTTATAAACATTGTGGCGATCAGTTTTTAATATAAAATTATAGAGATTGTGTAAATATATTCTATATGTGTAAAAAATTAAATGATTTGTATGTGTTTAGATGATTATTATATGATCTGTGATCAAAATTATGTAATTAATATTTACTTGTCAATGTTTTAGAAATCGCACACATTTGTAATTATGTAATTATAACCTAAATTCTTATTATATTTGAAGGATATAGTCATTTTACTTATTTTATTAAAGTTCGTAAAATGGATCCTTTTTTGAACCTATGACATTCACAGTTCGTCATGTGACACATAGATATTGAGGGACCTGGCAGGCTAGACAAAGTGCATTCATTTATTCTCGGAGAGATTTAAATGTCAAATATTTAATCAAGTTACTAATCGGATATGTATTCAATTTCCATACATTTCGGTCTTTTCTGTAACAAATTCCATAATCGATATGTGAATTTGTCTACTGGGATGTGTAAGGGTTATGATGTGCGCCCATCGGTAGGTTCTTATATGATACGAAATCGCGCCATCTATTGTACGTTCCTGGTACTATGTCGAGACTTATCGCGCACTGTTTCAGATTTATTGGAAATAAAAATGTATACGAGCTAAACAAACATAGTTATTCGATTTTATAAATATAAAATTTATAATTTAAGTTTAACTACATTTACAACTTCTTCTGCAGTTTTTATTTTATTTAATCTTAAATAAGTTTTTGTTTGCTATTTTTAATAAATCATTTTGAGATAATTATACGAACTTACACATGTGATATGTCAAACAAATATAAAAAATATGCATTTCTGCAATTACATTTTTATGACAAACCTTAATGTGTATCAAAGAGAGGATATTTTTCATTGATTACTCACTCAAACTTTGCTTTTATTTGTTATATTCAATTTAGCCGATGAGGTAATCAACTAGCTTATTATTATTATTATGTTTACAGTTTCGTATTTAAATCAAAAATTTAAGTTATATTCCTTTGGAAAATTAATGGTTTTTTTTTTATGAGAAAGGGATATAGTGTCAAAATATATTGATTATATTGCAGTATTCTGTTTGCTGAATTACATGAACAAATATACGTACAAACCAGACACATCGAAGATTTTAGTGGGTCCAAATAGGCTTGCTAGAAATTGTAAATAATTATAGGAACTAATTGTACAGTGTAAAAAGTCTGTAAATATCATTGTTGAAACAGTTGATTAAAAATATTTTCTATTTTAATTTGTGTTTATTTATTTTTTACAGGAATTATAGGTAAGCTGATACCGGCCCATACACGTACACTGTCATGTGTCGACGGCTATTGTCTTAAGTTTCTAAGATGTGCCTGTAATAGCACAGGCTCGCTCATCACAATTGAAATATAGCAGTTCAAAGAATTGATATTTTCAACATCAATGATTGATGGTAGAATAAATGATGAGTGGGTCATACCACACATAGAATACGTTCGTTAATTGAGTGTCCACCTTTATAGATTCAAGTCCGTTTGAATTTATTAAACATAAGGAATGGAATAAGCTCCAAAAACCTTCTTCTCACAAAGAGGAGAAGAGGCCTTAGCCCAGCAGTGGGACATTCACAGGCACATGCTAGGTTGTGTTCTTTATGTGTGCTTGCTCGAGTAATTCCGGTACCTTTTTTGTTAAAAATATGATAACAGCGCATAATAAATATCCTGAAATATTATTCACACAAGGCCATCTGATCCCAAACTAAGCAGACATTGTACTATGGAAACCAGACAACTGATATACTTACATATACTAATTTTCTTTTGTAAATACATATATAGATAATTACACCTAGACTTAGGATAAACAGACATGTTCATTAACACAAAGTAATTCCACATAATGACACTTTAATTTATATGATTTTTTTGTTCTTACACCACCTTTACGACGCAAGGCGACATTTACGTCGCTTTTTAATATTCCAAGAGATGCGCACTTGATACGGTCGCCGCTGGACTAAATGGCTTATGGTAAATGATGTTGATTTAGATTCAAAGGTTATCGGCCAGCCCCGCCTTTTGTGACAAGTATTAGGACCTTCAATTGTAATTTGTAACTATTTTGAAGACTGTTACGCTTATCCTTTTTATTCATCAATAAATATTGTAAGTAATTTTATTTGACGAGCCGGTTGGCGTGGTTGGTAAGACACTTGCCTTTCACGCCGCAGGTTGTGGGTTCGATTCCCACCCAGGACAGACATTCGTGTGCATGAAGATGTCTGTTTGTCATGAGTCTGGGTGTAATTATCTGTAATAAGTATGTATTTACAAAAGAAAAGTAGTATATGTAGTATATCAGTTGTCTGGTTTCCATAGTATACAAGCTCTACTTAGTTTGGGATCAGATGGCCGTGTGAGAATAATGTCCCAGGATATTATTATTATTATTTATTCCTTAATTTAAGAACGTAGTTAATGTCTAGCTTCCCAAAAGACTCAGTGAAACGGAAACGGAAAACGGAATCTGATTGGACACCAAGTACCTAACCAATCAATTGTTTGTTCGATGCATTTTGCTGAAGAAGAAATTGACAAATCTAGAAATCCTGTTTATACTGTAAGGAGAAATTTCCTATTTTTCTAAAATATTAAGAATGCTATATTCAAATGTATCAAAAAAATTGTTGGTTTGTCCAAATATTTTACGTACCTATGTTATTTTGGACGTGCGTGACGAAGTTTGTCTTAGATGGTACGCTCTACAATTAGGAGTGTTGAAACAAATGAGATTTTTAATATTCGAAAATCATCCAGTGACCACGAAAGCAGAGTCGTAAGTTTTGCCTTTGAACTTTTTGTGCTTCTTATTTTTCTTAGAAATCATTTGTAAGCTTTCTGAATTTGAGGCGTATAATTTTACTTATAGAAGACTAGCTGTGCCGCGCGGTTTCACCCGCGTATAATTAATAAAATATAATGAATAAAACTAAGCCTAGAATCCTCCTCGATGAAAAGATTATACAACACAAAAATCTTTTTTAAATTCGTACCAGTAGTTCCAGAGATTAGCCGGATCAAACAAACAAACTCTTCAGCTTTATATATTAGTATAGATTTTATTTAATCGATATATATCTGATTATACTCTCATTTAGCTGGCAATCTCAATCTTACTTAATAAGCTCACACACGATTCAAGCCGGAACCTGCTGAGTCCATGTAACATTATGCTAACCGACTTAAAAGTTTCCGCCGGGATTATAGATACAAAGAAGAATTATTAAAACGACAACTATAAGAAAGATTTGCTAAAGGCAGATTATCTATAAGGCGGATTCGGCAACGGTCTAGGGGCCCCGCATCGATTAGGAGCCCAGTGCACTCAGCAACATACACAAAGCACATAATATAGACAAAGTAGATCCAAATCTAACAGCATTAGAGTGGGCCACACTCACCGTAAATGTTTTAAAACCCACCGGTGAAATCAAAATTTGCAGAGACTACCGTACCACACATATAGGGATATGTGTGGTACGGTAGTCAGAACAGGGGTTCTGACAAAACATTTACATCCAGTACCTATATTTGCCCATTTACGCCAAAACTAGGAAACGGAATATTGTACCCAAAAACCACGTCTCAACCGCGGTCGTGCAACAATAGTAGTAGGGGTACGTCGATGGTCGACTTAATAACGCTGCTAAGTTCAATTTACGGCCGCCAGAAGCATGACGATACGTCGTTTAACGATACGACGATCGTGCTGGATACAGATACTCAAAAAATGATGGTACATGGAAGATAAAATTATACTATTTGTCCAAAATTATATCACGTTTGACGTTTATGAGGCCGATGCCCTCGCTTTATACACTTTTCCAGCAAAGGGTAATACGGTTGACCATATTTTTTTTCTTCTGCCTTTCACTCAATAACACTGTAATTCAAAATATTGTTTTCAATATGCTTTATTCAAACATGTGTTTATTATATAATGAGCACATTAGATGTAATATACATATATAATAAGTACAACACTAGTTGTTTTATTGAACGCTAAAGAAAAATTTGTCATCGTAGAGTTCAGAGCTGTCCTTTATCACAAAAACAAGGACCTCGAAGAGCCTACAACACCTACCGCCTCAACTCTTTATAATCGAAAATAAAATACGAAACAGACTAAAAAAATTTTTTTTATTAGTCTGTTTAATAGTAATGACAATGACGTTACCGATATGACACTGACATATTTGATATTGACACTACAAATTACAATGAAATTGAAAGCATCAGTATTTACTATTTATAATTTTATATATGATGTACTCTGAAATATAAAGAAATGAAAATAGAAATAATTGTTACCAGTATATACATTAATAAATTGTATAAATTGATATATTAAGCATACAAATAACTAATTTGCTCTTTCTGATCGTCTAAGGCTAAGGCGATGGTGAACCAAGATTTTAATGATCCCAAAAAATCTGGGTATACTAGAGGTCCTCGGATTAAAAAACGATTACCCTGTACTTGTCTTTGCTGTAAAGATGGCGTAAAGTATGCACTTAATGAACTTTAACATTACAAATTAATTCATATAGAAAAAAAGACTTCACATCTAATTCACATGATTTAAGTAGTTGCTAAGAAAAAAAAACGAAATCTTCGAGTTTCTAAATTGAAGGCTTAACTTATATTAAATTAAATATTTTTTAGTGATGTTCAAATTATTTATATAAATAAATAAAACATATTATATAAATGGGACACTATATCTCACAAAACATTCAACATAGTATAATTGCCCTAATTATTATTTACAGACTGTTTGTTGATGGCCAAAGAAAACACTTATGCCCTCAACCTGGTTGTGGCAGATTATTTTTGAAAAAAGATCATTTAATGATACATTTTAGGTCACATTCAGGAGAAAAGCCTTATAGTTGTAGTGTCAAGTCATGTGGGAAAAGGTAAATTTTATTACAAATTAAAAACTCTAAAATGATATTTATATATTATTGCCTCCACCGGTGACAGGAGGGCTGGTTCATTTTTCGCCCAGAGAATCGGAATTGCGATTCAAAGGGGAAATGCTGCTAGCATTCTTGCCACCATTCCACGCGGTCACGACTTGTATAATAATTATTTTTAAATGTTATTTGTATTTAGTTAAGGTTTTAATGTAAATAATTAAACGCATATATTACTTAATTTATATTTAATGTTTTAATATTGTAGATATTTATTTATCTCAATATTTTTTTTTTCATTCAGATTTTCACGTGCTGATGCATTTGCTATACACAGAAGAATGCACTCTGGTGAGAAGATCTACAAATGCTATGAGTGTCCTAAATCCTATGCACATTTGGATACCTTGAAAAAGCATAATGTTAGGATACATGCTTCCAAACCAGATGAATTAGTAAGTAAAAAACAACAAAAGCCTATTCCACTCAACCTTTTTTGAGTTTTACATGTTCTATGTGGCAAGGTAATAGCTCTACTATATTAGGTACCAACTACAAATAGTTCATGATTGTTAATTCTCTAATTATGATCTGCCCGGTCAAGGACAAAGGACCAGATTATTAAAAAAAATTGTTTCTAAGGGGATGTTAAGTGAACCTTAAAAACGCTCTAGTTTTTTTACATTTTTGAAAATCTATAGCCGCTCCCCTCACCGATGAAAGGGTATACATTATATAACATTTTTTCTTTTTATCAGCTTTGCAACCCAATCGGTCTCTATGATGCTTTAGTAAATTCCCATTTAGCATTGTAGGCTCCTCTACTATTATTAATAATAATGAATGGAAGTGATGAAAATGTCATCTTTTCATGGATCCATAATTGATACCATAGATAATTCAAAATCTCGATTTATATCATGTCAATTCAATGTCGTTTTTTTATTACCGCTGTGATTGGAATAGGTTATAAAATTACATTTGCATTAATTTATTAATAAAGGATTATTAAGGACATTGACAACAGATTCGCTTTTTTTATCACTTGATTTTATTATCTGAACTATTTAAGTTTTATTTTATTTAATTTAATTTTTTTTAAATTTAACTATAGGTAGAGCCAGAAGTAATTTACATTAAATCAGAGCCAACGAGGAAAGAAAATGAAACAAATAAAATTATAGACGAATAATTTTATATACCTAATTGTTTCCTTAAATAACTAAATAGATAAGCTTAAAAATATGTATACGTTAAATGAAATGGTAAGTTAGTACTATTAATGTTTTCAAGATTTTTTAATATAGCAAAGTCAATTAATGTCAATTACTGTACAATAACCTTAACAATGTTACAATTAATAATGAATGGAAGATGTAAATGTGTTCATGAACATTCCTAGAATTTTGTAAATAAAAATATAGAGTATAAAAGAGATTTTCTTTCTTGTCTATATTTACCTTTTGTTTATTATTGTTCGATTTGACTCGAATAAAAAGAGAAACGAATATACATTTTGACGTGATAACGTCTTATAAATCGATGAACGCCGGCTGAAAAATCATGACTCATTGTAACGTACCGCCTGAGCCGAGCGCGTAAGCGAGAGCGCGGAACAAGCGATAGAGAGGCAAGATCGGCCTAATCGTTCGGCTTGTGACGCATCTATCTCTCTTCCATTCCATCGGCCGATGCGTCCTATAGTCCATTGAAAAGTTACATTTGGGGTTGCGTTTTTTAGAGGACGCAAGTTAAGAGTACTGAAAAATAGTACTCACTTCGGAGCGCTGTAAAGCCTTAGCTATTGACTTAATGAAAAAATGTTGCTTATAAAAGTTGTTCCTCAAAAAACGATCTATTGTAAATGGTCTGATATAATTTTTTCGTCAAATGATAAAAAAGAGTTTTTTTTTTTATTGTATAGGAAGGCGGACGAGCAATATGGGCCATCTGATGGTAAGTGGTCACCAACGCCCATAGACAATGGCATTGTAAGAAATGTTAACCGTCGCTTACATCGCCAATGCGCCACCAACCTTGGGAACTAAGATGTTATGTCCCTTGTGCCTGTAATTACACTGGCTCACTCACCCTTCAAACTGGAACACAGCAGTACAAAGTACTGCTGTTTTAATTGCTGTTATAATTTTTTTCTCGAATTTCTGAACATTTTCGCTTATAACTTTTTTATTTATAGTTCTACGACAAAAAGTTACTGGATCAAAGTTGTAGAGAATTTAATTTGCAACAAAAAATGTTTACAATTTTTTTTTATCAGATAAATAGTTTAAGAGATATATCGTAAAAATCATTTCAACCCCTATTTTCAAGATGGCGGCCGTGGGACAAGGGTGGCGACCCCACAAACATGGTTTTAGCATTACACTGACGCCCCCTACACATTAAAAAATAAAATTGCGTCCTCTAAAAAACGCAAGGTAAGGCCTAAAAAATGTAACATTTCAATGGACTACTAGTATTCATAGATGTTTTCTTATGACGTTATCATGTAAAATTATCCTCCGTAAACCGACTTTACAGACAACCATTGTTTTTTTAAAGTTATGTTATATATATTAAATTTTTATGGACAACAACACTTCAATTTGCTATTTTCTTTTTAAATATTTTACTACGGTCCCTCCCTAGTCCCTATTGTTATCATCGATTTTTTATCCATATAAGAAATAGGGTTGAATGCGATATTAAAAAAATCCTTTTTTTAATTTTTTTTGCAGTTTTTCTTGCCGTTTACAATCTATTAAATTCCTGAACATTCGCGTGGTACAAAATAATATTGTCACTTAATTATTTTTGTTTTTTCTTAATATGTGTCGGTTTCTTCTTCGATCGGGTACACTCAGTGTCAGTACCAGTAAAAAAATGAGGACTTCACGGCAGAAGTAAAACATCTAAATTGATGGTTATATAAAGCATTTATAATTATAGAAACCAATAAATAATTATAGACATGTGAACATAAAAAATATTCAAATTCAAAATACTTTATTCAATATTGAAGTATTACACTTACTTATTAATTGTCAAATACAAACTGGAAACTACTACCGGTTTGGAAAAGAAACACCCAGCCCTGAGAAGAACCGGCGAAAGAAACTCAGTGGGTCGTTTTTTTTATTGTCTTTGATATTGTTAATAAAATGATTTTAAAATTTGATTATACTATATGTTTTTTTTTAAATAATTATTACAATAGCGCATATGGACGAAGTATATAGTGTACACCTCGCATACAAAAGGGAGAGAAAACAGAGCTTCATACTGATTATTGTCACGGCATACGATTCGGTCATTTAAAATATTTTCCTTGCAAATATACAATGTCGTATACATTATATAATTTTACTATGGTGCACTGTTTTATTTCGACCGTAGCAAGTTATCACGAACGTAGGCACCGGGCATGCTGATTGGATACCTTATCGAGAATATCCATATACATATATACATTACATAATAATAACTTCTGCATCATTTGTTGTAAAAACAGTAATATGTTGCAATGTTAGAAATTCATGGCGTTCCAAATAATTAAGTCCCACTTAATATTTGAATGACGTTTCAGTATTCGGCCATTAATGTTATAAATACATGTTAATCAAGAGCGTCAACTTATGTGGTTGAAGAATGTTTCTCATTTCTTTCAAAAAGTGGTCTTATGGAGTTATGGACCCTCAATGAAATATTGTTTTATAAATATTAAAGAAAACAGCTATAGCCACAAAAGCGCCGGGTCGATGAACGCCATTTTCCGTGTCGCTACGTCTAATGGATGGTATTAGGTACAGTGCCCGTGAAATTGTGATGGTGGCGACTCGTTCTGCTCACTAAATGCGATGCTCTATTTTTCTATTTTTCCGAGGCATGTTGCATTCAAGTTATTTGTCATCAATTAACATGGTAATTTTTTTTTTTGGGATATGGTCAAATTATTATATGCTATGGAAAAATAGATAAATTAAAAACCATTTTGTGTGTTAATTTAATTGATGAAATTGTTGCGCAGAGTAATGAGAGAACATTAATTATACACTCCTTACCTGGAAATATGTTTTGCAAAAAATAAATCTCCTTGCCATAGATAAATTAAACAGTATGGTGCCACAGCCGATAGTGATCAAAGTAAGCAAGAAAGCAAGACAAAGCTAATCGGTTCGCTGCCTCTGCTGCGGCGCATAGCGAGTCTTCTAATGAAAGATAGACGATAAAAATTAATTATATCTAACTAGTTGTCTAATTACAATACATTGTAGTGTAACTTAAATGTATGCGATCGTTAGGTACTTGTAAATCAATGATTTTATCATAACCGTACTTTTCCATATAACTAATATTTAAATGGGTTATTTATGTATAATATATAGAAGAATAACCTACTAACCTATTATTATAAGTGCTTTATTAGAATGTAGTTTTGTGTAGTTTATTGTAATACTCTTCTATTTGATTTATGTATCACTTTTATTATTGCATCTACCTGTTCTCTTTCAAAGCTTCATTCACCAAAGGTTGTCTGTGAGAGATCGCTATAAGCGATAAGACCGCCTTTGCGCACCATTCTGTTTGTGTCCTATTACTTATATGTTTGTTTTTTTTTCCTTTTTCTTTATGTTGTGCAATAAGTGTTAAATAAATAAATAACTTACTGACTGACTGAAATATCAACGCATAGCCCAAACTGCTGGGGCTAGCACCTTGAAAATTTGGATACGGTATCCTTTTACACAGTGGGTTAGCAATACCAAGGTAGGATTATTGAAAATTTAACCCCTGAGGTAGTAGTAGATAAAGGGGATGAAAGTTTGTGTGAAAATCCATTACTTTTTTATGGAAGTGCTATGGAAATTAGTATTTAGCTTTTCTGATTTATGTCGCGAAGAAATCGCGGTTAAAGCGATTGTATATAATAAATGTACCTATTTATAAGTAGGTAGGTTGTTGACGTAAAGAAGAAGTTTAAATATTCTTAGTTTAAGATGCGTGTGCTTTATTTCCTTAGATAATGTGTTGCCTAAAATTAGAACTACTCTTATTGTAATAAAAAATGGGAAAAGAAATATTTTGTAGAATATTGATTATGTATATACCAATATATTAAAATATGTTGTTATTGACATGATTGTTTCCTATGACAATTTTGTTACTAAAATATGTCAATGAAATACATAGTTTGTAAACTGTGTATCATATGTTAACCATGTTTGAAAATATATTTTTTAATTATTCTGTGCCTTGAATTATTACACTGGATAACGTTCTGCGTAATGCACAAAGTGTTGTAGTTTAATTGAACACAAAAACATGACATTATTTATTCTTGACTACGTTACTCCCGTGGGTTCACTTCCGTGTATATACCAAAGTGTAAAAATAGATTCAGTACCTATCAACAAGGGTTAAATATAGGTACGTTTCTCACAATAATTTTTGACATTTCATATATTTATATGGTACTTTATTATTTATTCCATCGTTTTATCTAATTTGATATAGGATTAAGATAATAAATGAATAAATGACCACGTTCATGACAAGTTGTGCGAATCTAACTCTTGAGCTATTAACACTAACGCAAGTATTGAAAGTTTGGCGGTAGAAAAATTGATAAGTCCGTGGGACCCATCTTAATGTCCTGCACAAAGTCCACCCGGTCAAACTATATGGTAAAGTCAAGATTCACAACAGGTTTGTTGTGGGCATGCTAAGGTGTTGATATGCAAATAAATAATTGTTACATTTCACTAAATATTCTAAATGATAATATGATTATATGTTATCGTCAACATCAGTTGGTTTGGTTTAAGATTTCGTTACAAAAAATTGAGTCTACTATGCAAGTCGGTCTTCTCAAATAAAATTAATGAAAAACAGTGACTTGCATGTTTCTAAAAAAATCAAATTGAACTAGACAATATGATGCCACCCACATCATGTGAAAGGGCCCAAAACAACACACATTTTGTATTATTTTAATTTAACAATGAAAGAAAGCGTGAAATTACTTGTCCAAAGATAAAAATGTAGTTGTTTTATACTACGTTACATACCAAAAAGGTTAAGGTTTTTGCATGTACCGAACGATTCACAGGCAGGTGGTAGTGTGTGCACGCGGCGTCACCTGCTTCTTGCTGGATGTCATGCACCTTACATTTTCCACAGCGGATGCGCGCGCGCCGGCGCGTGGCAGGTCGTCGGCTCCTTCACGCGCCGGTACCTATAAGATCCACTTTACGACTATTACTCGTTCGAACTTACAAAATATCAAACATTATTTCTGGAAGGCTCTGGCTTCAATAATTATGTACATTGTATAGCTGTATAGTTAAATTATAAGTAAAGATAATAAATGGGACAGAATGTCTCTTAACATCTGCCGCGGTTCGTTTGAATGGGCTTATTTGTGCTACTACAACCAATAAGTTGAAGAAACTCAACTAAAATCAGTATATCTATTATCAAGGCTATATTCTTGCAAACGAGCAAGTGAGGTTACTTACTTGATTTACTACTTACAATTTGGTTTTAGTGTTTCAATGTGGCTAAGATAAAACGTGCTAGGCATATGGTATTAGGTGGCAATTTATTTCTTCATATTTTGTTATCCCATGTGGGTTTACTTGCATTTTTAAATATTTTTGTATTTAGTTAAAGACGTTATAAAACTTAATATTTTTTTATCTAGGTATAAAAATATTCAGTTATAATAACAATTAAAATTGCAAGTGTACAAATTCCAGTTTTTATAACTGCAAGTGCGCAGAAATCTACACCCCTTTCGACCCTCGATTTCTCCATTCATTCTCAGTAACCTTTGCAAGGCTGTCTAATGCACCTGCTATAATTTGCTAAAATATTAACAAAAACTCCTGCCATTTCAAAATGCCAACAACCCGTTAAGGCATTACGCTCTATGTATAATCGTCACGGAACAAGCACATATTATGCACCCTCTCTGTCTTTATTGGTAACCTTTAAGTTGCTGCTAATTATAAAAAAAATCAACACTTCCTGCACAGGAATCTTTATATTTTCCAGTAGTTAATATTGAAAGAATTTGCTTGAATGACTTGTATATTTTTGTACTTAATATTTTCTTTCTTAATGTTATACATTCGTCCAGTCTACCAATAGTTATAACTTATACAACTAAATGGACTTATTTGCTTAAGAAAATTAAAAAAGCGTTTAAAAGTCTTAACTAATAATTACAGAGACTATCATAAAATTATACGACTTAATAAAATGATTATGAATTGGATATAAATGATTTTATTTATTACTTTAACATAAAATCCCGCTAAGGCAGTAACATGTAGGTACTAGTTAACAGTAACAACTGTTGTGAGTGTAAGTATTAACCAATTGGATTGTATCTCTTGAAAGGTGTCATAAATAGGTGTCACATTCAGCTGTGTTTTATAATGTATACTATTTTATAATTACATAAAGTCCAAACAAAATTGCGAAATAAATAAAGAGTCATGTACCTAATAAAGATGTCGTAACTATATATTCTTAAGAAAGGTTAGATCATAGAGAAATGGAGCAATTTCAAATTAAACCTATTTTGTTTTATAGTATATGTAGGCATGATGTAGGCCACCACCGCCCATAGACATGGGTGGCGTAAGAAATACCATTACTTACATCACCATTGCGTAACCTTTGTAAACGAAGATGCTTTGTTCATGGTACCTGAAGTTTCACTGGAACGCTTACTCTTCAAACCGGAGCACAACAATACTACGTATTGCTATTTAGATGTAGAACATCTGATGAGGGGGTTGTACCTTCTCAGGCGGACACAAAGCACTACCACCGCCATACTCGGTGTTAGAGCTTTGTGCAAGCTCGCCTGGATAGGTACGAGTTACGACCCACTCTTCAGATAGCATCAAACAGCAATTCTTTGTGATGTTGTGATCCGGTTTGAAGGGTGAGTGAGCCAGTGTAATTATAAGCACAAGGAACATAACAACTAAGTTCCCAAGGTTAGTGGCGCATTGGCGATGTAAGCAATGGTTAACATTTCTTACAATGCAATTTTCTATAGGCGTTGGTGATCACTTACCATCAGGTGGCCCATACGCTCGCCCGCCTTCCTATGCAAAAAAAAAAAACAATACAAATGACTTGATGAGTATGCCTTTTAGGTTTATGGGTGCTTTGCATAATTGGTGCTAATAAATATATAAAGTCAATTCATGTTCTCTCACCACTTAATCTAGTTGAAGTAATAGTAGCCTCGTAATGAGGCTTATAAAACTTAAGTAAGCCAGTAATGGCACAAGAGACAAAGGACATTAAAGTACTACTTATTGTTTAACAAAATAATTAATGGCTTCTAGTAAAGCCTAGGAACCGGTACATCACATTCTAGCAACAAATAACTCGTTTAGGTACCTTCTAATGTAAAAATATTATGTATTAAATATTAAAATTGAGCCCAGTGGATAGAAGATGTGAAACTTAACCAAGGATTGCAGGTTCAAGTCTAGGCTAGTATCGCTGTTTTATCAATTGCTTAATAAGTGTTTTTAATTCATTTCGTGTTCGGCGGTGACTAAAATCATCTGTCGGATGTAAATCTGCCACATTTGTATTCCACCATTCGCTTTGGAGCAGCGCGGTGGAATAAGCTTCAAGTCTTCCTCTTAAAAAGGACAAGAGGCCTTAGCCCAGCAGTGGGAAATTTATACGTTGTTACTTCACTTAAACTTTTTTGTATTAAGAAATAAAACTGGTCTGGTTCATTTTTCACCCAGAGAATCGGAATTGCGCTTCATCGCTTCACGCGATCACGATTTGTGCAATAACTATTTTTAATATTTATTTGTATTTGTAAAAAAGTAAAACCGAGTTATAAATAGATATTTATAAAGAGTAGCTACTGAGTTTTTTTGTAGGTTCTTCCCGGTAGAAACTACGAGTACATTCCGATAGAGCTATACATTTAATATACCTAATCTAGTTAAATAATAATCCATAAGAGCTCTAATAAATTATTTAGGTGTATGTTGAATTTCTATCGCTGTTTTTATTAAAATTCAAATTCGTTAATCTCTAATTTGTCATAGTCGAAATTTGCACCTGCCATTGGAAAGCTATTTAAAAATCGTTCTAATTTAGGTAAAAGCATCTGCCGTTACTATTTTATGGTCCGGTGATTTTTCAACAATCAATCTACATATCACAGCGGAATAATTGCTAACTCTTGTAATCTATGCACTAGTGCGCGGAAAGAATTATAATGTAACTATTAAGATATAAAGCATGAGTTTTATTGTTACTTCATTTTATTAACTACGTTTCACTCTAAACATGCATTGTACTTTTTACATGATTATTTATTTATTTATCAGATAACGAACAGTTATTCTGCAAAAGACTTTAAATTGCTGCTTTTACTTACATTGTAGTTGCTTAATCAATTAGGTTAGTTAGGTTAAAAAAAAAGTCGAAAACGTAATCATAATTTAAAAAACTGCAAGATGTTTAAAATTATAAAAATGTAATTAGATTATTGAGTTAATTACTAAGAAATTATAAATTTAAATACATTTTTAGACATAGTATCTAAGACTACTGTTTTAATTAGAAATATGTTGTACAATTAAATATTATTTAAAAATAAATGTTTATTTTTGTTGTCGTTTGCATTTTTGAAGATTATCATTTTATCAATTTCATCAAGGTTTCATCAACGTACGATAGGCGGCGTGCGTGTCATTACTGACATAAATAATTAAATATTTTCTTAATAAATTGATGAAGTTTAATTGATCAAATTCTCCGGCATGGCTGATCGTGTAAGCATGATCATTATCAGTTATTATTATTTGTGTGTTATTTAACGCTAAAGATGCATCTGTTACCGTAAATTAGCCTTGCTACAGCTGCGTAGCGCAAACATTCAGATCAAAGTTATTTTTGTCGAAGCATCAGTAATCATCTTTTATATATTTTAGTTATTACGAAAACTATAAAACACTTTTTCATTTCTGTATTAATTTATGTGTTCGATAACTAGCTATGACCTTTGTGTAGCTTCGAAATGAAATAAATTGTAAACAATGTAATGTAGACGAGAGTAAAAAAGTAAAATGTTACTTTTTATTATTTTTTGTGTTTCAGTTAAAATATTCCAAAAGTATGTAGTTCTACTTAATGTCTTCCAGTTTCCAGTTTCCAAAATGATTCATTTTAATCCACCGACAAGGTATTCGGTACCAGGCGGTCAACAACCGACGCCGTCATGGGCGAGCGGCCACCACTCCTGCGCCCGCGCAGCTCTTTAACTTATGCGCTTTACTTATGCTATTCATGGAAACATTGTAGTTTTTTTGGTTTTAAGGATGTTCAGAAATATCTTAAGGCTATTAATATTTTATGCGAAGTATAATATGATAAAGAATATAATGGCTTTTTAAGATCAGAGAGTATGAGAGTATGTACTTTCCGAGGCACGAGACTGCTTCTCTTTCAACTTACAAGCTAACTTAAACCCGAATACGAGCCGCAAATATTTATTTAAAATAATTAATTGGACATGACAACATTTATCTTTAATTGACTTTAATTATAAATATTATTCCGTTAGTTCATACTACGAGAAAACCGAAACATCGTACGTAATTACAGGCACAAGGGACGAGCGATGTAAGCGATGGTTAACATCTCTTACAATGCCATTGCCATTGGCGTTGGTGACCATTTACCATCAGGTGGCCCAGCTCGTCCGCCTACCTACACAATAAAAAAAAAACAACGAGAAATTGTTGTTTTCTAGAGGCTTTTTACAAGAACCTCAGGTAGTTTTTAGAGTAATTCACTGACACGAGTTTTCGTGATTTTGGAAACGATTGAATTTAGACTTTTTGTCGCTCAATAAAAAGATTAAAAAATGTCGTAGAGTTCTGTAACCTAAAGCAACGTTATAGAACGTTGGTTTCTTATTTGAAACTCTTACGAAACAGTCGAAAATTAAAGAAACTGGTGCTTGTTAGTACGTATGATATAAATTAATTTGTATATATTATATATTTAGGATACAATATAAAATATGGTTGGCCGGAAGAGATCGCTATGTAGCGAAAAGTTCGCCAAAGTGGTATGCTACTTTTATTTAGGTTGTATCGATGTTTTGTATTTATTTTTCTCTTTGTGGTGTACTATAAAAGTATAAAGTTAAGTAAAAAATATAAAGTAAAGTAAAATAGCACATGCGATGCGCTGATGTTTGGCGGTAAATATTTCTAACATTATTTAACCTTGCTAATATGTCTACATATTTTTTTAAACAAAATCACGTACGGAACACTAATACGAATGATGTCATAGCGTGACCACAGTCATTGAAATAAGGCTAAATACTCACACAACCGCAAAATAATCATTAACGGAGGCAAGCAAAAGGAACATTTAAATCGTTCGGTGGGCGTGAAGCCCTATATTCCACCGATTTGATGATTGACCACAGCAATCTAATCATCGTGATCTTTATAACAGTATATGAATATGTATTTAAGTACTTCATTTAATAATAAAAGCGATAGAATAAAAAGTAGATATGTTTTTAGATGTTCGTGACGTAATATCGTGTGGTGATACTGGGTGTGGGTTCTAATAAAAATTCAAAACATAAAATTAGTAGGTACATATTATAATGAAGTTAATTTGATTTACGCAAGCCGTTGGTTAATTTATTATTCAAGTACTTCTTATTAAACCTCTTGTTTTTATGTTGATGGTGACGACTGTTATAATAATTATAAAATATTTAATCATAAACAAATTACCAGAGTAATCGGCATTATCACGAAGTCTCTTTAATACCAGCGCAGTTAAAATAGCAGTCGAAGTATAACAAATTACTGTACAACGGATTTTATTACAAATGTGATAAATTTTTATTAAAAAAGTGTATGTGTTATCCAAATAAACTGCTAGGGTACGCGTGCTACGGGGTTAAAAGAAAGTTCTCTCTGACTCTGATTGGAGCTTATTACAAGCTGTTACACTGCGAGTGGTTTGATTGCTTGTTGTAAGAAATGTATGCGAAATATATTGTCAATACTTCTATTTCTATACTTTGAACTAATCTTGAGATTAAAGTTGTAAATGTAAATTGTTCCTATAAAACTAGCATGCTCTTTTGCTTACGAAAACAGTCTTATTAATGATATACTTGCGAAATGTTGTGCTTTGTATTGTTTGTACTCCATTGAATGGCATAAAAATCAATTGTGTTAAAGAATAGGACGATTTAAAAAAAAGTATATATATGTTATTAAAATTAAATTTACTCCGGGCTACTTAATCAGGGTACAGCTATTAACGGCACAGTACTACATAGCTGTGCAATATCCGTGAGCTTAATCTTCCTGAACGGGACTTCACAAGCTTAATATACTGCATATAAAATATATATCGTAATAATTTTACTTTAATATGTTGTAGTTGTACAAGTTTTATATGTTATTTAAATATATATGTATTTCAATACAATAAATTCGTATATCATTTTAGTGTAAGTATCAATATCATTAGGAGTAATGACTGTCCGAACTGATTACTACGGTATGAATATAAAACATTTAATTTCAGTATCGTATAACATGACAGTTCCATATTTTGACGTTTATTGGCGATTAAAAGTTCAGAAACGCAATAATTCGTGTTAAGTGATGGTCCGTGGCTGATAGGGACATTTGGTTAACGATGTAGTGTATAAAAATTCTATTTTTGGCGTTTTTAATGTGTACCGTATAGCACAATATCGTTAACTGGAATTAATGTACAGTACAGTAAAAGCCTGTAATTATCTCACTGCTGGGCTAAGGCCTACTTCCCTCTTTTAAGAAGAAGGTTTGAGCTTATTCCACCACGCTGTTCTAATGCTGGTTGGTGGAATAGACATGTGGCAGATTTTCAGTGAAATTATATGTTTTAAAGAATAGTAAATGTACTTCTTGTAATTTAATGTCTTGTATGCGGTTTGGCAGTCTCTCTTAAATACGCCATGGCCGGAATTACCCGAAAAGACGTCATCGACTGACATCATACTATTCTTCAATATGTCATAGCATTGTTTTTAATTTTATCAAACAACAATGAATGATGAATAGTAGTGTTGTGT
Organism: Nymphalis c-album; assembly: GCA_963151315.1. Classification (NCBI taxonomy): domain Eukaryota; kingdom Metazoa; phylum Arthropoda; class Insecta; order Lepidoptera; family Nymphalidae; genus Nymphalis; species Nymphalis c-album. The sequence goes on along the minus strand of OY720590.1, from coordinate 3,441,142 downwards.
AATAAAATAATTTAATTAAATTATTCTCTAAATTAAATTCTTGGTGGTAGAGCTTTATGCAGGCTCGTTCGCATGAGATGTTCTACGGCAAAACAGCAGTACTTATTATTGCTGTCTTCCGGTTTGAAGGGTGAGCAAGCTAGTGTAATTACAGGTACGAAGGTCATCTTAGTTCTCATGGTCGGTGGCGCATGGGCGATGTAAGGGATGGTGAATATTTCTCACAATGCCAATGTCTATGGGATGTGGTTACCACTTAACACCAGGTGGACCATTTAAATTTAAAGCGTGTGTTATTGCGAAGCATATTGTTTAAAGTTATTATATAATAAAACTTTTCCGAAATATTCTGGTATATTGTTTTAGTAGTTTTTTTTCAGTAAGACAAAAAACCGTCTCCTTATTTATTAGTTCGTGGGCGTAAAGATACAAAAATTTAAAAATGTTAACACTTCTGTTAAGGTGATATAAAATATTTTCAAATTGACATTATACCGATTCGCTCCGATCAGAGGTGCAATACAGTGAGCAACACAGTTGAACACGTATTCATTTTTATTGTAGTCTTTATTCTTAAGTGTATAAAGGTTTCCATTTTTCAGATACGACGCCGGGTGTACGTGTTAGCGTTTCGATCATAGAATCAATTCGTCGCGAAGTCGTCGCGCCGCGGTCGAGTTCGTTCAACCCGATGATGCCTAGGTTTTTTTGTTTCATCGCTGAGATTCATGAAGGCTGTTGAGTCAATATTTTGAAGATCGGTATCTATCTTGTCAATGAGTGGACTGTATTTCTTTCTAATGGAAACATTCTTTTGAACACCAGTCTGAAACGGTAGACTTTACATCTGTCGTCTGGGTATGATATTTTTTTACAGTTTTTATAATATGTTTAGATGAATCATACCTTTTTTTTCAATCTGAAGTGTTCTTTAACATTTCTAATTAACAGATTTTATGCCTTAACTGAAGTGAATTGCTATTCGCATTTTGATAAATGAAGATACTTCATGTACTAATTTTAAAATAAATGTCCCAAAAAATATTCACTTATAATTATAAAAATATTTCAATTAAAACGGTAAATATTTATATAAGACCAATGCAATAATGTGTATTTAAGTTGTATGAGTCGAATACTTAAAGTACCCACACGTAGTCATACAGTTAATGTTCTGTAATAATGACATCACGATCGACATTATTGATGATGGCACATCACTAGTGACGGAATGTGTCATGGCGTGTGCCGCCGTGATCTATGAGTGATGTGCAGCCGGTCATTATATCGGAAACTTTAAGAATGCGTTGATGGCAGATTATATTGATGGATGAATATAACATGATAGCGTTTGGTGTATTCATTAACAATATACATTGCACCTGTTGATTGTGAATGAACACGAGAACGAAGTGTTGACTGATATATCTGAATAATAATTTAATTAGTCTTATACATACATACATATTACATTAATATATAATTGATTTTGCGATGTTGATTGACGTTTACACTTTAGATGAGAAAATACGTAATCAATTGTTACGTATGATCTACTTATAGTACGTTTATATATTTAAGCATTATGTACATTTGTATATATATAATTTCAATTAGGTGAAATTATTCAACATACCGATTTTGGCCACGGCGGCCAATCTCAAGAGAGATTAGCTCTATTTCTTCCCTCTCATAATTTGATGGACAATCCGATGTGAACCGAGAGCTGCAGGACCAATGTGTATTTGCGCCTTCCAGGGCACGAGAGTGTCCTTCTAACTTTTAGACTCTGGACTACTACTTAGAATACTTAACAGTAAACCTAAAACCTGACCTGGGATTTAAACCCGTACTGGGTACTCGGGAATTGTGCCCTTATATCTAGCCACTGTACCAAGGAAGGTAGCCAGTATAAGTAAGCGTTGAGAATATACAATGGTGTTAGTAATTGTGGTGTAAATTTAGCTTATTGATAATAAATATTAACAGTTTTTAAATTATATTTAACGTCTACTCTTATCCATTCATCCATTCAGTCTATTTTCAAATTAAGGTATTAATTGATTGAATATATATATAAATTAAAACTCCACGTGGTCATATCAACTTCGTGTATATAATTTACAGAAATACGGTCGAGTTTAAATAATTAAGATACTTAATATAAAATGACAATTACATTTTCGTAACGCCATGACAACAAAACCTTCGGTAACCACCTTCACGGTGGATGAATAACTCAGTTCAACTTTGAATAAGAATTTTTTACTTTACAACAAGAAGTTATTATAATGAAGTTATGTGCTTAATTATCATTTAAATACATTGAATTAATTTCAAACCCAAAGACAAAGGGATTGTTTTATACTTTACTCGTACTTATTACTTTACTTCGGAACTGCAAAACATAGATTAAAAGATAATTAGCGTATTGATCGCGTATGGATAGGACTAATCAACACTATCAATAGACGATAAACTATGAGGGTTGCCTGAACTATCAACTTAACTATATCGATCGCTCATAAGCTAAACTAAATTAAACCATATGTGAATATAATATCGTATATATATATATATATATATATATATATATATTTTGTTTGGTAATTTTAATATTGATCCCTCTCAAGGTGCTTAAAAGCCAATGATCCATCTGAAGAAGGCTCTGATCTGCGGACTCCATTCAAGGGTTTCTCTACCCTGACGCCTATCACGATATACGTGAGTAGTTCTCCGACTCATAAATTTGGAAAACTGCAAACTGCAAGAATGAAACGTAGAGAAATAATCCTTAAAATTCCGGCAACTAATTACTATTTACAAAATAAGCCTTATCAGTTAAATTGGCACGTTAAGGCGCAGCTTGCAAAGCGGTAGCTTTAGTTCACATTATTAAGAATTATATTAACAATAACACAAATAATAAAACGTTATGATTTTAACGGACAAGACAAGAAGAACGAAAGGACAGTTAAGTATTTACTTGTTTTAATGTAATTTGAATAAAATTAATAGGCTGTGTGTTTAATCTTTTCGGGCCGTCAATTTTTCGTTAGGGGCCAATTGAGAGGGGCTATTAACACATAAGCTTCTTCTTATGCTCATTGTAAGCATTTACTTAAAACCTTAACTAAAATATTTTTTATATTTCAACGAAGAGACAATTTGATAACGGTTTTGCCGAACTAATGCAATACAAAGTGAAGTATTTTATAGAGACACATTTTACGTAATTATTTTTAAAAAAATCTTAAAATGACAATGATAAAAAAAAATTTACATTTTGTATTTATATTGTATTAAAAGAATAATACCTTCTGTATTTATTTTAAGAGTTGAATGGGATTTATATTATTCGTAACAAAATTGGAATTGCGATAGTAAAAATCTGGTCGAGTTTTGAATATAAGGGGTTCGGTAAATTTTGTTGTAAAACTGTTAATTAGACGTCCAATAATTTTGTTAGAATTCTAGTAAAGTAATAATCAATGATTCTGATATACATTTCTGACCTACGTTTCTTTACTTGTACTATCTTAGTTCCCAAGGTGCGTGGCGCATTGCCGATGTAAGAATTTGTTAAATTTTTTTTACATCGCCAGTGTCTTTGGGCGGGGGTAACCATTTACCATCAGGTGGCCCATTTGTCAGTCCGCCTTCCTGTATTATAAAAAAAAATCGTGTGAATATCCTGATGACTGTTTCGACATCGCATGAGATGTCCATGAGATGAGTTCTGAGATTGATTTACGTGATCTGTTAGCCCAATGATAACTTTCGAATTTTATCAATGACATGTGTATAATCTGTATACATTTTGCAATATATATATGTATGTATATTGTATATAATAATATATTTAAAAAAAAAACAATCGAATTGACAAATATATACTCAGAGGTAAAATTACAAAATAACATTCCTGAATGAATGAATGAATGTATACCCAATGTCATTCGGGATGATGTAAGGATTCTAACGATTATCGCAATCAGTGTCATGTTCAGGCATTTAAAAGTTATTGTGGAATAAAGAAACTCATATACATACATACTCCTGATAACGTTACAATTCTTTTTAGGCCTGTTGCTCTAACATACAGTGGCAACATTATTTCAATGAAATATCATTGAAATAATGTTGAAATAAAAGATCATTTAGTCCAATAGGACTATAATCTGGATCTTTTATTTAATTATGTTATGTCCGTCAATAATCTTTCTCTACAAATTTTATTTCTGGAGTCAATGTTTGAATGAAACTAACGCGCATCACATCACTGTTACATTTTAAATTAATTATATTTATAATAGAGTTATTATTGGTCGTTACGCAATTTCTATGGGAGGTGTTTATGAGATTGATTGGTTCGATCAGATGGATTGATAAGGTGTTGTTACGGCGTTATCGACTTGGCTTGTACACTATTATTTGATGGGAGATTCTTGCTACTTCATCACTGATACTGACACGGATTCCTTTAGCGATTGGCTAACCCTATATTTAAGTGAGGGTTGTCACTTTCGTTTAAATATTCGGAGCGTTAATTTGAAAGAACTTATCGATTTATTAGGGCTGTCACTTAATAACCGAGTTGTTATGTATGTATTATCAAATTAACGATATATTTTATGTCTTTTTTTATGACGTTTAGAGGTCATCGAACTCTGATTTTGTTAGTTGCGGTTTAATTATCGATTCCTGACAAATATTTGTATTTGACATAAACATCGAACGTTGGTTTTATTATGACATAGTATGGGAAATCCCGTGAACGACGTCAGACTAAAACTAGTTGTCTAAAATCTTTCAAAAACTACATAATAAAATACTATAAACTACATTATGTTATTTTAATACAATATTCATTAATATTTTGTTCAGAAATATACTTTCGTATGAAGATTTAACAACGATTATATAAAACGTCACTTATAACTTAAAATATTAAAAGATTATCACGATTGAATAAGAAAGTGAAAGAAAATCAATAAAAATATTCATTCCTGTTCGCGCTAAAAAGATTATTGAAGAAAAATGAAAAAAAAAGTAATTTTAAAAGTTTTAGTTGAAATTGGAAATTTAATAAAAAAAGGCAGCTGTTTTTGTCATCTATTTTTGTTTCCATGGTTGAGTTCACATCAAACACTTATTATGCAATTGACAATTAGGTAATTACTTTCTTAAAAACTTCGAGATTAAATAAATCAATATTACTTACGTTATAAATACGAGAGTAACACTGTCTGTCTGTTTGTCTGTCTGTTACACTTCCACGGCTAAACCACTAAGCCGATTTAGATGAAATTATGTATGACAGAGAGTGAACTTGAATTTGCACACACATTTCTTGTGCAGTTGTCTAGTCGCCTTTTTTTTTTATTGCATAGGAAGGCGGACGAGCATATGGGCCACCTGATGGTAAGTGGTCACCAACGCCCATAGACATTGGCGTTGTAAGAGCTGTTAACCATCTCTTACATCGCCAATGCGCCACCAACCTTGGGAACTAAGATGTTATGTCCCTTGTGCCTGTAATTACACTGGCTCACTCACCCTTCAAACCGGAACACAGCAATAACAAGTACTGCTGTTTTGCGGTAGAATATCTGATGTGTGGGTGGTACCTACCCAGACGAGCTTGCACAAAGCTCTACCACCAAGTAGTAGTGCCTATTTTAATGGCCGCTATTGGAATTGGTCAGGAGGGCGTCATCTTATAATTTCGTTGAATATATTTTTTTTATATATATTTATGTAACATCTTAGAGTCTAAACGTCTCAATATATTTTAATACGGGCTACTCCTTTGAAGCCGAGTATCTTTGAGCTTGTCACATACTAAATTAGGCAATGTTGATGTAATAGTTAAGGGAATTTGTTAGATTTTCGCTTTACAAAAACCATTTTGAATATCATCTTGTTTTTTGTATACGACAACCCTGTGAATGGTAAGCGATTGTCCATAGCTTGGAGCGATGCGGTGCGTAAATGACATTCTTGTGAAGATGTTTTTTGGTCGCGACGTTGAGCGTAACGGATGATAGGTATTCCCATCTGGAGCATTTATATCTCGACACTATAAAGAAACTAATGAACAACGAGCGAAGGAATCTGAATGAACGCCCGTCCTTCTAGTATTCATTCGGTCAATGGATTATAAGGAATTTTAATTTCTATATAATCTATGTTCCGTTTCCGTCTTCACAACGCTTGAACGTTCGGAACGTTGATCAGCTTTTTTTATATAAATAGTAAGAATTTCTGTTTTGTTCAATTATTATTAATATGAAAATTTAATGTTGTTAATTTGTTTTAATATTAATTCGGTTTATATAGTTAGTAAAGTTTTTATTTTATAATGCGTAACCTAGAGTTTTTTTTTGTCCTAACAGTCGTAACAAAAGGCAAAAATAATTAAAACATCGTAGGAGTGTAAAATTTACGTTTTAGAGCTTAGAAAATATATGCTTTCCATGGTTCTCAAATATTTCGTTGTACCGTGGGAAGGGTCGAGTTCGTCTCTTCAGAGCAATTAACCGGCGGTTAGTTTTATTTCATTGTTGACACAGTCCTCCTATAAAATACCACGCTTCACTCATTTAAAATTCCCCGCGTGTTATGATTACTTAAATCTCTCATTACTTAGAAATAAGTGTAATTATCGTATACAGTATGACCCGTGACAGTTATCCGTACTAATTCTGTGCATTCGAATTTCAAATGTTCTTATGACTAGTACACAGATAAGTAAAATAGGATACAATATAAAAATAATATTTACATCACATATTTTGATATCCATAATTAACTCATTAACTTTCAATTCTTAATTATTATTAATTAATTATAAAGTCTTGTTTAATCTCATGTTTCTGGAAACAAGATAATTATTAAAACTCTTAAAATCAAGAAATGTTGTTGTTTTTTGTAAACTGTAAATTTAATTAAAATAAGTTTAAGCTTTTGCTTTGTGGCATGTATTGAATGATTGCTGATTGTATGTAGATAAGTTATACAAATTTGTGTTAATTGTTTAAATCAGGAAATAATGTCTGTGTTTCTTCTCGGTAGAATCTTTAAACCGGAGGTAGCGCTTGATGATGAGTACATGTAAAAGTCTATTTGAATCAAAATATTTGATTTCATTCTTGATAGATGTATATAGTCCTTATATACATTTATCAAGATTATTATTATTGACAATCATTTTCAAATTGATTTTTAATAACGACTTTTTTAAACTTTAGTAGAAATTATCTCTCGATTTTGTATAAATAGATAAAGTATTTTAATGATCGTAACTCATTTTGAGATAAAACAATTGTCTCGGTGAAATGTTATTTCATATACGTGATATTAACCTTAATAACTATTTAATATCAGATATTTTTAAAAGTTACATTTAATTTAATAAATAAAATTGGGTCGATTAAAATTACAGTTTATTGAGTAATGAAAATTATAATATAATAGTAGAATTAGCTCGCTGAAGTGGAAATGGGCTGGTCATGTCTCCAGGCGCCTTGATGGCCGATGGAGCAGACACGTGTTAGAGTGGAGACCACGCTTAGGCAAACGTAGTGTAGGACGCCCTGTGGCGCGATGGACCGATGATTTAAAAAAGGTGGTAGGTACGGGATGGATGCGGGCTGCCCAAGATCGGGATGGTTGTTCTTTGGGGGAGGCTTTCGTCCAGCAGTGGACGGCGATACGCTGAATATATTTATATATATACTAATCACTGTAGCAGTACAGTTTCTCTTATCAAGAAAATATCTCTTTTCTTTTTCATGTTCAGTGGCAAATTGTGAGGAAACCTGCCTGTGCCGGATTTATTTCCCCATATACCTCAACCGTCAATGAAAAAGAATGGTGGATTTAGCTTTAATTTTTTTAAGTGGAGAAGGTAATATTTGTACTTCTTGACTATTGAAACATAGAAAGTTCTTCCTAATTTCGTAATTAAGACCATGTTAAAAGTGATAGGGAAGAAAATCTTAATAGATTTTTCACAGTCTTACTCCACTATTTACCTTATAATAAGTTTCATTTAATCTTACGGGCAGTAGGGTAAGAACATATTTTAATTCTCATTTGGATGATATTGTTAATGAAGGTAAAGTGCTTTTAAAAATTAAACTGGCAACAAGGTTTTGTTATTTACACGCATAACGTGAAATTGTAATAATTACTATTTTGTGTAACATTGACATACGTCAATATTTAAGTGTCCTCTAACACGTATTAATAATGATTTACATGAATATGGCGAAACTAACAAAAGTGTTGTTTAATGATGAAGTTAATGAGGTATGTAGGTTTCATTTTGTCATTAAAATATTGCTGTAAGTGATATTAATTGTTCTTTCTCCAGCAAGTTTGAACTCATATTTCTGCGTCCGTCGGCGCCGGTGCATCGACCGCACGATTTTTATCTTTTACGCCACATTTGACGGTTAAAAGGTTTCGGCACGGATTCGAAATTTAATCCGATTTCGAACGATTCGTGACGCCATTTTTGTGCTCGTTTCGTTCGACTTGCGAGCTCTTTGTTTCAATTTAATTGATAAATATTTAAGCAATTTAACTTTAACAATCTTATCTGTTTCAGAAAGAGATAGAGAGATATAATATTCACGTGCATGTAGTGGACACATTATTGTTCAAATTATTATTTCATTCGTTCAATTCATCATACACTCTCGTTGTTTCTTCAGTTTTCTGTTTATCTGTACAAAAATATTGCAATCTTCGACATCTCCTTGAGAGGGCCGTCGTGGTCGTCACTTCGCTGCTGTGGCGACAATTCGTCTCCATTCTTCTCTGACATTTGCCATTACAATTATATGGACATCTCGAATAGCAAACAAAGTCCCACTGCTGAACGAAGACCGTTACGTCACCACCACCAAAAATGCCAAAACCACCACACACCAAAAGTATAGAAAAATTGGTTTAAAATTAAACTACAGGATTGCTAGAAAACAAAAATGTTTAGAAAAGATAATTTTGTCACAGGGAATAGAACAGTGTAATTATAATTAAGGCAGGTGTTTTTGTAACGATGCAACCGCACTTTTTACTCTGGAGGTCGAGGTTGCTCCTAGCAACGCCCTTTGCGTCAAAAATAACAGGAACATTGTGTTTTTAAATTAAATTTGTATTTTCTAATTTAATAATTACAAGATCAAAATTTGACATAAATAAATAATTCAGCTTCTTGTATGATATTTCGTGGCCGCGATGTATCATTAAACATTGTTATCAGTATAATATTTTAGGTATTTTGCACCACTTTTAAATGGAAAACTACAAGCCTGATATCTAATATTATATGATCAGATGCACATCTGTTCTAATCAAATATGTTAATGTAATATTCAATTACAGATGTACGTTGTTAAAACATTACATAAGAAAAAATACAATCTATCTTTGCACCTTTGTGCATATTTTATTAGTTCTTGGTTCTTGGCCTGTCTGGGTAGGTGCCACCCACTTATCAGATATTCTGCCAAACAGCAATATTTAGAAATGTTTTGTTCAAGTTGAGCCTTGGTAAATAAAGGCATAAGGGTCCTCTTTGCTTCCCAGTGATAACTTTCAGTGTAATTACGAGGATATATAATTCGATTTGTTAAAACTTTCGCAGTTATTAAGTTGTTATAATGTAAGATTTGATGTGAAACGATCGGAAAGAGTTAATGCACAATACTAACGGCTTAACGTGCTTTCCGAGTCATGGGAGTGTACAAACTTCTAACTTACATATTCCAAGCTGCTACTGAGAATTTTCTGACACAAAAACCGAATAACTATTTATTTGACTTTGATTGGTCCGACCAGGGAATTGTACCCAGGACCACCGGGTCTGCGGCCTTTTGTCTAGACCAACGAGACAGTCAAGCAATGTAAGATATATAAGAAGGTATAAGTCAATGTATTTGTTAGTAATAAGTAGTTACATTCCTACATATTTTTTGCAATCGCGATGATTACGAGATAGGCATTAGTTTTAAGTAACATTACCTCGGTTCAACGAACCGTTTCGCGCCACGAAATTACGTTGAAATATGGCAATCTCGTTTAAATTCGAGTTTAGTGTAATGAGTTCACGAGTAGCATAAAATTATTTGCTTAATAATTTAAAATACGCCGAGATCGTGGTCCCGAACTGGTCCTCGAGAATTAACCACGAAATAGTTTATTGCACGACCAACTATAAATTATTTCTAGTTATTGAAAAGTGGTACCACTATTTAACAGTCAATCTACCAATAAACAGTAATCCTGTTGTTGCTGGTGCTAAGGATCACTGAGTTGATGTAATTATTTATAGAGTAATGATAATTTCAGTTTGTTGTCAACACATGACAATGTGGGGAATGATAAGAGGTGACCGTTTAGCATCAGGGGGCCCATTTCTGTGCCTTCTGTCCTACTGTGAATTAAATAGTTCCCATGTAGAGGTAACCACTTACCATCAGGTGGTCATCTATATTCTCGTTAGCGATAAAAATATGTGTTTACTTTGATTCTACCATTATAAGCGTTTGTTACAAAGTGTTGTTTTATAAGTTTAATAATGTTGCTAGCTATGCCGTACATCCATTGTTCTTTAATTATCATTATTATTTAAATATCTAACGAAATTTGTTTTTCTTTTCTTTTATACGTTGCTATATCAGGACCCCACCAGATCTTGGTTAAAAAGAATAGAAAAAAAAAGTTAGTATTTGGATTTGGACGTTCGCAGTGTTTACACTCTCGTGCCTCAAAAAACACGTAGAGACGAACCGTACCGTACCGTAATATCTCCAGTTCCATTATCTAGTCTTCGTTTAAATTGACGCTGTGTTCAGAATTGGTGCATCATCAGTTGGTTAATTCGGTATTTAATATTTTACCAATCAATTACCAACTAAAACAAAATATTATTTAAATACTAAAGTTATGTATAATTAAGGTGACTGAATATTCCAATAATTAATTTATCCCATATATATTTTTTGATATACTTAAATAACCCGACTGTGTTGAAGTAAAGTGGGGTTATTAGTTACGTAGACTAGGTACATATGTTTTCTTAAATGTCATCTGTTTCCTTATAGCATCTAAGCTACTTATCACGTTTTGACAAATGAGGCGTCGTTAACACAGTCTCGGAGTCTCGCGTGTCGTAGGCTGTTACTTGTCATATTAAAGATATTGCTTAAGTTTTGTATAACATGCCAGGAACATAACTAAAGTATGAAAGATATATCGACTTTGGTGTCTGTAACTAATAATGTGCCGTACATTTTTGTATTTGGGTTATTTAGTTTCTTAATTTATAAACGGTTATTAGGGTTCCGTACCCAAAGCGTAAAATGGGATATTATTACTAAGACTCCGTTGTCCGTCCGTCCGTCTATCCCTGTCACCGGGTATCTCATGAAGCGGGATAGTTAGACAATTGAAATTTTCACAGATGATGTATTTCTGTTGCCGCTATAACAATAAAGATTTAAAACAGACTAAAATACACATTTAAGTAGGGTTCCCATACAACAAACGAGAATTTCTGCCGTTTTTATAGATTATGGTACGGAGTTCTATGTGCGCGAGTCCGACTCGCCGGTTTTTTTAATGATTATATATCTTTTATTCGTATCTGGCAACTTCACTTTTTATTAAAATAGTTGGTTAACGATTCTGAAGTAGCTTGTAAGAACCTACTTGAAGAGAGAATATTTTTATTTAATGTCATGGCTAAATATTATTACATTTTAATATTTAATCTATTTACAATTGAATTTCAAATCATTGATATTTAAATATGTTTTAAGAAATTAATATTTAAAAAAAAAATAAAGTCCCTTGTAAATGTCCCAACAAAAACAACTAGGCAATGGCTTCTCCTCGAGGAGTGGTGGTGCTCTATTTGGTGGTAGAGCTTTGTGCAAGCTCGTCTGGGTAGGTACCACCCACCCATCAGATATTCTACCGCAAAACAGCAGTACTTGGTACTGTTGTGTTCCGGTTTGAAGGGTGAGTGAGCCAGTGTAATTACAGGCACAAGGGACATAATATGTTAGTTCCCAAGGTTGTTGGCGCATTGGCAATGTAAGCGATGGTTAACTTCTCTTACAATGCCAATGTCCATGGGCATTGGTGACCACTTACCATCAGGTGGCCCACATGCTCGTCCGCCTTCCTTTGCAATAAAAAAAAAGAGTAAGTGATAATTTCATCAAACACACGCCATCGAGCTCTAGATGAATCAGTGATGCTTTTGTTAAGACAAAAAAAGCGGACGGGCAAGTGGGCCCGATGGTAAGCCGTCACCACCATTCATAGACATAGGCGCTGTAAGAAATATTTATCATTCCTGTCATCGCCAATGCGCCAACAACCTTGGGTACTACGATGTTATGTCGCTCTTATTTGTAGTAACACTGGCTCTCTCACCCTTCAAACAAGAACACAACTATATTAAGTGTTTCTGTTTGGCAAATGAAAAAATGTTGAGTGGTGGTACCTACCCAGCCAGGCTTGCACAAGGCCCTAGAATATAGCCCCAACTGAGTAGTAGTGGTCTTGATTTTTTACGAATAAAATTCTATTAATGCTTTTAATTTATGTAACTTTTATTTAATTGTTTCAAAGTCAAATTACAGATAAAGAAAAGAAAGATAGCATTAAATTGTTATCCAGTTGATACCGTTTATAAACGCTTTCTAACAATGGATTAGAGTAATTACGTTAGATACTAGATATTATGGAAATGCGGTCTTTATCTTTTGGTATCTATTTCGTTACTCGCGGTTAAACGTATCTTATATCGTCTCTGCAGTATTTAATGCTATCATAAGTTTCATGAAAACTCTGAACTTGTTGCACACAGTGATAAAAGAAAATATCGAATCTGATTTCGTTTGGTGTGTAGTTATATATAAAGTTTATTCATATAGAATAAACTTTATATATATTTTTAATAACACATAATCCCCATTTTTTTAAATATATAAATAGACGCGTCTAATGACATATAAAAAAATATTTTACATGATACTCAAGATCAGAAATCCTTTCATTGGGATAGTTGTATAAAGAAATGTATATTTATCTCTTTTTAACAGCAACAGTAATTAATTAAAAATATAACCGTTTGTCTCTTTCACGCAATGACCTTTTTTTTGGACAATACAATGGTATTGCATAATACTGCCAATAATTCAGCATTTATAAATTATAACGAAAAAAATCAGAAATCAGATTTTAAGTTCCTGTTCTTAAGAGTTGTCTAATGATAAAATATTGTCTTATGCGATTAGATGGGATTGGGTCACGTTGGAATTACGAGATGTAATATGTTTTAGACTTATTGACACAAAAAGTATTACCTCCGTATTAAAACTTGATTCAAACAAGTTTATTAGTAAAATCGGAAGTTTTACGAGGAGGAAGTGACTAATTACATCCTTCTATCTTGATTTTATTTATAAGTTATACAAGAGGATGTCACATAATGTCACATTATTATTTGAAGGTGATGATTGAACGGTGATGTAAGAGTGCATTGCATTTTTAAAGTAAACTAAGTAAGTGCGATGTACCTATTTTTTTATTATATATGTATACTACAACATCAAATATTAAAATGTACGTTTATAAATATATATGGTAATGTCGTCAATGTTCAAATGAAACAGGTATAATTTTGACAGTATATACAGGTACATTGGCACATGAGGAATAAAGCATTCCCTGCAATATACATCGTCAATGCGACAACATTGGGAATCAATGTTACATATCATGTGCCAGAAGTTTCACTGGCTCACTCAGCCTTCCAAATGAAACACAAGTATACTAAGTATATCTGTTTGGTGGTGGAATGGTACTGCCTAGCTTTGAATACTTATTTAGATATCTATTAAAATGTATTTGTTCTATTTAAATAGATAGATAGAAAAACGAAACGTTTTTACAATAATAAGGTGTTATTGGTTAATAACGGTTTATTCCAAATAACCTTAGAATTTCTTTTCAGAATTAGCAGGTGTACAATTTATTATTATATTAACAATTTATAAATACAGACAAAATCATATCCATAGATAGATATGCAAGTAGAATACATACTCCATCTTATTATTAAACATAATACTAGTAACAAGTTAATAAAATTACCACTATTGTACAAAAAATAATAAAACACTTATAGTCGTTTAAATGTTCGTTCATTTCTTTCCTGTCTAAATAAGATTTCGATAAAATAACCGTAAAACGACTACTTCATAACAATTAATTATTTATCGAATGTGCAAGAAATCTTTAAGAAAGTTTAAAATTTGCAAATCATCAATATCAAATCATAAAGCTGATTCATATATAAGTATTATATATAAATTATATGAAAAGTATGTTGCCTAGTAATTAGTTATTAAAAACCATTTATTGTATTTCCGTGAAACGCTGACTAATGTAACGGGTGCGAACGCTTATATTCTGTTCATCCATACTAATTAAAAAGTGATTTTATTTGTGTTTTGCATTTAAGCAGCTAAGCTGGGCCAGTTTTTACGATATAAAGATAAAATAAGCGCCGGAAAAGGATATGACGTACTTTTATTTAAAAATAAATACCAAAGGAGTAAAACAATAAGTGAACGTTCATAAGCATTTAAGTCATTGACTAGTTCAGGATCAGATACTTATAAATACAATGCAAATTGCTTTATTAGGTACTAATTAATTTATTATTATTAATTATAACAAGTTAAAAATTGTACGAAAACATAAGTACACCTTGTTCTATTCGTTAGTAGCTACGGAATTCCCAGATTTTTAGTAGATGGGCAACAAAAAAATAGAAACATTTCAACTAGTTTAAAAATAATGTAGATAAAAAATTAAATAAGAAATGTTTGTCGAGAAAATTCTTCAAAGCATTATTTATTATAGATGTTTTCGTTTGATTTCGCAACAAATTTTAACTAAACTTTAAAGAAATCTGAAGATAATTCTTTCAATTAAGTTCTTAATCTGAACAAACCTTACAGAAAACTGAACTGAAAAAGAAAACTTCAATTGAACATTATTAATAAATGTGAAGTATAATATATTTTTTTTATAATTCCCGGGAGCACAAAGGCAAATGAATCTAATCCACCTCATCAGGTGGATTACTCTCACTGGTGGACTCTACTACCACTTACCATCGTAAGTGGTAGTAGAGTCCATATGTCGCTAAATAATATTGTTAATACAATTTCGTACCTAATTTTTCACTAAGATAATATTTTCTACTAAGATAATAATTGTTGAATTTCTAGTCCTTAAAGGACTACAGTTCTTTTTTTTCGAAACTCGGTCTACGATTTCATTTTTATTTCTTGATTATTCTTTATAGATAGTAAATACTCGGTTTTATTTTATTTTAGTTTAAATTTTATGGCTATCTTATTTTTTAATCGATGTCTAAAGACTGAGAAGTCGCGAGTAGTTTCAGAATGATTTCTAATCTTAAATGTAGGCTATTTAGTTGCGCTGGCGCAGGTGTCACGTAAAGCTTTAAAGCTCTACTTGTCACCACAAAATGATCAAACGATTTAGGGAAAACATTCAACAAGTTTTTATTTTTCGATATATTTATTATGTAAAAGAGCTGGTTAGTTATGTAAAACTGATTTAGTTGTTATAATACTTACATTTTTATAAGATCGCTGTTACAAATCAGCCGTTAACTTAGGATATGCCTTTAAAAAATAGTCGGGCTTTGCATCGAAGATTATATATTACAACATCTATAAGGCAATTCATATGTTTTGACAGCATTTTTTACAGGTTAATTTGCATCGACTGCATGGCGTGGTGTATTTATGCCACTAGTAAATATATAGAGTTATTTTAATGACCCAGCAATCTCGTAGAACTAGATAGCTAACACCATAAGCAACAACTTTTGTTCTACAAATTAGGACATAACTCAATACATGAAAAAATAAATGATTTTACAAGTTTTTGTCGTACTGTCGTGACATTTGTAGGTCTATATTTTATTCATAAACGAAAGAGACGACGCGACGCGTCGAGCTTTGCGATGCGCGTAGATTTATAAACGATCAAACGGGAAATCAAATTAATACTTTTTTTTGTATGAAAATAAAATCTAACAAATTATCAAAAGTCGTAGAACAAAAGTTGCTGCTTATGGTGTTAGCTATCTAGTCCTGCGAGATTCCTGGGTCATTACAAATAACCCTGTATAGTGAGCTTTTACTTACTGTTTTATGAATATTAATTAATATATTTTTCATAGTATTTTGGTATTTGTTATTGAAATAAAAGTTGTTTTAAAACTTTGAATACGTTTTATTTGTTCATAAGTCATCGTCATGTGTAATTGGATGTTATGTAAAAAGTTCCCTTCTATAGTACTGCAGGTCATGCATGACAGTTACGTACACTGTGCCGTAGAGTAATGTTCCAAACGGTCTATTATAAGGGGCGCGTATTTACTTATTATTATATCTCAATCTTCTATCACGTGGTGTAAAGTGGTATTCTATAAGCACTAACTTCATTACTCACCCGTGAGATTTCGATAAGTGACTTATGGTGATATACTAATTTGATGCGTGTATTCATAAAATGTTATAATTATTATGGTCAATATCGCATATCACTTTCTGACATAACACGACCGATTTCTGCGTCTCGAGTTGGTAGTTGTAGTTGTTCAATATAAGGGCAGAAAGTCGGGCACACGTTTTCATTCATTGAACTCTATTTAAATTGTGAACATAGTGTGCTTATCGCTGGGTTAATTAAAATATTGTACGTTAGAAATTTATGTAAAGGAAGATCTTTCTGAATATATTCAAGCCAATTCTTTAATTTTAGTTGATAAGAAATGAGAAACTCGCGTATTTTCCGAAGATTACCCAAAAACGTACGTACAATGCTAAACGTTGCTAACTTTTTAATTTAATGGAATAATATAAAATAACAATTCAAAAGAGCTTCGATAATGTATATTTTGTTGTGATTTAATTAATATGTTGTACACTCTTGTATACTCGGTGAAATTAATATGTGTATGTATGTTATCTGTTTGAATTAATAAAGCAAAATTGCCTTAATTAGAGGATACACTTACGAATGGCTCAAGGTAGTATCTGATTAAATGTATTCTTATTTAGGGTAAGTATGAATTGTTTATAGGTGTTTAGGAATATCATTGAAAATTTCAAAAATTTTATTGAATAAGTACCACTTAAAATAATTATTAATATGTATGTTTTGTTAATAAATGTTTCTTTAGAATATATTGTTATTTTAATTTTGGACATAGCAATCTAGTTAAATCCAACGAACGAAGTAAGTAAGTGTAAGTGTAAGTAATGTAATATGATTCCAAATATATATAATTTTAATATAAAGAAGTACTTGCTTAACGAATTATTTAATGGGTAAAACCACCACCAGGTTAATACACAGTTTTTTATCATACATTTATGTGGATGGGCAGATGGTGG
Source organism: Nymphalis c-album (assembly GCA_963151315.1). NCBI lineage: Eukaryota > Metazoa > Arthropoda > Insecta > Lepidoptera > Nymphalidae > Nymphalis > Nymphalis c-album. Next base: position 3,423,611 of record OY720590.1, on the reverse strand, counting down.
TAACTGATCACCACTGCTCATACACATTGAAATTAAAGTTTCAATTCCTTTAATTACCAAAACGCCATCAACTTCGAGAACTAAGATATTTTGTCTTTAGTTACTGACTCACTCACCATTCTTACCCGAATACAACAATACAGATTGCTTTTTAGCGGTAAAATATGTGATGAGTTGGTGGTACCCCCCAAAACCGGCTTGAGCGAAGTCCTACTATTAAATTCATTTTAACTTTTTTTATGTAAGAGGGGGCAAACGAGCAGGAGGCTCACCTGATGGAAAGTGACTACCACCGCCCATGGACACCTGCAACATCCGAGGACTTGCAGGTGCGTTGCCGGCCTTTGAGGAAAGAGTACGCTCTCTTCTTGAAGGTTTTTATGTCGTATCGGTTCGGAAAAGACGCCGGCGAAAGCTGGTTCCACAGATAAAATAAGATAAAATAAAATAAATTTAGTTTTCGATTTATTTCATAATATACCACCCGAATTTCATAATACTCTACCGAATATAAAACAATTACCTAGTCCATGGAAAATCCTTAGAAATTGAACATCATGGTCACATTACATGTTGGAATCCATAGCGCACTATATATATGAGTAATTAAACTTGCTCGGGATCCGTGAAAAACTGAGGTCAGTGACCGCTACAAATGTATAATAATCATTATGGTTTGTAGCGCGTAAGATAATTAAGGCTGCGATTTTTCAAACTAGTATTTTAAAATCACTATATATTGACTACAGACGTGGTCCTATCCAAACCATACAGGATCCACTCAAACCAAATTATTAAAAGCGATCCAATGGTGTAGGAGGAGTTCAGTGACATAAACACGGACACTACAATTATATGCAAATATAGAAACAGTATGTATTTATCGCCATATTAAAATAATATTGCAACCTCATTAGTTGTTACATAACGTACTTAGTGGAATCGTTTGCTTATTGTGATTTAAAAAAAAAAACACTACGCATACTGTTTGTACAAATAAAATAAATCTCAAAATAATATTAAAGGCAATTACCGTTTGCAGAATACGTAGGCAGCATTATCGCTCAATTGCTTGCTGTTTAAAAAGTTTACTCTGCAAAATTTAAGTGGAACTCATGATGTCACGTACCGTATTTAGTTTTAGTCAGTTTTATAAAACTACATAAATTACTTGCATCATATACTCGTAAGTATAACGCAAGAATTTGCTACGACGAGTAAAATGCTGCTGTTTTTAAATAAATGCATTCTGGACACCTAATATACTTGTAACGGCAAATTTTAACTTTTTTTTTAGATATGTAATCATATCATACTATTTAACTTTAAACTCAATTAAAAATCAAATATAATTTACACAAAAGGTATTAAAAAGATTTCAGTGCTTTAAATCACATTTCTTATTGTTCTATATGTTTGTAGCAAACATACTTCAGACGAATAGACGCCTGAAATATATAAAATATAAATAAAGAAATCAAGATAATATTGTGGTTGAAAATTTTAAAACTAATGTGATGGCGCGACGCATATATTTCACACAACATTTTTTAAGAATTAAAAAAGTCCATAAGTTACATAATCTTGAATTCTGATATTTGAAATCAACAAATAAAAAATTATAAAATTGAATAGATATGTTATATAAATTAAAATATAAACAGTTTTATTTATGTACAAGCAAATAACTAAGGTCGATGGGAAAATGTATACATATGAACATAGATTTATAATAAGCTATTAAGAAAGGCGTCAAGTGAGCTGGTTCAATGTTGAAAATATATTTAAACATGACTTATTGCTGTATACTCTGTTATTATTATGAAGGCATCCGAGTAAAAACTGACGGTGTCAATAATTGAAGAATGCAAATAACTTATGCTTATATTCCGGTTTGAGGGGATTGAATCATTATTATAGTTTATGCGTCCGTTTGTTGAGCGTCCTGCGCATGCGTCGTCTGTTAGAGAGATTGCTCATTTGTTACATAGCTTTGTGTCATTTAAAAAGAGTTTTGCGAGATGAATGCAGTTCTGGTTTATAGCTGACCCTTGATCAGAGTAGATTGTCTTTCGCCCTTTGGTCGATGCATTTAATTCACATGAATTGCATTTCAGTTATATATTATTCAGTTGCATCTTATATATTCAATAAATACCACTGGATATTGTTTTTGACGTTTTGGCTTCCTGGTATCTACTTTTTTAAACGTTTTTTAAACGTAATCTATTTGATATAATACAGTACATTACATCGTATCGTACATTGTTATTAACGAAGCCTACACAGTATTTTTGGGGTTTTCGGTAATTAGAAAAACATAGTCACTTTTGTTACTTATAAAATATTTTTTAATCATGTTATACTCTAAGGAATCCCTCAACACTGACATTTTCAAATTAAATAATTTTTAATTTATAAGCTGTTTGCATGTCTTAATTATGTTTGTGAATGTAAACGTATCTTTAGAACTACTGAAATAAACCTCATTAAAATTAAAAGATAATAAAAAGTTATAAAAATCATTAGTTGGTCGAGTAGCATTGGCATCTTTTGTCATTACATGTTTTAAGATTTATATTGATTTTAATTTCGCTTTGTATATTGCGGCTTCATATATAAAAATGGGTTGAAATCATATTATGACAATCATCTTTTTTAAAACGTTAATTTGTGTTATTTGTTCTAAATTATTATTATATAATAAGTGTTATTATTTTTCTTATCACATCAAATGTTTATATTCAAGGAAACATAAGCCATAAGTCAATATTTTTACTCTACCATAGTTTCCACAGTTCTCTAACAAGAAATGTATAGTATAAATATGTAGTACATATATATATTTATAAATGAATAACATTTGTGGTATTTTACTATATATGCGTACACTATTTATGTATTTGCAAACAGTACAAATGTCGCACACTAAACAAGGTAAAACAAATCATTTACATATATTTTAAAACAATTCACAAAATTGGATTCTGCGGTACTAAGTGTGCAGGAGCTCTATTTGACTTTGCTCTGTTAATAACAGCCTTGAACTCTCTCATTATGGCAATAGGAAATTATTCTTAATGTAGTAGTATTCCGTAGTATTTATTATTAATTTTAATATTTTTGCCTTAAAAAAATAATTACATACAGGTTGGAATTAAACAAAAGAGGCAGTTGAACAAAAATTTATTTAAACCAATAAAATAAGTGTATTTTTTTAAAGTAGCATTTACTAAAAAAAAGTGTTTATAGTGTTATATAAATTTAATTTTGTATATGTATATGAAATGTATATCGATCGAAACTAAATTCAAATTCCTTTATTCAGTATACACCACCACTACTGGTGGATAAAATAAAATACTCTGAATTGAGAAGAAGAAAGCAATAAGACGGGGTCTGAGAATCGATTAGAATATAATTATAATAATAAGGGTATTTCAAATCATTAAGTTCTAAATTTTGTTAATTTTATGTGATTGATTTATTTTTAAACTATTTTAATATTGATTTTATTTATTTATGTTAGGATCGCTCCTGCACACAAAGCCTCCATCGATTTCCACCGTCCTACGAGTATCTTGTATTAGTTAAGTATAAGTATAGTAATAAGACGAGCCTTTTACGGGCGTTATTTGTTCAATTGTGATAATTTGGAATTATTTCGTTTATTCCTAAGGAGCTTGTCTTTTTTTACTAGCTACCTTCATGGTTTTATTTACGTTATTTTGTATCAAACAAGCTCGTTTCGTACACAATATGATATGAGTGTATAACGATCTGCATCTCATTAGCTAAACATCAATATAGTTTGTCAGATTGGTTATCGTTTATAGTTAGTGCTGTTAGGATCGCAGCGTAAAGTGATTATGATCTTCCTCAATAAATGGAAAATTTAATGGAGTTTTTTTTACAACTTACCATTCCTAAGGATAGATGTTCAAACATGCAAACTCACTGACAAATAATATAACAAATAGATAAATATATATAATTCTTCTTTAAAGATCCATCTATCGTGCACTAACCCAAATAAGATGAATAAATTTTAGTTTTTTTTTCGATTCAAATCCAATTAAATTGAGTTGTTTAACTTTTATTTCAGCAATAAAAAGTAATATCACCGATATAGAGACTTACAATGCATAAATTTCTAGCTAGTATAATTTAAATCATTAAACTAAAAGGAAGCTAATAAAATTATAAAATTACAGACAAAATAGAATGGCCTGTGGATAGTAGCACTAAGAAAATTACACTAATAAGGCAATTAAAAGACCTATTAGTGCATCCAGCGGATACTAGAAATAAAGTTCCGTATTCGAGATTTATACCAATAATTGCCGGTTTGTCCTCGTGCTCGGTAAATGTGAGGTTTGACTGATTACATACATTGTTAAACTAACGGTTTGAAACACTTTTAATAATTTTATATGTTTCATCTAGAAATACCTCTTTCGTTGTATTAGTAATGTTCATATTTACTCTTCAATTTTGACTAAGTAACTAGCTCAATGATATTACAATGGAAGGACGAATCTTTGATTTTCATCGCTAGGTTCGTATAGTGTTGTCGTTATTGGGATTAATGAAGTTTATATTTAAAATAGTATTTTTAAATGTATTACTTTGTTGGCGTGTGAAGGTTATAATTATATTATATTTTTATTTATTTTTTTTTTTTTGTTATAGAAATATATAAAAAGGAAATTTTTATATATTTCTATAACAAAAAAAATATTTATTATTGCTATATACGAGCATTGCGTCTTAATAAATATTTATAATCGTTTAGTAGATAGAAGAGAATTTATCAGTCGATATTGTATTCGTTATTTCAGCCCGTTTATCTTTTTAAACGACTTCATCGAATTCGTTAACTTTAAAAAATGTATGTTGTATTATTAAATGTGACATAAATATTATTCTTATTTTTTTCGGGCGGTTATTTTGAATGAATATACGGTAAAAGCCTGTGAATGTCTGGGATAAGGCCTCTTCTCCTCTTTTTTGAGAAGAAGGGAAGCTTATTCTACCACGCTGCTCCAATGCGGGTTGTTGGAATACACATGTGACAGAATTTCAGTGAAAATTGACACATGTAGCTTTCCTTACGATGTTTTCCTTTACCGTTAAGCAAGAGATTATTATATTCTCAAATTGCATGTGCTTACATGAAATTCAGTGATGCTTGCCCGGTTTTGAACCCACGATCATCGGTTAAGATTCACGCGTTCTTACCATTGGGCCATCTCGGCTTGAATATACAATATTTATAAAACTGGATTGTATTAACACAAGCGGTAAAATCTATTGCTTAAGTACAATAAAATGTAAAATTTCAGCTTAATCAGTGAGGCAGAACCGTTTTAGAAGTTGCAAAATTTTACCCACACGTAGTATCAGAATTGGTAAAAAAAACGTTTGCAATTCACTCGAGGTAGAAGTGAAACCTTCAAGAATTTTGGCTTCAACTGTATAATTCTTCCTATCTCGTTTTCTCCCAAGTTAAAATCTTATGAATTTATGTGTCTGTCTCATTTTTACTGTCGCTTTTTCGTTTCATCGACTTTCAAATCACAATGATGCTGAAGAAGTTTTCACTTCAAAAGTGAGCTAGTTCGGTATTAACGTCAATAAAGTCGATTTTACAATTAATTGTAATCGATTATCATTTAAAATATTTTAAGCCATTCAAGTTGACACTTTCATAATATATTTAATCGAATGTTGTGTCTCCTAGAAACGGAACGCATCCATTATAGATAAATTGCAAAAACTGTGAAGATAGCAATAAAATGTATTTATGTTAACTCTGCTAAAGGCATCTGTCCTCGCAGCTGCGTGTGCACGCGCCTTTTCTAACTGAATATAAACGGACGCGAAAATGATAATGTAAAGTAATATTGTGACAGTGTTGGCATTTTTTTTATGTTTATCTTATTAATTTTTTTTAATACTCTGTGAAAGTGTAAATAATTTAAGATTATATATGATTTATGGCCGAATATTTAAACGTCATTCAAATATTAAGTGCGACTTAATTATTTGGAACGCCATTAATTTCAAATTTAGTATGCGAAATTTTAAATTAACGGCGTCTCAAATAATTAAGTTCTACTTCATATTTGAATGAAGTTTCAGTATTCGGTCGTTAGTCCCTCTGAAATTTGGTTACATTGGCCACTTAATGAATATGAACTTTGTATTCAAAATCGATAGTAAATAAGTGTATTATTTATTAAAATATTGTGTTATATAATTAAGAAATTTAATATAAACTGACAGAGACATAATTATTTATATAGACTGGTGACTTTTGTGTAGGCTATATAATTATTTTAGAAAGCTGTCCATTGGTTCTGTTGGCTGACAAGGTGGTTTTATCAAATAAAATAAATAAAATTAAAACAGTATTTTATTATTATTGGTTTAATCATAATCGCTTTTACGAGATAACAATAAAGTGTACGCACAGCGCTGAGTCTTCACAAGTAATTATCCCCTCCCTTCGATTAAACGCATTCTTACTAATGTAATCCTACTACGACTATACTAATAAGTCGGGTTCGAAGTTTGTGATTATTTTAATATATTTTTTGTAATATTTTATCTTTATTGAAATTGTTGTGCGTTTTAGCCGCGGTTTCACGAGTGTAGTTCCCGTTCCCGATGGAATACGGGAACAAAATATAACCTCGCATAATATCAGTTACTCGCTGATAATGAAGCTTTCCATTGAAAAGTGAAAGAATTTTCAAAATCGGTTAAGTGGTTTAGGCGTGAAAGCGTAACAAACAAACTCACATTTTTATTTATATTATTGGATAGGAGTAAGATATTGCAACGCACCGTCATAATATTTCTATGTATGTACTCCTGAAATCAGTATTTGCTTGTTTATATTCGTTTTGAATTTACATTCTGAAGTGGTATTTGTTTAACACACACGATATTTGAGACAACTACCTCGGCATATCCTAATCCAAATTTGTCAGAAGAAATAATTTCTTTATATTTTATAAAAATCATATAAAAACATTCCTTAGTAGGTAGTAATAGTAGTATTAATACCTACCTACTATACTTCCTATACTATTTGATATAACTAGGTATATTTAGTATTCACTCACAGTAATATATTTTGTGTTATATTTTTAATTGTAATAATAATAGTACTTTTCGATTTTAATTTATATGTTATTTGATTTGTTCGTTTAGTTCTATCTGTTGTCTTGTTTATGATCTTAATAGTTATATACGATGACGCAGCATCATCAAATGATTCATCTCTGTACGTCACAATGCGTGACTGCAGTCTCTGAACGTTCTCTGATAACGTTTTCAAGAGCACTTATCAATTATTATCCTTCGCGTCATGAATACAGCATAAATAAACTTTCATACATTAGACATCGGACTACAGGTACATATCTAGTGTTTCTTCTATGTAATATTGCAATATTTGAAAGTATTTTTCAACTGCAATCTCATTTAATTTAATTGTAACAAAGGGTTTAAGTTATCGTAACATATTGTACTAAGTTTGTCGGCTTAGCTGTGAAAATATAACAAAAAAATGTAGCTTTTTAAATATTAAATCAATTAAGGATCATTCAAATAAAATCATAATATACTTTATTCGAGAGGCTCTTGCGAGTATTCGAATGGTCGTTATACAAGATTAAATTAAGATTAAAGTTACCAATGTTTCGCAACATAGCTTCTAAAGAGAAGAACCGACAAGGAACTTAATACTTATTGCTAATTTTTATAAGGTATTAAGAGCTTGAATCGAAATAATAGGTATTAGGTTTATCATATATATTACAATAATTTCAGACTCATCAGACTCAGGACAAACAGACATGTTCATTCACACAAATGTCTGTCCTGGCTGGGAATCGAACCCACGACCTGCGGCGTGTAAGGCAAGTGTCTTACCAACCACGCCAACTGGCTCGTCAATATCAATATAATTATGTAGTTGATTTACAAACAAAATATACAGTCGGGTAAGACTATCTAAGTATTGAAGCGTATTTTTACGATCGCTTACTTAATATTAAAAGGTCTAATAATATGACGGAGGCTAGATTCGTTTTTTGCGTCGATCCCGTCGGATATGGCCGTCCATCCGGTGTAGTGTCGCATTTCTGACGCTGATGACTTGTGACGTTACAAAAAAAGAAGATATTCACAGATGATTCGACGTAGTTTTACTTATTTAAATAAATATATAGTTACTTAACATTTTATATTTAATATTTTTATATTTATATACATTTTGTTAACGTATCTGCACTTTTCATTTCCAGCACTAAGGATTGTCTAAGTGATAAAATCGCTTTACTGTAAAAATATATTTACCTATCTTTATTACGTTACCTAGGATTTTTTATTTCGTTCAATTTAAAAAATAAGTATATTTTTTTTAAAGGTTTTTTTATATCTCTTGCATAATAAGTATCCATAATTGCAAAATAACAAACACAATGCATGATATAAGACTATAAAGAGTCAAATACCTACTACAAACGTTATGGCAATTTTTGGTGTTTTTTAAAAAAAAATAAGCAAATTCTAAATAATGTACTATACTCATAATAGGGTATATAAAAGGAAAAGTTTTGACTGATTGTCTTACAAAGTACAAATTATACAAAATGGGCTTGACATTTTTAGAAGTCAGTCGGATCGTTATTTCGAACACCGAGAGATAATTTCGAGAAATTCTTAACAAAAATCTTTATTATCATCTAAGATCCATTTAAATTGTATTTTTTGTATAATATATGCTAAGTTATATACGTTTTGGGATTAGGCCAACGTAGGGCAATAAATTCTATTTTTTTTTTTATTTTCGCATGTGAAGCCAAGGCAATTACCTCGCGCTAGTTCATTTTAATACAAAAACCTAATATATTTAACTGTAATAACTAAATATTATAAATTATTTCTTTGACTTTACTTTTAATCTAGTAAATAGGCGACCGTATGGATTTTTTATGTAATTTTTGCGTAAAGTTGTTTAAAGTTTTTTTAATAGCGTTGTTTATGGAAAATTATCTATATAGAAAAATTTCAAAAGCAAATGCTTATCTAGATACATTTATTTGGTTCAAATATTGATGACGTTAGAGATGTTTTTGATATTGATAGATAAATATATAGATATTAATAGGAATTGATCATATAATATTATAAGATAAGATAGGTATAGCCTATATAAAAATTGTAAAATATCTGATATTGGCGTGTCTATCCATTGAACCTTACGCGTCTTATCATCGTTAAATTAATTTACACAATATTCACAGTTAATAAAATGATAAATAGGAAAGCTTGTCAGAACTCTCTTCTTAGCAGTTCGAATTGTCTATATTAGGCATAACAGCATAAAGGTTTCGGCCAAGACGAAAAAAAAACAATTTGAGCCTAAAGTGACAGAGAAACAAGTATTCATTGACCATATAGAACACTTTGTTACACAGATTATAATTATAATAAGTTATATAATACTGTTATTTACATTACCTATTTAAATTTTATCATAATTTCGATCAGAAAAAATACATTATCGCGACTCTACAATAGTTCATGTTAAATAAAGTTAATAATTCAAATGATAATAACGCGATAACTAAAGTTACACATGAAGTGCATTGTAAATAGAATTTTATAATATTATCCGTAAAGAATTGATGGAAATTTCAGTTTCAGTATTTGGTTGTTATCGCGGCGCGGCGTGACGCGCTATCGGCGCAGGCGCACCGCACGTAGAGCTTATCACGATATACGGCAATGACATACAGTCCACTTGCAATGTATAAAATATATGTGTTATTATTTATTGTTTCAAAATTAGTTTCTTATGTTCTTATGCAATGTATATTTAAATTAATAAAGTTTTGTTAAATAAATGTAACTGATGTTATTAAATCGATTCAAAGAGAAAACTATTTTAATGCATATAATGTGGCATAGCAAGACAAATCTGATATCCAAATAAACAAATGAATACATAAAACTGTATATATGTAGTTCGGATGCGCAATCCGCACACAATCGCTTGTTTACGAGTGATTCCATGACAATTAGTTGAGCAATCATTATTATTTTCCAGTTCAGTATGCTCAGCAGTTGACAAATTATTTCTGTGTCAACAATCGCTTTGTATTTTGTGTAACGCTTGCCTAATTTGCATTTTCGACAAACCGGTCGTCATCATTTTCAACAATTGTGCCAATTATTTATTCGACTAAGAAAACAATTGAGAAGTCAGCGACTGTTACATTAGCGGGCGGTCGTAAATCACATGGCGTTCAGTTTTAGGCGCGTGAGTCAGGTGTTGTATAATCGGAAAGAGACCCCGGCCGAGCAGCCCCCTCGACCCTTCTCAGTGAATCCGATCGGTGGCGGCGCGAACATTCGTGGCACGTCCTTTGTTGACCGTTTTGTTTTGGAGTGCCATCCGGTTCCTGATGGTAGGGGGGAAGGGGCAGGTGAACGCAGGTATCGTGCGCGTCGGCAGTCAGTCCACCTCACCGCGCCGGGCTGCGCGCGCGCCTCGCCCGAACATAAATACAATAAAATATGGAAATGGCAAGTCAGTCCGCGACAGGTGCGCGGCCGCGGCATTCGTGCACGTGTGCTGTTAGTGAGTGCGCCAGCGCTGCCGCTTTCTCCACAACCCTCGGCACCGGTAAGTTTTTCACGCTATTTCGGTGAAAATTTCACTCGTATTTCGAAACTAGCCGGCGTGTTTCGATCGTTTCTGTTCCATTGGCGGCGGTTGGCACGCATCTGCCGTTCCCTTTCGGTGCAGCTGCTGTCCTCTGAATAGGTAGGTGTAATATATTTTTTATTTCATCATGATGTGACATTTGTTTGAATGAGTTCGCCCTTCGATTACGTCTTAGGGTTCTAATACAATTAGCGGAGGTTGCCGGTCTCGTTCACACGGCGGATCATTTTGCGTGTTGATGTTGCCTCGGTAAATATTGGTTGGTTCGATAAGGTCCGCGGAGTGCGTGCGTGTACACCTACTGTTATCGATTCCACACATGCGTCACTTCGATAGTTATCTTCGGCGGATCTGGGTCATTGTTCTTTTGTATTTCATGTGCTGCGCTCTGATAATGTACATCGAAAGAATTTTCATTTTTATGAAAAAAAATCTACGAAGACATTATTTCATTGTATGATAGAAGTTATTTAGTACAAAAAAAACCACCTCAGACTCAACTACGTAGCAAGTTTCAATGACAAACGTTATTATGAGGCTAAATTAGCAAAAAATTGAGTTCGTGACAAAAAATCGTCCATTGGCTCTTGCACTAACAACGAGTTGTACGTGCACTCGTATAATTCTAGTTAGACTGCAGTCGTATAACTGAGTTATTATAGTCGTTATATTGTTACGATATGTATATACATAAGCAAGTTATAAAAAAAATAGCGTTGATTTATTACTATCTGAAACCAAGTAGGTACTAAAATATTAAACTAACATTGAATATAAATAACAAATTGATTAAAGTGACTAATGAGTTAATATCTTGATTTAAAATGATAAGTTATAAGTGTTTGTGGGAAATTTTAAATAATGAACTTATAGATTTCGCTTTTCACAAATAACAATGTAACAACTAGTAAAATCATATTTTTATTAATTTTATCATAAGATAAACTACAGTTTAATGGTTATGTATCTTTCTGTTAGGATCATTGCCGTAATAGTAACGCATATGACGATAGCTGTTTTCCTCATACTTACATGGTTATTGTATTTAACGTATAAAAATTCCTGGTTTTGTAGTAGAATTGAATTGAAGTCCAAATAAAAAACGCGTGATTTTTCTTAAAATTAAAAATAATAATAATATAGAAAATATAATTATGTTAATATCTGCTAAACGCCGATATTGAGAAACTTAAAAAGGATCTAACATTAATACATAGAATAATTTTATAAAAACATTTTTTAGGTTAGGCAATTAATAACCGCTTAAAACATTTATAATAAAAAACTTAGTACTTGTTTTTACGTAATGTATTTCTCACTGAGCTAAAAATAATAAAAAAAAAAACATTTCGGTTCTTATCAGTATTTTTAATAGTTATTTTACAATATTTCTAACGCTTAAAAGCGCCACTAAATCGATATATTGGGTAACTTAACAAGGATATAAAATAATTGCGTAAGAATATTTCTATGAAGATAACGTGTATGGTAGAGACGTAATATCTAAAAATATTTAGCAGCATCTTTACAAACAACTCGATTGACATCTGTACTAATATATTTAGTTGTATTAGTAATTCAAATTAATAAATATTATTGCTGTCATGCAGTTATTATAATATATTATTTTATTTAATGGGGCACTAGTTGATAAAAGCTAACTCAAAAAACTTAAAAATTAAAAAAAAAATTGTAACATTTAAGAATAGACTAAGAAATGTCAAAGCTTGGTTTAAGAAAAAATATATACAATCTCTTTTGTCATAAAAAGTACCGATAATTATAATATAGATATAAGAAAATTATTTAATTAGTTTCCCGTGTTAGTGAACTTTTTGTTCTTGATGAGAAATAAATTTCTTAAACCTTATTATAATAAGAAGAGCAAAACAGAGCAGTAAAAGGTGTAACACGTATTATACAAAATCATTTGTATATGTGTATATTTAGGAGAATCCCAGTATTAGTTATTCAGACATGAGTTTACATCCAATCTTGACTATATAAGAGTGACTTAAGATGTAAAGAAAGTGGTCCATTATCATAAATAGATGTCAGCAACACTTGTCACGAATTAAGCCCGCGCTCTAACTATCCTTCGCCTTTAACTATCCCTATATAGTGATACAGAAAATTCCAAAGCATAAACTACATAAATTGTGGATTTCACGTGTTTGTACCTGTTTTCTTATTCCACATAATATACATATATATATCCATATATATATTTCGTATTATGGTGTCTATTGATTTATGTTTGTTGAAGTGTGAAGTTTTGTGTCTAGATTAACACCTGATATTCAAATTAAACAGTAAAATAAGATGTCTCATCGATTTAATGATTAATAATTAATATACGATGTTAGCTTTAAAAAACCATACATAGCATAGCTGGCTGGCTAACCACATAAACGATACATTATATCAATATAGTGATAAAAATAATATTAGTTTTAGACTGGAATTCAAGCGATCGGCTTACAAAGGCATTAAGTAAAATATGTCCCTTCCTATACACCTTTCAACCTTTCAGTGCTTTAAACGAATAAGATATGATTTTTAAATAACGATTTAAGTTATTTTATTACAATTTGTGGGTTGAATTGGAGTAATTTTATTTATGTTTTATAAAGTTGATTTAATATCAACTCACTTGAGAAGAACGCACGTGCGTTTTTGACTACGTAGACGACGATAGATATCACTCCAATATTAGTCATATGTCTCTATCATTTCACCCGATAATATACTTACAGATATACTTTAGGGCTTACTATTCCGTGGATCTTTGAATGACTTTGGCTTGTTGCGTTGCGCCCTTTTGTTTTTAAAAACATTTAATAAAAGATTCGAAATAATTGATTTATGTAATTCATACATTTTTTTAAACTAGTGAGAGAAGTAATACATTGTTTAACTAATGGCCGAATACTGAAATGTCTTTCAAATATGAAGTGGGACTTAATTATTTGGAACGCCATTAATTTCAAATTTCGCATACTACATGTTGAAATTAATGACGTTCCAAATAATTAAGTCCCACTTCATTTTGAATGACGTTTCAGTATTCGGCCGTATGAAACTTAAGAAGCTTAATAAAATTTTAAATATTTTATATTTATTATAATTCTTATTACATTTGCTATATTAATCGGTATTATTCAAGCTCATTTCTGATATAAAGATTTCTTTTATTATAGTGTCAATTATTTTTTATCTGTTGTCCACGACGTGTACGCTTGGCTGCTCATTTGGAACAATGCGATGTTTTCAGCGTATACTTTCGAATCTTATTTTTATTGAAGTATCAAAAACGATTGGGTTTCGAAGATGAACGAAATGAATGAAAGGATATTAATAAAAGTGGTTGGTAATCTAAAGAAAAACCATTAACTATGAATTATTTATGTTATGAATAACAATATCATATTATGTTTATAAGTTAGGTTAGCAAATTTTAGTATTAAATTTAGCACTTGACAAGGATCTTTCTCGAATAATATATTTAAAATTATTCCTTGCGGTTAATAACCGAAATTAATTATTTTCGTATTCTTTAATCGCATTCAAAGTACAATGTACCGAGATTATCAAGTGCTGATTTAGTTTTTAAAAACAAGTTATTTTTGTTAATAATAAATATATTTAATTCAGGTAATATTAAAATTAAAACAAGGAAACAAAAAATATAATTTGTTTTATGCTACCTACACTTAAAATTGTAATGTTGCAAATACTAAGCACGGTGTGTCCAGCGAGTATTTGTTTTTATTTTGTATTTTCGTATAATTTACACTGACTTTGCCAAAGATGAATGTCTTTTCGGACCTTTGAACTAGTGAATAACCAAAACCAAGGCCGTTGGCTTCGTGCCGGTAGCTCATTTACATTATTTTAAATAATAGCAGGAACTACTTAATATTTTCTAAAAACTTTAGATTTTTTTTAACACGATTAAGTCATTCTATTATTTTCTTTAAGCTAATATAACTTGTTAAAAGAGCATCATGTTATAAAAAGTAATAAATGTAATTTCATCTTAAAAACAAAAAAAACGTAGGCTGTATAGACTTTTTCCCTTTACCAACTGGCCGTTAGATTGCATCTGCGAAAAAGATAATAAAAAGAATTCAAAAACAGAACAGTTGAGCAGCCATCGCGTTTAATAGAGACCGCCAATCGACAGCACGTCGTATTGCGGCATCCGAGACGAGATTTCTAATCGACGTGCGTCACGCGCCGCGTCCTCCGTCCGGAACGAATCGACCGGAGATAAGCATCGACATCAGCTATGGACATTGGACAACACTGGTTCTTTAGGGCTGTAAACTTTAAAATCGTAAATCATTTACCGTCTTTAAGGTTGAAACTTGAAAGCACGTAATTGACATATTAAATATGACTCTAGTTACGATTTATTTTTGCAACAAAAATATTTTATTAAAGCCTTTTTTACCGGTTTTTTGGGTTTTAGTTATTGGAATCACAACCCTAACATAAACCAATATACGAATATACAAAAAAGCTATCATGTCCCGCGACAAATGGATACGTAAGCGATGACTTGACGATCTTCTGCATTATTCTCGGGCCGCCGGGAGCGCTACGGAAAACTCGATTATCGTACTTAGCTTAAACAAAAATAATAATTTGATGTCGGAAAGATAATTGAGCGAACATTCATTTAAGTAACTACTTTGGAGTGGTTACCAGTTTTTTAAAGATATATAAGAAATAGTTGTGTTTATTAATAAATATCAAGGAACTTTTAGGATCGATATTAACATTTTTAATTAAACTTAATTATAAAAGTTTAAAGTCACGTGGTTTCTAATCTTTCAATAACTGAAACGCTGTCTAACGTTGTCGTGTTAGCATCAAACCAATTACAGCATAAAAAGTAATAAAAAAACAATTCAATGAAATCCGTACGAGATGATTAATTGGCTCTAACAAAGCGTTCGATGGCAATTAATATGAGATATAAATTTATCTGCTGATATTTCGTTTTCTAACACATTTAATTTAGTGTGTTCGCGTTACTTTTGAAATATGACGAATCTAGATCGTTCTCTAAAGTCGGAGCATGAAATTGTGTGCACGAGGCGTATCGGCAATTTGCGTCAGTTTTTTTATCACAGTCACGACAGGCCGGATTCTTCGTGGCGCGGCCAATCGCCGGCTAGAGACGGTGTAATTGGGAGAAACTACGGCCACCACAAATGCTTGAGATTTAACGGCCGCGTCCATTTCACGTAGACCCCTGAAAAGACATCTCTCTCAGCGGTCCCAAGTGCCCCGTTAACGATTAGGACGGGTTCAGGAGGTCTCCTTTAAATTGCTGCTCTATAATGACACGCTCGGTCCAGCAATACGAGGCATAACTGTTTCGGACCTTTTGTCCGGTGATGATTGTTTGAGCGATGGGTTATCATTTCCTCGCTGGATATTGTGTGGACCACTTTCGCAGGTAACAATGCAAGTTTTTGTACGATCCGTTTTACTAAAGCACATTGTTGTTTACGATTGACGTACTAATAGCAAATTATAACATTTTCTTTGTTTAATTTTTTAACTCGTTAACTCTAAGCGTAAGCGTTGTATGTATCGTGTAACGTTTAGGATTCTGCTATCTGAACACCGAACATGTATTGTACATTAGTTGTGTTCGTTTAAACTGATTTCGACGTTAACAAAATTAAATTACCACGCTCGTTTCTCGAGTAATTGTTAAGGATTTATATGTGAGTACAATCAGCGCTGTACAACAGGCTTTCTAATCACGAGAACAATAAAATGGCGGCGATGTACGCTATATAGGTGCTGGAACAACGGATTGTATCGAACTGGAACGCCTACGGTGGTGCCGGCTTTAAGTTTAACCAGAGCATTTGGCTCTAATATTATGTAGTATTATGTAGTCGACAATGAAACATATTATTATTTACTTCCAGATATTAAATTATAGTGTTTTGTATGTTATAGAGTTGTTACAATATAAATTACCTTGCGTCCGTTCAAATTTTATGGAGTGCTCGACGTAGTGTACTAGAGGTTTTTCTAGTTATTTGAATTGTTCTAAGTTTATTAATGTAAATATAATATTGTGTTTTATTAGCGTCAAGTCAATAATAGAACAGAGAAGGCTAAAAATAAGTTCGTTTTTATCGAAATATTTCATTTAAATTTAAATTAACTTTAAATTAGTTTGAAATCAGCGTTATCACCTGGGAATTTACCTTACAAATGTCAAATTATGATTACGTTAAATATACTTATCACAAAATATTAATATTTGAATTTCATAAAAATATCAAAAAGTTTACTCTACAATAAGAAGTCCTATTAAATATATCTCCTTCATTTGCTTATCAGGGAGACCAAAACTGAACAAATGCTTTATGACTTCGAATCGGCGATATTTACAGCTTTACTTTAATAATACTAAATAGAGTATCTTACCAGTCTATACAGACTTTCGGTATTAACAATCAAGTCGTATAGAACAATGGCGGTATAAACCTAGACGTGAAGAATAGAATTATTTCAAGGGGGATGAAATGAATATACAAAGGTCGTTGGGATAAATCGCGATGGATTAAAGTTTAATGCTAGGATTAGATATGTCGTTGGCCAAGTGTCTAGTTTATAACTCTACTTATCCTCGGTCCAGGATATATACTTCTAGTGGGTCAGTTTGTTGTCATTGCTCACACTCCCATGCCTCCAAAACTACGTAGATAAAGTTGGTCTTGCATTAATTATCGATCAATGTTAAAATTAATAAATAGAGCTGAAAGTAAATCGAGAGTGACTATAAAGCTATAAGGCTGAAAAGTTAATGTATAGAGTAAGACGGGTTCAACAAGAGGGTAACTGTAGATATAGAAATAGAGATTAATGAAAAAACACATACGATGTCAAGTAAAGGAGATATGAGCAAGTGAATGATTATGTTTTGTAGTTGCATAATCCGTGTAAGTTTTCATACTTAATATCAATTTTTTTTATCTCATATTTCTAAAATGACTTTAATTTATCATTCATATTTCATTCATTTTAAACAGACACGCTTTAATCGGTTTTTTTTTTCAATTTGTCAACTTATTATATATCGGTTCAAATGAACGTGAAATGCATGATATTTGCTTGATTATTTTCGTTATCTTATCATATCAACGGATTAGTGCAGGTTCTGATTTCGAAACATGTGCGAGACCCAGATTTTTTAAGCAAACAAAAAATATCTGACGTAGATATTATAACTAAATATAAACACTTTTTTAATTTATATGTTCTACTATACAGAGGGAATTCATATTTTAAAATATATCATGTAGTTCGTGACCCGTAACTATAATCATCTCTATACAAAAGTACGAAATATAATTTGTAACAAACTTTTGCATTTTACAAAGCGATTTATCAAGTCCACGTAAAGATACCATTTGTTCAAAATGTGGATATAGAGGAATATATATAATATATACATATTTATCGGCCCGATGGAGACGTATGAGTATGACGTTGATAATTTTTTTTCGCTTGTATGCAAATATATTAATTTAAAATGAAACGGACAACATTAAAATATTTATTTTATTGCAATGTATGCGCTGTATCATGTCGCTTACAAATCACTTAAAAATAGATGAAAATGCTCTTAAATAAGTTACGAATATCACATATAGTTCATAAATATCCCAATGTTAAAAAGGGAACTTTTCTCTTAAAGAAAAGATTAGGTGCTAACTTCATTACTTTGTTCCGATGTAATAATGTGTCGAAATTTCATCACACATGCAGGTTTCCTGGCGATATTTTCTTTCATTGACCACGAGATAAAATCTACACACAAATTAAGCACATAACTGAGCTTGCCCAAATCTGAACTCGATCTTGAATAAAATTCATGAGCTCTATACACTGGGCCATAACTAATGAACATAAAAAGATTCTATATATCAATTTTTCAATAATATCTTTGACTGCCTCGTTGGTCTAGTGGCTTGATATAAGGCCGCAGACGCGGTGGTCCTGGATTCAATTCCCAGGTCGGGCAAATAAATAGTTATTGGGGTTTTCTGTCGAAAATTCTCAGTAGCAGCCCGGAGTCTGGAAGTTGGAAGTGTGGTACACTCACGTGCCTCGGGAAGCACGTTAAGCCGTTGGTCCTGCGCCTGAACTCTTTCCGGTCGTGTCGGATTGCCGTCCCATCGGATTATGAGAGCTAAGGAAAAGAGAGTGCACCTGTGTTTGCGCACACGCTTGTGCACTATAATATCTCCTGCGCAGTTGGCTACTCTCTCTTGAGATTGGCCGCCGTGGCCGAAATCGGTCTGGAGGACCTTAATATCTTTGAAGGTCGATTAATAATTGGATTGGGAGAGTAATCGGCGAACCGCGGTATGATCGACGGGCGATCCTATCGCGTTTAGCTGACATGCGATATCTGATAGCAATTAGGCAATAGCCGGGTATGTTTATTTGTTTCAGGGCCCATTAAATACCAAATAGATAACCTATTATTTCTTTAAACATTAACAAGAAACTATCGACGCAAGCTTTTAATATTAATTGGCATTAAAGTTTTAAATACACTGTAGGTTGTATAAATATATATATTTAGAAGATATTGTATCATACGTCCATTAAATATTAATTAAAAATAAAACTGTAATATATTCAATTGTTAATGTTTTCTCTAATGAAATTACAAATTTAACTTTACGGTTAAATATTATATTTTATTATTGTATAATATAAGTCTTGTCTATCAAATATATATTTCTTTTAATAAAATGAATTTCATTTACACTCACACAATCTTTGCTTGTAACTATTATTAAGAATAGTATAATTATACTACTTATAAAAAAAACTATATTTTGAGTCAAATATTTCTATTATTATAAGCTACTTACAATATACATAACACTACTTACAATATATAAACCAACTTATTGTCATTATAAGTATATCAGTATATCCTAAGATGGTGCGCTAACCATATTAGCAACCAGTTCATTGAGAATTTAATAACTCTAAGAATTGAGCTCCTATAAGCCTACGTTAAAGTACTCACTCTAAATATAATTATTTTTCATATAATACGAATATTAATGATTATTATTTTCAAGAGATGAAATTTTTTTCAAGAATTATTACTTTGAAACTTGAATAATAGTTTTTTATCTGTGGCCGATGGTGATTTCCGTGTGGTTAAAGTTTGCTTCATACCAAATTTCATCCAAATCGGTTCAGTTTTAGTATCGGTTTTACTTGGTGGTAGAGCTGATATTCAGTTAAAAATGAGCAACGAAATGCTTTTACCCGCCATATTTATCACATATTCTAAAGAATACATTCATTCGCGTTCAGTCAATTCATTTGTCATTCAACGATGATGACCATAAAAGAGTTGAAGACCTTCGTTTCAAGCTTTAGTGCCGATGGTGGTTATTACGATATTATCTTTCCACGTTTTACAGAAGTAGTCGCTAATGTTTGTATCGGAGTGTGTTATTTAGAGAAATGGACGGCGCAAGATCTTTTGAGTACGCTACAGATAGTGGCTCGACAAGTTTTGAATTGGACGATAATGATCCTAAGGCAATGCCTTTACGATATTTTCTTTTATTTTGAATCGACAATGAAAGTATATTATATTAGTGCTTTGAAAATTGTTACAATATTACGATTTTCATATTACGTTAAGGCGATATTCAAGTAGTTTTAAAATAATAAGCTAATTATATATAGCTTATTTAAAATGCGGTTTCACGAATAAATTTTAACCAATCACAGCACTAACTTGTAATGTATAACGTGGGAGCGGATTGACAATTACCTGTTGAATTTTACTATTCATATCTCCCTCTATAACTTAGCTGACAAGTGAGACGGAATGCCATATCTTAATTACGAGCCGCGGCACTAAATAATTTTGTTCGAATTCACCTGCGTTTTTCAATACAATGAATCAGCGTTACATGACCAAGTTTAATCTGTAAGATAGATGGTTAGAAGTTCAAAGTAGAAGGGTATATTCACATTGGTCGTGTTGCGGTTAGCCTTGACTACGGCCGGACGGAAACGCGCGGCTCTCACGCTGTTATACAATACTTCATGACCAAACAGGTTTCGTTTTACCTAATGCACATTAAAAGTTTATAGGGAAGTGGCCGCTTCTTCGTTATGGTGCATCCTAGATAGTTATAATAATATTTTACGGCTTTGTCTAGTTTAATCTTGAGAAAATGTAGTCATGGATATTGGTAACTAGGGTTAGGTTAGGTATAAGTAAAAAGTGTTGTATGATTTCGGAGTTTATTTTAAATCAAATAAAACCTTTTTACATGTACATATGTTTAAGAAAATTTAAAATAGAATTATTTTTATTAATATATAAAACTATTCAATTATAAAACTTATCACGGCAAATATGATAAAATTATATTCACACAAGATATTTTTATGACTGATTTTTTTAACGGAAACTATAATATAGATTATTCTAAATTTTAAAAGCTTCTATTAATTCGAGTAATACTAATGTTTAATCACTTCGATCAGGGCGTCGTCCTTGTACCATGTTTGTGAACATGTTCATTGGGTCCCGGTTGTTATCAGAAAATCTGTTAATATTATCGTTATAACATATCAGGAAATTATTCTAATGTGTTACTGGACCACTCATAAAGGGAGCTGGTTATGGTTGAGTGCCAGTTACTTTATTTTAATATTTGATGACTTGTTAAAACTAAATAAGTACTCATTCTTTTGAAATCATCGAAAATATGGTAAGTTTTATGAAACTGTGTTTGATTTATAGAAACATTGTATTTTTGAATTTAAAAATTATATTTATCCAAAGGGACACAGTTAAACTCTATCTTACATTTTGGGTATTGGTAAAAAACTTTGATTAATAAGTCTCTATTCTATTCTACACAGCAACACAAGATTATTTAAATAATAAAAAAAGCGTTGAGATAATATTTTTTGATGTCCAAGCAGGATATGCATACATTTAATAGTATTTGATTAACTCTGACATTAAAAGAGTGAAGAACAGTTGGAAGCCTATTTGAATAAATAATTATTCAATTTGATTTGATATGTGTCTAAAAGAAGCAGTATAGTTCTAAAATAAAGCCCTTCATAATTACGTTATCAATAAATAATGAATTAATAATATAGTAATTTCACCACAAGCTAATATCGAATATAAATGTAACGGGGCTGTGAAATATAAAACAAACGATTGAAAAGAGAAAAAAAATAAAAGATACGAATTAAATTCGACTTTATAATACTACATATCAGACTTTTTTTAAGTTTATAATGTTAAGGCCTTATAATGTAGTAGGTAAGTTCTGTTTAAAACATTTTGGTATACACATTTGTGTTTAATTCCTGTCGGTTCATTCTGCTCTGGAAATACCCTTATAAGTCATTTAACCTGACTTGGGGCGTTCCTATTATTCTAACCAATAGTGAAATGTACACGCGAGCGCATGGTAATCGGAATAATACAATTTAAATCAAGTCCAGTCTTGAATGTAATTGATTTTAAAACACTTCGTTGTCTTTACCGTCGTGGTATTTTATATGCATGTATATATTTATATATAAATTAATGTTATTTATTTCGTCCCTTATGCGTTTCTATATAATTCGTCCGATTCTGTCGAATCTAGGTACAGCTATTGTTGAAGTTTACTCGAAGAATTATTTCGTTGTTTATTAAGTAAAAAAATCCAATTGAATTAATATGTAATTTTTAGCAATAATGACTTTATTTTGATATTGGTAACGCATCTTTAGGTTAACATCTGTATATCAAAAGTTAGTAGTACATACCGCAATACAAGCGTTGCTCTTGGAACACAGTCGCGTACATACGTAAATTACATAGTGGTATATCGAAACGGGCCTCAATTTTAATGGAATTATGCACAGTCATACTATCCATTCCAATACCGTTAACCCAATGACAGTCCGTCCGTTGGATTAGATAGAAACAGATACTTACTAACACGCTATCCGCGTGCATCTACGGTATTATATAAAATTGAAAGCTATTAAGATAAATATTGGTTACAGAATTTTTGTAAGTTTAAATTGAAAATGAAATCGTAATGTTCTCATCCTTCTTGTCCACTATACGAGCATATGTTTTGTCTTTTATGAACGTTTTTTGGATAAGCCAGTGGAAATGATTAGTGAACTTGGTTAGCATATAGGCAATGTTGACTACTTTTCTATTTTGCCAATGAATAATGTATCAGATATCACACATTTTGAATTTTCTGTGAAAAAATATATCTGTGAAATAAATTTATTTCACTTCAAATGTCATGTTTTTGTAGAAACCATATTATACGAATAATATTTTGATTCTCATGAATTGTATTGAATGTCTATTCTACTATTTATTTGTGATTATTTCAGCATAATATATAATGTAAACCATAAATGTAGTCGCTCACGTATCAGCATTCAAAAATCAATTTTAGTTACACATGTATAAATTTTAGTAGAATATTACAAGATTCCGAATAGAATAGATTGACGAACTGGTGATCTAAAAGCAATCTAAATCATGCCTACATGCTGCCTTCGACACGAAATTAAATGACTCAACAATATGACAAAGATTACATTTGGGGACATTCCAGAATAAACACATCGCCGCAACCACGACTGTAGTTATACCGGACAATGCT
The DNA here is from genome assembly GCA_963151315.1 of Nymphalis c-album. Lineage (NCBI taxonomy): Eukaryota > Metazoa > Arthropoda > Insecta > Lepidoptera > Nymphalidae > Nymphalis > Nymphalis c-album. The sequence continues at coordinate 3,400,133 of OY720590.1, read as the reverse complement.
AGAATCATTTCAGTGTCGGTCACAAAATATTTCCACACAATTAAATATTCATTACCGTTCGAGCGTCGACTATTTTCTGTCATTGAGGGCACGTTTTTGGGCAATGCAACGTGTTAAGCTCTGGGCTACAAAGCGATTTCGAACTAGAACGTTAACAACGTATGCCATTAGCTTTGTGTCATAAATATACTGAAAAATTATGCAATTTAACTTCCCACGATTGGTCCGATCGGAGTCTTATGACGCAAACTCAATGCTAATTGACGCTCAAAATATATGTTCTCTGTCCGTCTTCGCTCATAATTGCCTTAATAGACAGTATAATCATAATCAAACAGAGTTACAAGCGGATTGAAATTGTGGTTCTTATAGAGGCATTGTGCGCGGGAGCGGCGCGGTGATTACAAATCAACTTTTGTGTATCGACTGACGGTATTCGTAACGTGATACAATGGTTGTCTAATTGTTTCTCAAACGTTCTGTGTGAAATTAGGCTTCGTGGGATTCACAGGTTGATGTCCGTAATCTTTATTATATTCAATAGATTAAATTTTGTATCGTATAATTAAGTTCAAGTATAAGTAGCCGAGGCTCATTTAACGTTAATTAATATATAAAAAAAATATTACCAATGAATCACTTATGTGTTGATTTTCCAAAGGCAAATGTTAAAGAAATTTATTGGAATATCAAAGAGCTCTAGATCCAAGAGAATATATTCTTACAGGTTCTACTTGAGGGTAATGAACTTCGTCCCCCACCACACCCCCTAATTATTCTCCCCAGCGACTACCGCGCATTAACCGCTTTTGCGGTTTGGTAAATATCTAAGAAAAACGAACGGATTAGATTATATAAAAACAATTCTCTTACGGCTAAATAAAGGGCATTGGCTATTTTGAATAAATTGAATTAATATATTTCATGTCAAGGTTTCGTTGTCTATAGTTTCATATTTCTTTATCGAGAATACGAGTTTCTTTTTTAAATGGAATCTAAAGATTATAATGAATACAATAATTAAATTTATATTTCTCGAAAAATATGTTGCTAGTTCAATTGCATATCAAACTTATGCACGAAGCTTACAATTGCTCGCATATTCATAGGACCAAAAACGTAGGAGCTCTCCAATCTAAGATTCGAGTCTGTGAATGTATGATGCAAAGCACGGCTAAGCAATGCAGACCTAATTTATTTTAAGCGATCCTCAGTGAGGGAATGCCTCCGTTCCCATCCCATGGTTCCAGGGTCCGTGGGAAACATTCTATCCCCGCCCGCCATTCATTTTTGTGAAAAAACATTCTTAAGTTCAAGGGAAAGGTCACATGACTTCTACATTTGTGTTCTAAAATTTCCACAAGTAGGTACGTTAATACTATTTTTATATCTCATATGAAAATTATTTATAACTTTATAGTTGGAATTTTAATTAATAATAATATATTTTTCCTTAATATAATTATATAAACGAGGGCAATATTAATTTAAATTCTCATAAAGAAGTTAATAAGAATTAATTATAAGAACTCGCACGAGGCGAATGGAAAGCGTGACATATTGAAATAAAATTGACTGATACATCCAAAAGTGAATAATTAAAATTCAATAACGGAAGATAATTAAAGCGATCTCTTTATAAACGATGATTGATACGAGATTAAGTTCGACTTAGTGGTTAAACGAGGTTTTACTCGATTTCTACTTAAAGAAATATATTTTTTTAACTCGTAGCAATAATCTCATAGGTACGTTTTAAATATTTATTGAAAATATTCAGAAATAAAAAAAATAATTATTGAAAGTTGGTTAGAATAAAATAATATCAACTTTTAATAAACTGATTAAGTTTTAAGTCAATTTTGATTACAATTCGCATGTTTATTATTATTTAGATTGTCTCTATAAACAAAATAAAATATAAACGTATTAAAATAGTGAAGCGCGAATAGTACAATGACTTGGGTATCGATAAATAGATAGCTCGTTCGATCCTCAAGGACCACCATCTCCACACCTTACACACATTTAGAGGGACGGGTAATAAATAAATATATAATATAGAAAACCATGTTTAAGCAAAAAAAAACTCAGTGCCTCCATTTTTAGGAATAAAGGCAATTAAATTTATATTTAATTAAATCATAAGAAAAAATAAAAAACAAATTATAGAATAGTATATTATGTAACAATACACATTATTCGAAATTGGTTATTTAAATTATAAATAGTGCAGTTTGTCTTTCATAGAATTCGGTATCATAGGCAGGCATCACAGCTCTCATTACGCCCCGGGACAATAGTTTCGGAGCGAAGGATTTACGATCTCAACTCTCTATACCGTTGCATGTAATGATATTGCTTTGTTTAATAATACTTAGCTTATAAATCAATACTATTTTGTATAATGTGACTTCGAATTCGGTTATATTGTAGTGTTTTACATTTGTATGTTAATATTCTTTATATTTTCAATATTTATAAGTTTCTAAAACGTTGGTTAAACTCAGTTTAACTAATTGGGCTTTAATCGCCACGCTCATTGGTTGTCTGCCACTTCATACGCTGCTACCAACCAATGGCTATTCAGCTTAAAGTTAATTAAAGTCAGTCAAATTGATTACTATTTACAATTGTTAGTTTTTTTTTTCTTAAATGTTTTCGATATATCTCATATTTTTTTTCGATTTATATCATACTCTGATAAAAATATTGTTATCATCTGTCATTGTAACGTCATGTTAATTTGTTTGTATGGAAATATCCATACAAACAAATTAGGACTATGTTTAGTATATAATTATAAAGTGGGACTAATAAGTCCTACAACCACGAAAAGTGGGATAGATTCAAGTGTTTATAACTTATTTTTTCTGGTGTCACTTCATTATTAAAGATCGGCCGTTATTTTCCTAAACCTCTATTTATCCTGGTTCTCTCAATTATTATTTGTCAATATTTTAAATAACTAAATATTACGCTGTTACGCGAAAATATAAACAATACTGTCACTTATTGAAAATTTACTTAAAAATTGTTATCTATGAATATTGAAGATATATTTACCAAGATAGCGGTAACAGGGTATTCGAATAGGTGTTAAATTATAAGCCTGTCTTAAGAGAATAGATTCTCCATAAATAAAGTTTATATCAAGGTATTTGAGGAGTAGAACAGAATAATACAATAGCTCAAAGTAAGATGGTGACCGCACAATAGAGCGAGTTAGATGTACAATAGTCTAACCTAGATGTATTGGGTAGATCACGGCAGGGTTGCTAGCTAGCGAATAAATAGCCCAACTTGCTTTTACAAAGTGAAAAAATATATTTGTAAAACATTTTTGTTAACTTTAAATATTTTGTTAGTGTTTTTCTTTCTCGGTTTTAAAATTATTTTTCAGTTTGTGTATATCTCCTTAATAAATATGACATTCACAGTTTCGTTCAACGATTTATTTAAATGTTCTTTTTTTATGTGTCGACACATGTTTATGTTATCATAAATATCTCCGTTATCTTATAAACAACAAAACTTCTATAATTTTTTTGAAGACCCAGAGACAAAGTAACTAAGTTACAAAGAGAAAGTAATTTAGCATAATATGTAATACTAGCTGATACCCGCGACTTCGTCCGCGTTGCTTGATATATTAACAAAGTTTTCTTATGTGTGAAGGAAAAAACATCAAAAAGATCGCAAGCAAAAATGTACTTTGTTTAAACATACATCACTGAACACGCAGTGCATATACAGATCGTTGTTTCTTGAAACTTTAATAACTTTTTATTAAATGAAGATATCGCAATATTTTTTTTTTGATAAATCTATCCAGTAGGTAGTTTTTCCGTGATGCGCGCACAACTGCAGACCTCTATCATTTTATTTATATAGATTTATTTGCATAAAGTAATATACTATCCTACAAATGTCAATAATACAGCATGTAGAATACTTTACTTACTTTCATGAATTATTGCTAGCAACCCTAAACGATAGTGCCGGTTTAATGGGTCGATAAATTATAATTTCGAATTAGAGTCACAAAATATTGTTTAAACTGGCTCGATCATATCAATTATTGAGAAATTGTATATAGAATAATGTGCTTCATTTACAAAGGTATTAAGTGAGTAAACATACGTACAATATACCATGCTCTAACAATTATTTTATTTTAACCTATTGGTATAGTTGTCATTACAATTGAAAGAGGTAAAACCAAACCAGGTTGACAGTTCGGAAAAAAATACTTATACCCTTTTACTTCTAACCTGTAATATATTGGTAACCAATGGTTCGCTTGCTTTTTGAAATCGATTTCACCAGTGTTAATTATTAGTTATAGTTTATATAATAATATAAATTTATTTTTAAATGAATGTCATATATCAATACGAATATATATATTTTTTTACAATTAATTTAAAAATCAGTACTTTAAGGCTTTTCTATTAAAGGGGATAGATAAATAAAAAATAACTGTGGTAAAATATTCAATTGAAGATAATAATTGTAAAGCCAGTTTTAACATCTATTATTTTTCATGTTTCAGAACGAAGCATCGCATTCACGGAGAGAAGACCGTTTCGACGTCTGCATTAGAAGAATTTGTAAGTAAAAGTTTATTTTTAATTCTGGCACTCATATCGGTTACCAGTTAGTAAAATTTCCTTACTTTTAGGTAATATATAATAATTAAATTTTATTAAAATAAGGCCTTATAACTCCTTAGTCTCTCCTCCTAGACCTTCTTTATATGCCTTCAAACATACCAAATATCGTTAAATGAAAATAATTTGGTACATATTGTATTATGATAGGTATATTGTATTATATTTAGGAAATAGTTTATATAAAGAAAATCAGAAAATCAGCGTCTATGGATTTCGGTAATAGGTATAGTTTTAAATATCATTCTACTTTTGATAAGTCCTGTGAAATCTTAAAACTTAGTGATAATTAAAGTCATTAACCTAATAATATGTACTTTAAAGGCCATTACAGTATAAAATCACGTTGAGAATAGGATTCATGAACATAGCAATTGACACAACGTAACAACATATCTAACCATCACGCAACACCGACTCTACCATAAAATTCAAGTTATAACAATATTTTTTATTCATGAATAATACATTGTCCTTTTATTTAGAACCACATATACATTACACATACTTATACAGCAATGGACAATAAAACTGCGTTATGACAGCTCAATGTGAATGAAAAGTGTATGATGTATCAAAGTCCAAGGTCCATTGCGTGGTTATTTCAGGTTGTGGAAACTTTTTATGTGGAAGATTTGAATTAAACGTCGATGTTATCAGTAATACTAAAATAGTTTAATAAAATAATATTAAGCGAACAGTAGGTAATGAAAACATTAAGAACTTCGTGTTATGTTTGATTATAATATAAAGTCAAAGCCAGACCTGCGACTTAGGGTATAAAAGTCGATTAAAGATTAACTAATACGTGTCGTCGACGTTAATTTTATGTATAAAAATATATAAGAAGTGTGTCTGGGGCTAATTCTACTAAAAATTGACGTATAAAGTAAACTAATATATGTGTTTTCTTGGGTTTCAAGCTTCAAAATCAGTTGTTAGCTGTGAAAGCGTAACTGAAAGATATGAGTAAGAATATTATACATTTGCACGGATAATATTAATATAGATTACTTAGCATATATTTAGTGATTCCGTTGTTATTGGTATTTTTTTTAGCTGACTACACTTTGATTTGGTCAAAGTACAACATTAAAATATGAAAGCAAACATAAAAATGGCTGAAGTAACAATAAAATGACGCAGCATTTACAAAACCTGCTTAGAAAGCAGTTTAATGAAAACAGTTGATAACTCTAAAAAAAATTCAAATAATGAGTTTTTATTCGGAAACATTATAATCGCTATTACTTATTAATAAAAAAAAAACACGTCACATATTAATATCAATGAATTTGAAATACGAAAAGTCACAGATAAGTAATTTGTTAGTGTCTGTCGTCATCGTTTCCTTTAGAGTACGGGATTTCAACTCGATACCATAAAATAATTACTTTTCTTTTAATTTCTGTCACAAATGACACTAAAGAGGTTTTACGTTTTTAATTTTAAATGCGTCGAAAGGCGTAAGGCGTTGAAAAATTAAATTTCGAATCTTGTTAGTGGTATATAATTTATTTAACACTCTTAAGTAACGATATGAGGTCACTTTAAAAAACCTTTCAATTTATAAAAAAGTTAAATATCAAATCGGTAATATAAGGTAGCTTAACCCAAATTAGTAATCTCTGACACCTTCAAATGTTTAATGTTTTGACCATTATGCCAAAAACTTTTTTCTATAAAATTAAGTAAAGTTCAATAGCATTACATTATTTTTTGTTAAAATTCCTCAAAATGAGTGAAAGTAGTTTTTAATGCATCAATGATGATAATCGGTCTATAATGTATATCTATATAACTTTACATAACGGAAATTTAGAGAGTTTAAAAAATCTTAAGCATTATTCGTTGTGCTAAATAATTTTTTTTGATAGGTATGAGCATTGAATGTATGCTATTTGCAGTCGCTATCACAGTACTTACAAAATAAAAATAACCTACGAACAAAATGCATTAGATACCTATTGTTCTAGCTTCATTAGAATATTTATTTATTTGTAAAAGAACACTTACAACATACATATAAAACATTGACAAAAAGAACATATAAAACATTAATATCTAATATGCATGTCAATTACAAGTGTTCATAACACTACATAATCTAATTCAAAATTAAAAGTAACAAAAAAAATCATCAGCAGTTAGTTAAAAATGTCCAAATTAAGTAAAAAATAAGGTAATTGTTATAATAATAATAGAGAAAAAGTATATATCTATAAGTGTATTCGTTACGCGCACAATTATCAAACAATTTTGAATTGAAATACTGTTAACTCGTATATTCTCTATTTAATATGTAAGAATAATTTTGTCTCGTTGTTACTGTGATAAATATATATAGTTAAAAGATAAAAAATTTCATTTCGTGCGTTTTAAACAAACCATCACTTCGTACTGCTTTTATCTTATTTCAATAATATATATTGATCGCGTACCTCACATTTATTAAAGTACTTAAACGTACGTACGTATCCATTAATTATTTCATCTGCCATTGATACGGTATAATTATTACTAAACTTATAATTTCGTTAATATTCTATGTAAGTTGTGTATCCAGTATTGAGACCACCCTGTTAATAATTAGTTCTGATTGCGAGCACGCAGCCGAGGTGTTTGTGCGCAGGCGCAGGCGACACGAAAACCCCTCGATAACATCGCGATTTGTATAATTTCGCTAATTTTATACATTCACGAACAAGTTTCGATCTTTTAAATTTTTATTCGAATTTAAACACTATTAAACGGTAAACGATTTTGAGACATTAATAAAATAACATTTCAATGTCAGTATACATGATGTAAATTAATGAAATTTATAATAAAATGATTTTAGTAAATTTTATGACGAAATGTAAAATTTCAGTGTATATCGATAAATTTTACGTATAAATTTTAAATATGTAGACTTATGAGTAATGCGTAAATAATTTTGAGTATCCTAATACTAAATTAATATGTATAACATTGAAATAAATGTAATAAAAATAAAATCTATAAAATCAAAACTTTTGAGTTTTAGTTTTTTATACGAATGTCACAACAGGGTTCTTATACAATAAATTAGCGAGTGGATAAAACAGGTGGACTATCCAGTTGTCAGGCTTGTTTTTGCTACTTTCCTTGTTTTTATAGACTGCATGTCACTGCGCAGGCGCACCTACTTATTATGTGTGTCAGTTATCGCGTGGATGTGAAGTCTAATATCGTGCGCGGGAGCGGGAGTGGGAACACGTTGACGTTGCTTCGGAGTATGACGAAAGAAAAATCTTTGTTCTTGTGACTTTATGCGATTGAAAATACATTAAATTTCCATATAAATCTTGTATTTATAATTAGTCTGTCGGTGTCGGTCGGTGGTAGGGTTTTGTGCGAGCTCGACTGGGTAGGTACCACCCACTCATCAGATATTCTACCGCAAAACAGCAGTACTTGCTATTGTTGTGTTCCGGTATGAAGGGTGAGTGAGCCAGTGTAGTTGCAGGCACATGGGACATAACATCTTAGTTCCCAAGGTTGGTGGCACATTGGCGATGTAAGCGATGGTAACATCTCTTACAACGCCAATGTCTATGGGCGTTGGTGACCACTTTCCATCAGGTGGCCCACAGGCTCGTCCGCCTTCCTATGTAATAAAAAAATAAAATAAAAAATAGTCTAATAAAATTAACGCAGATTACTTTGTATAAACTGTAAGTAACTAGATACTGTCAAAGAAATGACAACTATTCGTCTATCATTGCCTTATCAATCATTCATTTTATTATTGTAGTGTATCATCGCAAGTTATATTTTCAACTTTCAACGTCGATTTTCAAGTTGTTGCACAAAGCACTGCTGAAGTCGTAAATGAGTGAAATCATGAAAAACAATGAAGATCACATTGGATAAGATAATAATTTATGGCGTATTCCTCACATAATTGCAGTCACTTTAGTATTGATCAATTTAAAACTAATTTAATTGATACGAACTAAAATTAATTCATGATTACGTTAATACATAACATAAATATATATACTTTCTTAATTAGCATGTATAGTCAAAATGAATTAATATATTTTTGCGTCACCTACGGGTCAAGATGCAAAGTTCCGTTAGTGCACGGGCACGGGTCGGCACGTGGAAGGGACATGTGCGATCGCAGGTGGTGTGCCGGGTGTGCCACCAACTGCGTTACAGCTTTCCAACTTAACCTGATGGCGATCCCATTTTTTTTTAAATTGTTTTGCTTATTTTTAGGGAAGTATAGATAAAAAAGAACCATAAAAATAATTTAATTATAAATGACTTTTTATTGATAGGTTAGACTGTATATTGTTTGTTGTTAAGCTATTAAACAGAACGACACGTCACTGCTATCTCAGACTTTCTATGTAATTGTTTGAATTTAATGTCTCATAAGAGATATTGTTCAGGGATAAAATTAATACATCAACACGCATATACACAAAGTTACAAGAACAGAGATGAATGTTTAATTAATTAAAGATATTTATCCAAAAGACAATGTCTGGCTTTATTTAAATACAAAAGATAAGTTGCTTGCGTAGCTTTTTAACCTTTGTGTAACTTTAATATTGCTTTATCTACACAATGCATCAAGGAATTCATCTGTACACATAAGTTCACATTGTGTACGCCCATCTTACTATTATGTTACAAAAACGTCACAAAAAATATTTTATTTGAGCGATGAATCGGGCAATGTTTGCTTCGAAACAGTCTAACATTGATTGTCTACAGACGTGTAATCCTCTTTCATTTTTCCATCAAATTTTAAAATTCTTGCTGCTAGACGATAAAGCTTAGTTAAAATATTAACATGTTATTCAACACTTAAGTTTGAAGAACATTTAGCACTTTCATCTGTAAAGTCGTTTGTACTCGCCGGGTTGTTTGGATATCGGAATTCGGGTATTGATGTCAGTTAAAACTTTGAGTTCTTGTTTTAATGTTTTTTTTTATTATTATTAGAATTCGATTCCTACTCAGTACTCGTACGTATGTAAGTTGTTTATTAAAAAATACGCACAAATAATTCCGAGTATTCGTGATGTTCTCAGAAATATCGATTATTTATTTATTCGTTTGAAATCAATCGATTTTTGTTCGAAAATTTTAGTGTTGTGTTGATTCGATTACAAAGGAAACAGAAACGAATTAACGTTTTCGAGATTTTAATAATAAAGAAAGTCCTTAAAGACAGAATTTTTTCCCAAGAATAAAAAGCTTATTCAATTAAAAGAAAATATTAATAAATCGTTTAGAGTTTCTCTCAGCATTTACCGTGGGAATGAGACACAATGGGAAGATCTCGTGTCTCCTGGTGCTCGCTTCAAGAAATCGTGAGACCCGTGGGATTAACGCTGGTGTTTAAATAGGAGCAATCGACGAACCATTGGTACTGACTCAAATTAGTAATACATTCGTGACTTCATGGATCACGTGACTTTATGTACGGGCTTAAATGAAATTCAGTTGGTGTAAAGCCGACAAACGGCTTGTCACCGTTTCTATGACGTGATATCTCGTTAACCCCATTGTGAGCTGTGTATAAATGGTTGTTTGATTTTGATTCCACGATACTGCATTTGCAATGTATGAAAGTTTTCTTTGATTTTCTGTATTTAAATCAAAGTTATAATGATTGAATGTTTTAAATAGTTATCAATAACTACATACTAATATACTTATACTAAATATACTTGTCTCGAAGAATAACAACGTCCTACCGAATTTCATCTTCTATTTCTATCTTGAAACTATAAGCTATAACTCTATGAAAGTTTTGTATCTATTAGATTAGTAGTTCGTATCTGTATAATATGAAGTTCTAAACAACATTGACCTTAAAATATATATAAAAATAAAACTTAAGTTAATTTGTATAAATTATTAAAAATCAAATCTTCAAATCAAGCAAATTAAAACGTAACAAAAATAGGAATATTATAATAATATATTAATAGAAAATATTATAATAAGTTCATTAAAAAGGAAGGTGAATTAAAAAAACAGAACCCTTAAGACATACGAATTGTACACGAGCACTCACAAAAGCCAGTTTATAGTTCGTAGCCGAGGTATATTCTTAGAATTATTCTACTTAAATTATCAATATGTAAATATACATACTTGTATAATAGTTGGATACGTGTATTATATTACCTTTTGTTAAATAGTTGTCACCGCTGACGTAAATTTTAAAATCACTCAATCATACATAGTAGGTATAATGTTTTTGCTTGATTATTACTAAGTAAAATATATTTCGCTAAGTATAACAAATTACAAGTGTTTGTCTACGTATCTGCCCACATCCAATGTACATACATTAGCATCATAAGCAGCGTACATCCGACCGTGAACTTCGTGGTGTGAACGAACTCATTTAGGAGTCAAAATGGTCGCTAGGACGTGACTTCTTCGCGTGTAGTTGGCAATATTTTCTCGCCTAGCAAATCGTATATCGGTTCTACGACAGCGCCCGTACCTCAGCCCGGACCAGCTGGTCACGATGTTTTGACAGCGTCGAACGAATGTCGCAGTCGAAACTCGGAAAACATTTACGTCTAGGTATTGATGTTATTTGATTGAAATTTGTAATTATCCTTACTGAAGCTAAATATCATCTTACCATAAATATACAAATTTATGTAGGTAAGATGATTAAATTAATTAAGGTAATTTTTTGTTATTATAAAAAATAAAGTCCTTGATCCTGTACTGCAACTTTTTGAGCGTATAAATTCTCAACTTATCCTGATTATCTTTAATATATTTTTAAAGAGTTTTATAAAAAGAAGATTTCGATTCCTTTTTTAGGTTATTTGAAAGTCGATAAAATGAAATCTTATTAATGTATACTTTTTACGCAAACACATTCGTTATTATAATAAGTAAGCTACATTTGGAATGCGAGTATAAATCAATTCTTAACATTTCAACGTTGACAGCCAAAAGGACATTAAATTATATTCGAAAATCGAATGTTGCGCCTCGAACATTTCCCATAGGATTGCAAAACTAGCATCTATAAGATATAGACCATTCGCGGGTACATTTGACCGCGTTCACACGGTCTCGGGAAGATTACGGCCGTTGGTTTCAAGCCGGGTGATTGATCGTCCGAATGCACGTTCCTCGGTGAACGAATGAACGAATGAAGGGATTATGTATTCTTTATTCAAACGTTTCATTTGTCTGTGCCATAAACAAAGACCTGCCACAGACTATTAAGATTTTAAAGATCAAAATTAATTGTGAATAAATTGCGTCTCTGATGGTTTGTTATAGAAAAATACCCGTATATATAAGTACATAACATAACATAAATAACTAAAGTAATAATAAACTTGTTCTTGACTAAGATTCCTTTCTATGACTGATATTGTATTACATAATATAAACATACATAGAATAATAATAAACATATAATTCACTTTAATAATAATAAATTGTAATGTTGAAAGCGAGTAGGTACTTGTTTTTTTTAAGATATTAAGAGAACCGTAGGTGTGAAGACGATTTTCAATTAGATATGTTTGATTGATAAAAGTAATTAGTGTTTCGTATTGTGACCTCCTCGGCCGTATTAAGCAATAGCATGACGAGTATAAAAAACTTCGTAGAGATGGTTCAAGACCTTGATTTGCATTAAATTGAATGTAAGTAATGTGTTCGACGTTCAAAACAAAAATCAATTATTAAATTATCAATTGTAAGTTAAGTAGGTATATATTATGACTTTTCGTTTTAATTATATACCTTACTACTGTAATAATATACTGTATATTAAAAAAAAGAAACTATTGTGGACATATTTACGATCTACAATATTAAAAATTAAAAAAAAAGTCATATTAGTGGAATGTTGATTATACATTTTTTACATATTATTTAGTTTAAATATTTCATTTTGACCAAAATGTATTGGTTTTTTTTAGGGAAAACTTGTGATTATGTTAACAACTTGTACAATTACAATTTATAAAATTACGTTAACTGAAATAAATAAGTATTAAATGTCTGTTTACCGTTCACCATGTTAGTTGTTGATGACGAGACATATATATGACCTTATGAACTTGTCAAGTGTAACGGCACTACTATTGTAAAATATGTATATTAAAAAGAAACAACAGGAGAAAACAAAATTTCTATCTATAGGGTAAGTAATATGGTCGTTGTGCTTTGTGTATACCCATCTGGGATGGTACCACCCACACATCTTATATTCCACCGCCAACCACCAATACTTAGTATTGTATTGTAAGAAATGTTAACCATCGCCTACATCGCCAATGCGCCGCCGACCTTGGTAACTAAGATGTTATGTCCCTTGTGCCTGTGATTACACTGGCTCACTCACCCTTCAAACCGGAACACAACATTACAAAGTATAGCTGTTTTGCGGTAGAATATCTGATGAGTGGGTGGTACCTACCCAGACGAGCTTACACAAAGCTCTACCACCAAGTGAAACTATTATTACAAAGAACATAATATCCTAGTTCCCAAAGTTTGCTGGCACATTAGCGTTGTAAGGAATGGTTAAAATTTTTCTCAGAGCCAACTTCTATGAACGGTAGTGATCACTTACCATTCCATATTTAAAAAACCTTCTCGAATGTTCCATAAATAGTAGAGATAAATCGCAAGGGTCACAACCGTGTACTTTATGAAAACTTCGTCTTTGAATTGCGGATATAGTATTGTTACAGTTACTATGCAAATTGGCTTAGAGTCCATTATATATGCAACTTGAATATTAAGCGTGCTGGCATCCGTATGCCCTGCCACAGCGATAAATATCTAACTAGTATTTTATGTGCTCGGCCTTATCGAACCCACTGTCCCAGGAGTGGGTTATGCACAATAAAATAACTATATCCGTAACAGACTTTAAATAGAAAGGTCGTAAAGGCGGAGGCATTTTTGTATATAATTTTACGCTCCCTGTATTTGCAAGATATGACATATCATTGATGATTATTGATGATTACATATTTTTAAAATGAGATTTTAAAACTTAAAACTAGACAATACAGTGACGAGAACTATTAATATTCCCTATTCAAATTACAAATTACAAACAACAGAAGCACAGACACCAACTGCGACATAATTTATCGTGAACGGGAAATAGATAAATCAACTGTTACTACTAAAACGTGTTAAATGTATTTATGTTTTACACCAGAACCACATAATGTACAAAGTCTGAGGGAATTGAAGTCATAGTCACAAATTATATGAATAATTGTCTTTTCTTACAGTCGACGACAGATTGACGAGAACTAGTCAATCGCTTAGAAGACGATCTATTTGAACGATCTGCTGTCAAAGATATTTGCCTTAATATAAAAAAAATAAACAAGAAAATGGTAATACTGAAAGTATTTTCCTAGAGCAGGTTGTTGGTGGTTCAAACCCGGGCAGGTATTGTGTTTATGATTAATTTCGTGCATTCGTAAGAAAACATGCATGTATCCGCATGTAATGTAATGTATGTAAATCTATGTATATACACCAACGACGCATTGTAGCGTGGTGTGGTAGGCTTCAAGATATATCAAAATAAAAAAGCCTTAGCCCAGCAGTGCGATATTAAGAGGTTATTTTACTTTTACTTCACAAATACAATTGCAAGTTACATATTAATGCTCTAGTATCCTCCGGTCAATAAACATTCGGTAATAAAGTAACCTCACGGTGAGGTTACTTTCTAAGAGGTAACCTTAAAGGTTTTGGAGCTTATTCCACCACGCTGCTCCAATGCGGGTTAGTGGAATACACATGTGACAGAATTTCAATGAAATTTGACACAAGCAGGTTTCCTCAAGATGTTTTCCTTCACCGTCAAGCACGAGATGAATTATAAACACAAATTAAGCACATGAAATTCAGTGCTCGCCCGGGTTTGAACCCACGATCATCGGTTAAGATTCACGCGTTCTTACCACTGGGCCATCTCGGCTTTCATTTCATTCGGTCATAGCTTTTCTTAATCCGGAATGGAAACTATTTCTAGTTTCATTCGTTGTTTGTGTCTTCATTACGCACATAGTTCAACTACTGCTATTTAATACATGGTAATAGTTGTAAATGATTCGTATCTATGACGTTTATGTTTGTTTATTTCTCGTGCAATTGTATGAAAATGATATGCTTGACTGTGACTGGCCAGTATTTTTATGACACGGCACTATAGTTATATTTAGTTCTATTGATATTCGAATTCACAGATGTTTCTTTTGAGTTTTGATATGTAAATACATACACAATGAACCGTTGGGCACGTTCAATAAGTCAGGTCAAGGTCGAAACCGGATGTTATTATGAGTATGCGATTATAATAAGTTTTTTATCCTTTGTAGGCATAATCTACTCGTATTTGTTGTTATTTTCTTTTCAAAAAGAATCATAACAATGTATTTTTTAAGGAATTACGACTTTAGATTTCAACGACAATTGTTTAAGAGGTTTGAATCGAAACTGCGACTTTTATATCGCTAAACCATCCCATAGCTATCGTGGTATTGGAACTTCAGATTTATTGGTTTATTGGTGGTCACTTCTTCGCCATGCCTTTGGCGTTTGACCCTTGGCTAAGACAGAGTTGAATAGCCTCTGAAGAGCCCTAAGGATCGGTGCACCACCCGCCTTCAGAAGCTCAGCTGTAGCACCATCATCACCAGCTGCCTTGTTGTTTTTGTGTTGTTCGAGAGCCATTCTAATCTCGGAAAGGCTGACGTCCTGAAAATCTTCGGTGTAATGTCGGGTTAGTCTGAAGAATTACAGACCCATCTCATTGCTGAGCCATGTCTACAAGTTGTTTTCGAGAGTCATTACGAATCGTCTCGAGCGAAGGCTTGACGACTTCCAGCCACCCGAACAAGCCGGTTTCCGAAAAGGCTTTAGCACCATAGATCACATACATACGCTGCGACAAGTTATACAGAAGTCCGAGGAGTATAACCAGCCACTTTGCTTAGCGTTTGTGGACTATGAGAAAGCCTTCGATTCGATCGAAACCTGGGCCGTGCTGAAGTCTCTCCAAAGGTGCCAAATCGATTACCGGTATATCAAGGTGCTAAAGGGCTTGTACGAGAACGCCACCATGTCAGTCCGACTCCAGGATCAGAACTCAAAACCTATCCAACTGCAGAGAGGCGTAAGACAGGGAGACGTCATATCTCCGAAACTGTTTACCGCTGCATTGGAAGATGTTTTCAAGCTTCTGGACTGGAAAGGATTTGGCATCAACATCAACGGCGAGTACATCACGCATCTTCGATTTGCCGACGATATCGTGATTATGGCTGAGACCTTAGAAGACCTCGGCACTATGCTCGATGACCTCAGCAGGGTCTCTCAACAAGTGGGTCTAAAAATGAACATGGACAAGACGAAAATCATGTCAAACGTCCATGTTGCATCCACTCAAGTAAAGGTTGGAAATTCTGCACTCGAAGTTGTGGACAATTATATTTACCTAGGTCAGAACATCCAACTAGGTAGGTCAAACTTCGAGAAGGAGGTCAATCGTCGAATCCAACTCGGCTGGGCAGCGTTCGGGAGGCTACGCGACATCTTCTCATCCCAAATACCGCAGTGTCTTAAGTCGAAAGTCTTCGACCAGTGTGTGTTGCCGGTGATGACATATGGATCAGAGACGTGGTCGCTCACTATGGGCCTCATAAGAAGGCTCAAGGTCACACAACGAGCAATGGAGAGGGCTATGCTCGGAGTTTCCCTGCGAGATCGAATCAGGAATGATGAAATCCGTAGGCGAACCAATGTAACCGACATAGCCCGAAGAATTGCTAAGTTGAAGTGGCAGTGGGCGGGGCACATCGCTCGCAGAACTGACGGCCGCTGGGGCAGAAAGGTTCTCGAGTGGCGACCACGAACCGGAAGACGCAGCGTGGGCAGGCCCCCTACAAGGTGGACCGACGATGTCGTAAGGATCGCGGGAGGCCGTTGGATGCGGGTAGCGCAAGACCGGCTACTGTGGAAATCCTTGGGGGAGGCCTTTGTCCAGCAGTGGACGTTTACAGGCTGAGATGATGATGATGATGATGATGATGATGATGGTGGTCATAAAGGTCATGAGTCACTTTTTACAGAAAATCGTTAACTATTTTTAATCGTCGAAGTTTATTTTTCTTTTACATAAATGAAATAAATTTAATCAATAAGAACCGAAATATACGTCGATTACAATAGGTTATTGTGATTGCGTTCAGACTTTAAGCATCTGTGTGAGTCTAGCATTATATAAAACAAAAATTAACTCGTTATATAATTCAATCTACGTGAATTGTAGAGGTCATAGCAACTTAAACAAAAACTATTAATATTTAAATCCGGGAAAGTAAATAAACCATTATATATCTGTCTCTATCTTAAGTCGTCCTCGCGACGAAACGTGCCACGCTGTTCTTAAACGAGACGTGAGTGTATTTGTCCTGCGGTGTCACAAATCGCACTAACGATTCCTTCTAAACATTCGTATTAAGGTGAATTTACTATTTCTCTCCAGCCAACACATCAAGCCCTCCGTCTTAAGTAAATTCGTTTCTAATTATACCAAGAGTAATGCATGTAAGTGGGATAAATAAATACCATATCTTAATCAAGAGAGGACGTCGGCTCAACGGGAACGTGCCGGGTTGTAACTTGAAAGAGACGTGACGGCATTCGGTGAGGTGTCTTTGAAACGCGTTAACGGATTGTCCTTTGTAGCTATATAATATGGAAAGTAGTTATTAGCGACTTACGAGTTTAAAGTTTAAGGTTAAAATACAATTAATACTTTGTCCTTTAATTTTTATAATTAAAAAAATAGCGGTTTGTTTTTAAAATCGGCTTAGTGCCTTAGGCATAAAAGCTTAACAACTCACTCACTCTTACTCACTTTCGCACTCAAAACGAAGTCCTCACTTGGAGTTAAAACTATAAACAAACACAGCTTTTTACTTTTAGAAATCGGCAAATTAATAATTATCGTCATCACTCATCATCATTAAGCGAATTCTCTTATTCCGATTATAACTCATACAATCGAAATTATGCAATATAATTAGTAGCGATTTGCATCAACTTGAAAATATTGAGAATGTATAATAATTGTAGTTAAAATATCTTTACAAATATTATCAAAAGAAAAGTTATTATTTTTTTTTTTGAGTTCGCGACCCAGAAGTGTGAACACGTGGGAACTTGCCACTTGTAAGAAACACGAACAAAGCGCCGTCGATAATTTTGTTCCTGGAATCAGCTACCGAGTCATTTGACTAAAGGCTACCGTAATAGCTACTGTTGGTCGGTAATTTACATTGTAAAGAGCCTAATAGGGCAAGTTTTATTATTGATAGTATTATTTCAAATTATTATTATAAATGTAAGTATTTTCAATTATTTTTTTATCATGAATTTAAATTATGATAAAATCGTTAGTTTTTATTTAATAACTTATTTTAAAATCTTTATACATTATAAAAATTATTATAGTATGACGCATTTTATAAAAAAAAAGTCAAGTCAAATCCATACAAGATTTCGATATCAGAAACGAATGCAAACATTTATAATGCGTCAGAATATGACATAAATGTTAGATAAATCGAAAACCACTTTGACTAATACTAGATTATTTGCTTACTTTGTAATAAATTACTAGCGAGGACCCTTCGGCTATTTAAGGCGAGGATGCCTTCAGGCCGAGTGGACTTTCTTCATGAGCCTGATAAACCGTAATAGCCGACAATTAGCCGATGTCTAATGATCGAAACTTCGCTTTTCGAAGTCATAATCTCTTAGGCACTAGTTAGTCGTTTCAAATGTGTCTTCTAAATTGATACTTTGTAGTTGCTATTAACGTTTTCATTTACAAATGTAACTTAGAAGTTAGACGAATGATTATTCATTTGTACTAATACATTGCTTACGGCTCAGATCTTGCTTACGGCTTTAACTTTAATAATTTTACATTGTTAATAGGGTTTGTAATGACAAAGGCGATTATAAATTAATTGAATCCTTGTGAGACATAAGCCAACTCTTTAGAGGTTAGGATTTATTTCATATGTTTTATTTTTATTTTATGGTATAGATAGGTGGATGAGCATATGGGCTACCTGATGGTAAGTGGTCACCAACACCTATAGACAATGACATTGTAAGAAATGTTAACCATCGCTTACACCGCCAGTGCGCCATCAACCTTGGGAACTAAGATGTTATATCCCTTGTCCTTGTTATATAATTATAAAAAATAGAGTAATAAATAAATATAATGTTGTGACTAAACACGCAAACGTATTATTTAGCCTTAACTTTTATGTATCTGTATATTTTCTTTATATATCTTTATATATATAAATAATTTAAATTAACAAGCGACATATAAACAATTTAAGTTAGCTTACATAGAACAAATACGGTTAAATTAATTCGAATTATGAAACTAAAATAATATGTTTATGAGCCATTTCTCATTTCCTTTGTGACTTTATAATATAAGACTATAATGTTGATCTTTAACATAAAATATCCAATAAATGGGTGATAACTACGGACAGAATTTACGCCCGGGGCTCAATTGAAGTCTTCATTAGCCGCACGAATCACATTTTATGATCGTTAAAACAAGAGTTAAAATGCAAAGAAACGTACTTAGCATCTATTTATATATTCCTCTAGGGTTATTTACTCATTATATATTCATTATCTGTGGTCATGATATTTTCAACACATTTAAGACAACAAAATGGGCCTTTAGCTGTTATTATAATAAACTAGTTGGTAATTGGATGTTCTCGATCACTTGATAATTTATCTAACGTGACTCTATATGTTATTTATTTTAACAAATATATGCTGTATTAAAAAGATCCAATACCATAGAGCCATGGTATGTATATATGTAACCGGAAATGATTTTCAAACCTGTCAAGCAAAAGTGAAAAGTTATAATGTTTTAGCCCAGCAGTGTGGTATTTACTATGCTATATCTGATGTCTAGTTCTTTGATTGTTATTACAAGAAACAATTTATGACATTGACAGTTAGAAAAAACTTTTACATTCATTATATTTGACAAAATTATTATGCATTAACAATGCATCTCACCTTGTTTTCATCGTGTGCTAATGTTTAAAATATTATAAAAACTATTAAAATGAATTTGCGTCCTTATTAATCTGTAAAATGTTAAAATATTAAATATTTCTTTTTTAATACATTATTATTATGCGTGTAATGTAACGTCACCTCATAATATGTCACAAAGTATTCGATTGACGTCCATCAGTTGTCTCGGGCCTTGGATATTATTTATCTTATTTTGTCAATGTGATATTCACGAAATAATCTGTGCCTGTTTCACATGACGACAAGATTGTAGAAGTGTGTGAATTTAAAAATCATTATCATTGTAGGAACAAAACAAATCGATTTTTAAAATTAAATTTCGAATTCTCTGCCGTGTTTCAAATTAATTTCTTAGCGCGGAAGTACACCGCGATAAAATCCATATATTTTATATACATTGTAAATAATAAAAATACATTAAATATGGTGACAGAATTGTTTGGATATTGATTTGATTGATGGATTTGATTGAACAAAGTTATTTAAGAATGGTGTCACCATTCGAGTCACAAGTCTCGAAAGTCTCTAGGCCGCTTTCCTTCATTGATTATATACCGATTTTGATGACATTTTTTTATGTGAAACATACATTGGCGCATATTTGTGTATATAAGTATCACAGTCACAAATTGAAATCAACACAAATTGAATATAAGTAAGGCGTATCGTAGAATAAAGTTTACAACAATTTGTTAAGAATAACATTAAAATGAAATATCAGTGAAATAGCTGATTTTTAAATTATATTCAAATGAGCACGACATTTTTCTTCGCGGTATGAGTTTGTTCATTAAATGTTTCGTTCACATAATATGCTCCGTGTGGGCAGTAATTGCTTGTGCTCACGGCTTTTTATTTGATTGACCTGACCTTTGACGCAGGCGAGAAAATTGATAGCAACATTGATCGTTAATTTTGAAGCATTCTCTTTTTTTTATTAATTCGTCATCGTCACTTTACGTATATCAAATAGAATACTCTATATTTTTTCAGATTTTTCCTGCTTGAATATAGAAACATAATTTACTTATTGTTTTTGTAAGATAAGATATATATATATATATATATATATATATATATATATTTTATATGAAGTCAACATTAGCAAAATGATGAATAAAAAACGCAAATCACTAATGACAAAAAAATAAACATTCGAGATGAAACAAAAAAAAGATTGCTTTTAAAATATCTAATATGACGGTAAAAATGGTGGTTTCAAAATTATTATTTGAACCTTATAAATACGGGGCAAAGTACTATACATACATGTACATAGCATATCTTCCGCGAATAGTCTACAAAGAAGACACGTTCAGAAACCAATAAATAAGCTAAGATTGGCTCCTGTATTATGAACCTTGCGATAATTTTAATAGCTTGACACACTGTCATAGAATCCCCGTTGTAATAGCACTGTGGTATCCTGTCAGGAAATCTGTCATTAGTTTTCCAACGAGTCCGATGATAGCAATGTGGTTCGGAAATGAGTTCTAGAAGCAGTCGGACTGGTGTGGAATAATACTATCCTGGGGCCCGGCTTCCGAACGGATGCGGGCTTTCTTAGCCTGTGTTCCATTATCAGTAATTACGGCCACTGATAACGGGTCCGTAATGATAAGGAAACTTGTAGTTGTGTTTTAGCCTGCTGTTTTAGTAATGCGATTGGAAATATCGTGTTTTCTATTTAGACTTCCTTACAAAATGCTAATATCTAGATATAAATATTAACACGATTTGTCTGAAAGACGATAAATACTCTGCAAACGTATAGTCTCTTACTTGTTTACTTGCTGGTATAGTTTTGTGCAAGCTTGTCTGGGTAAGTACTACCCACTTATCAGATATTGTACATACATACATTACTTATATATTTAGGTTGGTGACGCATTAGTGATGTATGGAATTGTTATTATTTCTTACATCGTCAATGTATATGGACAGTGGAGACCCCTTACCCGGTGGCCCATAACCGCCTACCTATTTCATAATTTTTTTTAGAAAAGAGTATATTTTAATCATTACACATGATTCATCATGGTTATAATTTAAACTTTTGTATATCTGATATGTACAAAAGACGAATGAACAATAAAATTATGACGGTATTCACCAAATGCATTAAGCCGGAATAGTACAAGACATTAAGTAACAGTACATGTTTAGTTGAAACAGGAATACATCATTTTGATGTGCTGTAGAGAATCCGTAATGCGGTATTTGACCATGATTCTCACGCCTTACAACAATTAACGGCTGTAAAATATCATGCAATAAACACCTTTATAACATGAACAGTAGAGCTCAAAATGGTCGTTAGATATATTTTTGGGAATGTATTTTTCAAAATCCAAATGTGTTCAAATTCATTGTAACTATTAATGTACGATGGCCCGTCTGTTGGCTTTATTGCTGTAATTTTTATTATTGTTTGTATTGCTCTTCTGTTACTTAGTTTTTAATTTAATAATCTGTGCGGAAAAAAAAGGAAAATTTGTTCTTTCACAGATTACGCATACCAAAATACCATCGTTCAAAAATCGCACCTGTTTCTTTGTAATCTTATAGATTGATATTTTGTTAATTTATTTGGACCAACGCAATATGTTGTCAGAATGTTGATCAAATTTAATTTTTGTTTTAAACCCGTTTGTAATCAAATTAAGATATGTGTACGAATTTAAAAATTAATAATGCAAAAGTCTGGTAATATCTAAGTACTTAATAAATTTGTTATGGCTGTCAAATGGTTACATTTATTTATACTTGCAATATTTCATGTGTAGTTTTAGATGAGAATGCATGACAGTGACATGTGACATGTGAGTGAATGCGTAACAAACAAACAAACTCACAATCGCAATAATAGTATTAGTAATTTCCGCCCACGTTTCCGCCCGCGTCTTTTGGGGTAGGGTAGGGTGAGGCGAGAAAGCGTAACAATCAAATAAACAAACAAACTGACAATCGCTTTTACTATATTAGTAATGATTATTTATTTCTCTATAATCGATTACTTTTAAAAGTGTTAAATTATGCTTAAACACGGAACGTGGGTGGCAACAAAATATATGTAGGTTGAAGGCGTACAAAGCTGTCACATGACTGTGACCGTCGCTTTGTTAACTAAATTGCTTCATATTATTAATCATACTATCAGACTAAAATTATAAATGCGAATATCTGTCTGTCTATCTGTTACATCATTACGACCAAATCACTAAGTCGATTGTAATAAAAGACAGAGACAATCTAGGTCCATAGATATATATCCAGGGATAAGCATTTAAATATCGGGATTTACGGGAAAATGAATTTAATGTGAGTTAGGGTTCATAGATCCATATATCAATACATTATATACATAAATATGCAAGTACATATATATATTGTATATATATTATTTTCAGTTCAAAGGAGATTTGTTACATTGACACTTACCCTTAACAATTTTTTCACTGTTAATTAATATTGATCCTTCATTGAATCAATTTACAAATAAAAAATCACGGAGATGATTAACCGTTTTATCGACGTAAACTTAATTGATAAATCAGTCGATTGTTATCGATTTAATAACTTAAAGAGCTCCCCGGGTCCAGCACAAATGATTTATGAAAACTGCAACTACAATACATAAATAGTGATTTAACTTCACTGGATTAAGGTTCAGTATATCTTAATTTGTATTTAGAGTCCTTTATTAACGTCGTATCGATATTTGATTAAAAATCGAGTGTAATTTTTTTTTTAATTTTTAAAATGTCTGTCATATTTTTACACTTATGTGACGAATGTCATATCGATTTAAAAACGAATCGACTAAAATGTTTTTTTTTCTAATTTACGATTATTTATTAAATGTTTTAATTAAAGTGATGTTATAAGAATTGTTTAAGTACGCTTTGTATTTGTTATCTATAGACAATGTTAAACCGAATACTTAGTAAAAATAAGTTTAAAATGTAAACATGAAAATCCACCCTCATTGATGATAGTGGGCGATAAGCCGTTTTTGCACGACGATGCGGGCCCCTAAACATACTCGTTTGGCGTCCGGGAGGGAAACGAACTTGAATAACCTGCCGCGACAGCCGGTGAGTAATTCCTCTGCGTCGGCGAGACTGATGTCTGTATGTTTCACGAATTTTGTTACAGTATTTCGGTGACAACCATAAATAACGTGGTTTAATTGCGAAGTTTGTAAATAAGTGCGTCCCAGCATCTTGATTTCGCGTATTTTGCATTGCGTTTGGTCTGATCTTATCTAAGATTAATATATGTGTATAAATTATGTAAAGAATATGTTCCCATGGGATAAATTTCTCTCAGTTTAAAAACGCATCGAACATGTCACTTCCGCTGTATAATTCTTAATGCATTTTTTATCTGGAACAAAGAGTTAATAACGTTTTGCATAAAAGCTTTTGAATGTAATTAATTACGGCCTTATTTTTATAAACTTTATTTAGCGTTCTTCGTTTAAAAACTTATTTCTCTCTTTCGTTCATCGTTTATTTCACATTTGAAAGAAGAAGACAGATATTGCTTAACAAATCAACTCTGAACGACATTTGTATATTCAATTAGTATTTATTAAATTCAGTAAAATACTAATCTTAAACTGAATATGCATATACTAGTCAATAAATTGTATTAATCGATACTTTTAGATATTTTTATTATGATTTTTGTAATAAAATTTAATTGTTGATCTTTTTTAATTAAGTTAGATAAGATATTAATCGTCTATTTTCTATTTGTCTGAATGATTTTTTTTCATTGCTTCCTTAATATTTTAAAGTTATGTTTAAGTTATATTTTTAACCGACTTCAAAAAAGGAGGAGGTTATGAATTCGTCTGTATGTTTTTGCTTATATTTTTTATTTTTATTTTCAGATTTTGGCGTGTGTATTGGCGGTGCCTTGTTCGTATGTAGGTACGTATTAATAATATAATAGTGATCTTCATTATATGCGTCATAAGATTTCGTTATATATATATAGTTTTATCTGCTTTCTCACATATTCATGTAATCTTATTAATGGTTTTAACATTTTTTATGATAACTATTCAGTTTAATGGTCTGTTTGTTTTTTGCATTTATAACGCTTTCAAATAATAAGTATACTTAATTTCATATTTTATTAAACAAAGTATTTCTTTTTATTTGCTTTTTTAACGAACTTTTTCCATTTTAAACAATCAGAATCCATAAAAGTATATATATTTTTATTTGTGAAATCAATAAACTGATAATGATATCATATATATCACATCTAACAAAAATATCTTGCAAGCGCAAAATATATACACAACGAATATGACAGGATTGCTCAAATAAAATATACCTTAAATATTATTCATTCATATCAGATAAAACGATAAAGACCAACAAAAATATTAATTGTAATGAATACGTCGACAATAAACACATTTCTCGATATGTTTTATTATGAAACGCTATCAAATGAAATGCTCGCTTGAACTGGTTCTTATAGAGGTCAGAACGCTTATTGTCACTTTTAAAACTACAAATAATAATTTAAATATTAATAAAAGCTTGTCGAGTTTATTAATTATATCTGTTTATGATCACTAATTTGATAACGAGATTCTGTCTGCAACTGTTTTAAAATGATTTGTTGGAATGTTGACATATAAAATCAAAGAGGAATGTTTTATTTATTGATAATATTTTGGTTAACTGTATATAAATAACAGCTAAACTGTTATTGCATGTTGATATCATATAATGTATTCTTCGTATCCTCAAGTGATGAATATATTTAAAATTCTGTAAGTGATATAGTAGAACTTTAAAGCGAAGTGACAAGTAAAGCGATTCGCATGTGTCGGTCGCGTTCAGTAACGATTATTTTACTAGTGCATCGATTTTTCTGTCAATCGATTTATTGACTTAGTAAAATGCTTGAGTTTTTCCAATGGCAACAACCATTTTATATTAATTTTATCAAAAATTTTCAAGGATATTTTCTAATTTTAAATAAGATTTAACTTATTCAATTTTGATCGATTTTAAAAAATATATTTTTTTAAATGAACCATTTTTGCAGTTGATTTTTTACGTTAGATAAATATATTTTAAATAGGATATACTATGGATATTAACTTTTTCATTTAACTTAACTTGCTGTTTTGCGGCAGAATATCTGATGAGTGGGTGGTACCTACCCAGACAAGCATATTAAACAATAAACACAACTTTATAAAATTCGCCATAAAATGACAAAAAGAGAATATATTTTCTTTTTTTCCACCACTCGCATCTATTCCTATGCTTCGCTTTCAGCTCCGTGGTATTTTTTTGCTGGAATAACGTCTAACGCAGTTTAATACATATCTCAATCAATATCGGACTATCAACTAATCCGTATTATGTCATCGACATAGTGAAGCGGGCATTGCCATGTGGTATATGAATATTCAAACCCGTTCCGTTGTCTCGGCTGCAACCTCTGGACATATAGACAGATGGACACAGAATAAATAGAAATACGAGAGATGCAGTATTTAAAGAAAGCTTACGATGATTTAGATACCATAGCTTAGATATGCTTTGAAAATTCGTAAATTATTTTAATGCAAACGATGATACCTGATTGAGATTACCTTCTAAAATTGAATATATTATGTAAGTTGTATACATATTTTAGTACTCTTTTTATGTTAGGGTATTTTGAACCACGTGTAGTCTTACATATTATATCAAATTAAAAACTTAGTAATACGCAGAATTATGTAAGATATGTTGTTTAAAATGTAGTTTTCTTTTACTTAAATGTTAATATTTTTTAAAAATATTTACATAGTTTATAATACATTACGTATACTCCACGAATTAATTTTCCAAGGTGAACGTAACAACGTTTTTTCAAAGTTGATCGATCAACGAAAACAAATCGTTTTATTAACTTTATAAAAGATTTGATATACATATCCCAATGAAAATTATGTAAAGTTGGAACAAACAAACCTTTTGCGCAGTTTTATAATTGCTAGTGATCATCCAGTGATCGAAAATCGACTAAAATCATTATTGAGGAAATTATATATTAATTTGCATGTATTGAATATATTTTTCCACTCTTTTCACCAATTTTTAATTACTTACTAAACAAAACGGAATAAAAAGGTTGACAAATAGATGAAAAAAAGATACTGAACTATATATATATTAACATTATATTTTGTGAAAGGTTCATTTGGTTCGCGTTCATAATTTACGAGTTTACATATTCAAAGACATTTGCACTTGTTATTTAATTTGAATTTGTGTTAATATTAAATGATTTCAACAGCCTGATCACGACTTTATGATCTTAAGACTTGTTTGAAATGATTTAACATTATACACGTTCGTTTATTTACAAATATTTCTATGTTATTTTAATATATACATTTGCATAAACAAAATTGAAAAGTATTAAGTGCCTTACGGACTACTTCTGTTTTAGATATCTATTTAGGAGTTAATTGTGTCGTTTTGTTGTGCAAAGTCTTAAAGCTGAAATTAGTTGACAGTACTAAGCATTGATATGCTAGGACTAAGAATATTATTTAAATTATAATATTGTACGTTTATGAAATTATTATGAATGCCTTATAAAGTTACAGCAATTTTAAGTTATTAGTATGTATGTAGTTGAATCTTAAATTTATAGATTTATAATTAAAACTTAAATAAATAAACAATGCAGTGTCAAATCATTGATATTTGTAATAAACTCGACGGAATTCGGTGGTTTTTTTTATCCCAATAACAATTAAAGTCAAAATAAAAAAGAACACAGAGGTTCTTAATTGTATCATATATAAAATGTAAAATCAATCATAAATTATAACTTGAATTTTGTAGTCGTGTTATAAGTACTGGTAATTTAAATTTAAAAGGTGCAACATTTCAACTAATAATAACACTTTTTTATATCGATAGATAAAAAATATATATTCTAAAGACAATGAAATGAGACTTTATACATAGATATCGTAGGCAGTCTATGAAGAGACCTCGATCAGCTGCGATGACGAGCAAAAAAATATATTGTTCGACAATCATTTCGTAAGCGGTTTTTATTCACGTTAACAAACTGTTGCAAATAAGTTTAAGGCAGTTGCGTTTTATATAACGAAAAATAAATCGCGTAGTGATAATATTATAATTCGATATTTGAATAGTTACCTAAAGTTATTATACTAAGGTCTTATGTTATTAGTTAAATGTTCAAAGTATTTATGTTTACTTATAAACCTTAACTTCTAACCAATCTACTATAGAGATTATATAATATACATTTTTTATAAACATGGCCACCGTGGCCAATTACAAGGACAATTGCACAAGGCATCTTATACTGCACAAACGTTTGCATGAATTCATAAATGTTGCTACTTTAAAAAAATATATTGATAGAATAACTCAATAACAACTATAACAGTAAAAAGTAAGCTAATATATTAACCATCGTGGAAAAAATATCTGATCATTTATGTCAATTTTATAATTTTTAATACTTAATGTTTTTTACCAAATTGTAAAAAAATATACTATTAAAATTCAATTAGTATATTTTCATCTTATATCTATACAAGTCCAGTGTTCTAAATAAAATGATTTTATAATATTGTATTGTCCGTGAATAATCGTGAGACATGTTGCTCAATAGGTTTTTAATGTGTCAGCGCTGTTCCAAGTCATGTGGGTGGCGGTAATTGGTGTAAGGTCGTTACTCGGAAACCTTCGTATCTTTCATAAATATAGTGGTGACGACTCGATGAAATCTTAAATTGTATATTGAAACTTTATTTCGTTAAATATCATATGAATATGATAATCGGTTATGAAATTAATGTATAGTCCAAGAAGTGATCGTTGAACGAAACGGCGTTATATTTTATTTTGTTTTAAAAAATGGAAAGTACTAGAAGATAGCCAGGCCCGGAATTAGAGATCCAAAGCTAGGCACTTTCACATTTAAGGTTCATACGGAAGTGATTATAGTAAAATTACATTATTTGTTGGCTGGGTTGTTGCTTTGTTGGTCTAGGCATAAATCTCTTCTTGTTTGTCTATTCTATTTCCTCGAAAATGTAGAAGCCATTGAAATTTGAAAATTTGACACAATTATTGTAAGCCTTCTTATTCGTTATTATTGTTGTAAATAATTCATAATAATATATAGTCTATAAATATCCAAGCTAATTAACATATATATATATATATATATATATATATATGTATCGTTATATATTATAATAATAAATAATTGGAATATACAGCAGTGAAAGGTTTTTTGAATCTTCAATAATTATTATGTGATATAGACTTGATTATTATCAGTTCAGGGATAAATTATATATGTCGATAAACAGTTATAATAATTATTAAATAAAAAATCGATGAATTCAATCGAACTAAGTCTGTGGTAATATTTTTCAATCAAGAATCGTAACTCGCAGGTGGACGACAAACAAACATAAAACAGAATTACGATGGCATAGCTATTCAGGGTTGCCAGCTGACAAAGAATTCGTGGTCTGTTTTCAAATTTTGGTGCACCTTTATCTAAAAGTAAAAATAACAGTGAATGGATAGAAAATATGCAACTTTTCTCAGGATGTTTTCCTTCACCGCGACCACGAAATGAATTATAAACACAAATCAACTACATGAAAATTATTTTGCGCTCGCCTGCTACCGCTACAAATAAAAAACATACTTAAAAATTAGCAGAACACGTTCTGTTTATATTACATTTAAATTCAATCTGTCCTTTAGTTTTAGTGTTTTTATTAGTTTTTGTTTTAGCATGACTGAAATATCGTGTTAGCGATTAAGTGCATACATGACAATTTGTTCATCCGATCAGCAATATTTTTCTTATACTTACGAAGATATTGTAATATGAACATAATGTGCATGACAAACGATTTTTAAATAGATCTATTTGTTACAATTGAAGCGAATCCCAAACGACCGCGTGCGTTTTAAGTTCCCCACATTTGATATTATCATAAATCCTTTATTAGCGCATGCTTACGTTAAAATAAACCTATGTTTTTCAAATTTTGAATATCTAGGCTCAATAGTTTTGTTTGTTTTGATACTCTGTTACGGTATAAAATGTATAGATATTTTTGCACTTTTGGCAGCCCTACAAGCAACCCAACTCATTGAGCCAAACAATTTATACCCTTAATGCTATCTGCCCGACATATCCTATAATTTGAGGATTTGATCGGTTAAGCTTTCTTAGCGTTATATACGATATTGCTACTGTTTATTAAATGGGATACAGAATCGTAAATAAGATGATACCAAGAGATATTGCAACATTTTATTTTATATATCGAGAAATATTTGTTTTGTTTTAATCTATATACATATATATATATAATTACATACATAGATCATATAAATTATATATAAGATATAAAAAGACAAAAATTAAAAGAAAGAAAACGCGAAACAGCGAAATAATTAAAAAAATAACCAAATAAATAAGAAAAATACAGAGAGAGAACATAATCACTTATTATATTATTGTGGTTTGGGCTTTCGGCTTCTCGATCGCATAAGTGAAATTAGAATTTTCTCAAGTTAACTGTATCATTATCTTACGTATGTATCTTTAATTATGAAAATACTACAATTACATAAAATAAATTCATTCAAGTTAGGTTCAAGCAAACTGTATTTGTCATCGCTAATTGACGATTAACAACCCGCGAAGGCGCTGCCTTAATTTAATTCAATCGTTTAAAAACAGTAACATTACATACAATAAATCAATTTACATTGAAAATGAATCTAAACACACAGTGCGACCAAATAATAATAATAATATACTGATTGATTCTAACAGAATTAATTCGGTTTGCCATAAAATACAAGCAAGAAGCAGGTGGCGTGGGGGCGTGGCCTACCAGGGAAATGCTGATTTATACTCTGTGCCGTAACATGCCTGCGAACATGAATATTAATGTTTCAGCTGCAGCGGACTAACACGTGCGAACGAGTTAGCGCTTAAAATCTGTGAGGTCATTTGTTTCGAATGAAAATAATGCGTCTATACTTTCATGAAACCTTATTTATCTTGTAAAGCATTTTCTATAAAAGGTAAATAAGGTTAGTAGTGAGATTGTACGTTAGGTTACTTTAATAGAGAATTATTTGATAATGATTTGTTTATTTTTTTAATAAGAGACTGACAAGAAAATGTACATTACGGCAAGTGGTCACAGCCTCAACTAGACAATCACCAACTTTGGGAACTAAGATGTTGTCCCTTGTAGTTATAGTTACACTGGCTCACTCGACATTCAAACGGAGCACAACTAAGTATTGCTGTTTGGCGGTAGAATATGTGATGAGTCGGTGGTACCTTCCCAGGCGGTTTTTTCTCATAAAACAAACATAGATATAAATCGAGTACAATTACACGGGACACCATAATGAGTATAAACTTCACGGTATTATAAAAAGTCGTGAAGAATAATATATATTTGTAGCAATGTTTCCATGAGTGCGTTCTCAATAGCACATTAGTGGGACCAGTAGCGACCCCCGCTGTGCTCCGTAACATCTGACAGATAATCAAACTAACATACATTACTCAAGATGCATTATTTATACGTGGCGAACATTATTCTTGGAAATAACCTTTCGCGATCTGTACGAGGAATGCGTGTCGGATGATTGATATATGTTTTAAAATGTTTCATTCTCGATTTTATTGTGTATGAATTTTGACGTGACAACGTCTTATAAATTGGTTTGCCGGGTGACACTTCAAGAAACTGCGTTACGCTCCGCTCACGTTATGCGCTCACAATGAGAGCGAGTGAGAGGCACGCGTCCCTTCCACTCGGGCATGGTTAGCCCGCCTAAGAGCGAGAGAGACAGACATAAAAAATGAAATTCAGTGCGAGATTCTTTGTATAAATTAATGTTTTAAATATAATTCTTTGTATAAATAAATGT
Source organism: Nymphalis c-album (assembly GCA_963151315.1). Classification (NCBI taxonomy): domain Eukaryota; kingdom Metazoa; phylum Arthropoda; class Insecta; order Lepidoptera; family Nymphalidae; genus Nymphalis; species Nymphalis c-album. The sequence continues at coordinate 3,368,287 of OY720590.1, read as the reverse complement.
TTTAAATTGTTACTATTATTTCATCCTTCTTCCTACTATACGAATGAATATTCACATTAAAATTATTTTACCACTCAAAGTCGTTGTCACGTAAAACTTTCGCCCGTATACCGACTTTACAGGCAACCAATTTTTATTATATGCAGTATTAATTGTCAATGAAACGGATTTTATTTCGTAATATTTTTATTTATTTTGTATTGTTTGACATCGCGCTATTAACTTAAATTATAAACCATGTTAATATCACGTGCTTTTGAGAATGTATTCACAATAGTTTGACTATAAACGTTGAATAAATATATATAACTATTTTAGACAGACAAATATAAAAGTTCGTTTAAGTTGTTTATTATGCTCATGAGTGAGATTTCGAGATTGAAATAATTAATTTGGCAGAAAAACGATCGACCGACCCAGCCGACTCCTCTTGCCCACTGAATCGGCAGCCATATAAAACGGCTATCAAATAAAATAAAAAAACTAACTGTCGCATATAAATTGCGTATAATCTTTACATAAGGAATAATAGTATTGATCTATGTACAATTGATTTGTTTAATGTAGAAAACAGCGTGAAATCAGCTCTCCTACTGAATCCATAACTCTTAGATAATGATTCGTAATGTCAACACAAACTTAAGTATGGCAACATCATATATTACTGTTTATGTCTACAACACAGACCATTCTTCGGTCTGAGTCTACAATAACTGTTTTATGTTTATGCTGAATAAATACCTTTACGTATTAAATTCTAACATTTCATGGTATTAAATAGTCATATTTTATCATTTTATTTACGTTTTCAATGTATTTTTATGTTATTTATAGATTCATTACAATTGTCAAGCTTTGTTGGAAATATTTCAACGGGGAGGATTTTTCAAATAGAATCGTGAACCTAATAATAAATCGAATATTAGTTATTATATCCAATAGCTAATTGTATTTTGGGCAATAAATTACTAGTTACAATTGGAACATAAATAACTGGTTATGTTACAAAATAATCGAGCGAGTGTTCATTAAAACCGCTTATCACTTGAAGTTTAAAAAAAATAGCGTGTACGTAAAACACGAACTAATTCGTATAAAACCAACATTCACTAGTCATTAAATTATATTGAATTGAATATTTAAAAAGTACTTCGTGTATAACAATAAACTTTCCATCCTGACCACTTATTTCCATGCGATTGTGATTGGTCTTCAATGCGATTATTCGATTGCAGAAATTTGGTATACCTTAAGAAGAAACTGGAAACTCGTTGAACAAGATCTTAAATTATCAGAAAGGGTTACGCGACATCCATTGTAATATTTATAACATTTAAATAATATATGCATCAAAATTGCTTATTAAGTAAGTCGATTTTAACATTTCAATATTGAAGAAATGAGTTCTTACAGAATTCAGAAACTCAGAATTTTAATTGTGTGAATTAAAGTTTTTCGTTCTATGTCGCCTTCATTATTTATGTTCATAGAATATACCACTAGGCTGTTCAATTGCGTGCATTTATAAAAAAAAAATTAAAAAAAGAAAATAAAGAAATACTTATATTTTAATGTCACGCCCATCACGGAGAGCAAACTAAACGTAAACTTCCTACTTACGAATCGGATGTGACTTCTCGATCGATCTGTAGGCGTGTTTATTTATCATCTCGACCCGTTTGCGTGTCAATAAGTAAACAATTATGTTTATCTTAATCATTTGAACTAGGAATTTCCTTGCTTATATTTGGTACATTTATAAATCGTACGAATACCCACCCGCGGCGAACGTTCAGATCTTCACCAAGTTTATTGGCGAATATCGTGTACATAACGGTCATGTAAAGGAACTGCGATGTTTATTTTACAATAATTTTAGAAAGATGACAGCGGTTGTCGTGAACAGTTAATTTGGAACAAGGTTTATATTTTATTCCATTCATAATAATATATTATACCACTGCTTTCAACTGTTCGGTAAACTGCTTTCAGCGTAGTTTGTACGTTCATAGTTTTACTTGCCGAATTATTTATAGCTTCCTTTCGTACAATAAGTAGCAGTTAAAATATATATTATGCTTACAAAATGTTATAAGAATATTAAGTCATTGTAATATGTACATTGTTATCATTTTATGCACTTATGTATCTTTGAGACCTTTGCTTTTGAAAATCATATTAAAAAACATAAATTGCCTTCTTTTTATATTCTTATTTATTTATAGCTGTTACAGATAAAATTAGTTCGTTGACAATTACCAAAAACATGGTAATTTTATCCGTAAGAATTCCCAGTGGATGCGACAGTCGTCCGGTCAGTATTTGGTCATTAATTAATTAAAGATAGCCCTATCAGATTATTACCGGATTTATAACTATTTGCTTATCGACAACATATCTTTAATGTTTATTAACGCCTGTGGATCTATTTATAACGATCAGCGACGCATTGAATTACTATTTACATTAAACTATTGCAATTCTTCTTGCAATTTTCTTTTCCCACCGTTTTCTATATCCAAACAAAGGTTTATGTTCCACGGTTTGCATTTAGAGATAGATTTGCATACCATTTTGTTGTTTTATAAACGTAAGTGGTTGCAATGTTGACTCGAGTTTTATTCGTGAGTTGTAACCGGGGTATTAAATCTCAGCATGATCGGCGCTTGCGAAATCTATAGGATCTCGTTTGGGAAGCTAACAACTGAGCTGGTGGGAACGGATACCCATAAAATTTCAATCCGATACGTATCTAGCCGTTATTAATTGCTCGAATTTACATAATATTCGCTAGAAGGAAATTTCGAATCTTATAATGGCAAAACTATCGTACAATTTTTTTTTGTTAGCAGGCAAAGAACCTTTATCATATTTATTTATTTCGTTTATAAATTTACATTAAAAAATAAAAAAAGTGTATTCTTTTTTTTATAATTGAATGTCGAATACAAATCGGTAGAATAAATAATTAATTCCGTGGGAAACGGTAGCAACATAATTTTTTGTTCTCACATTACTCAAAAACGTTTACTCGGAGACTGCTTCTCGATTCCGTAATCATTCTCCAGTATTCTAATGAGCTCCCGATTTGTCTTGAAGTGAATTAATTAAATGCAAGCATTTTAATTTCTTCCTACGAGACATTTGCATAGAACGACCGCTATGCCTTGTCGATTTCAGATCAGACGTCAATAAATCGAGTTTATGCGCAAACGGATGATTGTCCGATAAAATATGTCCGTCATTTTAATTAAATATAATAAACTTAACTATGTACTGAGTTCATAATATTATGCTATTATTATTTATCTTTCTCATAATAAGGAGTTATTATATTAATATTAGTACTATTAATAGCCCGGTTTAAGGAGCACTGCTAGGAGTGTGACGACAATAGCCCAATGGGTCAATATCGAACCAGCGACTTTTACATCACTAAGCGACACGTAAACCTTCGTATATAGTGATTTGTGACAATATATACTATAAACTCGTTAATTAAAATTACATATTCACTTGGTGGTACGACTTAGTGCAAGCTCGCCTGGGTAGGTACCACCCACTCATCAGATATTCTACCGCAAAACAGCAGTACTTGCTATTGCTGTGTTCCGGTTTGAAGGGTGAGTGAGCCAGTGTAATTACAAGCACAATGGACATAACATCTTAGTTCCCAAGGGTGGTGGCGTATTGGCGATGTAAGCGATGGTTAACATCTATTACGATGCCAATGTCTATGGGCATTGGTGACCACTTACCATCCCATGGCCCATATGCTCGTCCGCCTTCCTATGCAATAAAAAAAAGGTAACGGCCTTATGTTGTTTAGCGATTTAACAGTTAAACAATGTTGTGTCTTCTTCTTTCGAATGTAAAATCAATAATGACTGAAAGAAAGAAAACAATATTTAGCCAAACATCTTGAACAACTTAATTAAGCCAGTTAGATAGGATATTCATACTCCAAAAAATAGTTAAAATAAAATGAGTAAAGGCGTTTATGTTCGCAAAGATATAACAATATTTAATAATAATATAATAATAAAATAGTTTATAGTAGTAGCTTGTAAATGTAGCTAAAGTGTTTAATAATTACACTTAAAAAAGTTAGGGCTTTTTATTTAAATAATACAACCCGCATTGGAGCAGCGTGGTGGCCTTAGCCCAGCAGTGGAATATTCACAGGCTGTTACTGTATTTAATTAATTCAAAATAACATAACAAACTTGTGCCCCTTTGAGCATGTTGATAACACCCGTGTAAGGAAAATATCACTTAACATAAATTTAGATAAAAAAACATCATGGAAAAAATATTGCGAACCCTGTATCCACTTACAAAAAAAACGTTCATTGAATAATGCGCATTATTTTAACTTGTCTCGATACAACACATTTTAATGAATTCATTGAAGCAATGGAAGAAAGACTTTCAGACCACGTCGCCGCACTTCTCGGCCACTCATTAATTTTAATTGCACGCAGCGCGCGCGCGCCCGATTACGATCGAGTCCCGCCACCATGCACATATTAATGCAACAATTATAGTGTAAGGGATGTGCGGATATACCGCATCTTTGATTCAAGAGATTATGCTGAATAGCTTGTAATGCTTATTTCCAATTTGAATTATGCCGTCAGAGAGCCGACTGCAATTATGAAATTATGTTATTGAAATTACTTATTTTCTATTTTTGATAAGTTAGTCATCATCCTCGGTAGTATAGTGGTAAGTATCCCCGCCTGTCACGCGGGAGACCGAGGTTCGATTCCCCGCCGGGGAGTATTTTTATTATCGGGGAGTATCTTGATTTATGTCAAAAAATTTAAAGCGAGATATTTTGATGGATTGATGTTTTTTTTTACGTTATAAATTTTTATCATTCATCAAAAAACATCTCGTAAAATACGCCTTCTTGTTATTTTATTTTTTTATAAAAAGGTCGTAATTAAAGCCACTCAATACGTTTTATTAATTACTCGAAGATTTTATCAACGTAATGGAGCAAATCCTGTGACATTTGACGAAGTGAATTGAGTATATTATGTATGATGCATAGTAGGAATCGGAAACTCGGTACGTAGGTCAATAATCTTTTTTCTTTTTAAATTTAGGTTGCCAGCTTAATTTTAATATTATAACAATCAAATATGTGTTACATAATGCTGGCTGACAAAAGCCACAAGAATATTTGATGACGTTTGAAATCGTGACAGTATTGGAAAAAATATATATTTGGTAGCAATTTGGTAGATCTAAGTCAATTGCGGCCGATAAGGACGTATAGATATTCTAAAAATGTATTTAAACATTATTGTATATGCTATGTATTACAAAAAACCTTATTAATTTTTATGAACATGGTTTATAAATTAAGCAGAATGTTGTATTCTACCAAACTACAGCTCCAAGAGGTTCCACGCTTCGTTCTCTTAAGAAGCTCAAGTTCAAGAAGAAGAGAAGAGAGAAGAAATCGCACCATGCACAGGCAATGGCACTGGAAGAATTCACGGGTTTCTTTATTTATTCCCGTGGTCTCTTAGTGGCATCACTGGTGCTGGGCGACACGCCTTTATAATCTTTCAACATGAATAATGGCAGTTGTTGGATGTTCTTTTTAAAGACTGAAGACGTTTTGGAAATGAGAAGCAAACTAAAATTGTGTTTAATTTTTGTATGTATTTGTGAATGTATTTAATTAACGTATTATAATGATTAACCTGTATTTGCTGTATAATATGTATTACAACTGTTATAATCATTTACGAGACCGCCATTATTTATTGATGATATTTTAGTTTATAATTTTTAGATATTATGACATGTCATGTAAATTAGATGCAGTACAAACTTTCAAAAAATAGCTAGATTTATCATTCTAAGACTTCACAGAATAAGTTTCGATATACTTTTAACATACTGTGTGTAACAAGTAATTAGTTAAATTGTGTTATAAAATGTATTATTTGTCGAATAATATAGTTTTAAGTTTGAGCTCAGTGTAAAATTCCATATTTCAATTGAATAATGGAACTTGTATGTTTTGTAATTTTAAATGACGTTATGTAAAGTAAATGCACATAAGTTTATTTGTTTATTGTATTTTTGTTTTTAGTTATAATTACAGGCTGTATAATGAACTGGGTTGCGGGTGACACATGCATCTTGTGACCACGTTAATGTCTTCGTCGAATTATGACCTAACTAGAAATGTATTTTTGTTGCAATCTAATTGTATACAATATACAATTTATTGCTTGAATGAACTCTACAATTCATTTTTGGATCAACAATATTTTTTAAATATTAAATATTTATAATATTTTTAACATTCTCAGCACGGATGCGGTGATGTTAGGAGCCAGAAGTTACAGGTTATAAGTAGCACTAAAAAACTATTCAATATTCAAATTAAAGCTATTTTTCATTTCAATATCGGTATTTTTATCTTGTTGGCGACTAATAAAACGGAATTTTTATTTATTTCACTTGATATGGAATTCAACAACGCTATTTTATCATCATCATATTCAGCCCACACTAATCCACTGCTGGACATAGGCCTCCTCACCGGCGCGCCAATTTTCCCGGTCCTGTGTTAATCGCATCCATTGAGCACCCGCTATTTTCCTAAAGTCTATTTTTCATTGCTGTATGAAAATGATAATGGTGTTGACACAATGGTTATGCAAACAATTTCATTGTACGAACTTATTATGAATACCGTTCTATTGCCTCTTCCACCTTTTTTATTTAAGATCATTACTAAAGTTAAGCATCATAAAGAACAGTTTCACAGACTCAAATAAAATTTCTATAAATAAAACAAGAATTACAATCTTATATAAACCGTTTTGTAACATAAGAAAACTGACGGCATCGACACCATCGCTTCTGTTTGACTAACAATAACTAGACGCTGTCAAAAATTGTCCACAGACAAAAAAGTTTACGGCCAAAAAAAGTGGGACAGACAAAAAATTACAATAGAAACTCTTTTTTAATGTCAATAGCGCAACCATTCCCATTACACGGAGAGTAATTGTGGTTTTGAGATGACTTCAATTATGTCTACGCCGATGTCCCACTTGCAGCGAGAAAGCTGGTTACACGAAGCGTGATGGTTTTTTACGAAGCGATCATTTATAATAGTTTTTGCTAAATAGAAAAACGGACGACGCTTATTTTATTTTACTCGACTACCAGTTAAGAGGTGGGTACTCGACGATTTATTAACCATTAATTATTTTAAACGTGAACTGAGATTCTGCTGTATTGATTGATTGTATCTTATTGTGAAACTGACATACGAAAATATCTTAAAGAAGAAATACAGTGATAAAAAACGGGGCTTTCATCAATGTTTTGGTCGAATTTCATCGATGAAATCGGTTTGATTTTTAATAACTTCAACTGAATTAGTTGTAATGACAGTTATAATATTCGATTCTCTGTCGTGAAATGTAATAAAATACTATAATTTTATTATGTTGATTTATTTTTTAATACTTGTTACACGAATCATACACAAGATTTTTATTAGTTCTACTTTTGAACAGGAATATTAAAAATTACATGAGAAATCAAGTAACCGTATACATGTATTTCAGAATATATGTATATTACAATTCCAAATCCAAAATACATAAATTCATACATATATAAATGCATACTATAATCAATGCTGCTTTACTTTCTTTTTTGACATTTCGATGAACGGTAAAATCATTACATTACTAACCGAAGTAAACGTTGCAAACTGCGGCGGTAGTAACCGTTAGATAGTAATTTTACAGAAGCTTTGTGTAAAGTGGATCGGATATAAAGACAGAAACGTTAAGCGGCAGTCGCAATAGAGACAATCATTATCGTAGATCGTGCCCAACTCTTATAATTCATGAGGTATATATTTTAGATTTAAAATTGCCATACCTACCTTATCTTTTTTAATCAATTCGTTTTTGTTGTTCTGTTTTTGGTAATATTACCAACTACTTACTTAATGTTAATAATAATTAAGTGTACTTTATATAAAGTTGTATCTATATCTTTAGGGACAGTGTCAACCGAGTTGTATATTTTGTTTGTTTAACGCTTTCTGACTTTATCGGCCGAATACTGAAACGTCATTCAAAATGAAGTGGGACTTAATTATTTGGATCGTCATTAATTTCAAAATTTAGTATGCGAAATTTGAAATTAATGGCGTTCCAAATAATTAAGTCCCACTTCATATTTGAATGACGTTTCAGTATTCGGCCATAAGAGATATATTTTTTACAATACTAAGTTTTGTCCAAACACACTTGTACAATATGTTTTAATTAAAAAACTATCGAAGATAAGAAGTCGATTACGTTGTGCGAAATTTCTTAACGAACTTGAGAGGAGTCAAAATATTGGTGAACGATGTTTTTAGTTCCGTCAAATCCGTTTAAAGGGAGAGATTATGTACTTCATAATCACTGGTACTAATAACTGATTTATATATACCTAAAGTTTTATTGGTATTATATGAATGTTTACATCAAACGTATACTAATTAGTACCATTAACTTCATAATAAAAATGGTCCTCTTGGACCGGATATATTAACAGTAACAGTTTCACGATAGATTTCATCGCATCAGTGTAATTGTTCTTTAAGCAATTTTCTGCTCTAAATTACTAGAAATCTTAACTTTCCCGTTTTCATCGATCGCTCTATCGATTGGCACATGTGTTAACGATTTAACGATGAGGTAACGAAGTCGCTTATTATCAACGATAAAATTAGGTTGTTGCTTGGAATGGGCACCTGTCTATATCTTATTAAGCCGTTGTGTTAGATGAATATCTCGCTGTAACTTCTTTAATTAGATACTAGATTGAATAATTTAGTTAGGTTAGATTTATAGATATATTATGGAGAGAAAAATTGTCATTATTATAACAGGAAGAATTAGCGTTCATTTGAATAACGTTATTTTTAATGTCTTTAACTTATAATTAGAGTTTATTCCATCCATTCTTAGAAAAATTTTGGCCTCTCATTTAACCTACATACTTACTTAAAGATATAATACTGCAATTAAAAAAACGCTTTTTTACACAAATTATAAAAACTTTTTTGAATATTATGTATTCAAACGTTAAAAAACTGCTTTTAAATAATAATTTTTTGATCATATTCAAACTGGTAAACGGTTATTCTTTGGTCTCAATAATTGGTGATGTCAGTGGTTACATTTATGGTCAGTGCTTCCTCCCATCCAAACGTGTCCATCCCGAGGCATCGCATCTCAAGAGACTTGTCATATAGGGCAAACAATGCACCAGTTCATGAAAGTTCAGTGGGACCGATTCAAGAATGGTGTCCATATCCAACTGTATCCTTTGACCGCCTGACTTAACATGGAGGTTGCTTATTCAATATGTGCAGGTGCTAAAATTGATGCGTGTTATTGCCAAAACCATTATTCAATTTTTTAGGAATTTATTTTTGGTATTATGTAACGTATCAAGCCAGGGTTAATAAATATTGACATTAATATCAGACTTTTTAATATATATTTTTTTTCTTTTTATATACCTATTGTCTACTTAGCAGGCATAAAATAATATGTTATATTTTTCTAATGTTATATTTTCTATTGTGATATTTACTTAATTTTTTTTCTCTAAAATTGTATTAAAAACCTATAGAATTTTCCACGCATAGTATAAATATTGTATACAAAATGGTAAATCAATGTTTTGCACACAATATTATAACAAGAATTCGTATACTAAACACGTTTTTCCATATTAAAAATGTAACATTATTATAATTTGCGTCGTAGACAGTTATTTAACATTTACGACGGCATACAACGTTACAAAACACATAAATACAATTACTGTAAGTGCATATTTGAAACTGAACGTTTTAACTTAGCAATGTAACAAGTTCATGTTACGGAAGATTTCCCGCAGGCGCTTATCATTTCATTACTATGCGAGTGAGCCTTCCTTTTCTGAGCCACAATAAATTCTTGGTTGTTTCGTTTTAGAGATAAGCAACTTACAACTTTATTTACAATCTCGTTTTGCTTGTCTAATAAGCGCTATCTTCGAATTAGTGAGAACAACGTGTTCGCTTTAATAGCAAATAAAACTTTCTAGGTATTTAGGTTTTTGTACCTCTGTTTAGTTTTTTATTAGTTCTTACTTATTATTGTGACATTTCTATCTTAATTAAGCAATGGTTTTGTTGTACAAATTATAGGTAATAACTATAAATAAAATGTTCATATAGGACATAAAGTTATATTTTATTTATTTCGTTTTCTATATACTTTTGCGTTGATGTATTTACAAATTTAGTATAACATTAAAATTAGCAATATGTAAGTAATAAACATTTCTCATAGAACATTTATCGCGTTTTTTTTTTCTTTTATTTTGAGTGTGTGTTGAATATAAATTGAAACAATTTGATTATATATATTATAGAGATTAACAATTTTCAAATAATGACACGATTGATTCCTTGATCCAACGGCGTTCACGAATAACGTTGGTATAAATAGTAGCATCATCGATCATATACGACACTACGCCGACCAATGAATGTTTTTTTGTTATCAAGCCGTTCCCAGAATCTCCACTGAAAATAGATGAAAGATGTAGGGATTATAGATAACTAGTGTAGAGCATTGTTTTATCTATAGCTTACGAAATATATTTAGCAGTTCATGAATGTTACTTTTTATGTTCTTAATTCGTTAATTTGAATTTCATCTTGTGTTTGTGGTAAAAATAAAATCCTATATTATATATTACTACTACTTTATATACCCTACTACTAGAATATCGTGGTGGCTTTAAAACTTCACTGTGAGGAGAGACGGTCTGTGATCAGCGGTGAAACATTTACGATTTTTCGAGAAGGATTTCTCAAGATTTTAGGTTGTTTGATATGAATACGATTTCCTTTAGAATATTTTATAGCAAATTAAAAAGAGTAAAAATCTAATTAGTCTCCAATCACAACGTCTTTTGTGCTATCCTCTAAAACAGACAGATCAGATGATTTTTAAGAATACACATGAATTTCTATGAACATTAAGCGATATATTTTAATGATGCAACATAATTTCTTTAAGTTTTTAAATACAAATTCATTTTTTGATTGCATAGAAAGGCAGACTTGCATATGACGTAATAAATTGACACGAACAAAATGTAAATATATAATTTGACTATTCCATGGAAAATTTATTGTACTTACTGATAATGATAGCCATTAATAGAGACGGTACATAAGTACGCTGGAGACAATCTGAATGTAGTGTACTGTTCACACTCTCGGTCCGTTATCAAACTTTGTTTTGATACCTTCAGAGGTCGTAGGTCGCTGTAATCTGGAGACTTACCAGGCTGTAATTGAATATAAACACTACAATTATGATATAGGTGTGTAAATTAATATCTAAGATAAAATTAACTACGTTTTCTGCGCCTTCAGTAGCTTTCTCCAATAACCCTTTGATATTTTGCCTAGTATATATTCAGTTACAGCATAAGCTTTAAGTGTTTAGTGATAAGTTGAATGTGTAACTATCTCAATACATATATAAAAGGTCCTCCAGACCGATTTCAGTCACGGCGGCCAATCTCAAGAGAGATTAGCCAACTGCGCAGGAGATATTATAGTGCACAAGTGTGTGTGCACACAGGTGCACTCTCTTTTCCTTAGCTCTCATAATCCGACGGGACGGCAATCCGACACGACCGGAAAGAGTTTAGGCGCAGGACCAACGGCTTAACGTGCTTACTGAGGCACGGGAGTGTACACACTTCCAAGACTCCGGGTTGCTCCTGAGAATTTTCTGAAAGAAAACCCCAATAATTATTTATTGGCCCGACCTGGGAATTGAACCCAGGACCACCAAGTCTGCGGCCTTATATCAAGCCACTAGAACAACGAGGCAGTCATCTCAATATATAAATAACTAAGTAAAAGTACACTTACTATTTGCTTACCCCAGCCGCTAGTAAATAGATTATCACCAGGCTTAGGAGCTGTAACTGCAATCGGTACCTTCTTAACAAAATGATTTAGTCTTACTCGGTCATTAAAGAACCCAATACCTAAATTGTACCTTCCTTTCCTTGCGTTATAGCGAGGATGGATACGGTAATCAACAACACGCCTGACTAGTCTAGCATGTATAGGTATGGTCGATCCCATGAAGGCCGTAATACGACCTTTGCTGTATTTAAATTCGTTCAAACAATGAGCTGCAGTTACCACAGCTCGATCCATGACAAGAGACGAGCCACAAGCTGTAGGAATATCCTTTAGGAAATGCAAAAAAACAGAATGAGGATATTGGTCTATTTCAACTTTATATCCTTTGACTATTCGACCTTCTAAACTCGAGTTTAACAACCCACTGCACACGTGATGCAAGCAATAAAAAAAACATACTCGTAACAAATGCAACATCCTTAAGTAACTAATTTGGTTTCTTAATTGGTTGCTGAAATTTATCAATAAAGCAAGTTTTATAGGCATTTTATAGCAAAAATAAAATTCGAAAATTTATGTGTAATTAATTTGAGTCACAAAATTATTTACGAGATGGTTGCACGAACGCCACATGGGGAGTTTTTTCAACTTTCTTAATGAGCTATACTTATACCTAGATAAGTATAACTCTAGTTATCTAATACTTTTGAGATTGAATTATATTCAATATTTAATATGGTAAGTATGTCTTTACGTATGCCAAATTTTAAGTTAATGGCGACTCAAATAATTGAGTTGCGCTTAAACATTTATGTGACGTTTCAGTATTAAGACCGTTAGTTTTATTTCCGTAGGTTTCTAGTTTCAGCAAAGAACTGTTTTGACCACATTGAAACTACTAGTCACACTTTTAAAGTTTATTAATAAATAATATGGAGGTGAAATTATTAAATTGATAGGTGGATAACGTGACATAAGAAATGTGAGGTAGGAATATGGCTGACAATATGATGATCGCAAAAAAGGTCTAAGACTAAAGACGGATTAGTTAATGAGATTAGAGATAGAGATTAATGAAAGAAGAGAAGAAGCACTTTATATACAGGTAAGTGGATAAATCATAAGTCGTTAGCATTTTTTTTAATAGTACTTATTAACCTTTAAATATTTGTCTGTTGGATCTTGATGATAATGTACTAAAATAAAATACCAAACTTCTTCGTAAGTAAATAAAAATATGATAATATTTATAAAACTATTAGTATTTTTTTTTTACAACGCTCATCCAACAATGAAACAGTATCATAGATCTACCATCTATCTATAACTTATTTATGTATAAAAACGATAATACCGGGTAATTCACAGGTTACTTAAATAAAGTCCATTCTTTTATGTAATTTCAATTTATCCACAGAACACGGCTCGAGCGCTTCCAGAAATCCACTGGTAATGGTAAGGCACATCCGTGTAAACGATGACGGATGTAGATATATTAACTTTTTTGAAGGAGACCAGGCCAATTTGCAAGTACCCCCCAATTATGAGGGGACTGCCAGAATCACCCCTGAAAATAGAAAAGTCATAATAAATATATTGTGTTTGTTTTTCTACCTATCCTTTTGTCAACGATGTTGTAAGAAAATATTTCATGGTTGGGCAACGGTCTGTTAGCTAGTTATAGAAATTAGTTTACACTTACATATATACAAAATAAATATTTATATATGTTTTGCTTAAAGGCATACTCATATATATATATAATATTATAGCAAGATGATAATGATTTTCTTTTTATCCAACTCATCACAACAATCACGACGCCCATTCTCAATGGAGGCTACGCTGAAGATATTATGGACACCCGTCTAATGTTACCCAATAACTGTCAAGTGCTAAGCTCTGAGCTGAGCTTTTTTAAGAACTACTTAATTTTTTACAGATTTACAACTTAAATATTTAAGCAATATATGATTACAAAATTTTAAGCTTACATAGAAGGGTATCCGCCATCATGACCTCTACCGCCGCAAAATGTTCCTTCAGGCATTTTCCTTAGGAGCCTAACGCAGTCGCTTTTTGGCCAGATCCTTTGTTCTGTTTGATGCAACAAGTCAGTATCTTTATATGGTTCTTCCTACAATTATTTAATTAAATAAACTAATCTATCAAATCTATTGATCATTAAATCGACGAGCCGGTTGGCGTGGTTGGTAAGACACTTGCCTTACATGCCGCAGGTCGTGAGTTCGATACCCACCCAGGACAGACATGCTTAGTTTGGGATCAGATGGCCGTGTGTGAATAATGTCAATTAATGTCCCAGGATATTTATTTATTATTTATTAAATAACGGGTCCGAGTTAACCGTTAATTAAATGTTACCCTTTCGACTACATGATTCGTACAACTAAATGTAATAAAAATAAAGAAAGATACAGAAAATAAATTTATTTGTTAATATATAGTTATAATTTTCCATCGTCTATAACTATATAATAAGCTAATCGTTGCTTAAGAAAGCCTCACGGATATTTTATTAAAAAAAATTTAAATCTATGTATATAAATGTAATAAATTATGATCTAAAAATAAAAAACTACATGCAACTTGAACTTAATGTACTTAGACAAATCAAACGCGATCTTAACTATGGCATTATAGTCATATAATCTAGGCTTAGTTACTAATTAATGATTAAGCCATTATATTAAAATAAAATTATCCACTTTTCTTTTAATCGAGTGTAATAACTAATAATTATACCTATCTATGATAACTTATAAACTTACACTGACTAATCCCCATCCAGCGATCAAAGCAGGACCTTCTCGCGGTCGGCGCTGAGCTAAGGCTACTCTGTTAACAATTACACCGAATTTAATTTCCTTTTCTAATCCGGCCAGCGCGATATCGTTGATGATCTTCATTGTATCGTATTTAGGGTGAACTTTCACCCTTATTATTTTTATTACATATCCTTTGCGCTTGTTCGTGTTACCGATATTAGCGTTACCTTTGGATTTGCGAGTTAACGTGTCGAAGCAGTGGGCCGCTGTTAGGAGTACCTTTTGGTTAATGATCGAAGCTCCACATATGAACGCAGATGTATTTTGAGCTATGACAAGAAACGCTAAATATGGATGGTTTTGTATATTAGTTTTATCACCCAATACAACTCTGGGTCCTATTTCACTAGAAGAGACGTTTAATAATCGCAACACGACTATGATAACGTAAACCAACATTATTTTGAACAAATCCATTCACTTTATGCTGTTTGTATCGCGCACGCTATTAATTTTTGATCTAATTAACTTCGGTCTCACTTCGTTAACACTGACGGAGTATTTTTTATCAATCGTATAATCGAGCATCTATGTTGTTGTATGTAGTTAATCCATTGTTTTAAACTAATTAATAACGTCATGTTATTATAATGAAAATTAGTTTTAATCGAACACGCAATAAGACAAGATAATGTCTTAAAGGAATTGCACATCTTAAATGATGAAAAGTATGAACGTTGTAAGGACATTACCTTCGAACTTCTTATTGCAGTTAATTCTACTTATACAAGCCAGCGTCCAGATACAATTTATAACTTTTATTATAAATAGCTGTAAACCATTCCTGACAACTTGCTGAATATTCCATTAGGATTAGTAAAACAAAAATTGACAAATCCAAAGAAGAAGACTTCGAAACTCCATGGCCAAAACTAAATTGAGGCAGTTCATCCTGATAGTTGGAAGTCACTCTACAGTTTGAAGAAGAAATGAAGAATAGTTTTCTTACAATAATCGACAAAGGTCTTAATCAAGTTTCACAAAAGAATTCCAAAATTTTAAAATAACCTGTTCATGTAACAGACATTTGAAAGTGGGATGTCGTTAGTTTATTGGTTAAATAAATTTATAATATTTCATATAAGAAGCATGTACAATTTGGCTTATCTAAGTAAAATTGGGTAAAAGTTTCTGAAGCATGATCTGAGTCGTGGTTTGCGTGTTTTTTGTACGATATCACTTCTATCGTGTGGTTAGTGCACAGTTGCATACCTACTTTTTATAAGACAATTTTATTATAATTGAACATAATTATCATGCGTTATCAAAATAATTAATCTCTTAATACATAGTAACTATACATTAATATATATTAAGTATAATTAATTAATTTAATACAAAAATTGTAGTATTTTTATTTATAAAGTTAGAAAAACTTTTCGCATTACTAATCGTAAGATGAATAACAATCAAGTTCCGTTTCGACCATATCGACAGTTCTAGTCACACTGACATCTAAAATTCCTTCTAAGAGTAATTTTGTTCGTGATTAATATTTATTATTTATTCGTGATCATTATTACTACGTGAAACGCATGGAGGCTATACACTATGTATAGGTCTGTATGCTTACGGTCTTATTCATAATAAAACCGTTATCGAAGGTATAAAAGGAAGGAAAAATAACGCACAGAACATTGTTCCTGACGGGGGTCCCCTGACCGCACAATTTGAAAAATATATATAAGAGTAAGTATAATTAAAATAAATATAATAAGTATGATTTGTAATATATTTGTAATTCAATACGATTACAAAATGTATTTGGTAACGCTTCAACAAAGAAACTTTCACATTATTTAAGTAACATATTTATAAAAACGATATTGCCAAGTAGCTCACAGGTTATTTAAGAAAATCCTTATCGTTATTTACTTTAACACTTTCGTTTATAACATTTTAATTTATCCACAAAACACAGCTAAAGCATTCTTAGCAATCCAGCCGTAATGGTATGGAATATCCGTGTAAACGATGATGGACCTTGATACTTCCATGTTTTTGTAGGAGACCAGGCCAATTTGCAAATATCCATCAATTATGAGAGGACTGCCAGAATCACCCCTGAAAATAGAAAACTCATATTAAATATATTGAAAATATATTGTGTTTGTATTTCTACCTATAATTTTGTCAACGATATTGAGAGATAGAGAAGGTATGCTAATACAAATTATTTAATCTTTTGTTCACCTGATGCCAATGTACTCTTCACTTTGTGTTTGTATAATATATATTATAATAATAAATTAACATTGTCACGTGACTGTAAATACAAGCTCAGTCGAAACTCCGGACTATATATTTTATATTTACCGAGAAGGGTATCCACCGTCACGAACTCTACCGCTACAAAATGTTCCTTCTGGTAATTCACTTAGGAATTTAACGCAGTCGCTTTTTGGCCAAACCTTTTGCTTTGTTTCATGCAAAAAGTCAGAATCTTGATTCGGATCTTCCTACAATTTTTTTATAAACTATAATAATCTACTGAATGTATCGAAGAAAGAGAAAGAGATATTTAAAGTAGAGGCCGCAGACTTTTGTCCTTTAACCTCGAATTCGTCAATTGTCAAATTGACAATGACGACAATACCATCACTGTCAAATTTGTTGGGTGGTAATATAAAATGAGTAATATCTGATGTATAATAAAATAGGGACAATTTCAAGCACAATAAGCAAAGTTTTTAGGGAGAATGGGGACAAAGTTAAGAGTTACTGTAACTTGTTTCAATACTAGATTTTATGTTTATTTATAAACTTACACTGACTAATCCCCATCCAGCGATCAAAGCAGGACCTTCTCGCGGTCGACGCTGAGCTAAGGCTACTCTGTTAACAATTACACCGAATTTAATTTCCTTTTTTAATCCGGCCAGGGCGATATCGTTGATGATCTTCTGTGGATCGTATTTGGGGTGTACTTTTACCCTTGATATTTTAATGAAATGTCCTTTGCGCTTGTTCGTGTGACCGACATTAGCGTTAACCTTGGACTTGCGGGTAAGGGTCTCGAAGCAGTGTGCTGCTGTTAGGAGTACCTTTTGGTTAAGGATCGAAGCTCCACATATGAACGCAGATGTATTTTGAGATATGACAAGAAATGCTGAATACGGATGGTTTTTTATTTTAGTTTGAACACCTAATACAACTTTAGGTTCTATTTCACTAGAAGTGGCGACTAAAAATCGCAACATGATTATGATAAAGTAAACCAACATTACGTCGCATAAATCGGTCACTTTAAGCTGTTTGTATCGTGCACGATTTTAATTTTGATCTAATTAATTTCGGTCATACTTCGTTAACATTGACGGAGCATTTCTTATCAATTGTATAATCGACGATCTATGTATTTAACAATGTACCGTACATATGTATGTTAGTAAGTCATTGTATTAAATTATTATTTATAATATTTTTTTCCCAAACATGTGCGAAATTATCCGTTAAAAGGTAGTAGTTTAAAAAAAAAGTAACCATTACATTTACGGACTGTTTATAAAAAAATCTAATTTGTACTCTCAACTGTCTGAAGTTTGCCCTTGAATCTTCAAAGGACTTTCGCCTGGACTTAGGCGGACAAACAAATCTTTGACGTGAAACGCGAAACGAAACTATTGGTGCACCTTGGGAGTAATATCTACTCGTAAGCCGTGACAGCAACTGTTACAGCGCTGTCCAAGGTATTCATGTTTGTTCTGTGGTGTCATTAACTTGTCCTTTGAGTGTGCATGGAGCGTTTACTGTATAGGTACTCCGTAGCTGTATATTTTCATACTCATACGAACATTATATTTGTTTTCCTAACTAAATCCTATGACTTGATTTATTTTACTTCATATTTGTTTATTTGTTTGTTTTTGTTTAATTTTAAATAATTCTGTGTTGAACATTAAATTAAATTTTAAAAATTGTGTTGACTTAACTTCATATTACTCGTCCAGCGTCTACTTTTCCAGTAACGACAAAAAAACGACTGCTATGGTGGTAAATGAAAAGGGACTTACATGAAGTCAGTCTAGATTCTGAATTGTATCGCATCCTACGCAACGCGCCTTTATTTTTCGCGGTTGCTTGTATTGCAAAAGCGAAAAATGATATTTTTAATTTAATTTGCTCACAGAAACTATATTCTTATTCAAGAACTTTATATAAAGGTGGTCCATCGTCAATAAAAAGTTAAATTTTAGTATTTAATAAATCATAATGATGAAATTGTTTAATATTTATTCTGAACAGTTACTTGCAATCAATGTAATTGATATCAAGCTCAAGCAGACGACTCTTCAAGAATCCGCTATGAGATCACGTATAACCAAAGCAGTGGCGATAAACAAAACATAGTGAACACTTTCAATTTATTAAATAAAATTGGAAAAATCGGCAAAGAAGATATATTTTTTAAAGTAACGTGTTTTGATTAATTATTTGTAATTGTTTCGCCTCTCTCAGGTTCGTCGACAGAGGGTATATTAAAGTTTATCTAAAAGTCTACCTCATCATTTAGTGTTATGCAACTAGCATTACTCTTAATGACTCTTTTTTTTAATATTAAAAATATTACTCTGCTTTTTATTATTAAATAGTATGTATAAAAAATGTTTGCCAAGCGTATAGATTGATTAATTAGTTTTACTTGTCAATGTTGTGCATCTGTAATTGGTACATATATAAGGTAAATGGTACGGAAAGATGCTACTCGTACTAAATTCAAATAATATATATTAAGTGCCTATTCAAATAAATTAATATAACACCGTTTACAGACGTAATATATGTGATAAAAATGAATTTATATTAAGAATGGAACTCCCTTCTCTAATAATAATGAAAGTACATAAACTATGCCAACTAATTTAATTGGTTGGTGGTTACCTGTAACAATGTCCATGTAGCAAGAACAGTTCGCTCAGTTCAGTGGTAGGGCTTTGTGCGAGCTCGTCTGGGTAGGTACCACTCACTCATCAGATATTCTACCGCAAAACAGGAATACTTGCTATTGTTGTGTTCCGGTTTTAAGGGTGAGTGAGCCAGTGTAATTACAGGCACAAGGGACATAAGATCTTAGTTCCCAAGGTTGGTGGCGCATTTTTGATGTAAACGATGGTTAACATCTCTTACAATGTCCAGTGTCTATGGGCATTGATGACCACTTACCATCAGGTGGACTATGCTCGTCCGCCATCCCTTGCCTTTGCCTTTGCAATTAAAAAAGATATATAAATTGTAATGAAGGCACATGTTTAGCATCCGATTGAAGCACGGCTGACAAATTATACACCTCAACATCAACCTCATTATCTAAATCGCAAAAAAACAGAATCCGTGACAAGTCGCAAAAAGTCGACGAACACAAAAGCAAAAATCGAGGTTTTTATTTTTATTATTAGTATGAAAAACAATTAAGGAAACGACAAAGAATATCGTGCGTAAAACGAAAACAAAAGCTATTTGAGAGCACAGAGCGATTGACTGTTTTATTATTAAAGTCACTCATTGTTACTAGTGGTTCTTCATTGGACGAAATTCAACAATAATTAATTGCTAATAAAAACGAGACGTGACTTCATAAATATGTAACTTTAATTGTTTTTAATTACATTTCATTTTTGGTAACGCACTAAATTAAAAATTTAGTTAGATATTTTTTACTAAAAAGATTATATTATGACTGATGATTTTTGTTGTTATTTGAAAATACGATGATTGTAAAGCAATAAAATAATTATTTGCGTGTACATGCTTTTCAATAACTTACAGTAGGTTGGGATGTATTTTCAGAGGTATATAATCTTTGCACAGGTAAAAGGTTTATTTTTTGATCTTTAATCTCTTTGATCAGCTTATGATACAAAGTAATGCATCTGTGTTTCTCCGAAAAACAGGATATGGTACATGGTTCTAAAGTATTTCTTTCTTCTTCTTTCAGCGGCTGTATACAAATACTATCGTAAAAAAATATTATCGTAAATTTATTAGCAAAGGATTTTTATGTGATTTCGTGAATTTGTCTTCATTGTTAGTCATTTTATTTCAGATAAATGACATTATAACTCACTGGCTGAGTATAATGATGACATGACCGCACGACACAGCTCACTTTACAACTATTATAACAGTTTTATATATTTAAAATTACTTATGTGTCGTTTCTTTCGTAACAAACAACATCCATTAAAATAGTACTCGTCGATTTAGAGCAAAACCCTAATAAAATAATATTTAAGTACAATAATAATAAATTATGTATTATAAAAAAGTAATATAAATAGTAATATAAAAATATTTATTTATTTATTGATAAATTATCACAAACATAAAAAATTACTGGTAATCACAGTATAATTTCTTTGAATTATATTTTATCCATTTATAAAAATAAGCAACGTCCGTATAAACTACAACGGCTCTTGATATATCCGGTCTTTTGTAAGAGACTATTCCTATTTGGATATATTTGTCGATGATCAGAGCACTGCCAGAATCACCTCTGGAACAAAAAAACTAAGTTCGATTAAAGAGTTTTTATACATAATAATATAACATTTCATTGTAAGAATATAATTATGCTAATAAAACGATTTTAAAATTCGAATGTTAAAAATTAAGAATATTCGTGTTAATTTTTTTTAATTTTACAATCTTGAGTCTCACCCACCTGTAGTGTGATTCTATATTAATAAATATTAATAATTATTATGGTCAATATTGCATATCATTTTCTAACATATCACAACCGATTTCTGCGTGTTTCCAGTTCCCTACAACTATCGTAGAACTTTTATGTATATCGTCTCTAAAATTACATTTAGTTTTAGAATTACATTCTTTTAACAACAATAAGAGTTCAATAACGGTTTACTTTTTTAGAAATGTAATACAGATAAAAAATTAGCCAAAATTCTTATGTTTTGCTTTACCACAGACATATAAATCATAAATTCGAATTGACTTTAATCACAATAAATAAAAAAGCAGAGATGCTTGGTTCCACCGTTATTCCACATTCTATGACTTTATTATATTTATTATTTAGTAGAAAGTCTATTTTTTATATGGTGATGATCGTGGGTTCAAACCCGGGCAAACATCACTGAATTTCTTTTGCACGAGATGAATTATAATCACTTATTTGTGATGATAAATAATTCATCTCGTGCTTGACGGTGAAGGAAAACATCGTGAGGAAACCTGCATGTCTAATTTAAAATTTTGCCACATGGTAATTCCACCAACCCGCATTGGAGCAGCGTAGAGGAATAAGCTCTAAACCTTCTCCTTAAAAAAGGAGAAGAGGTCTTAGCCCAGTAGTGGGACAGTCACAGGCTGTTACTGTTACTATTTTATTTTAATAATTGAACATACTCTGATGCGTATCGTTGATTCTGCACGTCTCCAGCACAGATAGTTCCGTTTGACAATGTTGGTATCATTTTACGACAGTCCTCAAAGTTCCAAATCCACTGTTGAACTGAGTGTAGATAATCGGTTTGAGTACTATGCACTTCCTTTAAAAATATAAATTATATAGTTCAATTTACTCATTCAAAATATTAGTGAAATAATTTATTCAAAACGAGTTTTAAATGAACTTAAAAAGACCGATATCAATAATGTATTCAATACAATTTTAATATAACCTTACATATAATCTGTACGTGCTTTTATATATTTTATATAAAAAAATCGTACGTACATTGACCAAACCCCATCCCGCGACAATTCCAACATTCTGAGGCGGTGCTGTTCTCATTAGCGCCACTCTCTTGACAAACTTCCCCAACGCCAGAGGATTCTTAAGCAAAACCAAGCCAATGTCGTTTTGTATTCTATTACGATTGAATTTTTCGTGTATAGCTGTTGCCAAAATTGATACTTTGTTACCACGTCTCTTATTAGCATTGCCAGCATATGCGGCAGAATCTAAACACTTATTGATACAAGAGTCGACACAATGCGCTGCTGTCAAGAGGATCTTCTGATTGATAACCGAAGAACCGCAGACAAAGTTGCCAGTTGTACCACTTATTACCAAAAACACTGAATGAGCATAATTTGCTATATTAACTTGTTCGCCATGAACGATTCTGGGTTCTAATATAGATTTGGCATTCACTAAGAATATTAAAGAGAGTGATAAACATAGTTTTAACATAATTTACGTCTAAATTTTTCATAAATACTACCAGTTTTGTTGTTTGGATTTTTAGTATTGAATTATGCTTTTAATTGGCGTTTGCTGTTTTGCGTTAAATTGTTCACTAATTATGCATGTCGACGTAGAATTGAAGGTTGATAGGAGTGTGATAACTGTTAGTAAATTACCTATTACGTGCATTGTGGTATATTAATTGGCGACTGTAAGTGTATAGTTTTTAAGCTAGTCATGTTCATATAATGATTACAGAGTATTTTTGAACATTTCATCTCAAGCCAGATCAAGTGACACTCAGTGTGATAGAAATATATAATTCATTTCTGCAAAGAAAATTTAGCATCTGCGGTCAATTTGTATTTGTATTGAAATAATAATATGATATTATTTTCGTTCTTCTTATAAAATAATCGTACGCTTTTATGAGTAATATAGAATTTACAAAAATAGCGTAAACATCAAGAAACCTGAATTTGTAAGATGCCTTAGACGCAAAGCAGCACTTGTATGAAGATTCAAAATTTCTCTTTAAGTAGCAAGGAGTACCAGGATGGCCCAGCAGCAGTGCATTTTTAGATTGTTACTTAAACCTGGTGGGCTCTATCCATTATACATACAAATAATAATCATTTATAATCCATAGTTAATCTTGGTTCCCGGGTTACACTAGGGACAAAACCTTTTAGTTCCCAAGGTTGGCGGCGTAATGACGATTGTGAATATTTCTCACAGTGACAACGACTACGGTCGGAGGTAACCACTTATAACGTAAAAGTGAAGTAAAATAAAAATATAATTACAGCATTTTTATTTAATATGCAAAGAGCAGAGATTACTCAAGTTTGTTATCTGTTTTAGGTAAATAAAAAAAAATTGTTGTCTGTAAAGTCGGTTTACGGACGAGAGTTTAACGTGACAACGTCATAACAAAACTGATGAAATGACTGCAATCGAGTGAAAGAGAGATAGATGCGGCGCAAGCGTACAATCAGCGTAACGCGACACATAGCATAACGGGACAATGAGCGCAACGGGACCATGAGCGTAACGGGGCAATTATTCGTGTATGCAGCCATCGTTCATCGATTTATTAGACGTTGTCACGTCAAAAACAAGCCTATAGTTATATAAGTTTTATGATGGTCTTCGTACTTGTTTCGTTCCAATCCGCATAATCTGCTATCGCTTGCGGTTTTCCGAACTGACATGATTTGGGATAGAAGAGCACAGTTTCATTTGCCCATGGACATCTGCAATAATGGAGAGCTTGGAATAACTACTTATTCCTCAAAGGCCGGCAACGCATCTGCAAGCTCTCCATTATTGCAGATTTCCATAGGCTAATGAAACTGTGCAGTCGATTTATAGATTTCTGGCCTTGATATAGCTTGCGACAGTCTAACTCTTTTTAAACCTAAATTATTGAAATTATTTAATAATAATCATTATGTTATCCTTTTATTTGTATTTGCAAATTTTGTAATAATAATGTTAATTAATTAAATTTCTTTATAATAATGTTTATTACACTTTATATTTAATTTAATGAATATTTGATGCATGTTGTGATTACCTATATGTCGTATCTATGTAATATTATTGTAATTTCTGTTGGTGATCCTAATAATAAATAAATAAATAGTGCGCAAGAGTGTGCGCACTATTTATTTATTCTTTCTTATTCTTGTGGAACATAGTAATAAGTTTAGTTAGTAATAATATCAATAATATAATAATTTTAACAATTATAAGTTGTACCTAACTAGTAAGTGACTCTAATAGCCTCAAAAAAAATTATATAAAATAAAGATCCCTTTATAAACTAAGGACTACGAGGCTACAAGCGTAAGTTGATGATAATGATGATGATGTACTTATACGATATTGTGGTGACTAATGAATAGTCAACAAACGATTGTAGTTTTGACGATAGCCGCGTAAACAGACGTTGCGTGACGTTCAGATATATTATAGTAATTGTAGAACTTGGGTTGCCATAAGAATTGTTTTTTTGTATATAATTATCTCGTTATTGTAATCATCCACCACAAGCAGGTGTTCTCATTTGGTTATTTTTTTATAGCATAAGTAGTCAGACGAGCATATGGGCCACCTGATAGTAAGTGGTCACCAACGCCCTTAGACATTGGCATTGTAAGACATGTTAACCATCGCTGACATCGCCAAAGCGCCAGCAGCCTTGGGAACTAAGATTTTATGAACCTTGTTTTTGTAATTACACAGCATCACTCACCCTTCAAACCGGAACACAAAAATACCAAGTATTGCTGTTTTGCGATAAAATATCTGATGAGTGGGCGGTACCTACCCAGACGAGCTTGCACAAAGCTCTACCACCAAGTGAACCTCTTACACCACAAACATTAGAGTAAATGAGTATATGTATATATATCATACATAGTAAAATAAAAGACGCATAGTACTGTTTCTGTAAAATTTGACTTGAATACCAGCAGTATTTCCGTGTTAGATGAAAATGCTAATTCGCCTCTATAAATGCTAATGTCTTTAACGTTCGGGATAGTGTTAAGGTTACATATTAACGATGAAAGATTATTATAAAATAATACTCAGATTTTTCTATCGTACTGTTATTAAGATTTAAATATTATACGATGGTTAATGTATTTTCTTCTCTTGTTTTTAAATCATTAGATGATCTATTATATTTAAATATAAATAACTAACTGTGCCCCGTGGTTTCACCCGCGTATAATAAATATAAATGAATAAAAATCAGCCTAGAACCTTCCTCGATAAAAGGATTATATAACAAATTATAAAAATAATTTTTAAATTCGAACCAGTAGTTCCTGAGATTAGCCGGATCAAACAAACAAACTCTTCAGCTTTATATATCAGTATAGATATACCGCTAAATATTCTACAAGTAAAATTTACAAATTGTATTATTCACGAAGTAATCATTATATCTTGTTTATCATTGGAATTCGGTCATATGCCTGCTAATTGTAATTAACTTTTTACGAGGTTAATAAAACTAAGGATGTTAACGATCACTTTAATTTCTAATGAATTGCCTATTCTAATTGTAGTCGGTATTGGAATCACAGAAAATCGTTTAAAAGTATATTAAAGCTACTGTTATATTAAATTTAATCTATAAATAATTAATTTTAAAACGTTCCTATATAAATATAAGTTGTTTGTAATTCAAATCATGTAATTTAAGTAATGGAAATGAGTACCTATCTAAGTTTATTATTTGTTTTTTTTTTCGGTTTCTAAATTTTAAAGCACAGTGACGATTCAATAGAATTGTTTGACTACTACAATAAATCATATTTTATCTGTAAATTAAGTCATAATAATTAATCAAGGACGATTCAGAGGGATAATGCTGCTGGCATTATTCTTGATTATGATTCTTACAGTAGCTGTCTTTTTTTTATTTGTGCTAACTTTAAAGATTAAATGTTAATTACGTAAATAAAACAGTATCTTTCTACGACTACGACATTATCCTCTATTTCTTTATATCTTATATTATCCATTTGAACAACCATTTAATTACTAATCTTGGGATTAAAAAATGTCGCTAAAGTAATGTTTTAAGTTAAGGAAATAGCAAAAATTACCAGTTTTCGTATTACACTACCAATACTAAAAAAATATAATATTAGCATTATTTTTAAACAGTCTATCGTTCTACCCTCTCTTACGAAATATTTATTTCTTGATCAAAATTTATTGGCGTATTTTATTTAGCACTTATTTTTTGGAAAGTTGAATTAAGCTTGATAATAACAGGCGTTACTTGATATCATACATGCCTTCATTCTGTATTGCTAAAATTATATATTGTAACATCATTTAAACATTATCATACAAACTATGGCGGGTTTTTTTACTATTTATAATAACATCAGCAATTAAATATTTATCTCTTTATTAAAAACAACGATTACTAAGAACAAGTTTATTATCTGCGTAATAAACAAATGTATTTTTATGTCATAATTAATAATCTGTCGTCTAGGGATGTAACGTAAAATGACATGTTTACTTCGGATTATATTGTAAAAAATGACAGAAGAATGATTAAACAGTAATAAACATTACGATGGTAGTATTCGTTTATTACTTAAATAATATTTTTATATTCAGTTTTAAAGTAACGACTGTTAATTCTTAGTTTTAAAATTGTTCGTAACTACCTCGTTGGTATCAAAAGCTAACCAAGATTATAAGGCTGTATATTTCAACGCTTTGAGTTTTGATTCGGTTTATAAAACAAGCACTAATTGTTCCTTTTTTCATTCGTGTCATAAATCACAAATAAATACTACATACCCTACGAATTTCAATAGGCTCGTTTTTCATAAATTTCATCTCCTTTATGAGTGCTAAACTGTGCAAATGTACCCGTATACAAATTTTCATAATATCGGATCCAGTAGTTTGGTTTTTGCGAATAGCGTACTGTAGATTATTATACATACGACTCATGAACACGTGGAATAGTGACAAGAATGCTACCAGTATGCCCCTTTTGAATCTCTCTGAGCGACAAATGAACCAGCTATCCTCAGTAGTAATACTTGGTGGTAGAGCTTTGTGCAAGCTCGTCTGGGTAGGTACCACCCACTCATCAGATATTCTACCGCAAATGCGATGGTTAACATCTCTTTCAATGTCAATGTCTGTGGGCGTTGGTGACCACTTACCATCAGGTGGCCCATATGCTCGTCCGCCTACCTATACAATAAAAAAAAGTAGATGCATATGATTAGAAGTTATATTTTTAATGAAAGTTTTTTGCGCTGTTGTACTTCTGTTTTCTGCAAGGTTCAATGGTTGCAACTGCAAACGGAACAAAGACTGATTTGGAATAAGATTCATCAGTCAGTGAAAAACAGTTACATTTGTATCCACCAATGCGTGATCGGCGTAGTGGGCCAGCGCGACAGTAGAACGTACAAACTATTAAATAAAACGATATTTAATGTAATTATTTTATACCGTTAAAAGATGTTAGATATACAAACTAAACACTACAAATTTATAGAAATAACAAACCGTCTAAGAGAACCTGTGGTATTGTACCCAAAATATTTATGATTTTTATAAATACTAAAACCGAAGGCACTGTTTTTGAAAACTTTTTTCATAATTATTTAAATAAAATATACGAATACGTTTAATTATAAAGTTAATCGGATTAATGTGTGTTTTATTGTGCTATAGAAACGATAATTTCCATTTTACATAGTAATCAACCGTTTTAGATTAAAGAAATTCTATGTTAGTTATAAGTTAATTTTCTTAGTAATTTGCTACTTAAATGCATGCTTAGTATGCAAAGTGAAGTATTAAAAACGAATACATGAAGATGCCAATTAGGAATCAGACATTATATTAATGTATATTGTACTCACAAAGTTTCCAAAAACGTCTAAGTAAAGAATGATTTTCCTTAGTTAAAAAAATAATTTGATTTAATTCCTATACATCTAATTTAATTGGGTTTTATTATTTTTAATGAATTAATTTAATCTAATTTATAATGTTATTATTGTAATTTTTGTCTTTATGATCCCTATTGGTCTAAAATAAATGATTTATTATTATTAAAACAAGGAAAGGTAACCAATTGCACCATTTTTATCTTAACGTAGTTGCAAATAATTTCAATTAACTTGATAATCGTATATAGGTGAGTGACGAGTGAGTTCTCGTAGTAATCAGCTACAGATCTTAGTGTGCACGGATAAAAAGTACTGCAAATGAATACAACCGTTAGATAGCAAAGCCGTTACGTTCCGGTTCCGATGCAGCGTACGGTAAGTCTGAGATTGACAATGAAATATTCTGAAACAGTAAAAATATAACATTTCATCCATAACAAATTGAGATAGATACATTATGTGAGAGCTCAGAGATATATCACGTTTCATGATGATTGATCTTAATATACAAGAATTAGGTTAATTGGAATTTTATTTTATACATTTTTATTATAAACTAGCTTTGCCCCGGTGTCACCCGCATATAATTATTAAAAATATAATAAATAAAAATAAGCCTAGAGCCTTCCTCGATAAATGGACTGTCCAACACAGAAATATTTTTTAAATTCGAACCAGTAGTTCCTGAGATTAGGCGGATCAAACAAACAACCTCTTCAGCTTTATATATTAGTATTGATACTTAATTGTAAATGAGTCAAAACAAATGAATGTATGCCAAAGTTACAGACATCACGTTTGTCGTGCATAAAAAAATAATGCTACTAGTTATGCTATTAGTAGATATTACAAGTTCATGTACTATTGAAAATACTTATTAGTGTAATTTTTTTTTAATTTAAGTTAAAGCACTACCAGAACCCACCTAACGCACCAAACGCAAATAGGTATTAAGTAACACATAGTAAATGGTTTGCTTACTTCTCGCTGCTTCAATACTGGTTTGTGAATACACATGTGACAGAATTAAATTCGACACGTAAATATTTCCTCACGATGTTTTCCTTAACAGTCGAGCATAGATGAATAAATAGTAGTTGAATGAAAAGTCAGTGGTGCTTGCCTTGCCTTGAATTCGCCATCTCCAATTAGGACTTACTTGTTCTGACTAATGTGACATCTAGGCTCAATACTATCGAAGCGATCTATTACCGTCTAACAATACATTTGTCTTCTTCATATGTTATAGGTATGAATTAGTTATTGCCTGCGTGTGAGGGGGTCAGAGATAGTTACCCTATATCCTTTCGTTTCTCTGATAACATGTATGAAAATTTTCATGATGATTGGTCGAATGGTTAAGGCGTGAAAGCGTAACAAACAAATCAACATTCATTTTCACATTTAATATATTAGGTGGCATTGTTACATTGTTCAAATACATCAAATGGAAATAAAGCCATACAATTTTATCGTTAACCCTATACTTTACTTTATTTATCGAAAAAAATTACATTTTATGATGATTGAGGATATAAGCCATAACGATTGAGTTTCATTAAACCGATTTAATAGTTTCCCCACAATGCCTGCACAGGCAGTATTTTAACTACCCCGTCGCTCTAACAGCTTGCTTATAAGGTTGTATCAAGAGTCCTGGATAGGTTGCGATAAAAATTTTATACATAAAGTAAAAAACCAGTTCCTCAGCAACCATATCGGTGACGAAAATAATCCAAAGACTACATCAGAAACCTATTTGGGCTATAAAAATATATCGAGCCTTATTAGATACAGTAACAACATTAATTTGCAATCATTAAACAATTGCTCAGTTTAAAGCATCGTTAATACAAATTAAATGTATTTATATTACAATCTATACCTACTATCATTATAAATGTGACTGCCTCGTTGGTCTAGTGGCTAGATATAAGGCCGCAGACCCGATGGTCCTGGGTTCAATTCCCAGGTCTGGCCAATAAATAGTTATTGGGTTTTTCTGTCAGAAAATTCTCAGTAACAGCCCGGAGTCAGGAAGTTGGAAGTGTGTAAACTCCCGTGCTTCGGAAAGCACGCTAAGCCGTTGGTCCTGTGACTGAACTCTTTCCGGTCGTGTCGGATTGTCGTCCCATCGGATTATGAGAGCTAAGGAAAAGAGAATGATCTTGTGTATGCGCACACACAAGTGCACTATAATATCTCGTGCGCAGTTGGCTTATCTCTCTTGAGATTGACCGCCGTGGCCGAAATCGGTCTGGAGGACTTTATAAATGTGAAAGCACCTCTGTGCACATTTTCGACTAAACCACTGAACCGATTTTGAAATTTGAACCCTAAGGAAGGACATGGGCTAAAGGGTAACGAGGCTTATTGGCGTTTTTTAAAACTTATATTTGCCCCCTCCCCCTCTCCTCCTCCTAACACACGGGCGAAAGGTAGCAATAAATAAAAAGAAACAAAAACAATACTTGTAAGGATAAGACAAAAAAATTATGGACATATTGACATTAATTATTCTTATCGCACTTATATGTATTATTACAAAAATATTACAGATCACTTAACTCGAAATACAACTAATAACGTGATTCAATAAAAGAATGCTTCTAAATTATAAATTGTTGATAAAGAACCTATAACACAAAAGTTATAGCTGGAAGGTACCCGTTAACGGTCAACTAAAAATCCCAACTTATAACTAATCTTAATTGCGGATCTAAAAGCCTCCTCACAAATCCCCTTGTTCCTCTAGATTTCTCGTATCTCTATACGGGATAAAGGCTACGTAATGGCCGCCCACTAAATAAATACAGGGTCTATTTTTCGCTATAAGTAACCTGTTTCCTAGTTCAGAGCGTGTTTTGTTATATGTTTATACGAGAACATTTTCATTCGAAAATCGCAGCGTCTTAAGAGTTTCCTTAAATCGAACGTTAAATCGACCTACATTATGCATAAATGTTATTTTATTAAAATTATACCCGATCAATTCTCCTGGCAAAATATTATTTTGTTATAGAGGTTGCCTGGAAGAGCTCACTGTAAGTGATAAGGCAGGCCGCCTTTGCATACTTTTTTATGTAAAACTTATTCTTTCTATGTTATTTTATGTTATTGTAGTGTGTGCAATAAATAATAAATAATAAAAATAATAATAATAAATACCTAATGTTACGCATTCAATCATTCAATTAGAAATCGTTACTTAATAACTCACATTTACTATACAACGATTATTGTTGCATTCGCGAAGTTGACCGTGAATTTATTTTGCGTAAACTATATATTGGACCGACAAGGTGCTTATAAAGAGGTACAGACCTCTATCGTCTCTAGCTTTATAAGTTAGCCTATGTGCATACTTTTAGTATGGTAGAAGAATCGCAGCGTAGCCTTAGATAAAATATAAATCTAATAGAATCCACTCTCAGTAATTTCCTTTGGAAACTATTAGTTTATATAATATGACCAAACTATATAACATAAAACTTGAATATAGTATAATAAGAACCTAAAAAATCGCAGCGTCTTAAAACTCAGACAACACACGTGTTTTTTCTATAAAACAGTCGGGGCGTAGTACCGCGATGATTTGTGTTCCGCACCTACTGTCTGCTTTCTACCTTGTAACTTGTACCTACACGACTAGAATCATACGATTTGCTTACCCTTTACAAATTTGAGTGAAAGTCTATGAAGATGTAATTTCTAACGCTTTTGTGGTGTTCGCCGATATATCTTGTGCTTATAGAAAGTACGTAATGGAATCTCTTCGATTTATCCTATCAGCTTACGAGTAAGACGAATCGATATGAACACATTACACGAAAATTATTTCTTGTTACATTGCAACGAGTTTTCAATAAATATGTATAATAGCATGTACATAATACTTAGGTATGCGACGTGATTATTTTATAACGAGTTTTCTCTCACGTATTGGGATTCAGTCATGACTTAGACATAGAAGTATCTATGTCCTTTCTTTCTTCAAGCTTGCTTCATAGCAAATTTCATCAAAATTAATGCAGTGATTTAGCTGTGAACAGCTACAATATAATTATACAAAATAGTGTTATATTCCAATATAATATGCTCAATATATAGACAGAAAAGATTGCATTTGAACTCAGCAGCTTTGACGCAATGAGTAACAAACATTCAAACACACAAACTTTCCCATATAAATGAGATATTGATATTCATCGACTTGCATTAATTATGGTCAACCGCGGATTTAATAGAACGAGATATCAACAAAGGGTCACGGGTTCAAAGTCAGCCAAACACCTGTGTGCTCAGTCTCGTGCTTGACCTAAACTAGCTAAACGTGATAAAACCTGTATGTATCGGAAGAAACTCTAGTCTAAAAGATTTGTCTTAGAAACAGCTACCTATGTATTATTGCGGATTAGAGATCGATCTCTCCCCCCCCCCCCCTCCTTTCACTGTCATACGATTTTTTTGAGTTTTGTAGAACAACAAAATTATAGAATCAATAACATCTTCAACATTACTACTTTATCTCTTGATAGTTTTCTTAAAGTAAAGAAAATTCTTTATTTTTTTTTAATTCATTTCAACAAAAATTCAACTTGACAATCCAAAGTGTGCATAATTCATCACATGTAAACATCGAATTTCCCGGCATTACGTTATCTGTGCGCACGCGCCGGTCGCCGGACACACAAGTGACATTTACATAGCGCGCGAGACCTACAGGCGCCCGCCGACTGATTTATTGGGCTTGGCGCTCAATGGATACTAGGGACTAGGGTTGCCTGTTCAATAAATATGCGCGTTGAATTATGAATTAGACAGAATAGTTGTGTAAGTGAATTTCAAAGCCCTAATTGTTAGTTCATACAAACATCGTTTACTACAAATTGCGCTAAGTTATTTATTGTTTATTAACGTATTGAACTGCTATATATCCATTCCATGTATATATATATATTTCAAATTCAGTTATATTTTATTTTAAATGGTGAAATCGGACGAGAAAGTAATTCAATAACAAAAAAATAAGGCCCATCTAATGTGAAATAACAAAATTTATGGTGATAAAAAAGTGTTTATAAATAATTAAAGGAAACAAATAAATTAATGTAGAGTAATATGAATAAGAACATAGAATATCGTTAGTAAGAATAATTATATTATATTATATACACATTAGGGTATTATAGTAACGCTTCACATACATACACAGGGGAGCGGCGAAATAGGGCATGACGGTACAACACCACACACCGTCATGTCGTTAACCGTCACGGCGTACGACTCGGTCTTACCACCGCGCGCCCATAGTTATTTCACACCAATAAGAAAACCAATATCCACAATATCTAGGGTTTATAAATGTCATAAGGATAACTCACAAATGACCGAATACTGAAACGTCATTCAAATATGAAGTGGGACTTAATTATTTGGAACGTCATTAATTTCAAAATTTAGTATGCGAAATGTGTAAGTGTTTTTACGTTATAGGCAGACGGGCTTAAGAGCCACTTAATGGTAAAAGGCTACCACCGCCCATAGGCATAGACGCTGTCAGAAATATTATCCAATTC
Source organism: Nymphalis c-album (assembly GCA_963151315.1). Lineage (NCBI taxonomy): Eukaryota > Metazoa > Arthropoda > Insecta > Lepidoptera > Nymphalidae > Nymphalis > Nymphalis c-album. The sequence continues at coordinate 3,334,253 of OY720590.1, read as the reverse complement.
TTAAACTTTAGGTTATCATCCATAGTATGTTATGTCCCATGTGCCTCACACTGGCTCACTCTCCTTTCAAACCGGAACACAAAAATACTAAATAATGTTAGCAATGTTGCTTTTATTTAAGTGATCATGATCATGTACAGTCGATATCTACTTATATTAAATATTACTCATTTTACTTATATTACTCAAAAATATCACAGCAACTGGTTTTGCTTGTATAATGCATATGAACTTATAATATTCACAATTTCTAATTTCTTGCCACCATTCCACGCGGTCACGACTTGTATAATAATTATTTTTAAATGTTATTTGTATTTAGTTAAAGTTTTAATGTAAATAAAAAAACGCCTAGCTTTCTCAATCTATTTGTTACAAAGTAGGCATCGTTCCTAAAAGATTGAATACAAAATGAAACATTAACTCCTCCTTAAAACATTACCTGTATCAGAGTAACCGCTCATAGCAACCAATTAATTAGCCGTTGATACAACACGCATGTAATATAATTAGTTCAGTAGCATTGCACACATACTGCCGTAATTAAATACCGCACATCTCCGAAATTACGTTTAATTAAATACGATTTCGTGTTTAATAATAATATATTTTCTACTTATTTTTTTTTCAACGACTTTGTTCACAGCAAGTAGATAGACATTTTAGAGATATAAATTATTCACATTCTTTGGACAAAGAATTTACTAAAAAATTTTGGACTTAGAAAATAGACGAAATGTTTTTATTACACTTTTATCTAGTGTCATAAAACGTTTTGTAAACCCACCACATCCACCACCACTCTTCAGATATTTTACCGCAAAATAGCAGTACTGTTGTGTTCCGATTTGAAGGGTGAGTGAGCCAGTGTAATTACAGGCCCAAGGGACATAACATCTTAGAACCCAAGGATGGTGGCGCATTGGCGATGTAAGCGATGGTTAACATCTCTTATAATGCCAACGTCTATGGGCGTTGGTGACGTTGAACAAAAAAATCGCTAGGCACTCAGTTCCACCGAATAAATACATAAGTGGACAAGCCACTTCAACATCTTTGATTCCTAATACTCAAAAAATAATAAATCGCATTTCGACCACAAGCGATATCAGTTAATATTAAACAAAGCAAGATTACATTATAACAAAGACCACTACGTTTCCGAGTGCAGCGTGTATCTTAAAACCCATTATTCCGACCATTCCCATATCTTCAGCAACCATTTCTCGTACAATAACTTTCCATTACCACACAACGCCCACAACTTATTAGAAAACGAGTGAACCTTATCTTAATATAAATAAAGATCAATATCCTTACAAATCTTCGTACATAAAATACTATACACAATCTTTATATATATAGCAATAAAGACTATAATGCAATAAATATATTCAATTTGATGTCCAATATTAGTGCATGCTCTATTTTGCAGCTCGATATTTTACTTAACAAATAGGCCACCATGAACTGAGCCAATTTAATTACAATTATGTACTTGATTAGAGTAAATTTATTTTACATTCAATAACTATATTTATTCAACATGAGTTATGCGTTGGTCCCTTGTTGGTCGATTTTAATCCATTCATTTAAGGCTTTGAAGTTAAATACTGAATGTTTTTATGGAGTCGTAATCATCAAATTGCATGTATAAATCTTATAATCGCGCAGTGAATTGATTTAAACATATGCATTCTTAGCAAGTCTTCCCAGTTGATAGATCTGTAGTAGTAGTCCATAAAACATTAATTTGAAAAAAAAAACAACTATGTCGCTCGTTTAAGATCTGCAGTCACTAGACTAAAGATATGTCTAATTATATTAACAAAGTTATATATATATTGTGCGTAGAATAAAACCATATCATTCCATAAAATAACCCCTTAGCGACGAATAGGAAACAAATACCATATCTAGTACAAACATAAATATTAGCTGATAGAAGAGCTGGTTCATTTTTAATTCAGAGAATCGGATTTACGTTTCAAAAGGGACACGTTGCTCGCATTCTTGAAACCAATTATGCAATTCGAAACTGAATATTTTTTTAATTGTTTATATTCAAGGCTTTAATAGTTTAATGTATTCATAAAAATCTACAAGATAATTACTTACGATTATTCGAATCAGTTTTCATGTAATGTTTACACAAACAGAAACAAACCACAATTATCCTTCTACCTTTTATTATTCATATCAAATAATTATTTAATATACTCTTAAAGACTATATTTTATACAATTTAATTAATCTTTGAAACTTAAATATATAGATATAAATGAATAATTATTCTAAAAATTATTAGAGCGACTCGTATTAATATGACTATTATTAACAACGTCCTGTAATATTTCATTTTAATATCATGTAATAGTCTTTAATGATCGTATAAATAAGTTTCTTTCATTCAATCTGTTTGTGTTTCGCTGTTAATTATTGTACTGAAGTTTATTCGTTCTAAGGTAAATTGTCGAGGCTTAAAACAAGCATTAGGTGGCCTCGTAAACACGTTCTCATTACAGCCATAACAAGCGATATGTCTACGCGAACGTGCGTCTTTGTATACGTTATAACAATTTGCACCGAAATGAATTTGAATATTTCTTATTATTATTGAATAAGTTTGACCAATGATCGCCTATCGTTTTGTCATAGTGTCATTGTTATAAAGTTTTTTGAATAAAGTTAAATGTGGGTAAGTAAGTATTTAACCGCTATTTGGTTTGCGTGTTTATGATTTAAGGATTAATGTTATCATGAAAAAAAAAGATTTCCTATTTTTGAATGTTTATCGCATTTTTAATTATTTTGGCAGTAGAAGTCTATGGTTGGCTTGAAAACGACAAATATATCTTTACCAACACGAGATATCTTGTTTAATTATATTAAAACCTTAAATAAACACAAATAAAAATTAAAAATAATTACTATAAAAATCGTGAATTCGTGGAATGGAGCAAGAATGCTAGCAGAATTTCCCCTTTGAATCACAATTCCAATTCTCTGGGCGAAAAATTAATCAGCCCTCTTGTCACCAGTAGAGGCAATAAGACGGGGTGTATTATTTTGCAAATAAAAATATTTCTTTGCAAAAGATTGTTGTCAATATATCTTTGAGAATGAAAATTACGCTTTCTCTAATTGAGTGGTGCAAAAGATTCCCAAGCTCCAAGGACGAAATAAATTATAAACATAAATCAATTCCATAAAAATCTCAATCGTGCCCAGGTTTTGAACTCACGAGCTTTGGTAGCAATCTTTGTGTCACTTTAGTATACTAGGAGTGGTCAATAGTATCAATATAATAGTAATTATCATATTATCATTTATGTTAAATACCGCAAATAATAAATTAAATGTCATTGTTACACTACGGTGTGATAGACGCCTTATTTAAATGCCTATTGAGATGAGTGTTTGCGAATCGTTGAATCGAACATGAACACATAAGCGATATCAATTTAGTTACAAAATAGAAATGCATTACAAGTTTAAATAGAAAAATAGTTTATCTGTGAATCTTTGGGAATAGATAATAATGTCAAATTTCACTGAATTCTGTCACATGGTTTTCCAACAACATGCATTCTATCAGCGTGGTGGTCCAAACCTTCTCCTCAAAAACGAGGAGAAGCCTTAGCCCAGCTGTGGGACATTCACTGGCTGTTACTGTCAGCATTGTTAGATGGTAATTACGAGGTTAAAGATCACAAAATCCGCCATATCATCACAGGAAGTGTTATTATCTATGACTTAATCTATTTCGTATGTCAATCATTATCATTGAGGAAAACGAAATTCAAGGAAGAGATGACCAAACAAATAATAATGCCAATGCAAACAAACAAAATACGTGGGGGTTTAATTTTTTCATGTAGATGTTGTTCAAATCAATTATATTCATCATTTATAAGTAAGATATATAAGCATCATATTGATGTATTAGTATTATTTTTCTTATATTTATATTATTATTTCTAGTTTGTTATTCCACGCTTTCTGATGACATGGAACAATGATGGCGTTTGATATATGCCATAGACTAAGTTAGAGTTTACAGGTGTGTAAAACCTTCGGTACAAAATGATTATACGATTCAAACAACGAGCTGAAATATCTAAAAATGGGTATTTTCCCGATAAACATATATTAATTACGTATATCACAATATTATGTATTTATGCACGTTATTAAAAATATATGAAATAATATCACTTCCATTAAGTATCAAGTAGTCTTATTAGTTCCCTTTACAAAGTAGGAAACTATGATAGAATAAGCAAATCAATTGTGTCGATTCCATCAATCTTTCTACAATCACAGACATTTTATAATCTCAATTTACTCCATTTGTAACAATTTCAAGCCTTTCATATAACATGAAACTACATGACATTTTAGTGCATGGATAGATTACAAAACTTTCATCTAAAAATAGATACTAGAATGAGAAATCTATCATTGTAACGTTCAAAACCAGATTTAGCTGTTTTAAGTTTTGATTAAAATTCCTGTGTACATATTTGAGACTATAAAGTCATAAATATTGTTAATAATACGGATTTGATTAACATTTTTTTGTATTCAATATTCTTCTTCTATCATCAATTGATTATGAAACTTTGTATTACTAATTGACTCAATTAGATCTTTTTTTTTCCAAATGTCAAGAAAGGAAGTCAAAGGTCCGCCCTTAAACAATATTAATTGTTAACACATCTGCTCATTTTGTAGAGCCAATAAAACAATTGACTAGCCCGCAGCCTGACTCACGTCAAATAATATTTCGAGTAACTAACAAGGAGGTATTGCACCTGTCGCTCGCGCTATGCTCCGCCGAGCACGACGCTAGCGGTGCTGGCTCCGCTCCTTTTCTGACAAAAGAAGCCGTTGAAAATATAGATTCTTAATTCGTTTTTGTGGATTAAATTTCGAATGTAATACTTTTTATGAAACTTGATGGTTCTTTATTTGAAATCAGAGTTTGATAGGTAGTTCAATGTTCGTATATTGTCATATCTAGCAAAATTGTTACAAATCAGTTCCGATAAGTATTTCTAAGCAGTAAAGCACAACTCCCTAAGGTCACGTTAATATTTATAATGCGGAGCCCATAATGCCCGAATCTTCTATGCAATAAAAACAATTAACGATGAAGCAGCGATATTGTATTGCTATCGATACTCGAAGCTACTCGATGACATCTATCGCAAAATACTGAACAATATATTGATCAGCCGGCTTAGTACTTAAATTTTGAATATAGTTTAAATTAAAAATTAAATATCATGAATGTAATATTACTTTTTATACAGGATATAAAAATATTTGTTATCGTACAGAGATATGACGCAAAAAAGGTTGAGAATCACTGCATTAAGGTGCGATTGTGTAATATAAATGTAGGTCTAGACTTTCGAGTTTTGACTTTTTTTTATATTACAAGTCTATTATGCGTACACTGAAGAAAGAAAGTAGTGAATTGAGGAAATTGTTTAAAGTCTGTTTGGTTTTAATTTTTTTTTATATCGAGCTAGATTTTGAATGAAATTTAAATTTAGATATTAATTCTAGATTATCCTCTTAAATACTTTCAACACTACACATAAATATATTAGTTAACTAAAACGAGATGGTCCAGTGGATTGATTACGTAGAAATTAACCGAAGATCGCGGGATCGAATTCACGTTAGCAGTTCGAGTTTTGTTGCGTTTATAAGTAATTACTTTTTTTCGGCAGTGAACTTTGTAAGGAAACCTTAACTTTTCAGATGATATTCTAGCACTTTTTAATCAACTTGCATTACAGGAACATGAGATGGAATAATCTCTAAACGTACAACACTCTTATATATACTATATTTACATGTACATAGTTATATGTATTCGTCTTGCTTTATATCTTATTATTATTATATAACATTCGGTAAAACCCCATATTACAAAAGTATATAATAAAAATACTGTAAAGTAATACAATACCATCGATATTTATGACTAGATATCTATAGGTATATAGAGGTATGTATATCGTTTGAATATGTTTATAGAGGGGTATGTATATAGATTTAATGTTTGTTTTTATTATTAAAATAAATTGGAAACCACCGCAATGATATATATCAAATAAAAATAAACAAAAATTGTAACAGGACAAAATAGTATGCACAATAATTTATATTTAATATACTATATAGTTTATATATTAATAAATAAATAAAATATTTTGACATTGTGTTTTATGTTTATGTGCCAAGTCTGGCGTATGCGTGTCGGTTTAGTTTTAATTTAGTTAGAATTGCTTATCTTTAATGTTGCAAAACGATAAAAAAAAGTAATTTCGCGTATTTCTTACTTTATAAAATTATTATGAAATTATCTTTCAATTTTAGTTAACCTTTGTGCGTCTTACTTACCACGAAATAATGTTACGACTAGCGAGATTCATCTTAAATTTTCATCACTGTATATTGTTCGTTGTACCTTAACTGGCCTGAAGCGCTGGAAGTTGGCACCTAGTGAATAATACATAATATGTTTTAGTAATTATATTGCATGGTGCATTGTACGCACTAAATCTTAAAAGCGATTAAGCGCTTTATGGTAACTTAATTTGCCTAACACAGATATAAAAAAGTCCCGACTTTAGGCACGATAAAGAGAAGTCGTGTATTAATTCATTCGTCCACAATGAAATATTATTATTTACTATATGCTTAACTTTTTAAATTGAAATTATAATTAGCAAACAATTTATAAGGTACAAGTTATACATGGTATGGTGTACAAGTGTATGCGCAAACACCATCGCAACTCATCTCTCATTCTGATATACCAATGGGGCGGCAATCCGACACCAACGGAACGATTCCATTCCAGGTTTTACTTGCATTCCGGAGCACAGGATGGTAAGTGTCAAATTCACAGCTACGAACTGAAAATTCGGCGACATTAAAACTACACTTTGTGTCTAAACCTGGGTTTTAATCCAGGCCCACGAACTTTGAAATCTACAATTTTAAAAGATAATAAGAACGAGGTAATAGGGTAAGCGAACTTGTGTAATTACAGCTACAATGGACATAGCATCTTAGATCATGAATGGCACATTAAAAGTTTAAAGAATTTCCGATGTACCCAACAAATGGTTAAGCTATAATAAATATAATTTCTCATATTTTTTTTGAGAAATAAATAATCTTAGTACTAAAATAATCAATAAATTGCAGTATCAGTGGTTCAGTTTGTTATTGTTAATAAGGTAAATTAAAAAGTGCTTAAAATAGTACTTGATAAGTTAAAAAAAAATGTAACAGTCGTTTTTAATCTAGAATGATGTTATTCTTTAGTGGTTTTATAATTTATCTTCAGCGGTGCAATAAATTTCAAGATGTTATCGGGACACCGCGTCCCGCTTTACCTTTTCACCCGATGTAAGTTACAAGTGCGGTAACATAGAGCACTGTTTACTACAAGTAGGTATCAAACAATATATTCTTCGTTGCTATATCTACGTTAATAATCTTTGAACATTTATGAATAAAATCTGACGTAAGAAAATATAACAATGGTTTTTTTTTATTAATGTGTCGTTATATTTTTGACGACGACAGACGAGCTTGCACAAAGCTCTACCACCAAGTGAAAATCTTGGGACATTATCTTTTTTTTTTCTTGGGACATTTTTCACACACGGTCATCTGATCCCAAACTAAGCAGAGCTCGTACTATGGAAACCAGACAACTGATATACTACATATACTACTTTTTCTTTTGTAAATACATACTTATATAGATAATTACAACCAGACTCAGGACAAACAGACATGTTCATGCACACAAATGTCTGTCCTGGGTGGGAATCGAACCCACGACCTGCGGCGCGAAAGGCAGGGTATCTACCAATCACGCCAACCGGCTCGTCAAAATAAAGTATGAGTATATATCATTAGCTGTATTTTTTTAGTTTTAGTTTATGTAACGTGATATTACGGTGATTAGGAACCAATTTTGGTCAATCATTAAGCACTACGAGGATGGTCCTATTTAAATTAGAAGTAAAAATAATTAAAGTGGAATAAGGGTGAAAATAATATAATTAGTTCTTATTATAATATGTTCGCCAATGAGAATCGTATATTAATGTTATTTTTGAAATCAGTGTCTGACAGAGCGATAGAAGGCAACTCAAACCATTTTTAAATATAAAACCTTATTAGGTGCTGTAAGTATTCAAATATCTGTATTATCGTATTACGTTTTTCTTCATTAAAAAGATAATTTTGAAGCAGCCCTAATTCGAAGCAGATATGAGTTTGTACCACGTGTCCAGTGTCGTAAGAAACACCTACAAAATATCTATTTAATTTGAATTACATTATTTGTTATTTTAAATACAATATTAATTACTTTAATATTATAATATTATTCAATTTTAATTCATAAAAGCAAAGATATTTATGACAAAAACCAAGCGTTAGAAAATGTCTAAAAAATATGAATTGAATTCAAAGTAAACGTGCAAGTGAGATCATTTACTGGCTCCTCGCAAGGTGGCTGACCGAAGCACTGAGCGGAACGCTGAGGGCGCCACGCTCCGCTGCGCTGCGGATAATGACATTGCCAATCATATCTCACTCCTCGCTATCTCGTTAATTACGAGTCTTCTTCTAGAAGTCCGCACGTCCACTTTACTTGTACATTTCTTATATTTTTCACACCTCAATTGCGAATGTGCTTTATAGACGAGATACGTCTTATCTATATAAATAAAATGACAGAGGTCTGCAGTTGTGCGCGCATCACGGAAAAACTACTGGATAGATTTCAATGAAATTTTCTAAATTTTATTTCTTAGACATTTAGCCCTTATCAAAAAAAAAAATTTATTGCGATATCTTCATTTAATAAAAAGTTATTAAAGTTTCAAGAAACAACGATTTGTATATGAACTGTGACTTGCTTGCGATCTTTTTGATGTTTTTTCCTTCGTACATAAGAAAACTTTGTTAATATATCAAGCAACGAGGACGAAGTCGCGGGTATCAGCTAGTCGTATATATTTTATTCTTAGTTAACAATAAGTCAGATTTAAAGTCGCCTGTTACAATTTTATAATTACAATACATATTTTAAAACTTGCAGACTATAATAATTAAAGCAGATAATTAATATAATAGAAACTCCTTAGTTTAATTTAAATCGACCCACATGTTACATTACAAGTCTTAAGTTAGAGCTAATAGTGCCGATGATGTCAACGCTCATACAATCAGATCTAACTAAAGCATTATTAGTTCAAAAATAGCTCGCTCTGGTCACCTGTAATCATTAAATTTAATGATTGTTAAATAAGGAAATATCACGTATCTTTAACATCATGAAATAAAATATATTCCAGAAGGGTTTTCAATCTATACATATAAATAAAATTGGAGTGTCTGTTTTTAATATTGAAATAACCGCTTTTTACTACATGCATATGAATATATATACGGTACATACACCAAAATTACATTTTTTATAATTTTTGTCTGTCTGTCTGTCTGTCTGTTTGTTCCGGCTAATCTCTGAAATGGCTGGACCGATTTTGACGGGACTTTTATTGGCAGGTAGCTGATGTAATAAGGAGTAACTTAGGCTACTTTTATTTTAGAAAAAAATTATAATAAAAATAAAAATGATTAACTTTTTTGTTAAATTCTACGCGGACGAAGTCGCGGGTACAGATAGTACTAAAATAAATGTATAATAAATAAATCTAAATGATTTGAAATAAAAACCAAAATAACGTTTAAACCTATAGAATTAAGATTCCAATCGATAATTTCTTACTTCGATCTCTATTAAACATAATTCTGTAATCAGAAACTCAACAGACGTATCGGTTTGCTGTTTTATAAAGATTTCCCAGTTTCGGATGTGTCGAAACGTCACGTAGTGCTGCGAAGCGTGACTAGAGGGTACACGGTCTGATGCCTCCGCTTCTGAATTGAAATGATAAATATCATGGTTTTGAGCTGTTTTATGTAACATGTACTTTTATTCTGTAAATATTGAACGCTTAACTTTGTATATTACAATAAAAAGAGGATGGTGAAGTTTCGGAAGAAGAGACCTCTACCTAGAAGATGTTGAACTTTATAAAGGCGATCCACTAGAGATTTTATCATGGACATGCTAACCGAAAATTATTTAGACTGATATAGGAATTCAGAATCATAAGGAATTAGCATTATAAGTCACAATCAAAAAATTAAAATAAATCACAGTAAACTACTAAAGTGTAATTTTAAGTATTAGACTGGAAAAAAAATAATAATCTCAAGTATGAGGAAATTAGAAAAAAAAATATTTTTTAAATATCTGTGTATTATTTAACGAACCAACTACAGATATAAATATAGATAGTATGTAGTATATTGTAATACTGCAGTATTACAATATACTACATAGGTACTTAAAAAAATTAAAATTCCTCAAAAAAATAATTAAGACATAATGTTTAATTACACGAAGTCAATGAACTACACAACAGGTTGACATAATTAATTCATTTAGTTTCAGAACACTTGTCTTAGATAATGTTGATGAGAGTTAGTCGGTCTCTTAAGTTAATACAATCAGGAAGTGACAATTGAATCAACCCTGTTCAGGGTTGTCTACATTACAAATGACTGCTTATATATACTGATGTACGTGCAACATATTAATAAGGGTACCATAAAACCACACAAATCGCACATTTCAGTTGTACATACGCGATTTATAACGATTTTTTAACTTGATAAGGTCAGGAAGTACAGACAAAGCGACGACCCTAGTATTCATTATCGTTATTAATAGAACAATAAAGTGTGTCATGTCAGCTAGGTCACGTAATCTACAGGATGACGTCGTAGGACTCGGGCGCGATCTGACAGTCCACTGGTGTTTATCGCAAATGTCGCATAATCCCAACGAAAAATATTGCAATTGACGGTACTTAACAAAGTGCGAAAAAACGGTGAATAAAACTGCGTTCTGTATTTAATGATTCAGAAGAACTATAAATAATAAAATAGTAAAAAAATATATATATTATTTTTAATAAAAATTAAGCAAGGAAGTTGTATATTTTAACGTTGATGTGGAACTTTTTGGCGCGAAATAAGCAAGTGGCTGCCATGTTGGGGTTGTTGGCGGCCGCCGCTTTGGTTGTAATATATTTGACCGCTGGGGGCGGTGGTCATACGATCGTGGAAAAATTTATGGATGAGACCGAAGATATTAGCGATGACGCACATATTTTTTCTACTCTCAGGTAAATAAATAATTACATTATTTAAACATTATCTTACGACTCATTCTGATATTTAAATATTTAATTAACTTGTTTTTAATTTAATATATATAAATCTTTTGGCAAAAAAATACCTAATATTCATCAGATTATTGTTTTTATGAAGACCATAATTTTAATATTTATTTTTGATTAAATAAAGTTATTGGCTATGATTGGTCAAAATGTATGTCCAATGTAACTTAATAGCACTTTCTGATTTGTACTGATTTTGACAGAATAGTCGAAGTGTAAGAAACAATTGTCGTTTTTCTATGAGCATTTCTTTAGCCGCTTGTTGTATTCAAAAAAGAAAAGATAATAACCTATTTTTATAAATAACGTTAGTTAATGAATATACTTTTATTTCATTTACTTGGTGTTAGAGTTTTGTGCGGGCTCGTCTGGGTAGGTACCACCTCATACTCATCAGATATTCTACCGCAAAACAGCAGTACTTGGTACTGTTGTGTTCCGGTTGGAAGGGTGAGTGAGCCAGTGTAATTACAGGCACAAGGGACATAACATTTAGTTCCCAAGGTTGGTGCCGCATTGGCGATGTAAGCGAAGGTAAACATCTCTTATAATGTCATTCTCTATGGGTGTTGGTGACCACTTACCATCAGGTGGCCCACATGCTGAAATAAAAAAAACCTAGTAAATAATCTGTCTGTAGCTGACCATGTAAATTAGACAGGTACAGAGGCAGATTAAACCGATTCAGTGCAGCCCTCTTTAACTTTAAATTGGATTTTCGTTTCATTTTTTTTAAATAATTAGACCAAAATATATGTAAATCGTATTGGTTTTTGTTTGAATGATAAAAGATTTATGCAATCGTTTTGCTGCTATATTTTATATTATATAATAATAAAATTCGTTGCAGCCTCCCCTCAGATGACCGTTTTATGCCATCTGTAGGAAATGGTCATATCGCGACAAATGTGTTCAGTGATACAGTCTATATGAATGGTCTGTATAACGGCCGCAAAGGGGAAAGCCGCAGGGCGAGGATACCCGCTTGGGCCAACATTCGATTAAAATCAACCCTGACTAACCATCCCTATAGCCCTGTGTACAGCTTGGACACAAAACATGGAGTTTTCCAAGTAAAGGTTGACAGAGATAGATCTGTTGTCACTCAAAGAATATTCGCACACAGATTCTACACGAGAACTATTGTCAATCAGATACAAGTTGTGCCGAAAACACATGCGGGTAAGAAAATAAATGACGAATTTACGATTTAGATCAACCTTTTCGCTAGTAACTGCGTTGCTATTTTTTTCTAGAAGGCGCTATATCAATGTTCCGTAATTGCTATTTTATTTCATAAGTATATTAGTATACTATTGTGTATAATTGAAGAGCCGAACAGAAAAGCTCGTTATATACATAATTAATGAAGTAACTGAATAATATTCTAAATATATTTTTATATAAGAAGATTTATTTATATTGATAACATATACCCAAATGGTTTCTAGAACAAACTAAAATAATAATAAAAAATATAAATTTTAGATCCAAACTTTGTCCATCACGAGATTTGGATAGCGATAAGTCAAATGGCGGGTCCTGAAAGTAAAGACATTGCCTTTGAGTCACCAACTCCTGAAATCATCGGCGACGCAATAATATGGAAAGCTTGTGGGAAAACGAAGGAAACAGAAGATCCAGTATACCAACCACTGCCAGTCGACGTATGTGCGTACTGGACTTCGGTACCGGACCATCTTGTTGTGCCACATTTTCGAAGCAGGGTCTTTACATTTGCAATGACGGTGGATAAGAATGAAACAGTCGCGAGACGGGAATTCGTTAAAAGTAAGCATTCTATAAATATTCGTACTTGTTTTTGATAATTATTTTATATTCCCTATATATTTGGTAATTTAATTTTAACCATTATTTACACTTGACAAATACCAATTTTATATAGGTAGCTTTGTTTACTATTTATTTTTAATCTGTGCTATTATTGTACAAATGTTCAATAATCGACAGATCACAATAAAAAAAAAGTTTAAAATATAACTTTATAGTACAAGATCCCTGGTACACTTTTCATAATTTATTACTAACAAGCTGATTTTTCGTGAGTAGCTTCCTTTTGACTAGACGACCAACTTTTTTCCTTACAGTAACGTTGGTAAATGGTAGCTTACAAGGATAAAATATGTTGATTTCACGAATTTTAAAACTTTATTCCTAACCGAATCTATCTTTGTTAATTATCGAGATAATTATCTAAATAACGTGAAAAAATATTTGTCCTACAAAATATAAATATTAATAATGACATTGTAATCTATATTAATTATATTGTAAGTTTGTGTTATATTAGAAAACAAACGCGATAAATTTACATGTGTGCATAGTATTGCAGGAGGACGGCGAGGAGTTGTTCGAGAAACATGTAGAGCGTTGGGGGAAGCTCTACCAGCAGGGAGGGATAGAAATAGAAGGGCACTTGGAATTGGTACGTTCAATCAGACCTTTGCGATTAATTAGTTCGACTAAATATAAGGTTCATAATGTAATATAATTAACTAAATTCATAATATGATGAAACTACAACCCAATGATAAATAAACAAATGTTTTTAAAAATAAATCAAAATATACATAGAGATACGAGTTAATAAGATAATACTATAAATTACGAAATATATGTTATGAATAAAATTATGATTTTGGGATCTATATCTATTGTTATTTAAAGGAAATAAATTGAAAGGGTGTAAGGTTTATTGAATGCAATCGCACCTAATAAAAAATATATCAGAGAAATTATAAAAGTATTATTATATTACTAATATTATAATACTTATAGCTAGCGGTTTATTTATAAATTAATGTTTTAATTTCAGGCTAAAATAGTGCACGGGATTTGGTACTATTTCTTGAGTTCCTTACCTTCTGATGAGTCTCATTTACCAGCTGACAAGTTCTTCGGTCTCAGTCCTACTGGGCTGGCTAGAGGAGGAACTTTAGACGATTATGAAGGTATGTTCCTGGTTATAAAGTATATGCTATAATTTAAATATAAATGCCTGTAAATGTTTTACTGCTTGGCTAAAGTTTTTTCTTCTAGACGCTTCTCTTTCTGTTACAGGTTTCTTATGTTTTTCAATAGTAATTTCTTCAATAAATATAATTAATAAAATAAGACTTATTTAGGTACAAAAATACATTGTAATTGTCTACAAATATAATTAATATTTTTTTACTCATTCTAAGGTATATTTCAAAAATGCAATTATATACGCGTATTTCCAGCCTGAAACCAGACTTCATAAAAAGAAAGTATTAATAACAGTCATTGACTCATTGCGTGTATGCGGGAAACACAAACTGACAAACAATACTTACCACTAAATAATACTAAATAATATTAAATTAATTAATTCGCTTTGCATTCACTTATTAATAATATTCAAAATATTTTTGAACTAATATCGAATCCCAAATGCATTATATTTCTCAGGTCACAACTTCTGGGACACAGAGATTTGGATGTTTCCGTCTATACTCTTGCTTTATCCACGATACGCCCACGCACTACTGCAGTATCGCCTTGATAATGTATACGTGGCAGCTGAGTTAGCAAAACTTACCGGGAATAAAGGATACAGGTACGCACTACAGAATAATGTAATACTGTTGGTAGGGCTTTGTCCAAGCTCTTCTGGGTAAGTACCACCCACGCATCAGATATTCTACCGGCGATGTAAGGAATGGTTATTATTTTTAAATCACCACGTGCTAATCAGGTCCCAGGACTGTGTCCCATTTGCTTGTCCGCCTGCCTGTTAGCATAAAAAGAAGTCTTTCTTAAAATAAGCTGAATAGTTTTTTAATAAAAGCATAATATACTTGACTGTACTTTGAAGCGTCAATAGCGCACTTGATAATCGGAGGGTGGGGCATAGCGATGTAAAGGTCGCAGGTTCGATCTTGATCAATTGGGATATTGTCGTCCCCACTCCAAATGAAAGCTTTGAGAATAGAAGTATTCTAATATAGGTATTCAAACTTATTGACTCTAGTAATTGAGCCGCCACGCCATTACGTTTTTGTCAAATTATTCGATATTAATATCAGCCATAAATATTATTTAGGATATATTTAGACTTAATAATGTAAGGAATAATCATTTATGTAAATAGTATTATGTAAATAGTAAATCGGTATAATTAAATAATTATTGGCCAAATATTACAAAATAATGTAGTATTCTGTAAAAATAAAGGACATTTACTTTTAATCTAAGAAATTGCTTTTAAATTGTACCAGGCATTTATGAATTCATGTTCCTTACTGGAACCGAAGCGGAAAGTCGGAGCAGTCACTATATTCGGAATCACGATATCAGGAAGATGCCTCATATTGGTCGCAAATTGAAACTATGATTCGTATGGCACCTAGTCTAGACACTATTAAGAATATTCCAGAACGGTAGACGAGTAACATAAAACAAATGTTCTTATAGTACATTATAATAACAGTTAATCTATAAAATAATATTATATCAAAATTATGCGTCGTTACAGGTTCCCCTGGGAAAGTGCATACACAGGCTCGGAAGTAACCCAACCCTGCTGTCCTGAAGTGGCCGAATTCGAGCAACATATTACAGGATGCATAGCGTTTGCTGCCAGACAGTATCTAGCTGTGACTAGAGATGAAAACTGGTTAAAGGTGATAACAACACGCTTGTTTACAAGGAATAACTACTATTTTTCTTCCCAGTTAAACTTTAAGTTTGAGTCAGGAATGGTCACGATAGGAACCCATGAGAACAAGATGAAACCTTTAACATTTTGTATAGAATATCATTGAGCAGTTGACGCCTTTTGTATAAAACATATACTATATACAACGGACCCTCAATTTCTCAATGTATATGATTTTTTAACGTTTCATACGTCAATAATGGTCAATAGTCCAGTTGTTGTTGTTCAGTACGCTGTGTAATAGATATGTTACTGTGGAAGTAAATAGTAGGCGAGTGTCTCCTCTCCTTTTGAGGAAGAAGATTGGAGCTAGTTCCACCACACTGCTACATATAGTTACGGCAGATAAATATGCGTCAGAAATTCGTCCTTTGTTGTTGTCGATGTTGTCCGTTTTCTAACAATGTTTTGCTTTAATGTTGAGCACGAAAAGATAAATTATTAACAATCGACGAGCCGGTTGGCGTGGTTGGTAGATACTTGCATATCGCACCGCAGGTCGTGGGTTCGATTCCCATCCAGGGCAGACATTTGTGTGTACCCACAACACGTCTGTTTGTCCTGTATACCTAATTGGGTGTTTTTACAAAAGTATTTACAAAAAAAAATAGTAGTTATATCATTTGTCCGGTTTCCGTAGTACGATCTCTGCTTAGTTTAGGATCAGATGGCCTTTGTGAATAATATCTCATAATCATAAATAAACATGCGAATACTCAGTAGAGCTAGCCGCGTTGTAAAACGCAATCTTCAATTAAAATTCATGCGCTAAAACCACTGAACAACCTCGGCTTGTTTTATTAAAATTTATTATTTTTAAACTTGACTAAGCTATTGACATAACTTGTATCATAAATCAAGTGTGATGTGTTAATGGCTTGAATTAATTTTCCAGCATGGCGGATGTTCGATTGTCACAAACATCGCAGACTTTTGGGCATCCCGCGCCGTCATCAATTATACGACCGGTCTTTATGATATTGAGAGTAAGTTAACAAGGCATTTTATATTTTTATATAGAAATTTAAACTCATGCGTGGTTCCTTTTATTTTCAATATGACTTTTTATTCTCAATATGGTATGGGCGTCGTTTTACGTTGCAGTAAAATTTACGAACCATTTACCATGTATCGGTCATATTACATTGTACCTATATTATGTTATTTTATTATCATGGATTTTCTTACGTACATACTTGTGTTACGGAGTTTTTTTATAGTATAGGTAGGCGTACGAGCATAATATGGTCTATCTGATGGTAAGTGATCACCAACGCCCATAGACACTGGCATTGTAAGAGATGTTAACCATCGCTTACATCGCCAATGCGCCACAAACCTTGGGAACTAAGATGTTATGTCCCTTGTACCTGTAAT
This sequence comes from Nymphalis c-album, assembly GCA_963151315.1. Lineage (NCBI taxonomy): Eukaryota > Metazoa > Arthropoda > Insecta > Lepidoptera > Nymphalidae > Nymphalis > Nymphalis c-album. The sequence goes on along the minus strand of OY720590.1, from coordinate 3,316,814 downwards.
TACAATGGCTCACTCACCCTTCAAACCGGAACACAACAATAGCAAGTACTGCTGTTTTGCGGTAGAATATCATATAGTGTTTGTCATGACTAAGCAGGTAAACGAATATTTAGTAAAATAACCGTTTTTTAATCCTCATTTCAAATGAGCGGCAATGCAATTATTTGCATGCATTATCCTCCTCAGATGTGATGGGTCCTGACGAAGATCACAGCAACATCACAAACTCCGTCTTCACTAATGTTGTTGCTGGTTACTCACTGTATTTGGCACAGTGAGTATTATAAACAAACAAATTTTAAAATACACGTGATTACGCATATATTTAAATTTTATTGTTTGATTTGAATTGCAAATTTTAATGTAGCGAAGAAACGATTTTTCTACACATAATTTGCTATTTAGAATTGTGGAAAAATATCCGAACTTTGAGAAACTTAGATATCTAGAAACTACATGATTACACGCTTGATCTTGTGATGTTTATAATTCAATATGTAGAAAAAAAAATATAATAAACACATTTACTAAAAAGCAAAAAATGTCAAGTTCACCGTTTATCTTGTACAATTTTGACTCCAGATATGTATCCTGCCTTTGCAAATCTTACTATATGGCGAAGGCCCCCGACCACTGGGCAGACATCGCTTGGAGCCTCGCGATGCCGTACGACGAGACCCTGAACTACCATCCACAATTCCAAGATTACAAGCGTGGAGAATTCATTAAGCAGGCTGATGCGGTCCTCCTAGGATTTCCACTTCAGTATCCCATGAACATGTGAGTATTAAGATTTTTCCGAGAAGCTAGGAATTTATTAGTAACTCTTTTATAATATTTAAATAAGAAAACGACCGTTAAAAATGTTATACAGATAGTAAAAAAAAAATTAACAATTATAATAAGATAATTACTTGATTTCTTAAAATATAAATCTGTTGATCAGGGAATCCTTCACTAATCCTCGAAATTGGACTCACGATTCTCCTTCAACTATCGATTATCAAACCGCCTTAAGACACATCTAAAATTGGTTACGGTATCACAAAATATTATGTAACCAAATGGAATTAACACATAATATACGTTTGGGGACTATATAAGTAAATTACTATCAAAGGTTTTTTCGATGGTTTTCCAAATGTCAGGGTCGAAGGGAGATTTGTTTAGTTTATAATATTGAAGTGCAGCTCGACTCGACTAACGTCCATGGTCAAAACAGTTGTTCAATTTTAACATTACTTCTATTGTGAAGGGTTAATTGTCGCAAGTATGAATAATTTGACTGAGGTTGTAGTGACAGCTGTAGTGATATTAGAACAGAGAAATAATAGGTCGATAATATATTACTCAATCGTACACTATTAAAAAGCAATATTACAAGGATTGTTTTATTGTTGCATGACACGCTCACGGCTCATTGATAGAACTTCATCATCAGATATTCTACCGCAAAACAGCAGTAATTTGTATTGTTGTGTTCCGATTTGGAGGGTGAGTGCGCCAGTGTAATAACAGGCACAAGGGACATACCATTTTTTTTTTATGATAGAGGTGGCAAACGAGCAGGAGGCTCACCTGATGGAAAGTGACTACCACCGCCCATGGACATCTGCAACATCCGAGGACATGCAGATGCGTTGCCGGCTTTTTAGGAAGGAGTACGCTCTCTTCTTGAAGGTTCTTAAGTCATATCGGTTCGGAAAAGTCGCCGGCGAAAGCTGGTTCCACAGAGTGATTGTGCGAGGCAGGAAATGCCTTAAGAAACGCACTGTTGTGGATTTCCAGACATCGAGGTGATGGGGATGGAATTTAGAGTTCTGGCGCGATGTCCGGTGGTGAAATTCAGCTGCCGGGATTAAACCAAACAACTCCTCAGAACACTCCCCGTGATATATGCGGTAGAGGATGCAGAGAGACCCTACATCTCTACGCAAATCCAAAGGATCAGTAATAGCCTGATCGTCGACAATTCGAACTGCTCTACGTTGAATACGGTCAAAAGGAAGAAGCTGGTACTGGGGAGCTCCCGCCCAGAGGTGAGAGCAGTACTCCATGTGGGGCCGAACTTGCGCCTTGTAAAGTTGAAGACGATGGGCCGACGTGAAGTACTGTCTCGCCTTGTTGAGCACTCCAAGCTTTTTAGAAGCCAATTTAGCTTTAGCTTCCAATTGACCGCGGAACTGAACAATGTTCGAAATCTCGACGCCAAGTATCCCAATACTGGCTGTGGCAGCGAGGGGAGTATTCTCAAAATGAGGGGATATGACAAAAGGAGATTTTTTAGCGGTTAACGCGCAAACTTGTGTCTTATTGGGGTTGAATTGGACTAAGTTTAGTCGGCCCCAGTCCGAGACTTTGGTTAACAAGGTCTCGACTTCAGACACAAGTTTGTTCCGACACTCGTCGACGTGTTCCCGAGAAATATTGCTACGGCCGGTGTGAAGAATAACATATCACCTTAGTTCCCAAGATTGGTGACGCATTGACGATGTAAGCGATGGTTAACATCTCTTACAATGCCAATGTCTGGGTGTTGGTGACCACTTACCATCAGGTGGCCCATATGCTCATCCGCCCACCTATGCTATATAAAAAAACGCTGAATACAAAACTTTACTTAAATTAATTTTCAATTTGTAAAAACAAGGGATCAACCATTCTTACATTCTTGTTTGTACTTGATTACTTTTTATTTGCGATAAAAGGAAATGTAGACAACGGTTACTATTGTTTGGGCGGAAATGACGTATTGTCTTTAGCTGTTCTGTTTGATAGTGTTATTGGTATTGTAGGTTTGCAGGAATTAGAAAAAGATATTTTTTATCACCTATACACTATCTGCCTTACTTATAAATGTTGTTTAGCCGGTGCTTAGTTAATCAATGCTGTGTATTCTTCTTTCGAACATCAAATCAATAATGAAAGAAAGAGATAGATCATTAAACTAAGCAATCGCTAAGCAACGGCTGTATCATGTATGTATTAACTGTACTAATATGTGAAAGTAACTCTGTCAGTCTGTCTGTTACGCTTTAACGACTAAGCCAATGAACAGATTTTGTTCTTCTCTCAACTCTAGCATATAATGTGAGAATTAAAGTTACTGTAGAGCACGAAATATATTTTCTTATTTCATTGGTTTTCTGTTTCGCAGCTCCACTCGAGCGAACGACCTCACCTACTACGAGACAGTGACACGCAGTAACGGACCCGCAATGACATGGAGCATGCACTCCATCGGACAACTAGAGATAGAAGATAATTTAAAAGCCGCTAAACTGTTCAATAAGAGTTATGAAGGCTACGTAAGAGAACCTTTTAAGGTAAGTGACCCTGGTATTGTAATATGCCTTAAGGCGGCTTAGTTCAGGTTCTTGTGAATAGATTCGTGAGTGAACAATATACTGAATGATTTAAGTCGTTTTAAGGAACTAAATATTATTTCTATAAGTAAATAATCATACCTTTTCGCTCACTAAATTACCAGCTTATTAAAAACTCATTTTTCTAGATATTTTTTTGGTCTTTGGTCACAGTATCTTGAAGAGAACACCGTCTCGTCTGTTCGGGATATTAATATAAATATTAATAAACCTTGACATTTACTATTTATCGATTATTGGAGGATAAACTTTTCAAAATTGTTCGTTTAAAATGTTAGTCGATTTCTTAGTAAAATGGCAGATTTAGGACAATGTCAAAATGCTTATAAGTAGAAGAGTTTTTAACACCGACGATAAAATATTAACTACAAAAACTGCAACCTCTTTTTATTAACTTCATCAACCTACTAATATTTACAGGTGTGGAGTGAACTCCGACGTCCAAGAGTAGGAGCAGTCAACTTTCTTACGGGTATGGGAGGCTTCCTGCAGACGCTCATGTTTGGATACGCAGGCCTGAGGATACATTTAGACCGGCTAGAGGTGAATCGTCCTCAGTTGCCTCCAGAAGCTACTAGATTTAGAATCAAAGGTACTATATTTTTTAAACAGATGTTTTACGGAGAAACAAAATATTTTATATTGAGCATAGAATTTTAATACAAAATTATACTAGAAGGAATAAAATTCAATTATTTTCCAAATTCAAATAGTTTTAAGTATGAACATGACTTAAAAAATTAAAAACAATAACATGATTTTTTTTAAGGCATTAAATATCTGGGGTCAAACCTTACACTGGACATCGGAATTATGGAAACCACTCTGACTGTTTCTTCAGTAGACGACAACTGGCCTCTCATCATGAACAATGGGAGATACAACGTCACATTAGTTCCTGGGTTGACAGGTAATATATTTAAAAAGACGTAACCTTTTTTATTGTATTAGTTGGGCAGACTGGCTAGTGAGCCACCTAATGGTAAGTGGTCACCACTGACACATCAGACTGATCATAGACATTAGAGCTGTAGGAAATATTGATTGTTCCTTACATCTCACATGCGCTACCAACCTTGAGAACGATGTTATATCCCTTGTACATTAGTTCGCTCACCCCTCAAACCGGAACAAAACAAAACCAAATATTGCTGCTGGCTGCAGAGTAAATGGTGCATTACTTCTAAAATATGAACACAGTTAAGTCTTTATATATTCCATTGAAATTATATACTTAAAACAGATAATTTATAGTTAAATTTTCCTTCATTTTTGGCTCGTACCTCAAAAGGTAAAATCGGAACCCTTATAGGATCACTTTGTTGTCCGTCCGTCCGTCCGTTTGCCGGCCTGTCTGTGAAGACCCTTTATCTCGTGGAGGTATCGAGTTGAAATTAAAACTATACACTTAAGTCTGCAGTCTCTTGAAGCTGTAAAAAAATCAAACATCTAGGTTAACGTAAAAAAAGATACAGCCGTTTATAACGCAAAAAACGTATATCGTACGTATTCGACACTCAAGAAAATCAAAATTCATAGGGTTTTTTCATTAATTTCCCGTTGACCTAGAACTACGAAATTTGGCAAGTAATACCGTCTTATACTACAAGTATAGAGGAAAATCTAAAAACTATACATTTGTAATTAAATCACAAAAAAATACAGATTTATAATTTTTTTATGATGTATAATTTTCGATTTATGACTAAGAATAAAAAAAAACCTTTTTCCTTTTTTATAAGTATTGGTAGGTACCTACCTAATAATTTTGATGTATGTAGTACCTAATAGTTTACACTGTTATGCATACCTGCTTATTTAATTTAAAATTTGTAATTAGACATAACCCTAAATATGTACCTACAAATTTGTACGGAACCCTCGGTGGGCGAGTCCGACTCGCACTTGTCCGGTTTTTTAGGTATCTAACTCGTATATAACATCGTTCTTGGTAAATATAAAATAAAACAAAATTTATCTTATTTCAACTTGACCTTAGTACTACGGAGCGATAAAGTGTAATAAATTTCACTTTAAATTCACTTTAATATATTTGTAATATCAATTCATTTTATTGTAAGATATGCGTTGTCCGTATAGCTTGAGGTTTCCTCAAGTACTAACTACTAGTGTTTGATCGGTTTTGTAAACTTTAACTATTTGAAACTTAAGCATTAGATTATTTTTTGAAATAACCAAGCTACGCAATCCAGTACTTACATTAATTTATATAAAACTACCTGCGGTTACGTCTGCGTGCGTTTATCTGCTGTCAGGAAAATGGGTATTTTTATTTCAGTTTTTTTCGAAATCCGTGTTCGCGTGATTGAGTAACAAATATATAATCATTATAGGACTAGTGACGAACTAACATCAAATTTGTACTGTATCTATTTATCAACACGTTTCCCAAAACGATTCATTATAATCCATTTTCCTAATGAAATTTCCATACAGACATACATACACATTTTGTATCTAATACCTAATATTAGACTTTTATATAGTTATTAAAGCAGATTTGCATTATATATGAAAGAGTCGATAATATGGGACTGACGTTATACATTCCTAGTACCTAATGCATTTGTAAGGATTTGTTTAAAAATGTAGACGAAATTTTGGTATACAACACAATAATGTACACGTTATTCGTTTCTATAATAAGATTCTACAGGTATTGTAATACAGGCATATTACTCAACACAAGATTATGTAAAAGATGAAAAAGGATGGAGTTAATAATAATTGTTGATTTTCAAGAAGGATAGTAATTGTATTTGATTGACTTTGTAATTAAAAAAAAGAGTAACTATTACTACTAGTACGAGTACTATTTACATTATCTTTACATTTTATTCAATACTAAAACATGGCGATTCAAAAGTACCTCATCAGCCTACTTAAATAAAGAACTATTTATTTGATTACTTGTTATATGACACGGCCTTACACGGCCAAAGAAAAACGTGTTAAAAAACTTAAAAACGAGTTGACACCTTAAACTATGTTTTCATTTACAACGCAACTTTAGTGCAGACACGGCGGGAACCGCGCGGTTTGAAAATCGCGCGGTTTCGCGCGAGTCTTATTTACGTAGGTATTTATATAATCATTCAAACATAATCGCGCGGCTAAGATGGGAGTAGTGGTTACAGCGACGTGAGTTGTTGGGGGTTCACGTGTTCTATTTTAGAGGGCCTTGAGGAGGGCGTCAGTCAGAATGGTACTAGCGATTAATGCGGAAGGTTCAAACCCGGGCAAGCAACGCTGAGTTTTCATATCCTTCATCAGTGTTTAAAATTCATCTTTTACTCGGCGAAGATAAACATAGTGAAGAAACCTCCGTGTTGATAAAATTCCACCATATATATATCTAATCCACACTTCCGTACTTCTCCAGTACGGTTGAACAAGCTTCATAATCTTCGACTCTTAAAATATATTATTGACTTTAATAATAATATCCTGGGGCATTATTTACACAAGGCCATCTGATCTCAAACTAAGCAGAGATTGTACTATGGAAACCAGACAACTGATATACTTATCTTTTTTTTTATAGGAAGGTGGACGAGCGTATGGGCCACCCGATGGTAAGTGGTCACCAACGACCATAGACAACGGCATTGTAAGAGATTGGCGATGTAACCATCGCTTACATCGCCAATGCGCCACCAACCTTGGGAACTAAGATGTTATGTCCCTTGTGCCTGTAATTACACTGGCTCACTCACCCTTCAAACCGGAACACAGCAATACAAAATACTGCTGTTTTGCGAAATAATATCTGATGAGTGGATGGTACCTACCCAGACGAGCTTGCACAAAGCTCTACCACCAAGTAAAATTAATCTTACTACATATACTACTTTTCTTTTGTAAATACTTACTTATATAGATAATTACACCCAGACTTAGAACAAACAGACAAATTCATGCACACAAATGTCCTGGGTGAATCCAACCCACGATCTGCGGCGTGAAAGGCAAGTACCAACCACGCCAACCGGGTCGTCAATTTTAGGTGACACATGTATAGTTCCATGTAATATGCGTCAATATAGCATTATGATTAGGGTGATAACAAAATATGTAGAAACGGCGCAAATGTGACACTATCTTTATGATCACCCAATTCAAGATTTATAACACTCGATATAGGTCGACATATTCTATTTATTTTAAGTTCCGCCCTTGATAAAATCATTTACGATAAGGTAATTGTAAACAAGAAAAATGATCGATTGTTGACGTTTATAGTTTCGAAAATATTACAAGGTTTATATGTATATGATGGAAAATGTTTCCGACATAGTTAAGAATTTAAAAAATATTGTATAACTGAATTATATAACTGTCAGAATTGTTGAATAAGTTCGTCGTGTTTAATATTATAAAATTACTAAAGTTAGTTATTTAACTTGAATTAACTTGACTAAAATTTTATTTTAAAAATAAAAGATACATAATCTATATTATATCGAGTAATTAGGTGTATTTTATACTTTTATCTATCTCTATGTCATGTGGAAAGATATTAGCGCTCCTTGTATGTGTTTATTGTAAGAAAATATTTATCGTTTTTACACCTCATGTTTACTCAAGATTCTTAAAGTAGTTATATGATTAGTTAAGTTGGCAAATAATTTATTTTTATTGCATTTAAGGCTAAATTGTCTAATAAATTATTGAAAACTTACAATGAAAACAAGTTGAACAATGAAAACGCTTACCACGAGACCCATTTGTCAGTCTACATACTCATATATATTTGGTTAAAAAAATCTTTAGGATTATTGAAAAATTCTAGTAGTATGTTCAAAGTTGTATATAACCTTTAATATATTAAAAGTATGCTCAAAAATATATATATATTTTGAATGTTAAGTAATATAAGGTAACGTCAATTATTTAATTTTATAATTCTCCTTTTGCATTTGTATAATATTAATTAAAACAAAATCTTTGCATTGTATTTTATATATGACTTACAGCTAGTTTAGTTTTTATAGATAATTATCTAAACAGTTCAGATTAATATTTTAGAAATGATTTTCAGTAACTCTTACCGGAGCTGGTCCGTTCACCATACGAACACTACCTTGGAAGAACTGCAAGCTGCCGGCCGACACGATCGGACAGAACTACTTACGACCCATAGGATTATAAAATGACATATACTTTATTTATATAGACTGCTTTTAATTAAACTTATTAATATAATATTGTAGGTAGATTTTTATTTATTTTTACCATGAAGATACCATACCATGAGAACAGGAAAGAAGCCACAGTCAATATACGTGGTTTTTTATATAATAATATGGTCCCGAAGTAAAATTAGAATTTCATCCTTTCATAAATATAAATATTGAGACATTTCTAAACAAATTAAGTAATAATAATAATGTCCTCCAGACCGGTTTCGGCCACGGCGCGGCGATTGGCATCTCAAGAGAGATTACCCAACTACGCAGGAGATATTATAGTGCACAAGTCTGTACACAAACATAGGTGAACTCTCTATTCCCTTATTCTCATAATCCGATGGGACGGAAAAATCCGACACGACCGGAAAGAGTTCAGGGGCAAGAACGACTTTACGTGTTTTCCGAGGCACGTTAAATACAATCAGTACGAAGGTAAGATGCAAACTAAACGCCGCTGGCTTTTTTTCTCTTTATTACAAATATATTGTAGTATAAGTGAAACGACGATTTTTTTTACGCTAAATAATTAAAATGAATATTAATGTTACCCATTATCCAAATTTGAAAATATGTTACAATTAGTGTGAAAATACTTATAATACGATATTCTAAAGTATTTAAGATTTTACTAAATATTATTAGGTAAAAATAAAACGAGTATTTTATCTACGATAGATAGAGATTATTACAAAAACGACTTAAAAACGTGTACAAAAATAAATAATTACAGTTACAATTTAATTAATTATGCCTTATCTCTGCTTAGTCTTCATTGCAATAGCAAACTAAAATCAACTCGTTAGATGACCAATTTAAAATAAATTCTCAATAGAATAACAATATTTTAATAATTTTATCTGATAAATACATTATAACGATGTCAAAAACATTTTATAAGTCTTTATAGAGTTGACTATGATAAGAGGAATGCTTATTCTCGTGCTTAACTGGGTTTTCACGTGCTTGTTCATCTCCTGATCGACAACAACGCAAGGAAATCCTCATATTATATTTATCCAGCTTCTCTACTATCTATCCGATACACTAGTATTATTACGGATATGTGCATGCGCGAATATTAGTAGTAGCCCAGTAAGTAGGCTTTGACATACATATTATCCGGTATTACTTATTTTGAAAACAATAGAAAAAAATTGAACACGTCACGATAATTTTAACTCTGAACATACAGAATATATATAAAAACTATAAAGGAATAAAATTATTATCTGAGAAGTATCCGTAAAAGAGAGCGTTGACAGAATGTTTAAAGAGTTCGACGTAATTAATATATTCTTATTTTAAAAATACAAAAAAGAAATAAGAATCATTTGTATAGTTTTTTTTTTTAAATACGTAAGTATCTTGTGTCGTTGAGAATTCATTAACCTAAAGTATCATATTTCGTGTTCGTCGCACAATTGTGGAAATGCTGATAGTGGACTGATAGTTCTATTACTATGAGATGACTCAATCGCCTTATTTTTAACGACACAAACGCTTATTTCGTAATTATAACAGTACTTCATACACACTATCATGAATGTTATAGATATTTTGTTTTTTAGTTACGTTTTAATTGGGCAGGATGTTGATAACTAAGTATTAAAGGCAAAAAATGGACGGTCTTTTGAATCAGAGTATGTATTATGAAATTGATTGAATTGATGAAGCTTAATTAAAATTATTGCTAATTTCAAATCCTTAAGAAGGTATGTGTGTGCAAACAGTTAGGAAATTTGTCTCCTTAACTCCCTTGAATTATTGTTAAATATTATTGTGCTAAAGTATTAATAGTCCAAATAAATATGGAAAAGTATCCAAGTCACTTTTCCATAAAAGTAAATTCGGAACTTTTGTATTGTCAGCATGCGTTGGTGACAAAACTTTATGTATGTAAATACCTAATTGGCAAAAAAAAAGTGATATAATAATAAATCAAACGGTTACACGCGCCGAATTCGTCAATTATTTCAATGAAATCGCACTAGACTTTATATTTGATATCAAACACTATTAATTACTCGTTTCTATATTTCGACTAGTTGGTATATTTCTTAAAATCGACAAAAAACTTCCGACACACGAATTCCACCATCGCGCGATCTGACGTCATAAGGCGTACCTATATACATATATAAGCTATTGTCAATTCTAGCAATAGATTATTTAATTCTCAATATTATAAGAATCCGTAAATCATTTCTATTTTAAAGTTATCGGTTTATTCAAGCATGGGAAAATATTAAAACAAGGTCTGTCATTTTAAATGATTTCTTAATGAATTTAGTCATAATGATTTTTAGTTAGCAAATCGACGTGATTTATTATGAGTATGATTGATTATGTTTGAAATAATAATTAAAGAATGTGTTAAAGACAAACTTAACAAGGAATAAGGTGTTTCATATCGAATTTGATGACTTCAAATAGATACTGATTTATTTACCAATTCGACCTTTTTTGTTCGATATTTGTGCAAATTGTAGATTGATTTTAATGAATCTAATTTAAACAATAGGTTATGCTTTAACGGTTATTCTATGAATATTTTTCATTACACGTACCTCATTTGTGTGTAATTTATTAACGATAGGTTTGGTTACAAAATCAAATATATATTTAGGAAAAATAATAAAGACCGACTGTAAATTATTATGTAAACACACTAAGACAAAAAAAAAAACTTAAAAATGATATTTAAATATTTGGTTTTCGTATCTTAACAGCTTTACCTTGATTTTGTCTACACGTGTTGTTACGTATTTAAATGAATGATTTTTTTTTATCTTAAATTGGAAGTTCACAGGTATTAGATAAATCTGTGGTCTATGTTTGTGCACACACAAGTCTTGGCACTATTTAAATCCTACGCTTGGCTAATCTATTATTATTGACCACAGGGACAAATTCGGTCAGGATGACATCATTTATTCTAAGGAACTACACAAGTTAAAAGATAAACTGTATCGAAAGATAAAAGAAACTCACGACTAAGTAATTGACTCGTCCCAATACTACTTTAATGCCATACAAAAGATGTCCAAAGTAATCCGTGTTCTAAATTCCACAGTCGGTTTATGCATACCGTGAAGGCAGTGATAATAAACAAACAAACAAAAACTTTCACTTTTATATATATTATATAAAGATTATATACATACTCCTGGTACATAACACACTCGCTCCATATAGCCAAGATTGGTGTGATCCGCGTTCAGCGAGACCTCTGTGTGCGTGTCCTTGTCTCTGTGATTAATTATAATTACTTATTCATTAAAACAAAGATACAAAAAATAGACATAGATGACGCGCGAGCGAAGCCACGAGCAACAGCTAGTAGATATACATATATAGATTGGATTTATATCCAATCCATGGTGTAATGAAATATATTGAAAGTTACACCAGACAAGTTCTCTAAGTATCTCTATGAATAACGGTAGATTTTATGATATCAATAGTGACCATCTTATAACTGTAGTTGTAATTAAATATTAACTTTTGTTAGAAGAATGCCTTCTAATCGAAATAGATTTGGATAATAAATTTTAAAAATGTTAAGAGTAGTATGTTTTATGCAAATACTTTTGACATAAGTTTTTTGGTCCAACATGAGATATGCTGTAAAATATAAAATTATCATCATTTGATTTCAGGGGTCTAGTCTTATTTCATTTTATTATTATTGCAGCAAATCTCAGGATAAGTTAATCTGACCATAGATTGGTACCATCATTTCCAATGTATTTTTATGTTCCATTTGATGGGTGGCTGCGTCCCATGCTTAGCACCCCCTTTATGATGAAGAAATGCTTGATAATTGTAATACGTGTTTCACATAAAAAAACGAATTAGTAACAAATCGTTTAAAGTGTTGAGGCACAAGCGCTAGTCCGATAACAGATCATGGGAGCAACAGTCTTTCTCTCATTCAGTGGTAGGGTTCTGTGCAAGCCCGTCTGGGAAGGTACCACAATCATCACAAATATCCTATCGCCAAGTAACAAAACGTACTAGTTACTATTATTGTAATCTGGTTCGAAGGGTGAGTGAGTCAATGTAACTATAGTAAGGGCCTAACATCTTAGTCCTAAAGTTGGTAATAACCACTTACCATAAGGTGTACTTACTAACAGCCCCGACGCCCGGGGCTTAAAAGATAGGGCGTAACCCTGGGGCCGTGGATGCGTGAGGTGGGGGCCTCGCGTATCCTATTTTAGACGGCCCTGAGGAGGACGGCAGCCGGGATGGCTTTGCGCTGTCGCACGCACTAGCGAGGAGTGCGGGGGGGCGAAATTACCTTCGCCCCCTGAGGAGAGCTCTGCCGAGCCACGAGCAGAGCGAAGCACGGGCGGGGCCACGGATGCGTTATATTAAAACGATCCCGCAGCCTCTCCGATCCGTGCCGAGGACGGCCATCGCAGTGGTTTTAGTGGGTAAGAATCCCACATAACCCGGACCCCCCCCAAGGGAGACGGGTACCTTTCTGAAGGTTTCCACTGCGTGAAAAAAAAGAAAAGGTGTACTTACTATTACCACTTACTATTCATTAAGGGAATATTCCATTTAATATCTCAGTGTGCGCAACTTGTTATAAACCAGTCAAAGTCAACAATGTATTAAAATAATATTGTTTTGTATTGAATGCTATTATTTCGAGTACACTTCGAAGAGTTAATGTTCTTTCAAACAGGATGGTAATTTAAGATACGGCAATAAGGTCAGCTGTATTAAACGTTTTGGGAACGTTATGACGTCATTAGGAGACTGACTTGTGTTGTGAAGTAATGTTATTGCTAGATCCAGTGAGCTGTCATGTCACATGAGGGCCCGGAAACCCAAGTGAACTCATAATAATAGTAGGAGTTCTTTGCAAATACACCGTTATAAATTTCATATTTTTACCAAGTCATCATCATCCCGTTCTCGTCCACTGGCTGGCTCCTATCCTCTGCACTGCCAGCTACTTTGCACATATCTTTACTCGTAGTTGGAGAACGTTCTACGATACACTTACCATAGCGTTGACTCCAGTCTAGCCCACAAGTTTCACCATATTTATTACGTAATTAAATTTAACAAGGATCCATGGTTTTATTAATTCGAATATTTTACTTTATGGTTACCGTGACAAAGGTACTATACCACAACGCGGTTCCTTTATCTTTTTATATTTGTCTGACACACAAAAACACACATTTATTTATCTATGCACGGTCAAACTTTTTTACAACATTTGCGGAAGTTATACATTTTGAATATTAATGATATTCAACTCAAATGGAATGATTATTTTAAGTTTCGAAGGAAAAAAATAAAACTACAGAATTCAAAACACCTGCCTTTATTTGAGTCACATTATGTGACAATTTAAAGTCATTCTTCAGTAAACATTACAAAATAAAAACTGAAGAATAACGATACCATTATAGAAATTACTTAATAAAATATAATTAACAATATATTGATGTACATTTAAACAAAATAATATAACAGGCACTCTAAAATTTAATGCTATTGTGCGCACTATAACATGAAAACACACGAGCCGATTCTTTTACATACCCGCAGCTTTACAATGATACAAAATTGGTAGGCATTGTTGCGCGTTAGCGATTCCGTGGCGCCCCCCGACCAGACGGAGAGAATACTGCTGGTTTTTTAGTGCCTGCCCGGCTTTGAAACCACGTTCATCGGTTAAGATTTACGCGTTCTAGCCACTGGGCCATCTCGTATTACGAATACATTAATATACTAAAAAAAATAAACTGAATAAAATCAGGCCGAAATATACTAAAATGTTTTTTTTTTGTGTTATATTTAATAATTGAATTATGAAATTTGCAAAACATATTTGATAATAGACATCCATTATCCATCCACCCAACGAAACAATAAATAAACGCGACGGGTGTGTGCGTAAATAGTACCATATGTTATCGTAATAATATCAATATATTCATTATAAAAGAAATTATTTAATGTATTAAGACTATCACAGAGAGCTTTGGAATATTATCTGTCTATAAACTAACAACACTAATATTCAGCTCTTATTGATAAACTAATTACAATCGTAAATATTAATTGCACATAAGTAGCTATAATTATCATAATTGTTAATTAATTAAATAATTACATGAAAGTACTTAATATTACATGTACTTTTGTTTATAATACGTTATTGATATACAAAACTAGAGAGAAAACATTACAATATTTTAACACAAACGTAACAGATCGATCACGCAAAACTAGATCATATTAATACAACAGTTAAAAGTTATTTTCGAGTATCTATATTATTACATATATATAAACAGACAATAGACAAATATTATATTAAGTAATCGTATATATTTATCTTATTGTCTGTGGTTCCACGAGGTCCCTTTAAGTTCGCTAATAAAATACATTCCCTTCAAATGTAAAAATATAACTAAGTATCTAATTATTCTAATAATAAAAAACAACTTACATTAGAAAATGCAGCGCTTTTCAGAGGTTTTGTACAGTATATAATTATATGAGAAAACATAATAAATAATTTTTAAATACGTTGAAGTTGTGATAGTACAATAATGAATTAACGAATATGTTTTAGCGGTCCGATTATTATTGGTTCACGATCCGAGGTCTACGGAACACTGCTCCGCTGCTGCATTGCTCCGTGATACGTCATCACTTTCTGACATTACGTGTGTACATATTTTCGAGACACGTGTAAGCTATGCAATTCTTAGCCATCCGCTGCTACTGAAAAAAACTTTATACGTTCTTTGTACCGATTCGGAGTTTGAACAGGACTAGCTATTAACCTCTCGCTGTCGAGCGTGATTAACGCCATGTTGGGCAGCGAGAGATGCTGGATGAAGATGGTCTCTTTCAGCGAGAGTGGCATGTCGCAGAAGGAGGCCGCGGAGCGAAAGCGTGTGGCGAGTGCCTCGCTGACCTACTCCGACGAAGAAGACCGGGGAGAGACGCCGCTATGCGCACCTTCTTCCAGCGCCACAGGGGTAGCAAGAAGCATACATCTTATCGATTATTATAATTATCCTCTAAAATAACCGAATAAATTCCAATAAAAATATTGCAATAATTAATCAATTCAATTTCAATAATGTACAATCGTACGTAATATATCCCATCCCGCACACAGTCCCCTTTTTTCAACGACTTTCAAGACTCATTAGAATCTGTCAAATTCGATAGTGATTGAATAAAAGTAAAAAGAAGTTTATTAGCAGTACGTGTAAAATTTATATAATCAAAATAATTATAAATTAATTTTTAAAAGCATAATACTAAAAATATACATAATTTAACATACTAATTAATTGTATGCAGTCACAAACGACCGACAGTTCGATAACTGACCGGCAAACCGAGAGATTGTCTAAAATAAAACAATGATAAAGTGCAGTCACCTTTCAAACAACTAATTAAGTCGTGTAATATTATAAATGCGAAATTGAATAAGTGTTTGTTTATCCTTCTTTAACGGCACAACGAAAAAACGAGTTGAGATTTCATAGGTCTAACCCGCCCGCGGCTTCGCTGCCTATGGGAGTAGGCTGCGTATAAAAAAGGTTTAAAAAAGTAGCCAATGTTCTTCCTTGACGATTTAATATGTCACACGAAATATGTATATAACAGAGAGGCTACTTGTTTATTCCCGAAAGAATATGGAAGAAATACTTGAGAGAGAGTAGGTTAATAGAAAAAAAAACAATAGAATGGTTGCAGAGTATAAATTTAAATGAATTTTAAGTGAATCATGAGTCGTTTGTAAACCGCGAGATTAAGAAAATCGCGTTAGAAATTATATTTACCGTTTTATAATCAGCATTAATACAAACTCACTATAATAATGATGAAAGTTATTCAATTTTAAACGACAGGAATGTAGCGTATAACGTAACTGTTTAGACCAATGGTACTTTCCAGTGGGAAAGTCATAACCGACCAATGTAAAGACGCCGAGCACAACTGTCAACTCCTCCTGATTGGTTAATATGAAGGATTAGCTTCAACTACGCAGGAGTTTATCTAGCGTCCAATTGGGCGGCAATACGATATCGTTTGGTGCTAAGTCCCTGAATCAGAGGGACTAAAACATCAACAGACCTATTCCGGTAACTTCCAATCTTAAATCCTCACTCCCGTCCTGTATCGTACCCAATACCCAGCGAACTTTGATGTGCGGGCCTAAAACCAAATTAAAAATTAATATAATGACTGCTCTGTTTATCAGATATAGCCATGCCTCCTATCTTACCTTTGGAAATCTGCTTGTCTATTTGATAAATGACTACAGACTCTCTACAATAATTGAACCAGTCGCAAATAGTCCCCCTAGGAAATCCCTGTTCACTATTCGTAAAATCTTCTTTCATAGTTGTATCGTAGCGCTATTTTGATGAATATGCATACATTAAATAAAATAATTGAGACATGGTTATCTTCACATTTTCAAACCATGTCAATTTCCCGCGACCAACTTTTACTTCGACATGGGCCTTTATTGCAAATAAAGAAAGCAACCGTTTTATTGGTTGAGTATTCTATTCTCATCGATATCTTATGATGATGATACATTTTCGTAATTGGGACCATCCTTCGTTCCTCGACAAAAGAAATTGCTTGCTCGCGTGTGCCAAGGTTACGAGTCACTTTAAATAAGTTCCACATTAGGGTACTAATGTCCTTTGTAAGACATGGCTTCGATGGCGGCTCGTCATATTCGAAATCTGGGTTTTAAGCCTCAGAATTGCCCAATGGCTGTCGCGCTTCATTACATATTGAGACATTTTTCAAAAACGCAGCAAAATTAACGATAATTACGAAAAAACTAACACCATCAACTAACTCCACTGCCGAAACCAGCACCTGCACCTAAGCAAGCACCAACGACTGCTTCACTGGCACCGACCGCTGGCCCTTCAAACGCCGCGACTATGCCAGAGGTTACCCAGCCACAAATGGCCCAGGAGACGTCCTGGTCCACTGTGGGAAAAACGGAAGAGGAAGAATGCTTCCTCTTCAGCTGGAGCAGCTGCCACGGTGGCGGATACGGTGTCTAAGACACCTCAAGCGGCCAAGTCAAAATTGGCCGCCTCTCACACAGCTGCAGTGGTGGTAACGCTGCAGCCAGAAGCGGAACAGGAGGGCGTCACGTATGCCCAAGTCCTGGAGCGCGCCGAGCAGGGCGTCAAACTTCAGGACCTGGGAATCACTGGTGGACTCAAGAGTTTGACGTTCAGCAACAGGGGCTAGAGTGTTGGAGCTGCCAAAGGCTCAGTCTGACCAGGCCGAAAAGCTGATTTTTAGTGGGTATTCCGGAGCCTTCTGCACCGGCGAGCCCCACATACACCCCACCTCATGTGGGGGAAAGGCGTAAATCCAGCGAAAAAAATAAAAGGCCCCCTGATTCAGAAGCATGTGGCTGAGGGCACGACCATTCATAAGGGCAAGGGTTCGAATAATATGGATTTGTACACAAAAAGGTCAACCATAGTGACCCCGAAAACCCTTTTGTGGCACCAAACGGCACCCACACAATGAATAAACTCAATTGAGTGTCAGTTGCATACTGTGAAAAAATATTTATTAAAGGATAATTATTCAAATCGGGAAAAATTTCCGAATATTTATGGAGGAGAGATATAATAATTAATAAAAAAATATATCATTTTGAGAAAATTATGTATATAAAAAAAAATTGTTGTTTTTTTATTTTATATTTAATAAATGGATGTTATTTATATACTGTTGTTTTATTTTGAGGTAAATTGTTGCATTCTATATTCCATTAATCTCATAGTCCGACCGGAGGGCAATCCCAATTCGAGATCCGGTGCCCAACGGCTTTGCGCTTTTTCCGAAGCATGGGATTTTAACATCGCCAACATCTTAATTAAGAATTACTGCCGACAATTTTCGACATAGACATTTGATAGAAAATTATCTCTATTGCCTTTTATTGGACCGGCAAGGCCTATGGCAAGCACTTTAGTCAAGAGAGGACCGCGAAAGCCCGAAAGAGCAAATTAGCTAATATGTTATTAGCTTATATGTATATGCATTTTTTTAAAATAGATTAATTTATTTTTAATCTGTGTTGTACTTATTTCGTTCATTTAAGATATATTTAAATTTTTTTGGTAAAATAATATGCGGCGTGGGCCCTCGTTGACCTGTCTCATTTTTCTACCCCTGCCTCCTATTTCCTCACTTATGTACAAGTATGAATGAAAACGATTTACAAATACGCACTGTGTAAGCATTCTTCACACGTGTATGCATTAAAGGTTATCTGTACTGGCTGACATGTTGTAATATCAAGCAATGACCCTATTAAAAAAATGTTAGTGAATGAAAACTTTTTCGTACGTATAAAATATTTGGAAGTCATGCAATTTTGTGTTGCAACAATTAAATTTGTTACCTAAAATAGCATAATTTGTTCCAACACATTTTATAGCGACGCATTTGAATTAACAATATATAACTTACAAGTATATAAAATATCAAAATTTTGAAAATTAATAAAAAAAAAATCGGAATTATTCAGCGGTTTTTAATTAAATATGCCCGAGCTTTTACTTGGTGGTAGAGCTATGTGCAAGCTCGTCTGGGTAGGTACCACCCACTCATCAGATATTCTACCGCAAAACAGCAGTACTTGGTATTGTTGTGTTCCGGTTTGAAGGGTGAGGGAGCCAGTGTAATTACAGGCACAAGGGACGTAACATCTTAGTTCCCAAGGTTGGTGGCGCATTGGCGATGTAAGAGATGGTTAACATCTCATACAACGCCAATGTCTATGGGCGTTGGTGATCACTTACCATCAGGTGACCCATATGCTCGTCCGCCTTCCTATGCAATAAAAAAAAAAAAATAAAGCTTGCTCCGGTTAACATTTACATGTTTTAGCCACTGAGTCAATTCGGCTCCTATAAAAGAAACTTATATTGATATTAAAAAAATAACTGAACCAACATGTCACAAATAAAATTTTATATTTAATTAAGTTAAAGTGTAAGATTATTATTTCCATAAAACGGATTATATTGTATGAGATTTTAATTAATTGTCGACCGATGGTTTTGACATTAACGATCTTGAATGACAATTAAAATGACTGCCAATGTCGCACGTAAATAGGCTCACGTGAACTATAAACTATTGAAAAATATTTTAATTAATTACTAATATATCGATGATTTTGTTTTTAAAACAAAAAAGTAACGGTTACTCTAAACGCATTTTTCTTTTTTCTTTTTTTATATTGAATATCATAACGCAGGCACCATTACAGAAAATGTCTTCGCTGATTCAATCCGTCGCAGAAGACCGAGGAGGAGGCGTCGGGGCACCTTCTCCCCCCGCCGTAACAGCTTCTGGGGCTAAGTGGGTGCCCTGTATCCGTGTGACCCCCTTAGAAATGGAGGCCCGCATAGGCGGGTCGATCGTTGGGACGCCACGGTAGCATGCGCAAGCGATCCCGTGGTGTCCCTCGACCAGATGGAGAGGATACCGCTGGTCTTTAAGTGGTAGTACGGCGCCTTCAGCGCCGTTGAGCCCCACATACCCCCCACTTTACTTTGGAGAAAACGCGCAAATGCGTTTTTCCAGCCCAAAAAAAATGTTCAAATCTTCATTAGTTCCATTTTTAAATTCTAAGTATTATAACATAGATAATAGAAACACGCTAAAAATAATGTGCAATCGCAAAAAACATTGCGTCAACGACCCAAAATCAATATTATGTGGAGTTGCACTTGATTACATCTTACGTAATTTACACGTGCAAAAAGCGCATGAAATAAATCATATTTTGTGCACAATAAGCTTCTATATGAATGGGCAAAGACAAAACAGCTAGGTGCCTTTTAATTCTCTTGTTTGTCTACAGTTTTTTTATTTGGTAGCTAATGATTTGTGCTGTTTTCTTTAAAAAATATTATTATTATTATTTTGGTCTAATTTCGCTCACTGTGTGAACAATAATAACCATAATACATGATCTAATAACCACCCGTTTCACTAGATTTTAATTTAAATTTAAAAAAAAATACTGTTTACGTATGCGACAAACTTTCGATTCCGATAAATAGCTCTAGTTGGATATGACAAACTAACAAAAGCATAAATGTCATAAGTAAGACGTATTATAATATACGATAATATTAAACGTGCGAATATTAGCGCCCGATCACACCCAAATACAATAAATTATAATTTTAACACCAAAAAAACAATTTGTAAAATAAATCAAACGGAAAATTTAGTGAATGTTTTGTTGGACATCATCGCAAATGTTATTTAGGAACTTTAAAAACTCGGACCCTCCCTCGCCTACGTGTGGGAGGAGTGGAGGGTCCTATTTCGTATCTCTGACGTGTATGCAATAATCCATGATGATCGGTTATTAAGTTAAGAAATCGTAAACAACAGACATATTCATTTTCGCATTTATAATATAAATCGGAATTCATCTTAGATCAGCATTATTAAGTTGAGACTAATGACATACGACCTTTTGCAATAACAGTACCTAACGCTTTATGACAAAACGTTACCAGCTTAACCTATAAATGTCGTTCAGGGAATGATTAGTTAACCAATGCATTGTCTCCTTTTTCCGAATTTCAAATCAACGATGATCGAAAGCGACAAATGAGTATTAAACTAAACAGCCCGCCCCTAAACAATTTATATAAGTAAAACCGTATATCTCGCTACTGAAGTAAATATTTACGAAACTATACGATTTCACTATGTATATGACGATAATATTAAAAACATATTAATTTATCTCAATCGTCATATTTCGTTAGATCTCTGTTTTACCTTCAATAGTGAAACAAATATTAATCAATTTAAAACTCTATGGTTATTATGACAATGTACTTAAATAAAAAGATGACATAAAACTCACTTGTAAACAACCGTATGAATAACATACAAAGCGCTATTCTAGAAGAACAACGTCGAAACTCAACGTAGAAGTCAATTGTGAAATATCAAAACGACGTATGTTACAACATTAGCTAGAGTATTATAAAACATATATTAAAGATACAAATATCAAAATAGAGTATCACCTTATGTAAGTTTTCAACATTTTACAATCGAATCTTACGTGGATTTTCGAATTCGAGCTTTTGACGATCTTAGGCCAAGTTTAATTCAGAAATGGACTTTAATTCATCCAAGATACGACATTTTATCCTGAAATACTTATATAAAAATTACCATAGAGTCGATAATCCTATGATAAATGCCCATTTATTCCAGATCGAAACCAACTACATTATCTAAATGGTAGTTAAATATTTTAAAATCGTACTTGTATAACTTGTACAATTTCTTTATCAGAGGTAGATCTAGTTGTGAGAAATACTTGTGGAGTTTTTCAGACGTACCCGAAGTGCGCGTCAGACGCGGGAACTGGATCTGCGACGCGTTTATCGTGTGAAGAGCCAGTAATGAGTCGTCCAAGAGGGTTTCATATTTACCTGGAAACAATATCATATTAGTACTGGTTAGTTACTTTATTTATTCTTTTTTTTAATGTTTTAAAACATTCATAATGTATCCCTATGACACATTAGATAAGGTTCATTTTCAGAAACCTCTTATGGGCGTTTACGACCATACGGAAGAGAGAAAAGGCAAGTACGTAGAATATAGAGTTCCATGTGTGCGAAACCCATTTGCCATTGCAATTAAATCAGATGGAAAGGTATAAAAATATAAAGGTAGGGATCCGACACAATCGGAGAGTTCAAACTCAGGACTAACGCCTATACTCGGTGGTAGAGCTTGTGCAAGCTCGTCTGGTTAGGTACCACCCAGTCATCAGATATTCTACCTCAAAACAGCAATTCTTGTGAACCAGTGTTATTACAGTCACAAGGGATATAACATTTCACTTTCCAAGGTTGGTGGCGCATTGACGATGTATTTTTTTCTAAATGGACTATGCCCCTGCCCTTATGCTCGTCCGCCTACCTATACTATAAAAAAATCCGTGCTTAAAAGTTAAACAAATATGCTAATAGAGAGCCAATAACTTTTCAGTATTTGACCCATCGTTCTCCGTTTACAGTCTACTTCTTCTATCCGATGGGTGGGCTAGTATCTAAGTTCTACGAATATATCGTACATATTATATACGAGTACGTACGATATGTAACATGAAGCAAATGAATTCATCATTCCGTAAACAAAAGCTATGAAAATTACGATCCTTTGTTCGCAATTAATATTATTATTTATTAAACAATGAATGCAATGTTTTAACGATATATAATTGTTATCTTGTAAAATATAACTGTAAAGCGTTTCGTGTTATAGCTAAAATATTTCTACCATTGCAAGTTGTTTTACCTACCCATTCATGAAAACATACAAAGCTATTTTTATTTATTTTTTATCCACAATATTTAAAGTGTGAAAATACGGTTGAAAAATCGTGAACGCCTCAAAAACAATTAGACGATTACATATCGAGAAATCCTTGAGAGAAACCGGAATATATAATAATAACAATACGAAAATGTTGAAGCCCGAAATACGAGACATAGATGTGACAGCGCGCCATCATTAATGACGTAACGACCATCGGAATGACTTGAGTGAATGAAAAACAGAGAAGTTCGCACATTAAATATATAATTTAACGCTAATCAGCTTTACGAGTACTTTCTCACATAGTTACTAAAGAAAATCTAGAAATCTAGGCGACGGGTACTTTGACAAAGAAAAACATGCAAGTAGTTAAATAGGGTAAAGTTCTGGTCACACCGGTAAGGCGACCTTAACGAGGACAGTTCGGAATGGTTTACATGTAACCACATATACATTTTATGACATTGTACTGACATCTGGTAACCCAATGCATAATTTTGTTCGACTACGATATGGTAAAGGAGGTTAGTGTATTTATGTAAGCTATATAAGCTGTAGGTATAGCTTTATCATATTATGAGAAGATTGATAAATAACGCAAAATATGAATATACTTTGCTAAACTAATGTGAAAATATCTTAAAAATTCGTTTTTCAATCCTTAATTATAATACTTTAAAAAAAAAAATGGTTGCCTGTAAAGTCGGTATACGGGCGAAAGTTTTACGTGACAACGACTTTGAGTGGTAAAATAATTTTAATGTGAATATTCATTCGTATAGTAGGAAGAAGGATGAAATAATAGTAACAATTTAAAACATTTATTTATACAAAGAATTATATTTAAAACATTAATTTATACAAAGAATCTCGCACTGAAAGTCTGTCTCTCTCGCTCTTAGGCGGGCTAACCATGCCCGAGTGGAAGGGACGCGTGCCTCTCACTCGCTCTCATTGTGAGCGCATAACGTGAGCGGAGCGTAACGCAGTTTCTTGAAGTGTCACCCGGCAAACCAATTTATAAGACGTTGTCACGTCAAAAGCAACATTATTCTCGTTATTTTAATTTTTATTATGTACACAAATTACTCGAATTCACATTTGCTTTATTTTTTGTAGTTTCTACGTCAATTTATTTAATATCACTAACACTATGAAACATTTAATTTTTAATTCTGTTGTCATTATTTAATGTGCTTGATGTGGTCTTATAACTGAACGAGCATATACTCAAAACATTATTGCACGGTGTAATGTACTCGTAATTGTGTATTCTTTGGATATCCTTTATATAAAACGAATATCATCAAAATGGCAACACGTGGTCACTTCACCGTGATTAAGCACATGAAGAGAGGAGTGAATTTAAACAGTAAAGCTCTCCGAGTAACGGAGCTGTATTCATAAAGGCAATCATAAAACGATGTTACTATTACTATAAATTATATTATATCTCGTAATATAGCATATGAAATTTTTAGTCTGATATTTTTTTAGTCTTGGCAAATGAATTTACTTTTAATATTTATATTCATATTATAACACGTCCTAGTGTGATTTTAATTGTTTTTTTTACAGCGAAAATTTAAAATTAATATAATTGCGATAAATTAATATTTAAAATGATCCGTAAATTCATTAATTTTTTTTCTTTTTTTAATTATTTTTTTTAAGTTTAGATTAGCTATTTCATTTTTATTTTATAGGTTAAGATTACGCTGTAGTTACTATTTTTAACATATACCTACATATATATAAATTTTGTTAACCCACATTTAAGCATGTAATGTCCACATCGAGAAGACACAATTGTAAATATTTTCGGTTATTTGTATTACTGTATATCGTTGTTGCCTGTATAATTGTAGTCAGTTTTGTGGACTAAATAATAATATATATAAATTTTTTTTTATATATTTTAACTGATCACATAAACATAGTTATAAAATAAAGAAATAGTTTGTGCACAATTTCTAAACGAAATAATTTTATCCGTTCCAAAAAAAACTCGTTTTTCAATAATATACAAGAGAAAAAAAAGTGAAGACTTTATTTTAGTTTTGTTTAAAATAATTTAAAGTCGGCAAGAATAGTACAAGATCCCTGGTACACCTTTTATCATTTATTACTAACAAGCTGATTTTTCGTGAGTAGCTTCCTTTTGACTAGTCGCCCAACTTTTTTCCTTACAGTAACGTTGGTAAATGGTAGCTTACTAGGGTAGCAAGGATAAAATGTGTTGGTTTCACGAATTTAAAAAATTTATTACTAACCGAATTTTTCTTTGTTAGTTATCGAGATAATTATCTAAATAACGTGAAAAAGTATTTGTCCTACAAAATATAAGGTTTCGTCAGGGAGTCCCCCCTCTCCAACGTGTATCATAAACAAGGTCATGAAAACTGATTACTAACCAGCTGATTTTTTTTTATTGGTTAGCTAACATATGCATAGTTTACCACCCACATTGTCCTACAAATTGCGTGGTATGTCATCTTGGTCCTACGCTCAAAAGTTGTCAATACAGCAGGACTTTTTTTTTTATTAGTAACTGTAGGACAAAGGTTTCACGTGATAGGTTAATATATTTTTCGTCCAAATAAAACAATGTCCTACATAAAAAAGGTATGTTTTATTAGTCCTACAATATTCGTAATTTTTGAGTTTACAATATGAAATGAAGTAATATATAATATATAAACATAAAGCCGAGATGGTCCAGTGGCTACAACGCGTGAATCTTAACCGATTCAAATTCAAATTCAAAATACTTTATTCAATATTGATGTATTACACTTACTTATTGATTGTCAAACTAGAAACTACTACCGGTTCGGAAAAGAAACACAAAATCATTAATGTGTTTCCGTACATAAATAACATTACATATGTATTGATAAGCAACAGTTAATATTCTAATTTCTTTAAATTTCTGTCTTAGGGATTCTCTAGCTCCTAGGTTATAGATCGCGCGAATAGCCCTATTCTGCAATACAAATATCGTATTGATAGCGGCCGCATTACCCCACAGCATAATGACAATATACCTCCAATATTTTTTACTAGTTGTGCAAATTCTATATCTTACCCTTTATATCTAATTTATAATATATCATTGCAAAACGGCATTTTTCCTGATGAATGGAAGAAAGCAAGAATAGTACCTATTCACAAAGATGGAAAAAAGGAACTTGTATTTAATTGCATGGTGTGTTCTCCTATAATTGGTTGTACATAAGTAGTTAGTTTTACAACTGTTGTGGATCCAATTAAATAAATAAATAAAAACAGCTTTACATGGTTATGATCGACACCAGCATGGGCAAGCATGGGAAGTAATAGATACCAACCATTCCCACTATAAAGATAAATAACATAAAATAACTTTAATATTAAATAAAAGGAATCGAAAGATAATTATAATATTAACGTTTATCAGCGAAGTAGAATCATTTCATAGTCAGATTTCCGTAATTTTGTTAGGCATTTGTACATTAAAAAGTGAACTTATATTAGTAAGATGCTCAGTTAAACCAGCGACACATACATTATCCATCTGTCTTTTTGTCAGATGCATTATTTTTAATTTCATGAATTTCAACTATGTAACTGGAGGACTGGAATAACGTACCACGCAATTTGTAGGACAATGAAGGTGGTAAACTATGCAAATGTTAGCTGACCAATAAAAAAAATATCAGCTAGTTAGTAATTATTTTTCATGACCTTATTTATGATACATGTTGGAGAGGGGGGACTCTCTGATAAAACCTTATATTTTGTAGGACAAATATTTTTTCATGTTATTTAGATAATTATGTTGATAACTAACAAAAAAAAAACGGTTAGTAATAATTTTGTTTTATTCGTCAAAGCAACATATTTCGTCCCTATTATCTTAGTTATAAACCACAATCGAGAATTTTCGTATAAGAATTAGTTGGGCGTCTCATTGAAACGAAGCTATTCTGGAACATTCAGCTTGATAGTAATTATTTTTACATTAAGTATTAGTACTACAACTTTTGAGCGTAGGACCAAGATGACATACCACGCAATTTGTAGGACAATGTGGGTGGTAAACTACGCATATGTTAGCTAACCAATAAAAAAAAAATCAGCTGGTTAGTAATCAGTTTTCATGACCTTGTTTATGATACACGTTGGAGAGGGGGGACTCCCTGACGAAACCTTATATTTTGTAGGACAAATACTTTTTCACGTTATTTAGATAATTATCTCGATAACTAACAAAGAAAAATTCGGTTAGTAATAAATTTTTTAAATTCGTGAAACCAACACATTTTATCCTTGCTACCCTAGTAAGCTACCATTTACCAACGTTACTGTAAGGAAAAAAGTTGGGCGACTAGTCAAAAGGAAGCTACTCACGAAAAATCAGCTTGTTAGTAATAAATGATAAAAGGTGTACCAGGGATCTTGTACTAGAAGACCTTGAAGGATTTTAAAATATATTTTTGTACATTTGCATGCTAGAATATCGCGCCATTCGCAAGCATTCGTCATTATAGACTAAGATCCGGCTGCAAGATCACTACGTTCATAACGTATAGGATCCAAATCTATTTTTTATGTTTAATTATAAATAGGAGAACCCATTTTTGCCAGGGTGCCAGTCAAAATTTGCCCGCAAGTACTTTTAATTAAAATAATAATTATTGACTTTTTGCGAAAAATTTCATTCACTTGTTATAAGAATAAACTACAATCCACTCCATAGCAGTGTATGTAAATAACTCGGAAAAGTATGGTTGCCGTTACCCACTCGGCCGCAACCTATTCGCAGCCAGGTCTAAAGAGGTCATATTTTGTTACGTTAATACGTTCATGACGTATATATATCTTTTATATATCAAATTGAAGCTATTTTTTTTCTGTGCATGACAAAATACCTCTGCATGTGTAAAATTGCCCGCAAATAGGGGCTGCCTGCTGTTAAAGATTGATAAAAGTGAAAGAGAGTTAGCGTGTTACATCGGTAGTCAGACGGTGGTAGCGATATAAGCTGATATTAATTATTGTCCAATCCTTATTTTTTCTAATTAGAACTATATAATAAAATATATAATGGATATAGTGCACTATTAAGTGCATTCGTTGACAGCTGGTGTTCTCAAATAAACAGCAACATTCTCATTCTAACCGTATTGTTTTGGAGCTCGTCACAACATGCTTTTATTACGTGGTGAAATGAAGAAGTGGTTTGTGTGTAGTACAACAAAAAATATGCTCGACTTTAATAATGCATCTTCTAAAACGTGTTTGTCAGTGGTATTGTTTCGCAACAAAAAAAAATATAAGTACATAACATTTTATTAACTCACACAGCGTTCGGAGAAATAACAGTTTTAATATAAAAAATAAGCAAGAACTTGGAAGCTTTTTGGGAAAGAAATATAATAGTTCATAAAATTTTGGTTGAGTGCATATAAAATTAAAGAAACATAAAAAACATTTAGTTTTGAAGTGAAAACTTCTTTAGCATCTTTGTGATTTGAAAAGCGATGAAACGGAAAAGCGACAGTAAAAAGAGAAAGACACATCAATTCATAAGATTTAAGGAGGGAGAAAATGAGATAGGAAGCATTATACAGTGTTTCTTATGATCGTGGTACCAAGGCATAGTGCCAAAAGTTTTGAAGGTTTCACTTCTACCAAGTGTGAGTTGCACACATGTTTTTTTAATTATTAATCAATTCTATTACGCTCTGTAGAATGACAACCAAAAATGAGTATCTATGAAAAATAAAAACTGACTATTTATGTAAAAGAGGAAAAATTATAAAACACATTTTTTTTAGTAAAAATTAAAGGAAACATTGAAGAAATCTATACATTCATAAAATCTATAATACGTTTTCATGTCATTTATTCAAAATCCGATTCATCGAAAATAAATCGTATTAAATAGTTCTCAATACAAAAAATAAGGATTGGACAATAATTAATATCAGCTTATATCGCTACCACCGTCTGACTACCGATGTAACACGCCAACTCTCTTTCACTTTTATCAATCTTTAACAGCAGGCAGCCCCTATTTGCGGGCAATTTTACACAGGCAGAGGTATTTTGTCATGCACAGAAAAAAAATAGCTTCAATTTGATATATAAAAGATATATATACGTCATGAACGTATTAACGTAACAAAATATGACCTCTTTAGACCTGGCTGCGAATAGGTTGCGGCCGAGTGGGTAACGGCAACCATACTTTTCCGAGTTATTTACATACACTGCTATGGAGTAGATTGTAGTTTATTCTTATAACAAGTGAATGAAATTTTTCGCAAAAAGTCAATAATTATTATTTTAATTAAAAGTACTTGCGGGCAAATTTTGACTGGCACCCTGGCAAAAATGGGTTCTCCTATTTATAATTAAACATAAAAAATAGATTTGGATCCTATACGTTATGAACGTAGTGATCTTGCAGCCGGATCTTAGTCTATTAATATTTATATTTGTTAGTATTTAAATAATAGATGTGATTAGCAGATGACCGGTAGAGTTGGCGCGCCGGGGAGACCTATCTCCAGCAGTGGATTAATGTGGGCTGAATACGATGATTTAAATAACGACTTTGTAGTTGTAAGCCTTGTGTTAATAATAAAACCACTTAATAAAACACTTTTATTTGATTTGATTTTTATTTTTAGTCATTTTTATATTATTGTTCAACGTTTTACACAAAATTTAAATTAAGACGAAATAGTAAATTAAAAAGACATGTCAGTCTCATTAGTTAATTATGAAATGGCTTTTAAAAGTTGGGAAATTTGTGTCGAGTAGGCTTGACATAAAAGCGTAATATACTAAACTCTGCATGTGAATGTCCCAAGGCTGGTCTAAGTCCTCCTTTTTTGAGGAGAACATTTGGAGCTTATTCCACCATGCTGATCCAAAGCTGGTTGGTGTAAAACACATGTGTCAAATTTTAGTAAAATGAAACGGTTTCTGGTAACGTTAAGCACGAGATAAATAATAAACACAAATTAAGTACACGACAATTCAGTGGTGGCTTGCCCAGGTTTGTTTCGTAAATGCCTCGTTAAATTGCGTTAGGAGTGGCAACATTAGCCCTAAGGGGACAGGATCGAACCGCGACGTTTACATCGCTAGGCCACTCGTAAACCATTGGCTCAATTACGCTTAATTTTCCAAGCAATCATGATATCCATGTTTCATTTACATAACTGTTTATCATGTAGTTTTCAAAGTCATCAATGTAAAATATAATTCTTATGGGAGTTTACAAACATGCCTACTGCCTGTAAGTAGAAGTTTTTTTAGGCCACATGATGCTAAATGGTCAACACCGGCCATAACCATCGACATATAGTAGGTAACATGATCCATGCGTATAAAAACATACATTGCACTGGTGTTGACAAACTCTCACACACACACACACACACACACACAATTCTTCTATATATTAAGACTTCTTTATAATTATTATAATTTTCCATTTGGACTTAGCTCACGCAAAATTACCAACTAATCAAATAAATATTAAAGGCAATATAAATGCAAACGTTTGTGTTTTTTTAGGCTCTAACGACTGGATGAATCCAATTCATGTTTCTCAAATAAGTCGATTATGTCGGGGAATATGACATTAGGTACATTTTTCAACTGCAACTGCAACATGCATTAAAACATAATTATTATTTACTGAAATTACACCAAACGAAGCGTAAATTTATGTAGTCAGTTTAGAATATAAAATAAATAAACAGGTCAGCATAGCCAAATTAATTGAAACAAAAAAACAGATAAAACATAAAATTAAAAAAATAGAACATCCCTCAAGAAAAAATCAAGCAACTATTAAACAAGCTGCTGTTCTCCGTAAGATTAAAACTTGACCTAAATTAATTTATTAATAATACCACTTCCCTAATAAAATTCGAAAACAAAACAATCCATGGTTGCTGACGAACTCTCAGTTGATAATTTGCTTACGTGAAACATGAGGCCGCAATTTTTGTTAACTCATTAGCCTGCGGTACCTGTTAGTACAGTCGACGTTGAAAAAACAACACCTTAGATTTGACCTTCGACTTATCCTTGGTCCATACAATACCGTTATTAACAAAAAAAAACGCGCTAATTTTAAACGCCGCCATCTTGTTAATGCACATAAAGGTAAAGTACTTAATTAATTAATTATTGGCGCGACTGAGATTTCGAGTTTCATATAAAATCAGTTTTCTAAATCATCTGGATGCTAAATGTATTATATAAAACAAATTCATAATCAACCTTTTTATTAACTACAGGACGAAGTCAGTTTTGGAATTAAATCTGTCAATAAAAACGTCAATCATCATAACGTCTCATCGCTTTAGGATGAGTTAAAAACTACAAACTGTAAGGTTTACTAAACGAATAACAACGAACTCTTCAACAATTTTTTTATAGTTATTTTGTTTTTATAAAATGTTATTTAAAATTTTATCCATTAGCTAGACAGTTTTGCAGAATGATTTAAAAAATAATAATAATGGCTGCCGCCATTTGGCGGACAAAACAGTCATAGAATGTAAAAAGTATTTATATCGTTATCTTGGTGTTTTATTGGAGATCCTCTATTTCTAACTAGCTGTGCCCCGCGGTTTCACCCGCGTATAACTTATTAATAATAACATAATAAATAAAAATAAGCCTAGAGCCTTCCTCGATAAAAGGACTATCTAATACAAAAATATTTTTTATTTTGGAACCAGTAGTTCCTGAGATTAGCCAGATCAAACAAACACTCTTCAGCTTTATATATTAGTATAGAGGTGAATTCAGATTTTTTATGCAAAGTGAAGATGCACACCAAAATATATGTGAATACGACATTTCAAAATAGTGGTTACCCTTGCGCCTGTAATAAAATAACACCACAGTCTCATAATATGGACTATATTTCAATAATAATGGTGGTAGAGCTTTGTGCAAGCTCGTCTGGGTAGGTACCACCCACTCATCAGATATTCTACCGCAAAACAGCAGTACTTGTTATTGCTGTGTTCCGGTTTGAAGGGTGAGTGAGCCAGTGTAATTACAGGCACAAGGGACATAACATCTTAGTTCCCAAGGTTGGAAGTTGTTGTTATTTTTGGAGTCGATGTCTGCGTATAATTAATTAAAATCAGCCAAGACCCTACCTCGATAAAACGACTATACAACATAAAAATGATTTTTAAATTCGAACCAGTAGTTCCTGAGATTAGCCGGATCAAACAAACAAACTCATCAGCTTTATATATTAGTATTTACTATTTAGTATTAGTATAGATATCGATAATGCACCAATCGCATTCAATGACCGGATATTTATAATCAAATACAACAATATTTTTTTTATAACTTAATATAATTTATCGAGAAATAAATATGTAAAATACAAAACACACTTGAGTTTACAACGTAGTCGATTTGGGCAGCTCAGTAAATATTCGAATAGTTTTATATATCAAAATGTTATTAAATAGGGTTTTTCAATGCGCAGATCTGAATATTAATATTCTTCCGAGTGTACTATCAAAATTACCGAATCCTAAGTAGTGATTATGACGCAGATATAACCGGTGTGGTATAGAACAAAATTATGTAAAAAAAAAACCGAACGCAACGAATTTCTACAACCAGTATGTTTGGTTACAACATAGAAGCGTTATTAGCGAGCATGGCAGTTATTATACTTAATTAAATAATGCCAACTTACAAAAAAATACAACTGAATATTTTTGACAGGTAGTTTTTTGTGAAAAAATATTGCCAGACTTAAAATTAACAACAAATTTAATTTATGGAATGACTAGTTACGATTTACGTTTACGATTAATATATTATTAGCTGTGTCCCGCGATTTCGCCTGCGTATAAATAATAAAAGTATTATGAATAAAAATCAGCCTTGAACCTTCCTCGATAAAAGGACTACAACACAAAAATATTTTTTTAATACGAACCAGATGTTCCTGAGATCAGATCGGAGCAACAAACAAACTCTTCAGCTTTATATATCAGTATAGATTCATTAACTTATTGCATTCAGTTTATAATAATGTGATCTTGTGAAGTGTTGGGAGGAGAAAAGAATTGAAGTTTAACTTATAGAGTAAATATTAATCATTCTAAATTTAATTATTTTAATAAAAATGTCTTTCTTTACAATTACGTAATCTATTATATATTATCGTATTTTTATCTATACATATAAATAAAATTGGAGTGTCTGTTTTTAATATCGAAATAACCGCTTTTTACTACATGCATATGAATATATATACGGTACATACACCGAAATAACATTTTTTACAATTTTTGTCTGTCTGTCTGTCTGTTTGTTCCGGCTAATCTCTGAAATGGCTGGACCGATTTTGACGGGACTTTTATTGGCAGGTAGCTGATGTAATAAGGAATAACTAAGGCTGCTTTTATTTTAGAAAAAAATGATAATAAAAATGATTAACTTTTTTGTCAAACATATACACATACCACACAGTAAGAAAAATCGGGACATAAAGTTTTCACAATCGAATAAGCCGTCGATAATTTAATTATATAATGTAAATGTATAATACAGAATCAAACCTACCTGACTACCCAGAATTAAGTCTACTAGACGACTAGACGTTGAAAAACTATTTCCTTGAACTAAGCATAAATTTGGTATCGCATATTTTTAACAATAATTTGTATGTACCTATATTTAAGTCAGTGCAAGTTAGATAAAATCATTTTTAACTTGGTGGTAGAGCTTTTTGCAAGCTCGCCTGGGTAGGTACCATTCACTCATCAGATATTCTACCGCAAAACAGCAGTACTACGTATTGTTGTGTTCCGGTTTGAAGGGTGAGTGAGCTAGTGTAATTACAGGCACAAGGGACATAACATCTTAGTTCCCAAGGTTGGTGGTGCATTGGCGATGTAAGCAATGGTTAACATATCTTACA
This sequence comes from Nymphalis c-album, assembly GCA_963151315.1. NCBI lineage: Eukaryota > Metazoa > Arthropoda > Insecta > Lepidoptera > Nymphalidae > Nymphalis > Nymphalis c-album. The sequence continues at coordinate 3,282,819 of OY720590.1, read as the reverse complement.
ATACCAATGTATATGGGCGTTGGTGACCATTTTCCATCAGGTGGCCCATATTCTCATCCGCCTGCCTACCTATGCTATACAAAAAATACAAATGCGAAAGTGAGTTTGTCTGTTTGTTACGATTTCACGTCGTAACTACTTAACCAATCGCCGTTAAAATTGCATACAAGCGAAAACTAGTATTTTATAATTCACAAAGATTTTACTTAAAGATACAAGTAGAAACGTTGAGTCGACCTCAAAATCATACACTTATACGCAAGTAATTATTCTTTATAAACGCAAATATTAGTGATGTACAGAAAACAGAATAAAAAAAGCACTTCACTATGTCCGTATTTAAACCGCGATCTAAGCTCAATAATGTATGTGTATTTTTATAATTAACAGATAACGTAAAGACATTACCTATGTAGCGTTCACAAAGGTTACATACAAATAATCTGTTTATATTCGAAAATCAACCTTGTGATTCTTCATTAACAGACAAGGAATAAATTATTGATGACCTCGTGGAAAAAAACTACGACGTTTGTAATAATATTAATAAATAGAGGGGTTTTTATCATGGATTCGCGTTCTTCAGCCTATATAAGGTTCTCAAGTGAGATTAGCCAACTGCGCAGGAGATAGTATAGTGCACAAGCGTGTGCGCAAACACAGGTGGACTCTCTATTCCTTAGCTCTCATAATCCGATGGGCCGGCAATCCGACACGACCGGAAATAGTTCAGGCGCAGGACCAACGGCTTAACGTGCTTTCCGAGGCACGGGAGTGTAAACACTTCCAGACCACGGGCTACTACTGAGAATTTTCTGACAGAAAAACCAAATAACTGTTTATTGACCCGACCTAGGAATTGAACCCAGGGCCACCGGGTCTGCGGCCTTATATCTAGCCACTAGACCAACGAGGCAGCTTCAGCCTATATAACTAGTGTACGACGGGAGGCCCGTCATACCAAATAGCACCACTCGCAAGAACATGTAACGATCAATATTAATGTTACATAATAACATAAGGTAAGGAAAGATGTAATAACTGGAGAGAAATGCAGAATCGTTTATAATATATTTATATATATATTTATTCTATTGAATTATAGTCAAAGAAAAAAAGAACTGAGCCAAAGTTAGTTTCATAAAAATGCTCACAACTTTTAGATCGCCTACAGGTAGAAGTGAAACCTTCAAAAATGTTCACTTCAACAGTATAATGTTTGCTATCTCATTTTCTCCCACGTTAAATCTTATGAATTTATGTGTCTGTCTCTTTTTACTGTCGCTTTTTCGTTTCATCGACTTTCAAATCACAACGATACTAAAGAAGTTTTCACTTAAAAAAAATGGTAAGTTAATAGTGCCCAAATGTATGGTAATATATAGTCGTTGCCAAATCGATCCTACTCATTAACGGTGTTTAGTGGATGATGAGTTAAACAATGCTGTGTCTCCTTCTTTCGAATGTCAAATAAATAATGAGAGAAAGAGCGAAATTCGTGTTTTACTAAACAAACTGTAAGCATGGATTGTAAGGTCCAATATTTTCATAGCATTTAAATAATACAATATAGAGATGAAACTTAAATCTTATATCTTTTTAAGAATTTACACCTCTATACTTAATATATAAAGCTGAAGAATTCGTTTGTTTGACCCGGCTAATCTCAGTGGTTACTGGTTCGAATTTAAAAATTATTTTATGTTATATAGTCCTTTTATCGAGGAAAGTTGTAGGCTGATTTTTATTCATTAAATTTTTATTAATTACTAGCGACCCACCTCGACTTCGCTCGAGTAGCACAGTAACTATTCCTAAAAAAGACAGCGGGACGCGGGGCCAGGGCGCGCAGGCGGTTGCATCGCGCGTTAGTGTGACCGCTTGAATTTATTTAGTGCGCAATAGTTTTAAAATTACGATAACTTTCAAATTTTTCGTCTAAGAAGTATTAAAAAAAAATTAGTTCGTTGAGCTCAATCGTTCCGTAAGGAGCCGACCCGGCATAGTATCTCGCAGAGGCTACCGCCCCTCATAACCGCCCACCACATCATACATGCGCGCACAAATACTTATTTGGCTACAACACTAATACTTACATTTTAAATATCGCTATATCTTTTGAATGAAACGTCCGAATTGAATAATTCAGAAAGTTCTAGAAAGGTATTGAATTCGTCCTGAATATGAAGTATTTTGATAAGGATTAATACCAAGGTACAAAATAAAGAGTTTTTAAAGCGACGGAATTTTAATTTTTAAAAAAAATAAAAGAAAACACTTATTGCGAGATAACTACAATAGTTAGACATATGGTGACATGATATTTTTTGTAGACAATTATATATTCTGCAAAGTGGTAGTACATTGTTTTGTTCTATAATCAATAGTTTTCGCAGCACACGCCGTGTAAGGATTTTTTTGGGTCATTTTTATACACCTTGGGTTACATTATTGGACTTTTAGTAAGGATGCCTAATTTTTTTTAAAATGTTATATAGCCTATAACCTTCCTCGATAAATGTACTATCCAATACTGAAAGAATTTTTCAAATCGGACCAGCGGTTAATGAGATTAGCGCGTTCAAACAAACAAACAAACTCTTCAGCTTTATAATATTAGTATAGATACGGGGGACAAACAGCGGGGCACAGCTAGTTTCATAATAATTTAAACGTGTAAGCTTTTTTTAAACCTAACTTCTAAATTTAAATCTACATTGTTTTTTTTTATTAATATAAGTTACAAATAATCTTTTACGTCATATAGATATATGATACTTATCATTAAAATATAGGATCTGAAAGCTAGTAATTTACAATCAATAAATAGGAAGATTAGAAGTGATGTCAAAAATAATTAATAGGAATTTGAATATAATTTATATCGTATGTTATACTCGTAGTATGTTATTACATCAATCTGATTATAGTAAAAGAAAACTACGAGGCGTAACGATCCCTTTTCGAGGAAGGTCTATATTAACTACCAAATTATTTACTTAGCTGTGTAATTTTTGTTCATTGCTATCACTTAAATGACGTAACTACAGAAAAAAAAACAGATTACCCACTCTATAATATTAATGAAAACCAGTCAAAATATATCCATACCTATTTAAAATGTACACCTACTTATCAAAATAAAAATAAAAAATCACTTACCAACTAATGTATATTTAATAAGGCACGGATGGCAAAGGCTCGTTATTGGCTGCCAGTGTTCATTGTTCGCAACATCAGCCAATTCCTTCGACTTATTTGTCAGGAACAGCGCGAACTCTTTAAAGGTGACGTCATGCCCGTATTCCAGGGACTCGTTTGATGGGTTCTCTCGGAATGCTTTAATGATTCTCTTACCGACGCGATCCTAAAAAAATATATAATTTTTAAGTTTAACTTGTAAAATTAAAGCATTTTACATATTATTAGCGACTACACATAGAAATTTAATAAACTAGCTACCCGACCCGACTCTGTACAGGTGAAGTACATACAAATTTGCCTCTCATATTTAAGGGGGTATTTGAAGGTAATATACCCAAAAATCTTTCCTAGCAGATGGTTACGTTAATAAAATAATCATAACGATAAATTTTATCTTTCTAGTCGGAGTAGTCGCGTTGATAAATCAGGACAAAACGATTTTCTGAATATACATATATATTGTGAGCAAATAACATAATGTGAACTAAAATTTACTTAAAATAACTAGTTATAGTTGAGTCAGTAGTTACATAACTGTGAAATATTTGTTTGTATGGCAACTAAGATATTACGAAATATTCGTTTTAATTGATTTTTGTTTAATCATGTTATATTATTTGTAGAATCTCATCTCGTGATCACTATATTCTTTTTATTCACTCAAGAATTCGATCTTATGAAAGAAAGGTAGAAATTACTTGCCTTTTCGCTAACATTAGGCTTACTTTTTTGCCTTGTGTTAGGGGTGAATACGATACTAGTATCATGAAGGTATTGATTTTCCAGTATTGATTCCAATGAATGGATTTTGACTATGTAATACGTAATTACAGACACAAGGGACATAACATCTTAGTTCCCAAGTTTGGTGGCGCATTGGCGATGTAAGCGATGGTTAACATCTCTTACAATGCCAATGTCTATGAGCCACTTCCCATCAGGTGGCCCATATGGACGAGCATTTTTTATAACAAAAAAGTGGAAAAGACTAAATTAAATACATACTGAGAATGTTCTCAGTTGAATCTACGTTCTTAACTGGTGGCAGCTTTATATTGCGTAAGTTTGAAGTTACGACTAAAACAAATGTATTACACTTAAAGCTGAGTGAAGTTTATTCGTATCAAACCGATTTCCAACGTTATTCTACTAACAAATTTTCACTGAATCGGAACCCAAGCGGTGATGCGGGACGTTGTTACTTGTTTGTTAATAGATATACACATTCGTATCTTTTTGATTGAATTATTATTTATTTCATTGTGGTGAGCCATTGAGGCTGATATTTGAAATATGACTATAAAATAAGTTTTTTTTATTTTATTAAATAGGTAAGCGGACGAGCATTTGGGCCACCTGATGGTAAATGGTCACCAACGCCAATAAACAATGGCATTGTAAGAAATGTTAACTATCGCTTACATCGCCAATGCGCCACTAACTTTGGGAACTAAGATGTTATGTCCCTTGTACCTGTAATTACACTGGCTCACTCACCCTTCAAACCGGAACAACAGTACAAAGTACTGCTGTTTTGCGGTAAAATATCTGATAAGTGGGTGGTACCTACCCAGACGAGCTTGCACAAAGATCTACCACCGAATTTATTCTCGAACTTCGAGCTATACATATATATATACGAGTATAACAAGCAAGCTATAAAAAATAGATACAATTATATCACTCGTGACACTTTTATAATTATTTAAGTAATCATTTAGATTTATGTGATTTAAACAGATAAATGTTAAATCTCATTTGCAATTTATCGTAAAATCTAATTATTTTTAAAATGATATTTCGAATATTACCTACCTATATATATTACATTTAGTAAACTTAATATATAAATATTTATATGTACATTTGGAAAGATAAGGCAAGCCTGTTTCTTAATATATAATTACTATGATGATTCCAAAGAAATAAGCAACAAATTGATGTGTAAAAATACTTTAATTTTATCATGTTAAAATAAAATTAACTTATCCAATTTAAGAAATGTTTGCCATCTATATCATTCTAGTTGTGCAGCTACAGGTGATCGTGAGTACAATCAATTAAAAATATCTTATGTGCATTCAGCATGCGACCAAGTTAATTTGTTTGATCTAAGATACTCTAGTGATTGCACTAAAGATTGCCTTAAAATGTTCAGTTAATTTTCTGTAACTAAACAGCAGACAGTCAAATGCTATGTTTATATACAGAAAATAATATTTGTTTCAAATTGTGTACTGAGACATGTTATTACATCTGGCATATATGTTATATAAATATATACTTAGTCTAGCCATAAATACTGTTACAATTAAAAATAAACAAAATATTACATATGAATTTGGAATCTGTCATTTTAATATGATTGTTCTTTAAGTTTTCTCATTTTGGCGCCAATACATTGTAAAATATTTTGCGATATTAAAATGGAGTGGGGTGATAAAGAGAACCGAATCGCTGTGATTGCATTACACAAAGTAGGTATGGAGCCAAATGCAATTTTTAAAACTCTCCAAACGCTTGGTATTAGTAAAATGTTTGTGTACCGGGCTATTAATAGGTACAGTGAGACCTCCTCTGCTTGTGACAGAAAAAGATCTGGCCGTCCGCGTAGTGTTCGTACGAAAAAGGTGGTCAAAGCAGTAAGGGAAAGAATTCGAAGAAATCCTGTCCGAAAGCAAAATATTTTATCTCGGGAGATGAAGATAGGACCTAGAACCATATCGCGTATTTTAAAAGATGACTTAGGACTTGCAGCCTATAAGAGACGTACTGGTCATTTCTTAAATGATAATTTAAAAAAGAATAGGGTGGTAAAATCGAAACAACTACTGAAGCGGTACGCAAAGGGAGGTCACAAAAAAATTTTGTTTACGGATGAAAAAATGTTTACAATTGAGCAACATTTTAACAAACAAAATGACCGTATTTATGCTCAAAGCTCTAAGGAAGCTTCCCAATTAGTCGATAGAGTGCAACGTGGGCACTATCCGACTTCAGTGATGGTTTGGTGGGGTATTAGCTATGACGGAGTGACTGAGCCATACTTTTGTGAAAAAGGTATCAAAACATCGGCACAAGTATATCAAGATACCATTCTTGAGAAGGTAGTGAAGCCCCTTAACAACACCATGTTCAATAACCAAGAATGGTCCTTCCAGCAAGACTCGGCGCCGGGTCATAAAGCTCGGTCTACGCAGTCTTGGTTGGAAACGAACGTTTCGGACTTCATCAGAGCTGAAGACTAGCCGTCGTCGAGTCCCGATCTTAATCCGCTGGATTATGATTTATGGTCAGTTTTAGAGAGTACGGCTTGCTCTAAACGCCATGATAATTTGGAGTCCCTAAAACAATCCGTACGATTGGCAGTGAAGAATTTTCCCATGGAAAGAGTGCGTGCTTCTATTGATAACTGGCCTCAATGTTTAAAGGACTGTATTGCAGCCAATGGAGACCACTTCGAATAAGCTTTTTATATTTTAAATTGTTTTTTATTTATGGACGATATTTTACGAAGGAAAAAAAATATTTTTTTCCTTCGTATCAGTATTTATGGCAAGACTAGGTATATATTTTTTAACTATTGTCATGCCCTATCACATCATTTCATATAAAAAATTATTAAGAACCAAAAATATTAGCTATTACTAATGTTGAAAATGAGTTTAATAAATATGTTTTGATGTTTGTTTTTATATCATCCAATTAATCTGGTTTTTGATAATTAACAAATATCACACAATGATTTATCAACAAATAGAAAAATTTAATAAATAATCAAGTCAATAACATCATTAAAACTTTGTTATAACATTGCGTAGCTAATAATAAAATTCTTTATTATACTTACTTGAAAATATTTAGCACTGGGAAGATCACCTTCAAGCTTATTTCTATAAGCTGATAATAATCTCTCAAATGGATTCCGAACTATTATCATTTTGTGATAATTCTCTAGCATGTTTTCTCTATCTTCCTTAGAAACAGAACTGAGATTTCTGAAAATTCCAGGAGAATGGGCAAGGCTGGCAGGAATGGATAGAACATCAGTGTCATTCCATTTTCCAGCCAATATCATGAGTATTCTTTTCCAATTTGTACATGCTACCTTTGATGATTAAAACAAAAAAATATTAATAAATTAGTTAAAAAAAATAAAAAATACTTCATACATTTAAATAAATTGCAATCTTATGTCTATATATTTTGTTATTGTGTAAGCAGGTAAATAACTTAAGAAATTATAATGATATTTTTTTATATATAATTTTTTCTTATAAAATATAGGTAGTTCTTCATTCTAAATAAAAATGGCTTCTAAGTTTAATGACTAATATTAACACAATATATTCTTTAAATAATTAAAAGAGAGATATTTTTTAGCCATAACAAATAAATAATAAGTTACACAAGTCTCTCGGAAAAAACCTATGACGCTCGCGGTAATAACTATTTGAACTCCGTGTACTTGTTTACCTTGATCATCTTACCTTTGGTACGTAGCAGTAGAGGAATTTGTGATCATCATTCACTAAAATGTGTTCCAGTTGGCTTGGCGGCAAATCGTCAAGACCCCATTTTAAAGGGAGTCGACCGCACGTATCTTGAATAAGTTCCTGGCGCGCCAAGTTCAAGGACTGGGTCAACTCCAAGGAATGCTCGCTTGTATGTTCATTATCATAACAATTAACGCAAAACAAAATAAAAACTAATAACACTAAACTTCTTGCGGCATGCATTTTTATCCATTAGAATTTCAATGCAAAATAAAAACTTTCGCGAATCACAACTACTTTTTAATGTGGGGCACTTGAAAATTTAATCATACGTTCTACTATAATTGAATAACAAAATAATTAAATATTTCTTGCACTGTTTTACTTAGTAAACTAGTCTCCATTTTCATTTATTGTAATTTTACATTTTAATAAAATCGCGAAAGTTTTTCACTTGTTTTACAACACACAATCAACACGTTCAACGTTGACAGTTCTACTAAATTCACGCACGAACATAGAGAATACAGATTTGAGTAATTTGAGTTTGAGAACCGAGAGGCCACTACGAGAGCCGAGATTTGAAATTGAGAATGAGTGTTGCCATACAATTAATAACCCTTAATTTAAAATGTCAGTAAAATTTTAATAAACGCACTCACGAGTGACTTTTGTCACGGTGAGAGTTTCGTCACTCTCATCAAGTCCATGGACTTGTATTGTATTAAGATGCGCTCACGCGGCGACGAAATAGTTGGGTGACATTTCTGGCAAGCGCACGCGCACGGGTTACAAAATTTGTCACTACGCCAGTGTTGCCAGCCTGATGTGATGCGACAGTGACTAAAACTTTTTTTGTCACCGTGACAAAAGTCACTAGTGAGCGTGTTGCCTAAAACTTTTTCATTTAGAAAATTAATGTAATTTATTTATTAATTTGTAATTGAAATCATGTAGGTACTATGTGAAACTTATCAAATGGAAAATGTCGAAGAAAAATCTGTTAATGTTTAAAAAATAATAACAACTAAAATGCTTGATATCAATAATAATTACAATACTATATAATTTGAAAAATATTGTAACTCTCTTTAATCTCTTCGATGAACAGTACATTATTATTCGAAGTTTCTTTTGTAAATAATTGTGACTAAAATGAAAAAAGAAAATAGCTGTTGATAGTCACCGGTGAATAAATTTAATTGTTCGATAAAATTGAAGTAACTTTAATGCTTTTAATATAATATACATAAATACCTACGTAACGTGTATATTTCTATAAATAATTATATATTGAATTACTTCGGCAACTAATAAAAATAAAAATTGTAGAAACATTTAAAGGATATAAATAATAGCACTATAAGCTTGGAATTAACTTGATTTATTTCAAAATAACTATTGTAGAGTAATAATATATAATGTTGTCCTTTCAATTTTATTAATTCTAAGCGGACAATTTCTCCGGGATGGAACTCTGGAAAAATAGTAATATCTTTTATATTAACTAATCAAACACTTAAGTCATCTACCGGTATCTAGAGGAAGATTTTTTTATTTTTATTAAGTATTGTAATAGCTTACCCTTAGATGTTGTATGTAACAGACTTGATAGTACTGGTGTATGAGTGCAAACGCCTCTTCCGCAACTGCTAACTGATTGTACTGCCAAGCCAGTACAGCAAGGCATGCCCATAGTGTTTCATCCTCTACAGTGCGGCATAGCTACATAATGGTTTTTTTTATTTATTATAAATGTAAAAAGTATTAAAATTGGAAGATTTGTGATTTGGTGATTATCACGTATCACCGACGACGACGACGACGAGCATATGGGCCACCTGATGGTAAGTGGTCACCAACACCCGTGAGAGATGTTACCTTCGCTTACATCGCCAATGCGCCACCAACCTTGGGATCTAAGATGTTATGTTCCCTTGTGCCTGTAATTAGACTGGCTCACTCACCCTTCATACCGAAACACAACAATAGCAAGTACTGCTGTTTTGCGGTAGAATATCTGATGAGTGGGTGGTGCCTACCCAGACGAGCTCGCACAAAGCCCTACCACCAAGTAGCCCTAGCTAGTAACTATGTACTGGCTACTTCAAGACTAATAGCTCTGGAAGGTCTTTTAGCTGTCTTTTGACAGAGAAATATCTTCTATAACAATTGTACATATCGTGTCGATAGAAGATAAAATGCATAATAGTTTTACCTGTAAAGCTTCCTGCCACATATTTCCGGCGACATGCTTCAATAATTTCTCAGGAAAGGCGGCAAGAGACACGTGCAATAAAGATCCGTTTCCACGACAGATGCATACGACACCATCTTCAACGCTTACAATACTTGGATTACGACCTAAATCACTGCAATAACAACTTTTCTCGAGTTTTGTTTTTCATTACTGTACATTTCGCTTCCTACTTATGTACGTACAAATGCAATGCAATAAATTATCATTTGCATGTTTCGGTATTATCAATACCACAGAAATAGCTTCTAACAAGCCTTTGTTTGTTTGAATAATTAGTAAATGTGTTCAAATAAACCTGAACATAATCATTTGCGTCAAGATCTGATCTGATATTGTTGTATTTGCTTTTCAGCTTCGACTTTATTGAAATGGATCACATACCTAATATCCTTACTAACAGTGGTTAGTGCCAGCCAGTCTGGTTGCGTAGCGGCTCGCGAGCAACACCATGCAATTACGGAATTCGCTCGTAATCCAACTAACAATTCGGTTTCTGCGCTCCAGATTATACTTAAAACTTGAGATCCTTAAATAAGAAATGGGAAAATAAAAAACAGTGTGACAAAACAGACTGAAAGAGAAAGAAAGAATAATGCGATTAACGGTACCTATAGGCTCCATATTCATAGTGAATTAAACTTACCTAATTTTACAAATTTAGACTTTGGATCTTTTACAGTAATAGCATACAAGTCCCTATTATAATCCAGCAAAGCTAGCTGCCGCTCATTGATGGGTCCGGCTTGACTTAACGCTATATTAGAAACTGTCATTTTATGCACTAGCTTTGTAACAGTGTTATCATTTGAACTTCGAACGATTAATCCAGTTGGTAGGTCATGCACGTAAATTGCTGCGAAATTTCAAGCATAGTTAGATCAACTACTAAAATGTTATCATCGCCAGTCTGTATTAATATTACAAATAGTACGAGAGCCCACGACCAAAACTATGTCTCATAGCAATACGGCAAAAACCCTATAAAATCGTTAGATTGTATGATTCTGAACCCAACTAGGTGTGTAATAACGGTCGAAAGTGTAGCAACTGCGTGGGAGGCCATTTCTGCTGTGTCAAAAAAAAAGACAGTCGGTATTATAGCAATACGTCTGATAGTGAAAATGTATATAGATTTTATAATTGTATTACGAAAAAGTTTGTTTTCAGACATTTTGCGCGTAGCATATAGCCTGAGCGCATTTTTGAAAATGTCAACAAATTTAGCCGACCTGTATCATAGCAATACGGATAATTTTTTTTTCAATTTTTCGTATTGCTGCCATGACTACCAAAAACCTGTTTTCAGACACTTTAAGTGTAGCATATACTCCCAAAAACGAAAATAACGTTTCGGAGTCGCCTGGCCGACGCCTTTGTTAAATGTTTTTTTAAATTTACAGCCTTCATAGATATTCAAGAATCTCCCTTGTCTATTATATGTACTTTGACAGATGACAGATGTCATTACTTATTTCTTTTGTAAAAGTTACTCAAGTGTGCTTTAAATAAAACCAAATCTATCAAATCACTCAGTATTTAATTTCAACAGCCTCAGCGCTTGTTACGCTCCTGCCCCTTTCTTACTATTATACAGCTGACTCGCCAGCTGCTCCAAACGTTGGAACGACGCTCACTTAGTTGTCATACGTTGTGCGGTTGTGGTGGTGTAAAATGTCGGACCTGAGATTTTGTAACTTTGAATAAACCGTTTTTTTTTTCAACTTCATCCCAGTTTCCTTTTGTGCGATTTATTTCAGTCCTTCAACTTCAATGTTACGGTTTCGGGTAAATTCTTTGTTAATTATCATCTAATAAATTCAGGGTCGCAACGTATTCATTGGTTTGTAACAGAAAATTCAAGATGCCTCAATACGATTATATTTTTATTTATTAAATGATATCTGAGTATCGAAAAGTTGTCTGATAGAGAAGGTGCTACACTTAATTTGTCTGATATAAATTTTTTGCACATGTGGACAACTTATTTTATCATGTCCAACAATTTTCAGACATATTACTATGATACCGATTGGTAAAATTTGTTAACATTTTCAAAACGGTCTCAAAATTTAATGCGTTCACATTTCCGTCTGAAAATTGTTTTGTTCGCATCAAATAACCAAAATTTACTAATAAAAAAGATGTTCAGACGTATTGCTATGAGACATTTTTTTTGTCTCATTTTTAATTTTTGTAAGTGATTTTACGGGTTTGCGCTACACCACTAACGTCTGAAAAATATGTTTCCGGTATCTCAGAACTATCATTCAACTACAGTCTGCAAATCAGACATATTGCTATGATGCAGTTCGGTAAAATTCTTTGACAATTTTGAAAATTCGGAGACAAAAATTTTGGTCGTGGGCTCTAGTACTAAAAGGTAAAATTAACTCTGACTATCTATAGTTTGGTGTAACTGTCACGTCATTATGTTCAGGAGCTTTAATATAATATAACATTATTATAAGGTTCGATGAATATTCACAGTATCTAATATAAGCTTATTAAACTATTAGCTACCCTTTCGATCAGTTTGATCAATAACAGCAAACGTGTCAGGTCCTAGGGAAACTGCAGCTCTTCCTAGAGTTTCAGGTCGTGATCCAGAACGAGGACTCGCCAGTAATCGTCCCATATAACTATATATTGAGACGCCGGCTCTTTCAATAACACATATACATCTACAATAAGATTATATTTTAAAAGGCCATTCATAGAGAAAAAGAAATTTAAACATCTAAGCATTTTCAATTTGGAAGTTCAATAATTCAGTGTAAACTAAAATATCGTAAACTTTAACGACATTGTTATTATTGTAAAAATAAATGTCATATTTAGCTTACCTTTCCGAAAGTAAAATCATGCTTATAGTACCCTCTTTTAGATCGAATGTTACAGGTGTGTTCCACGATGTCAATTTATGGATGAAGCATTGTTTCACAGTAGCTATAACTAAATGGTTGTGCCCTAATGCTATTTGTATAACTCTATCAGGATAATCCAATTGATCACTTTGATCTGTTAAGAGGTTTCTAATAGAAATCACTTTGCGTCCAGTTTGGGTGCAAGCGAAATTCTTCCAAGTATATTCTCTGAAAATTAATTGTACAAATAATTAAGGGAAGTTAGTCAGTCTATAATATTTATATCCGCTGCTTGTTATATCAAACGGAAAGATTTATGCCTATATATAGTACATCACATTGATCTATCGTGGATTGGTGCATTTAAAAAAAAATGATATCTGTAGGTGGACGGGCAAGTAGGCCACCTAATGTTAAGTGACCACCATAACCCATAGACATTGGCGATGTAAGAAAGATTAACCGATTACATTACCAATACGCCAACATTAGGATCGAAGGTGTTATTTCCCTTGTGCCTGTAGTTACACTGGCACATTAATGCTTCAAACCGAAACGCAACAATACCAACGGCCGAATACTGAAACGTCACTTAAATCTTAAATTCAATTTAATTATTTGATACGCCGTTAAACTCAAATTTCGCATAGTAATTTAGGAGCTTCTCAATGTTAAGTAACGTTTAACTTTAAGGGACGTTTCAGTATTCGGCCGCTAGTATTATTGTTTAGCGGTAGAATATCTGATGACTGGGTAGTACCAACCCAGTCGGGCTTGCACGAAATTTTCTCCCAATGAATCTCTTGAGCCTGAGCATTGTTTATCTAATCATCGTCTAAGCGTTTATAAGTAAGGCTATTAAAAAATAGACAAACCTGTCAATTATATGAGCGAAAAGTACGTGTCCATTAGCACACGCGGCAGCTAATTGTGTACCATCTGATGACCACGCTATACTATAGATACTGCCTGTAGATGGACGATCCAGGCAGTGAGACCACTAAAATGTTTTCTCTATTATATGAATACATTCATGCTAATATTTAATACATTTAAAGCAAGATATCTTAGAATGGGACAGATGTACTTTTATGCGTTGTATTGGAATTGTTAAAATATATTTGACGATATATTCAAGCCTGGCATTATACGACATCTGTTGATTAATGAAGCCATAACAAAGTGATTGAGTCTATTAAACGGCTCGCATTCATATTAACATAATATGTATTTATAAAGAATTGCGACTTATTTTAAAATTAACTTATGAGGAACATAAATAATAGGAAAAAATCGAATGTTGTATCGATCGTATACTACATGCGGTGTAAATTAAGACTTAAAGATTTATAATCATATTTTTTAAAGATAGTTGATAGAGGTACATACATACTATTGCTAACTACTTTTAATTATTATTATTATCATCGACGAAGCAATACCTAAATAATACCAGGGCCGTAGATGCCACGGGCACAGCTTGCCCTTGACGGACCCTGTACCTACAAAATATTTCATGTCAAAATTGGATGGGGGCCCGTCATCATCGTTGTTCTTGTTTGCGTGCTAGTAATGTATGTAAGAAATATCGGTTACCATTTGATGATCTGGCAGCGACTGGGGGAAAGGGTTCTATCGATGGCGGGGACCTGAGCACGTGGCTAGAGTGCCCAGTCGGAAATAGGACCCTGAACACTACTGTTTGACATATTACACTACAGAATTAATGTTAAAGTATGAAATAAAACTCATTAACCTGAACGTTCGTTGGACTCGATTTACTTGTACCTCACCTACTACCTAGATAAACTACGTTTTTTTCTTTGTTTGTAGATAGATTAATTATTTCCTATTCCAACCTCAGGAGAAGTAAAGATAAATGAACATCTTTGACATGATATCATTGGTCGCGATCTTGAATAATCTATGATTTTCATTATGGATTCGCGAAACATGTCGTCTTAAATATCGGCAAAGTATATAAGTACTGCAGTCGAATAGTGTTGTATTATATATTCATTCTTCGATTGGAATAGGCCATACGATACATTATGGTATATTACTATAACCTAAATACTTATATTTACTTACACCATTAGCATTGCAGAGCCGAATCAAGTTATAACTGCCGATGATGAACATATCACCAGCGGGAGACCAACTAACACTGGTTATAGGCTGATCGTGTTTCACGCTTACCGATATCTGCTGACCGAACGAATCCCATATCTATATATAAGAAATATTATTACATTCAAATTATACGCTTGTACAGAATTTCGAATATAACTAAAATTAATAACCTTAGATAAACCATCCTCTGATCCCGAAATAATCAAATTGTTGTTAGCATTCCACGCTACGCATAATATTATACCTTCATGGGCCTTCCACTGTAAAATAAATGTATTTTTAAACACCCAATTCCAATAAGAATGGCGCTTAGATTTAAAAATAAATGAGTATTCGTACCGTTGTTATCTTAGAACTGGAATTTAAATGTTTTATCACAAGCGAATTATCCTTTGTGTATAAAATTGCACTACTATCGGGGCTCCATATACAGCCATAGCATGGTACATCAGACTGTAACACGGTGGAGCGCAAAAGTCCATTTCTGGACCAAATCTTTACAAAACCATCTTCACCAGCTAAGAATGAAAAAAAGAAGTACACATATTATTTAAAGTTATATTTTATTTTTTTTGCTTTGTAACCAACGGTATATCAAAACGATTTTTAATAATATATAAATAATTACTTATTAACCTGTTAGTAGTCCAGCTCCGTCAGGACTCCATTGAGCAGTTAGGCATGCTCCTTGGTGAGCATTTACACTCTTTTCTATGCGACCGTTGTTATTAACAATGTGAAATCTGTTAGTAAAATAAGAGTAAATCTAAAGTTAAAAAAAATATATTGCAAGTGAAGGGATGACAATAACAAATAGTTCGACGGAAAGGCACAAATCCGTAATTTTTACGAGAAAATATTTTGAAATTGTCTAAAAAGACTAAAAAGTCAACTCACTTGCCGTCGGCACATGCGATAAGAATTACATCGTGTTGGTGTTTGCTGCTTCCTATATTTGTTTTAGGAAACAAGTGCATGCAAATAGGATAAAAATCATCTGGGAACGTAGTGACTGTTAAACATTCTCCGTTAACTAAATTCCATTTCAGGAGCTTATGATCGTCTCTAAAATATTTTCAGTACAAAATAAAATTGCTTATACAGTATTTATTTGATTTTAACTTTCCTTGCGTTATTTATAATACTTACCCGCATGAAAATACGTCTTCTGTATTATTCCAACTCACACAAGATACCACACCAATATGCTTCGGTTCTTTTAAAAAAGATAATTTAAGCTTCATTTTGATTAAAGTATTAACAATATTTTTTGTTTTGAAACGTGTGCAGGTTGTTACCTTGGCAACGGTTACAGTCAATGTTTATTTATGGCGCTTAGACATCATTGAGTGTCCTAACGACGGTTCTATAAATTATATTTACAATGATATTTGATAAATGGGCATTTGAAGGGCTTGAATTATATTCGGAACAAAAGTGCTTATTTAGCTGACCTGTATTTTTATAACTAGTAACAACAATAATTTATTTATGTTATCTATGTAAGTTGTCAATAACAATAATTGTAAATTGTCATTTGTCAATTCTGAATTGTCACTCAGTATTTACCACATGGTTTTGATAGTTCAAATTCAAATAATTAAGCCATAATAGCGGTTTTCGTTTTTAAACAAAAATCAAGAATTTTTATTTAAAAACAATGTCTGACGTGCCTGATTTAAGTTCCGATGATGAACATTATGAAGAAGATGAGTGGCAAGAAATGGAAGCTAGCGATGTTTCAGTAACGTGTTTATTTTGTACGAAAATTTTTTCAACTATAGAAGAAGCTGTGGCACACTGTGAAGAAGTCCACAAATTTAATTTAAACTCCTTAAAAATTAAATTCAATATGGATTGCTATTCATACATTAAATTGATCAATTACGTAAAAACGCACAAATTGAGTTCTGATGAGATAATGACGGCCACAAAACCGCTTTGGGACGATGAAAAGTATCTTAAGCCTGTAGATAATGATGAATGGTTGATGTTTGATTTTGACACAGTAACCGAGAAGCCAACTTCACCTAAATCTTATCATGCAAATGTCGAAAACGGTTTGGTGACACTATCTCAAGCTCACTTCACAGAACTCCAGAGAACTATACAGACATTAACGGAGCAGTTAAAGGAAACTCAGACTCATCTTCAAATGGCTAAAGAAGATATGGTAAAGATGAAGGAATCTATGAAATCTCTTGTGGATGGTGGTTCTGCTAACGATATAGGTGATAGCAGTGTTATCGTTGATTGTGTATCTAAAGTTCCTTTAGAGAGTGATGAAGGTTACTTCAACAGCTATGCTCATTTTGGAATTCACTATGACATGCTGTCTGATAAAGTCCGCACAGAATCATATAGAGATGCAATTCTTAATAACAAAGAAACAATAAAAGACAAAGTGGTATTGGATCTTGGATGTGGTACAGGAATACTATCAATGTTTTCAGCATCAGCAGGAGCAAAGAAAGTATATGCGTTAGACCAATCTGAAGTTATTTATCATGCAATGGATATTATAAGAGAGAACAATCTAGAAAATAATATTAAAACAGTAAAAGGCAGGCTAGAAAACACTAAACTTGATGATAAAGTCGACATAATAGTTTCAGAATGGATGGGTTATTTTCTACTTTTTGAAGGAATGTTGGATAGCGTGATATATGCACGTGATAACTGCTTAAAACCTGGTGGCTTGTTGCTACCAAATAAGTGTAATATTAGCCTAGTAGCCAATGGCGATGTTGACACACACAAAAAATTAATAGAATTCTGGTCTGATGTTTATGGTTACAAAATGAATTGTATGAAATCTGAAGTCGTCAGAGAAGCGAGTATAGATGTTGTACAATCTAAGCATATTTTGTCTGAACCTTGTATTGTTAAAGAAATTGATATTTATACTTGTAATATTGATACATTAAATTTTACATCAAATTTCAAATTACCGATAACAAATGATGGTTTTATTACATCACTTGTTGGATATTTTGATACATTCTTTGATCTACCTCAAAGTGTGTCGTTTACGACAGGGCCTCATAAAACACCAACACATTGGAAACAGACAGTTTTCTATTTCAGAAATTGTGTTGAAGTAAAAAAAGGTGATGTTATTGAAGGCACGATTACTTGCAATAGACAGAAAACAGATGTAAGAGCACTTACGGTACAAATCAATGTATTCGGTAAAGTCCATAAGTTTATACTAAGCTAATTTTATAAAATGATTAGTTTTTTTGCTATTTTTAGTTTTGTTGAATATAATAAGAGTGCTTGATAAAAAGCTTACGACTGCTTACAAAGGCAAGGAAAGTTTGACTTTCTAAACTAGATATCTATGTAGAATTATTAATATTGTGATATAAATAGAATATGTCAAAGTAATTACCTTGTGTAAGATTTTTGTTTTGTATTCGTTTTTATGTAATTGTCACTAGTGTATAATTTTATCATAAACATTATAAACATTATCGTGTATAATTTTGTAGTTATATTATTTTATTAGTCCCATATATATTTTATGTATGTATTTATGGTTTTTGGTACAAAATACAAAACTTCTGGAGAGCGGTCAAACCATTCTTTGTCCCAGCTCCCACTGCTGACAAAAAATGGTTGTTATTTTACTTTATATTATAAATTATCATGTTCTTCTTTCATAAATAAATGACACACCTTTATATATTACACATCATTTTAAATTGTTATAACACTACCTATTATGATTTTACTCACAGAAAGTTAAAATGCATTTTCAATGCAATGCTTTTGTCTAACTCCAATATTATTTGATATATTGCTATGTTAAATGAATATAAATTGAAACAAATCTAAATATAAATTAAAAAACTATGCAGCATAGTTTTTTAATTTTAGCTTTCTTTACAAACTATGCATTTTGAAATTGATAGCCATACAACCAAAACACTGCCTACACTATAATATAATTAGATTGTGTGATAGTATTTTGTATATATAATTATATATTATGGTATTGTATTTCATGATAATGTAAATGGTTACATTTTAAGGTTTAATTTTTTCGAATTTTTGAAAAAAATAAAAGTTTTTCGAATTTCAATGAGTTCCTTTTAACTGATTTAAATAATACAAATATATATTATGTTTTAAAGCTATGAAAATAATTCGATTAAAAGTGTTTTAAATAAATGTTGAGCTGGTCTATTTAAAAAAAAACTCTAACCAACCAATGAAAGGTTTTTATGGAGTATTGAATGCAAGGCTTATGATATATGTTCCATTATATTCCTTAAAAAATTAAAAGTGCTTTTTCCAATTAGAGAAATAAACTGTTCAAGCAATGTATGTTCCTCATAAGATCTTTAGCTGTTATCAACAATGTAGCTTTTACAATAAAGTAAAATAAAACAATTTTTCTACGAAAATCTTTATTTCATTTTTAAATATTATACATATATCTCAAGGTATTAAGTTAGCTATTATTTACAAGTAGAAAAAAATATTAATAAAAACGACACACATTGAATTAAATTCACAAATAAGATATTTGTTTGTATTGAGGTGTAAAAATTTAACTTTTTTATAAGTTAGACAACAAATTATAATTAATAGGTAATCTGTTAGCTGTCTTTTTTTTTAAACAGTGAAAGCTAGAAATAATTTTGTTTTTAAAAAATATTATTATTTTTAAATAATTTCAATTACTTAAGTACATTTCATGAAAAAAAAATATTCGAATTTTAATAGACAATAATTTTTAACAATAAGAATTATAGGAATTTTAAATATATTTAACTATATAATTTAAGTTCAGTTTATATTGAACGTAAGGATTTTGAGCACAAGCTCATAAATTGATACAAAATGCTAGAAGCTTTATAAACTAGTTATATACCATTTTTAATTTATATGTTTATTCTTAGACGTACAGTAGAGATTTAGATACAGCTAAGCTAGTACAGATAGAGACGGGTAGAGTAGGCAAAATGAAATTAAAACTTATAATTACATATATCATATGTTGACTATATTGCTTTCTAAGATTTATAAAGTAATTTTTATCTACATATTGCGGCTAGGTCCGGACAAAATAATTTAAGTAATGTACATCTCTGGAACACTTAGGTAATAATCATATTAACGCTATAATCTTATTACATGAACTATGCAGACACTGCTTTTTCCGGCAACGATTTTAATGATTTTGATGACAGTCAAAGTGTTGGGTTCATAAAAATATGGTTATTTCAAGATACTCTTTACCTATATT
Source organism: Nymphalis c-album (assembly GCA_963151315.1). NCBI lineage: Eukaryota > Metazoa > Arthropoda > Insecta > Lepidoptera > Nymphalidae > Nymphalis > Nymphalis c-album. The sequence continues at coordinate 3,262,605 of OY720590.1, read as the reverse complement.
AGGTACATTACATTACACATAGCGCCCCCAAATAAATGGGATCAGACCAAACGAAGGATGCTTCAATTGTCCATAATTATATAGGTCGCATCACATGTGGGCAATCAACTTGCAAAATTGTGAAATTTTGTATTTACTATTAATAAATACAAAGTATTTATTAATAATAAAATAATTTTATGCCATTAACGCTTGATCTCAAAACCATTGATTTCCTCAACGATTGATAATTTTCGTAGTAATCATGATCATTACCTAAATCTTACAGTGTAATGACTTAATTATTCTAAAACTACTATTTATAAAGCTATAACCTCCCAATTAGAATGGTATTGACAACTAGTTACTAGATTTTTTATTCTCTATAAGTATATTAATTACTCTAAAATTACATAAACGCACAATACATAATATAGTATTATCTATTGTTTAAATACTTGATAAATATATAAAAAGATCTATAGTATAATCTTTTTTTATAAGCGTAACCAGTTGGTTAAAATCTAGCCTTACCATCCCTGGAATCGACTTAGGGACCTAAAATAGAGTGATTATGATTCTGTCATGATATTCATAGAGAATGGTCCCACGTGTCTATTTCAAGTTTTGAGAAGTAGGCCAATTTTTGGAAATTGTAGGTCTGAGAATTCGATTAAGAATTAATTATTCCATGATAATTATTCAAATGAATGAATTAGGTACTTGTCAAGGATAATTTTGAATTTTTTTGATATGATTATACTCGTAATGTTGTTTTTATAAGATATGATTTAGAATTTATCATTTATAGTAGGAGTTTAAATGTGTCCTGAAATTCTGGTGATGGATTTATTAGGACGAATGTTTCATATGTCACAGATGTACAAGGACGGCTAGATCAGTCCTCTAATTATACATTAGGATGTTAGGACACGAACTGTTCTTCAACCCTCAACTAATCCTATCCTATACCTTTGACATTCGTTTTAAATGCTTTAAAACGTTTAGAAATCTTCATTTATTTTACAGCGCAAACCTTAATTTGAGTTAATATACACTTTTACCTACAATATCTTATAGCGGTACTTCACTTGGAGCGTGTTTTCATTACTCGTCCAAACAATGGTTAGAGGATCTATTTGATTATATTTGCATCATTTGCGTGAAAATAAGATATTATATGTTTCCTTCAACACCCGAAGTGTTTATACGCAATAAGAACCAAATGAGACAAATATATGCATAGACCTATCACATTTGGCTCAGTAACATTGCATATATTTGTATTATAAGGACTTATTTGGATATCGTTTTTTTTTTTAATATAAAATAGGAAGGTGTTGAGTCAGATGGGCCACCGGGTGGTAAATGGTCGCCATCGCCTATAGATGTTGGCGCTGTAAGAAATATTAACCATCCTTACGTCAATGCGCCACCGACATTGGGAGCTGTGTAATGTCCCTTGTGTCTCTAGCTACACTGGCCTAATCACCCTTCGAACTGGAATATAACAACTAAGTTAAACGATTACTCGGCCAAACACAGCACAGAAATCGCTACGTTAACGCTAATCCAAGTGAAGTGCTGCGTCTAGCTGTAGAAAGCAAACATCTTATAATAATAAATACACCTAGAGATAATAATCTGTCTATACCTAAGGAGATGATTATTCGTAATTTACAAAATGATTTCACAATAACACTTGGTCAGGGAATATCAGGACTCCAATTTAATCGGAATTATTAAAATTAATAAGCGTATTTTTATATGGGTTAAGATTATTATGACTAAGCTTAAAACTACATTATACATTTTAAATAGATTATATATTGATAGATATAAGTAAAAATTTCGAAGAGAGATGCAATTTCTAATATGTACCATTTGCTCCGACACCAGCAATTTATATTATATTTTACATTGGCTCTTAAAATCTATTTTTTTTTATTTGAGAAAGTAAGTATAGAAAATTTGTGTGTCTATAGTTCTAATAATAAAATACATTTTAGTTTGAAGATATTTTTTTTTTGTAGTCTTATTTTAAATTTTCCTATATATATGTTTGAAAGTATTTAAGATAATTCTTGAAATCTAAATTTAATATACTTTGTAATATTATCTAAACGTAAGTTTGAAATCGAAGGTTTGTCTATGATATTGTAACGTTTACTATTTTAATTTTTTTTTAAATAAACACACATGTATCTATATAATAAGGATGTCAAAGCCATAATATCTTAAGCAGGAAAAATGTGTATCATAAAGCTTATTTTTGTCAGCTACTTTTTTCTATAATTTATAAGTTAAGAAGTAACTCGATAGGAGTACCTATTTAAATATGTAATGGAATAAAAAATTGAAATATATTTACATAATAATAATAAATAATCATAACATAATCGAGTCCTGCTCGACGAAATTAAATTTTATAAGCAAAGTATAAGGGTTAAAGCTACTTAACATTATTTACACTACTGGCGTCGCCGCTCCACGGCCTTTCGCCTATTCGAATAGAACTCACTACGTTGTCTTCCACATAGAGAATTTATACATGAGATTGTGCATTAATATTAAGATATTTGACCATATTGTTTCTTCTTTCTGGATCAATCCTATATCTACATCTCTATATATAATTGCTATATACCATATAGGTATACATAAGTAAGCCCTGCATTACTAATGACTATTATTTATTATTTGGATTGGTTCAAAAATTTTGTGCGTTTATATATTGTTCTACGTAAATTCAAAATGTATTACAGCAACATTCCTTAGAAGTTTCATGGTTGAGGAAAGGTCTACTGTTTGCAGCAGCAGCAGGGTCGGTGAACATACACAGACTTGAACAAAATACAATGAGATTATTTAATCATTTGACTACGATTATAATATGTAAACGTCAATCGCGATTACAGTATAATGAAAGTAATAAAAAGTAAAGTGTGCGAATAAGTCAAGAAAGTGCCTCAGAACACACCCGAGTGCCCACTTTTGTATTAATCCAAGTTAATCTGTAATCGTGATTGATGTACAAAAATGGTATTCGTAATCGTTAATCATTGATCCGATTACATTTTCCCCAAGTTTAGACTATGTATATTACCACTAGGACTATCTCAGTTACATGAGTATACCATATTATTTATATTATTACATTTTACATCTTTATATATATATGTAAGTACCGCTATTAAAATAAACTGCGTTAAGGTTTTTAATTAAATAATGCCTTAAAATGAATATGATTATAATGCAAATGTTTTGTTGAATTCTGAAATACTACTTCGACGTTCCAATGATGAAAATGAGTTTGTCTTGTATATACATAGCATGTAAAGGATCGTCATATGAAGGATGGAAGTCGTACGGTAAAATATTATGATTTTATATGAGTTTTTTACTTACTTAGCTCGCAAGTCAAATCCTAAAATAATTGTGCAGATTAAAAAGTTTTTAATAATTTGATTTATGTCCGATCGAATATTCTCGAATGAATGAAGTTTAAGATTTGTTTTAATTTTAACGACGTTTAATGAACTAATCAATTTATCTATAGAAATAAATCTGTTTTTTTTTTAATTAGTGGGTTACCAAGGACATTACCAAATTATTTTTACACCACTTAAATACACCAGAAAGAAGAAACAAATGATCGTTAATTTTGTGCAAACAATACAACAATACGTTAGTGACAAGCGAATATGACAACAATAATTTATAGCCTAGCACTTATTCAACAATGACTGAAACATGTTGGAACAACTAGTTTTTACGCTATTTACAAATGTGGCTAAATATTATTCTTCTGTTGGTGGGGATGTACCATTCGTCTCCTCCTCCAGCTGAGCTCGTGCTTCAGCATCTGAAATTTAAAATATTTATAAAAATAAATTACGTATATTCAATTTTTTTTAAATTTGCATTGAAAGTTTTGCGTTGATATTTTATTTATTTCTAATAATGACAAAATCCGTAACCGGGTAAAGGAAATAAACATTCATGACTTAAAATATCAAATTATATTCTACTCAAAGTCCGAGTCTTTGTACAAGAGATCAATTGATTTAAGTTCCCGTCTCCTGCACTCGTGGCAATGACTGTTAATTTGCTATTCACACATATTCACACATCCAGACGGTAAAAATAACGATTTTATCTGCATGCGTTTTTGATACTTATTATCCATTAGGTAAATGATGAAAGATGGAAGAAATGCTTTGATAAATATTACTTTGAATCCCTAAAGTCATGTATACATACATAATATTATATACATGATACATCTACCGGTAAAATATAGCAATTCTACGCATTGTTGTGTTAGGGTCAGAAGATTAAGCCAGTGAAAGTTCAGGTATATGGGACATAACATATTTATTTTATTACCAAGGTTGGCGGCGCATTGGCGATGTGTACCTATTTAGTTAATAATTCTTACTGCGCCAATGCCTGTGAGCATTGGCGACCACTTACCATCTAACCTAAAATCCCAAAAACAATATTCAATATACAATGAAAACTTTGTGGTAGAGCTTTTTGCAAGCTCGTCTTGGACGATACCACCCATTTATCAGATATTCTACCGCAAAACAGCAGTATTTCGTACTGTTGGGTTCCGGTTTGAAGGATGAGTGAGCCAGTGTAATTACAGTCACAAGGGACATAACATCTTAGTTCCCAAGGTTGACGGCGCATTGGCGATGTAAGCGATGGTTAACATCTCTTACAATGCCAATGTCTATGGGCGTTGGTGACACTTACCATCAGGTATGCTTCAGATATGCTCGCCTACCTATGCTATAAATAAAGTTTTAAGAAATATTTACCTTTAGCGGCTTGTTCTTTCCATATCTTCTTGTTGTCCGTGAGACAAGCTACCCACGGTTTCTTTATCTTGAATTTACTAACTGGCTCAGCTCCTATTCGAATAAATTAAGAACTCGTAAATAATTTAAAAAATACTAAGTTGTAAATTAACGTCCCTTCAGTGTTATTATAGTATTTATTTCTGGATATCCGCAAACTGTTTATTATAGATAATATAATTAATTCATTCTAAAAATTACAATGTGATTTATCAATATTGTCGTCATTGATATTTATATAATGATTATTACCTGTGCTCTCCTCGTTTATGGGTTCCTGTCCAGAGGAACTTGAAGAATTCTTGGTGCTGGAATGTAGAGGCCCTAATATGCATTCCAGCATGTCAGCACACACGCCCATACTGGGCTCGACGATGAAATCTATAAAACCGATCTGGGACTCCGCCACGAGAGTATTATTTCTATCGCATAGGGGACTGAATGGGAGCCCTAGCTCTCTTTCTTTGTCACCCTGGAGGAAGAATTCGTCGAGAAGGCTCATAGTCCACCTGTGGTGGAGATCCCATCTCTGGAAACGTTATAATACATTTGTGATGTTTTTTAGGATTTTCCTTATATTTTAACTATAATAAAAACTTAATTAACAATTATAATAAGTTTACTTGATACCATAATTATGATTTTTAGAAAACTTTGGTCTAATTAAATTACCATACCGTGAACATCTTTGAAACTGTGAAAAAAGTAATAATTGTAAACGTCAGGTAAGCATTTACCTTAGCTGGATGCGAAATATCACAGCAATGCAGCACTAGTGATACTGCCTTGGACTTGTCTACAGTTGGCTCAGCGAGCGTAAGTAAGGATCTCATGTTTTTCAGCTGTTGGAAGTGGAACGACATGTCCGTAGCTAGCACCATGTCGATAACGAGAGTGCGGAATTCACGGAATTCATCTCGTGACAAGTTCTGGAGTATGTTGCATTCCTCGTCACGCATCACTCTGAAATTAGAAATGAGTGTGTGGTCTAAATAATCTTTCGCTATTTTTATATTTTATAAATATGTTGGTAGCTTGTTGGTTGGTAGCAATCATATTATTCCCCGCACGTTTAAAAATTTTATCTTCAAATTTAAAACTAAAACAAATAAAACATATAATTATAGAAATATTACAACACATTATTTTTGTTATTACTATAAAGGAACGTAATTTTTAACCTTTTGTATTTGTGAGAGAGTTACTTTAAACCCTTAGACAGAGACGCCGTAATAAAAACCTTATCAAAAATATCGCAGAAACATAAGTATGTGATCATATTTTATACAAGTTTATAATAATGATAATATGTTATTGCCCTCTAAATTATTCTGTCTCCGTTCACAATTTTGCTGACAGAAATGAAATGCGTATTATAATGGAAACCATAGCAGTTTGTCACAGCAATATGATTGATGAATTAGAGGCGAAATGTTCGTAAAATATAAATGTTTTGGTTCCTTGGGTTATATCAGTTACACCGTGATAGAAAATCGATAGAACTAACGGCCGAATACTGAAACGTTAATCAAAATTAAGTGGGACTTAAATATTTGGAACGTCATTAATTTCAAAATTTTGTATGCTAAATTTGAAATTAATGGCGTTCCAAATAATTAAGTCCCACTTCATATTTGAAAGACGTTTCAGTATTCGGCCGTAAGAGGCGTATCCTTAAAATACAACATGTTTTATAACTAGTTTAGGATCATATTTGGTATATGTCCAAATTATTTAATTATTAAAAAAATAATTCTTAATCAAACAGTTTCACAAGCACGTACATTTGAATCTTTTAGAGTTAACACTAGTTTAAGAAAAAATAATGTTTAGGTACTGCTTTTTTAAAAATCAATATGGTCAATGTACAATTACAGAGTTAAAAGATTATTTTACTAAAATAGTAAATTTACTAGAATAGCAGAAAATGAGTTTTTAATGTCTATCTACACTAATCGGTAAAAATAAAAATATAAAAATTTAACTGTAATAAGTAGGTATATTAGGGGTATAATGGTACTAATTTTATAACATTTAAATTGATATCTAATCAACATTCGTTGAAATTAGATAAAGATCGTAGAAAATTTAAATATCGTCAATTATTCCCTGTGAATAATCGGTGTTCACGTACTGTGAAAAGAAGCCGACGCCGACGGTCTCCAGGGAAATTAAGCGTTACCCGGGCTATTATTATTATAGGCTTTTTCTGCGGTTAGACCATTCCGATTTGTTTCAAATCCTTTGTATATATATCAACAATTCGTGTTGTTAAAGAACACTATGTATTTTGACTGAAAAAATAATTCTCAATACGTCTGTATAATAATATTATTTTTAATGTGGTTTAACTGGTTGATTGAACTGTTTTTGATCATTCTTTTATCGTTTAATTATTTATTGGTATATCTAGGTACATTTTTATTATTTAAAAACCGTATACATTTTAATTGTATTATGGGACAACACAGACACAGAAGTACACAAAATATAATAGTATTCGTAACAACCTGTGAATGTCCCACGGCTGGGCTAAGGCCTCCTCTCCTCTTTTGAGGAGGAAGTTTGGAAGTTTATTTCAACACACTGCTCCAATGCGGGTTGGTAGAATACTCATCAGGCAGAGTTTCAGGTTTCCTCACGATGTTTTCATTCAACGTCATGCACGAGATCAATTATAATCGCAAATTAAGCACACGAAATACAGTGGTACTTACCCGGGTTTGAATCCACGATCATCAGTTATGATACACGCGATCTTACCACTGGGCCATCTCGGTTTTAACATAAGTATATAAACTACGAAAATAAAACTAAACATCGAAATCGTCTGATGGCGCAGTGTTATCAGGAAAAGATGATTTAGCAAAATTTCATATTGTTTTTTGTTGTTTTCATGAGATATTGTGTTCACAGTTGGTTGTCCTCTTAAATAAATAAATAAATGTGACGTCGTGACCCGATTACGAAGCAAACTAATAAAAACTACATTGCGAACAAATAGAAAAAATAATAAAACGTCTGTACAAAAATAAAAAAAACAATGAACATTTTACTTCTATTTAGTTAAATCAAGAAGTAGGTATCTCTTCTCTCAATTTAAGAAATAAGAGTATTTCAATCTACATACTACGAGTATATTAATGTTCATTTTTGTGTATAATTCTTCACCAACGAAGAGATTAACATCATAATTCCTGTAAAATATAACTTAACTTACCTAAAAGCAGCGCTTATGTGGTGATTTTCCAGCACGGCTCTGTCGTTATACAGCAGAGCTGTGTCAGAACCAGACATTACATGGAAATTATTCGTGGTGCCCGTATGCTCGAAGTCGTGAACGACAGCTGCTACCAACGTTGCGAAGATTTCGAGATCAGATAACCAATTCTAGAAGAATTACAAAGAAATAATTTTATTAATTAGTTGAAAGCTAATAAAGATTAAAAAGTAAGAAAAAGCTATAGTAATAAAGAGATATAAATTGGTTGTAAAATTGCTCTATCTAGACCGAGTATTCTATTTTAAGTTATTTTAAGTGTTGGGTCGAACTCAACCTTATTATTATTAATTAATTAGGTTTTTATTATGTTATTAAATTAAAGAAAAGGACACGAATTACATGATTTTCGTTATTTGAAATGCTAGGTTTTATTATGACAGCAGAACCAATTAGTTTCTAACTAATTTGTCATACGTTTGCATAATTATTAGTAATTATGTAATAATTGTTCATTAGGTACTGCGACTAAATTTGTTCAACGTGTATATTGTTACAAAGACATGAATATCTTCACTAAATATATTATATTAATACTGTGAACGTATTAGATGAACGATGAACGAATGCATAGAAAGTGAACCAATACATTTTTTATATAAGTTTTATCTATATTATTAAAAGTGTGAAAAATGACTTGTAAGATTTTAATTTTACCCGTGGTCATAGTATGATGTTTTATAGTTATTTCCCTTCTTAATAAATGGAGTATCTAATGCAAACTATTGTAAAAGGATTTAAATTATATTAAGTTTCAAGTTGATCCTGAGATAGCGAGAAGCAATATCAATCATCCAAACAATTTATTCAGCTTTATAAAATTACAGGCGAATGTATTTAAAAACGGTTTAGCGAAATTTCAACAAAAATAAGTTGCTCCACTGTTGCTTGGATACACATCAGTAACAATTTCATCCAGAGGCCCTAGCCAAGTTGACATTCTACAATCGTAAACGCTAATAGAAAACTAAACAAATGTATGACAATGACATCTCTCAACGATACGTCACGTGGTCATTCTCATACTATTTTTAGTTTTCTATTAGTGTTTACAATTGTAGAATATCAACTTGGCTAGGGCCACAGTACCTGCAATGTCCTCGCGATGTTTTCAATCAGCGCTTCCCACGATATGAATTATAAAGATAAAGGAAGCATAAAATAAGGTCGACGATTGGTATTTACAGTACAAAATGAGATTAAATAGTAGTTGAAATTTGTCGGAGAAGAAATATAAATATATCTATCTCTTTTTATTATCTTCAACATTGTCTTCGTTTATGAGCAATAAGTGAAAATCACAATGTCAACGACTGTTCTTACGAGTGTTCTTTTCTTCAATAATAAAAATAGATAAGTGTGTATAGAATACGTTGATAAGCTTGTCTTTTAAGCTATACAACACAATTTGAATAAATTACATAAATCTCGATGTTAATATATTTTTGTTCTTTATTACAAATTTTATTATTCAGACGATTTGTCAGATTTGGAGAAATTGGATGAGACGAAACAAATGTACTTAATGTTCCGAAATAACTGAAATTAATTTATTTTCATAACCCACACATACTGAGATGAAGTTAAATGATCTTGAAAACTTAATGTAAGTTAATTCAAAATACTTTATTCAATATTGAAGTATTACACTTACTTATTGATTGTCAAACTGGAAACTACTACCGGTTCGGAAAAGAAACACCCAGCCCTGAGAAGAACCGGCGAAAGAAACTCTGCGGGTTGTATTGTTTTTTTTTGGTCTTATTTTTTTTTAAATAATTTTATACGATATACAAATTAATTGAAGTGTCTATCTGCAATTTGAAAATAGCTGCCCCTTTTTTAGCTTACATGACTATTTGTGAACCACCAAACGCAAACTTTTTTTTTTTTAATACTTAACTACCACCGCTGCTAACGGATAATTTACAAACTTAATATGTATAATTAAAATAGATATGTATAATAATTAGAATGACTGCCTCGTTGGTCTAGTGGCTGCAGACCCGGTGGTCCTGGGTTAAATTTCCAGATCGGGTCAATAAATAGTTATTGGGTTTTTCTGTCTGAAAATTCTCAGTAGCAGCCCGGAGTTTAGAAGTTGAAAGTGTGTACACTCCCTTACCTCGGAAAGCACGTTAGGTCCTGCGCCTGAACTCTTTCCGGTCGTATCGGATTGCCGCCCCATCGGTTATAAGAGTTAGGGAATAGAGAGTGCACCTGTGTTTGCGCACATATATCTGCACTATAATAATTATGTCCTGCGCAGTTGGCTAATCTCTCTTGAGAATGGCCGCCATGGCCGAAATAGTTCTGGAGGACTATTATTGCATTAAGTGTAGATTTACGAAATTTATTTACAGAAAATAGAGAAAAAGTGATTTCATGGTATATCTAATGATAATGTGATTACAGGAAGTCAGGTAAACGTAACGTAACGTCGGCCGCTACGCTGCCTGGGCCACTAAGCATCTACACCATTTATGTTGCCGACATGCCGCGTCGTGATGACGATTTTTCTTCCTTTTTATTTGTTTTAAGAGGGCGTGGCATTTGTTTATTACCAGACAGTATGTACTCAATTTAATATAATCAACTTCCTACACCATAAATGAGCCATAGACTAAGGCGTTATATTATTATATAAGTAGTGTAAATTTTAGGTAAAGCCTATAATGTTATGTCTAATGTGTCACTCTTCATTTTATTTTGTTATCCCAAAAACACTCCATATAAAATACCCACTACCGCGGTAGATATAGTCACAAGTATTAGTTAGTCTTTAATAGTCTAAAAACAAGTACTCGTAATATTACACTATGTACATAATTCCAAGTGGTTTAAGTGTAATATATACTTACTAAAAGCGACACTCATTTTCAAATTACACCCTCATTAAACTGAGGTGAAAGTCAAGTTAGAATTTATAACGAAACTATTTTGAATTCGAGGATTAATAATTTTAGCATGAATTTACTCTTTAGGTAAATATGAAGATTGTTTGTAGTTCAACCCTTGTCTGTCAACCAAACGGATCGATTACAGCATTTGCATATTTAATTCCAATTTGTCATTGGGTTCATTCCCGCAACTACGCTTTGCTTGCTCATTTTTAATTAAACTTGTTTGAATATTAGCAATTCAGGACTTTTTATGCTCATTATAGCATTCTTCTTATATTTATATCTAATACACAGATTTTTTAAATGTTTTTGACAGACAGACAGACACGGACATTATGTTCTGCTGACACGAGACTTTTAAGGTAGTATGAAGGAAAGTATAATATAATAAAATAAATATCCTTTTTCTACATCTGTTTATTTGTTTTCTACAACTGCTCGACAAGTGAAGTTATCTTGTCCCTTTCCCCTTAACTAACATGCGGATGAAGAAACGGGTGATAACATATATCACGAAAGTAAAAATTATGCATGTAAAGTAATTAGTAGAAGATCCCTTACCATGAGTCCAGTTTGGCACAACATGTAGTGAACGGTTTGAGCGACGTCAGCTGCATGGAGATTATTGTGGTAGGGGTTATGAAACTTGCAATAGCCTTCCTCTATTCGACTCAAGAAGTTCTCCAGGATCGTCGGCGGCACCTGTGGATTTGATACTTATTGTACTTCGAAATTGCATTAACTAGAGTTAGTGTTGTTTGTAAGTTTTCATGAATTAGATGAAATGTTGCAAATCCAGTTTCTACTTTAGAATATTAAAATTGTAAAATTGAGGTTATAGTATTATGTATATCGAATTACGAAATATATTTACGCTTAAGATTATGAAAAGGTAAGGGTGGAAAACTTTAAACAAATTCTTAAGCGATCGATAAGCATAAAGAAAAATGCATAACTTATACAATCAAAATTATATTATACAAGATGAATTTACTTTGTGTATTGCGGATTTACGTAAACTACTTAATCGATTCCAAATGAAGACTTAACTATGGCATATAATAATAACAAACGATTGTTTAAGTAGATTAACATTTCAATTTATTGTCTTTTTACTAACGCAGTGGAAAGTTGGTAACCTTTAGAAAGGTACTCGGGCTCCAGGCTGCGGGATCGTGTCGATATAACGCATCCGCGGTTTCGTAGGTAAGCTATCAATTATGTATGTATTTGTTTTTGTGTCTTATTGTTGTCTCCTATCTATTACGGTCGGCGCGTGGTTGATACTGTTCATAAATAATAAAAACAAATATCCAACTCTGCAGTCATTTATAAGGTCCTCCAGACCGATTTCGGCCACGGCGGCCAATCTCAAGAGAGATTAGCCAACTGCGCAGGACATATTATAGTGCACAAGTGTGTGCGCAAACACAGGTGCACTCTCTTTTCCTTAGCTCTCATAATCCGATGGGACGGCAATCCGACACGACCGGAAAGAGTTCAGGCGCAGGACCAACAGCTTTACGTGCTTTCCGAGGCACGGGAGTGTACCACACTTCCAACTTCCAGACTCCGGGCTGCTACTGAGAATTTTCTGATAGAAAACCCCAATAACTATATATTGGCCCGACCTGGGAATTGAACCCAGGACCACCGCGTCTGCGGCCTTATATCAAGCCACTAGACCAACGAGGCAGTCATTTAATATATATATATTAAGACTTTTTTTAGAGACCGTGTTGTCAACTTAAAAACATTAAAAGGTAGTTACCACTTAACAGAAAAATACTATATACGTTACACTAATATAACTTATAACAATCTGTTTGTGTCCTATTACTTATATGTTTGTTTTTTTTTTTTCCTTTTTCTTTATGTTGTGCAATAAGTGTTAAATAAATAATAAATAAACAATATCAATGAAAAAAAAACTAAAAACTAAAAAATGTGTTAAAATGGGAAAATAAAATAACATAAATTAAATATAGAGTGCTATTAATAAGAAATATTTATCAATCTCCTTAATAACTAATTATATAATAGGTACCTCGGACAGGCTTTTTACGTATTGTTAAAAAATTCAGCTATATAGTAGAAGTGTCGTTACAATCATATTATATAAAAGATGTTTTTTTATTGTATATACTTAAATTCTATATTAAGATAGACATCGGGCTCGACTTCGCTTGTATAGAATATTAAACTATAATTTAACTTCTTTTTTTCTACTAGTTTATTAAGATAAATAGATGCCGTAACTTATCTATAATATAGAGATAAATGTTATTGCAAACTTTTTAGTACTATTTTTGGAAGTCTTGAACTTTTAATGATTTCATGTAACACTCACTCACTTTGGTGTTCGTTTGGTAAGCCCGTTAGTAAAAAAAAAACACTAACTATTTTTATTTTATATCATATAAATATCAATCTGCTAAGATTTTGTATGAAAAAACGAGCAAACTGATGATTATGTTACAGGGTGTAACAAAATTCGTGTCCGACCCGTGAAGTGGTTATTGGATATCGTGAGTCGGTTCTATTTACGTAATCATTTTTAAAATTTTAAGCAAAAAATGTAATTTAACTAAATAACGACAATTACATTGCAACACAGGCGCGGGTGTCAGCGCTCGATAGCTCTTATCTATCGGGTAGCTCGGACACGGGGTCATGACCTCACTTGTCCATGAAATTTTAGTCATTTACAATTGAACATGACAATTAATATTTTTATGACTAATTTATTTGCATAATATTTAAAAAATGTTTACAGAAATAGAACCGACTCACGATACCTAATAACCACTTCACGGGTCGGACACGAATTTTGTTACAGCCTGTATAGCATGATGCAAAGTTTATATAATTATTAAATGTAAAGTTCATATATTGTGCTTATTTAAACTGTACAAGCATCAAGATATATCGAATTAAATACAAAATTAATAAGCTCGTTTATTTTATTTCTACAAGTATTTTTTATCGTAAAATAAAAATATAGTAACAAGAAATATTCTTTGTCTCAAATATAATATTTTACCATTGTTGAAAACTTCTAAAGTAATTAGCAATATTACACAAGTTTTCCAATTAAATAAATCCTAAATACAGTTAAGGCATATCGGAGAATTTATTGTACTCTTTTTTAAATTAAAATCGATAGGCTATTGCTGGTCTAGCTATCGGCCCACCTGATAGTAAGCCACCATAAATACCACCGTCAATTTGCAATGCTGTAAGAAATATTTAAGTACCATAGATTAATAGCTAACTAAAGATCAACAAACATTGAAATATTAATGTATTAATATACTATATAAGCCAAATATCATCCATCACGAGATCTTCTAAATCCGCCCGATTAATTTGAAATTTGTCACAGTTACTCCTTCCGTGAATAGACGCACTAAGAACGCATTTTACGCAAATCCTATTCAAAATTTTTTTTATTAAGCTGTACGAAACCGCGACGATTAGCAAAATTAAATTATTAAATGTAAGCCAACTAAAGTTCTAATTCTTAAAATAACCTCAAGACTATTTTATGTGATTAAAATGATTGATATCAACTCCGTTGGGTCTGTTCGAATTTAGATAATTAATATTATAAGCTTTGTTAAGTTAACTTCATATTGGTTAGTTATCGGGTGTACTTCTAAAAAGTCCATACCTTATATTGATCTAAATTTTCGTATCGACACATTTTTAAATACTCGTAGCTTCTTTAAACTACAAGTTTATATAGCTATGTATAAAATAACCTATAATATTTTTAGTACGGAAGCGAAATATCAATTATAAAGGACATTTTATAAAGATGTAATACAATTATTGAAATTGTGATGTGATAAATTCAAATTAACTAATTTAATTAATACGATAAATATCATATCGACATCTTACACAGCAATCAACACTAGAGTGTTGCATGTTGATAGTTCACTATCGATAGACAATTATTTATCGATAGCTAAGGTGTAAGCAATGATATCGATAGTTTATCGATATTATTGTCATGCGTCAGCTCACCAAATAGTATTTCTCACGTTAAGCTATCGTTACTATCGATAGTATCGACTGTATAAACAAAAGAAAATACTTTCAATATTACTATCGATATCCTTAGTCGTTTTCGAGGTCACCGATTGTTCTGCAACACTATCTTACACTGACAGATAACAACTACACCGCGTTAAAGAATAATAAAAAAAAACACATAATAAATCGATGAGAGCTACGATGTGTAATAATGTTTTAATTAATTATATTGTACATGTTTAAAATTGTATTTTGTTCAATATAAGCTACAAAATATTAACAATAATTAAACCAACCGGTCAACAATGTTGATTGAAACTAAGTTAAATGAAACTTTATGCCAGCGATTCTATTATATTATTTAGCGGCTGGGCTTATTTCAAAGAGGCACAAATCTGTCGGTATACGCCGCTGGCTGTATTTAGAAATTAATTATTGAAAATTAATACACTGTGTTCAGAATTAACTCGTGAGTTTATTACCTACAGCCTGAATTACGTTGAAGCATCGTCAATACATTGCAACTAATCTATTACATACGACACAATCACATTAATTAATTCCAGTTCAGTTATCTTGGTCAATCGCTCGATTAGGGTTTAATTGAACAATAGAAAATTCGAGTACTTTTTACTTGGTTATATTATAATTCAAAATACATACATAATATAATACACTCAACATACGTATATAATTAACATAAGACGTATTATTATTAAATATTGCTGAAGAGTAGGTATCTGTCATTTTTCAAATTAAACAATAATATTGTACATTTTTAATCTGTAATTTTATTATTTGTATTTTTTTTTTACAATGACAGATACTCTTCATGGCGGGAAATGGATTCACCCATGATTCAACCTATAAAATTGTCTAACGAGCGTAGCGCGCTAAATTATAATTTAAGTATTTAATGATCGCAAATAATAATACATTAATAAAATAAAACGAAATTTCAATGAATCAAATCTCGTTTTATTTCTGTGTATATTATGGATCTTTCACGTAAGTACACAAAAAAAAATATCTTAGAGGTTAAGACGAATGTCTATTTAATTTAGTAGCGTTGTAATTCGATATTAAAAGTTTAATTAGGTAACATTTGTATAAATGTGACATTTATGATATTATAATAATATGTCTTAATAAATACGTTTGAGGTGTACTAGTGTGTGTGTAATATTTTAAGTAGGTACAGTGTACACGCACACACAATCATACAATAAATAATACTTTTGTTGGAATAAAAAAAATAAGTAAATAAATGTATGGATACATTAAATAAGATTTATGTATAGATTCAGTACCACTGATCCATTTATATTATCTGTCTGTACCTCGTAAAGTTTTCTGGAGGATAACTACTTAAAGATAAAAATGTTGTTTTCAATTGTTTTTTTTGCTTTGTATGCCTTTGTGGTTTAAATTATTATTAATAATATCAATAATATTAAGCGAAGAAACGCAGTTGTATTATATTATATAATTTATAAATTATACTTACGAAAATATATTTTATATTTAAAAAGTCATTATCATTACGAGGAATAAGATAATTTATATTATTATTATATTTAATGGTATTTGCGTGTGGGTTAAACATTTTGATTTTTTATTGTAAGGTAGGCAGAGTGGCAAGTGGCCCACATGATGGTAATTGATCACCACTGTCCATGGGAATTGGTATCATAGGTAACGTTACCCATCCTTTATATCGCCAATGCGCCATGGCCAAGGTCCAATAAGATGTTATGTCTTCTGTGCCTGCAGTTATACTGGCTCACTCACCCTTCAAATTGCAATACAACAATACTAAGTATTACTGCTGGGCGGTAGAATATATGAAAGGCATTATAGCCATTTTTAAATCTGTTCCGATTGATCTAAAATTGCAAACAGTTTTGTGCTGGTTCCAATAAATTTTATCTATGTTAAAATTTATTTAATTTAGCACGTTTTTTGAATTACTGTTTTTATAAAACTTAATTCTTATTCTTAAAATTAATCATAATGTTATATACAACGATTAGTTAAAATTATGATATTACGGTAAAAGTTAGGAGTGTAATTCTAATACCGTACCTACTCGCCTTTGTGTCTTACGGCCGAATACTGAAACGTCATTTAAATATTAAATGCAACTTAATTATTTGAGACGCCGTCCGAAGAATTTAGGAGCTTCTCAATGTTAAGTAGTGTTTAACTTTGAGTGACGTTTCAGTATTTGGCCGAAAATGCTTTTTTTTTTTAAAAGAAGGCAATGTTTATTTTTATTCAAATTTTGCAGTCTTTTTTAGTGACGACAAATACATCTACAAATAGTTCAAAATGTTGCCGTTAAAATATAAAATCAACATTATAAAGTATTTAATTATTAAGTTATTTATATACGCATACCGTAACCGTGATTGCTTATATTTATAAACTTTTACAAAAATATATTCTTTTGAAATTTTAGATAATAATTTATATTTTTAAGTTTTTAATCAAATAAGTCTTCATGCAGCTCGAAAAGGAGGTTTTCTTTTGACATAGACATATTCTAATAACCAAGTAATCATAAGTATGATTTTGATTTTTTTTTAGTTGAGTTATAAAAAATAAGCATACTTAAAAAAAAACGTAAATCTTTTTATGAATTTGTAGAATATTAGATTAACGTAATAGGTTTGTGAAGTTAAATTTTCTGAGAAATTGTCTAATTAAAATGTTAATTGAACAATTTCTCGAAAGTTTAAAAAGGCAAATGAAGAGAATGGCGGATATGAAAAAGTGAATGGCGGTGCACTGTGAAGTCAAAATATGTTGGTATATAATATTGAATTGTGTTTAACCTATTTTTTATACATAAAAGACAGTAAAAAACATTTTTACCTTGAATTTATGTATCATCCCATATCTGTTCAAAAGTTCATATCCTAAGTATTTGACAGGCTGACCGGCGGACGCGTCGTGTAAGGCGAACACATCGAATGACCATTCGTCTAATGTCTGAAACAAAATTACAAATTATATTAGAAATGATACAGATTAAAAATATATAACTAAAAAGAGAAATTAAACAAGATGTTACTTCAAATTATTCATAAATGTTTTTTATTCTGTGCCCCCGTTATTTTTATCTTTTGAAAATGGAATTTATATATTAATAAGTTTTATTGCTTAAGACTTGAGACAGCGTGTCTTTATTGTTTGGAGACAGAAATGTTTTGTTACCATAAAAATTACAAAGGTTTTAAGTTAATATCGCTTTTAAAAATACTCCTATTATCGTTCTTTATCAGTAAATTTTGCTTTCTCAATAGAGTAATTGAATTATATTGAGATTCGATAAAGCATTTTCAATTAATTATAATGTTTTTTTTTTACTAAAATGATAACATTTCTACTTTTTCACGGCAGCTTAATAAAATACTCCATCACAAAAATGCAATTCGGAATTTCGATTGATTTTATAAATATAATCTGGGATTTTTATTATATTTATATTTTTGATTGAATTGATGTTTTATTGATATTATATGAATTCTGACACTTATAAAATGTAAATATTGTACGCCTATAACATTATTCAACAGAATAGATTCATAAATAATCATTATCTGATTCAGTTTTTGAGGTTATTGAGTTACATTTAATTAAAGGTTTTCTATTAATGTAGTGAGAACTTCTCGTTTTTATGTTTTTAAAAATTATGAAAATGATATTATAAATTATAATTTTGACATTAGGTGTAATTAGAAAAAGGATAGTTGGTTAGTGATTGTTGTTTTAAAATAAGAAAAAATATAACGACTGTGAACTGGTGTTATTGAAAATCTTTACAAATATATAAAACTGAAGAGTTTGTTTGTTTGATCCGGCTAATCTCGTGAACTACTGGTTCGAATTTAAAAAATATTTTTGTGTTGAATAGTCCTTTTATTCAGGAAGGATCTAGGCTTATTTTTTAACCGACTTCAAAAAAAGGAGGAGGTTATCAATTCGTCTGTATGTTTTTTTTTGTGTTTGTTACCTCATAACTTTCGACTGGGTGAATCGATTTTGATGATTTTTTTTTTATTTGAAAGGGGTTGCTTCCCATGGGGTCCCATTTTTTTTTAGTCCAGGTTTGACAGTTGAATCCATGAGAAAACCATATAAGTCGTAAATTTGCATGAGGTATGTGCGCGACAAATGGACGAATAACTCAATATCACGCCAACCGATTTCGATGATTTTTTTTTATTAGAAAGAGTATACTTCAAGGGTTGTTTGATGATAGTTTAGTTAGATTCTGATTATAGGATCCTTGACAAAGTAACGGAAATCTTCAATTCTTAGTAGCAAATTAACGATACACGGCCGAATCTTTTATAGGCTATCTAGATTTATCATTCACCTACCATAACATCGTTATGATCAAGTAATTATAGTACTATTGTAAAAAACACTTCTTTATATACCGTCAATAGTTTTCGCAGCGCACGCGAAATAATAACATTTATAGGCAACAGTTTGATACGTTGGGTTACATTGCTCCATTTTAAGTAGGGATCTATAAGTTTTTGAAAATATAATATAGCCTATGTTACTCGGTAAAGAAGTAGCTTTCTAACGGTGAAAGAATTTTTAAAATTGGTCGAGTAGTTTTTGATTTAAATCGTAATAAAAAATCAAACAAAAATCAAATCTTTCCTCTTTATAATATGAGTTATGCATGTAAGCATTAGTATATATGTATATGTTTGTAATTGATACATATTTGAACATCTCCTAAAAGTTGAGACCAATTTTGAAAATTATACATATATATATAGAATCGTATAAGTACTCTTATATACATGTTATATTTATGTATATTTATATATTGATTACTAGTGTTTTTCCCGCGGTTTCACCCGCGTAGTTCCTGTTCCCGTGGAAATATGAGGACAAAATGTAGCCTATATTACTCCCTGATAATGTAGCTTTCCATTGGTGAAAGAATTTTTTAAATCGGCTTAGTGGTTTAGGCGTGAAAGCGTCACAAACAAGCTTACTTTCGCATTTATAATATTAGTTAGGATAATATAGATACTTCCCCTTTTTTTAATATACAGACATTCCGTCATATTTTATGGTGAAGAATGGTATAACACAACATCTATAAACAAACAGTTTATTTAATTATTACTAGAAATAACTATTTGGTTATGTTATGGCTGCCCAACTAAATTACCCCACCAACTAAATCTATTTAATCAAAACATGTTAATTTATATTCATAAATTTAACCATATTAACTAATATTTATTAATTAAGTACCAAAATGCATTTTTCTTTATGTTTCACTGTTTTAGATTAATATATTTAAATAATGATATAAATGGCGCTGTCTCATATGAGCTGCACGTTTAGTAGGTCTACCCATATTTTACAAATTAGTGAGTGTACTTCAGATTCACTAAAAATCGAAAAATAAATAAAAATTTTAACAAAACAAAAACCGACTTCATAAAAAAACAAATTAATATGCACTAAAAAGTAAAAAAATAATTGCGTCTTCTTCTATAATTTGATAATTAACTTACTATTTTCTACTCATCAATATGTAGGTACGAATGTGTTGTGTGGTTGATAATTTATTTACAATTATTGTTATTTTTGGAGTCGATGTCAGCTAAGGAAACACTATAATATACCTAGCAATAATAACACGGGAATCTTTTAAAAACATACACATTACAAATAGACTTTTATTCGCTTCGTTAAGTTGCGCGTGCGACACAAGCACATCTAACCTACAACTATGTATGTAGTTATAAGCCCACCTTGGCTGACATCGACTCCAAAAGTAACAATAATTGTAAATAAATTATCAACCACACAACACATTCGTACCTACATATTGATGAGTAGAAAATAGTAAGTTAATTATCAAATTATAGAAGAATACGCAATTATTTTTTTACTTTTTAGTGCATATTAATTTGTTTTTTTATGAAGTCGGTTTTTGTTTTGTTAAAATTTTTATTTATTATTAATTTTATACGGGGTTGAAACCGCGGGGCAAAGTTAGTCATTCATAAAGCTCCCGTAACGCTGAAGCCATAGCTACAATACATATTATGTTTGTATGCCCCATTCAGTTCATAAAATAACATTTAATCCGAAATAACTTTGAGCGAAAACACCAAGTTCGCTAACAAGGTTATAATCATAGTAATTTCTTGTTCAATTGTTACGGGATTTTAATGGACAAATACGAAGTAAAACGATTTGCTTATTCTAATTGCTTTTAGTCCCAAGGCTATTTTATGTAACTACAACATCGTTATACTAGAAAGCGGAATAACTATTTTATATATTATAATAAAGAGAATACAAAACAAAGTAGAATGTTTGTTTAGTTAACTGCTTTTAAAATTTAATGGGGACTCAAAGAAATGTAAGCTTCGTTGCAGATGAGGCAATTTTTATAGAAACATCTTTTGATTGTAATAACCATTTTATGTGTAAAACAAATTAATAATTTCTTAACTATAATAGCATAATATTGCTTTTACTTTTTTATGTAGTTGTAAAATAAGTTTTGATTAAAAATTTTAACGTCTCCTGGGCAAAATTCGGCCACGGCGGTTTTTATTTAATGTATATGAAGCCGGACGAGCGTATGGGTCATCTGATGGTAAGTGGTCACCAACGCCCATAGACATTGGAATTGTAAGAGATGTTATCCATGGCTTACATCGCCAATGCGCCACCAACTTTGGGAACTAAGAAGTTATGTCCCTTGTGCCTGTAATTACATTGGCTCACTCACCCTTCAAACCGGATCACAACAATAGCAAGTACTGCTGTGTTGCGGTAGAATATCTGATGAGTGGCTAACCTACCCAGACGAGCTTGCAGAAATCTCTAGCTTCAAGTAAAAGCAAGGTTAATATCAATGATTAACCAAGTGCACTGGAAATATGGAATAGAGTACAACTGCGTGTCCAAGTACAAGTGCACCTTGTTTTTCCGCACTCGCATAGTCTGACGGTAGAAACAATACAATAACTTTATGTTGAGCTGGCATTTGAACGTTGAAATTACTATCTACAAATTATAAACTAGCCACTAGATTCACGAGACGGGCAGAGATTGTAGTGGAGAAGACATGGATTGCAAATCTTTTTGAGTGTACATTTTTATAAATTTTAGGGCATATAAATTGTAGGGTACTGGTTTTTGGGCCGCCTAGCGATGGTAAAGTCTCCATTTCGAGATCACGACCGCTTGAGATATTGTCGTTCCTAGTCCTAACACAAGCTGTACGCAAATTGGAAGAGTAAATAAAAACGAGTATTCTTCAAAAATAAATAAAAAAAACGGGAAAATCCCGCAAAAATGTTTGCTGTTCTTAATCTTTATTTCAAGAGTACTGTCGGGCGTTGTAATGAAGAATAATGTGAAGGTACGAAGTAAATCTTGTTAGTTTGTTACAACTTAATTGAATTCTTTGCTTGATTCGTGTCTCCTGAATTTTTGAGCTTCAGGAAGATTTATTACTGCTGTATGATCATATACCGCTCTCTTTAAAAGTAAAACAATGGAAATGTTAGAATGAAATTCAACTGTAATAAGCCGAAGACGCTGTTATACGATATTTAATATTTTAATACAAAATTCAAAAATTCAAAACTCAAAAGACTATTCAATATTGAAGTATTACACTTACTTATTAATTGTCAAACTGGAAGTATAGAGAATTCATAAATTGTTCACATCGAAAGCATATACCAATTAATCGTGTTCTCGTTATAGAAATGAATTATTTTCTTACAAAAACAGGATAAATTTGAACTACAACTGAATGAGCTGTTTGTTGATATTAACCTTTCATCTTATTGATTCCATACTAATTGGACTCGACCACTGTGAGTGTGCTCTCTATCTAGCATCCCTAATTGGACATGGCCGAAACGTGCCAAATTTCCCATAGCGCTCCTTTATATTTTATCGACAGGCATATCCGTATTTGAGTTTGTTCGGAATTAACAACTGGCGGACAACTTATGATACCCTAGTGGCGGCATTGATCAAAACTATTGGATATACAGGTAAATAAATATGGTTTTCCTTATAGTACAAACGGTACGGTCGAGTTTGGTGAAGCATTGAACATGTGCTATAAAATTTTTAGATTTGGAGATTTTAGACAAATAAAAAATCAACAAATATAATAAATATAGTTTATACACTTACTTTGAGTACTCTGACAACATCTTGAGGGAATTGCATGAGTGCTGTATTCGTAACCCTCCTGTAGATCCTGTCGACGAAAATGCCAGCTCGAATCGCGTGCGCCACTGATCTGAACTTTGGTTTCTCATCAGACTTTCGTTTCGCAGTCGCCAATTGTCTTGTGAACGTTGACGCGAGCCATTCCCGCACTTCAGGAGGCACAGCGTCCGGTTGTACTTCTGATAATTCGTCATCTTCATCTGCCAGTCTCCTGTGCATAACGGGATTTATTAGACGAAGTCATTTTAATATATCACCCATGACTAAAGCAGTTGACGATTTTCGTTAGAGCATCCTGACCAACATTAATTTTTAATTTCGACGCACAGTAAGCAGCGAAGCCTATTATTCACAAGAGCGACATTTATCATCAATTTATTGAATTTTCAATGTATATTTTGTTATTATAATTGTACTTTTAGCTTTGAGTCTAATTCATTTGTTAAAACAGTATAATTGTCTTTGAAATGTTTTAAGTGTCGCCTCGTCTCTTTTGAATAAATTATTCATTTATATATTGAAAATCCCGTTGAGTATTTTCCCGAGCTTAGAAAGATATAGCGAAAACCTTCGTATAAATTTGCATTATTTATTTCAGAAAACCAATTACCAAAATTGTTTTTGGATTTGACAAGTTATTTAAGAATCAAAATTTTTTTGGCAAAAATTAAAGTAATATAATACTACTTAAATATCTATTTGTATCTATGTCTATCTATGTAAACTATGAGCTAAATTTAATTAGTGAATATGTCTGTACAGTATGCAATAATGTAATCACTAAAAACCTGAAAAGAATATTGTTTGATAAATAATTCTACTTGAAATAACATTTCACATATGGATTTATCTCTATATCCACTCTAGTCGAGACTTCGAAAACAATCTGTTGCACTAGATTTGGATCACAGTTAGTTACAGCCTTCGAAGAAAGTTTTCGTTGATGTCAATATGGAACTTCCTTAGTATTTCTTCCATCGAATTTCGAAATAATAATTTCGTCGATATAATAGTCGATCAAGGCGAAATAAGAGTAGCTTGAGAAATTCATGCTTTGGAGTTTTTAAGGATTTGTATGTGGTCATGCAACGTGCTCACAGTCTATAAATTACATTGCTTTCCATTGTTGAGATACTTCATTCAGTTAATCAAGGTTAGCTAGAAAAAAGAAAGAATTCTTCGAAGAAGAAAATCCGGTAACAGCGTTTATGCGAGATTCTTCTTAGGAAACAATTTCGTAACGTGTATTTCATTGCTTTATTACAAATTGGTAGAATGCATTATGTAGATTGTAGCCGACAAATGTACAGGGATTTTACTTGATATTTGACATGGATTTCTGTTTGCATTCAAATACTCGAAGCGTCCGCTACAAGCGAAATGTTGTTCGAATTATTGTGTCAACATTCAAAGCTAGCGATGTATTAAACATGTTTCGACTATAAATATTTCATTTATAAACACGCTTTATTGAACACAACAAATAATAATATAAATAATTTACGTAATATGACCACTATTCATCGAGCATTGCTGTGTAGTCTGAAGTAATATATAAAGCAAACATAGAAATAAAGCTGTATCATAAGCCCATTTAAACATCAAATATACGTAATTAGTAAATTGATTATTGATTGCAATGGAAAGCAACGTCGATACAAGACACTAACCACACAAAGCGGTCTCTGTTAGGGAAAATCTTGGGTAAGTACAAGGGCATAAGTATTACCACTTGAACAGGTTATTAATTGATAAAAATAATCTTGATAATGTATTTTTAAATAAAATTAAATTTTGCTTAACTCTAAAGTAAGAAACTAATGATGAAAAATAAAGTGACTAATGATGAAATTTGATAAAAACAAATTGAAGCTAATTCTTCATATTAATAGGAAGTGTATTCAGCGGTGCACTTAAGGTGCATTAATAAATAATATGATGTTAAAAAATGTAGCGATTCAAGTGGTAATATTGTCAAAACTACGTGGTAACATCGACACACCTAAACACGAGGGTCGGCGCCGATTGCTGTCGCGCCACAGCCGGTCTAAAATAAAACACCACGTCATTGTCCACAGTCAGGGAATAGAGGAATTGGGTTCAACTAACATTTAGAGTATTAAATCTGACACCGATATAATTAACGTTACTTTATTTAAATAAAAATAAAAACATTTATTTGAAGATAAAATATTGGTGATGTCTTGTCAAATAAAATAACGTTATACAATAAAGAGTAAACTTGATTTTATAAGATAAACAAAATGAAAAGTACATTTATGAAAGATATATTGCAATTAATATATAAATATAATAAATTAATAATTATTTACACAAATATTACATTTTAAAAGTAGAAAACACGATAAAAATATTTAAAGCAGATGTTTTTTTCATTTTTAAAAAGCAGTATTTTTTTCCTAAAATAATTGCAGAAAGAAATAAAAATTGGCATAAATAGATGACAAATTTCACATGTGTATGATAAACCATGAAGTATCGAACAAAAAGAACGTAAGCTTGTAAGGAGTAACCATTCGTCATGCTTAACAAAACTTGATTCTGAAGTATTGGAAATGAAAATATTCACAATGGATCCGGGACGATACAGGGTACTAAGTTTCATTCTAATCTAAAGTAAGGTTGATTCACAATTCTACATAAGAATAAGTGAAGCAAAACCGAAATCTGCACATTCATGTTTGAATCTTCCTTATTCTTCAAATGACTTAATATAGAACATAAATGGGTACTATTCACCAATTTGGATTTCCAAAATGGTGTATTACAGGTAGTCTAAACTAACAGGTGGACAGGAAACTGAAAGATTTATTTACTGAAGCATCAACAGAACAGAAAGACCTAATCGCACAGAGTGGACAGAAGGGAGGCGCGACTACTTGGCCATTGCCGGCGATGGTGTAACGGTATTAACTTTGCTTCGTTCGGTTTCTCTACAGAACACCTCGCCCAGCATGGTGTGCGTAGGCGCCTCATGTGAAGTGTCGCCGGCTGCATGCGCGGCTGCTCTGGACCTCTCCTATCCCTGTATTACAAATCATCACTGGCGGCGGTGTGCGCCCGCTGCCCACAACCATTAGACTATATCACAGGATCACTTGACTCTGAAGTACCCTAATCGCCGTTGACAAATAAAATCAAACGATGAAATGAAATAAATGTAAAAGATGGGAAGAAAACCTTACACAGGTATTCAATGACGGAACATTTCAATAGAATTCCCAAAGGTCTTTGATACTTTTTGAATTTACTGCGACTTAATATACAGATTATATATTTGAGATTTCATTTACGAATTTGTATTCATTAATTTTATATGAATATTTCTTATGGTTTCTATGTGAACTCTAAGACTTTTTGTTAATAAGATGGCGTAACACGACGTTATTTATATGGCTTGATTATCTAGGTAAACGAGTTTTTATACGAGCTCTTTCATAAGAATAACTTTGAAGTGTGAGGCTAGTAAGATGCGCAACCAAATACTCAACAATTTATTTAAAATCAGACTCCATGGAATCGAGATTCTATATAATATTCATTCAAGCACTACGTCAATATTGTTAAGTCAACGTAACGAAACTTTACCGAGTAAAAGTTTTGCTTTGAAATTAAATAAATCTTTTAACGCATGGAGTGTGAAGTTAACATTTTATATAAAATTCACTAGAACTGCTAATTGAATCATTCCATTTACTGATATACGAATTGCGTCTGCAACTTCTTTGAATCTTGGAGAAAGTAAATAAAAACCAATCTATCACAAAAATTAACTCCTGACAGTAAATAATTCGATATAAAAATGTGAACGCGGGCGTTATTTCAAATTTTTTATAGCATATTCATACTCCTGTCAAGTTTTCTTCGTAAGAATAGAGGTTCCAAACATCAAGTGTATCTAAGTTTATTTTTTTCAATCATGTTCTGCATTATACTTACACACAATATATTCTATATTTACTCTTATATTATGTTTCATAAAATTTAATCCATCAGCTATTGGGTATTTAGGATTTCCAAAGATATGGTATCACTAATAGACCAGGGTCGATAAATTTTGAAATAAAAAAAGAAAAATACGCCCGTAAATCATTTTTCCTTTCATTTTCTTTATATTCTCTTTATTTTCCAATGGATTTCATACTACTATTATTTTTTTCACTTTTACCATTTTCAAAGGTTTCAGCCCTGGTCTATAATCAGTTGCTATCAAAATATGGCACTCGACATGACGTCGATATTACTATTACCAATTTTACCCATCCATCAAAGTATCCTAGTTGAACTGTACTTCCTTTTGACGTGACAACGTCTAATAAATCGATGAACGCTGGCTGCATGCACGAAAATTGTCCTGTTACGCCACATCTAACTCTCTTTCACTCGATTGCAGTCATTTCATCAATGTTTTGTTATGACGTTGTCACGTTAAACTATCGTCCGTAAACCGACTTTACAGACAACCATTTTTAAGCTTCTTAAGCTCAAGGCACTGTCAATTTATTATTTTACGATAACACAAGCGCTTTTAAATTATTAAGCACAATTATCACTAACCTAACATTTACCTAACATTAGCAAGTGATATAGAATTTTTGCTCACCCGCTGTCTAACTAGCATAGTTTCCAAATAATCATCTCGACCTTCTGCAATATTATATATGGCAGCGACGGGAATGTATTTGCATGTGAATTCGATTAGCATATATTGCAACTTGCAGTGAGTAGACTTTTGATTTGAAAACTAAATACTTTTTGTGATGAAGATGTTTTTTTTTCATTTATGTATATATATACACAGATAAAATCATAATATAAGTAACAAAATCTTTATATCTTATTATTTTTATTTTTTGGTAACGGCATTAATCAAAAATCGCATTGAAGTTTTACACAAGTTCCTTGTTCAATACGACAACAATACTAATAATAATTAGAAGATATAAAAAATCTTTTTTAGTCTTCATAAAAATTCTTACATTTTTAGCTACATGCCTAAGAATTACATTTACAAAATATTGATAGTAACAGCCTGTGAATGTCCCACTACTGGGCTAAGGCCTCTTCTCCTCTTTGTGAGGAGAAGGTTTTGGAACTTATTCCACCACGATGCTCCGATGCGGGTTGGTGGAATACACATGTGACAGAACTTCAATGAAATTTGACACATGCAGGTTTCCTCACGATGTTTCCCTTCACCGTCAAGCACGAGATGAATTATAATCACAAATTAAGCACATGAAATTCAGCGGTGCTTGCCCGGGTTTGAACCCACGATCATCAGTTAAGATTCACGCGTTCGTACCACTGGGCCATCTCGGCCCAGTATAAATATTGATAAGTAAGATAAAAACAACGAAGCAAAAATTTATTGCTCATCAAACTAACACACCATACTAATAATTTCTAAACTTAATTATCAGAACTTAAACTAATAAGCAAGAACTTTTTGTTGTATGAAAACCAATCATAGTTGCGCAAGGAATCTGTTACAGGTTATATATTCCTATACAAATTTATTTATCTTATAAAGATTATGTATTTATTGATTAAATCAACATCCATCATAAAAATACATATATTATATTATAATGAAATAATTGTCATTGTTATGAAGACGATTAAAAGGTGTGGCGCGGCTTAAACACCAACATACTTCGATCAACAATACTACTAGATATGGCGCCACGAACAAAAACAATACTCAAATGTGGCACCGACCATAAAATGAAGAAAACGATGTTAAAATTTAAGTGTAGATGTAAAGGTTTAATCACTTCAAAAAGTTGATTGGACCATACTAATTTAAAATAACCTCACAAACGTCATTGTGTTCTTACTTTAAGCGTTTACCGCTAATCTAGTACATTATTGATCGAAGCCTACATACCTTCACGTTATAATTCTCAGCAAGAAGATTACTTTATCGAAATGTTCGCATTTCGGTGTAATTAAATATTATCTCTTCAGCTTCAAGCTCACTGAACATCAGCGCGCTTCAACAATATGTATTGATTTTGGAAATCCGACAGTTGAGGTAAATATTGAAACTCATCGGTGTAAGATTAAACATTGTTCAATCGGCTGTTTTGATTTCGTGTATTCAATTCGTAACAATATTTCTTTTAAATGTTTCAATTTATCATTTCATTCTAGTAAATTACCTAAGATATAGTTTATGTATATATGTTTTTAATATGTAAATTCCGTGAAAGATTTGTTTTTAAAAATTGCTAGAACGTTGCTAGGCTCCTGGTACTGTTCTTATACTACCTTATATCAATACCATCAATATGAAAATATATTATAGCAGTGACTATGGTGGAAGTGGAATTTGAAAGTGGAAAGTTTCATTCCAAGTATCGGTGCTGCATACACTGGTATTCATTATATTAACAGGAAGAGGGGAAATATAAAAAGACGATTATATAAACGTGTGTAACAGCTTGCAATAAAATATAAGGACTGAGGCCCTAGCCAAGTTGATATTCTACAATTGTAAACGCTAATAGAAAACTAAAAATTGTATGAGAATGACCACGTGACTTATCGTTGAGAGATGTCATTCTCATACATTATTATTACATACATGATTATAGTTACTGTTTGTAAGTGATCAAGTAAAAAAAAATAATCTAAAAATTATCTATGCAAAATAAGTTAATCGGTGTTTTGTAATCTGATTTGAGATTACAAAACACCGAATTTATTTGAATGAGTTAAAAAAAATCCTGCTGAGTTTCTTTCGCCGGTTCTTCTCAGGTCTGTGGTTTTTATTTCCGAACCGGTGCCGGTGGTAGATTTATGACAATCAATAAGCAAGTGTAACACTTCTACATTGAATAAAGATTTTTGAATTTAGAATAAGTGTCATTATAAACACAAGGCTCATCTTAGATGCCATTCTTAGCGCATTGCCTGTGGAAGGAATAGTACACCTAATTTCAGTGATAAAATTTATGGCCGATATGACCGCATATTATAAAGTACTATAAAGCTGATTATATCCTTAATTGAAATAATTGTTCACAGAAATGAAAAAATTTGCAGACCCGGCTGTTTTGTCGCGCAGGAAGGGCCTTAAAGCACTTTACTGTTAATTAACCTGATTTCGCATTCGTCTTATTACGGTCTCAATTCTAATTATATTGCGTTCAGGTGACGTCACTGTTTTGCATATTGTTCTGCTATTTTATTTATATTTCCAATATATTTTTTTCTCGATAGGATATGTGTAAGCCAGCTAAGGGCGATTTGTAAATTTTAATTACAGGCGCGAGCGACGTTTCTATACTTTATGTTATTATGTATGTATGTCGTATGGTTATCACAGTATTGGTATAAGACATCGTCTATATTTATTTTTAGTAGAAACAGTCTCGTTGGTCCAAAAGCTAACTTTGAAGGCTGCAAATGATGGATCTAGGTTAGGATTCTAGTCAATTTATTAAGCTTATTTTTGCCAAGAAGTTCTAAGTAGCAGTCCAGAAGTTGACCTATTCCCAAGCTTGAACTTGCAAGGCGAGCTGACAGATCATGTTACCACATATGTTTGAGTATATACTTTGCAATATACAGCCGCGTATACTATGAAAACATGAAGACCACCATCTTCAGCCATGAGGACCAGAGAGAAGGAGAGACAGAGAGAGAGAGAGAGAGAGATATATTATAAACGTGACTGACTCGTTTCCAGCAATCGGTAGTATAATACACAACTATCAGATAAACTGATCAGGACCTACCCGCACATAGTAAAAACAAACAAGATAATATTATTTAAATCATATCCTTCGCGTTCAAATATATAAAACAAGAAATGTACACAATGCAATATATACAAATGGTATATGAAACAATCATGTTCACGACAGGGGTCCAGATACGTCAGCCGCATTGTTATAACAAATTAACTTAGTTCCATTGAAGCACAATTCTTGTTTAATGTTAGTGGTTAATTGCATCTTTTGTATTCGTACAAAAGATTTTCATTGTTCAAAATACGAGCTTTTTCTTTAATGTTTTTCCTTTTCTTTCACCGTATTTATCGTTGATAATTTACTAGTTTAATTTTTGTAGTTATTTTCATCAGAAACTAAATGGGTTGAAATACATATAAATATAGGCTAAAAAAGTATCGAATCAACTATACAAATAACCTTTATGGCCGCGGTATATCGTCACAAAAACCAACATATCAAAGACCTTTGATCTCTCAAAATAATATAAAATATCCCTTCCGTTTTCGTGTGAATTACATTATTCTAGAAAAATGCTTCGACATCGATACCACAGAAAGATAAAGAATATGAAATAAGAAGCAATCGCTTTTACAAAGAGCTCGCGAGAAATAAATCGATGAACATGAAACACTAATGGCTCGTGAATGTTATCCCCACACTTGTTCTGCTTATCTGAAACACAGTAACTATGAAATTTCACTCAATTAACACATAACTGCAACATATACGATAATACCGTTCCTATTTCAGTATTAATTAAAAATAACTACCTCATAAATATATAATGACCAAATTGTTTTGACTCCTCCGCAATATCCTCTTGGTTGAGCGGAAAGGTTCAAAAATTCGATTTGTAAAATAAATAGCTGATAATAATACAACTGATTGACACGTATAATATGTTGCAGTTTATTTCTACGCTTTACAAAGCACTTATGTACTAAATAAAATCTGAAATAAAGTAATCATTCAATCTATTCAACTAAAATAATCCTGCTGATGATTAAATAATTAGTTTTATTAATGAAATGATTGCAATCGTCTTTTGAAATATCAAGTTTTTTTTATCCTCTACTTAAAAGTTTTATTTATAAAATTCATTAGCAAGAAAGAAGTATAGATTAATGTTGGAGACAGTGACGAAGTCGTCCATCCTTACGGCTAGTTGTAGTAATATTGTTGTTATTTCTGAAATTTGATTTATATTTTCAAACTTTCCTCATCGATCAACTTCAAAACTTTGTAGAGCGTAGTTTTTTGATGAATTACTGTTTTTGTACATTATGAACTTATGAACATTTAAAATACATACTTGGTCTCATCAATGTAGACGGCTTCGAGAACTTTTGCGGCATATTGGAGATTCCTTTGAAGTGTCTCAGCTGGTATTTCACCTCTGTTTAATTGTCTAAGGAGGTAGCGTAATCTGTAAAAAAGGAAAAAAATACGTTAAAACTATGCATTGAAAATGTAAAAAAGTATATAAATAAAATAAATATATAAATTCTATTATAAGAGAGAAAGCTAAGAGCATTTTCTTAACCACCAAGAACGAATAAAGAACATAAAAACTCAGTAGTATTTACTTTTCGTACATATTTACTGAACCGTCTCAGATATTACCTTAATTATTACAAATCTAAATTAGTTTGTTAGTTTACGTAAGTCTATAAGCGCTTGCGTTGATAACACGTAAACGGCAGATACTCTGTTAAATAACAATGGTATGTCTTGTGCCTGTAATTGCATTGTCTTGTTAATTAAACGTTCACTTTGAAACGCAACAACAGTGATCTCACAATTGGTAACGCATTAATAATAGACAGCATATTCAATTGTCTTGACATTGCTAATTGGAGAGATAAACACAGATGTATATAGATAGTGAAAGAGATGGCCTAGTGGTAAGAACGCATTAATCTTAATCGATGATCGTGGGTTCAAATCCGGTCACTCAATAGCATTTGCTTAATTTGTGTTTATAATTCATCTCGTGTCTGACGGTGAAGGAAAACATGGAGAGGAAACCTGCATGTGTCAAATTTGACTGAAAATCTGTCACATGTGTATTCCACTAACCCATATTAGAGCAGCGTGGTGGAATAATCTTCTCTTCAATAAAGAGTATAAGAGGCCGTAGCCCAGCAGTGGGACATTCACAGGCTGTTACTGTACTGTACTTAGATCTGCTCGGTTGTCTCTCTAGTCATCGTCATTGTCTTGTAACCATTTGAATCAGAATGATATATTTATACGTACAGATATACAGATGAAATTAGGGGCCGTTCAAGTATTAGGGACCAAAGGAATTCTTTACGTTGCTTATTTTTGATGACATGGCAGACGGGGTGTCTGAGTTTTGATTACGTCAGCTAAACGAAAAGCATGTTCAAGTGTTCATGGAAATTATTGACATAATTGTTTTTTGATTGTTTACACTGCAACCGCGTGAATTTCTTTATATATTATAAGCTGCTTATTTACGGTGATTGACTTAATTATGATAGATTGTTGACCATGAATAACTTTAAAGAAACTTGGAAGATGTTGTAAAAATTATATTATAAATGTGCTTTCGTATGGTAAGAGATTACTTTTGTTGTAAAGTGACTCCCCTTCAGCTCCCTTTATCAGCAAAGATTTAGAAATAAATTATGATTTCTGTATGTATTATGTTTTAGTTATTTGTAGCGCTTGCTAGAATTTAAACCCGTAATCTTTGATTAAATTCTACGTATTTTTATCCATAAGTCTATGCGGATTCTACTTAAAATAAATGTATGAGTAATTTTTAACGATCACAGTAGCCTTTAGTATGAATAATCAGCAATTTAACTTACAAATCATTTTTAATGATTAATGAGTGGCCATCTTGAAATTATTTGTAGAGATTCGTGATGGCCCAGTGGTCGGAATACATGATCTTAACCGAAGTTTACAGGTTAAAACAGGCAAGCACTATTGATTTGAGCTTAATTTGTGTTAATAATGCTCAGGTGAAGAAAAATATTGTGAAGAAAAACTGCATGTGTCTAATTCTGCTGAAATTCTACCATATGCATCAGACCCGCAGCGTGTTGGATTAAACTTCAAATCTTCTCAAAAGGAGATGAGGACAGGGGCCCTAGCCAAGTTGACATTCTACAATTGTAAACGCTAATAGAAAACTAAACAAATGTATGAGAAGGACCACGTGACTTATCGTTGAGAGATGTAATTCTCATACATTTATTTAGTTTTCTATTAGCGTTTACAATTATAGAATATCAACGGCTAGGGCCTCAGGATAGTTTGGGATAGTTAAACGCAATTACTTAAAATAATGAAATTAAACAGTCCTATAAATTGTATCGTAATCCATCAAATAAAGGATTGCTCCAATGGGCTTATCTTTATATATCTTTATATATATATATACCATAAGAAAAATAAAGGTCTGTTTTCTTACTCGAATTTGATATTGCTTTAACCCTAAAGCCTGTTTGCTTTTTCAATATTTGTATAAGGAAGGTAATTATGAAAATGAAATAAAGTTGGTTTACTCTCGTATGTATGTATATTTAAATGTTATCTCTCCGTTCTTTGAAGAGCACTTTATAAACATTGGTTCTTAATTATCTTTTTTATTGCAAACAGAAAATATAAAAGGAGTGTAATGAAACTCTTTGCCTCGAAAATTTTTATATTAAAATAGTTAGGCAATCTTTGGCTGTTTCTTACAACACCAGTGCGCCATAAATAGTCTCTTGTGCCTTTAATTACACTAGCTAACTCAACTATCAAACCAGAACTCTGTACTGTAGTGCTATTCAGCGGCAGTTTCAGTGATTAGATACTGCTTACCCAGAGGACGGGCTTGCAGAAAGTCTTGTATGTAGTCATGGTCAACAGCTAAATAAATAATATTATATTTATAGTTTGTAAAGTGCTTACCCATACGTAATAGTATTGATTATGAGGCAAAAAAATCTAATTTTGCCTAAAAGAAAGTCGTTTTCTTTTACCTTTGCTTCAACAAAATTTTTGGCACTTCGTACTGAACTTTGAAAAAGTTACCCCAAGGGTGATTTCAATTTCCGTCTGAATTATTCTGTTGTATAACATACATATTATATACTGTTTTAAAATGTATATATGTTCAGTATATAAAATAATTATCTTTAATTATTTATCATGTACGACTGATTTTTAAATTTGACCAATTTAGAGAAATATCTGCTCTTACGATTTTATTCTTTACAATGTACAATATACTATATAGAAGTGAACTTAGCTAAAATTTAACATGATGATAGATTATATATAGGAGGAAATCGATATAAGTAAAACTGCTATACTAAGGCAAGAGCTTCGTTTACGAAGAATATTAAGTAATTGAATTCAATCAGTGTTTGCCCGGATTTGAACGTGAGATTTAAGTAATATTTTTTTTATTGTATAATGTAGGTGGGCGAGCATATGGGCCACCTGATGGTAACCAAATGTTAACCATCGTTTACATCGTAAATGCGCCACCAACCTTGGGAACTAAGATGTTATGTCCATTGTGCCTGTAATTACACAAACTCACTCACCCTTCAAACCGGATTACAACAATACAAATTACTGCTGTTTTGCGGTAGAATATCAGATAAGTGGGTGGTACCTACCCAGACGAGCTTGCACAAAGCTTTACCACCAAGTAAAGTAAAGATATATTTCAACAGAAGAAACTGATGTTATCTGTAATTGGCTACTCCGTGACGCCTACTTATACAATAAAAAAATATATAAATCTTATTTCTGTATTTTGTACGTTGAAAATCCAATAATGGTTTATTTTCAGGAATATAGTTTTATAGAAATGCGAATAAAAATCATTGTAACAGAGGCAGCAGCTCAACTGGACCGTGAAGCGATTCCTAGCGCAAACGTTTGATCTGTAGCGTTGACACTCTTTGATGTGGAAGCGATTATATCGCTGAAGAAATACAATTGATTACTGTTTTTTTATCCCTTTTTTGAAATATCGTTAAGTGTTGGTTTGTTTGTTTGAACTGTATTTACTTGATACTAGGTTTTAACTCGGCTTCTGTGATAAGTGCTTCGAGGCTTTCTAAGGCTCATCCTTTGGTTGGGTACCACCATCTCGCCAATAATTGCTGCGTTCCAGCTTGAAAGTTTGGTGACAATAACACAATAATATTTAAGATTTCCTCTTAATTGATTTCGGTTACGGTGACCAAAGTTAAGGGAAACCGCACAAAAGATAACATAGAGCAAAAACGTGCGCACTAGCACAGGCGCACTATGTATATTCCGTTAATCTTATAATCCTAATCCGTTCAAACTGCCCTGATTAGCTTTCGCTCCATGTAAGAAGAACAAACTAAAAATCGCATATTTATATTTATCATATTAGTATTTAGGTTATGTGTACTTGTGTAGTTTAGATATAGGTATCTTGTATATGGCACTTTGAGAATATTTTGATTAATATTTCCTTTTTTATTACAAGAAATAGTAAAAAAACCTGCTTATCCATAGATAATTTGGCTGTTTTAGATATTTTTTTAAATTAAATATGTATTGCAATGAAATAATGTCGTTTTAATAATACACTTAACACTAACATTTAAGTATTTAAGTAGTCATAGTTACATATAGACAGTCTATATTATAATAAAAGTTATTAATCTTAAATATTGAATATTAAATAATTCCGAAAACATGATCGTTTGATGGAAATTGAAATTACTTTCCAATTGTCCGTGACCCGATAACCCATCGGTTTTCAATCTAATTTGTTCAGATTTCTAACGACGTAATCAAGCGGAATAATTGACTGTCGGCATGATAATTGAATGAAAATATCCTTTTTCCTTAGACTTAACGTTCAGCGCTTTATAGCGCTTATTTTCATATAGACGTACCAAAAAATACTTGGGTGTATTATATATATTTAAGCCAACTGGTATATTAATAAAAATGTATTTTTGTTTGTCTATTCTACCAATTTAACCAACCAACCAAACTAATCCAACTACCAAATTAATCTATTTCTACCAATTACAAAAAAAAGTATAATTTTAAACTGAAATTTCTTATTATCGGAATTTTAGTAGATCAAAAAATATGCATGAAGTGGAAAGCATAAAACGGAATACTTTGAAATTAACAGCAGATACAAACTGTAAGCGTCCACTTCAGAAACGTCCACGCAACGTTTTCAGATCGCTACTTGAATAACTTAACCAAATCCTGTAACCATATAATGGGATAATTTTGTCTTTTATCTAACCTTACAGTAGGTTTTTTTTTATTGCATAGGAAGGCGGACGAGCATATGGGCCACCTGATGGTAAGTGGTCACCAACGCCCATAGTGATTGGCATTGGAAGAGATGTTAACCATCGGTTACATTGCCAATGCGCCACCAACCTTGGGAACTAAGATCTTATGTCCCTTGTCCCTGTAATTACACTAGCTCACTCACCCTTCAAACCGGAACACAACAATAGCAAGTATTGCTGTTTCGCGGTAGAATATCTGATGAGTGGGTGTGTGAGTGACGAGCTTAAAACTGATAAGGTACTCATAAAAATAGAAATCGTTTTGCGTATGTATACGAAAATCGCGCAATCAGTATAATTTGAGATTCACATTTTCTCTTACTATTTATCTACCTACTTATATTCAAACATCTCTCAGAACGTATCTGAAAGTTCTTTGCTTACTTGATTGCACCTTGGAGTAATATTGCAAAAATATTCATACATAAAATATGACAACTTGTCTTATTGCCTCTGTTGGTGAATAGAGGGTTATTTTTAATTTTTATTTGTATATATGACTTTTATTTAATGAAATTAAAAAAATATATGAATTAACGATACAAGAAAAAACAATTTGAATTAAATGTAAAAGTATTACTTGATATAATCAATGATTATACAAATATGATCTTTAGTATTTATGCCGAATGGGCCACGTGATTGTAATAAATTTATGTGACTTTGCCATAATGAAGGTTACTAAAATTCATATTTGGTATTGTTTAAATTGCAAATGAATCATGTTAGCTTTCATCGCTTTTCTATTGTATATTGTTAAATAAAATATGACTAAGCATGTAAGTAAAACTATAATTATGGTATCCAATGAAATTTCATCCCGTGTACATCCACAAATATGTAATTATATATCGCTTATCGTGCGTTATGTTATGTGGACGACAACCCTTACGTTTTAAATGTTTCCGAACCAAATCATTGCGCTCGTGAATACAACTCGTTTTAAATTTCCGAACGATATTTGGTATGAATGTTTTTACGTTGTTAGCCGGCTTTTGAAATAACAAAAAACTAGCTTGTTGACAGTAAAAAAATACAAATAGATGTTCTTTTGTTTGGTAGGCCAATATGTAACTAATAAACTTACAAAATATAGTACTTGGTAGTGTTCTTAAGTTTTGTTTAATTATATTCCTTATGGTGTTCAAGTATCTAAGTACACAGTTTACTGGTGGTAGGGCTTTGTGCAAGCCGCAAATATTCTACCGCCAAACAGTAGTACTTTGTATTGCTGTGTTCCGGTATAAAGGGTGAATGAGCTAGTGTAATTACAGGCACAAGAGGCACAACACTTTACTTCCCAAGGTTGGCGGTGCATTGGTGATGTAAGCGATGGTTAACATTTCTTTCAAAGGGCGTTAGTGACCACTTACCATCAGGTGGCCCATGGCTCGTCCTACTTATAAAAAATGTTTAAGTGGTCAGTGTAATTTTATTCACAAATCATTTTCTCTTTTCTGACATCTTATTCATTTATTAAAATTGATCACGATTACTTTTTACATTCGTTTTTAGTATTTGAAAATAAAAATCAATTCTATACAATTCAAATTTATTTCGAAATTAATGTCGATATTTTAGTTGTACGATAAAAAAAACATAAACAGTAATAAAGTCATATCAGAATTACTTATTTTCGACGTAATCCGAGTTTTGAATGTGTGCTGAATATATAATAGTAACAAACTATCGTACTATATCTTAGGTTTTACATTTATATAACGACAGGATGAGGCTGTAGGTACGCTAAAGCTCTGCCATTACTGAGGATTTGGAACTTACGTAGTGGCTAGCTGGCTATAGGTTAAAGTAATGTTATAGATTTTTCTTTTAACTCATATATTATTCTGTAGCTTACTAAAAATCTTAAACTAGAGCTGTAATAGTGATTTGTAGTTTTTAATTGTGAGTTTTTTTTTCAGTGGGATGAAAGTGGACTAAAATGGGCAGATCCCATATCTGTCTATTTTCTTTTGTTAAGATAACGCTTTTTTAATTATCTCTTTAATTACAATTTATTGGATTTTATATATGTTGATGGTTCCATGCCAGAAACCTTACTGCCAGTGCCAAGAATAATATTTTTTTAACTATGAATAAATATGATTAATATGGCGCTTGTGAAGAAACAGTATGAGTTAAATAGAACAAAGCTTTTTAGTTATTATAATTACGTAAAATGAATAGTTAATTACCTAAGTGCGGCTTTGTCGCATGCATCGGGCGTATCGACAGCGGGCAAGTGCTCTGTGTCTAGATCAAGTTGGTCTAGCTGTTCGTCTGTCGGCGGAGAGCTCTCCGTCTTACCGCGGCTAGACGAACGACGGACTATTGTCAGGGCGCCTTGTTCTGTAAACAAATTATAACGAATTAATAAATAAACACACACAAATTAACACTTGAATAAATAATAACTCATTCTTTCTTCAATATAAATTTTAATACTACCCTCAAATACATAATATTAAACATCAAAAAGGAATACAATTGTAAAGCTAAATGAATGCCGAATATTGAATTGAAACTGTGTTTACGTTTAGTTAATATTCAAAGAGCAATCGACACGAGTGGTTTTTTTTTGTTCGAACAAAAGAACGAAATTAATTCTTTAATACCATATCGAATACAAGCGTTAATTAAAATAGTTCTCTTGTGTCTGAACAACAAAGTTTTCCTTTTCAAATTATTTCAGGGTAGACGTTGAACGCCATTATTCGCTTTTTATTTTTATATTTTTATTTCCCTTGTAAAATGAAAATGTAAACTCGTTTCAAGCGAAACTCTCGTTTTATTATCATGCAAAAATAAATTTCAGTAATAATTTATTAACTGTAACGCACAGTTAGCATGCCATGCATTATTAATAAGGTAACATTAAACATAACGTTTAAGTTTTAAAAATCAAAATACGGCTAGACTTCATTTTCATTTAGCATTTGTTGAATATACGTAAAACAAAATTAGTACTTTCTACAAAATTTTGACGCCATTGCGAAAACATTGAAACTCTTATTTTTTATGTTATATGTAATCGGATTGATAAATGGTCCATCTGACGGTAAGTGCACTGCACACCCACCATTCCTTAAATCGCCAATACGCCACACAACTTGGGACCTGAGATGTTATGCCCTTTGTCCCTTAAATACAGACGTAGTTACATAGGCACACTCACCCTTCCAACTGGGACATAAAATACAAAATTTCTATTTGGCGGTAGAATTTGTGGTGAGTGGCTGCTACCTATACAGACAGGTTTGCAAGAGGATACCATCAAGTTCTTGCTTTCTTATTCAAATTTAGAAATTAAATTGCTATTCATATAATTAATCAACACTTTTTTGTTAACATAGTGTTATTGTAAGGTAGAAAAGAAAATTTAACTTTTACTTTTAAAATATTTACTGTCTAAAACACATTTTAACCTTTGAGAAAAACAATGAATGTTAAAAGTTAAAATTGAAACCATGTTTAATACAATAACGGTACACTACGTCATGTTTGACAGAAGAACGATGCTTCAAAATGCTATTTTATTATATCGATATGAATATTTTTCACCGAGATTGAGCTTTCCAAACTTTGATGATAAACTGAGGAAAATTTCTTGTTCCTTTAATTGTATTCAGTAAAAAAAAAAGTAAAATGAATGTCCCACTGCTGGGCTAAGGCCTCTTTGATCAAAGAGGAGACTCTTTGTGAGGAGAAGGTTTTGGAGCTTATTCCACCACGCTGCTCCAACGCGGGTTGGTGGAATACACATGTGACAGAATTTCAATGAAATTGGACACATGCAGGTTTCTTCACGATGTTTTCCTTCACCGTCAAGCAGGAGATGAATTATAATCACAAATTAAGCATATGAAATTCAGCGGTGCTTGTCCGGGTTTGAACCCACGATAATCGGTTAAGATTCACGCGTTCTGACCACTGGGCCATCTTGGCATTGTATCCAGTAGTTTACTATTTTTAACCAGTCTCAGAGCTTTGTACCAGCCTCCAGAAAAACACACTTTTGTATTTCAAGATTTATTTAGAATCACAATTCACTTGTTACACTTGCCGATGTTCCGAACGGACTGACTGTACATTTCATAATTTCAACTGACAACAACAATTCGTTGTAGTGGGGTTTACATCACGTGTTTACAATCATTTGACAGTCTCTTAACATTATAACAAAACTAAATGCACAAAACATAATAATTTATAATAAATGGTAATATAATAATAATAAATAATAAATGCTAACAGCTCGGCCTTTCCTGATAAATTTCACGTCCCGTGAAAAGAAAAATAATAGTAAAATAACAATTCATAACAACTACTACTAGAATATCACAATAATTCGTTTTGTTGTGACCCCTTCATGTTCACAACAAATGACAAATATGCCATTACGGTTGCCTGCTTCATGTCAACATAAATAGTCATACTTTGTCAGTAATTGTGACATCTTCATATTCACAAATAACCCTTAAATTTAATCAACTAAATGTACAACGTATTTATGTAAGAAAAAAAAAATCATTAAATTTTTCCAGATAATTATTATTAAAATACAATATAGCTAAATCTTAACTTAATTTATTTTGTTGTGACCCCTTCACGTTCACAACAAATGACAAATATGCTATTACGGTTGCCCCTTCATGTCAACATAAATAGTCATATTCGTCAGTAATTGTTATTGTGACCTCTTCATATTCACAAATAACTTAAATTTACTCATCTAATTAATATGACTCATTTCATAACGTTAAGTAAAACATTCATTTGATCTTAATAATAATTAATTTTGTTGTGACCCCTTCATGTTCACAACAAATAACAAATATGCTATTGTGGTTGCCCCTTCATGTCAACATCAATAGTCATAATCATCACTAATAATATTGTTACTGTGACCTCTTCATATTCACAAATAACTCTTATTTTTAATCATCTAATTAATACACCTTAAGGTGTTGTGACCTCTTCATATTCACAACAACTTAACATTATTATTTCCGCAACTAATTTGTAATAACAATAATCACTTACAATAATATTATACATTAATTCTGTACATTCTAAACATTTTATATAACTAATAACAGAGATTAATTTAATTTAACAATAACTTTATAACAAGCATTTTTTTTTTTTAATATTATAGGCACAATATATTTACGAAATAAACACATATTTAGAGATGGTAATTATTAACCGACTTCAAAAAAAGGAGGAGGTTATCAATTCGTCTGTATGTTTTTTTTTTTTTTTTTTTTTTTTTTTTTTTTGTGTTTGTTACCTCATAACTTTCGACTGGGTGAATCGATTTTGATGATTTTTTTTTTATTTGAAAGGGGTTGCTTCCCAT
Source organism: Nymphalis c-album (assembly GCA_963151315.1). NCBI lineage: Eukaryota > Metazoa > Arthropoda > Insecta > Lepidoptera > Nymphalidae > Nymphalis > Nymphalis c-album. The sequence goes on along the minus strand of OY720590.1, from coordinate 3,219,824 downwards.
GGGGTCCCATTTTTTTTTAGTCCAGGTTTGACAATGGAATCCATGAGAAAACCATATAAGTCGTAAATTTGCATGAGGTATGTGCGCGACAAATGGACGAATAACTGAATATCACGCCAACCGATTTTGATGATTTTTTTTTTATTAGAAAGAGTATACTTCAAGGGTTGTTTGATGATAGTTTGGTTAGATTCTGATTATAGGATCCATGACAAAGTAACGGAAATCTTCAATTCTTAGTAGCAAATTAACGATACACGGCCGAATCTTTTATAGGCTATCTAGATTTATCATTCACCTACCATAACATCGTTATGATCAAGTAATTATAGTACTATTGTAAAAAACACTTCTTTATATACCGTCAATAGTTTTCGCAGCGCACGCGAAATAATAACTTTTATAGGCAACAGTTTGATACGTTGGGTTACATTGCTCCATATTAAATAGGGATCTATAAGTTTTTGAAAATATAATATAGCCTATGTTACTCGGTAAAGACGTAGCTTTCTAAGGGTGAAAGAATTTTTAAAATCGGTCGAGTAGTTTTTGATTTAATTCGTAATAAAAAATCAAACAAAAATCAAATCTTTCCTCTTTATAATATGAGTTATGCATGTAAGCATTAGTATAAATGTATATGTTTGTAATTGAAACATATTTGAACATCTCCTAAAAGTTGAGACCAATTTTGAAAATTATACATATATATATATATAGAATCGTATAAGTACTCTTATATACATTTTATATTTATGTATATTTATATATTGATTACTAGTGTTTTTCCCGCGGTTTCACCCGCTTAGTTCCCGTTCCCGTGGGAATATGGGGACAAAATGTAGTCTATGTTACTCCCTGATAATGTAGCTTTCCATTGGTGAAAGAATTTTTTAAATCGGCTTAGTGGTTTAGGCGTGAAAGCGTCAGTAACAAACTTACTTTCGCATTTATAATATTAGTTAGGATAATATAGATACTTCCCCTTTTTTTTTAATATACAGACATTCCGTCATATTTTATGGTGAAGAATGGTATAACACAACGTCTATAAACATACAGTTTATTTAATTATTACTAGAAATAACTATTTGATTATGTTATGGCTGCCCAACTAAATTACCTCACCAACTAAATCTATTTAATCAAAACATGTTAATTTATATTCATACATTTAACCATATTAACTAATATTTATTAATTCAGTACTAAAATGCATTTTTCTTTACGTTTCACTGTTTTAGATTAATATATTTAAATAATAATATAAATGGCGCTGTCTCATATGAGCTGCACGTTTAGTAGGTCTACCCATGTTCTACAAATTAGTGAGTGTACTTCAGATTCACTAAAAATCGAAAAATAAATAAAAATTTTAACAAAACAAAAACCGACTTCATAGGAAAAACAAATTAATATGCACTAAAAAGTAAAAAAATAATTGCGTATTCTTCTATAATTTGATAATTAACTTACTATTTTCTACTCAACAATATGTAGGTACGAATGTGTTGTGTGGTTGATAATTTATTTACAATTATTGTTATTTTTGGAGTCGATGTCAGCTAAGGAAACAGTATAATATACCTAGCAATAATAATAGGGGAATCTTTTAAAAACAAACAAAAACATACACATTACAAATTGACTTTTATTTGCCTCGTTAAGTTGCGCGTGCGACACAAGCACATCTCACCTATAACTAACTATGTATGTAGTTATAAACCCATCTTGGCTGACATCGACTCCAAAAGTAACAATAATTGTAAATAAATTATCAACCACACAACACATTCGTACCTACATATTGTTGCGTAGAAAATAGTAAGTTAATTATCAAATTATAGAAGAATACGCAATTATTTTTTTACTTTTTAGTGCATATTAATTTGTTTTTCCTATGAAGTCGGTTTTTGTTTTGTTAAAATTTTTATTTATTTTTAAGTGCATTTCAATAATGATCACTATCATTACTAGTATCAGTATTAGAATCTTCCCTACCTCGATTAAAAACTAACCAAGGATGGATCTTATCAACCGAAAACGTTCCTTTAAAATTTCTTATGCCTTTACGTGATAATGGCGTATCCTCAACAATATATCTGTCATTAGGCAGTACATCTGTAATTCTATATGGTCCTCGAATTTTCGAAATTAATTTTCTGCTATTGCCCGTTGAAGGAATATCTCTTTCGATCCTAACCAAATCACCTACTTTGTAACTTACTTTCTTCCTACTTTTATCAAAGCGCAATTTTTGTTTATACTGATTTTCTTTAATATGTTTATTTACTTCACTTCTTACTTCCTCTAAACTGTTATTACTATTACTTAGGCCTGCTGTATCATTTACATTTAAATTTATAAAAGAGTCTGACGTACCTATTAAATCTGTCCCAAAAAGAACTTGAGCTGGGGTTTTCCCAATTCCCTTATTAATGGTATTATTTAGTCCCCATTGAATTTCTGATATACATTCATCCCACAAATTTTCAGATTTCCCATGGTTAGAAGCACTAAGCGCTGCTAAAACAGTTCTATTATACCGCTCCACTTGACCGTTGGCGCGAGGTGTAGCCACCGCATTTAATATGTGCTTTACGCCAAGTGAATTAATAAAATTCTTAAATTTTTTGGAAGTGAATGAAGTAGCTCGGTCAGAAATTAATCGTTTTGGTACACCAAATGTATGAAAATAATTTTTAATTACCTTAATGGAATTAATTGATTTAGTGCTTCTAATTGGGGCTAATATAATAAATTTTGTATAAGCATCAATTATTAGAAGTAGATATGAATTTTTATTTTTACTACGTACAAATGGTCCTAAATGGTCGATGTGTACAGTATGGAAAGGACAATCTACCTTTTCAATAGGATGCAATTGACCTGAATTTTTACCAGCTGGAATTTTCGTATGAGCACATTCTAAGCATGATTCTACGTATTTTTTTATAAACTTTCTCATTTTAGCAAACCAATATTGACTACGAATTTTATTATATGTTTTATCAAAACTAAAGTGTCCTATGTTATCATGATTAGCTTTTAAGATTTGCCATCTAACTCCCTTCGGTACCACCCAACGATTTCCTTCATCAGTTTTTCTATATAATAATCCGCGTTTGATCAAAAAATTATTTCTTATTTCTAAAATATTTTCAGTTTCTTTATCATTTAAAATATCAATTATACGCTGTATTTCTGGGTCACTCTGTTGAGCAGTAACTATCCAATTCATATCAATATTTCTAACTTCCATAGTTTGAGTGTCAGAAACAGGGTTGCGACTTAGAGCGTCTACATGGGACATGTTAATGCCTGGCTTATATATAATATTAAAATTATATTCTTGCATGATACTCCACCAACGTGCTACTCTTGGCAACATATCTTTTTTTTCGAATGTTGCCCGTAACGAATTACAATCAGTAACTATCGTGAAAGAAATTCCTAATAAATAAACTCTGAATCTTTGTAGGGAGGCAACAACAGCTAAGGTCTCTAAGTCATAAGAACTAAAGCGAGCTTCTTCGGGAGAGGTCTGTCTACTGTAGTAAGCTACAGCTGTAAAAGCAGATTCCTTGTTCGGTCTTTGTAACAAAATACCCGCTACACCAATTTTAGAAGCATCGGTATGTAATTGTGTTTCAAAACTTTGATTGTAAAAAGAGAGAATTGGACGTTGGACTAATTCTTTTTTTAAGGTTAAAAACGCATCTTCCTCGGCTTTACCCCATTGCCATTTATTGTCCTTTTTTAAGAGTCGTGTCAATGGTTTTGCTGTTATGGAAAAGCCGCGTATAAATCTTCGGAAAAAACTAGCAAGTCCAATAAATTGTCGCACTTTATGCTGATCTGTAGGTACGGGAAATTTATCTACTGCGTCTATTTTCGTTGTACCGGGTCTTATACCATTTTCACTAATTTCAAAACCTAAATAATCAATAGATTCTTTGAAAAAGTTGCACTTTGATAATTTTAACGTTAAACCAGCCTTACTAAATAAATCTAACGTATCACGAAGCCTATTGAAACCTTCCTCTATTGACGTTGATGGAATAATAACATCGTCCATATAAGCGAATGCTTGTTTAAATCTTGCGTTGCCTAAAATATTATTTATTACTCTTTGGAAGTTTGACGGCGCGTTTGCTAAGCCGAAGGGCATTCGATTAAATTCAAAATGCCCGTCAGGTGTTACAAAAGCTGTCAAATGCTTTGATGCTTCCGCCATAGGTAATTGATAATAACCGGACGCGAGATCAAGGGTGGTATAATATTTGTATCCCGATAAATTATCTAGCTGATCGTCTATCCTTGGTAAAGGATAGTGTTCTTTTATCGTTTTCCTATTTAACGATCTAAAATCTACACATAATCGATAATCTCCCGTTTTCTTCTTAACTAACAAAATTGGTGACGCATAATCTGAAGTAGAGTCTCTAACTATACCCGTTTCTTTTAACTCATCAATTATGTCGCGTACTATTTGACGTTCTGAATAGGACAAGCGATACGGTCGATAAACTACAGGTACGGTATCACTAAGTTTGATGTTCATTTCGGACCCGACTATACAACCCAATTCACTGATAGTAAACGCAAAACAACCTCTATATTCATTTAATAGGTTCACCAATTCATCTATCTGTGTAAATTCTACACTAACTTTTATCATTGATTTATCAATAACAGAAGGAGGTTTTGATAATTCTGTTTTTTCAATTTTATTAATAAATTTAGTCTGAATTTCGTTAGTAGATACAGCTCGGACAAGTAAAGTGTTCTCAATCAAACTAAATCCAGAGTCTGTAAGTCCCTTAATTATGATTTTACCCCTCCCTCTAATTAATTCTGTAATACATTGTAAAATCTCATACGACTTGTCTTTTAATCCACATATACTGGTTTCTATAAATATGTTACCATCATAAACGGGAATTGAATGAACATCAACTTCAGTAACACCTTTAACAACAACTGGATTTGAATTATAAATAGTAATCTTCTCTGGTTGAGAATCATTTTTATGCGTCATTTTTAAACTATCCTTTGATTTGTATACTTCTACGTGATCTTGTTCTGTAAATGTTTGTCCTAATAATAAAGAAATTTGAAGATAATTATCAGGTACTACTAGTATTTCTACATCAGCTTTGACAGAATCTACTTCAATACAAGCAATAAATGTTCCGAGACAATTCACTAACGCATTACCAAATCCGCGTAATACTGGCAAGTCTTTTGTTGACCATGATTCTATAATACGTTTAGCAACTGACGCCTTAATCATAGTACATTGGCTACCGAAATCGACAAAGCAATTTAGTGAGTGTCCATTTACTAATGCACTTTTAAAATATTTACCATCACTATCTCGAACTTGAGATATACATAAAACAGTTTTATTGTTTGCGGGATCCTTTTGAAACGTACATTCTGCCGATAAGTGACCTACTTTACGACAACTATCACATCGTTTAATCGGTTGCTTACATCTAAAGTATGGATGTCCTTCATCCCCACAATTATAACATTTAGTAAATTTATTATCATAATTATTTTGAGGGAATTTCCTTATTCGTTTATTATCGGAAATGTTTGCTTGCGTTGCTGGTATTGGTTTTTCACTTCGTTTATTACTTTTTACGTTTCTTAAATAAACTAACAATTTATCAGGTTCTGTAAACTGTGCGGCTTCAGCACTAGTTCTTACAGACCTATCTTCGATTCCAAATAATATGCAATCGATTGCATTTTTCCCACTAATGTTACATCTATGTAATAATACCATCTTATCATAGTAATATTCTTCTAAAGAATCATTAAAACGAGCTTTACAAGCAAGCATTTCCGTTAATAACTGAGCATAATTTTCGTCACTTGGGAATGCTAACCGTAATTTATCTTGCCATTCTGTCCATGAATACATTAAACTAGGTAGTCCTTGATACCACCTCTGAGCTAACCCAACTAATTTAGGCAAAGCATAATATACTATTTGTTTTTCAGACCAATTATATATAGAAGCACATTCATTCACTTTCAAAATCCACGTGTCTACTGTCTACTGTTTGATTTCTTTTGGATGGGTCGAACTCCGGTATAACATTCATCACTGGGTATCGTTCGCTATTACCGTCATTTTTCATCGATTGTAACATTTCAAGAAATGTAGTTATTAAGGTATTAGAGTTGGAAATACCTGGAGAGTTTTCGCGACGTCTTGACGTTGACGGCGGTACCTCTTCAACATTGTCTTCTGCAGGTCGATTGACATTCACATCGAAATCCTGTCGATGCTCCGGACTACGTGTGTCCCTACGACTGCTTTGTCTCGACCTTCTACTTCTTCGAGTACGCTTTCGCTTCCTCGAATCGCGACTACGGCGTCGTGAACGTCTTGTACATAATGAAGATTCCGAATCACTTTCAGACTCAACATTATTTACGCGTTTGCTTGCTCTTTTCTCTTTTCCCATGATTATACTGAAAACAAATTTCCAGAAAAGTATTTGTTTCCCTGTTGTTTTGTATAATATTATACACATGAAATCAATAATTAATAACTAACTAAAAAAATGAATTAAAAGAACAAAATTACATCATTAAAGAAAGAGGGAAAAAAAAAAAAAATATATATATATAAAGAAAGAAAGATTCCTTATCAAGTATTTCATATAATTGCTAATTTCAAATTCATTATTTGTATTTTTACTATTAAGTAACTTCATTTTCCTTAAAAGTAATTATTTAAATCTAAATTAAAACATCACATAGTAAAATATAATAGAATAAGTTTATACTCACTTTCATGGGCGTTTAGTCTTAAACCAAGATAACGTAGCAATTTTGCCACAATTCTTGGTCCAATCCCTCTTCTGAGCTTTTAACCAGTCTCAGAGCTTTGTACCAGCCTCCAGAAAAACACACTTTTGTATTTCAAGATTTATTTAGAATCACAATTCACTTGTTACACTTGCCGATGTTCCGAACGGACTGACTGTACATTTCATAATTTCAACTGACAACAACAATTCGTTGTAGTGGGGTTTACATCACGTGTTTACAATCATTTGACAGTCTCTTAACATTATAACAAAACTAAATGCACAAAACATAATAATTTATAATAAATGGTAATATAATAATAATAAATAATAAATGCTAACACTATATTTATTTCATTTTATTCCGTAGAATAGGATTGTGGTTACCAAGTTAACATATTCTTAGGTTAATTTGTATACCTTGACATAGATGGATTGTGGACCTGTGTGACATTTTAGAGCTTGATGCTACATTTTACAGACCCCATTTGTAACAAAACAATAAATTCTACACCGTGACCCGCCCTGACGTTTCCGGCAGAATAGAATGATATCCAACTGACTGATCTAGGTCATTGCGGCCATTTTCAAAGCATACTAACCAACTGCGCAGAAGATCTTTTAGTACATAAGTGTATGTGCAAGCACAGATGCATTATTTATTCCCCAGTCCCACATAATTCAATGGAAGTGCAAATTAGACACGACCGTAAGGAGTTCTAAGAGTTCTGACTCAGGATCAACGACTTAACTTTTCTAAGGCGTGGTAACAAAACAATAGTAATAAAATTGAAATAGAATACAATAATATTAAGGTACGTAAACTAATGAAACTTATTAAATAAATTAATGAGTAAGATGGGACATTGCGTTATTGGGCCAATTTGTGTTACATCATCATGAACTGTATGCTGACGATCATGGAATTGGCTACAGTACACTGAATATTGCACTGAACGGGATAAGTTTTAAGACGAGATATCTTACAAAGCGAGTGGCTCAATTAAAGTTTTAGTCAATTTCTAGTTTCGACAGCACTTCGGCATCGTGAATATTGAGAGCTTTTAGTTTTTTCAATACGTTTCACACTATTCGAATACTTCTTACGTCTTTTAAATCGAATAAGTTTAAGGATTGTATTGGTTTAGTTTTATATTCGTAAATTTGAAATCTGATAATATGTGCATTTTTTATATTTATTGACGTGACAACGTCTAATAAATCGATGAACGCTGGCTGCATGTACCGTGTAGTCCCGTTACGCTGATTGTACGCTTGCGCCCCATTTATCTCTATTTCACTCGATTGGCCTATGTTTTGTTATGACGTTGTCACGTTAAACAATCGTCTTTAGAAAAATTAACAATCCCTAACAACGCAATTCACCTATATTGGGAACTAAGATATTGTATCCCTTGATTGTATTTACATTGACTTACTCAACTTACAAACCGGAAAACTAGATTCATAACTATTGCTCTTTGGTGAACGTTTTTGACGGATAATACAAAGTTTCTTATTTTTGACATTCAATATTTATACATACTTATAAATAAATAAATATAAAGTATATATGATGAGTTGTACCTACTCAGACTTCCACCTCTACCTCTAGCTCTACCACCAACTAGTCGAGATGGCCTAGTGGTTAGAACGTGTGACTCTTAACCGATGATGGTGGAATAATGAACCGAATGTCAAATATATTTAATAAATAAATGACATTCGAAATTTAAATAATCTATCTGATATATGACTGAATGCAAACATCGTCTCTGGTTTGTGATTTCGGTGGAAATGGGAAAAAACAAATATACAGATTTAATCGAATTCCAGTTGAATTTCGTAGGAATAGGCAATATCTGGTAGTGACACGTGTCTACCCGACACTGTACAACGTACTAACGTTATTAAATACCATTCGGCTTACCAGAGATTAAATTTCAATCTGTACTAATATATATATATATATAAAATTGAAGAGTTTGTTTGTTGATCCGGCTAAGCTCAGGAACTACTGGTTCGAATTAAAAAAATATTTTTGTGTTGTATCGTCCTTTTATCGAGGAAGGCTTTAGGTTTATTTTTTTTCATTATATTTTTATTAATTATACGCGGGTGAAACCGCGGGGCACAGCTAGTGTTAAATAAACGGTATATATAGTTGGTATTTTTGGAAATATTAACTGCTAGCTTTCGCACGCGGTGTAGGTTAAGTCAGTTGGCCTATGTGTTAAGTCAGGGTATAAGCTAATGTCTTCGATAGCTCAGTTGGTAGAGCGGTGGACTGTAGAGCTACTGATATGGAAATCTAGAGGGTACTGGGTCAAATCCGGCTCGAACGAGTAAATTTTATTTGCGTCAGATACGTTTCGTATAAGGAGCAAGACTGCTGTGAGGTCCCACAGTGGTCAGTTTTGGGGCCTCAGTTGTGGAACCTTTTTGTTGGATTGCCCATATCTCTGGCGAAACAATGTCCAACGGTGTTAACAAACATACGGTCTATCCGAAACATATAAAAGTCAGTCGGCATGTTTTATCCAATTTACACAAAACCTAAAAAATAATGAAGTAATACACTTAACCCTTAACTGTGAATCATTCCGTACATTGGTAAAAACCAATATTGGATAGACAGATATACAGACTGACGCAGCGGTTTGTACATAGAGTGATAATATAGATGTGTATTTTATTAAAAGTCCAAAGACAAACCTTTTTCTTAACTAAAACAATATCAATTTAAAAAAAAATTAGAAGTACATACATATTACATAAACACATATATACATGTATAAATATTTCATTTGTACTTGAACCGTTATATAAAAATATATTCGTCGTTTTTTTATGATTTTATAAAAAGATTTCGATTTATTAAAAAAAAAAAAAGAAAACGTCGGTTCATTGTTTGCGATTTAAACGGTTCACAGGCTTAACACGAAGCTTTCAATCGTTATAAACATTCGCGTCGGTGGAAAACAAACTACGTACACCATTTTATTATATTCGGAGCTGAAAAAAAATCAAATACGTTAAAAAAAAAATCGATGAAAATAAAGTTAATTTTTAAATAAGGAATGCATTTTATTCGATTTTTAAACGAACATACAACAACAGTAAAAATAATGTTATCTTGTTTTACACTATGCCTATATTGTTGTTTCACACTATACTATTGTCGAGACATTTGTTAAATAAGCCGATGTTGTTTCTTATATCAATAAATAATAAACAATTAAGTAAACGAAGTCGGAAAGAATATATTTGAATAATTAACTAAGAATTAAAATAGTCCATTTGGTAAAATGTTATGTCTATGATGCGTGTTCCATTTCAGGCAAGTACCATTGATAATTCATTTGGTTATTTATAAGGTAAGCCAACATCTTGTAGATAAAACTTATTTATTGTTAAATATGTTATACACAAATAGTTTAATTACATATGGTTTTAAAGACTAAAGTATAATAATTGAAATAAAAGTTTGGGTTCGTTATTGTTTTTATTTTCGTGTTGAATAAATAAATTACTGAATATTTGCGTTTTGATAAGGTTTGATAATACGCCAAGGACAGAGTTTCAATCAAATAAAAATATTTTTATAATCTCATCTCGTACTCATCCCGTTGTTCACAATTCAGCGACATGTATATCCACCAACTCGTGAACCAGCGTGGCTAAATAAGCTTCTCTTTAAAGCTGATTAAGACCGAAGGTTGCGTTGGTTAATTTAATATTCCACGTAATACTCGACAGCGCGGGATCCACGGCTGTCACACAAATACGAAACGTAAAAGTCATTTGCGTGTGTGTGTATTTGTGCGAGTACATATATGTCATTTGTGTGTGTGTGTGTGTGTGTGTGTATGTGAAGTATAAGCAATTTAAATCTATAAAATGTTTTTTTAGAGAATAAATATTTTTGGAGTATTTTTTAATTTATTTACCCATCATAATGTTACTGTAAGTACTGTTTATTTACCCGAATTATTAAAAAAAATATCCAATATTTATATTATAAATTAAAATATACAACGCCAAAGGATTTTTACGTCACCAATTCTTACGGCACTTACCATCAGGTGGGCCATTTTCCCGATCCCAATGTAAATAATTACTTTTATATTTTTTCTAGGATAAACTTGTTTATTTATAAGAACACGTATTGATCTACAATTGCGCAAATCATTTTAATTAAGTCGCCCTTTACCCTTATTTAGTTTAGGAAAGACAATACGTCTCCGACTAACAAGCAGAGAGTTAAAGCCAAACGCTCAAGGGTGTAATTTTCGATGTTCGAAGCGGCGACCAATAAAATTGTTTTTATAAGGGTTGAGAACATGAACCTATCGTAGCTAAAGTGTCGAATCTCTGTTGCTATGGTAACTGGAAGGGCTGCTTTATTTTTAATTTACTTTGGCTATTCCATGTACGTACGTAGCATAGATTTCTAAATTCAAATATAATTATCGCTCATAAGACATTGGTTTTAAGAATAAAGTTGATTACAATATCTTGTCAACGATGTATTTTGTAAATCTTAACAGACTATATACCAATAAATAATTGTAAACCATGGATATATTTCATTAAAAGTTAGCTACTATCATTATTCTATAGCCAGATACAACACAACTATTCTTTTGTCAAAAAAAATTACGTTTAAAATATATAGTTAAATTTTTAAGAAGGCTAAGTGGAATGTATTGCTTGTTGTATGAAAAATAGGTAATCCATTTTACCATTAGCCAACTACTGTCCTATATATCTCTGACCTTACATTAGATGGAACCTTTTTGGTCACTCATTTCTCTTGGTAAAATCCCTAAGGGTCAGTATAAAATGGTACGCAGGAAAAGGCGACTCAATATTGAATAAATAATACCTACAATATGAAATTGCTTTATTTTTTTTGTATACATGGTTGAAGATACATTTGAGATTGGTTCGAAAAAGGATCATTCTTAGAAAACTATTCCCTCTTACCGTTATTTTAATTTTGTGATATTACAATAATTATTAGTATTCATGTTTTAACGAAATATTTTACTGAAATTGCAACGGTGGAATAAGCAGGTATTCTTATAAAGAGCATCTATGTAATTTACTGATTCTTAATATCTTAAAGTTTACCAGACAAATGGAAAAATCTTATCTTACCGTCTTATACATAAGTATACAAATACAATAACAACATGCTTTTGGAATGTTTTAGACACCCTACTCGGGTACACCCTTATTTACGTAAAAACCATTTTTATTTAAATAAGAGTTCTTGAAAAAGGTCGAGATATATTGGTATCTCATTTAAATTATATAATTTAATCACATATATAATTGTAGCGACATCTATCTCGCCACATACGAACTATGAACAGACGTATCCTACATTGCGATATTAAAGTTATCAGAGACAATACCCGTCTGGTCGGAGGATCCCTTTTCAATGGTGGATGAGGTACTTCACTCCCTGTTCCTCGCCATCCCCAAATAATTAATTGATATAACAAAGCGACTACTGAACTTTCTAGCCAGTTCTCGTTAGTACAATCTACAGTCTTAATCTGTATAATTAAATATTTTTTTAAACAAAATTTAAGATATTTATATGACTATTTCTAAGCTTATTATTATCTGAAGTACCTATTTCTCGTATCAACCTTTACAAAGAGGAAGCCTTGTTCAATAGCTTAAGAAGCGAGGGATGCTCGCAGGGGATTATTTTATTATTAGATTTTAATATTATTTTTAAGTAATATCCGAGAACAGTGAAGTTACATTTATATATTTTAAAAGAGGATGGATATTACTTTATAATTAATTATTTTCGTCGAAGTCTATTTGTGCCTTTTCAATCTGTCAAAGCGTGAAACTGGTACGAACCGGAAAATATCAAAGCCACTGTTCGTTAGCATTTCATGCCGTTTATGTTTTGTTATTTTATCATTTTTTGTCTTTAATTATGTTTATTTAAGAATTTAAACGTAAAAAGAATGGTTCTGGCAAAACTGAATGTCTTCTAAATTAAAGTTTAAATCACAGCTTGTATGTGTCCCACGGCTGGACTTAGGCTCTTGAGGCGAAGTTTTGTAGCGTAATCCACACGATATGTATCCAACCTTAACGGTGATTGGATATCATCACATGCTGCTCAATGTCGAACATAAAATAAATATAAACACAAAATAAGCTCATTAATAACTGTCCGTACTTCAACCCACTATCATTGGTGAGGATTAAACGTACTTTAAGTTCAAGACATTTCAACTCAAGGCTACAAAATTCAAATTTCGAACACAATGAATTTGCTATAATTCTATACAAAGTAATTGTTTTCACACATTGATAGATAAAATATATAATCCAAATCAGTAAACTCCTTTTCGCTAAATCAAATTTTAAATCATTTATCTATAATATAATAGTTATATATATCTATATATCACAAAAAGGTATTACCATCGTTGCGTCTATCACTATTTCATTATTTTTTTAAGTATGATTAGTAAAACTAATTAACTATATACATATATAAAAAAAAAACTTTATTTTCAATTTAATTTTTACTGAGAACATTACTTGGAGTGTAGAGATAAAATAAAGTTTACGATGTTGTAAAACGCGCAATAATTTTGCTCTCGTTACGCTAAGTCAAATTATATAACATGATCTGAAATACTTAAAATATTTTCATTATAATATTAAAAAAAATAAAACTGCTCTGTTAAATTGACTATAAGTAGAATTGTGTCAATATACACGCATTAAAAACAAAAAAGACTCGCTTTAAAACACTTCGCCATTTTTAACGCAAGTGTTACGATCTATATTTAAAACTGCAAACATTCAAATATTTAATGTCTTAAAACTACCGTTATATTATATCTAGAAAAATACACATTGTTGACGTGACAACGTCTAATAAATCGATGAACGCTGGCTGCATGCACGAAATAGTATGACTCATTGTCCCGTTACGCTCATGGTCCCGTTACGCTTGCGCCGCATCTATCTCTTTTTCACTCGATTGGCCTATGCGTCATTTCATCAATGTTTTGTTATGACGTTGTCACGTTAAATTATCGTCCGTAAGCCGACTTTACAGACAACCATTTTTTACATAAAATCTTTTGCAGAAACAATAGCGTTTTAATAATATTATTTATATTAATAAAATTATTGTTTAAAGGTTTTTCAAAATCGAATTGGACTAAATTACTAAAAAAAAATGTAGAAAAGAAAGGAAAGTTAAAAACAAGGCAAATAACTTGCTTGGTTCTTTTGCCGTCGGCATGTCGATTAGTGCAGCATAAAAAAATCACCATTGCAGTCTGGCGTGCAGCTTAATTAGTAGAGTGGGTTCAGTGCAATACCCTGGTGTGCCCCTTCATTTCTATATCACAATTTTAGATGTAATTTTTAAATTATTCATTTAACATACATATAATTTTAGCTGTTAAAGAATTTTTAATATTTTAAAGTTTTACTTAAAAATACTTAGTTTCAAGTTTATAATTATGTGAGATCAGTGAATTGCTCACTGAGTGATTTTGGTATTTCTTTTCTTTTTCATAGGAAGACGGACGAGCATTTGGGCCACCAACGCCCATAGACAATGGCATTGTAAGATATGGTAACCATCGCTTACATCGCCAATGCGCCACCAACCTTGGGAACTAAGATGTTATGTCCCTTGTGCCCGCAATTACGCTGGCTCACTCACCCTTCAAACCGGAACACAACAGTACGAAGCACTGCGGTTTTAAGGTAGAATATCTGATGAGTGGGTACCCTACCCAGACGAGCTTGCACAAAGCTCTACCACCAATTGACGTTTCTAGTTTGACAATCAATAAGAAAGTGTAATAATTCAATATTGGATAAAGTATTTTGTATTTTAATTTGATTATACTCTGTTGGAATGAAATAATTTAAATATTTACTGTACTATCTCTTTCATAGTCGTATGACTGGAGAGAGTTCGGGAGAAAGACCAACCGGAAGTGACGCTCCAATTTTCCAAATCCAGAACTATTTATATAAGTAGTAAATGTCTAATAACTTCCACTGGATGTATTTCAAAATTTAAGAAATAATTTAAACTGTAAGAAAAAAACGTGCATTATTTGCTTCTCGATAGGGCTTATTGCAAGTATGCCTGGGTATGTTCGATCCGCTAATCATATTTTCTACTCCTAAATAGCAATATTTAGCATTGTTGTGTTTCGGTTTGAAGTCAGTGAAGCATTGGCGTTGTAGACATGGCTACAATCTGAATAAACTGCCTTATAAGCTAATTTAGCCATAAGATTAACAAGGAGCATGTGTTACCCAAACTTACGAAGCGTGTAATCATAGCACACATTTCAGTCTTATAAACAACTACTACACTAACTCACTTATTATACTATAATGAATAAATGAGTAAGTTGGGATATGTGCCCCTAATATGAGTATCAGTAAATAGTACAATTATTTGTTTTCAAAAGTAGAACGTCGTAAGTTTATATATTTCATATTCGCTAAAATAATTCTATGTATTTGAAAATTTAATTTAAATCTAATCTAGACTTGGTTTCAATCTTAATTATGGACCCTTCGCCTGAGGTTATATTTAACTTCAGTTTATATTAAACCTGTCATTTTCTTAGCGACGTGCTAGCAGTGTTTTAAGTAAAATCTTATGACCTGAGTAAGATATTGTCAGAAGATGGAACCATCTAAAATTATCCATCCATCACCACCAACTATAAATTGAATTGAGAGTATGTTCAATTATTTATTAATTATATTTTTATTCAAAACTATATATGGTAAGCATTTATTCGTGTATATTTTAATAGATATTGTTTTTCTTAAACGTATGCGTGTAGTAGCCATTTTCAAATGTTTCTTTGCGCAAAAAAAAATGTAAAACATCTAACACATCATGTTTAGTGGACTAGTATTTTGATTTAGAATCGTATTTCATATCCAGATTGACTTGATTGCATTTCTATTTACAAAATGGATTGGTTTAATAAAAAATGAATTGATATTTTTATTACCAGCTGTAAAATTGTTCTGTTAAATGTGTATATTATATCGTAGATGTCAGGCAACAGTACGGAGACTATATGAATCTCATTGAAAAATTGAAAATTTTTCGATCGTTCTGCTGACCAAATTGACTCCAATTCAAATTACTTGATTTACTATGTGGCAGAATGTTATCCGATTGACAGATGCTGAGCACGAGATTAATAATTTTCGAACACAAATTAAGTTTCTGCAACTTTTTATAGTCTTATACGGTATTTGACCTCACTCTTCAACCTTCAGGAAAGATCTACGTATATATATTACGTATATAGCATAGTAAATAATTCATTTTTTCTTCTCTCTATTAGAAGCGCCATAGGACTGCTAAATTCAATATTATTTAATTTTCAAATAATTATTTACTAATTTGATTAATAATTATTAAAACATTTTTAACTCAGAGAAGATCTATGCTCTTAACAATTAACCAATTAATATATTTTATTTAAAGTAAATTATACACTATTATATATAAAAATAACAAATTTACTATTTACAAACTCAAAATAACATGCAAAATTCATGCTACAAATATTGTAATTATACAATGAATAAAAACATCAATCTAACATACATAAATAAATCGTATTATCGAGAGGAGTTTTAAGATTATAATAATTCAAAGGATTTAAAATATTCCAAAGAACTACAAACAAATTCTCACTTAACCACTAATACAAGGATAAAAACCCTTAGAGACAATTAACGAAGGACTTCAAAAAGAAAAATACTTATTAAATAAAAGCGTCTACTAAAAAAAAATACAAAATTCTCAAATTTAAATCACGAGATATTATTTACAGACATGCTCGAAAAGGTTTTTAGTATGAAACAATTTTTCGGATAAGGCAATCATCCTTATTATACAAAGTATATCACATATAATTAACATTAATGATTAAGTATGCGAATCAAATCAAAAGTTCAACGGAAATTGAACTTCAAGTTGCAGTCACTTGGACGCATAACTTTGTTCCTTGGTCTAGATAAAAATAAAAAAAACTAACATTTTATAAACTTTTTCACACTATCCCGTATCGTAATGAAATAGAAAGTGTAGGTTGTTCTTTTCTAATTCATGTGAGTGGATTATTCGCGTTCATTTATTTCGTTCGCCTTTAATTCCCTGCAAAAACTGACTATGGATTTTTGTGTAAGCTGGTTACTATTTTAAAATTAAAATCCGAAAAATTGTTTGTTCCAAAGAGATTAGGCTAACAGTTAAGCATCAAATGATTATTTAATGCAAGAAATATAATATTATAAAGTGCACGAAAGGACGCAGTGGCTACTATGATTTTAATTAAATTTAGAATTAAGGTCTTATATAGAAACCACCGCTTAGCTTTTAAATGAAATATTATTAAATAGCTTGTTTTTAATCTACTTTAATTTTGGTAAATACTACTGAATAGTAAAATCAATGTATCAAGAGAGAACGATAGAGAGAGAGACATAGACAAGAGAGAGAAAAATGACAAACTAATATTCCAATTAATTTAATAAAACCAAGTAGCCACTGCGGTCTCAGAGCCGTGCTTACTGGGTGAGCCGTTGCGCGGGGCGGGGGGCGGCGGACGGGGCACCTCCTCGCGTGGTGCGCCCGCGCCACCCGGCGGACTCGCCACTGCAACATCAACCATCTGTTAGAAAACCGTTGAGTTTGATTTTTTTTTACGATTTAGCAATTTATTACCGATGAATCTTGAAGTACTATTATCTTATATTCTAATTAAATATCTAATAGAAGTGTTAAGTTTTTGATATATATGTATTGATATCATCTTCAATTCTTCTTTGATTAGAAAAGGGTATTAATATTTATGTAGGTATATGTTATAATCGATTTCAATTTAAAACTCCAGGAATAAAGGGTTAATATAAATTATACTTTACGATATGAAAAATAATTTCATTTTGGCTACATAGAAATATAAGAAGAATTGTAACTAGGTCGGGCCTCTAGTGTGCACTGAGGTATGTTGAACAAAATATTGAAGGCACTTTCGAAATAGACTTAGAAACTAGCAAAATATGCTCTAATATATTTTTATATACAAATATTTAAAAAAATTGTTGACGACATGACAAAAATAAATTATGCCAAATGATATTCATATCAGAGAAATTCTTTATAATTTATTTTAAATGAAAACAAGATCTATTACGAACGTGACTTGCTTTAAAATGAATATTAAGCTGCAATTGCTATCCGTGTTAGAATTTTTCATAATTTATGTTCTTTGAAACGGGATATCATCGCTTGAAATTACTTTTTTAAATCCTTTTAAAACATATTATGAAAGAGCTTAGCTCATGGTGATATGATGCAGAAGTTTAATACGTCTTAAGGTGAACACATTTAATAATAATAATATCCTGGGACATTATCCACACACGGCCATCTGGTCTTAAACTAAGCAGAGCTTGCACTATGGAAACCAGACAACTGATAATAATTGTACCCAAACTCAGGACAAACAAATATGTTCATGCCAAAATGTCTGTCCTGGGTGGGAATCGAATCCACGACCCGCGGCGAAAGGCAGTTCTACCAATCTACCAACCTCTTAATTCTTATTTCGTTTTTTTTTCTCGTTTTGTTCTATTCCTCAACTTTCCTTCAAAAATGGTACAATTTTTAGTTACAAATAATTATAATATGTAACCACCCGTTACATCAGATATTCAACCGCTAAATAGCAATACTTTGTATGTATGTGTTCCGGTATAGTAATTAGTCAGTATCATTATTGGCACAAGGGATGTATCATCTTCGTTCTCAAGGTTTGGTGGAAAATAACCAATTTAAGGAATGGTATTTTTTTACAGGGCAGTTTTATTAAATATATAATTACTTTTATTTGGTAGGCAGCGGTGACACTCACCGTCACCGTCATATTTGGCCGACCGTTTAAACAAAATTTCTTAAAAAAAGTACTTTTTCTAGAACTTTCTAGTGGTTTTTAAACGTTTCATTATATTGGAGCGAGAAAAAAGTAATGCGAATAATGTGAAAGTGACAACTTATCGAAGGACGTTCAATAAATATAGCGGAGCTGATACAACCGCTCGAATATTGTAGAAAATCCGTTATTATCGTCCAGTAATATCATCTGTCATAATTTATCCACGGGTGACAGGGAGCAAGCGAAATAAGCTTCACCCTTCTCATCCCCACCCGTTATCGCGAATAACACGTCAGTCACATAGGAAAATAATTTATATTTAGCAATTGTAAACGTCTTATAAAACAAAGTTAAAATATTTATTGAATATTGAAGCTATACGATCATGTCTTCCTGAGCGATTGCGGCCACGGCGGCCAATCGCAAGAGAGATTAGCCAATTACGAAGGATAATTTTGTTTTTTTAGGAAGTTTCTTTGTTACGTTTCATATCCAAATACTCGATAGATGATTGTTTGAAATGAGGAAATTGAATTTAACACGAAATTTTGCACTCATTTTTTCAGTGGTACAGATATAGAAGTAGGGTAACTAACATCGTCTCTTTGGCACAGGACGGACATACAGAAGGCGAAGCTGCGCAAGGACTAGTAACATAATAAATGCCGTGTGCATATTTTTAAAACAAAAAAATACACAGTGTCAAAATAATGCTTCATTTTTATTCTAAAACTTTTATTGCATTAAAAATATTACCAGTTTTAAGGCGTTAACTTGTTAACGAACTTAGTCATATCTAATACGTTAAAACGTGCTCGTAATTCGATTTGCGGTTTTTAAAGCTTACTGGTCATATTAACGCCAACTCCGTATACCAGCTACGCCGCTATTATATTCATTAAGGGCAATTAGATCACTATTTCATTTAGATATAACTTTTGATACGTAATTCATTAATGTAGCTGCAGGCTTAAAGCATAGTCGTCGGTGTGCCGCATTAAAACGTTAAGGCAGGTTGACACTATCATTACTAATAACATTAACGCAGATGGTATTGGAGTATATGGCGAAGCCAGAAGAAAAGTGTCTCAAAGAGTATCAAACAGCTTAGTCAGATTAATATGTATTTCTAAGAGTCGAGATGGCCCAGTGAAGAAGAAGATGAAGAAGTAGAACTTGTGAATCTTAACATGGTTTAAATCCAGGCAAGCACAACTGAATTTTTATGTGCTTGAATAATTCACTCGCTTATCCAACTAATATTATAAATGGGTAACTTTATGAGGCTGGATGGTTGGATTTTTGTTACTCTATTTCAATCCTCAAAATATAAATATACTTCTGCCTGTATATTTTTAGGTGAAAACTCCGATATAGAAACTAATCCAACATCTCTAGGGACCCCGGGTATAAATCTACAAAGCTATTTATATAACAAACGGATACACTTGTGTCAACACAATATGAACTGCTCGTATAACCCACGTTTATTAATAAAATTTAATTAAATTCTAATTTAATTAAAACACTAATTAATTACTGGATTAACTTCATCACTAATAATCAAATATTTTTTGCGTTAAAAATTAGTGTTTGCTTAATCTTGGAATAAACGGCTACGATTTTTTTTTATTGTATAGAAAGGCGGACGAGCATATGGGCCACCTGATGGTAAGTGGTCACCAACGCCCATAGACAATGGCATTGTAGGAGATGTTAACCATCCCTTACTACTACAATGCGCCACCAACCTTGAGAACTACGATCTTATGTCCCCTGTGCCTGTTATGACACTGGCTCACTCACCCTTCAACCCGGAACACAACAATAGCAAGTACTGCTGTTTTGCGGTAGAATATCTGATGAGTGGGTGGTACCTACCCAGACGAGCTTGCACAAAGCCCTACCACTAACGATTCTCGCTTTATGGCCTCTGGGCAAGCCAACTGAAGTATTAAATATCTCCTGTCATCGGGAAATCTACCACAAGTGAAGTGGAATTTATATTAAAATTATTTTATAAATTGTTATTCATAACGATTTAAAATAATATAAATACTTTAAGTTATTCAATGTTTAAATATGGAAGCTTATTAATAACTTTTTAATTATGTTAAAATTAAAACGATTTATTAAAACAAAGACAATTAAGCTACGATATTTCAATTTAATAAAATTTATAATCAAAATTAATCAAGCAAGCTCT
This sequence comes from Nymphalis c-album, assembly GCA_963151315.1. Taxonomy (NCBI): domain Eukaryota; kingdom Metazoa; phylum Arthropoda; class Insecta; order Lepidoptera; family Nymphalidae; genus Nymphalis; species Nymphalis c-album. The sequence goes on along the minus strand of OY720590.1, from coordinate 3,198,792 downwards.
TATTTTAATCACTCTAAAACCGTTGATTAAAATATATATTTGTATATATATAAAGTTATTTGGTACTAATTTAATTAATATATTAATAATTTAATTTATCTATCGATAAAAATATTTTACGTAGTATTTTGTTAGTACCTCGTTCTCTTATAGCGTTAAAAATGAGTGTACGTATTGTATTGCTTGTTGCGATTTATCGTTTGTAACTGATAGCATGGCGATGAAAGAGTTTTATAGCGTTTTATGTTCGAAATGAAATATGTTTTTTATTGACCGTTTCATGGTTTTAACAAGATATATTGAGATATACACTCTCAAGAATGAACTTGTTAGACGTGGTCATTATAAATTAAACATGTGTGTTGTACATACATATTATGTACATATACATATTCTTTTAAATATTTTAAATGGTATAGCATTTTTGCTATTATTTATTTAACCAGTATTTAATGTATGAACTTTCAAGGGACAAGGTCTTAACCTTCTTGGCATAAGTCCAGGAATCTAATACTTACAGTATCAGTATCAAAATAAAAAAAGAAATAAGGTGGTCATAAAAAAATCGTGGCTGTCAAAAACGAGCCTGTATCAGTTTAATAAAAAATATTGCAATTCAATAATCGTAAAATTTGAAACTGTCTTTATTTCGAAATAGCAATGACACTATTGATATTTATGAAATTAACTGGAATTAATTAAATTGGTGTTTATTTTCAATAAGCTGTATCTATTCAGCTGAATTTCAAAGTTTAATAACAGAAGGTATGTGAATTCGTTTTGTTTGGATTAAATCTATAATATTAAAAGAAAAGTTTTGAGGCTCTACTCAATAGGAAATATGTGAAATAAATAGGAAGTATGTGTGATTATTATTACAATAAAATTATTATTAATGCTTAACGCTTTTACATAAAATAATGAATTATTATATAACCATTATTAATTTATACATTAGCAATGTGTAAATTTACACGAAAATTGTTATTTTCCACACCACCAAACTAACACTAGATTAATAGCTTAAAATATACTACTACGACTATACTAACACGACTAACATTTGAATTGTAAATATTTTGATGCGGAATAAAAGGCTCAAATAAATAAATAAATGTGTTAATTGCAACTCAAATAACGTGTGTAACATTTTAAGGTTTGAAAATTATAGTAACAAACAAATTTACAATATAAACGAGCTTGACAATATCAAGGGCATTTATGTAATAATGACATAATATTACATAGTTATCTTCAACTTGAAATCAAGTGATTTGTATGCCTGATGGAGTTTATAAGGCTTTGTACACTAACGAGATGGTTAACGAGCCGTGACATCGCGTGTACGAAATAATGACCCGAAACGCTATGACAGTTTTCTACTGTCCGAAGGAAAATAATAAAAATATATATAAATTTATTTTCATGTTATATATTACGTATAATAACGTAATTTTTGTCAACCTCGTTGGTCTAGTGCCTGTGAGGCCACAGATTAGAAGGCACAAGGACCTAGTTTCAGGCCGGAGACCTCTTATTCTTGTGTAATAGCAGTCCTATCAATATTATATCGATTATATTAATTTGATAGTAATCCAGAGAGCAACCGAAAGATCAATGCTAGGCCTCAAGCTTAATGACAGAATAAGAGCAAACGAAATAAGGAAAGAAACACAAGTAATTGACGTGGTAGAAGCCGTATGCAGACTAAAGTGGAGATGGGCAGGACACACCGCTAGAACCACAGATAGACGATGGAGTGAAAGGATCAAGAACTGGTACCCTAGGGATGGAAAACGAACACGCGGAAGACAGATAACGCGTTGGGAGGATGATATAAGTAAATATGCAGGGACAACATGGCAGCGGATAGCGAGAGACAGACAAAAATGGAAAGACATGGAGGAGGCCTTTGCCCAACATTGGGCGTCCAAACTAACCTGACGTATTTAGCATAAAAACAAAATTGTACATATATACAATGAATATTTAAATAATATTTTTATAGACGACAGTAACGCTAAGTATTTTTGACATTGAATATATTGATCAATCTAATTAAAAAATGGGACTATAATTAATATTGTATAGTTTGACGACGAAAGGAAAAATATGTAAATTTGAAATTAGATTTGGAAATAAAGGCTATTTTATTTTTTATTTTATTTATGGAAAGATTTACATTGGAAAATGTTATTTGTATTTGTATGTTTTTATCGATTAACTCTATTTTACTGCATGCAACAAAAAATATCATTTTTTATATATTAACCGATCCCTCGAGTTCATTTCATTCGTTTCAATTCAATCAATCTTTGTACTGAATATTATTTACGGTTATTATTATTATTTACGGTTGTTTTGTCTAAAAAACAATATTTTTTTCATCATTTCAAATTCGGCACGAGTTGATTGAATAAACAGAGTAGAAGCTTATTTGATCATTTCAATTTAAAATATAAATACATTATTAAGAAAGTTCTAGCTGATTCGGAACTCAAGTCTAACGAATAAAAAAACGGCTTGATAAAGAAACTTGAAATTGATTATCATCCAGATAATAAATAGGTATAAATCTTAAATATAAATTTACGAAATAATGACTCACACTTATTTTATAAACTTTACCATCATTAAGAATACGAACTGTGTATTCTTACTTTATTTTTGTAAAAATAACACGTTCAATATATACAACGATATGAAATCATTGTTTGCTTAAATTAATAGCAATATAATGATGTGTTTGCAACTGAATTATTCAGAAAACCATTAATAATTAACGCAACATCGCAAATCAATATAATTACACAAACAAGTTGCCAATTTTCCCCTTGTGTAGCCGCAGCTTAACACATACATTTGTCAATTTGCGAATGTACTACGCTTATTAATTATTTAGCCTTACAAATAAGTTGGACTTGAGCTGGTTACCTGAAACAAGAAGACAAAATAATGAGTATAGTCGCTCATTGGTCTAAATTTAACCATAATCATAGAAAATTAACGAAGACACACAGAGATATATTTTTTCTGTTCTTATTACCTTTTTTATTAATATCGTATGTGTATGATGGAGCCACAGCATTCATTCAAATATTTCTTATATAGATTTTTAATATTACCTACTTTTATTAGATTTTAAGCGCTAACGGCGCTGTAATTATTTTTGCTCGGGATTACAGAAGATTAATAAGCCATCAAGACCTTATTACAAGAGATTAACGACGATTATCGCTTGTCGCTCGTCGTTTAATTACTAGTGGTTCTCGTTGGTGACATGTTAATCTATTCTGTTGCCGAGTTTGCGAACTTTCCTTTGAGTTCAATATTGAGTTACGAATGGAGGAGAATGTTTGGCTTAGTAGTCTATTATTTGTGGTGAAGTAATAGCCCGTCAACACATGTAATTTATTTATATTAACTTTTAAAAATGAGAGAACGTGACTATACTTCTAGTTTATATAGAGCATCTAGAAATTTAACTATCAGTCAATAAAATACAATTAAATGTTCGGAACGGTCGGACAATGTCAGAAAGTGATATGCGAAATTGACCATAATAATTATAACATTTCAAGGATACACGCAACAAAATAGTATATCACCATAAGTAGGTTGTCAACATATCACGGATGAGTAATGAAAGATGTGCAAGAGATAAATAATAAAACAGTTTGAAAGCTATTTATAATATTAATATGATTCACTTGGTGGTAGGGCTTTGTGCGAGCTCGTTGGGGTAGGTAGTAGGTACCACCCACCCATCAGATATTCTAACGTAAAACAGCAGTACTTGCTATTGCTGTGTTCCGGTTTGAAGGGTGAGTGAGCCAGTGTAATTAAAGGTACAATTCTTATATATTTATACAACATATATCTTAAAAATTGATATAAATGAACATTTAGAATGAATTTTCATTCGGTATGATTAATACTTGAACCATTAAACTGTCTTTGCGTTCATTCATTGAATAAAACGGCCTATAAGGCTTCGGATACGTTTAGAACGAGACCATAACAATAGGATTTTTATAGAGACGTCTACGTAATAAATATTACGTTGAGAGTTTACGGTCGACTACGAATCGAGTTTATTTATAGGCCCTAAGTATGCTTGTTGCTTTTAATTCTACTTAAACGGGGACGATTCATTTGAGTATAATAATAATAAAGAGTTTTTTTGGCCTATACAGCCGCAAACCCTGAAGCTCAGGGATCTATCCCTGGGTTGGGTAAAATAAATTTGAGTTTTCTGTCGAGAAATTTTCAGGAGCCAGCATGGAATATGGTAGTACTTATACTCCAGGACCTCGGATTATTAGCCGTGTTAGATTTTTCGTCGCATCGAGTTTATGAGAGCGAGGAATAAAGTACACTTAGTAGTGACCTTCGTATACAGTCTAAAACGTTATTATATTAACCAATTAAAAATGTTGTAAATATTGTGTTAATGTTACATGTAAATATAACATTCAAGAGTAAAATTTTTATTAGAATTTAAAATTCGTACGCTCAAATCTTCGTTAATAATTTAAATTTTAAGAGGTTTTCGTAACGGATGAAAAGTTATAAAATACTTCCTCGATGAAATAATAAACAATATTAAACTTGTTTGGAACTCATTTAAATTGTGTAATTTATTATAACAGATTAATTGGAAATCACGGCATGACTTTATCTGCGAATTTAAGAATAATTAAATTATTCCAAGTTTTGTTTTAGTTATTTAGCCGATATATTTTTTTATATTAGTTATTTTCGGAATAGCTTGATTTTTATGTATAGGTATTAATAAAATTCAGACCGAAAGTGTCACAAAACCAATATATTTTGTGTACAAAATATATGTGAAGATGTACCATCACTAAGCGACACCCAATGGTCTTTTATATAAATGGAATGCCATTTTCGTATGATATTAGATTTCACTACAGTTTATACATACTATAAAAGTTTACAAACATAATTTTATTCACGAAAAACGTTTCTTCCACAGACTTGTTGGCCGAGTCGTTGTTAAGTCTTCCTGTTGGCTTATATTATAATTTATATGTGCCTGCGTTATCACATCACAATCAAAATTTTTGATTTGTAAATTATGTTGATCTTAGTTGGATTCTGGAATTCTATATTAATCAGGATGGTGTTTGGTTACCGAAGAAGGTTTATACACTAGCCTCTTTATTAATAAGCTGCAGACTCGTGTTGCAGCATCATAATTATTTTATTCCTACCAATATCATAAATGTGAAAGTGTGTTATGGTATTTGGTTGCTTGTTGAACAGGCAGGCAGAACAGTAGTTACAAATTGGTTTCTTTTAAAACGTGAAAGGACGGCATCTTTAATGAAAATAACTGTACGTAAAGTAGGTATTACAAACTTACTTTCATTTTAAGTCAGGTTTTAAATTTGTCTTGTCAGTGTTACTTTAAGTTTACAATAGTTTTAAATGTGTATTCCAAAAAGAGGAATCCAATTGAAAAACATATTACGTTACACTAATATCAACTTTGAAACATGATAATTGAAACATCTAATTGAATTGAAACCATGAAACAGCTAATCATTTTAAGTTAATGTATTGACGTAGAGCTTATAAGGGATTTAAAAAAAAGGGTAGATATTGTTTTTAATGTTCACCAAGCTTGATTTTTTTTTGAAGTGAAACTTCTTTAGAATCGTTGTGGTTTCAAACCGGATGCAACGGAAAAAACGACAGGTAAGAGACATAAATACAAAAATGTGTAGGATGAAGCCAGCAAAGAATGAGACAGAAATATACATACTATTTTATATTAAGTTTCACTTCTATCGTGTGTGAATCGCACACACACCTTTTTTATAGCATAGCTAGGCGGACGAGCGTATGGGCCACCTGATGTTAAGTGGTCACCAACGCGCATAGACATTGGCATTGTAAGAGATGTTAACATCGCTTACATCGCCAATGCGCCAACCTTGGGAGATGTTATGTCCCTTGTGCCTGTAATTACACTGGCTCACTCACCCTTCAAACCGGAACACCACAATAGCAAGTACTGCTGTTTTGTGGTAGAATATCTGATGAGTAGGTTGTACCTACTCAGATGAGCTTGCACAAAGCAAAACAAGTATGTTATATTAGGAGTAGGTACTGAGGAATAAATAGACAATCTGTTGTTAATTGATCTGTATGCCAGATATATGAAATATTCATTACACAGTCTGCACCAAACCATAGGACATAACCCTAATGATCGGGCTCACTTACCATTGCACACAAGATTCTTCGTAGCCCCGCCATCAAACATTAATTATACTATTGACTACTTCGATCAATTATGTACTAGATTACCGGTAAGAGTTCCAAAAACGGCCCGAAAAGTAAGAACACAATTACGTTTGTGAGGTTATTTCAAATTAGTTGATCCAATCATAACTTATTACTAAGGAGATAAGGTTGAATATGGGACAACCGTTCTTGTACATTTCCTATGTCTTTCTGTCTTTCATGGCGTAAGATCGTAAGTGAATGTCAATACAATCTAAACCGCACTTTATTGCTCGGGAACAAGGCTTAGTTTACGTTTAAATTATTAAATTTTTACATCGTTTCATTTTATGGTCGGTGCCACATTTGAGTATTGTTTTTGTTCGTGATGCGTTATCTAGTAGGTAGTATTGTTGATCGAAGGTTGACTATATTCAAAATAAAACGTTTACCATCCTCAACTACATTACAAAATAGGGTTAATTTCAAACAATAAAACGTGATTAAGTTTTATAATCGAATCCGCATTCGTTTACGAGACTTAGTTTGTAATTACAAAGAAAGTTCTCCGTACTAATCCGCGCTTTGAACTCGGTTAGGTTGTAAAACTTTAATTAAAACATTGTAAATGTAACACTATTATTTTATTATAACTTTATTTTTTAATTGATACGAAAAACTACAAACATTAATATTTTTATTACATAAATAAAACAGTTGTAAAATGTTATTTTAAATTAAGTTTATACCTAAAACTTATCCATCTTAACAACATATAACTTATTATGATGATAGTAAATATTGTAGGCCTAAATATTTTCCAGTTAACGTTAAAAATTTAAACATTTCTCTTTCTTTCTAACATATAAATTTTCTATGTCTATTGCGATACGACGTTTTGAAAATGAGCTTGTAATTTAACAGCCAGCACGTTAAAACTCCATTTTCAAAAATGGTTTTACAATTGCAGTTGTACGTTCATGAAATGTAATCTTTCGGTTCCAGTGATTGTTGTCATGTTAAATAAATGTATATTTTTAAACAAGCTTTTATTTAATTTACTAAAATAATAATCGATATCTATTTTATATGTAGCCTTTTATGAGCATAATTCCATGATGATGATGTTTAGTATATTATATACAATGATGACGTCACCATCAAAGTTGTGTGATAAATTTCAGCTTAATAGTTTGTGTGGGATTGGCTTAAAACTAAATTGTAATACAAAAGCATACTATTTCGTAACAGATGAATAAAACAAATAAATAGAACTGTTAAAATTGGTAACCATAGTTTGTGAAAGTATTATATTGTTTTTTGTAAATAAATTGGCGAAAAGAAATAATAATATAAAAAAAAATACAGTATTCTAATAATAATTTATTTAGTCAAAACTAATAACATGAAAGGATAAAAACTGGGTATCAGATCATGAAGAACTGGGTAAAAACAAATTAACCTCTGGGTACTGACCCAAAATATTAATCGCAAAATCCATTGTCAGCGCCAATTTTATTATATCAAACGAAATATGAGTTCCTTTTAGATTCCTCCATCTACGGGAGGCTTGGGCTTACATTATAAATTAGGAAAAGGGTTAAGTTGACAATTGTTCGTTGTTCAGAATTCCTTGTGCATATCAAATCACGATATAAAAGAACAAAGGAAAGGAATTAAAAGATGGTGATGAAATACAAAGCTAAAAATTTTGAACCGTTGTTTATGCGTTATTTATATAGAAAGGAGGTGATAGTTAATTACCCATTTCTAGATAAAGAAAGAAGGTCTTCCTTCCGATGAAGATTCCCGTGTTCTGATCACAGGACCAAAAATCTTCACAGATGACATGGCTCTGTAAATTTCTTCGGGCATACATTTACAGAGCCATGTAAGAATCGTTATAAATACAACATAGAAAATATCATTAATTTATTTAATTATTATAGTAAATTAAATTTAAAAAATAAATTTTTTGCTTAACAAAAAAAACCTGTTTTATTTCACATTTCAAGGTAAACCTATGCTAATAAAATAGTAAATAATAGTATACATACAAATATAATACGTTAGTGTGGAATTAATAATAATACGAACATCTTTGACGATTATCTTATTGTATCCACGATCGTTGATTCGGTATGCGCTCTCGTTACTAAGCAACGCGATTCAATGGCACTCAAGAGTGAAATTTCACGCTTCCCGAGTACCAATCGAATAGTGTTGACTTGCCAAAATGGATTCGGATATTCCAGCTGATATGTCGTGGAGACGTCTAAATACTAGAAATGAAATCAAATCTAAATATACTATACGTAGGCCTGACATGCAATTTTGTACATTATAATTTACAATATATGTATCTAAATACAATAACAAAAAAAAATGCTTTGGAAATATGTTTCATATAGGTACATGAGAGGTTTACTTTTTATTGAAGTGTATTCCGATTCAAAGGTAAGAGTATACGAGCTTTAATATAGTTATCTATACTAATATTACAATGAATATTAAATTATCTCTGCCTGCCTGTTGGTTATATTTTTACGGTTAATCTGATTTCAATTGAATTTGGTACGCAGAAAATTTTAACACCAATGTCAAACATAGGTGACATGGGTATTTTACCTAACACCTAGCCTCGTCCTCTCAGATCTGGGCGAAGCCGTGGGCAGAAACTAGTAGTTTTATAATTAACTATCAACTACATGTAACACTTGTAAGTTTACAAAATACAATTTTTTTTATTGCATTGTAAGGCGGATGAGCATATGGGCCACCAGATGGTAAGTGGTCACCAACGCCCATAGACATTGGCATTGTAAGAGATATTAAACATCGCTTACATGGCCAATGCGCCACCAACCTTAGGAACTTATGTCCCTTGTGCCTATAATTACACTGGTTCACTCACCCTTCAAACCGGAACACAACAATAGCTGAATAACAAGTATTGCTGTTTTGCGGTAGAATATCTGATGAGTGGGTGGTACCTACCCAGACGAGCTTGCACAAAGCCCTACCACCAAGTAAATACAAATAAGTAACTACAAGTAAGTACAAATGAAACAAATACATCATATAAAAGTACAAGACATTACTAAACGTTCAATAAATTCATCATAAATGTATTTAATTGCGGACGAACTAATTACTAAAGCGTTTGACAAATTAAACTCAAGTGCTAGCAATTATCATCAAATGTTAGTGACAATCACCGAGGCTGACGGGCTTGTCGTGCTCAGAGAGGTAGAAAGGGATGTAATTAGGTTTCGCCACGGACAGCTACCAATAGAATTAGGTCAACTACCAAAATAGATGTACATCCTGAAATCATGAGCGCTATATTGCTCATTAAATTAAACCTTTTTTATATGAGCTTAATTGCTGTGACCATCGTCACATTTCAGCTAATTTACTCAAAAACTATAATGAATTATACTCCAATACCTTCCTCGTGAATCAATCCTTAAACTCCGTGCGATGATTTTGGAGTTTACCGCGTTCAGACTCACAGACCGACGCGGCAAGGCGACTTGGACTTATAATACGTAGGTAAAGATAATAACTGTATCTACTTCTATAGTTCAATAATTATAATCGACTAATAAGACACAATCGGCCGAATACTGAAACGTCATTCAAAATGAAGTGGGACTTAATTATTTGGAACTTCATTAATTTAAAAATTTTGTATGCGAAATTTGAAATTAATGGCGTTCAAAATAATTAAGTCCCACTTCATATTTGAAATACGTTTCAGTATTCGGCCAAATATTTTCTCAAATGATGTTTAATAACATTTTTATTTACCTATACTAAAGTTTTTATTGAGAACTATCCTAGGTCGGTAACTATTTTACACACAAACAGCTGATTGAAGATATAATATTGTTTATTTTAATGTTCTGTTTTAACTCAAAATATATATATATATATATATTACTTTAATTTTTAAATCGTCTGGTTAATTTATTTATAAGGGAAATTGATAAAAGATTACAGTTCCTTCCTGAATCTACATCTGACCTTTAATTAAATAAGTCGAAGTGATTACATTAATAGACGCTGGTCGGTGAAACGAGTCAATTCGTTGATTAGTCATAGCGAACTCAATTATGTTTAATTACAGGCTTATTTAAGCTCTATTCGTATAAAACCTACTAGTGTAGTGTAGCGGGCTACGTCCTTAAACTAATTAATGATATCCTTCTCGATTTCGACCCCTTTTTTATTTGAAATATAGTAAATTGGGTTAATTTCCGAAACTTCTCGGTAGAGTTTAAAGAGCTTAATATTTAATTAAATCTTTTAACATCCTCATTAAAAAAGGATATAATTATGAACTATCAATACAATTATTTTTATAAGATTTTTATAAAGCAAAATATTTTCTTCATCTTTTATCAGAGTTGTTAAGCAATAACAATCGTTTTTTTATAGTTTAGGTAGGCGTCCAAGCATATGGACCACCTGATGGTAAGTGGTCACCAACGCCGATAGACGGAGGTATTGTACATTTCTTTAAAAAAAAACATCGCCAATGCGCCACAAACCTTGGGAGCTAAGATGTTATGTCCCTTTGCCTGTAAATTGGCTCACTCACCCTTCAAACCGGAACACAATACCGAGTATTGATGTTTTGCGGTAGAATATCTGATGAATGGGTGGTACATACCCAGACGAGCTTGCACAAAGCTCAACCACAAAACTTTAAGGCATATGGGCGATGAGAATACGCTGGTTCGATTCTGCCTTCTAGGACCATTATTGTATCATTTGGAAATACAAGATGAACGCTTTACCGGGAGAGAAAATAGAATAAAAAAACTTACATAATTATGTTCGTATAAGTAAAACGTGCTTGGTATTTTTTTTCTTAGTTGTCGGGACATTGCACTAAGAAGCACATTGCCTTTAAAATAACAATAGCTTTATGGTATATGGGCGATGTGAATACGCAGGTTCAATTCTGCCTTAGGGCCATCATTTTATCATCTGGAAACACAGTCTTTCTAGTCTTCTTTATAGATGTTGGGTATGTATCATAAGAAGCACATTGCCTTTAAAAATATATTACACTTATGATCTATCTTATTATTAATTTCTAGCAAAGTAATATTATCACCAAAATACCTTGTTCCTTTCTTTGAAGGTATATTTATCTCCGAAATTACTTGAACAACGAACCATTCATGTTTCATTCTTTCTTGCAAGATTAAGACTCGAATAAATCTATCACGCCTGTCTCCTCCGGTGCTTAAGAGTCCTCACTGTTAAAACGTTCATGACAGCATATATATTAGGGAACTGTAGGAGTATATTTACCTTAAATTTAGATACTGATTCTAGTTAATCGATTCGTGTAGGTCGCTTTGAACGGAAATCGAATGATTGATTTATATCGAGAGCAGACGATGTATGATGTAAATCTATTTCTATATAATTATTATTTGGCGAGCCGGTTGGCGTGGTTGATAGATACTTGCCTTTCGCGCCGCAGGTCGTGGTTCGATTCCCACTCAGGACAGACATTTTTGTGCGTTAACATGTCTGTTAGTCCTGAGTCTATTTATTTATTTATTTATTTGTAAAAGAACACTTACAACATACATATAAAACATTGACAAAAAGAACATATAAAACATTAATATCTAATATGCATGTCAGTTACAAGTGTTCATAACACTACAAAATCTAATTCAAAATTAAAAGTAATAAAAAAAAGTTATCATAAATTTTTCAAAAATGTCCAAATTAAGTAAAAAATTAAGGTCATTGTTATAATAATAATAGAGAAAAAAAACATTAAGAAACAATCAATTGGCGAAATCATAATTGGAGTTATAAAAAAAATAAAATTTTAAGCTCAGCATGCATTTTTGAAGATGTCAGTCAAATAAGAAATAAATGTCAGTGTTAAAATAATAATAGAAAAAAATAATAATAATTAAAATCAATCAATTGGCGAAATAATAATTGAAATTATAAAAAACATCAATAAAAATTTTAAACTAGTAGAGTCTGGGTGTAATTATCTAAAATAAATGTTAAATCTTCTAAAATTTAAGATCACTTAAAGGAAAAACAGAATTAGTTACGAAGCTTTGTAAGATAGAAGACAATTGTTATTTTATTGTAAAAAATAAAAGAGGCTGTTATCGTTAGACCTGGACGATGATAGATAATTAGCCAAACGTATATTAAAGCAACTTTTTTATATTCTCCATGAACTTGTTGTCCGTGTTTTTATGTAACGTTCAATTATTTCGTGTTAGTTAGCTTAGTGGTGTTTGTATGTTTTTATTTCCAGGCAACAATCAAAATATCAGGATTACAGATTATGTCTTCATTCTTGTTAGTGTCAATTGTATTTCGTGTGTTTTCAATTGATTTTAGTGGAACACTGGATTCCAGCCTGCCCCTGATTGGGTCAACGGGGGTGTCAACTATAAGGTTATAATCAAGTGACCACTGACAATAAGTGGTCACTTCCGTCCAATAATACATTAGCGCTGTAATAAATATTAACAACTCCTTACATCGCCAATGCGCAAACTTGAAACCAAGACAAAACAATACATTGCGTCTTGGCGTTAGAATATATTATGATGAATTGGTGGTACCCTGATCGAGCCCTACCACCAAGTAAAACGTTGCCGTTTGTACCTTTTAACCAGTTTCTTTTATTGTAATCTAAAAATAAACTGATAGAAATATTTTGTTGGATATCACAATCATTTGTCGATAATAAAAGCAAACGACGAGTGACGAATGGTGGCGGTTTGTATGCCCGGAACGAAATGATATTGGCCGGAAAAACTATCGAATTTATATCATAGCTATCGGTTGAGTTATTGAGATTATTTTTGATTTTTCCAATAATACAAAGTTAAATAAAAAAGTTACATTGTATTGAATTTTAATTTTGTATTAGATTTCTTAAAGTGAATTTAATATTTGAATATAGTTTGTATAAAGTTACTTCATGATATGAACGTTATAAAGAAGCGGGTTTTTTTAATATAACTGTGTGATAATAAAACAATCAGAACAATAGAGAATGGCAGGCAATATAGAATGAAATATGTTGCATAACAGTATATTTTTAGATGTATTATATAATGTACGCATTGGGAGGGAAAATCGTTGATCGAGGCACTTTCGAAACTATAATAAATACATGAAAACTTTATATGAGTCTAGAAATTTACTTGGTGGTAGGGCTTTGTGCAAGCTCGTCTGGGTAGGTACCACCCACTCATCAGATATTCTACCGCAAAACAGCAGTACTTGCTATTGTTGTGTTTCGGTTTATATTATGTTTTTCCTTATTGCCTCCGTGGTCTATTGAAACCAAGATCTTACGTTCGCACACTTTTAATCTAGAAAGCAGGCAAGCGATTAATTGATCATTATTTAAAAAATATATATTTAGAAAAATAATAATATAATGTAAATATTATATCCTTGCAACCCAAATTATTACATATTATATGAATAAGCCGTTATCAAATTTCATTGGATTACACTCGGTTTATTAACGTTTAATTCAATTCTATTTCTGATGGATAATCAATTCAGCAGAACCCGTTTACAAAAAATTACAAGCTAAAAATAAATGTATAGATCGATGATATTCAGAAAACGTTATAAAAGAATGTTATCAAACATAGTCCACTGCTGGAGTAAGGTCTCCTCGCCACATAAAGTTTATTTGTGTGCAAGCCCTAAATGTATGTACTCTTGTAAACAGAGTAGTTTTAATCAAGCGAATGGAATGATGTTCGCGTTAAGATGCCATCATCGGCGACGTCCTTCGTACAGTCGATTACGTAATTGCTTTATAACATCACTTTTAGATTAATTGTCATACGAGTTTCATTACTTGAAATGCTGGGACAGTTTCGAAAATATTTTAGTTTGTATATAGATTTTATCGCTTATTTAATTTAATTTATGCTTATAATTCATCTCTTGATCTATCAGGTTGCCCCCTTGCCAGAAGGATGTGAGACTTGTCGGTGCCTAAAGCCTGCGTTGGGAAAACCGTAATTCCCAAAAAATAATTAATGGTATCATTTCCGTCTTTACGAGGAGTGCCATAGGATGTTACCGTAACGCTCTGACGGACGGCCCGCCTACGCAGAACTCCATTTTCTAGATGAGATTGCCAGGGTAATGAGAAGCCTTGCCGTGTCGAATGGCGCACCACACTCGTGGTAGAAGGGTGTCACCTCCCGCCGTGCTATCTCGTGCAGATAATTACTGAAGCAACCGTGGCCGGTAAGAACCTTCGTCAACCTGAACGGGAGCTTGCCTTGTTTTTTTTTTACATTTGTGCAAGCCCATCTGGGTACATTTATCAACTATTCTATCTCTAAGCTGCAATGGTATTGTTGTGATCCGGTGTGTTAGTGAGCTAATGTAACTCTGTAGGTAAAAAAATATTGTCACTCCGGACGGAGAAGGAGAAAAGTAAAAAAGTAACCGAAATAAAACATACATTCTAGACGAATTAAATTTTCTTAACGACTGTCTCGCTTGCCGCGCCTCCAATGTATAGGATGTCTCACAACGATAAGCTGGGGAGTGTCGTTATTGCGTGCTTCCAACTATCTACGCGATTGTACTAGTTGATCTGTCACTTATAATAGACATTAGGGGTAACGTTTCGATGAATGAAACTGATTAACATGCGACGTGTGTTTACATTTAGTATTTGCCAAAGAGAACAAATTTATGTGCCAACTAAAACAGCAGTCGAAGCAACTACTTAAGATATTGCGAACAATAAACGACAAAAAATTTTATTATACAGAGATAATAGAATAATCAACAATGCTTATGCTTTCATAAATATATACGTCATTTGTTTTCCTAATGTTTAGTAACAAGAACTAATATGAGTAATCGATTGTTGGTATTTAAATTTTCAAACATAAACATACTATATATAATATTTAAACCAAATAAATAAAAATTTTAACAAAACAAAAACCGACTTCATAAAAAAACAAATTAATATGCACTAAAAAGTAAAAAAATAATTGCGTATTCTTCTATAATTTGATAATTAACTTACTATTTTCTACTCATCAATATGTAGGTACGAATGTGTTGTGTGGTTGAGAATTTATTTACAATTATTGTTACTTTTGGAGTCGATGTCAGCTAAGGTGGGCTTATAACTACATACATAGTTGTAGGTGAGATGTGCTTGTGTCGCACGCGCAACTTAAAGAAGCGAATAAAAGTCAATTTGTAATGTGTATGTTTTTAAAAGATTCCCGTATTATTATTGCTAGGTATATTATAGTGTTTCCTTAGCTGACATCGACTCCAAAAATAACAATAATTGTAAATAAATTCTCAACCACACAACACATTCGTACCTACATATTGATGAGTAGAAAATAGTAAGTTAATTATCAAATTATAGAAGAATACTGTAACGAACTGAATCTATATTTATAACAAATATATTTATATAAAGGTAATAATTTTTTTTTTTAAATTTTCCAATTTGTTTTCAACCTATAGGAGTTGCTCAGCAACAAACATATATACATACATACATACATACATATACAAATATCATACATATAAACAAAATACATACAAAAATAGTGTAGATAAGATTTGTAAAACATATACATATATTACATACCGTAAACGTTCGGGTTAGTTCGTGTATAAGAAATAAGTGTACATCGTCGCGATAGTTCGTGTATAATAATTAGGTTAATCATCGAGTTAGTTCGTGTATAAGAAATAGGTCACTCGTCGCGATAGTTCGTGTATAATAATTAGGTTAATCGTCATCGAGTTAGTTCGTGTATAAGAAATAGGTTACTCGTCATTGAATTAGTTCGTGTATAATAATTAGGTTAATCGTCATCGAGTTAGTTCGTGTATAAGAAATAGGTTACTCGTCATTGAATTAGTTCGTGTATAATAATTAGGTTAATCGTCATCGAGTTAGTTCGTGTATAAGAAATAGGTTACTCGTCATTGAATTAGTTCGTGTATAATAGTTAGGTTAATCGTCATCGAGTTAGTTCGTGTATATAAAATAGGTTACTCGTCATTGAATTAGTTCGTGTATAATAAAATAGGTTACTCGTCTTTGAATTAGTTCGTGTATAATTAATAGGTTACTCGTCATGGAGTTAGTTCGTGTAACTAAAACAGGTTACCCCGCGCCGAATGTCATAATCATCCGTAGGCATATATAGGGGCATGGTGATCGGCGACTCCATAGAGAAAGTCAGTACCATGTGCCCGAGTATGTAATGGTAACGTGTTTGGCCGCGAGGACCGTGGCGATGGCGCCGTCGCGCGGCCGCGTGCTAAGATCCTTATCAGTTACATAATGAAACTTGACACCGGGCGGTGCAGCTGGGCGTGTGACACCGCGAGGCTGCTAGCTCTGGTTGTTAATCCTTATATATATGGGAGTGGCAAGGAACCGTGTGTCGGTACAGTGCTTACTCTTATATCAAAGTTTCATGGCAAAATGTATACATACATGAGATGTGCTTTAAGCACATTCATTATAAATGATTATTATAAATGACGGTATGTGAGACCGTCAAATGAATAAATGTTTTCAATGAGGCATTATATATTACATATAATTAATAATGAAATATAATTACGGTTAGGTGGTAGCCGTGTAAACAGAAATATCTTATTGGAAATATGTATGTACTGGCAGTACAAACTGATGATTGCGAGTAGTCGTGAGGACTATTAAATATAAAAATAAAATAAAATATATGAATGAAAGACAATATAAATAGTGATTGAAGTGTTACTTCAATAATAATAATGGGCAAAATAAATAAGCATATAGCTTATCAAATTAATCTTCATGTTGCAAATCTTGTTAATCGTCAGAGAAGCAAGATTATGTGACTTCTAAAACTGTGTCGATCGACGGACGAAAGTTCGTAAAGCGGTCGTTGAAAAACTCTTATATATTATTATGCAGCAACCAGATAAAAATGG
This sequence comes from Nymphalis c-album, assembly GCA_963151315.1. Classification (NCBI taxonomy): domain Eukaryota; kingdom Metazoa; phylum Arthropoda; class Insecta; order Lepidoptera; family Nymphalidae; genus Nymphalis; species Nymphalis c-album. Next base: position 3,181,524 of record OY720590.1, on the reverse strand, counting down.
AAGCTGTATTGGTACGATCACATTAAATCGGTGTGATGATAAATATGTTTTAAGATTATTAAAATATTGTCAAATGACAATAATTGTACTAAGTATATGAGACATGATCTCATTTCATAATAAAAGTTATGAATGAATGACAATACATATTATAGTGATTGAAGTGTTACTTCGATAACAATGATGGGCAAAATATATAAGCATATAGCTTATCAAATTTATCTTCATGTTGCAAATCTTGTTAATCGTTAGAGAAGCAAGATTATGTGACGTCTAAAACTGTGTCGATCGACGGACGAAAGTTCGTAAAGCGGTCGTTGAAAAACTCTTATATATTAGTATGCAGCAACCAGATAAAAATGGAAGCTGTATTGGTACGATCACATTAAATCGGTGTGATGATAAATATGTTTTAAGATTATTAAAATAATGTCAAATGACAATAATTGTACTAAGTACATAAGACATGATCTCATGTTATAATAAAATTTATGAATGAATGACAATACATATAATGATTGAAGCGTTACTTCAATAACAATGATGGGCAAAATATATAAGCATATAGCTTATCAAATTTATCTTCGTGTTGCAGAATCTTGTTAATCGTCAGAGAAGCAAGATTATGTGACGTCTAAAACTGTGTCGATCGACGGACGAAAGTTCGTAAAGCGGTCATTGTAAAACTCTTATATATTATTATGCAGCAACCAGATAAAAACGGAGGCTGTTTTGGTACGATCACTCTAATTCCGTGTGATGATAAATATGTTTTAAGAATATTGTTAAATAACAATAATTGTACGAAGTACATAAGAAAGGATCTCAGAAGTGCTTTTACATTACCGAGTACTCATAATGTTATTCAGTAAAATGTTACTGCGTAGTGCGAGTACTGTACTGAATTATACTCTGGCGGGTTCTTGATGATTCGACATGGGGCGAGGCGCTGGGTGGCTTGATCTCGGTCGCTGCCTAGTGTCCCTCATGGCGATGTCGTCTGGAATTTGCTTAGGCGATGCAGTTGCGGGGTTTGATGTTACCGTATAACGTCTTCGGCGATATGGTAGGGTCCTTCCTTCTGTTGCCGATGAGGCTGCCTACGTGAGATGGTTTTGGAGTTTGAGGTTACTATATAACGTCTTTGGCGATATGGTAAGGTCCTCCACTCTGTCTTGCTGGGTTGCTGGAGTAGTGTATGTACTATGTGGTATTGCGCTATTGCTGGTTAGCGTTATGATGTCAAAATCGATGTTTCTCGTTGATCGGTGGTACCGGTATCACGACCGAATGTTGCAGAGCGTTGAGGAGGCAGTAATACTATTATACTGATACGTTCATGCAGTGATGGACAATATCAATCAATGGATTTCATCCAGGCTCATCTGACGCACTAATCGTTTTGCGAGAAGTGTCGTTTGTAGCAAAATGACTCGTCCTTATTAGGGACGCCCCCTTAGCTTAGTGTTAGGGATATCACAAGTGACATTGTAGCATGTCATAGTAGTAGGGCCAACTAGTTATGTTTCTCTATATGAGTCAACATACTAGCGATAGAAAGTGCAGCCTGCATTTATCTCTTTTGTGTAAAATGTGAATATTTATCTGGGTTTTGTGCTGGCTAGGTAATCTACCAACGGGTGCGTTGCTTGTTGTAGGCTAACGTTAAGTTTTATATCCACTACGGAGTTATAGTTTTAAGTATAGCGTAATACGCAGAGCGTATAAAAGGTATATTAATAGGATAGGAAAACGTTAGATTTAGTTATAAGCCTTAGTTATAAGTAGGGTATTGCGTTTATTGGTTACAAAATAAGTAAGATATATTTAACACCAAAATAAGCACGCCTACAAACGTAGAGCACATAACAAATTATGTTAAGTCCACTTGAGTGGCACCTAACTGTACCTATATGGTATTTATGCATTTGATGCAATATTTATATTATTGAATATTATTCCACATAGATTGGAATCAATATATATTATTATAATAACGGCGCGCCACGTCAGTGGATATAAACGTAAAGCGTTTTGCTTGCATTAGGCCGCCTGGCGGTTGTGCACTTGAGCTGGTATGAGAACCAGGTATTTATTTATATTATTACAATCCAGGGCTTGTCCCTTTGGCTTCGGCTTTTATTCAGCTTTGACTGATTGAACTTTGGACTTTGTTCCTTATTTTTATTCATATTGTTGTGGCTACGGCTGCTTTATAAACACCGCAGTTACGACTGTGTTTCCTACTGGACTACGGTCTGGTTTATTGATTTATTGATAAGACTTAGTCTTTTATACACCTCAGCTACGGCTGTGATAATGGACTTTAGTTCCATTTCATACATTATTAATTTATTGTGGGCGCACTATAAAATTGTATGTCCCATGATCGAGGAAGGTTCACCGATGAGCGGTCGGAGCCTATAGCTGATGGCGGGTGTGGGGCCAATTTCAGCCTCCTCCCCCTTTTATATTTTTCTAAATTAGTTAAATATATAAAGATGGGAAGGAGCGACATCCTTCAGCTACTCGTAAGAGGTGCTAAAGGAAATGGGACCGGGATCTCATAATGGAAATTGTTTACAATTTCACTTAATTAACCTAATTTCCATTTATTAACCAATTACATGAAACAAAATTTTTATAATAAAAACGAATTTAAAAGATTAACATGGTTTTATTTGACTCCTCTATGGTTTGTTGAACATATGGTCTCTGACGCTCTAAAAGAACACGGTTATTACGAAAACATCCTAATAGGATCCTAACTAACTAGACGAAATCACGAGCCAATACAATATTTAAATATTAAAAATAAGTATGTTTAATTGCAATTCAATTTAGGTAGGCAGGGTTTAGTCACAATTTGGTGCCGTGACCAGGATGGTCAAATCGGCTTATACTTAACCTTAAAAAGTAGGCGAAAGCCTACAATTTGTTGTCCGTGAATTGGAAAGAGTCTAAAGAGATTTAGGTGTTCAAACAAGCTATACTCGTAACCTTTACAGTCTGGGGGTTGTAAGGTATGAGGAGTCTGGGGGTTGTACGAAACTTTTCTATTGTTACAGACGCAGCTTAAAATATATTTGTGCTGATTAGAACTAAGGTTGATTGTGTACAGTGACTTTGTTTCAGACTAGTGTTATTAAGAGTGAAAAAAAAAAAGAGATATATATAAATTAATATATTAACTATTAATTAAGTTTACATTCAGCTTTTAAAATGGGTAGGAAAAGGAATCAAACAGACAACAGTGAAGTTAACCAACCGCTAGCAAAACGTCGCAGGCTCGCACAAAGAGCAACAGCTACGCGTATTCCTGTTCAGAGAACTGAATCTAGGAATGTTCGGCCTATGCAGCCTTCTGTTGGAAGACGACAAGAGTTTATGACTCTTTATAAATTAATGAGACGTACATCCCGCATAATGGAGATGAAAATTAATAAATTAGAGAAAGAATTACAACAAAGAAACGAGAGAACTCCGATAGAGTCACAACAAACGGTGTCATCGCCGAGTATGGACATTGAAAATACCTCGTACAATATTTTAAATATAGCTACGGAAAAACCAAAATTTGATAAAAATAAGAACCATCCAATTACATTTCTCGAAGATTTAACATCATATATTAGAAAAATTCCCAGCAGAGGCAAAGAGTTAGATCTGGTGTTCGAATGTTTACAAGGTGAAACTAGGGATTGGGCGAGATTATATTCTTCCCAATGGAGATCTTTGGAGGATTTTAAAGCTGACTTTCTTCATACATATTGGGGAGAGTCAGAGCAAAATAAAATAAGGAGAGATATTGTTTGTGCCAAATGGAACAAAGCACAACACCCTACCATGTTAGGCCATTTTTTAAGTTTAACCAGCCAGGTTCGAATGTTGTCATTTACCATTCCGGAAAAACAGTTAGTTTCAGATATGATTAGGCATTATCCAAGACATATACAGCAAATGTGGGCAATGTCGAAAGGGGACACAGTAATTGAATTAACAGATTTTCTACGAAATCTCGACGACATTAACAAACAGGACGATGGATTTACATCAAATAACACCAAATCAAAGTTTACAAAAGACAATAACAACAACAAAGAACGTAGTGGTAATAGAAATGATATTCAACAGTCTTATAAAAATTGGCGAAAGCAAGATTACAATAAAAATAGTCATCAACAAAACCACCAAACTAATTTAATTTATAACGATGAATCTGGCTACGAACAAATTTACGATGATTATAATAATGCTTTCTATGATTATAATTTAAACTAAATGAAGCTGAACAAAATAACCCCGTCTCAGCTGTTAAAACAGGGGATGAAGCTTTGTGTATGATGTTAAATACCGGATGGATGCCTGGTCAACCACTAGGAATAAAATTTAATACTAGAGGCATACTCCAGCCATTGCAAGCTGTTGGTCAGTGTGATAGGGCTGGATTAGGCTATTCTAATTGGCTAAATAAAGAAGACATTACAAAACAAGTAATACAACTGCTTATATCGAACTGTAATAAAGAAAACAGTTTACTCGAACAAGAAATTTTAAACGTATTTGAAGATTATGAAAATGTAGACATTAGTAATAAGGACTTAAGATGTGAAATTCCTATTCATTTATTTAATTATAAGGTTGACGCTTTACTTGATACGGGTAGCGATATCACATGTATATCCGAATTAATTTATCTTGAGCTTAAGCATTTTAATTTGCCTATAATGCCGGTTAAAGCAATCCAAATTAAAGGTGCAATAGGTTTAAAAGGTTCAAAAATACAGCAAATGGTAATGATACCAACAAAATTAGGAAGCTTAACATTAGACATAGGTTATTTAATTGTACCTAATTTAACTCGGTCAGTTATATTGGGATTCAACTGGATCAAACAAAATGAAATTGTTTTAAATTTTAGAAAAGATCAAATGAATATAAAATTAATGAAGAACAATATAGAGCACATTATACCAATCTTGAATCGAAATAAAGGATTAATTAAAAATGTAATGCAGATTTCTCATGATAGTTTGGATACTATATTGGAAAGAATTAAATTAGGCACAGATATTTCTTACGATGTTAAGCAAAAACTTTTAAAAATTTTATACAAACATAATAACCTTTTTACTAAAAGGTTGGGACGTTGTAATTGCTATGAGCATGAAATAGTAATGACTCATAGTGAACCCATTGTAAAAAAATCATATCCTATACCCTACGCTTATAGAGGGAAAATGGAAGGCAAGCTTAAAGAACTTGAGGATTTAAATATCATTTCGAGGGCTTCAACGCCTTATAGTAGTCCTCTGACTTTCACACTAAAGCGTGATGGAACTATAAGAGTTCTCTTGGATGCTAGGGAAATAAATAAGCATATGATCGCGGAAACTGAAAAACCGCCATTGCAATTGGACGTTTTAAATTCATTTCATGGGTGTAATTATATTACCACAATAGACTTAAACAATGCATATTTTCAAATACCAATTAGCATTAATAGTAGAAAATATACAGGATTTTCTTTCAATGGGAAATCTTACGTATACAATGTGTTACCACAAGGTCTAAAAACTTCAGTCGGAAGTTTTAGTCGAGCAATGGACAGAGTATTAGGCCCGGAAGTTCGGGATTTTTGTGTTAACTATCTTGACGATTTAGCTATAATAACCACTGGCTCTATAGAAAATCATATAAACCTTATAGACATTGTTTTGTCGAAGTTAGAAAAGGCCGGATTGACATGCAATATAGAGAAATGTGAGTTTCTCTGTGATGAAGTCAAAATGCTTGGTTACATCATATCAACAAAAGGTATTCGTACCGACCCTGATAAGGTAAAGGCAATACAAAATTTTCCGATTCCAAAAAAGATAAAGCATTTACGGGCTTTCTTAGGGTTATGTAATTTTTATAGACGCTTTATACCTAATTACTCGTTATGTACGTTACCCTTATGCGAGTTACTTAAGAAAGATAAAAAGTGGCTATGGACAGACAAAGAACAAAAAGCTTTTGAGTTTATTAAAAAGCAATTTATAAATACAATCGAACTTCAACATCCAGATTTTCTAAAACCTTATTATTTACAAACTGACTCATCAGGAATCGGTTTTGCAGGTGTTTTGTATCAGATAGGAAATAATGATGAGATTAAGGTCTTAGGTTTTCATAGTAGAGCTTTTAAAGGAGCTGAGTTAAATTGGACTGTTACCGAGCAGGAATTCTTTGCAGTAATATCAAACTTTAAGAAATTTGAAACTTATTTAAGAGGAAGTAGAGTCATTATAAAAACGGATCACAAGGCATTATTATTTATAAAAAATTGGCATTTATTTAATAGTAGAGTTACACGGTGGATACTTTATTTAGAACAATTTAATTATAAAATAGAGTACATAACAGGTAAAAGCAACTTAGTTGCTGACATTTTATCCAGATATCTTCCAAACACTTACAAAATTCAAGAGGCAAAAACTAGTTTACCAGAGATATTCTATCTTGTTAAAGATAACAAAACACTTCTATTAAAGCTCAAACATTTGTCTAAGCTTCAGGATGAAGATAATGAGATTCGAGAAATCATTAATAGTCAAAATCATCGATATAAAAATAGAATTAATATGAAAAATAACATATATTATTTTAGAACTAATAACAATGATGTAGTTTATATGCCAGCCATATTGAGAGAGGAAATAGTTAATCAGGTTCACGATGAAATGGGTCACCAAGGAGCATATAAAATTATAAAATACATAAGAGAAAGGATGTTCTGGAAAAACTTATCTAAACAAGTAAAGGATATAATACGAAAGTGTCACTTATGTCAGCTTTCAAAAAGTAATAACGTAAAATATGTTGGACCTTGTCGGTCAATCATCACAAATGACGTAGGTGAAATAGTAATGGCTGATCTCTATGGTCCTTTACCGTCGGGAACTTTTGGATATACATATATTTTAGTTGTACAAGATTCTTTTAGTAAATATGTAAAATTATATCCACTCCGTAAAGCCACCGGTCGTTCATGTTTAACAAAAATGAAACAGTTTAATAACATTTTAAAAATAAATAGCGTTATGACCGATAATGGGTCACAGTTTATTAGTAGGATATTTAAAAAGGGGCTTGAGGATCTCAATATAAAAACAATTAATACAACTGTACGTAATCCGAGACCAAACACAACTGAAAGAGTTAACAAAGAACTAGGGAGACTCTTTCGTACATATTGTCACAAAAATCATAAGTCGTGGGTTACAATACTACCAAAGGTAGAAGAACTTTACAATAATACACATCATGATAGTACAGGGTTTACACCAAACGAAGTGTTATATGGAAAAAGACCTACCTTATCTATAGATAGGTTATTGTACAATTCAATGTCAATAATCAACATCGAAAAAATTCGGGAACAAGTTCGTATGAACATTAAAAGATCAAGTGAAATGAGACAAGTTAAGTTCAATAAAACACATAAACTTATTCAGTTTCATATTGGTAATTTAGTGAAAATTAGGCGATCAACTCGTTCAAGTGCTCAAAAGAAAGAAATAAGTAAATTTGAATTATTATATGAGGGGCCATATTTAGTCGCAGCTGTTCCCTTTGAAAATGTTTATACTTTAATTGATCCAAAAACTAAAGAAATTCGTGGAAATTATAATGCGATTCATTTATCTAGATATTACAATTAGAACATTATTGTACCTTACTCTTGATATATATAACTATGTCAAAAATATAATCGTGTTTATATTTGTGTCAATTAGTAAAATCAATACTAAATAAGTCGTACTTACTATTAATTTTAAGAGTATTCCAGAAATGATTAAATTAATTTTATGAATAAGGTAAATATATATTTTAACAAAATAGTGATGTAGTGAAGATGTGAATCAGATGTTGTCATAACATAATTTACAATAATTTAAGAGGGAGTAATGATTATTATAATTGATTGATTTTAAATTGTATTGAATTGTGTTTATTTTTAATAAATATGTGAAACTATTTAATTTTGGTCGGGTCGGTGATGGCTCAATTACATTTATTAATCTAAAACAGTTAAAACTTAATTAATAAATATTAGTTAATATGATTAAACCTATAAATATAAATTAACTTGTTTTGATTAAATAGATTTAGTTGGTGGGGTGTTGGGCGGCCATCTTGTTAGGATTAATAATTATTTTATTACAGTAATTTAATAATCAAATATATATTTCTAGTTATAATTAATTAAGGTTATAGATGTTATAACTGGAAGTATCTAATATTAATAGTCAATATATATATATATATATATATATAAACATAAATATAATGTTCGGAGTAAATTCTATTCCGATAAACTGCATAGAATTTAGGGGGTTGGATGTAACGAACTGAATCTATATTTATAACAAATATATTTATATAAAGGTAATAATTTTTTTTTTTAAATTTTCCAATTTGTTTTCAACCTATAGGAGTTGCTCAGCAACAAACATATATACATACATACATACATACATATACAAATATCATACATATAAACAAAATACATACAAAAATAGTGTAGATAAGATTTGTAAAACATATACATATATTACATACCGTAAACGTTCGGGTTAGTTCGTGTATAAGAAATAAGTGTACATCGTCGCGATAGTTCGTGTATAATAATTAGGTTAATCATCGAGTTAGTTCGTGTATAAGAAATAGGTCACTCGTCGCGATAGTTCGTGTATAATAATTAGGTTAATCGTCATCGAGTTAGTTCGTGTATAAGAAATAGGTTACTCGTCATTGAATTAGTTCGTGTATAATAATTAGGTTAATCGTCATCGAGTTAGTTCGTGTATAAGAAATAGGTTACTCGTCATTGAATTAGTTCGTGTATAATAATTAGGTTAATCGTCATCGAGTTAGTTCGTGTATAAGAAATAGGTTACTCGTCATTGAATTAGTTCGTGTATAATAGTTAGGTTAATCGTCATCGAGTTAGTTCGTGTATATAAAATAGGTTACTCGTCATTGAATTAGTTCGTGTATAATAAAATAGGTTACTCGTCTTTGAATTAGTTCGTGTATAATTAATAGGTTACTCGTCATGGAGTTAGTTCGTGTAACTAAAACAGGTTACCCCGCGCCGAATGTCATAATCATCCGTAGGCATATATAGGGGCATGGTGATCGGCGACTCCATAGAGAAAGTCAGTACCATGTGCCCGAGTATGTAATGGTAACGTGTTTGGCCGCGAGGACCGTGGCGATGGCGCCGTCGCGCGGCCGCGTGCTAAGATCCTTATCAGTTACATAATGAAACTTGACACCGGGCGGTGCAGCTGGGCGTGTGACACCGCGAGGCTGCTAGCTCTGGTTGTTAATCCTTATATATATGGGAGTGGCAAGGAACCGTGTGTCGGTACAGTGCTTACTCTTATATCAAAGTTTCATGGCAAAATGTATACATACATGAGATGTGCTTTAAGCACATTCATTATAAATGATTATTATAAATGACGGTATGTGAGACCGTCAAATGAATAAATGTTTTCAATGAGGCATTATATATTACATATAATTAATAATGAAATATAATTACGGTTAGGTGGTAGCCGTGTAAACAGAAATATCTTATTGGAAATATGTATGTACTGGCAGTACAAACTGATGATTGCGAGTAGTCGTGAGGACTATTAAATATAAAAATAAAATAAAATATATGAATGAAAGACAATATAAATAGTGATTGAAGTGTTACTTCAATAATAATAATGGGCAAAATAAATAAGCATATAGCTTATCAAATTAATCTTCATGTTGCAAATCTTGTTAATCGTCAGAGAAGCAAGATTATGTGACTTCTAAAACTGTGTCGATCGACGGACGAAAGTTCGTAAAGCGGTCGTTGAAAAACTCTTATATATTATTATGCAGCAACCAGATAAAAATGGAAGCTGTATTGGTACGATCACATTAAATCGGTGTGATGATAAATATGTTTTAAGATTATTAAAATATTGTCAAATGACAATAATTGTACTAAGTATATGAGACATGATCTCATTTCATAATAAAAGTTATGAATGAATGACAATACATATTATAGTGATTGAAGTGTTACTTCGATAACAATGATGGGCAAAATATATAAGCATATAGCTTATCAAATTTATCTTCATGTTGCAAATCTTGTTAATCGTTAGAGAAGCAAGATTATGTGACGTCTAAAACTGTGTCGATCGACGGACGAAAGTTCGTAAAGCGGTCGTTGAAAAACTCTTATATATTAGTATGCAGCAACCAGATAAAAATGGAAGCTGTATTGGTACGATCACATTAAATCGGTGTGATGATAAATATGTTTTAAGATTATTAAAATAATGTCAAATGACAATAATTGTACTAAGTACATAAGACATGATCTCATGTTATAATAAAATTTATGAATGAATGACAATACATATAATGATTGAAGCGTTACTTCAATAACAATGATGGGCAAAATATATAAGCATATAGCTTATCAAATTTATCTTCGTGTTGCAGAATCTTGTTAATCGTCAGAGAAGCAAGATTATGTGACGTCTAAAACTGTGTCGATCGACGGACGAAAGTTCGTAAAGCGGTCATTGTAAAACTCTTATATATTATTATGCAGCAACCAGATAAAAACGGAGGCTGTTTTGGTACGATCACTCTAATTCCGTGTGATGATAAATATGTTTTAAGAATATTGTTAAATAACAATAATTGTACGAAGTACATAAGAAAGGATCTCAGAAGTGCTTTTACATTACCGAGTACTCATAATGTTATTCAGTAAAATGTTACTGCGTAGTGCGAGTACTGTACTGAATTATACTCTGGCGGGTTCTTGATGATTCGACATGGGGCGAGGCGCTGGGTGGCTTGATCTCGGTCGCTGCCTAGTGTCCCTCATGGCGATGTCGTCTGGAATTTGCTTAGGCGATGCAGTTGCGGGGTTTGATGTTACCGTATAACGTCTTCGGCGATATGGTAGGGTCCTTCCTTCTGTTGCCGATGAGGCTGCCTACGTGAGATGGTTTTGGAGTTTGAGGTTACTATATAACGTCTTTGGCGATATGGTAAGGTCCTCCACTCTGTCTTGCTGGGTTGCTGGAGTAGTGTATGTACTATGTGGTATTGCGCTATTGCTGGTTAGCGTTATGATGTCAAAATCGATGTTTCTCGTTGATCGGTGGTACCGGTATCACGACCGAATGTTGCAGAGCGTTGAGGAGGCAGTAATACTATTATACTGATACGTTCATGCAGTGATGGACAATATCAATCAATGGATTTCATCCAGGCTCATCTGACGCACTAATCGTTTTGCGAGAAGTGTCGTTTGTAGCAAAATGACTCGTCCTTATTAGGGACGCCCCCTTAGCTTAGTGTTAGGGATATCACAAGTGACATTGTAGCATGTCATAGTAGTAGGGCCAACTAGTTATGTTTCTCTATATGAGTCAACATACTAGCGATAGAAAGTGCAGCCTGCATTTATCTCTTTTGTGTAAAATGTGAATATTTATCTGGGTTTTGTGCTGGCTAGGTAATCTACCAACGGGTGCGTTGCTTGTTGTAGGCTAACGTTAAGTTTTATATCCACTACGGAGTTATAGTTTTAAGTATAGCGTAATACGCAGAGCGTATAAAAGGTATATTAATAGGATAGGAAAACGTTAGATTTAGTTATAAGCCTTAGTTATAAGTAGGGTATTGCGTTTATTGGTTACAAAATAAGTAAGATATATTTAACACCAAAATAAGCACGCCTACAAACGTAGAGCACATAACAAATTATGTTAAGTCCACTTGAGTGGCACCTAACTGTACCTATATGGTATTTATGCATTTGATGCAATATTTATATTATTGAATATTATTCCACATAGATTGGAATCAATATATATTATTATAATAACGGCGCGCCACGTCAGTGGATATAAACGTAAAGCGTTTTGCTTGCATTAGGCCGCCTGGCGGTTGTGCACTTGAGCTGGTATGAGAACCAGGTATTTATTTATATTATTACAATCCAGGGCTTGTCCCTTTGGCTTCGGCTTTTATTCAGCTTTGACTGATTGAACTTTGGACTTTGTTCCTTATTTTTATTCATATTGTTGTGGCTACGGCTGCTTTATAAACACCGCAGTTACGACTGTGTTTCCTACTGGACTACGGTCTGGTTTATTGATTTATTGATAAGACTTAGTCTTTTATACACCTCAGCTACGGCTGTGATAATGGACTTTAGTTCCATTTCATACATTATTAATTTATTGTGGGCGCACTATAAAATTGTATGTCCCATGATCGAGGAAGGTTCACCGATGAGCGGTCGGAGCCTATAGCTGATGGCGGGTGTGGGGCCAATTTCAGCCTCCTCCCCCTTTTATATTTTTCTAAATTAGTTAAATATATAAAGATGGGAAGGAGCGACATCCTTCAGCTACTCGTAAGAGGTGCTAAAGGAAATGGGACCGGGATCTCATAATGGAAATTGTTTACAATTTCACTTAATTAACCTAATTTCCATTTATTAACCAATTACATGAAACAAAATTTTTATAATAAAAACGAATTTAAAAGATTAACATGGTTTTATTTGACTCCTCTATGGTTTGTTGAACATATGGTCTCTGACGCTCTAAAAGAACACGGTTATTACGAAAACATCCTAATAGGATCCTAACTAACTAGACGAAATCACGAGCCAATACAATATTTAAATATTAAAAATAAGTATGTTTAATTGCAATTCAATTTAGGTAGGCAGGGTTTAGTCACAATACGCAATTATTTTTTTACTTTTTAGTGCATATTAATTTGTTTTTTTATGAAGTCGGTTTTTGTTTTGTTAAAATTTTTATTTATTTTTCGATTTTTAGTGAATCTGAAGTACACTCACTAATTTGTAGAATGTGGGTAGACCTACTAAACGTGCAGCTCATATGAGACAGCGCCATTTATATTATTATTTAAATATATTAATCTAAAACAGTGAAACATAAAGAAAAATGCATTTTGGTACTTAATTAATAAATATTAGTTAATATGGTTAAATGTATGAATATAAATTAACATGTTTTGATTAAATAGATTTAGTTGGTGGGGTAATTTAGTTGGGCAGCCATAACATAACCAAATAGTTATTTCTAGTAATAATTAAATAAACTGTATGTTTATAGATGTTGTGTTATACCATTCTTCACCATAAAATATGACGGAATGTCTGTATATTAAAAAAAAAAGGGGAAGTATCTATATTATCCTAACTAATATTATAAATGCGAAAGTAAGCTTGTTTGTGACGCTTTCAGGCCTAAACCACTAAGCCGATTTAAAAAATTCTTTCACCAATGGAAAGCTACATTATCAGGGAGATATATAGGCTACATTTTGTCCCTATATTCCCACGGGAACAGGAACTACGCGGGTGAAACCGCGGGAAAAACACTAGTAATCAATATATAAATATACATAAATATAACATGTATATAAGAGTACTTATACGATTCTATATATATATATGTATAATTTTGAAAATTGGTCTCTACTTTTAGGAGATGTTCAAATATGTTTCAATTACAAACATATACATATATACTAATGCTTACATGCATAACTCATATTATAAAGAGGAAAGATTTGATTTTTGTTTGATTTTTTATTACGATTTAAATCAAAAACTACTCGACCGATTTTAAAAATTCTTTCACCCTTAGAAAGCTACGTCTTTACCGAGTAATATAGGTTTTATTATATTTTCAAAAACTTATAGATCCCTACTTAAAATGGAGCAATGTAATCCAACGTATCAAACTGTTGCCTATAAAAGTTATTATTTCGCGTGCGCTGCGAAAACTATTGACGGTATATAAAGAAGTGTTTTTTACAATAGTACTATAATTACTTGATCATAACGATGTTATGGTAGGTGAATGATAAATCTAGATAGCCTATAAAAGATTCGGCCGTGTATCGTTAATTTGCTACTAAGAATTGAAGATTTCCGTTACTTTGTCATGGATCCTATAATCAGAATCTAACCAAACTATCATCAAACAACCCTTGAAGTATACTCTTTCTAATAAAAAAAAAATCATCGAAATCGGTTGGCGTGATATTGAGTTATTCGTCCATTTGTCGCGCACATACCTCATGCAAATTTACGACTTATATGGTTTTCTCATGGATTCCATTGTCAAACCTGGACTAAAAAAAAATGGGACCCCATGGGAAGCAATCCCTTTCAAATAAAAAAAAATCATCAAAATCGATTCACCCAGTCGAAAGTTATGAGGTAACAAACACAAAAAAAAAAAAAAAAACATACAGACGAATTGATAACCTCCTCCTTTTTTTGAAGTCGGTTAAAAATAAAACTATTCCACAGCATGATGCGCTAACTGTTAATAACATTCCAATCGAGCAGAAAACTTGCGAAAAATATCTTGGCTTAAGAATCGATAACTATCTAACTTTCAACAGCCACATAGACCACATTAAAAAAAAAAATCCTCTTTAATTGGTTCACTAAAAAATATTTCTAGATACATACCTCAAAAACTACGCCATACTATTTACAACTCCTTGGTCAAATCACATCTCTTATATTTAATCGAAATATGGGGTAATGCTGCTAAAACTAAATTAAACGAACTTCAACGAAAGCAAAATAAAATAATAAAGATACTTTTTAGATATCCATCTCTTACTCCTACAACAAAAATTTTCAATGAAACAAGAATTATGAACTTGCGACAACTTTACGTATATAACTCTTGTATCTTAATACGAAAAATGATTAGTAAATCCATACATTCTGATTTGTCGTTTGTGGAGCATGTCAGTAAGCGTAGCACCCGCCGACCTGGTTTACTAGTTTTACAAAAAATTCGAACAAAGTGTGCAAGAAAGGATATAACGTTTGAGGGAGTACAGCTTTATAACAAATTACCACCCACAATAAAAAATGTAAACTCAGTTAACGAGTTCAAGTATCGGCTCTCTTGCTATATCTTGAACAAATTAAAATAATAATGAAATAAATAAGAAACATACTTAACATCGTTGACTGAGTACCCACTAATATGGCGACCTTTGTTATATTTAACTGCATGTATTGTTATTCTCATGTAAGTGACGTTCGTCTTTTTTGAGAATAAAGTTTCTTTGAACCTATACTATTTCAGTAACAGCCTGATAATGTACCACTGCTGGGCTAAGGCCTCTTCACCTCTTTTTGAGAAGAAGGTTTTGGAGCTTATTTCACCACGCTGCTCCAATGCGGGTTGGTGGAATACACATGTGACAGAATTTCAGTGAAATTTCACTCTTGCAGGTTTCCTCACGATGTTATCCGGGCTTGATCCCACCATCATCGGCTTAGATTCACTGAGGCTGCATTTCTGTTTAGAATTCATCTCGTGCTCAGTACCGAATGAAAACATTGTAAGGACGTAACATATATGAGGATATATGATTATAACATGAAACCGCTCCAAACTTTTTTGTTTTTTTTTTACGCAGTGGATACCTTCAGAAGGTACCCAGCTCCCTTACGGGACGGAACCGGGTTATGTGGGATTCTTACCCACTAAAACCACTGCGATGGCCGTCCTCGGCACGGATTGGAGAGGCTGCCGGATCCTGTTGATAAAACGCATCCGCGGCCCCTCCAGAGAAATAGAGAATAATAAATCAAATCAAAATAAATAAGTTTCAAGAAACAACTATTTGTATATGCACTGCGTGTTCAGTGATGTATGTTTAAACAAAGTATATTTTTGCTTGCGATCTTTTTGATGTTTTTTCCTTCGTAAATAAGAAAACAGCTAGTTAAAAATAAATCAACAACACATTGTCTATAGATCTCATAATGCATTTTCTAAAATAAAAGTTTGAAAATATAATTTATCTTCATTATTAACTTGTTTTGTCCGTAAACAAGTTGGCACTTTTAATTTAACTCGACATCACAAAGGAATTTCTAAAGTGACGCTATTGTGAAATATTCTCGTTTGTTTTATTTGCGAACAATTTATTAAAATTCCTTTACAAAGTGTAAGTACAAACTAATCATAATTATTTATATTCAAACTTTAATTAATAGTGTCGATTTTCCAACCTATTAATTCTATTCTTAAGCTATTTTGATGATTATTGCATTTTTAATTGCAGTTTAAAACGACGGCTTTGTTATTCGATTAAATATCAAATCATTTTATTAAAAGTTTTAGATTACCTGGATAATCATATTGATTCTGATTTGACGAGACTTAGAAATGAAATGACTTAGAATGGATGCGATGTCGTAGTTTTTAAATTTATATTAATTAGCTTTAAGTGTTCAAGAAAAGAATTATAGGGATCATGATACTAAAATATTATAAATGCAATAATTTGTAACATACACGCATATTTATAATGTTACTTCATCGCGCAAAATGGCTGAGCTGATTTGGATAAACTTTAAAATCGGCATTAAAAAAAACCATTCAAATGACACAATTGCAAATTTTGAACGATTTTATTTTTTGAATTGAATTCTACGCGGGATGGTGTTGTTTCAGCAAAATGACTTAATTAATACATTAATACACAATCAAATTATCTAATATGTAGGTTAGCGCGGTAAAACAACTTATATTGCAGAAAGTTAAACTTCAGTTCTGACTGTTACTTTATTATGTAAACAAGACTGCATTTATTTATCTACAGATAAAGCCGTCCGTCTGTTACAAACGGCACGATTGGATTTAGAACGAATTCACTTTAATCCCATATGACTGAGCTTACCTGACGCAGTCACACATGATCCTGTTTGCTGCTGAAATTCCGTGTGATTTTCATCACCCAACGTCATGAAATAAATATAGCTGCAGCTTTACAAATGTAATAACTTTACGTTGTCGTTAATGTGTCAAATACGACTTTACTTAAACGTTGTTTAGTTAAAAACAAAGTAATTTATCTTTCTCTGACATCATTGAATTTATATTAGGATGAAATTTACAAAATATTGTTTATTTTATAACGCGGTCGAGTATCGAGTGCTCTTAAAAACATATAAACTATCAATAACAAAACGATGCGACAGTTCTAGTTTTTAAACCAAATTCAAATGATCATAAATAAAATAATATATCTAAAACGTGGTAATTAAGAATTTAATTTGGATTTAATAAAACACTAAATCGAATTTTAATATGATCCCCTTTCATTGTAATAAGTAAGATTTGATTTTCAATTTGAAGTCTTATATGTGAAATAATATTAATTAAACAGTGTTAAATTAATGCAATTTTATAAGGTAATAACAAAACGTAACACGGTATCCACTTCTTCATTAGTTTTATGAGTAAAGTTACGGAACATAGTACTACATAGTACTAAGTATAATTGGATAGGTGGAGCTAAGTGCTAGTAACAAGTCGCCAGCTTAAAATCTTTTCTTATCTAGACTGCTCCATTTCAAATGTAAAATTACTAAAAAGCTTTTATAACTAAGTACGTTAACCCTTTTTGTACATTCAATTAATTTGTAGATACTTTTATTTAACATTGTTTGTTGTTTTCATTTTATAAAGTTAAAATAAAGTTAGAGAATTTATTTGGAACTACGCTTAATGTGATCAAACTAAAATTTTGTTCGATTATGTAGATCGCGGATGCAATGTGATTTGGTAGTGACATAACACGCTTTAAATTGTCTATTTGTAGGAGAATTTTTGATAACTTTCTATCCGGGATCTTACTTACGGTGTTGCTATAATTTGTGAGATCTATTCCTTAATCGTCACTTGGTGGTAGGGCCTTAAGCAAGCTCGTCTAAATAGGTACCATCCACTCATCAGATATTCTACCGCAAAACAACAGTACTTGGTAATGTTGTATTCCGGTTTGAAGAGTGAGTGAGCCAGGCACCAGGGACAAAACATCTTAGTCCCCAATGTTGGTAGCATCATCGCTTACAATGCCAATTTCTATGGGCGTTGGTAACCACTTGCCATCAGGAGGCCCATATGCTCGTCCGTCTACCTATGCTGTAAAAATAAAAACATTATAAGGTCACGAGACGTAGGGTAGGTCTGTGTTTATATGGAATAGAAAAATAATATAAGGTAACACCAAATAACTTCCTAATTAAGAAATAAAAATATACGGTACGGCTTTTATTAATAGCTGTATCACTTTTTTATGTGCATTTGAAAAAATGTATGAAGAAGACAATTATATTTACGATTATTAGTATTATTTATTTGAAAATCAAACAACGCGAAAAGACAAAGCATTCAAAATGGCGGTTAACTAAACGCCATTGCGGAGATTGGTCGTCATTTTGAATTTAGCTCAATAATATTACTGAAAGACGTGTACGTACTAAAACTGAAACCGACTGGGATATAAGCTGTGTTATTTAAATGAGAACTAGGCCTATAGTGTGTATTTTATATCTTGAATTCGAGGGTAAAGTTCAGGAACGTAAAAAAGGGTGAATAGTCCTTCTATAAAATAAATACTAATACGTAAGTTTCGCGGAAATCAAAGGCTATACACTTTTTTATTTATTATCAAAACTATAAATCCCTGCTTAGCATGGGTTAAATAAAGGACTATATATCGGTGATGATTTCTTCCGACATTTTCAACATTAATCATGATATTTCAGTCAATTTACACTGAACGCTAAAAATTATACATCTAAACCTTTCGAGAGCAACTCTGCCCATTGGTGAACCATACTAAAATTTGTTTGGTAGTCTTTGAACAAATCGTGGTCAGACATACAAACTAACATAGTTTGTTTTAACAACCCGTAATACATAACGAAAAAATGACAATAATTCAATATAGTTTCCATTTATATATTTAGTTTTATATTTATATATATTGTTATATATTATAACTATGTAGTTATACTATATCTTTTCAAAAAAATTGGCGAAAGAAACTAAATTGAATTATTGTCATTTTTTCGTTATGTATTACGGGTTTATGTAATATAAACTTGTTTTTATTTACGTGATCATTTTATATAAGTTAAAGCTACGGTGTAGCCGATGGCGCGAGAGAACATCACGTTCTCGTAGACGTGACGCTACGTGACCTGTGAACTGATGGGACCACATCTTTGCATCTTATTACTTATTTTATATAGTAATTAATTAATTAATAAAGAACATTTATCTGGATAAAATATTCGTACATAAAGGTGGCACATACTCTATAGGTGTCTATAAAGTGATAATGGATATTACACTAATATCCATTATCACTTTATGGCCACACACCTTATATGCACCAGTGGCTAGAACACCTGCCTCCTAACATAATGATTACAGGTTAATTTTCGAGAACTATTGATATTTCATGTGTCAACTTGTTTTTATGATTCATCTACTACTCCACGATAAATGAATTAATCATAAGATGCAAGACTGTGATAAAGAAATACTGCCTTTAATTGTACCAACATGCACTTAATTAACTTAGATAAATAAACACAAAACTTTCTTCTCAAGAACTGCGCAGGAATAGTAGATCACATATTGTTGCTACTTTCCCTTTTTTCAGTTATAACTTCAAGAAAATAACTTAGTTGATATTTCTAGTTACCTTCATGAAGTTCATCATTGATTTCTTACTTTATTGCTACACAAGAAAGTAGCAAGATAACTAAAAACAAATTATTATGTTTTTATTATTAACTGTATTATTCGGAGTTTTTATAGTAAAATACATGTAACCAATATGAGTTATAGTACAGTATAAAATTATATTACTACTAGGTATTACTAGGTAACGAACTTTGCGAAGAGCATATGAATTTTAGCTTTACAAATTCAGTGAGGTGAACTAACTTGTCTATGAATACCTGTCTAGCTGTGAGTAGGCTTTTGTTCAAGCCCGTTTGGGCACCACTCACTCATCAATTATTTTGTCGACAAACACAAATGATGTATTGCAGTGTTCCAATTTTAAGGGGCTAGTACGTCAGTATAATTACAGGAATAAATGGCAGAGGTCCTATGTTTGAGTGTCCAATTCTCGTATGCAATCCTATATAAATAAATGTTTAAAAGTCTTTATATTTGTTTAATTAACAAATATAAACTGTGACGATCAAAATATTTATCTTAACATGAAATTATTAAAATAAATATTTCTGTCGTCATTTTGCCAATTGTCTCGTTGTATTGGTATCTATTTTATTTGACCCTACTAACTATACTTGGTGTACCACCCCCTCATCAGATATTCTGCCGCAAAACTGCAGTACTTTGTATTGCTGTGTTCCGGTTCGAAGGGTGAGTGAGCCAGTGTAATTACAGGCACAAGGGACATAACATCTTAGTTCCCAAGATTGGTGGCGCATTGGCGATGTAAGCGATGGTTAACACTTACGTCTTACAATGCCATTGTCTATGGGCGTTGGTGACCACTTACCATCAGGTGGCCCATATGCTCGTCCGCCTGCCTATACAATAAAAAAAAACCCCAAAATTTTTACGATCGTTTCGTAATTGCAGTTGTATTTTGTGGTATTGTGTTTAAAGTCAGCCAGGAAATAAACGAATGCTGTTATATTATAATCTAATCATTACCAAACATAATTAAATTACTGCTTAATAAAAACAGTGTATGTAATACGGGAACAGTTTACGTTGTATGACAGACCACCTGTATGTGACTAGCGAGTTATAATCTACTTATCCTGTGGACCGTTATAACCAATATCACTTTGTGTACGTCATTACCGAGCTTTATGTTAGATATAAGCATTTATTAAGGGAAGATTTGATACAATAGCTATATGTATTAAATAATATTATTTATTTTGTATTAAAATAAGTTATATTCTTCTAGTGACAGCAGTAATCAAGAACAAAAATGAGTTTTCAGTTAAAGTTTGCTTAAATAAAAGTGTTTTTTTTTATGTAAGAGGGGGCAAACGAGCGGGAGGCTCACCTGATGGAAAGTGACTACCACCGCCCATGGACATCTGCAACATCCGAGGACTTGCAGGTGCGTTGCCGGCCTAGTATGAAATAAATAATTTAATTGATATAAAAGAAAATATATTTCAATAGTTAAGTAACTTTTTCCGGTTTTTCGAATCTCTGGTCTTAGATAATACTTTCAGAAATAATTATTGCCTATATTAAATAAATGTTTAACTATAAAACTCGAGTTATTTTATAGTTTTAATGCCATAATTTATTTACATAAACAACTAACCTTAAGCGGTTAGGTAGGCATTAGTACAACAAAGCTTAAACATGTGTTTTAATAATTGTGTATTTTACACTGTCAATCAGTGTAAAATACACAATTATTAAAACGTATCAGCATATTACGAATCTGCCGCACTGGGATTTAAATTATTAAACCCCTTGAGTTACTGACTCACCCTTCAGGCTCATGTATAACAACATGAAGTAATGCCCCTTAGTGGTTTGAATACATAATAAGTAGACTTATCTCTATTGTTAGTTCAAGTACGACTTACTAAGCAAATTTCAAAAGGCTTTTGTTTCAAAACGTAAACATGTGAACAGTATACATCATTTTCATTAAATACATATTCTGATATATAAGAGTCAAGATGACCCAGTGGTTTGAAGATTGTCGGTTCGAGCTTGTTAGAGTCGGATGAAAATTTTGCACATTTGTATTCACCAACTGAAAGTAGTGTAGTGGTGGAATAATGGCTGTTAGTTTTTTTTACATTACTTTAGTGATTTTACAAATTTAAAATTATGACACTTATAATACTTACTGTATAATTAATCAAATATTTAATAAATATAAGATTGCGTGTAATCTAATGTTTCATTATATACATAATTTTTCTCTGCTTATCTGTTAATCGTACCGCGATGTTATATTATAGTTTGCAATGTTCAACAAATTAGCTATTTAATTGTTTTTTTAAATCGCAAGTAACTTGATAGTCGCAGGTTTAATTTCATCAGTCTTATATATTAATATAAATGAACAGCAATATGAATATATTATTAAATATTCAATACAAGATATATTACACCACTTCTTTGAAGTGTATTTATGTAATTTGAAATGCATATAACTTAATAATCTTTCTAAAATATGCACGTTACTTTATCCTATTTGAGAGCGCGTAATGTCATAACGCCACGATATTTTTATGTGTGTATATAAAATCTAAATATGAGAGGGTTCGCAATAAAAGCTATGAATAAAACGCTATGAAAGCCCAGAATAAGATCATGCGCTTACGTTACGTTATACGTTATACTTCATAAAATGATGCGATTTTAATTAAAATTATATATTTCTAAAATAAACATTAAATATTAACTTTATGTAATTGGTATTAACTGTAATAAAATATTGTTTTTAAAGTGAAAACTTCTTTAGCGGCGTTGTGCACTTTTTTGTGACGGGTAAAATATTTTAAACTCACGTGAGTGGTAAAACTTCTCCTTAAAAGGAGAGGAAGCCTGAGTCGTAGTACATTTTTTGAATAGAATTAAGAATTTACGAACAAAGTCACAATCTTAGTTACTCAAAGATAAAATAAAATAAACACCAAATAAATATTTAAATATTTATTTGGTGTTTTATTGAATAGAAATTTAAGTCTGTAGATACAGGGATTGGATGTTGGAAAAACGTTTTTATCTCTTAATAAAATCCCTGGTAAGCCAATTTTTATCGATTGTCTGGTAATATTTTAGGTGGCGACAAAATAGGAGCCCACTTAAGATTCTCGCCACGAAATTCGGAGCTAAAAAATGGATTTACACGGTGAGCTGACAAAATATGAACAAATTTCAGTTGCAGACATCAAAGATACATACAGACGATATGTTGATAATACAATATACTGAAATAAAATGAGGTTACTTACGTAATAGGTTTTTGTAATACACTTTTATATACACGGATGGATATTAAGAGCTTAAGATCGAGCTATATGGCGTGACATTCAAGAGGCCTATGTCCAACAGTGGACGATGAAAGGTTGATGATGATGATGAATACACTTTTATAAAAAAATATTTGGATAGGAAGGCGGACGAGCATATTAGCCACCTGATGGTAAATGGTAACCAACACCCATAGACTTTGGCATCGTAGGAGATGTTAACCATCGCTTACATCGCCAATGCGCCAACAACCTTGGGAACTAAGATGTTACCCTTGTGCCTGTAATCCCACTGGCTTAGGTACTCGCCCTTCAAGCCAGAACACAAAAATAGCAAGTACTGCTGTTTTGCGGTAGAATATCTGATGAGTGGGTGGTACCTACCCAGGCGAGCTTGCACTAAGCCCTACCACCAAGTATAATTATAATTATGAAAATATTATTTTTATAATGGTTATATGGCCGAATACTGAAACGTCTTTCAAATATGAAGGGGGTTCAAATATTTGAAACGTCTTCGAATTTCAAATTTCGCATACTAAATTTTGAAAAATAATGACATTCCAAGCAATTGAGTCCTAATCATATTTTCAGTTTCAGTATTCGGCCGTTAGGGATCTAGTGAGCTATTTTTTATGTAATTTACTCACGTTCAGACTTTATTATTGTTCTTCTGACACGAGTATCGTTTTTTGGAAAACCACGAAAATCAAAGAGACACATAATATATTTTTAGTCTTTTTATGATTTCCAAAAAAGTATATGAATTGAATATAATTGACTGGCAGACCTGAATTGTTTGATTAACGATATTCTTAAAGAACACAGAAATATGGTCTGCCAGTATGTTGCCACTACATTGTCAAAATACAGCGTTTCAAACTGTGCATTTATAAATTCCATTAAAATTTCTGACACAGAATTATAAGCGGCTTATCTATCACGTAGGACAAGCTACGGCGAGAAATATTCTACAAGGTGACATTAATTAGTTTTGTGCTTACTTAAGATCAGAGTATTACATCACACTAAAGCTAAGTGTTTTATAAGATTACAAAGGCTCTGGATAATTAGCGTCACTCAAGTAGACCTTAAGGGGACCAAAGGATTTTTCTTTTAATTACCCATCTTAGCTAAGATTTTCTTATAAATATAAAACTATCAACATCGATTGTTAGTTCTTGGGGCGAAATTCCGGGTTGGGCCAATAACTACTACTTACTAATATTATAAATGCGAATGTAAGTTTGTTTGTTACACTTTCAAGTCTAAACCACTAAGCCGATTTTAAAAATTCTTTCACCAACGGAAAGCTACATTATCAGCGAGTAACATAGGCTATATTTTGTCCCCGAATATAATTTTTCCCACAGGAACGGGAACTCCGCGGAACCGTGGGCAAAACTCTAGTATTAAATAATTTGATTTTCAGTTCGAAAATTCTTAAATCTGAATCAGTCCGAATTCAAACATTTTATTTGCTACTGACTATTGAATATTTTATTATTAAAAAGTATAAATAAAATTATCAATTTGGATTGTTAATAATAAATGCTCAAGTAAACAAAAATATAGAATATTTATTTATTTTTGATTACGTTCTTATCAAATACACATCAAAGTTGTTTTCAGATCAAAGGAACCATGCCAGTATACATGGTACTGTATTAACGTATTCATAAAATGATTCAAAGATAAAAATAAATGAATATTTAAATTGAATTTATCCAGGATATCGGATGTCTAATTGAGATACACCTCACGAACCGATCATCTTATATTTCAGGAACTAAAGAAAGCGTAAACTGAACTACAACTTTTCTCGAAGCAATTTAAACTTCCGATTAATCGATATTCATGTCGACAGTTACTAATAATAACTTCATCAGATTATCTCGATATAATTCCTAAAGTTATCTTGTTCCGTTAACTTAAATTTAGTAACTGAAAATGGTATAAGTTATAATATTGCGGTTCCGTAGGACGAAATTTTTAATGGAATCGAAATTTTGATTTGTGAAATATATACATAGGCCTTCCCTCTTTAGGAGAAGGTTTGGAGATTATTTCCCCTTTCGTCTGCACCATATTGAGATATTTTTCTCATGGTGTCTCGGATATCGAGTAAATAAACACAAAGTACCTTAAATAAACAAGTCAGTGGTATTTACCCGCGTGAACTTCAGAAAAATGGATGTTTATCAACTCTGCTGACTCGAAAAATTCAAAATTATTCGAAGTGGTATAAGTAAGGAATCAATCAGTGGTATAAGTAAGTTTGGGAAAAAGATTATATCCCTTTTTTATTCGTTGTTAGTTTATGCTACCTTTACTACTAATTTATAATAATAACATAATTCATGACAATTCATAATAATAGGTTTTAAAAAAGACTATAATAAAATTTAGATATTTTATAACAACAAATAGTCAAACTTGTATCCTTTGGGATTCATATACTTAATTATTACCGCTATGCTGGTGAACACAATTATATTTCGTCAGAAAATTGTATGATTTTTCATTTACTCCTTAAAATTAAAAACAATACGTATAATAGCAATATTACAATGCTGGATATAGACTGTTATTTAGCATGAACTTCCACTAGGTGTTGACTGCCATTTAAATATAATATAATAATTATGATATAATTTCATGTGGTTCATGCACGTTGTATCACAACTAGATAATATATAAAGACAAAATCGAACACGTAAAACTTCAATGTTTCTCTACAGTTCGCACACGAGATCTTCATTTGAATTTCACTTTCTATTTACTGTGCTATCTCATCTCTTTTTTTTTTTTTAAATCTGTTTTAAATTAAATGCAATGAAATACGTAATACGATTGCAACTCGTAAATAAAAAGTCAATAGTCAGTTGATTGAATGCAATATAAAATGCACTTATAAGGAGTCGTGGTTAATTAGCGGAACCGTTGTAGTTGACGTGCTTCACAAGTGACAGATCGAAATGATTTTAATATTACTTATTTTCATGGCAAGTTTATTTACAACTACATATGTTACTAAAATCAATCAGATTTTTAAGTCGAAATATCAAATAAAAATAGTCTTAGAAGTACAATTGTTGAAATGAAACACTCAAACTAAATGCACAAATAAGTTTGTTTGTTTGGTACGCTTTCACTAATTACTCAGCCGATCATTATGTAATTTTGTATACACACTGTCAAGGGTACAGAAAAGAACAAACCTATTTTATTCCTATCCCTCATACGCGGGCAAAGGCGGAAACAATTTTCACTATAAGTTTGCAAGGGTTTGTTTGATTTACAATGTTTTTCATTATAACTACAAAGAAGTTGACTTAAATTTTTAATTTTAATTGTTCTATTTTTATTTCTGGTTGTTCGTAGTAGTGCTCTAATATTAACTAAAGAAGCTTCAACGCTGACACGAATTCATGGAATCTCATATATGGATAGTCAAACTAAATTATACTACTTAGCTTAGGCTACGAGTTCCGCACTGGTATTCGTAGAAATATCAGTTATATTGTTCATTTTTTTCATATATTGTTCATCAATATTTTAAACGAATACTTAATTTATAACATTGTCGTACCTGATAAATTATATTGTGAGTTTTTAGTATACAAAATGTACTAGTAAATCTTTATTTATATTTAGTGAATTTTCATAGCGTATATAAGTTTATTTGAAAAGATTAAAATCTGATTTATTTAAGCCGTATACAGTCATTGAAAGCAGGCCCTACACCAAGTGCTCTGTATACTATTTGTACATTCAGTTGAATGTTTTTCACAGTTGGAAATATTGGTTTATAAGTATTGTTAAGCTATTTAGGGCCTTAGCCTGAAGTTATATAATCTTATCATTGGATATTCCAGACATGTTT
The DNA here is from genome assembly GCA_963151315.1 of Nymphalis c-album. Taxonomy (NCBI): domain Eukaryota; kingdom Metazoa; phylum Arthropoda; class Insecta; order Lepidoptera; family Nymphalidae; genus Nymphalis; species Nymphalis c-album. The sequence goes on along the minus strand of OY720590.1, from coordinate 3,154,696 downwards.
TCTAAGATAAATTATATAAATTTTTTAACAATCTTAATTAATATTATTAATGCGAGAGTGAGTGTTTTTGTTTGTTTTACTTTCATGTCTTCACTACCCAACCGATTATCATTAAAGTTTGCATATACATTGTCAAAAGTAATTGTTTTACAATGAGTGCACTCTTTCCATGCGAAAATTCTTCACTGCCAATAGTACGGATTGTTTTAGGCACTCCAAATTATCTTGGCGTTTAGAGCAAGCCGTACTCTCTTAAACTGACCATAAATCATAATCCAGCGGATTAAGATCGGGACTAGACGACGGCCAGGCTTCAGCTCTGATGAAGTCCGAAACGTTCGTTTTCAACCAAGACTGCGTAGACCGGGCTTTATGACCCGGCGCCGAGTCTTGCTGGAAGGACCATTCTTAGTTATTGAACATGTTTTGTTAAGGGGCTTTACTACCTTCTCAAGAATGGTATTTTGATACATATGTGCCGATGTTTTGATACCTTTTTCACAAAAGTATGGCTCAGTCACTCCTTCATAGCTAATACCCCACCAAACCATCACTGAACTCCGATAGTGCCCATGTTAAACTCTGTCGACTAATTGGGAAGCTTCCTTAGAGCTTTGAGCATAAATACGGTCATTTTGTTTGTTAAAATGTTGCTCAATTGTAAAAAAATTATCATCCGTAAACAAAATTTTTCTGTGACCACCCTTTGCGGTACGCTTCAGTAGTTGTTTCGATTTAACCACCCTATTCTTTTTTAAATTATCAGTTAAGAAATGACCAGTACGTCTCTTATAGGCTGCAAGTACTAAGTCATATTTTAAAATGCGTGACATGGTTCTAATTGCTATCTTCATCTCCCGAGATAAAATATTTTGCTTTCGGACAGGATTTTTTCGAATTATTTCCCTTACTGCTTTGACCATATTTTTCGTACGAACACTACGTGGACGGCCAGATCTTTTTCTGTCAGAAACAGAGGAGGTCTCATTGTACCTATCAATAGCTCGGCACACAAACATTTTACTAATACCAAGCGTTTGGAGAGTTTTAAAAATTGCATTTGGCTCCATACCTACTTTGTGTAATGCAATCACAGCGATTCGGTTCTCTTTATCACCTCACTCCATTTTAATATCGCAATGTATTGGCGCCAAAATTAGAAAACTCAATGAACACTCATATAAGAATGACAGATTCCAAATTCAAATGTAATATAATATTTTGTTTATTTTTAATTGTAACAGTATTTATGGCCAGACTAAGTAGTATATACTAATATAGTAAACCAACATGCGATCGTAGCGCGTGTAGACAAGTATAAAAATGTATATAAAGTTATATATAGTATAATAAGTTCAATAAATGTTGTTGCTCTGGTCACGACTTACGCAATTTTCTAGAAAATTGAAAACTATAATAGCCTCTCAATTGCAGCTTTATATAACGACTGAAGCCAAGGTATCGTCTTCTAGTACGAGCTCGGAATTATCAGAGGGTATTGTATAACATTTACAAACATATATTATACTTTATCTCGTAAATAACGAGAACAATCCTTATTTCATATGTTATATTTCCCCTAAAAATATATTATAAGCTATCTAAAATATGAGCCATCTAGGTTAAAATGTCGCAGATGAATTTACATATTGTGTTTAAAAATCATAAATTAAAAAAGAGTATTGTGAATTTTATCCGAAAAAAGATTACGTATGTGCCAAAAATATTGAAGTAAATGATCCATGTGAGGATACAAATACTTTTTATTCCAGGAAAATGTACCCACCATATTTTAATATAATGATTACGAAATAGTTAACCTAAAGAAAATACTAATATTTTTCTTGTGCTTTACAGTATTTTCCTTACTTGACGTGTCTTCAAGTGACACTTCAAACTCGATGGAAAAAGAAGAGGGTAATATAAAATTACATCTCATAAAATAAGGATTTAAATTAAAAAAATATATAATTTTCATGATATTTTTTACAGAAATCAAGAAATATAAAAAATGGCTGTGTAAGTACATAGTAATATATCTATTATATTTAAAAAAAATATTTGTCCGAGCATGACATTAAAACAACTAGACCGATTTTAAAGAAATTTTTCTTCTTACAATCATACTATTTTTACTTCAAAACTGTTTTTATTTTATATCGATGACGTGAGGGAAGATTTAAGAATAAAATATCTTATGAAGATATATTATTAAATTGTACACGATCAAGAGGCAAGAGCCATCAATTAGTGTACGACAACGACGCTATGATCTCGTTGCCTCTTCTGATCCCTGCAAATATAGTCATCGCAAACTCTTTTAATGGGTAAGAATCCCACATAGTACCGCCCAGGAGCCTTGATACCTATCTAAAAACTTGCCTGCGAGAAATTACAAAAATAATAAAAATCTATTTTAATATTTGTAGGTAGGGAATCTATTTTTATATCAACCCTCTTATTTTCTTAGATAAAAATTTCGCAGAAAGATGAAGCTAGTGCCAATTGCTTGCTTTGAACAATTTGATTTCTGAGTTTCTCGCTAAAACATCAAACAAATTCTGATGTATCATTTATCCATTATTCGCCCGCGGCTTAACCCCTGTTTTAGGCGAAAAGGGGGGAGTACTAGATAGAAAAGCAGCCTTGGTGTTTAAGCAAGCTTTTGCATATATATGGTTTGCATATATAAGTGGCGAGGCGATTTCAGTAACAGCCTTTGAATGTCCCAATGTGAAATACACATGTGTCAGAATTTCAGTGACACATGTTTCCACATGATGTTTTCCTTCACCGTCAAGCACGAGATGAATTATAATCATAAATCAAAGTCTTGATATTCAGTGGTGCGTGCCCGAGTTTGAATCCGCTATCATCTGTTAAGATTCACCTGTTCCACTGGGCCATCTTGGCTAAATGTTATTAATGTTGGCTTAATAATAATGATATTAATGTTCATGATCCCGAGTATGATTATGATTGAATGCGAACTTTTCATGTGTTCTGTACTGAAATTTATGAAATAGAGCTGCTTAATAACTTCTAGTTTTATAATTAAATTATTTGAAATTATCATAAAATATTAAAAACAAATAAACAATTATGTTTATTTATATTTGTTTCAGTAAAAAAACAACATAAGTTTTACGTTGACGAATTCAGTAAGTAAAATATTTGACCGATGTATAAATTGTTTGAGTGAAGGTTAAGATTTTATTATAACTGTTACAGGAAAAGAATTAAGTCAAGAAGGTAAATATTATATAGGAACCTCATTAGTAAGGATATTTCGTTACATATCTGGCATTTGGTAATACAGATATTTATTAAATTAGACTTCATAAAAAAATGTTACTAGTTATTTTTAAAAATTAAAAAAGGTCCTCCAGACCGTTTTGGGCTGCGGCGGCCAATCTGAAGAAAGAATATCCAATTGCGCAGGAGATATTATAGTGCACAAGTGTGTGCGCAAACACAGGTGCACTCTCTTTTCCTTAGCTCTCATAATCCGATGGGACGGCAATCCGACACGACCGGAAAGAGTTCAGTCACAGGACCAACTGTTTAACGTGCTTTCCGCGGCACGGTAGTGTACACACACTTCTAACTTCCCGACTCCGGGCTGCTACTGAGAATTTTCTGACAGAAAACCCCTATAACTATTTATTGGCCCGACCTGGGAATTGAACCCAGGACCACCGAGTCTGCGGCCTTATATCAAGCCACGAGACCAACGAGGCAAGGGTTTAATAAATAATAAGTACATATTACTTATTATTTCAAGATTTTACCCACATTTACAGCTACGACACTTTTGATAACTACTTAGTTTCAAATTTAATGTAAAACTTAAGTTAATTAAGTATTATATACGTCTTTACTAATTTACTTAACAGAGAAGGATCAAGTTCAATTTTTTGATAACATTCTTCAGAAAGTAAAGCAGATGGGCAGTAAGTTATTAAATTAATTTTAACTATACATTTCTTATTCAAAACATGATGAAATAAACAGTTATTTGTTTGTAATTTCAGAAAATCTTTAAAAGTTATGAACTAATAAATTTCAATAAACAATTTCTTGTATATTATTTGAGCATATTTATTATTCTGACTCAATAATACTTTAGTTCCTAAGTTAAATTGTACGGCTACGTCACCCAAAGCATAAGACATATCATAATATGGCATTATACAATGAATTGAAATATACTAAGCGCCTCAGTTCCGGTAAGAAGTAACCGCATATAACGCAGGGCTTACTAACTACTCGCCAATCCGCTTATATAGCGAGCTCATTACAATTTGGCATCATAAAGTAAAGAAATTCAGTTGAAAATACAGACTCCAGTGATAGCATCAGCTTTACATTTTACTTTTCATTTGCTAAATTTAACAACTTTGGTTTATTCTTAAACCAATGTACACAACAGATACAGCTTTGTCAACATGGTCGTGCTAGTCATGGAATCTGTTTTCTTTTTTTTATAGTATAGGTAGGTGGACGAGCAAACATTCCTGATCGTAAGTGTTCACTAATATCCATAGACCCCATGTCTAGTTATAGAAAATATTAACCATTGCTAACATTGCCTATGCGTGACCAATCTTGGGAATTGAGATGTTATCTCACTTGCACCTAACTCACTAACCTTCATACCTGAACATAGCAATACCAAACTGCTGTTTTGCGGTAGAATATCTGATCAGCGGGTGGTACCTACCCAGACGAGCTAGCACAAAGCCCTACCCCCAGTTCTTTTGACACCCCCTCTTTCAGACGCGGTCGACGCAGACGTAAACTACTTGGTAGTCTTAATTCCAAACTAGTAAAACCCGCAATATACAGAGACTATAAATTAAATTAAACCGAAACTCGTGCAGTTTAATTTTTGGCGAAATGCCAAATGTAGTATTTCGAAACAGCAAAGAATAATTTTAGGTTAAGTCTTGCGGCTAAATTATCAGATTATAAATTTCCGTAAGCAAGAATTTAAAGTAAATGCATCGAAAATAAACTTGAAAATTTTGATTAAATTTAATTTATCATGAAATATCAAGTATTAAGTCCTTATACTTAAATATTGCTACCAAAATTTATCTTGTTTTTTGGTTATTGTTGGTTCAAAGTTCACCATTGAAAGCTTAAGCTAATTGTTTAGTTGGAGATTAATGTAATAAATAATAATTTGAAACAGAAAGCGATTACTTTTAAAACAAATCTTATTCAAACAAATTAATTCTTAAAAATGTTTTACTTTCTGCAAAAAACCCGACGACTTATAAATACATAAGTTAAGAGCTTTCAAAACTTAGCGTCTATTATCTCTTTGTAATAACTAAAACTTTTCTTAATAGATTACTTGAAAGCACTTTTAAGCGATAAAACACTTCATCGTGTTAATAGTGATGCGACCTTGTTCATGATAAAGGTCTTTGTTTATCGATGACACAAATACTTGGGGGACTTTACCTTAAGTAAGGTAAGTTCTTTAACTTTTCACTGTCCTAATATTTTATATATTTTGTTTAAAAGGGTTACGATGTTTATAAAATATATTGATGTTTTAATTGTTGTCATTGTTTTTTGAATGTGACTATCGGTATGACTACATAGCAATGCTAGTGTCTAACCGTTCTTCCCACTTTAGAATGGAGGGGGGGGGGGGGGCGGTATTGGTTGTTATGTACTGTGACATATTTACGAGCTATTAATTAATTTGGAATCGATATGACACAGTGAATAGAAATGTTATTAGTTATGAGTTATTTTTTTTTTTACTGAAAAGAGAAAAAGTCCTAGGTGTAAAAAAATAAACTCTAAGCAGTCTATTAGTAAAAACCCTTCTATAGTAGTGCAAGATTTATGAGCAATTCAATATCCGCTACTAAGACGAAAACATTTGGGCTTAAAGTAAATATTCGAATTGTTTATTTAAAATGATTTAGATTTAAAAAGAACATAAAGAATTTTGTACATCTTAAGACTTTGCCGCTTTATCCCAACTGACATTCCATACATTGCATACGTTTACAAATTCGTATTCCCCTCGGACTGTGGAATATGTAAAATTCTTTTCTGAAATTGTCAGAATTCTTTGAAGTATATTTTTAAACAAAACTCTTAAAATTGTATATGATTTTATCTAAGCATATTCGAAATACTATCAAATTATGTCATTTATTAAACTGATTTTAATAAGAGTTAAGATAAACTGATGATAGCGAAAGTGTTACCTCCATTTTCATTTATTTGATTGCGAGTATAACTTTAGATGATTTTAATCCTGTTTTTAAATTCAATTTGATTTTGCAAGCTAGTCTGGCTGGTACCACCCACTCATCAGATATTCTGCCGCAAAACAGCAGTACCTACTTTGTATTGTTGTGTTCCGGTTTGAAGGGTGAGTAGGCCAGTAATTAGTAAGTGATGGTTAACATTTATTACAATGCCATTGTCTATGGGCGTTGGTGACCACTTACCATCAGGTGGCCCAAATGTTAGTCCGCCAACCTATGCAATAAAAAAAAAACACAAGTTTTGTTTCATTTTAATTTCATGTTTCTCAATCCGAAAAAGTTTTTTAGCTTTTTGTTTATTTTTAGTCCAGGTCAATTAAGTCATTTCCAGGGCACATATTAGTTTACTGTTTTATTATTCACCAATCAAAAAGTATTTGAATTTAGAATCTGCCATGAGAAAATCGGAATCATTTACGATCATCGACTTCGATTGGCAATTTAGTAATTGGAAACGGCTCGTTCCATTCCTCACTTGATATACTCGTTATCCATCTGAACCATGGCTGTCTCAATCGACTTTAAAACGACCCGATTTGGTTCATTTACGCGCAGGAAGCCATCGACGTTGACTGAATAAAACATAACGCTTTAGCGACACTTAGAATGATTGCAGATTTACGATAACATATTTTTGAAGTTATAATGATAAGGTATGTTGAGGTAAAACTCAACGTCCTGTTATGTTGTGACAAAATATTGAGGAATATATTGTCACGTTGCATAAATTAAAATAACTCTCCACAATTTTACTTAGAAGAAGCAGGACATTTTTTATATTATTCTTGTTTTTGAAATAGTTAAATGATTTAATTATAGTTATAAGTTCATGTAATTAGTAAAGTATTACTTTTTTATAAAATGTCAATTCTCTTTAATATCTTCGATGTCTTCTATCTCTGCGTGACATTGGCGAAATAATCTAGAACTGCTGCACAGATAAAAACCCATTATGCTAGAAATTAAAATATTATCTAATAAAATGATCTAAAAGATATTTAGACAAGCGACTAACAAAAACAGTTTTAACTTCATGATAAGAAAAGACTGAGATTTTTTTTTATATTAAATATCAATAACATGCAGATGTAAGCGCGTTATGTTTCAGTACTTATTAACTTAAGCTTTCGAGTTAAATTCTGAAGAGCTAAATATTAATTCAAGTAGGTTAATAAGTTTAATGGCACTTTTGAGTTATGTTTTAGGATTGAATAGTCCAACCGTTTTGATTTTACTGACAAAGAAGTCATTACAAATTGAGTCTATTCCACTACATTATACACAGCATTACAATACACTTTAATTTAATCAGCTAGACTTCAAGATATTGTCACATAAGTTACGTATATGTAACTTGACTTACTCGCAAAATTTTAAGTACGACAATTAGAAGCAGGTTGAAATAAACGAATACAAAGTTTGTATGTGCGTTATCTAGGTGAGATTACATGAGTGAGATTCCATTATATAACTTTATAAAGAACAATTACCAAAATATTGAACATTTGAAATGGCGATTTAACATAATGTTTTATGTATTTATATAGCAATGGAAATTATATTATTACATTATATTTAATGTTTTTATAACGGAGTATATCAACAACACTATGACCTTTTGATCTATCCCCTTTGTGCATTCCACGGTTTCATGAGATTTAAATATCAAAGGATGAAATGATGAAATAGTTAATAATACAGAATATACGAATAAAAGAGTTGTTTTGTAAATACACAGAAAGCGAAATGTTCGTGGTATTTTCATTACAGTCGCATAATACAACATATCAATAACATTAATTGAAACAAATGATTAATTTTATTATACAGGTAGGAGATTTATTCCATACAAAAGGCCTGTACAAAAATGACGCATGTAAATTTAAAACCGCCATTTTTTTGGTTGGACAGAAAGTAGTTTGTTGAATTTTTTTATTGCATAGGTTGGCGGACGAGCATATGGGTCACCTGATGATAAGTGGTCACCTCCGCCCACAAACGTTGGCATTGTAAGAGAAGTTAACCATCGCTTACATCACCAATGCGCCCCCAACCTTGGGAACTAAGATGTTATATCCCTTGTGCCTTTAATTATACTGGCTCACTCACACTTCCAACCGGAACACAACAGTACCAAGTACTGCTGTTGCGGTAGAATATCTGATGAGTGGGTGTTACTTACTTACTGGTACGGAGCTTGCACAGAGCCCTACCACCAAGTAGGTACAAAAAGCTCTACATAACAGCACTGGCAGCATACGCGTCGTAGCTGTCACGGACGTTTTTACAAACTTTAAGCGAATAATATTTCATTCTTTTTCGAAAGTACGAAAAACACAATCAAGCGCCAATCTAGTGTCTGCATACTTTTATAGTCGCCGTTGTGAAGTTAAAAAACAAAAAAAAAACAAATCACGCTCGATTGAAAACTCTTTGAAAATATGATACACTGGAAACGGATTCAAAGAGAAATTCCGTGTAAATAAAACCTGAATCGCTTTAACGGGAGTTTTATAATGTGTTTGTAGAGAGCATTTCGTCTGGTTTGATGTTACTTATTTATTTGAACAAGGTAATTTTCTATATGAATTGTTTACGATATTTTCTCGTCTAAATTGTATTTTATGTTGTCTGTCTGTTGCGATGAAAATTATCTTCATCTGCACGCAATTGATCTATTATGTTATATTATTGCTATATTTATTTTATAGGATTTTTTATTATAAGGAAAATAATGTAGAATCAAAACAAACACGGAGAACTAAAAATGAAAATCGACGTACCTACATCAAATTATTTGACCACAGGCGATCTACAACTTTAATGATTGGAAGAAACTTAATAATCCTTGCTATTATCTGAACTAATATTATAACTCCAAATGTGAGTTTGTTTGTTTCGCTATTCAACCTCTAAACCGATTTAAAAAAAGAATTACCAATTGGAAGCTGCTTTATCTATATTAGGCTACATTTTGTTCCCGTATTCTTTTTTTTTTTATTGCATAGGAAGGCAGACGAGCATATGGGCCACCTGATGGTAAGTTGTCACCAACGCCCATAGACATTGGCATTGTAAGAGATGTTAACCATCGGTTACATCGTCAATGCGCCACCAACCTTGGAAACTACGATCTTATGTCTCTAGTGCCTGTAATTACACTGGCTCACTCACCCTTCAAACCTAGTACCTACCCAGACGAGCTTGCACAAAGCTCTACCACCAAGTAAAATGGAACGGGAACTACGCGGGTGTCAACAGTCAACTGATATATAACACATACTACTTTTCTTTACATTGTATCGATAATTACACCCAGACTCAGGACAACTACGGTAGAATCGAATCCACGATCTGCGGCGCGAAAGTCAAGTATCATTAAATACCAATCACGCCAACCGTCTCGTTAAAATGAGAAGCAGTTTCGCATCAAAATAGCATATAACCATAAGTCGTTTGTTGAAATTTCACCGGTGAGTAATAAAGTGTGTTCTTATAGAATATCATTGCAGGTTTTCTCTAGCTTCAGTGTAAAATTTTAATGTTGTCAAATAAACTCGCCTGCTCGCAGCAGTGCAAGGTTATACTGAGCACGTGTTTGTTGTCGCGTGACAAAGTAAACGAGTCGACACAGCCTACGCACGCGTACCGTACGCCTGTATGAGTTATCTTATTGTTAAATCTATTTAATTTAAATTACATATGTGTTTTTAATTGTATTTCTTTGTATGTACGCATTACACGAAAAAAATATTAAATATTTTGGTCTAAAAGCCGGTGGGAGAACGACCTTCACCGATCTGATAACTCGATGAATCTTTTTTATCAAATATAATTTAGAATGCTAATTATTCTTAACTAGAATAAATGAAACTGTCCTATTAATCAAAACATACTATTATAGCGTACTATACATATTTCTTAAACAGTTTATCTATATAAATAAAATGATAGAGGTCTGCAGTTGTGCGCGCATCACGGAAAAACTACTGAATAGATTTCAATGAAATTTTCTAAATTTTATTTCTTAGACACATGGCCCTTAACAAAAAAAAATGATTGCGATATCTTCTTTTAATAAAAAGTTATTAAAGTTTCAAGAAACAAACGATTTGTATATGCACTGCGTGTTCAGTGTATGTTTAAAGAAAGTATATTTTTGCTTGCGATTTTTTTAATGTTTTTAAGAAAACTTTGTTAATATCTGAAGCAACGCGGATGAAGTCGCGGGTATCAGCTGGTAGTATATAAGTCCAAAATATAGTACAATACTTTATATAAAGCATACAATACCCATATATACATATATACTGTATATTCACAATAAGAGATCAATAGGATTCGTAGATTCTGAGATTAGGTCATTTCAACAAACAACAAACAATTGTTTACAAAACAATAGAATTTAATGCTGTAATATATATCAAATTTAATTATTAACAATAGTTTATTATATAAATTGATCCGTGTAATCGGAATCTGTTTTAATATATCTTTTTTCTATAGAATTACTGGTATTAAATTTCGCTGTAAATAATGTTTCTTGGAAGCTATAATATATACCAGAGCATATATTATTATCAGTTAAAAATCTTTTGATAATGCTGCTGCAGCTATGTAATGAAGCAATTCCTGAGAGTCTTTCAAGTATTCGTTTTGCCTCGGTGCACAGGTGTGGCTGTAGCTTTATCGACGTTTCCGTGTCGCGGTCGCTTACGAATCAATTGATTGCAAAGGTGTGTTCGAATTTCTAAAGGCTGCTACACACTTGGTGATTTTTCTATTTTTAATTATAAATATAAAAATTGTTTGGCAAAGTAAACCCTTATAACTATTCCTTCGGCCAGTAATGTACCGTAAAGCTTGTATAATCTTTAGATAACAAGGTAAAAAAGGAAGCTGTGATTGTAAAATGTCGCAGTTTAAGCCAATAATGTGCTGATCTCGCTGCTCCCATGTATGTTCTGCCTGATCGGTTTTTCGATCAATTCCTTTGAGTATAAATTCCGAGCTAAAAAGCACGGATCGACGCGTCCATGCGAGCACAGCGCGTGTGCTTGAAATTTCCATTTTAATCTATATTTGCTCTCTGATATCTTCGTAATATCATAAAAAAAATAACAAACGAAATGGACGAGTGAGGCTATCGACATTAATGCTTATAGTAACAGGAGGCTAATAATTTTAAAAATATTTCTATTGACATTAATTACAGATTAAAAAAAAATACACAAATATTTTTTATATGCGATTCGATCCTGTTTCTTATAAAGAACAAAGATCTCGAAGGATGGTAAAATAAAAAAAAAGAGAAATTACGCCAAACTTAAATTATTCTAATGAATAGAAACATCAAACAAACGAGATGTCGTTTCTCAGTGTAATTACTTCTGTAATCTCAGAATAAAAATCAAATAAGATTTGGGCAACAATTACATTTTTAAATTAAAATTTTTAATCAGTCAAAGGATGAACTGTAATTACTGTAATATATTTTTAGTTTACTTTTAATAAATTAGTTAATTCTTGTACAATGTAAGTAAAATAAATCAAAAAGCAATGAAAGCGCTTGATTTAAAATATAATATAAACACATTAATGTCGGTTTGAAATAACGTTAAAATCAGACGTTTGTTAATTACAGCGATTTATTATTCGTTAACAGTTTGAATGTAACACCATTCTAATAAATCTGTAATTCTTTATATGATAAATATGACGGCACATTTCATTACGAGAGTAGACGATCTGGCACGAATGGTAACCTAGCAACGGTTATTTGCCAGTCTCGTTTACTCTAACGCAACACCGAGCGCTAGTACGACAGATCTGACAGGACCGCCATTACCGTAAGGAAGATGTAACCGGCGGATGTCAAGAATAACGTGCTGCGTGTTTGGTGGAGCATTATCCAAGTGGTTGTTGAAATATTCAGTAATATTCTCCTCGCCCGAATACCCACGCCTGCTCCTGATCAAGCATGGAGTCAATAGGAGAGATAAGAAGATACCATCGTCGGCCCTTTAAATATATACACTTAAAAATATAGAAGAATAAACATATTTATTTAATATATTGAATATATTTAAGTATTATTTCGTCAGATCAGAAACAAATTAAATAAAATAATTTTAAGGTCATATAAGATAATTTTAATGGTAATATGAATTTTGCAATATTAATTGTTGACAATGGCATTGTAAGAAATGTTAACCATCGCTTACATTGCCAATGCGACACCAATCTTGGGAACTAAGATGTTGTGCCTGTAATTACACTGGCTCCACTCACCCTTCAAACCACAACACAACAACACAAAGTACTACTGTTTTGCGGTAGAATATCTGATGAGTGAGTGTTACCTACCTAGACGAGCTTGCACAAAGCTCTACCACCAAGTATATTTAAAAAAAATATTAAAAAAAATATTAATTAATGTTATAATCATATTATTATTATTTTTTTATGTTACTTATTTTTTCGATTTAAATTGCATATAACTGTATATTAATGATTCTTTAAAATGTGAAAACTTTAAAGGTCAGTAAATAATCTGTTGTGTACTAAACTCAATATGTTATTATTATATAGTATTAAAAAACAAAGTATTAAAAGATTGTTGTTTGAGTAGATAAGGTTCACTTTCTAATGATAAGGATTTCACCAATAACGAGACGTGTAGCTTCCTTGATCATTTATTTAATACTGACCATATAAATTATAAATCTACTATTTTAAATGCAACAATTGTTAAACTTAATTAACGTAAAACACTATGTAAAGCGCAACTTTTCACATACAATGATTGTCAAAGATCCAACCCAATTACAGTTTGAACGTTCTTTTCATTCGAGTCGGGACAATAAAGAGTGGTCAATATAACATTCAATAAGATCTATCTTCGCTTTTATCTAAGTCACAATCGAATTTTTCGATACAATCTAGCGAATTTCCTACATTTCGCCTCAGATAATGTTAACTGGCTGAATCTAATTTTATGTGATGAAAAAAGGTCGTTTATGAAATTTATTATTAGTGTTTTTATCTCTATATACTATATTTTATTTATTGAAACTGAATTGGTTTAATAATAAGAAATTACTATGTAAAACTTTACCTTTCCAATCAACATGGCAAGGTAATAATGAAATATTTATAATTAGCGCTCTTCAAATTATCTTGTTTTAAATTTAAAATGACATCCATAACATACATCAGATATTCTACTGCTAATCAACAATATTTTGTTTGTTGCGTTCCGGTTTGAGAAGTTAGTGAGTTACTACAGGCACAAAGGACATAATATCTTCGTTCCCATGATTGGTGATGTATAGGCGATCTAAGAAATGGTTAATATTTCTTACAACGCTTATGTCTATGGTCGGTTTTGACCAGTTAACATATAAACAAAACCATTATTAGTATATTTTTTACTGCCTCGTTCGTCTAGTGGCTAGATATAAGGCCGCATACTCGGTGTTCCTGGGTTCAATTCCCAGGTCGGCCAATAAATATTTATAGGGGTTTTCTGTCAGAAAATTCTCAGTAGCAGCCCGGAGTCTGGAAGTTGGAAGTGTGTACACTCCCGTTCCTCGGAAAGCACGTTAAGTCGTGGGTCCTGCGCCTGAACTCTTTCCGGTCGTGTCGGATTGTCATCCCATCTGATTATAAGAGCTAGGGAAAAGAGAGTGCACTATTGCACTATAATTTCTCCTGCGCAGTTGGCTAATCTCTCTTGAGATTGGCCGCCGTGGCCGAAAACGGTCTGGAGGACCTTACACGTTGTTCGTGTTATTACAGTTGTGATTATTTTAATGTGGCTATCATTAATCCAGTCCTAGAATAAATTAAAACAATATTAACCGAGTTGTTGGCGGGTAAAATTAAAACAATTTAATTAAATAAATAGCGTAGGCAAAAGAACAAGATGAGAAATAACCACTATCAAGTACTATAATTATGTACTGTGTTAATTGAAGTATTGATGTATTATTATAATAATTATGGCGTATATTGTATGTCAATCCATAGACGGAAAGGCAATCGAGATACTTTCGTGGTTTTTGTTATGTCATTATAGTATTGTTATTTCCTTGTTTATATAAATAAATTTGCTTGGACACTATATTACAAGAAGGTTGAGCTAAGTGAAGATTTACTTTGATAAAATAACAGTAACAGTCTGTGAATATCCCACAGCTGGGAACTCCTCTCCTTTTTTGAGGAGAAGGTTTGGAGCTTATTCGACCACGCTGCTCTACTGCAAGTTGTTGGAATACACATGTGGCAGAATTTCAGTGAAATAAGACACATGCAGATTTCATCAAGATGTTTCCTTCACCGCCAAGCACGAGATGAATTATATACACAAATTAAGCATATGAAAATTTAGTGGTGCTTGACCGGTTTTGAACCCACGGTATCGGTTAATACTCACGCGTTCTAACCACTGGGCCATCTCGTCTGTATACATATATATAATATCATCCCCCACTTACAAGTTAAATATGTGCATAGGTTAGCGAAAGATCCCTACGACTAAGATACTTTGTTAACTTTTCTCAGCTAAGCTGTTTCGCAAATGTAATACTTTAGAACAGGGATTTTCAAACTTTTTTTCTCTCTTCTTACTTTTAATTACGCTATTTGAGTAGTTGAGAACTCACACGAAAAGAGTTTATTTATACATGTGATTCTTATTTATGAATTACATAGAAAGAGAGAGAAGAGGGCTTAGCCCAGCAGTGAGGCATTCACAGGCTGTTATTACTATTAGTATATAATTTTAGGTATTTTTTTTTCAAATATTCGTGCTAAGCGCTAAGAGCTTATAGCAAACAGTTATAAAATAATTTAATGAGAACAAGTTTATCATAAGCATATAATGTAAGTTCAAGCTCGGGCATCACCTGTTAAGCAAAATACAATGAAAACCATGCATTTATCAGATGGTCCAAATCACCATAAATAATAGACTAATAAACACATTTATTCAGAAATTACTGATAAACTATATGTATAATACTAAAATAAAAGATGGTTAAACCTGGCCAACTGTTTAAAAACATAAAGCTTGGTGAGGATGTGTTCATCCTTAATAGACGTAAATAAAACAAAACTAAATACAGTTCCGTCAACCATAATATATCTAACCTTCCTTTTTTGACGTCAGTTAACAATAAATTTATCCAATTATTATAATAGAAATATAAACATAAATAATATCATTAGATAAATTTTATTATCATCTTAAAGGTGGAGCATTTATATACCTAGATTAGTTTTTTTCAAAACCGTATAAATCACTTTTATGAAAAGTTAAAAATCTAAATAGATACTAAAATTTTAGTCAAAGGTATTAATAAAAAAAAATACAACGCAAAGGAACCGTGACGTACAAGTGGAAGTCGATAAAGTTACACAGACACAATTTAATTATTCATAAAGGCAACTATGGAATAGTTCCACAGAAAGAATTTGTAATAAATTCCCTGACGTGCACGGCTCCGACGAACCGTATAGGCATAACTAAATCAAGCTGCACGGTGTATCTTTTTATGAGATAACAGAACACATTTTGCTGATACAACTATTTTTATATAATTGAGCTCGAAAAACGTAATTAATATTATAATCGCGAAAGTGAGCTAGCTTGTTACACTTTCAAATCTTAATTAATCCATCGATCATCTTCACTTTGTCAGGGGTGCAGAAAATAAGATATAACCTACCTGCCCCGCAAACGTGCGAAGCTGAATGGATGTTAGTATCTACCTAAACGGGTTTCCAAATTTTTATTTCTATTTAGTAAATAAAAGAAATATATATTTCGCAGATCAATGCATGTTTCACTTATAATATTGTAAATAAATTATGTGGAAAGGCGCGTAAAGATCGTTGATCCAATTGATACAGTGTGACATGGGTTATACCCACATTATGGATTAATTTAGCGGAGAGATACCTACAACCATAGAATAATAACGCTTAGAAGGATAGTGTCATATAAATTTTCGATCAAAATTGAAGCAACTTTAGAAATAATGTGTGCGTAATGACATTCAACGACACACACATACGGCCGAATTATGTTACAAGTTAATAGACAACATTTTTATTGCAATGACGTCAAAGGTATTGCACCTGTTTGGGTGTAATTGAACGACTTCAATCCGCTTGAGCCTACACTCCTTCTGAGCGTTATTATTCTATGCCTACATCATTAATATTAACGTCAAAAGTATCGTCGAAAGTTTCTAGATTATTAATAATCTGTTTCATAAACAAACTTTCATAATATTAGTTTCGTAATATCAGAAGACATGACCAAATCAAAAATCCATAAAAAAGTTTGATGGTAAAATTCACAAAAAAAAAAAAATCATTTTTAAAGACACTCCTGTCTTGGAAGATATTAACATCTGACCGATTTTCTACCCAAACAGTAATAAATTGTATTACGTCATTCGAGTTTGAAGGGTGGGTGAGTTAGTGTAATTACAGGCATCAGTGACCTGAAATCTTAGTTTAAGTGGTGTTCGTTGACTATTAAAGAAATGTTTTATAGTTTATACAATAACTTTATATATTTTACAAATGAATAAATAAATAAGCTTTATTAAATCCATTATAGTTTAACAAAAAATAAATAAATTAGGAACTTTTACTTTTATTTCATATCATTTAATCATGATATATGTAATGGACCTTCATCGGCTAAAAGGCTCCTCCGAAGATTTCCTCTCCTCTTTGTTCATCGATCTGCATCCAGCCTGATCCTGCGGTCGCGACTATTTCCTCCTGTTATCTTGCCTTGCTAGATGCATAGATGACAGATGGTATATGATAATACTAACTAACGAATGATATGCCTTGTTTATTATTATACATATTACAATAGGCAAAGCTTAAATAATCTGCGGGAAATGTTTATTTAGAAAAAAAAACAATAGTGTTTATTTCCGTCTATTTGAAATTGATTTTGCAGGCAAACTGTCGAACAATCAAGTATTCATTGTATATAGCTATTAGTCAACCATAGTTAGTTTGAAATGAAAATAAAAACACTAAATTCAATTGTTACGGTTTTTTGGTATTTTAAATATGATTGCGATTGCTACCGTTTTCGACGGTTAATCTGATGAGGATCTGATGATAGTTTAAGGAACAAAAATGCTTTAAAACCATTAAATATTTAATTTCTTAAGACTTTTACTTTTGCCTTAAAAGTAAAACTTACAAAAAAAAAATTAAGTGAGACAAGGGCACATTAAACACTAAGAATTATGTATAAAATAAATATGCAACTTGTATATTTCTATATGACTTTAAAAAGGAGTGTTACGATTTCAGGGTTCATGTATGTATGTATGTGAGTTTCTTTATTCTATCATAACTTTTGAGTGATTTTATTTCAACTGTATGTATTAATAGACTATATATACTATAAGCGCCTTAACTAATGTTATAGTGAAGAGCACAGAATAAAAAATCAATGATGAGTGTCGTCAGGCGACCGAATGTAAAAGTTAAAAGGTCACCTCGTGTAAATTACGCCGATCTCAGAAATTGGGGTACTTTTTTTTAATCATTCAATCACAGCCCCACAGATAACAAATATCACATAGATGTTAGTAGAAATAACTTTACCTGTAATTGCCGTTTATTTTATTTATCAGTCACAGTAAAATGGTAGTACTATTCAAAGGCGCGGGTAGATATTTTCCATTCGCTAAGTCCCTGAGACTGGTCTTGACGAACGCTGTGCGTGGGTCGCACCGGTGCGCTCCCTATGGAGCTACCCATCGTACACTAAGACAGTTTCTGTAATGTATTGCTTGGTAGGAGATAGGTATACGAGTAACTGTTTTTGATAAAAAAATCTATACTTTTAATGTTATGATTTTAATTGTAATTGATTTGCCATTATTGTCAGTATTTATTTGTTTGTTGATTTACCTGTTAAGAAGAAATGACATTTTTTAAGTTTAAAAATAAAATTCAATATGAAAATTATAGTTAATCACAAAATGAAGTGAATATTTTCGTAAGTTTCTTAATTATAATATAAACTTTAAGTATATTTTATTAATATTTCAAAGGGAAAACATTCGCTTAGTTTCCGAATATGAATTCAAAATCTTATGACATGTATATCAGGGTATTAATACTATCTAAGGGACCTTTCTCTTTAATCTTCATTCGAGGTCTGACCCTAATTAACTACGAGTAAAACGTTGTCTGCACCAAGTTTTGGAGATCGTTGTACCCGCTTAATGGAAAGTCACGTTAAATTAGACTTTAAAAGTTTTAAAATGATGTTGAATAATAGTGAACAAGAACTTACCGTTTAACTATTACTAAAAATAGTCTATTTAAGATATTCTTTTCTATTAATAATATTACAAGTTCAAGGCCGGTCAAAAAAAATTAGAAGTGTGAATTTTCATGTGCCCAGTTTGTGTTTATAATTTATCTCATACTCAGCAATGAAGGAAAATCGTGAAATTCATGTGTCTGATGAAAATCTGCCAAACAATTTTGAATCTACGTTGAAGCGATATGGTCGTATAAGTTCTAAGAATTTCTTCTCGAACGGAATAAAGGTCATAGCCCAGCATTGAGATATGTATAGGCTGTTACTGTTTAATAGAGTTCTCTATATAAGATTACTTAATATGCTTCGTATGTCCGACTATAAGTCTGCAGTTCCCGAAGTCATTCAAATCTCAGATGAGGCTTATATAATTTATCAGTTTTCCTTGTCTCTCAGTAGCAGTGTCTATAAAGAATGTTGGCCGTGTACCTTGACTGAAATCGCACCCATGTTACTGCTTGTGTTTTCTCAGAGGTCGCTTAAAGTTGCTACGACGATTATAACAAGTATCTAGACTTGACTTTGTGATTGACAGTCTTATGCATGTCTAAAAAATTAACAAAATCAAAAGGAGTCTGGACTGAATTTAGAGCGTTTTCATTTTAAGGTACCGTCGAGATATGGAGTTCATTTTAATTTAAAATTATTATTTTTATAACACCAGATTATATCAATCGTATACTATAAATTGTAATATTTGTTTTTATTACTTTTGCATATTATATTAATTTCGATTTTAAATACATAGGTAAACTAAACAAAACCTTTTTGTAGAATTCGTTTTAAAGATAATAAAAATAGAAAAAAAATAATACATGTTTTAGAAGACAAAATATCTTCACTAAATTTATACCGCTAAAGTAAAAGTTCCGATCGAAAATAGTATTCTGCCCATTTACTGTTGTATATTCCGGGCAGCGAATCCAATACTTAAGACTTAATCTTTGGCTAAATTAATCCACACGGCTTACCTGTAAAGAAAAATAAAACTAATTATTTTTTGTAAAAAGTAATTCATACTTACAATACAAGTTCATTTCACGAACAGACTACGTCACACATGGAAGTGAAAATAATAATAATATTTAATTATTATTATAATTGGTATCAGATGTATGCTTACATAATATGGTACAGTGCAAAGCGTACTCAAGTTTAAGCGAACCGGTTCTAGTCTATACATGTATACTCGAGAAAGCGCGCAAAAAACAATAAAATGTATATTATTTAATCCATACAATAGATAGTTTGCTTGAAAGAGCGTGCTGCTCACGCAAACGCTTTTCGGCCCGCTATGTCTTTGACATCTAGTTGTTAATTTTATTAGTTTTAGATTTACACTTAATGTTTTTCATTTTACTAATTAATTTATAGTTAAAATTACTCAGTGCAATACTCTATTTTAGATGTAAGAAGGCATGCAGTTTAGTAACAAACGTTTCGAAGATAAGGTCATCTACTGATCCGGTGTTTACCAAACTTCGTATGACACAACGTCCATTAGAATGACGTTTGGCAAAAACAAAAGAAATGTTTACAAAAACATTCACCGCTAATGTAATATAAGGAGTCGTATTATGGCTTCCGTTCATTCGTCTCTTAGATAACAGATATAATAGAACATAGTTTGTGATGTTTGAAAAATTTAATTAATTACCAGTTCTTATTTCAACAAGTAAGTGTATACCTTTTATTATATTTAGTGATATAATTAATTCTGTCGATCAACGGTACATATACGTGTTAAAAAAATGTTAACTGAAAATTGAATGATTGAGTGAATTTACAATTATGATCTGTCTGAAGTATTGGTTTTGATCTGTGTGAATCGATTTAGTGGATCAATGTTTCAGCAAAATTGAAACTGTATACCGTAATTAGACATTTTATTTATTTATTTTAATGTTTGTTTTAAGTGCCGCTTCTATTTTTTTTATAATTTCTCATCAAAATTAAAAAGTGGTTTATAGAACAAGGAATGAAATCTTAAGGGTTCCTTTTCGATCATTTGGCTACGGAACATTAGAAAAAATATGATTAACTATGTAATATAAGTATACCTTTAAACGTTTCATATAAAAATATTACACTCAAATTTCGCCTTATTTAATGTTCTCATCGTATCACATCGATTTAAAATTACAAACATTGCGTATCTTATGAATAAAAAATGCTGCAATAATGAGGTAATAAATAACGCTAAAATTAAAAATATAAGTATATTATAATCATAGCCATCATAGTAGTGCTAGTTATTTAATCTTCGACTTAAACTAAATTCGAATTTGGAATTGTTAAATGAATAAAAGAATACTGTCAAAAAGTATATCACAACACTTTATTATCTAAATATACATCATAAAAAAATCCCTCTTTGTGAAGGTTTATAAAAAAAAATCCCCAACTTCTATTGTTCGCTCCAGACATTTGTTAAAAAAGTTTGCCTTTTTCAGACATGTTGATGATACTTCCCGTGTTATTCGCAGCTGTTGATGCCAGATATGAAAATGTGAATGTGAAACTGGATTGGTGGGAAAATGCGGTTTTTTATCAGATTTATCCAAGATCGTTTATGGATAGCGATGGCGATGGAGTTGGGGATATCAACGGTTAGATTGCTTATACACACCACGAATATTTTTTAACTGAATATGTTATCATGTCTCATTATTCTGAGCCGAGATGGCCCATTGGCTACATCGCGTGAATCTTAACCGATGATCGTGGGTTCAAACCCGGGCAGGCACCACTGATTTTTTAAGTTCTTAGTTTGTGTTCATAATTCATCTCGTGCTTGACGGTGAAGGAAAACATCGTGAGGAAACCTGCATGTGTCAAATTCACTCAAATTCTGCCACATGTGTATTCCACCAAACCGCATTGGAGCAGCGTGGTGGAATAAGCTCCAAAACCTTCTCCCCAAAAAAGGAGAAGAAGCCTTAGCTCAGCAGTGGGACATTCACAGGCTGTTACTTTACTATTCTGAGCCAGAGTGTAATTGATATAGATTCTAATTGAAGTTCCCGAGTTTAAATCCAGACCAATTCAATTACTTTCATGTGCTGAATTTGGACTTCAAAATATACAACATTTCTCGTAAATAATCGTAAAGAAACTTACTTTTGTTTGATTGATATATTAACTGTTGATATCTTATTCGCAGAGGAGATATTTGCGTCTAAAGATCCAAAGATCTTTCTTTGACTAGAAGTAGAACAGTAACTAGATTTTACTTTGATTATTAATTATTATTAATTACTTTGATAATTTGAATCGGTTATATAATTTGTGGACATGTATTTGGGTAAATTACGCAAATACTTAAAAATAACCCCTAAGGATTATAGTATCGATTCGCAGGTAAAATCATTATTAAATTAAATATTTTGTAGGTATTACATCAAGACTTGAGTATCTAAAGGATCTTGGCGTGGATGCTGCATGGCTATCACCTATTTACCGAACCCCAAATCAAGATTTCGGTTTCGATGTATCTGATTTCTATTCAATTCAACCAGAGTACGGAACTATGGAAGATTTCGAACAACTTATCAAAAAGGCTAATGAACTAAGTAAGTCACACTACATCATAATGGAACCCGAAAGGCTTTGATCGAAGTATTAAGCACAAAAGTTTCTGAAAGACAATAATGTACAAGGTTTTATGGCGACCAAATTTTCCTAACTTTGCTTTGAACTTTGAAATAGGGGTTATTCAAGTGCACTTAAGTTATTTTAATACGTAGTTAGAAGATCATTATGCAAATTAAACCTTTTTGAATAAAAAGGTGCCAACTAAGCATATAATCTCCACACTAAATAAATTTGAGATAAATATGTCAAAACGGCCTGGTTAAATCTATGGAATTACATATTATATAAGTATATATTACTTTCAATTACTGAATTTAATTTAATTAACACATATATTTGTATACATTCAACGTAGCTTGTAAATTAAAACGTATATTATAATTAGACAAATAACATACAATTATGATATAAAAGAGGTTTATTCCGTTGGAGCTATTATATTTAATAAAACAAATTGCCTCATTTAAATTAGAATAAAAACACGAGAGCTTTAAACAATCTCGTTCTGTTTTCCTTTATAGTTTGTAAAGAAATACAAATAAAGTTTTAATCCATAAACATTATCATAACACGTTATCCGATTTTTCTTTGTAACGTGTACACGGGGTCAGTGCTGTTTTTATAACACTGCATGACAAAGGATTTCGCCGTTGTTTACTCTATGATGGTTTAGTGTTTGAAACAAGTAAATCTAAACTAAAAGTTGTGGTTTCATGTACTAAACCTATTGTGAACTTGGTGGATAGTAACTAGTAAGGAAAACATTGAAAGGAATCCTGCGTGATGAAAATCACCCAGATATTGTACCAACCCATCTTAAAGTAGCGTGATAGAATTAACTTCAAGAAGCTATCAGCCCCACTGAGAGACACTTACTCGGACAGGCAGTTACTTATATTACCACGACTAACATTAATGAGGCGTTAAGATGGGTTCCTTATGTCCTTATGGCCTCTACGGGGTGGCCCCTATTTATACGTCACTTTCAAAAATGTCTTATTGCGTCTTATAAAAGAAGTATTTTTCTGTAGATTCTAATTAAATAATTAGAGCGAGCTACTTTTAAATATAAAACATGTTGATATTTACTCGTCAAACAGTCGCCGTAAATAAACCGTTGAAAATTCTCGTAATTCTTTATTTTACGAGAGGTAAATATTTAGTATTAATATTGAACTTTTCGTCCTTTTGTTATAAGTTGAGCCTTTTGATGTCGGATTACATATAAAACACTAATTAATAACATATTTTGATTAATTTTCTGAACATTTCAACAGGAAAAAGAACTAATTATTTCAAAATGTATTAAAACATAAAATGAGTATTTAAAGTTATAATACGCTGCTTTTTAGGGACAATATGACCTATTAAAAATATTAAAAGTAAATCTATCTTTGATTATGATTTTGATATAATTTAGTATAAAGCAAGTTTAAGCCACAAAGAAGGACATAGGCTACTTTTTTATACCTAAGACTAGTTTCAGACTTGATTGTTTAATATTATGTTGCAGACATGAAAATCATATTAGAGCTCGTTCCAAATCATACGAGTAATGAGAGTGAATGGTTCGTAAAATCTTCAAACAAGGACGAATATTACCACGATTGGTATATTTGGGAGAACGGCCATTTGGATGCGCAAGGCAGGAGACGTCCTCCGAACAATTGGGTGAGAATTATTTTTTAATGTAGACTCAATTCTATTACAAAAAAAAAATTAGAGACGTAGACGAGATATCTCAGGGAGTATGTAACAGCCCGTGACTCTCCAGGGCAAAGGCTTCCTCTCCTTTTTAATAGGAGAGGACGCACAACAACACGTGAACAGCGACACCCGCTGCTGCTACTTCTACTTTAAATTACTGACGTGTTATAGCATCGATGTTAAATAGTGCTTTATTAACTAATAAATTAAGTGTATTTTCAAAGCATTTTTCATATCAAATCACTATTTTAGTGAAAATATCAAAATTTAATATTAATAATTTAGACAAAACCAAAGACAAATAGTTCATCGACATTGCATTTAATATCCATAGACAAACAGAATTATATGAATATGATATTACGAGACAGTAATGTAAGGGCGTATCCATAGTGACGTTATTATGTCGATGCATTCTGCTATAAAAGCGGAGATGATGTGCGCTCTGTTAATAAGGAAACTGCTTGCTTTATGCTATCACAACCTAGATATTATATGGATATATATAATATATCTCTTTTATATGAACTATGACAAAAATACCAATGTGAAATTTGAAAATGCGAGATTTTATATAGATAAAACCTATATTTACAACGAAAATTAAATAATTATTGTGTATTTTATTTACGAAATACTCGTAAGGGATTAAGCCTTGTGAATCCCGGCGTTGGACAAAACGATTCTTCCTCTGCGGAGGAAGTTTGTGTTTTTTTTTTTTATTGTATAGGTAGGCGGACGAGCATATGGGCCACCGGATGGTAAGTGGTCACCAACGCCCATAGACAATGGCATTGTAAGAAATGTTAACCATCACTTACATCGCCATTGCGCCACCAACCTTGGGAACTAAGATGTTATGTCCCTTGTGCCTGTTATTACTCACTCACTCACCCTTCAACCTGCCGTTTTGCGGCAGAATATCTGATGAGTGGGAGGTACCACCCACTCATCCAGCCAGACGAGCCTACACAAAGCTCTACCACCAAGTATAAGGTAGTCTGACTTATGTACAGTTTTAATCCTACATTTCAATTTTCATTCTTTTTTTGTTTTTGAAATCGAGTATAACAGAGATTACGCATTTTCGAGATGAGGTCCTGGAAACTAACTAACCTTTTTTATATAATAAGTAGGTGCACGAGCATATGGGCCACCTGATTATAGGTGGTCACCATCTCTTACATCGCCAATGTGTTACCAATACCAACCTTGGGAAGTAAGATGTTATGTACCGTGTGCCTGTAATTACACTGGCTGACTCACCTTCAAACCGAACCATAACAATATCATGTACTGCTGTTTTAACAATAACATCGTAGGACATTATTCACACAAGGCCATCTGATCCCAAACTAAGCAGAGCTTGTACTATGGAAACCAGATAACTGATATACAACAGTTCTTTTGAAAATAGATAATTACACTCATATAGCTAGTATATGTTCGTGCACGTGAATCAAACCCTTGACCTGGGTTTAAATTTTAATGGTATTGTTAACTCTCAGGTTATAAACGGCTTATGTAAAAATATACTTCCGTTTTTTATACATAGAAACATACTTTAGCAATTTAGTCTTCGAATTTCCTGGACGGATTAATGAAATTCTGCATATACACTTACTTAAAATACAGTCCGTTTTATTGTGCGCAAGCAAATGACTGCCAAGGGATAACAAAAACTCTATCCAATTCCATGCTAACGAATACTTTTCGTTTTTATGTGTTTTCATCGTTTTACATTTCCATTCTGAATTTCAGATCAGTTTTTTTAGAAAAAGCGCCTGGCAATACTCGCCGAGCCGTGATCAATACTATTTGCATCAGTTCGGTGTCACCCAGCCGGATTTAAACTTTAGAAATCCCGTTGTCGAGGAAGAAATAAAGGTTTGTTATCTTTATTTTGAAGCTCGCTTCTGTAGAGTATGTGTTGCAATGCCTCCTTTTTTTTAAAGATTATAAGCTTAGACTCCCGCGCATATACATTATCCCATTCCTGCCGAAGAAACGTTTCAAATAAGTGTCTAAAAACATGAAGTTTCAGATGAATCAGACGAATTGAATGTTTGCGAGATAAACAAAGATTGTTCCACTAACTGAGCGTGAAGTTTCTTTTTCTTTTTTTAATTATTCTAATAATTCTCATTTTTCATTCTATTTTTACCCTAAATCGGTTTTTCTCATTACTAAGTTGTAATGTGGAACAACGGAATTTGAATTTCGTCATCAATATTCATATTTGATAATTATATAAAAAATAGTACATTACCCACAACTCCAATACGTAAAGAATAACCGTGAAGATGTATTTAAAGAAAATACAAATTATTTTGAGTATGAAACGAATAAGAAATCGATACTAAGACGCGAAGAACTGACGGATTTTCTGTACGAAAAACTTTGTAGTCATCCATCAAAGTACAACTCCATTATAGATTTAGCAGATACTGCTTTTAAAGTATTAAGAAGACATTTTGTTTTATATTTAAGTAATTTACTTAAAATGCTTCATTCGTCTCTTATTTTTACAATAGAAGTTTCTATTTAAAAATTATCTGTTGTATTGTATTGTCTGTTTATTAATCTAAATCAAATGACATTAAGATGTAATTAGATAGACGTATGAGTCCACGTATATATTTTTTCTTAAAGAAATAGTGGTTACATCACAGTGTTAAATATATTAAATTAAACTTTTTACAGAATATCCTTAAATATTGGTTAGAAAAGGGAGTAGCTGGTTTGGCAATGAATTCCGTGAACTATATATTTGAAGTTGACAAGGATCTTTATGGAGGACGTTATCCCGATGAACCAGCAACCGGAAAACCTGGATTAGGACCTGATGATTACGACTACCTAGATCACATCTACACCAAAGACCTCGAGGAAACGTATGACCTGATGTCACAGTTTCGGGAAGTATTCGACGCATTAACACTTAGAGATAATTTAACGAGGTATGTTTCTTATATTTATTCAAAAACAGAATCTTAACCAAAAATTGTTTGTGCAATCTTAGTAAGTACCGCTGAATTTTTCAGTATCAATTAATATCATGTTAGTGTAGTGAAGGAAATTATCGGGAACCTTCTTGTGTTGGGTAAAAATTTGCTATATAATATGTATCCACCTTTGGTTCATTGGCAATTGGGTGGATGGTCGTGGTCTTACTTCCTTGAATGGAAAGAAGGTCTTGGCCCAGACTTGGGAAATTTATTAGCTGTTATTTTACGTTACTAATAAAAATAAATTACTTATTTCACAAAATTTGTGAGACATGTTCGACTAATAATAATATTTAAATTGCAAAGAAATCGACTATGTCATGAACTTCATATTATTTTATTTTAAATATTTAATAAATAGATATTAAATACAAATTTCGTAATCATCATCATCGTCATCATCATCCTTAAATGCCGATTCCCTATATTACAATATGCTTATTGAATTTTGTATCATGTTTGTTTATACGAAGCTATGATGATGTTTCGAATGATTGCAATCGAATTTTATCGATACGTAAAAACAAAATGACGACCAAAAATATGAAAAGGGCTTTATTTTTCATAATGAGTTAACATCGTTAAATGTCAGTATAGGCACTTAAGTTCATAGCATTCTTTATCTATCGATATAATAAAAATTTAATAGTAATAAATGGTCGTTACGTTCGAGAAACATTACTTATAAACAACGCCTGATGGTATTTCATGCGCAAACTTTTCGACTATTTTTGTTAAAAAAATATATATTGTTCACTTTTGTATTTAGAAAGCTGATATACGAACAATCGAGGATACACGAATCATTAACTTACACAGAGTTATTTGACGTCAAGTGTATATAACTTGAAATCATCTAATCAGCGGAATGTTCAATGTAAACATGCATTTATTACTATTCGGGCATGTTTGCATTTTTTGTAGCATAAGTAGGTGGACGAGCATATGGGCCACCTGATGGTAAGTGGTCACCAACCTTGGGAACTACGATGTTATGTCCCTTGTGCCTGTAATTACACTGGCTCACTCACCCTTTAAACCGGACACAACTATACCAAGTACTGCTGTTTTGCGGTAATATATCTGATGAGTGGGTGGTAAATACCCAGACGAGCTTGCACAAAGCCCAACTTTCTCGATAACCATAATAGTTAAACAAAATGCCAACCAATTAAGAAGAAAACAATAGTGTTGAAAAATAATTAGGCACTTTTATTCTCATTTTATTTATAGAATAAAAAAGGAAAATTGAATTATTTATTTTTTAATTAATTATTGTAAACATGTGTATTTATAAGATTTTATTTATTTACTATAAAAAAAAAGATAAATATAGTTTCAACATCATGCAATCAACTAGACACATGAAACATTTAGAAAATAAAATCTTTAACTGCATTTTTATTTCGTACCGCTGATGGGTGCCATTACAAAATTAATGACCAGCGCCATTTTCAACGAGCAATAAAAACATTTTTTGTTAAGCGCCAGATTTAAACTGTCTTCAGGGTATTGATAACAGAAGCTTACACCAGCATAAAGAATGCAGTGAGGTATTACGGCGATGGCATACGCTTTGACGCTCACATCCCCTTCAATTTCGCTCTCATAGAAGACTTGAATAAGGAATCAGATGCAAGAGACATCAAATATGCGGTCGATAGATGGCTGACCTACAAACCGCTTCGGCAGCCAGCTAATTGGGGGGTAATTTCTTAGATTACTATTACGAGTATTTACTCAATAAGCAAAGAGAACATAATTAATTAAGACATAAATATAAAACGTACTGTTTCGCTTAGTTTAGTTTAGAGATAGTAGTTAAATGATTAAAGCTCTACATATTACTGTAATTTTCAAAGTTCTTACGTTTGTTTTAGATTGGATCTCTCGATAAAAGTCGAGTGGCTTCACGTTTTCGACCAAAATTGGTGGATGCTTTCAACATGCTTGTTCTTTTATTACCTGGAATAGCTATCACTTATATGGTAAGATTCATTTAATTTAGATAGTTTTTTAAGTAGATCATAGTAGAAAAACACGAATCAGCGAAATTATTATCTTATCTACATAATTCTATATTTTTTCTTACATAATATAATATATTAAATAACCCAAATACATACTCTTATTTAATCCAATTTGTCCATCGCAAAGGGCGAAGAGATTGGTATGACAAATGGATTCGTAACGTGGGCTAAAACGATGGATCCCTTGGCCTGTAACACAGATGACCCGGTCAACTTTATAAAAGTGTCCCGCGACCCGTACCGAACACCATTCCAATGGAGCAATGGAAAGAACGCAGGTAACTTTCGATCGAATGCGATGATGTTTTAGAGAGGATTGACGATTGAATCAGACAATTGTGCAGAACTGTCAGAATAGAAAGCTCTAAAAGTTCTATTTAAATTAAGCGGTATACGGACAATGACTTATGTGTCACCTATGGCCGAATACTGAAACGTCTTTCAAATATTAAGTGGGACTTAATTATTTGGAACGCCATTAATTTCAAAATTTGAAAATTAAGTCCCAATCATATTTGAATGACGTTTCAGTATTCGGCCGCTAGAGATTTAAAAGTCACAGGTTCAATTCTAAGCCCGTGGACCATTGTCGTTCAAACTCCTAGTACAAGCTTTACGCTTAATTGGAGAAAAATAGGAATATAAGTAATTCCTTATAATGGATATGGCTATTATAAAAAAATGATGTACATATGTAGTGTATAGGTAATCAAATTCAAATGATAATTACATAAGTGATTGATATATAAATCTTTTGTAGGATTCTCTAATGCTGACAAAACTTGGCTGCCAGTAGCTGATAGATACCAAATTGTAAATGTGGAAAAACAACGATCAGCTGTCCGGTCCCATTACCAAGTTTATCGAACTTTGACAAATTTGCGGTCTCGTCCTGCATTCAAGCTGGGTGGCTATCAATCTTTGGCACTTACCAAATATGTATTTGCTTTTAAAAGGTTAAGTAAATATTTTTCATTTATTTTTCAAATATAAATTCCTAGTTAAGAAACATCACTCACAAATCTGACAGTATTACGTGAAGCTTATACCAGTTTGGAAGAAGATTCTATCGAGAAAAAAAAAACAGTTAATTGTACCAACTAAACTTTTGAAGCTTGAGGATCTACTACGCCGTAAATATTCGATACTGTAAAAAAACAGACGTTCCTCAATCGCAAGCAATACAATTCTAACATCATAACAACTATTTAATTACATCAGTAATTGAATTAATAGAAACAAAAACCAATGAAACGAAAATCATTGTGAGCAAA
The DNA here is from genome assembly GCA_963151315.1 of Nymphalis c-album. Taxonomy (NCBI): domain Eukaryota; kingdom Metazoa; phylum Arthropoda; class Insecta; order Lepidoptera; family Nymphalidae; genus Nymphalis; species Nymphalis c-album. The sequence continues at coordinate 3,124,408 of OY720590.1, read as the reverse complement.
CAATATCGTTATCTGATGAGCTGGTCAACGTCTGCATGTCATTGCAGATTTTATAACAATATTTCCACTGCAGTGCTACTAGATCTTTTGTAAGCACTAATTAAACCCCAGCGAATCCAGAAATATCCGGATAAGACCGCAACGTTTCGCTACAAACCACTTTTTCTCATTCTATTACAATTTATATTTCATGTTTAGAATAGTTATTATGATTAATATAACTCATTAAAAAATCAACAATTTTACTTCTAAAGGCTATTAAACTATATAATTTCAGACATAAAATATATTTGTCAAATATCATTTTAATTTTACCATTTTACTCGCTGTGTTTAACTCACTGTGGGTAATGTCTGTGAAGGTAAAATTTTGTAATAGGGGAAAAATAGCTGTGGTATTTTTTTTATTTCTTTAATAATAGTTGTCGGATTATTAGTATTCGTTATATTTTTAAAAAGGTGTTTTGAAACGATTCTCAGAAACTAAATAATTACTAATTAAGTAACATTCCAAGCAATTTACCAAATTGTCTTATAGATTATCTTCTGGTTTGTTTTTATTTCAAACAAGATTAGTACTTGAACTATTCTATCCTCGCATTATCATTATCGAAATCAAATCGGTTATCATATCACTGATATAATAATCAATGATTGTTTTACTTCAGATGGTATAACGATGATGCATACGTCGTTGTAATGAATGTTGGAAAGAGTTATCAAGTTGTTAATCTGACAGCTTTCGACCTGATCTTCGGACAATTGGAAGTTGAAGTTAGTAGCGTACATTCTTCAAGAAGTTCCAGGTACCATGATATTTTTTTTAAATATTTGTGTCCATATTTTTGATTAAAAAATATAAAATATTTACTTTAAAAAGTTTTCCATTATCTGTCGGTATTTTCTCAGCTAGGAAAGAGTATGTAAATAAATGAGATGCGTCAAAGAAAAGCACTCAACTATTATTTCGAAGAATCTTGACGACACTGTGTTGGTTTTAATTTTAAAGAAATATTTTAAAAATATTGTCTGTCGCGTAATCTAATGAATAATTTGAATATATATAGTTATAAAGAAATATTACATAGAAATAATATTAATTTTGCTGAATACTGAATTAATAATTAAAAAGCTTACAGCCAACGGTCAGTTATGGTGCAGTTCTATAATGAGCAATCCTTTGTTTGAAAATATTGTTGTATGACGGTTTAATATTTAATACAATATAAACTAGTAACTTTTACCTACCCTAACAAATTAATATAAATCTGACAATTATATTATATTTTAACTGATAAAATTTGCCTATTTCAATTTAATAAGGGAAGTAAGTCATTAGCAATACGATTGCGTAACTGTGCCTTAAATGACACACGAATATTAATTAGATTGCAATCGTTACATTTGTTATATTACAGTGACGACATCCATGCGAATTTCTTGGACTTGGCTGCAGATGAAGCATTAGTTTTAAGAATGCAAGTGTAAAATTTTTGATTTGATTTCACATTTATTAAATAAAAAGTGATATTTAATAGTAATCAGTATTTCATTCATAATTTCTTAAATGAGAAATGTAAAGAGGCGGAGCAGTAACGCTTAGCGCAGAGCAACTATTTATAATATATTATTTCACAAAGTTGAAATAAACTAACGAACCACTGGCGACTGGACAAAGTTAAAATAACTTTCCTATTCGAAGCGTACATTCAGAGCAAAGGACATCAGAGTTTGTATATAGTCAGTGCTGGATTAAGCAAGTGCGGGGCCCGTAGCAAATTAATTCGAAGGGCCCTTGATCTCACGTTTTTTTCTCGCTTTTTCGTGAGTATATAACCGGTTTTTATAATATAATAGGCTCAAAAAACTATAACTATCCTTTGATGCAAGGGAATCTCTCTTAAATTAATCAAATATATTTTTTTACTCATAACTTGCCCTCCGGCCCCCATTTACACGGGGCCCGTAGCAATTGCTACTCTTGCTACGTGGTTAATCCGGCAATGTTTATAGCTCTATTTATTTATACAAATGCCTGGACGGTCTGTTGGTGATTTCATAGGGCTGCAGAACATAAATAAAAAACAATAATTCAAATAATAATACAAGGTTAAGAATGTAAATAATTACACTATATCGTATAAACCATACATAAAAGGATAACTAGAAGTTTAGGCGAACGCGTGTTTGCTTATTTATTAATCTCACTTTTGAAATTGGCAAACTTATACTAAAGTTGATAAGTGTAAGTTTTACTAATACTTAGTTATTCAATGGTTATTAAGATATATGAAAAAAAGTTTATGTACCAAAACTAAAAGAGAAAAATTGGTTTCTACAGTTCAGCTCCATCGGTTGAATAGATTGTAATAAATTTATTGAGACTAAAAACAACTTTTTTCATTTATTTATTTATCTAATAAATAAATAAATGAAAAAAGTTTATGTACCAAAACTAAAAGAGAAAAATTGGTTTCTAAGGTTCAGCTCCATCGGTTGAATAGATTGTAATAAATTTATTGAGACTAAAATCAACTTTTTTCATTTATTTATTTATCTAATAAATAAATAAATGAAAAAAGTTTATGTACCAAAACTAAAAGAGAAAAATTGGTTTCTAAAGTTCAGCTCCATCGGTTGAATAGATTGTTGTAAATTTATTGAGACTAAAATCGACTAACACAGTATTTGATGAAGGAAAACAAATATCATCAGCGTTTAAACGTCGAAATTTAAAACCTTATCACTTTTGTGAACTACAAAAATATTTGTCTTAACTTTGTAATCAATTTACATAATTTGTATTAAGCTACAGCGATTCAAAGATGTTTTATAAATATTTATCTAGAAATAGTTTTATGTCAATATTTCGAATACTTTGAAATATTATTTAATCTGTATTTACAATTAGAATGCAATAATCTTTTTATTATAAAAGAAAATTATGAAATCTTTTAAATGAATAAATGAAGTTTATTCAACAATAAAACTTACAATCATAAAGATGAAGTTAATTTTTCAAAAGTAAAACGCAATAATTTAATATCTCCAACAAATATATTATATTATTTTTATATATAAATGTCAGCTATTTTAAATATTATTGTTTTATTTTTATGTAAAGAATAGCAATTGAAATGTTATATAACATTTTTGTTTTGGCGTTATCATATTTCAAGATTATTTTGATAAAAGATTACCACACTGAGGTTTTATCTCGGCCTTTCGCAACTGTATCTATTGATTGATCTATTATTTGATAGCGACCTTTTTGTTATTACTTTAACCTCAATATTATTAATTATTATTCTTACTTTATTAACAGTACACTATTAACAAACGCAAAGATGACAACAGTATTAAGTAATTAAAAACCTAACTTTAATATAATCAATGAGTACGCTTTTATTTGAACCCAAAATAACGAAATGAAATAAAATACTAAAATAATTCAAACAGAAATGTTCTTACATGTATAAATGACATAAAAAAGTTACGTATTAAGTGCACAGAAGTAGGAAAAAGGATGGCCATTACATTAACAAGTTGAAAGCCTATAACGTCGGGCCCTTGGCCTTTTCAGCCATTTTCACTTTATAAGAATTGATGTCTTGAAATAGAAAGATAACAACTTGACCATTACGTCTTGTTTTTATTTGTGAAATTGGCACAATTGCATTGGAAAATTTTGAAATATGATGCTTTATCAGCATCTTAAAACATGTATTGATAAGAAACACTTCACGGGCATATAAATCTCCAAGCAGCCTCACAAATTTTTGTTGTATACATTCGCAATCTCAGTTGCAATAGGATTATTCATAAACCAATATGAAGGTAGTTTTTTTGCTGTCATTTTTGGTGGCTCTGAGTGTTGGAAATGTTATAAAACAGCAAGAAAAAGAATTGGAATGGTGGGAGACGGCTATTATCTACCAAATTTACCCGAGATCTTTTGTTGATAGTGACGGCGATGGAATTGGAGACCTTAAAGGTGATTGTATTAGTTGAACGAATTTATGAATAATTTTAGCTGTATAATATGCTAATTATATCGTTGCTTAAAAAAAATGGTCAATTAAAAAAATCGATGGTAGAAAATGCATTTCTACCACTTTCGCCGCTTTATTGAAAATAATCAATTTGATATTACGGACCAATTTCTTTTTGATTGCAAATTACATAATAATAAATCTATTAGGTATAACTTCAAAGTTGGAATACATAAAAGAGATTGGCGCTGGCGCTATATGGCTTTCGCCGATATTTCAATCTCCGATGTACGATTTTGGTTACGATATTGCTGATTTCTACGCTATTCATGATGAATATGGTACAATGGAGGACTTTGATGAACTACTCGAGAAAGCTAATGAACTCGGTAAGTTTCAATTGATTTTCTGGACTATGTCCAATTGTTACGAGTGAATAGCTAAAAGCTAAAAGGGATAAAACGACATAGCTGTTTTAAAATGTGAAAACGATCTTTTCATAAAGTGCTCATAATTTTATTTGAAAACAGCGGAGACAGGTATAATCCGGACTTAAATTTCTTGTAATGGAAAGCCCTGAGGTGGAGGCTTGGGCAGTAACATCCATTAGGCTTATACATTGCAAATTGTTATCTAGCCAGTTATGTTTTGAATAATTTTCTAGTACCTATTTCTGAAGATTTATTATTTTTATATTAAATTTTGTCAAGTAAAACAACTTTAAATCTTTAGCTTTATATAATTATTTGATAATGTTGTAAAAAAATATTCAATTACATTTACAGATATTAAAATCGTATTGGATCTTGTACCCAATCACACATCAAATGAGAGTATGTGGTTCCAAGAAGCTCTTAACGGCAATGAAAAGTATATTGACTATTTCGTCTGGGAAGATGGGATCGTTGACGAAAATGGAAATAGACAACCCCCTAATAATTGGGTATTTATGTTTAACTTTATCCGAACCGAAAAACGAAGTAGCTAAGCGAAGTGCTAGCTCAATGTTTGGACCACGTTAAATTTAAAGGTTGTGGTATAATCCAGGCAAATGGCAATGTTACACGAACATAAGTCGTAATATAATTAATCAATCTCGTGCTTAGCCATGAAGGAAAACATCGTGAAAAAACCCTGCATGTATCGGAATAAAATCTGCCATGTACGTATTTACCAACCAGCCTAGGAACAGCGTGGTGGAATAAGCTCCAAAAACCTTCTTATCAATACTTCTCTTGAAGAAGCCTTTGCCTTACGATGGGATATTTAAAGGCAGAGACTAAAAAAAACCACTTTTTCCTTTATTTATAATTAGATTAGTACTAAGGTAACTAACTCACTTTGGTAAAAAAAATATTTTATAGAGGAGCCATTTTCGTGGAAGTGCTTGGGAATATAGAGAAGAAGTGGGAAAATATTATTTGCATCAATTTGTCGTCGGGCAACCTGATTTAAACTATCGCAACCCAGACGTCATTGATGAAATGAAGGTAAGATGAAAATAATTTATTTTATCACAACTATTGAAACAAAATACGATAATGTAATTTATTTCCAGGATATCATTCGTTTTTGGTTGAACAAAGGCGTGGCTGGATTTAGAGTTGATGCTGTTAACTGTCTATTTGAAGTCGACAAAGCTCTTTTTGACGGAGTTTACCCAGACGAGCCTACCTCTGGTAGAACCGATGTCGATCCGGACTCACATGACTATTTAAGCCACATTTACACGAAAGATCAAGATGAAACTTATTATATGGTTTATGAATGGAGAGATATATTTGACGAGTATACCGAAAAAGATGGCCTACCCAGAGTAATGATGACCGAAGTCTATGCGTCTATTCAAGATGTGGTTAGGTATTTTGGAGACGGGAATAAAGCGGGTGCCCAAATGCCGTTTAACTTTGATTTGATCACTGATGTTGATGCTTCATCTAGTGCCGCTGACATCAAACGGGCCGTTGATAAGTTTTTAACATATAAACCAGTTGATAAGAATGCTAATTGGGTGGTAAGCATTCATTTGTTATAATAATAATTATATATTTTTTTTCATTTTTTCATTATTATCCAATAATCAAATAATGATAAGATAATACTTATCGTTAGCATATTTACATTGAAAACTTAAAAGTTCGAATAGCTTATCTCCAGAACTTATTACTGGTGCTATAGACTTGTTTGTATAACTAAGCATATACACACATCTTATCGACAAATATATGTATATTATATAATACTGCCAAACAATACTAGTCGTTATTGTATTCCGCTTTGAAATGGATTTACAATGACTAGGGGACAAAACAGCTTCAAAAACAAGTTTCATTAAATAAACCTTAATAATTTCAGGTAGGTAACCATGACAACAGCAGAATGGCGACACGATATGGACCTTCATTAGTAGATGGCATCAATATGATTGTGTTATTATTACCCGGTGTTGGAGTTACGTATATGGTAAGATTAGGTAATTTATTAATGGTGTGGTAATTAGGTAAATTATTAATGGAGTGTATTAAAATCTTTGTGTTTAAAAGGGAGAAGAACTTGGCATGGTTGATGGGTACGTTAGCTGGGAGGACACTGTAGACCCGTCAGGGTGCAACACTAACGATCCCATTAACTACGTATTTTCTTCAAGAGATCCAGAACGAACGCCGTTTCAATGGAATTCCGAGAAAAATGCAGGTATTTCTATCTCTCAAATCTATATGTAAAAAAAACAGAAAACTACACATTATTTTGAGTTTGTTATATTGTTCAAAAATAACTGTTAAAATGGTAATAACTAAAAATATTTTTAGGATTTTCTTCTGCTGACAAGACTTGGTTACCTGTCGCTGAGGGCTATGAGACATTAAACGTGGAAATTCAGAAGGTTACTGAGCGATCCCACTTGAATGTCTATCAAGTATTAGCTGATTTGCGTAAAGAGGCAGTATTCCGATACGGTCGATATGACTCATTGGCTCTAAATAATGATGTCTTTGTATTCAGAAGGTATGTTAAAGTTAATAGTTTGTAAATTACTCGAGTGCTAAGTAAAAAGTGCATGATGGTGGATGCATATATTTTCTTCACGCGGTATTTCCTTCATCAAACGAGAACGAAAAAATCTATATACAATTGCTGCCTAAATTTAACTCGTAAATTTCAAACAAGAAGGTTTTATTTAAATATAAAATTTTTGGTCTAATAACAAAATAAAATCAATTTATTAATATATGCATATTCAAATATGTTTTTTTTTTAAATATTTTTGTTATCTGTATAAATATTTTAGATGGTATAACGGAGAGACGTTCATAGTAGTGGTTAACATGCGGGACACAGAGTACGTGGTTGATTTGACGTATTTCGAGAATGTAAGCGGTGAGGCCAATGTCGTCGTCACGAGCATACAATCTCCTAAAGAGGGAGGGTAAGTACGAATACAATTATAATATCATTAAAAAGATATATGGGAAAATTTGAATATTTACAATGCCTCTTAATGGAATTGAATAAATTTGGAACATAATATGGTTAAATCTACGCATAACATGTATATCTCTTTTTAATAACATTTTACAAATAAACACACACACACAGACAGATTGTATGTCTAATAAAATCTGTATAATATGCACTCACAACTTCGGTTTAAGTAGTTATATGTTGGTATAACAATGTCGTGTCTTTTTCTTTCTATCGTCAAATTATTGATGATAGAAGGAGACAAACATATCTTACTAAACACCGCTAGACAAAGTTTATAAGTGAAGTGAAGAATACTAATAATAAAATAGTGTTATCTACAAATTTTTTTTTGTCTTTACAGAGACGTCTTCGATGTATCAGCGCTGCCGGTAGCAGGATATGAAGGAATAGTTTTAAAGTTAATATAATAATTAATCCATGGTGTAATATTTTGTAAATAGAAATGAGACCATTTTCGTATGTTTTATTTATAATTAATTTTATTTACATTTAAATGTATACAAATACTAATTTTAAAGTAACTGCTCTACATTACCGCGTGCAATACCGAGATCGATTCTAGCAGTATTTATAATATAATATTTAGTATATAATATGAAAAGTCATCGTTAACATTTTTTTTAAAAGCTACACATTGTAGTAAAGTTTTCAATCACTTCATTTTAAAAATATTTACTTTAACTGAATACTAAAAACAACTAATTTCAGAACATGATGCTAAATTATTTGGTAAATGGTGAATTAAATGTATGTTTTTATATTTGTACATTTTTATGTACTCTATGTTTTATACCTAGCATACCTAGTCATATTGACTATTGTACGGCACTGAAAAGGAGGGTCCTTTTCATGCCAACTTTTATTGAATCGACTTCGAGGGTAGTCGCATATCAATTCGAAGAAAACTTTACCCCTAAGGGTGAAATAAAGCTCGGCACTTGTTTCCTATAAATAGTGATGTTTCATTTGAACAACGCGGTTAGATTTCCGATTTATCTATACCTACATATATAAGCGAAATAGCACGCATCTCGAGATCTCCTGAAATATCCTCCAGGTTGACTTGAAATTTGACATAGTTTCTCCTTCCCGGACGTAGATGCTCACTAAGAACGAATTCTACGCAAAACCTTTAACACACAAAATATTTAGGTTCTACCCATGCGAACCCGAAACGAATAGCTTGTATACAGATAAATAAAATACTTGTTGAAGCAGAACATCTATTAGAGGACCCCGGGGGTAACAAACATTCTCATTAATTATGCTCAGATTACTATACAAAGCCGAGATGGCCCAGTGGCTACAACGCGTGAATCTTAACCGATGATAGTGGGTTCAAACCCGGGCAGGCACCACTGAATTTTCAATATAATATAAATTTTCAATTTCAATATAAATTTGTGTTTATAATTCATCTCGTGCTTGACGGTGAAGGAAAACATCGTGATGAACCCTGCATGTGTCAAATTTCACTCAAAATTCTGCCACATGTGAATTCCACCAATCCGCATTGGAGCAGCGTGGTGGAATAAGCTCCAAACCTTCTCCTCAAAAAAGGAGAAGAGGCCTTAGCTCAGCAGTGAGACATTCACAGGTTACTTACTTACTTACTACTTTACTATACAATTCGTACCTATTTGTTATTATTCATTATAAGAAAAGATATTTTATTTTTGGTTTACTTTTAATTCTATTAATAGCTATCAATTTTGATGTCATTACATCTTCCATGAGTCTCGCTACGCCCACTTTGATTTAACAATTAATTAACGCAATTATAAAGGAGCTTATTAGATACGAATGGGTAGTATAAATATTTAAAATTGTAAATGGCCGAGTAATAAAAAAAACTACAATATAATGAATTTTGATATAAAACACACTTAAGTTACAAGATGTGTTAAAGGACATCCATTTTAAGTGTTCGTTTAACGTCATAGCCGTTTTCCTAAAACACAACACATGCGATTTACTCAGAAATTTTATTACTCTCTGTATTGAGAATATTTTTATTTTCATTTTATGAAATTACAACACTTTTTTATATATGTATGAAGTATAATTCGTATGTAAACATTTGCATATAAGTATTATGTCTAACTTACCCAGATAATGTTCTTAAAATCTTTCTCAGATTAGTTTATTTGTAAGAAATGCCTAATTAGCTACGAGTCCGCCCATTTTACAACACTTATACGGCCATTAATTTCAAATTTAGCATATTAAATTTTGAAATTAATGACGTTCCAAATAATTAAGTCCCACTTCATATTTGAAAGACGTTTCAGTATTCGGCCATTTATCCTGTACATTTTTAATATTTTATATATTATATTGTTTATAATAAAATATAATGATTAATTTTATTTTGACAAACAGTTATATAAAATTTATATCAAATTTATCACTTGTTGACTTTGTGTAATAAAATGACACTATAGCCAACTTTGAATACTTGAAAACTACGCAGGTTATATATAAGTTTACAATTAGTGTGCACTCAGATTGATACACAGGTGCACTATCCCATCTTTTACTCTCATATCATAATCCTATGGTTCGGTAACCTGACACGACCGGAATGAGCTCAGGCGTACTATCCACGGCTTTCATGGTATCTTGGCAATAGATAATAATAATAATAATAACTTGGGACATTATTCACACACGGCCATCTGATCCCAAACTAAGCAGAGCTTGTACTATGGAAACCAGACAACTGATATACTACATATACTACTTTTTCTTTTGTAAATACATACTTATATAGATAATTACACCCAGACTCAGGACAAACAGACATGTTCATGCACACAAATGTCTGTCCTGGGTGGGAATCGAACCCACGATCTGCGGCGTGAAAAGCAAGTGTCTTACCAACCAAGCCAACGGGCTCGTCAATAGATACATAACCAATAGAAATATTTATTTTTTAATAAATAAATGTAAACAACGATTATAGTTGCGTTAGATTAATTATTTTAGTTTATTTAATAATGTAAATATTAATAATTTTAAGATTTCATGAAACAGAAACAAAATTAATCTATAACTTTAAATTTGTTTAGCCTAAATGAAAATTTGAAAATTTTAACTGAGTTTTCATTAAAAGTTGTTTGCACGAAAATATAATCTGAATTGAAATATTTCTAAAGACTTATCTCTCAAACGTCTCATACGTTTTATCTAAATGTTGAGATAAAAACAAGTATAAAAGGAAATTTTCGACAACATAATTTGGCTTTACAAGACATAATGAGGTAAGGATTTCTATTTTTATATATCTTATATTTTATATTTAAAAAATCAGTAGGTATGTCTTTTGGCTAACTGAACGTTAAGTTTTTTTTTTATTGCATAGGAAGGCGGACGAACATTTGGGCCACCTGATGGTAAGTGGTCACCTACGCCCATAGACATTGGCATTGTAAGAGATGTTAACCAACACTTACACATCACCAATGCGCCACCAACCTTGGGACCTAAGATGTTATATCCCTTGTGCCTGGAATTACACTGGCTCACTCACCCTTCAAACCGGAACACAACAGTACCAAGTACTGTTGTTTTGCGGTAGAATATCTGATGAGTGGGTGGTACCTACCGAACGAGCTTGCACAAAGCTCTACCACCAAGATAAGTCTATGCTAGTAGTTGATACAACTCTAGTCCTGTTAGTTATTCAACCGCATTGCCATTATCAGAAAATTGTTAAGATGACATTGATATAGGTCAAACAATACTTATTTTTTTTCTAGGATAACTTCGATTATTATCCTGCCCGCTTTGTTTTTGCTTGCTTTCGCAAACAATGCGAAAGAATTGGAATGGTGGGAGACAACAATCTTCTACCAGATCTATCCAAGATCGTTTATGGATAGCGATGGTGATGGCATTGGGGATCTAAAAGGTAACAAATATATTTAAATAATATTTCTTTATATAAATAAACTTTTTCTTTTTTATAAAACAAAATAATAAAGTATACCGAAAAATACCAATTATTTTAAGTGTTGAATAGAAAATAATTAAACGACCAGTATTTTAATAATTGAAGTTATACTTCTTTAGGCGCGTTATGAAAAAATGATGAGAGTGAAATTTTAAGATGCGCGCGCATCTGTGACACAAAATTAACAGTATGAAGCTGTCTGCCGTGAAGTTAGTTCTAGGTGGCATGAAAATCGATAACTATGTTCAAGTTATATATTCTAGTATTTTTATTAGGTTAATAAAACCTTTTTTATTTAAATAAAATCTTTTTTATCAATTTTAATATTTATCGTTAATCACTACTGCATTTTAGTTATTTTTTTTTCCATACGCCAAAGAAGTATAACTTCTAACGCGTGTACATAAGTACACACACTCTTTTTTTTCACTTTTAGGAATAACTTCGAAGTTGGAATATTTGAAGGAGTTAGGTGTGGGAGCGACATGGTTGTCTCCAATGTTTCAGTCTCCTATGTACGACTTCGGGTATGACATTGCCGACTTTTACGATGTTCACGATGAATATGGTACAATGGAAGATTTCGATAATTTGATGGCAAAGGCCAAGGAATTAGGTAAATGACTTTTTATTAAATAAATAAAAAAAAAACAACTTCATTTTATATTTATATTACTATATCTTTCTAGACATAAAGATTGTCCTCGATTTCGTACCAAATCATGGTAGTAATGAAAGTGTATGGTTTGAAGAGGCATTAAGAGGTCACGAAAAGTACTATGATTACTTTATGTGGGAGGACGGTGTTTTGGATGGAAATGGAACTTTACGCCCACCAAATAATTGGGTATTCTTTTAATTTACCTAATTTTTTTATTATTTTAAGTATAAAATAAATTATAGTTACAACTATTTTTTTTTATAGAATAGTGTTTTCCGTAAAAGCGCTTGGGAATACAGGGAGGAAGTTGGTAAATATTATCTACACCAATTTGTCATTGGTCAACCTGACTTTAACTATCGTAATCCTGATGTTGTTGAGGAGATGAAGAATGTCTTGAGATTTTGGTTTGAAAAAGGCGTTGCTGGTTTTCGTGTAGATGCTATATCACATTTGTTTGAAGTGGATAAAGAAAAGTTTGGTGGTAAATACCCAGATGAGCCTTTAAGTGGTGAAAGTACTGATGACCCAGAAAATTATAACTACTTGGATCACATTTATACCAAAGATCTGGATGAGACTTATGACATGGTATATCAATGGCGAGAAGTTTTCGAAGAGTTTAGTGAAAAAGATGGCTTAACAAGAGTCATGATGACAGAAGCTTATGGAAGCCCACAGGTTACCTTGAGATATTTTGGTGACGGAGAGCGAGAGGGTTCGCATATGCCTTTCAACTTTGTACTTATATCTGATGTAAATGGCGATTCGAGTGCAGCTGAAATTAAATACGCACTTGATAAATTTTTAACGTTCAAACCTATCGATAAGCTTGCTAATTGGGTGGTAAGTTAAAATCTATACAGGATTTTGTCTATTAAAAATACTGTAATTATTACTTAAAATACTGTAATTATTACTTTAAAAAGAATATAGTAAATTTTACTAGTTTCGGTGTTTTAGTATCCTAAATGATATTGTATTATTGTAGGCTGGAAATCATGACAACAACAGAGTAGCATCGAGATTCAGTCCTAAGTTAGTTGATGGAATAAACATGATTGTTTTACTGCTTCCCGGAATCGCGGTTACTTATATGGTAAGAAATATTATTATTTAATAAGTTCACGTAATAGCATAAAAACTGTTATGAGGAGACAATTAAACTGTAATACATAGGGTGAAGAAATAGGAATGGTTGATGGTTATGTAAGCTGGGAAGATACAGTTGATCCAAGCGGCTGCAATACAGATGATCCCATCAATTATGTATCAGCTTCACGCGATCCAGAAAGAACTCCATTCCAGTGGAGTTCGGAAAAAAACGCCGGTAAGTACCAATATTTTGATTAATATTTTGAACTTAAAATAGCAATACATGCATATTATATTGATATATTTTTCTGTTAACGCTATTTTGGTTTAAACTTAGTAAAGATCAATAGAATCTGTATAACATAGTCGCAAAATATGTAATGGAAATTAAATTAATTCAAAGATTAATATAAGGATACAATTATTTGTTACAATTTTTTTCAATTATTATTTATGTATGCATCTTTGATCACTTCAGTGATAAGACCGCTCCTTGCATGCTATTAATTTAAGACTTTTCACTTTTTTTTGTATGTGCAAAATTGAGATATATTATTTTTATTATAGTGATATATTAATATTTTTGTAGGTTTCTCGACTGGTGAAAAAACTTGGCTACCAGTTGCTGAAGGTTATGAAACTCTGAATGTAGAGGTACAGCGTAATGTTGAACGTTCTCATCTAAACATTTATAAGACTTTGGCAAAATTACGAGCGGAAACAGCTTTCAGGCATGGCAGATATGAATCAGTTGCCTTTAATTCGGACATATTGGCTTTCAGAAGGTATATATTTACGATTTTATTTTTAATACGCTTTTTTATTTTATTAATTTCGACTATAAACTTGACTTTTATCTGTATAGGCCATAAAACTAAACGTCTATCAAAGTTTCAACAGACGGTAATAATAAAAACAAATAAATCGAACAATTACTGGACTAGGTTAAATTTGTCAATAAAAAGTCGAGATATATCAACAGCTACTTCTGTAATAAGATAAGGAAATGTATGGTATTATTACAACATCCATTTTAGCGACACTTATCGAAACACCTTAATCCCTTTTACCGAACGCGTTTCCAAACACTTCACATGTCAGATTATAATGAAATGTCAACGACAAGACAATATTAGGTGTCGGCTCTTGTATTACATTTAGATTATCCAGATATTATACCTATCTACTTATAAATTGTTATTGAAATTGATACTTATAATTAGGTTAATATGTTTGTTCGAATACGGCCGTACTGGTTTTGATTGTGAAATGGATAATATTTTAGACATTTTTTTTTAATTTTACCTTTTCACTTAGTTAACTTTTAACGTGTTTTTATCTGTGATAAGAAGATGCAAGGAACTTTGCGTTGCCACTCGGAAACTAATATAGAGTTAATATAGCTTTGACTATGACCAATGGCGATTAAGCTAAATGTAAAATTCTTTAGCATACGTACAAATATATAGAATACTAGCTGTAGCCCGCGGTTTCACCCGCGTATAATGAATAAAAATGTAATGGATAAAAATCAGCCTAGTACCTTCCTCGATAAAAGGACCAGAAGTTCTTGAGATTAGCGGATCAAACAAACAAGAGTTTGTTTTAGGAGTATAGTGTAATGTAGCTTTATATATAAGTATAGATTTTGTGTGGTCAACTGGTCAATTCATTATTTTAATACTTTTATTGTATAGTTTAATAAGTATTTATAAATTGTGTATAAAATAGTTTAATATCTTTGTGATTGTGGATATGATTATATAAATTAAAAACTGATTTTTTTTTAGGTGGCACGACGGTGAAACTTACATAGTCATCATTAATTTTAGAGACGAAAGTTATACTATCGATCTTACTTATTTTGAAAATGTATTAGAAAACCTCGAAGTCGTTGTAAATAGCCTCGACTCGCCGAAGATCATAGGGTATGTATTGCATGTTTTATTTATAATATCTACTGACAACCAAGTTTAATCTATAGCTATTATCTGAGCATATTTTTTTATATTTGGTGCCTCAATTATGGTATAAGATTAAATTTGTATTTACTTGGTAGTTTTGTGTTGTAGTTGTGTTGTAGAGAGTTTTGTGCAAGCTCGTCTGGGTGGGTACCATCCACTCATCAGATATTCTACCGCAAAACAGCAGTACTTGGTATTGTTGTGTTCCGGTTTGAAGAGTGAGTAAGCCAGTGTAATTACAGGCGCAAGGGACATAACATCTTAGTTCCCAAGGTTGGTGGCGCATTGGTTGGTTAACAGTTCTTACAATGCCATTGTTTATATACGTTGGTGACCACTTACATATAAGCCATTACAATAAAGCGTGAATTAAGGACTAAGATTAAATTTGTATATAAAATAAATGTACACATTTGTTCACACACTAGTAAATCAAGATTTAACTATTATTATTATTATTTTTTATTTTACGATTTGAAAATTTCCGTTTACATTTCTTTATAAAAGTAAACGCAAACTATCCTGAACTAATTAAAATAAATATTCACCTAGTTTTTCCCAGTAAAGGTTGATTTAAATGTGTGGGGTATAAATACTAATTTCAAAAACATATTTTGATTCTTTTTCCGATAAAGATGGCTTTAACTTCGAAAAATAGTTATGTATTTATATTAAGTATTACATTAAAAAGCAATTAGTGTTCGAGAAATCTTACTGTATTTTTATGACATTGTGTATCACGTATAATATATTTTTCCTTTCAATTAACATAAATTTAAAACATCGAACTAATCTTATACCTATCAAATTAAATAAGGTCTATATTATCTTATTTTCTTAATAAATTTTAAGTTATTCTTACGTAAATAGGAAAAATAAATGAAAATCGTTGCTGCCTTAAGAACTAACAGCATTTCCTTGACCTCGAGTATGTAAGTTTGTTATTGAAACGGTTGTATCACGATTAATAATTATTTACGTTTATTGTTTATCATTGCAGAGACTTGCTCGAGGCGAAGAATGTTGACATAGCCGGAAGTGAATCTTTGGTTATAAAAGTAATTCAATAAATGGCTTCTTCTTAATCTTTGTCATTGGAAAATAAATTGTTTGAAAAATAAATGTATTTTATTACGTCTCATTCAAGCTGTATTTTGATTAGTCATACACTCTATTCTAACTATAGCTCATGTCAGCTATTGCTGGGCGAAGACCTCATCTCGTCTTAAGTTAATTCCACCACGCTTCATTAATGCGGGTCGCTGGACATATATTTGGCAGAATTTTGAAAGCGTAGTTCCCGTTTCCGTGGGAATACGGGGACAAAATGTAGCCTATGTTACTCGGAGCACTCGGTATGGTCGGGGCGATAAGACGGGAAGGGTACTGCAAGTGGGTGTTTTTAGTGGGTATTCCGATGACTTGGCGCACTTGGCGCCCTGGACACGGTAAGCCACACATACTCCCACTGTTTCCGTGGGGTAAACACCTTACGCGTTTTTTCAGCGTTATAAAAGCCTTTTAAGCCGTTAGCCTGGGATTCACAGCCCCCATATAGCCAACCGGAAAAGCTAGGCACAAGTGCCTAGACGTAATGCCTCGCAACTGAAATTAGCATACCTATATTGCAATGATAATAAATTATCATAATAAACAAAGACGATATACCATACATTAATATTTAGTTGATTTGTAAACATATACATTTAATTGTATGAATAATTCAATCCATTTGCAAACTAATTACATTAATATGTAAATAAAAATCACATATAAACAATTCATTGCACATCTGTCATTGTTTGAATTGGTTCTCATAGTACTTTTTTTAACTGCAATAACAAAATTATTATTATTTTTTGTATTCTATTTAAAAAATAGAAGCCTTGACTTCGTCGTATATAAAACATATTTGTTTTCTACTGACGTAATCGTATGTGGATACAACCACATGTTGGATTTTGGTAAAGCCTATAGATAAGCAGGTATCTCAAAGGCTGTCAAATTGCTTAGTATTTTTAGGGGTGAATTTACGCACATTAAATTAAGATGTTTGTGTCTATATAATAATAATGTCTTCCAGACCGATTTCAGCCACGGCGGTCATCTCAAGAGTGATTAGCCAACGTAGAAGATATTATAGTGCACGAGTGTGTGCGCAACAAAAGTGCACTCTCTTTTCCCTAGCTCTCACAATCCGACGGCAATCCGACACGATCGGAAAGAGTTCAGGCAGAGGACCAACAGCTTTTCGTGCTTTAAATTTTCGAGAACTCAACCTAAGACCACCGGGTCTGTGGCCTTATATAGCCACTAGACCAATGTAGATTCTATATATACCTACATATAAGTTATTTTTTAGTAGGTAGGCGGACAGGCAAATTGATCTGAAGGAAAGTGATCACCACCGCCTATTGAAGTTGCAATAGAACAATACTTAGTATTACTAATTAATTTAGCGATAAAATATCGGCTCAGTGGGTGAAATCTATTCATCCGCACGCATAAAGCCGTATGACTACGTAAACTGCTATTTTTTCTACAAAATCCTTTATAATCTTTATTCCAATTTATGATATTCGGTAAAGAGTTAAGAGTTTTAATTACTGGACTGTCTTGGTTCTTGCGATAACATTTAAGGTGTGAACATAGAATCATGAAATAAGCAAACATTATAATTCAGTCTCCTTTCATCCAACAAGGGATCTTGATGAAGTTTAAAGCATATAAGAATTGATGAAATTTTAATTTGGCGCGGAAACCTTTCGCTTTCTGTATAATATTTTATTTCATATTACATTTGTTTTCATTACTTCGTATATGACATGGATTGTTATTTTTTCTTTGCTTCATCGAATCGAAAACTATATTAAAACTTTCAAACTAATTAGGTAAAGTTAAAAATCTAATTCAAAATCAGTCGTTGATAACAATTATATAAAATTACTGGATACATATATAAACAAAATTAATCAGTACTACCAGATCAAATTTGGCAAGAGATATTTGAAATATATCATAATCTAAAAACATAGACGAGCCGGTTGGCGTGGTTGGTAAGACACTTGCCTTACACGCCGCAGGTCGTGGGTTCGATTCCCACCCAGGCCAGACATTTGTGTACCTGAACATGTCTGTTTGTCCTGAGCCTGTACTTGTATGGGGTACTTGTATGAGTTTAGCTGTACTTGTATGGGGTTAAACCCACAATGGCATGGAATTGGGCCAATAAATGAGTTTTTAATTGAGTCTTTATTTAAAATTACTAATCATTTTTTACCTACGTCACAGTTTAATCTGTTTGCTTGTATGTATGTTATCGCATATATCATTAGACTCAACTATTTGAACAACTAAATACTATTATGGTCGAATACTGAAACGTCTTTCAAATATGAAGTGGGACTTAATTATTTGGAACGCTATTAACTTCAAATTTCGCATACAAAATTTTGAAATTAATGACGTTCCAAATAATTAAGTCCCACTTCATTTTGAATGACGTTTCAGTATTCGGCCGTTAGCCACGTAAATAATATATAACTACGGAAACGTGATTTCTACATTCGATTTTCAAATAGATTGCCGTTCGTTATATAACTTCGATCGTAACGTTTGCATAGACAGTGAATTGTTATATGTTGTGATAAGAATATAAAATTGACGCTTTTCGCGAAGTGAAAATGTAAAGCGAGTGGAACTACGAAGCACAGCTCTTTATATATTATAGGCGTATAAGTAGGGACATTAGGTAAATTCATCTATGTAATATTGTAATCCAAACTTTTTTTTTATTGTATAGGTAGATGGTAAGTGGTCACCAACGCCCTTAGACATTGGCGTTGTAATAGATATTTACCATCACTTACATCGCCAATTGTGTTGTGTACACAACAATAGCAAGTACTGCTGTTTTGTGGTAGAATATCTGATGAGTGGGTGGTACCTACCCAGACGAGCTTGCTCAGGTAGGGCTACCTAAGCACCAAGTTCATTATTTACAAAAACATTCAACTAAATTCTCTCTTTCAGCATTGCAAGCAAACACATTAAGAATAATTATCAGTTTGTTGGAATAGTCTTTTTAATTTTATTTAACGTATATTTAAAATATAAAAATTCTTGTCAGAATAAACATTTTCATAGATATTTTTACAAGTAAAAATTATTTACTTATACTGCCACTTTCAAAACCAATTCATAATGGCGTTCAGTTTTCAATGTCGACTAAAAAAATAAACTGTTTATAATAATAATTAATCAAATGCAAATTTAAATTTGAATATTTATCATTATTATGATTTCTATTAAATATAATAAAACTATGCATAATTGACCTTAACAAATAATTAACTACGATTACGTAGCGTAATAAATGTATTAATTTTACATGCCCGCTAAGCCTTTTATATTAAATTAGAACTAATTTTAATATACGATTTCGAATATAATTAATTCAATAATTATAAATACAATTTTATATGTTATATCTTTTGTTGCCTTTATCAATAGCAAAGAATAACCATATATGCAAAAGTTATTATAATTTACACGTGAGTACGCACACATAGATATTCTCTCTATTCACTCACTGTCATGACTGATCGATATGGTAAAACGAAACGACGATTTTTCTGCTATTTATCTAAGTTTGATTATTTCTTAAGTTATTTCATGAACACGTTTTGTAATAAGATTAATTTTATGAAAATAAAGCTTGTATAAATTAATTCTGAATATGAATGCGTACCATTCAAAACCAAAGCCGCGAATTTCAACTATCTGTATGTATTAATTAACCCAAAGACGTCTTAGAAATTTAAATAATTATTGTGTTTGATATTCGTCTTTGTTTACGTGAATTATTCAAAGAGTTTTTCATTAAGCTCGTTATTAAAAATAATGTTTTTTTTTTAAATTGTTTTCTTAGGTTTTTACCAGCTTCATACGAGTGAGTTCATTGAAACATCATAAAAATTAACAAAAACATAATGAAAGTTACAAATAAAATAAAATACGCATAAATAAATCTTTGTTAATAAATGTAACGTGGGCCGAACATTACATACAAAGATTGATGTGATAAAGGCTAAGTGCTGGAACGATGGGTTGTTATGCTGTAGAGCTATTTTGTAAGGAAAACTCGCACGATTGAAGGAGACGACTCAATCACCGCACGAGAAAATGTAATAAGCATTGGTGATATTAATAATTTTTTTTTTTATGGCATAAGTAGGCGGACAGGCATATGGGCCACCTGATTGTAAGTGATCACCAACGCCCATAGACATCGGCAATGCAAGAGATGTTAACACTTGCTCTCATCGCCAATGCACCACCAACCTTGGGAACTAAGATGTTATGTCCCTTGTGCCTGGAATTACACTGGCTCACTCACCCTTCAAACCGGAACACAACACTAGCAAGTACTGCCATTTTACGGTAGAATATCTGATGAGTGGGTGGTACCTACCCAGACGAGCTTGCACAAAGCTCTACCACCATAATAACTCCACTCACACTCCTGTTAAATAATGACGTACATATATGTCGTCAAAAAACAATAAAACATTGCGATTACTTGCGAACCAACTAATGTATCATAAAGATCAAGTAAAATGAAAAACATTATGCTTCTCTTGTAAAATTATTATCTCTAAGTGTTACGAAAATAAAAAAGCTGCTATTTTAATGTTGAAAATACTAAGAAAACTAGTATAAGTGACTCCACACAAGGCAATTCATGTCAATTAGTAGAGCCTTAGTAGAACTGTGAACATGTTATGTGTGAACGTGTCGCCGTTATCAGCAAAGCAAAACGAGCCTTATGAATAAGTGAATACGTTTTCTATTACATTGCGTTATGTGTAAAGAGCTAGTTTTTATTTGTTTTGTCGTATTCCTTTCAAAAAATAAAATTAAATGAAAGGCGATACTAATTTTGAATGTTGGACAAGTTTATTTCAAAATAAGTTTTAAATAATTCTTTGGTATGTATTAATATTTATGTGTATTAGTAATACACGTCATAATTTAAATACTATGACAGACAAACCGTAAATAATTTATTCAAATTACTTTAAATAAGGAAAAACGAAACGAAACATGCCAATTCATAAATTTATTTTTCTCAAATTTTTAATAATGATTATACGAATTTTAAAACTGGGCGAACACCAGTTAGAAAAAAATGCAAAAATTGATTTGACCAATCGATCACAGTACAATCTAATATATTTGACGGCCAGTCTGTGGTCTGGGTATGTAGCACTCACTCATCAAATATTCTACCTCAGCAGTACTTGGTATTGTTGTGTTCTGGTTTGTAGGGTGAGTGCGCCAGTGCAGTGACAGGTACAAGGAACATAATATCTTAATCCTCAAGGTTGGTGGCGCATTGGCGATGTAAGCGATGGTTAACATCTCTTACAAGGCCTATTTCTTTGAGCGTTGGTGACCGTTTACCATCAGGTGACCCATAATACTTGTCCGCCTAATTATTTAACTTTAATGGTATAAACAAAACTATTTTCGTCTCGTTTCGTTGTTTCTAATCGAGTGTAATATAATCGTTATATTTTTGGTATGTGTTGCATTATTTTAATAATAGTGCTAAAAATAATACAACACAAACCTACCAAAGACTGTAAACATTTAAAAACAATTTTACAAAAGAAATCGGAAACAAATGAGTGTATTGAATTTCGAGACCGACAGGCGTGGAACGAGTTAATGATTAGATTTGTTACGTTTATTCTATACTAGCTGCCCGTCCCGACTTCGTACGGGTAAATTAAAAAAATTATCCCGTGCATTTTTAATCAATAAGATATAAACATTCACCAATCGATTTATTCGCCCATACAGTACAGTTTATATATGTTCAGTACAGGGCATATAATAATTCTATTTCCTACTAATATAATAAACACGAAATTTTGTATGGATGTATGGACATTTGTTACCCTTTCACGTAAAAGTACTGAATGGATTTTAATGAAACTTTACAATAATATAGCTAATACATCAAAATAACAAATAGGCTATAATTTATAAAGCTATTAATAATTATTAATTTATAAATTGACCAAAATATAACAATAAGAATTTTAAAGAAGATAACTTTTGTCTCTTACACTATATCATTTGGACAAATGTTTTAAAAGTTACGACGATGACAAAGTGAGTGCGCGACACTATGCAGCAGTACACTGTGGGAGAAGAATTCGGTCATCGGCTCATCGCTGGGTGTGCGACTCGCATGCAGGAATACGTCATCGATGGTTGTCCGTTTTGCGGTTTTTCAAGTCCCTAGCGATTGCTTAAAGACGCACTTTACCTGTATGTAATTTATTAATAGGTAGGTTTTTATAGTGCCAGGCTGCATACCTTCGGGTTGTAGCGGAATGGGAAGGCACGCCCAGCCGGAATTACCACTCTCTCACTTAAAATCGGCGTAAAGTAATAGCTACGCTACCATAATTTTGAGTGCAAATAACAAAATGCTAAACACACAATGTCTTACTGCTACCCTATGACAACCAAAAGTTCTAAGACCTGTCGTTTTCAATGACCGCCTTGGTTGATTTTAGTGAGAACTCTTATCACATGTACACTTATTATAGTGCATGCTCAAACAATGTCCATTCCCTGCATCGCTAATGCGCCATCAACCGTAGGAACGAAGATGTTATGCCCTATGTGCCTGTAGTTTGATAGAATAAAAAAAATTGTACGCTTGCTCTTTTATGGTTTTAACTATACTCAACGGCGTAGATAGGCGGCGGGCTATTTAATATTAACTATAAATATATTAAGTCAAACTACAGGAATTCATAATAAGTCCACTGATGATTATTTAAAGAATAATCATCAACTTCAAAATAAAAAAAAAACCGTTACTAAAGTTTTTCTTAACAGAAATGCATTTCATACATATTAATTTCAAATCACAGATTTTCAAATTTCAAGCAAACATTTATCCTTTACTTATATTTATGCGGGCAACAGCTAGCGTACGGGCGACAGCGGGACGCGGGGCGCGCAAGCG
Organism: Nymphalis c-album; assembly: GCA_963151315.1. Taxonomy (NCBI): domain Eukaryota; kingdom Metazoa; phylum Arthropoda; class Insecta; order Lepidoptera; family Nymphalidae; genus Nymphalis; species Nymphalis c-album. The sequence goes on along the minus strand of OY720590.1, from coordinate 3,101,206 downwards.
GTTGCATCACGCGTTTGTATGATGGGTGTTGGACCGCCTGAATTTATTTAGTGCGCGATAATTTTAAAATTACGATTACTCCTAAGATATTGATTTAAATTGGGTGGTGTAAAGGGCAATTATAATATACATTAAATGCTTAAAGTAAATAACGTATTTATTTTAATAAGGATTAATATCATATCCGTTTTTATAGCTTTCCAATTTTACCATTTGTATGTAAACATTTTTTAAACATTAAAATGCGTATAGTTAGCTATCCTTAAAAGATAGACATATGCCATCGCGGACTTTTTTGTAGATCTATGAAAGGGGAACAATTTCACAATACATTATTTTGTTATAACTCAAAGGGATTGTACAGCGTTTTCGATGAAAGCTCTCAATCGACTCGTTTTTTTTCCGACTTCTTCAACAATTATCGCTATATTTCAACAAATTTACAGAAAACATTAATGCATTATACACGTAAACCTTCCTCTTGAATCACTTTATCCATTGGTGTTAACCGTATGAAAATCCGTTTAGTACTTTTTTAGTTTAGCGCGTTTATACAGAAAGACATGAAACGCGGGGGACTTTGTTTTATAATATTTAAGGAAGCGGTTGCATCACGCGTTTGCATGATGGGTGTTGGACCGCCTGAATTTATTTAGTGCACGATAATTTTAAAATTACGATTACTCCTAAGATATTGATTTAAATTGGGTGGTGTAAAGGGCAATTATAATATACATTAAATGCTCAAAGTAAATAACGTATTTATTTTAATAAGGATTAATATCATATCCGTTTTTATAGCTTTCCAATTTGACCATTTTTATGTAAAAAATTTTTAAACATTAAAATGGGTATAGTTAGCTATCCTTAAAAGATAGACATATGCCATCGCGGACTTTTTTGTAGATCTATGAAAGGGGAACAATTTCACCATACATTGTTTTGTTATAACTCAAAGGGATTGTGCAGCGTTTTCGATGAAAGCTCCCAATATGCTCGTTTTTTTCCGACTTCTTCAACAAATTTCGCTATATTTCAACAAATTTACAGAAAATATTAATGAATTATACACGTAAACCATCCACTTGAATCACTTTATCTATTAGTGAAAACCGTATGAAAATCCCTTCAGTAGTTTTTTAGTTTAGCGCGTACATACAGACAGACATGAAACGCGGGGGACTTTGTTTTATAATATTTAAGGATAAGGATACTCGTTCGTCATAACGTTCGTTATGAAAAATATTTTTCATTTAAATATGTATAATGTTTTTATTGAATTTTTTCGAACCAGTTATTTCTTGTATAAAAGTTATGAAACAATTTATTTTATTAATGCAATAATAAATATATAAAAAATAAAAATAAAACCTCTAATATTAGTATAGAAGTACAGATTTTTTGACGTGGCAACGTCTAATAAATCGATGAACGCTGGCTGCATACACGAAAAATTGTCCCGTTACGCTCGTTGTCCCATTACGCTGATTGTACGCTTGCGCCGCATCTATCTCTCTTTCACTCGATTGCAGTCATTTCATAAATGTTTTGTTATGTCGTTGTCACGTTAAACTAACTAAACGTCCGTAAACCGACTTTACAGACAACCATTTTTTTTTAAAGTTGAAAAAAGGTGAATATAATGATAGTATAGATAATCTTTTTCAATATAGCTTGTTAAACTTCTACATATGTACGAAAAACAGTAAATAGTCCATAACTGCTCTTCAAGCTATATAATAGTTTAACGGATTTTGACAGACCATTTTATATACTTTTTTGTCTACCGCCACAATATACTGTAACATTATGTCTTTCGCGATATAAAAATATTTACTTTGTGGCAGGGCTTTGTGCGAGCTCGACTGGGTAGGTACCACCCACTCATCAGATATTCTTCCGCAAAACAACAGTATATGCTATTGTTGTGTTCCGGTATGAATGGTGAGTGAGCCAGTGTAATTACAGGCACATGGGACATAACACCTTAGTTCCCAAGGTTGGTGGCGCATTGGCGATGTAAGCGAGGGTAACATCTCTTACAACGCCAATGTCTATGGGCGTTGGTGACCACTAACCATCAGGTGGCCCATATGCTCGTCCGCCTTCCTATGCAATAAAAAAAAATGTCAGCTGTCTGTGTCTACAAAATGTAAAAATAAAATACAAGTGTGCGGCACTTGTTTTTTATTTTATAATTATTTACTTGTTTCTAATGTACTTTAATTATCAGTGACTTGGTTATAAATTAAACCGTCGTCGCCGGCGTGCAGTAAACTGACACATGCCGCAAATACTTGTCGCCTCTATAAATGATGTCTGCATTTTTACCGTTTCATAAACATTTTATAGAAATATCGTCATATATTTTCTTAAGGTTTCTCGATCTTGTCGAGCATATACGGCTGTACATCCCGAAAGTCTGGGTTCAAGTTTCGGATCGGGCCAATAAATATTACTTAAGTTATTTTGTAAAGAATTTTTCAAAATTTATGCAAGTTAAGCAGTCTGTGGTGGGAAGCCAATCTAAAATTTAAATAATCTCGTATTTATGAAAGCACGTAAAACCGTTAATTCCGCACTCAGTAAAAATTATTTATCAAACGTTAGCATTACATAATATTATGATTACTTGAAGAATGGGACGAATTAAGTATACTTGGTGGTAGAGCTTTGTGCAAGCTCGTCTGGGTAAGTACCACCCACTTATCAGATATTCTACCGCAAAACAGCTGTACTTGGTATTGTGGTGTTCCGGTTTGAAGGTTGAATGAGCCAGTGTAAGTAAAGGCACAAGGGATATAATATCTTAGTTTCCAAGGTTGGTGGTACATTGGCGATGTAAGAGATGGTTAACATCTCTTACAATGCCAATGTCTATGGCCGTCGGTGACCACTTACCATCAGGTGGTCCAAACGCTCGCCCCCCTTCCTATGCTATAAAAAAAACATTTCTTTAGAAACTATAGTTTTTGGCTGTCATATTAGAATGTTGTCTACAATTTTAAAATGCTCATATATTACATTAATTTACACCAGAGCCTTACAACCTTTGTAATGGTCTGATTTCTAGATTATTAAAAGGATTAAATGTTTTATGTAACGAATGTTACTTGTATGACCCATTACATAATCAAATTAAATTAAATACTCTAATTAGTGTATATAATATTTGATAACAATTATAAACATACACAAAAACAAAATGTAATTTTTTTATAGCATACGAATTTCGTTAAATTCCTATTATAGCTGTTTTCACGTAATTCGTACAAGAAATAAATTTATTATTAATTTGTTTTTTTTTTCGTCGTGTCTGTATATGCCAATTAATTTAATCAAAGTTAATCAAGGCCTACAAGAGGATAAAAATATCTGAATTCTATTGACTAATCATATCACAATCCTAATCCGCTTCTCGTAACTGATCGCGTTTGATAAGAATCCATAATTTATTACTAATCGGCGGCTTGCGATCTTACGAATTAAATCTATCTTAAGAGACAAATTCTGATATTTACATACGCGTTTATGTGATTCTGTTTGCGTAACGATCATTAGTCACGAGGTGCGAGTATGCTTGCGTGTGAGTTCTATTTCTTGTTTTATTCTATAAGCCGAGATGGCCCAGTGGTAAGAACGCGTGACTCTTAACCGATGATCGTGGGTTAAAACCCCTAGCAAGCAACGCTGAATTTTCATGTGCCAAATTAGTGATTATAATTCATATCGTGCTTGACGGTGAAGGCAAACATTGTGAGAAAACCTGCTGAAATTCTGTTACATGTGCTTATTCCATCACAGCGCATTGGAGCAGCGTAGTGGAATAAGCTCCAAAATCTTCTCCTCAAAAGAGAAGAAGAGGCCCAGCATTGGTACACCATTGGCAAATTCGCCACCTGATGGCAAATTGGTCACCATAGACAGGCATTGGTGCTGAAAGAAATATTAATCGTTCCTTAGATTGCCAATGCGCAACAAAATTTGGGAGCTAAAATGATATGTGCCTTGTTCCATGGGCTCACTCACCTTTCAAACAGTAACAAAACAGTACTCAGTATCTGGTTTGGCGGTAAAAATCTGATGGTGGTATCGGCCCCAGATGAGTTTGTACAAAGCCAAATAAAATTTTCCGAACAAGTATTAGACAATGCTGGTTACCCCTAGTAAGTAGCCACCTCTTTTAATTCATATTTTATTAGCACACTATCTAAAATGTTATAAACTCTATAGTAACGCTGATTCACTCATATTCTATAACTGAACATAGCAATACCAAGTATTTTTGCTATGTAATGTAATAATTGATACGTAATAGTTGCAACCCACACACATATTTAGGTTGAATAGCACAAAGTCCTACAACCAGAAATACGCATAATTATCTATTATATTATATTGGACCCGGTTTAGTATTGTATAGAGCCCATTCATCGAACTATATCGCAATAATTTGTATTATTGCATTCTGAAGTTATTAGCTCATAGGTTGTAATCGCTTTATGTAACAATCTGAGAGAGGCTTGGTAAATTATGGACCTATTTTTTACGTTGATTCTTTTTTAAAGTAAAAATATCTTCGATACATTAATTTATCTTGATAACCTTAATTAATAAATTCGTTTCTATTTCAAATATGAAATATAATTTATACATACATACGTATTTGCAATGTATAGATTACGTTAAGTCATTAATTATTCGGCAAAATATTTAAAAATAGACGCTAAGTTGTGTGGATTAGAACTCTATTTCGCTTGAGTAATGCAAAGGCTAAATAAAGGGACAATTTTAGTAGTGTAATAGTGCAATTGACCGCGCCACCGCACCTTGTGAAATGTTCGCCGAAGGCACTTTGATTAATGGTCATGTAGTGATTAAAAGTAGCTCATACGTGCCACCCATTAAGTTTAAGATGTAAGCGAAAATAGCCCGAATATAAATGAGGTAAGGCTTCAAATACAATGTATTCTTTTAGTTCGAGAACGTAAGACGCTTAGTAAGACAATAACTTGGCTTAGCTGCCGTCAATCAACGCGTTACTTTTAACCGATAAGGAATTAGACGAAATTATAAAATCTTAGCTCCCGTCCAGACATTGTACGTGTAGGTAAAACCCTTTATTAAAACGTTTATAGTGAAGAATAAACGTACAAAGAAGCATGTTTCTATTTAAAGGACATATATATATTCAAAACACATTACAACATCCATTTTTAACCGACTTCAAAAAAAGGAGGAGGTTATCAATTCGTCTGTATGTTTTTTTTTTTTTGTGTTTGTTACCTCATAACTTTCGACTGGGAGAATCGATTTTGATGATTTTTTTTTTATTTGAAAGGGTTTGCTTCCCATGGGGTCCCATTTATTTTTATTAGCTAAGGAAACACTATAATACACCTAGCAATAATAATACGGGAATCTTTTAAAAACATACACATTACAAATTGACTTTTATTCGCTTCGTTAAGTTGCGCGTGCGACACAAGCACATCTCACCTACAACTATGTATATAGTTATAAGCCCACCTTGGCTGACATCGACTCCAAAAGTAACAATAATTGTAAATAAATTATCAACCACACAACACATTCGTACCTACATATTGATGAGTAGAAAATAGTAAGTTAATTATCAAATTATAGAAGAATACGCAATTATTTTTTTACTTTTTAGTGCATATTAATTTGTTTTTTTATGAAGTCGGTTTTTGTTTTGTTAAAATTTTTATTTATCATTTATTAAGAAGAAGATGATAGCCTAGTTTTTGCTATGAACGCAATTTAATCTTAGCATCTTTTTGGCTGAAAATATTACTTCATTTGCCTTGTCAATAATTTTGTTTAGTATATTAATTAAAAAAAAAAACAACAATACAGGTACTATTTCATAAGTAGGTGGTACCTATCCAGACGAGCTCGCACAAAGCTCTACCACCAGTAAATATGTTTATGATGTTATTTGTTATGTTAGTTACTTGTTATGTCAGTATAAATGTAATAATAATGTACTCATATACTTGTCTTGAGTATACAGTTATATATTCCCAGCGAAATATGTGTGCAAACTTTTTGATCGAGTTATTTCTCGCGTCAAAGCTTAATCACTAGAGACATAGCTATGAAACTGTAGTTTATATCATAATATATATGTATAGTAAAATCGTCATATTATAACTTAGATGAAAACAGTTTTATAAAACTAATTATATTCAAATTTGCTGCATGAATGCGCTTCAGTTACGAACAGCTCCGAACTCATCTAAAATAATAAAACTTACACTTTAAAACTTTTCAACGAATTAGTCTGGTTGGACGGGGTTTCATTTCGTTTGCTCTAGTTTAAATCTTAGTTTAAATATCTAATAATAACAATTTAATAAAAATCAATAATTTTGAAATTCAAAAAGTATTCATGTACAGAAGTATTCTGTAAGAATTAAATTCATTGCTCATCCGTGAAATTTGATAACCGACTTATGATGTGATATACGATTTTGATGCGTTTACTCTTGAAACGTTATGATTATTGTGGTCAATATCGCATATCTTCACGCACTTCTTGATATTTCATGACAGTATTTTGCGATGAGTTTCAAGTTTGTTCTTACAGTATATCTCTAATGAGTTTGGGTATATAGTTAAGTTCGTGCTCGGCGGTGAAGAAAAATATCGTGAGGAAACCTGCATATGTGTATGTCGGATGTCATCAACCGCGTTAGAGCGGTGCCGTGGAATAAGGTCAAATCCTTAAGAGGGGAGGAAGCTTATGCCTTGCGGTGACTCTTTTACCAGCTGTCATTACTTTCCTCTTTTTAAAATACCGAAAACCGTTTATATACAAATATTGAAATGTATATTGACCATGCAATGCAATTTGTGTACGAATACAAAATAGAATTGAATACAATAACCAATATAAATAAATTTTGCTGTGATAAAAATAAATGTAACCTATTCCCAAACCAAACAACTAATTGTCATATACATATTTATTTTACAATCAACTTTTTTTTATAATAAAATATGTAAATATATAGTAACAGCCTGTGAATATCTCACTGCTGGGCTAAGGCCTCCTCTCCTCTTTTTGAAGAGAAGGTTTTTTGGAGCTTATTCCAACACGCTTCTCCAATGCGGGTTGATGGAATAGACATGTGGCAGAATTTCAGCGAAAATAGACACTTGCAGATTTCCTCACGATGTTTTCAATAAAGCACATGAAAATTCAGTAGTGCTTGCCCGAGTTTAAGCCCACGATTATTATCGGTTAAGATACACGCGTTCTTACTCAGTAGTTTTTATTGAAATCATCTCATTCAGAAAAAAGAAATAAAATAATTATATTTTATGCTGTACGTGGTGTGAAAATACAACTATCAAATTATTTTTGAAAAATAACATAAAATAGAGCATCTTAAATAAGTCTAGTACTGACTGACTGACGGAAAATCCAGAAGCAAACAATTTTGTACACGAGTTTCTTAGTAGGTAAGCATTAAGAAAGGATTTTCGTTAATTTACCCCCTAAGGCCCAGTGGCCATTTTGGCTATATTGTATTCATATAAATATTAAAACAATTATTCGATTTTTAGTGAATCTGAAGTACACTCACTAATTTGTAGAATATGGGTAGACCTACTAAACTTGCAGCTCATATGAGACAGCGCCGTTTATATTATTATTTAAATATATTAATCTAAAACAGTGAAACGTAAAGAAAAAGGCATTTTGGTACTTAATTAATAAATATTAGTTAATATGGTTAAATGTATGAATATAAATTAACATGTTTTGATTAAATAGATTTAGTTGGTGGGGTGTTGGGCAGCCATAACATAATCAAATAATTATTTCTAGTAATAATTAAATAAACTGTATGTTTATAGATGTTGTGTTATACCATTCTTCACCATAAAATATGACGGAATGTCTGTATATTAAAAAAAAGGGGAAGTATCTATATTATCCTAACTAATATTATAAATGCGAAAGTAAGTTTGTTTGTGACGCTTTCACGCCTAAACCAACTAAGCCGATTTAAAAAATTCTTTCACCAATGGAAAGCAACATTATCAGGGAGTAACATAGGCTACATTTTGTCCCCATATTCCCACGGGAACGGGAACTACACGGGTGAAACCCCGGGAAAAACACTAGTAATCAATATATAATCGATGTCAGCTAAGGAAACACTATAATATACCTAGCAATAATAATACGGGAATCTTTTAAAAACAAACAAAAACATACACATTACAAATCGACTTTTATTCGCCTCGTAAAGTTGCGCGTGCGACACAAGCACATCTCACCGATAACTATGTATGTAGTTATAAACCCATCTTGGCTGACATCGACTCCAAAAGTAACAATAATTGTAAATACATTATCAACCACTCAACACATTCGTACCTACATATTGATGAGTAGAAAATAGTAAGTTAATTATCAAATTATAGAAGAATACGCAATTATTTTTTTTACTTTTTAGTGCATATTAATTTGTTTTTCCTATGAAGTCGGTTTTTGTTTTGTTAAAATTTTTATTTATCTTTAATATATAGACAGCCCTAATTCAATCCGCGGGTATCCGCAAAAAGTCGACTAAGGAAAATTCGGTTTCATCAGACGAGCACGTGAGCCACCAGCCAGGCTTGTAAGTGAGCGATTTCTCTAGTAAATAGCATTGCAAAAATAATGGACGTCAGACGGAAATAATACAATTCTTATATCCAATCTTACCACAAAGTAATTATAAGATTTGCTACTATGAAAATATTCCGAATTTACTAATCAGCAGTATCATTTTTTTTAGTTTTTATTACCTTTTCTTACCCCGTATACTACGAAGCTGAGTCTGAGTCTCTGTAAAGAGTGACAAATGAACATTCCTTTCATTTCATTTGTTATCTGTCTAATTTTAATCGTATTTGTACTGTACACAATACAATATTATTATTAGTATATTTTGTTTTATACAACAGCTTACATTATATTAAGCTTGTTTTATTAATATGTATCCAGTCATTATTACAAAATACATTGATTATTTCTGTATTCAAATATATTTAACAGTATCTAAAAATATAAAACCGGTACATAAATTGTTTCTCTAATTATGGCAACAGTTTTTATCTGATCACTAGATCAACAGTAAAGATTAGAATAGCAATTCAGTATCAAATTTTAATACAAAGAATAATTACTACGATTTACTGAATACTTTTGATATAGTTGTGTCGTTTACATGTAAACGGTCTCCAATACTGGACCAGTTTTACAACATGGTAACATCTAGCTCATAACTAGGGCAACGTCGATTGACACCAGCGGTAATGTGTGACGTAATATTATCATCAATTAGATTATGACACGAAAATGTTTAATAATGTTTATATGCTCTAGCTATTTAAATCTATACTAGTAACATTATAAAGAGGAAAGATTCGATTTTTTTATTTCTTAGCAAAACCAGGGAGTCGCTAAAGTGGATAGTATGAAACCTTCTTCATTAAAAAAATATATATTACATATGGCAACTTTTATCGTAATCAGTCAAACGGTGTCAAAGCTTTTAATCTCAAATCGACTTATTATTATCGATCATTATCATCAGATTATTCCTATTTCTAAAATACTTTAAGAATTCCGAATTCAAATTTTAAGATTGAGAAACATTGATGAATACAACATATTGTATTACAGATTATAATATATATAAATTATAAAAAGCGAGTTGTAACTTGATCATCTAGAATAACAGCTGATTATTTTTGTGACTGTTTGTCTCGATCTACAACAAGAAGTTTTTAATATAATTTTATTGAAGGCAGTTTAAAATTGCTTGTTTATATTTAAGTTAATTAAAAATGTTTTAATTTGATTTTATTTCGATATGTTAATTTTCCATTATTTTACTTTCTGTCAGTAATCGATTGAAAGCAGTTTAATGACCATAATCCTACTATGAAATCTGACTCTGGGTCGCATTTGGAAGGGATTACTGGGTAATTACCATTTCGCAATATATGGGATTTATAGCTGAAAATGTATGTTAGCTGCTATTTTAAGCTGTTCCATAAAGCTTTTCGATGTAACATAATTTCGACAAATTTCCAGCACCAACATCAATATTTAATTCTTCCATTGAAATGGCGTGTGGAAATTTATTAAAATACGATTTTGATGGTAATATTTATTTAAGTAAAATAGCAAAGCGTTAATCTTGTTGATATATGAAGGTCTCAAGTTTTAAGTATATTTTATTCACTACGTTTTTCTCCGTATTACAATTTTATTGAAATCATTTCATTCATAAAAAAGAAATAAAATAATTATATTTTATGTTGTAGGTGGTGTGAAATTAAAACTATCAAATTATTATTGAAAAATAACTTATAATAGAACATCTTATGTAAGTCTAATACTGACTGACTGACGGAATATACCAGAAGCAAACAATTTTGCACATGAGTTTCTCAGTATGCTTACCGCATTAAGAAAGGGTTTTTGTTAATTCACCCCCTAAGGGTATTCGATAGGGGATGGACATTTGCATTGAAGTTTGTCATTATTTAACTCAGAAATATGGAATACGGTCTATTACGATTGGTTACGGTACGCAAAACAGCAGTACTTGGTATTGCTTTGTTTCGGTTTGAAGGGTGAGCCAGTGTAATTACAGGCACAAGGGACATAACATCTTAGTGCCGAAGGTTGGTAGCGCATTGGCGATGTAAGTGATGGTTAACATTTCTTAGACTGCCAATGCTTAAGGAAGATGGTGACCACTTATTATCACGTGGCCTATATTCACATCCGACTACCGATCTTTAAAAAAAAAACTATTACGCTTTTTCAAAATTAATTCCTTAAATGGAGAATCAAAGTTTGCATGGAAGTTTGTCATTTCTGAAGTTAGAAACTTGAAAGTTATGTGCCCTTTTTAGTCTTAGTATGTACATGGAACTAACTTATCACGACGACCAAAAAGTAAAAAAAGGTCTTAGTCAGAATAAGTTACTCACGAACTCCGACATTTAAGAAAAGTTCGTAGTTCCTAAAATTTACTGACAGGAAAATCAATCGAGCAAAATGCTATTTTTATATAAAATCGCAATTAATGGATAACCTATCATCACAATTGGTGTTAGAGGTTGTACAAACCCATCTGGTACCACCCACTCATTACATTATGCTATCACCAAATAGTACATAGTTCTAGTACTGTTGTATTGTGGTTTGAAGTGAGACTGCTGAGCCAGTACAACTACAGTCACAAGGGACATAATCCCAAGTTCCCAAGATTTAATAATCTTACTAATGTGTAATTATAATATAAAAAATATTTATACTATTTCTCACAGCGCCATGTCTATGAAAAACAAAAATATAAAAAGATTTTTTTTTTATTGCAAAGGAAGGCGGACGAACATGTGGGCCACCTGATGGTAAGTGGTCACCAACGCCCGTAGACATTGGCATCGAAAGAGATGTTAACCATCGCTTACATCGCCAATGCGCCACCAACCTTGGTAACTAAGATGTTATGTCCCTTGTGCCTGTAATTACACTGGCTCACTCACCCTTCAAACCGGAACACAACAGTACCAAGTACTGCTGTTTTGCGGTAGAATATCTGATGAGTGGGTGGTACCTACCCAGACGAGCTTGCACAAAGCTCTACCACCAAGTAAAGTAAGGTATAATATATACTTTTTTATTGCTATAATTAAACACTCAATAGCGATGATGAAGCAAGTAATATATTTTCTTCCTATGCTTCACGATTAAATGAAATTTTCTTTTCACTATATTTTTTCAAGATTTTCAAGATTTCTAATCTGTTCAACAATTATTCTTGAAAAGTATTCTTAACTATTCTTATACATTGTTTTAATGCAGCAGAACAGCCCATATTTAAAGATACGAAAGACATTATCTAAAACGAATACATTTCAACAACAGTGAAGACTACGAATTGTCAATCTGACTCGGTATCTGCTTCTGTGACCTAAAATCACGGTGGATATGTCAGCAAGAGGTCGCCAGCCACAGAGCACAAACTAATTAATATATAGAGGCAGCTTGTCCAATAGCTTTTTTGGAAACATTGCATTTTGTTAATGATAAATCCAATACTTTCTAGAAAGTAAAAACTCTTTATTTAGTTATGTGGACATTTTACTTGTCAAGTTTTTGGATATTGTTTTTTATGATATTATTATTTTGATATAGATTAAAGTTTTTTTGACATTGAATATTTTGTGAAATATATTAGTTTTAATTATTCTTTGAACAAATTGATACTTTCACTCTGGGGCTTCCCATCTTGTCCAGCTGCGCTTAGGTAGGTCGTGTCGAATTGAAAATATCGTATAAAGTTATGAGCATGTCACGTTGACGGTCTTCTAAGGCGCTTTACGTTTTTATCGTACGATGCCAATAACTGCCAAAGCTTAGCACGAATATTATTTTATTTATTTTTTAATATAACTACATTTATTATTGTTTTTAACTAAATTAAAGGAAGGATACAAGGAAAGTACATGTATTTTTACATAACAAATTACAGATCATTAGGTTACTAGGTTCACTTAAAGCATGTAAATTATTTCGACTAGTTAACGCACAATAACTTTGTATTAAAAATAATTTTGAATATTTACGTCTTGTTTGCAGATTTGTGTAAAACAAGAAAAATAATGTAATAAGATATTACTGGTACTGCTTTAGTTTTTCATTAATCTAATATGTGTTTTAATAGTTTATTTTGAGGCCACTTCTTTTTCTAGCGAGGCTTAAAGGGTTCGGTAGGGGGAACAGTAATTCCTAAAATACAAGCACTGCTAGTATTATTTTTAAAACATTTGTTTATATATATGCAAAAATAATAAAAAATAAGAAAATAACGAAAGGCAATATCTTCTGGTCGATAGTCAGGAAGCAATGCCATGAGCACCAATATAGTGTAGTGAATTAAGAAAGTTGGGTTTATCAATAGTTTAAGGTTCTAGTCTTGGCATGGAGCTTTTATTTAAAACCTAAAATATGGAAAGAAACATACACGCTTAAAAAAATATAAACGTAGTATTATAAACCAACATTAATAAATTTAACTCTTCGCAAATATCTTGAAGATACAAATATTATGTATGTTGATATTTGTTTTGCAAGTTGTGATTTTGTAGCTAGATCTTAAGATCAAAGTGCTCTTTGTACTGTCGGCCCTTTCCGTAACGGTTTTCGTATTCCAGCCATTGTTTCAAGATGTTTTGTTGCTTTGTTTCGGACAATAGCGGAAATAGTACAATAGTGCTCAAAATTTTCCAGCTTTTATTATAGTTCAGTGAAGTAAGTATTGCTGATATATTAACATTTTTAGTGATAACGTTATATAACGCATACGCTTTTATAATGTATTGTAAAAGGCTTAGGCATATCTTGAAATGCCAATTTATTGCCAATTATTGGCTGCGAGCTTTTCCATGATGTTGTCCCTTCGCTTTTTTGGTAAGTTGTTTACATACTTAACGCTCATAGTGTGAAGGTAAGTTTTTTAGGTACTTCTTCATGCTCATAGTGAAAGGAGTGAAATTTATTCCAATCAATTTTGATAAGGATTAGCATTAAATATTACATCAAAAATTACAATATAATCTATAAATTCTTCAAATATTAAACAGTTTCTTATTTCCCAGTAATATGAACATGTGTATAACCAAGTACTGTGGATCGAAACCAGGCAAGCACCAATGAATTTACATGAGCTTAATTTGTGCTTACAATTCATGCTCGGTGATGCACGGAAACATCGTATCCAAATCTATAACATGTATACCAATGTCCTATCTTGGACCATCACATTGGTAGATGATGCCTCTATAACACCTATTGAAAAGAACAGGAAGTCTAAACCCAACAGTGGGACATTTATAGACTTAAATTTTATTTTCTAGTAGGTACATAATTTTAATACAAGATAATTTAAAACAGTTCATGTAATAATAATAACATGAATTTTGAGACCACTATAAACTGTTTTTGAAGAAACTTGGTATGATTTTATTGACATCCTATTCTCACATTTCCAACATCGTTGCAAATAAAGCAGGTTCAGTCGTTTTAAAATGCATTCTTTATAATCAACGTCAATCCGTCCGCTAGTGCGCTACGATGCATAAGTATTTTAACATACAAAAATAAGTATCAATAAGCATATCAATGCATATTAATATACAATGTCGGGGAATGTGCTATTGTTTAAATATGTCCGTCAAATGAATGAGTAGCGGTAGTTTTTAATATCTTATCAAAAACTTAAGGATAGTTTTATCAATATAGAATAGAATAGAATATGCTTTATTGTACAACATATACAAAATCACAGAAACATACAATTATTAATGCTATTTTAGAAAAGTATTAATGTAAGTACAAAAGGCGGTCTTATCGCTACAATAGCGATCTCTTCCAGACAACCTTTGGGTAGAGGACACGAGACAAATAAAGCGGTAAGGAGGTGCACAGAAACTATTTTACTTTTTAAATAAATATGTGTAATAAATATTCATGCATAGTACAAAATATATACATTTTTATATATAGAATAAACATATATACATACATAAATAAATATATATATACATACATAAATAAATACATATATACATAGATATAATGTATAAAAATACGTTATTAAGATAATTATAATAATAAATAGCAATAAAATGCGACAGTTGATAAAACAACATCCGAACTGGCAATTATTGAGACAAATAATATGCCTTGAGTCTGATTTTGAAAGTGTTTATAGACTGGGATCGTCTTAAGTGAAGTGGTAAGGTATTCCATAGGCGAACTGCTTGGACGGAGAAGGAATTAGTATAGAAGGAAGAAGAGTGAGAAGGAATTTTAAGGATAAGGCTATCACCAGATCGCAGAGTTCGGCCATGCGAATCCTTAAGAAATTCAAATCGGTGTTTAAGATAGTGAGGAGAGTTTGGATGAAATAGTATAGAGTAGAGAAAAGAAAGAATATGAGTATTCCTGCGAAGACGGATTGGGAGCCACTCGAGTTTTTTGCGAAATTCAGAAATGTGGTCATATTTACGAAGCCCGAATATAAACCGAATGCAGAGATTTTGAATACGCTCGAGTTTATTTAATTGCTCCTCTCTAAGATCAAGGTAGCAGGTGTCAGCATAATCAAGAATGGGTAGGAGAATAGTTTGAGCTAACGCAATTTTGGTAGGAATTGGAAGAAAATTACGTAGTCTACGGATGGATCCAATCGATTGAAACATTTTCCTACTCACTTCGCTTATTTGTGACATCCACGAGAAGTTTTGATCCATGTATATACCTAAATTTTTTACTTTGTTGCTTAATGGAATTACAGTATTGTTAAAGAAAACAGGAGGCAAAAGGGAATAGTCTATCCTCGGCAACAATTTATAACTACCAATTATAATAGCCTGGCTCTTAACAGGATTTATTTTAAGACCAAAAGACAAACTCCATTTTGAAATTTTTTGAAATTTTTTTTAGTTAACGTGTTCTGCAATATTTTTATCAAAATCAAATGAATTTTAATCTTGTCTATTATCCGTCTGTCACCAGGCTGTATCTCATGAAGCGAGATAGTTAGACAGTTGAAATTTTCAACTAATTTGTGCAGTAGACACTCCCACGGAAAAGGAGAGAAATAAATTGTATGCATACGTCACGTAGAGTAGAAACCGGTGACGAAGGGGAAAATAAGAGCCTTATGCCCTTTGCCGTCACGGTATATGAGTTTAACTTACCCCCAAGGCGCACCAATCGATTTTTCGTAAAAAAGTAGTAAAATTGTTTGACATTTTTAATTTTAGTTGTTAATTACACACTAATCATTGAATACGAACAAAAGGCATTAACACAATACAACGATAATAGCCTCATTATACTGCATCTAAGAAGACTTTATAAAAATATGTTTTTACCTTCGAGAGTAGGCGAAGTAATTAAGAACACGAATTACATCTCTGACGTAAGATGGCTCAAATACTTAAATCATTGTACGGGTGTGGACGTAGCCTAAGGGCTAAATAGCTGGGCATAACTATAAATATTATATCAAGATTAAACTATGTACGACGCTTTAGCGATTTACACAATCAGAGAATCGTAAGCAAAGTAATAATTTGTATATATTTTACTTGGTGGTGGAAAAGCTTTGTGCAAGAACGTCTGGATGGGTACCTCCTACTTATCACATAATTATTATACCATCAAAAAGAATTAGGTAGCGCATTGACGATGTAAGTGATATCCGGGGGTAATCACTTACAATCAGGGTTACCACTTACCATTCTGCAACATTCAATGAAAAATAAAAACTGTTTAGTCGATCGTTCGCGCAAGTGTAGCACACAGCTTTATAAATGATTATTCGTCGCGGATAAAATGGCTTCGCTTGATCGTGAATGTGTATTCGATACCTTAAGTTGCAAAATACCATATTATAAACGTGTATTGTTCAAAGCCGGCCCTCCCATATACGGCGAGGTGGCTATTAGCGTACATTACACATGTCAACATAATTTATCTTTCTAGGACAGCATAGTATATAACTTCTAAGACAGGTCCGGCCCTTAAAACTAATTAAAACGTTATTTATAGATGCAGTTCAAGTTTTAAGCTAAATTAAATGAAGCAGTTTCATCGTAACTTCGTTCTCACGATATACAGATCAAAATAATTCTATATTCATTATGTATTCTTACATAATATGTATATGTTTAAGTATTGATGTCATACGATTTTAAATAAAGCACATTTATTGTTTGTATGTATTAATATTTTTATGTATGAGTGTTCAATTTTTTCTCTTTTCATTTCATTTATTTTCTTTTGCATAACTACAAACGTATTTTTTCCTGTATATTCTTAGGCTGGTAGAGAATGTTTTTAGCATTAAGCCCGTTCTTTGGTACAATGTATATTTTGTATTGCACAATAAAGTATTAAATAAATAAATGTTTATATCTATATAAATAAAATGATAGAGGTCTGCAGTTGTGCGCGCATCAGGGAAAAACTACTGGATTGATTTCACACTAAGACACTTGGCCCTTATAAAAAAAAATTATTGCGTTATCTTGATTTAATAAAAAGTTATTAAAGTTTCAAGAAACAACGATTTGTTTATGCACTGCGTGTTCAGTGATGTATGTTTAAACAAAGTATATTTTTGCTTTCGTACATAAGAAAACTTTGTTAATATATCAAGCAACGCGGACGAAGTCACGGGTATCAGCTAGTTCTATAATAAAGTAAAGTAAAGTAACAGCATGTGAATGTCCCACTGCTGAGCTAAGGCCTCTTCTCTTTTTTTGAGGAGAAGGTTTGGAGTTTATTCCACCACGCTGCTCCAATACGGGTTGGTGGAATACATATGTGGCAGATTTTGAGTGAACTTTGACACATGCAGGTTTCCTCACGATGTTTTCTGTCACCGACAAGCACGAGATGAATTATTAACTCAAATTAAGCACTTCAAAATTCAGTGGTGCCTGCCCGAGTTTGAACCCACGATCATCGTTTAAGATTAACGCGTTCTAGCCACTGGGCCATTCTATAATAAACATAGGTAAAAAAGTGTAGCCTTATACAAGGTTGTTAATATTTAATTTTAATAATAATTACTTAATGGGATAATTTTGCGTGATTTCGAATTATGCTTGCTCAATAGTTGACTTTGAATAATTATAATGATTATTCAGATTTGTATTGGAATTTATATTTATCTAAGTTTACTTTTTGCGGCGTTACAGTTATAATTTTTTATTAATTTAATAACCAAAATGTTTATTAAAACCCATAATCTATACTAATATTAAGATTTGAAGCGAGTTCTTACAGAATTTGATCTATATTCACTTTTCATCATGCCGTGTGGTTTCTGGTAGAGTGGAATAAAGGCATCAACCGTGGTCTAAAATCTGACTAAGAACTTTTTGTGGTATGCAGACATAATGATAGCATTTAGCGCATTAACAGTCCGTATGCTTGAGTGAAACCAAGAAGCTTTAGGTTGCAGTCAGTTGTTTTTTCTGCATTGGATGTTGTTTGACAATTGGCCCCAATATATCTTGCCAATGTCAAAAGTTAAATAAGAACCATTAGATATTGAATACAGTTTGTCAAATGCATACAAACATTTGTTCCAGTGCAGCGGCGCGTATGTTTAACGTAGATACAGATGCTATAGATAAAACACGGTTAATAGACATTTTTATGGCATAACCAGATACTATTACATAATCTATGGACACAACGTTTCTTTTTTAATTAAATTTTATCCAATAGTATTTTATTTAATTCGTTATGGAGTTCCAAATGTATAGAATAATAATAATAGTCCTTCAGACCCATTTCGGCTACGGTGGCCAATCTCAAGAGATTTTAGCCAACTACGCAGGAGATATTATAGTGCACAAGTTTGTGCGCAAACACAGGTACACTCTCTATTTCCTAACTCTCATAACCCAATGGGCCGGCAATTCGACACGACGGAGTTCGGGCGCAGAACCAACGGCTTTACGTGCTGTCCAAAGCACGGGATTGTACTCACTATCCATTTCTACGGACTTCTACTGAGAATTTTAAACAAATAATCTTTATAAAATTTTATTGGTCCGACCTGTAACTTGAACCCAGGACCACTGGGTCTGCCGCCTTAAATGAAGGCTCTAGAGCAACGAGGCAGTTGAATAATATAAATATTTTTATTATAATAAAAGTTAATTATATATGTTTTTTTAAAGAAAAAAAACTAATATATTGTCACCCTTGCAAGATCAAAACATCTGTATATAATAAAATGTCGTGTATTGCTCATTGTGCTCGTGTGAGACATATTCTTGACATCAAATAGATACCCAAGCAAAAGCTTATAATATAACATAAATGAGTTTTTCTTCGGGTTCTCTTTTTTCTCTATAATATATGTCGCCGTGGAGGCGATCTGGTCTTTATATAAAAACATTGTTAACATCTATTTCCTATATTTTTATTTAAAAGAAAACACACTGTGTGTTAATTTTCATTATTTTGTTTTGCTTTGATTGTGATTGTGAATATCAGTGTTAATTTGACTACATTAATGAAGTAAGTACTAGCTATAGATTTCAATATCTTGCTTCTATAGCTGTGTAAAGAAAATCATAAATACTTTTATGATTTCTTAGAATTTATTTAATTATAATAATGATTTACTATTAACTTATTTCTTAAATGTGAATAAACAGATTGTAAACATCTAAACAAGTGCATTACTATTGGTCAGTTTCTGACCAATAGAATCGCTACAAGATGGCGCCTAAGATAACGTCTTGCACTTGTTTGATGTGGGTTTTGGATTCAGTCTTCATTGTGAGCTCAGAGGTGTTAGACCGTAAGGTGGAGCTCAATATTGTTAAATTGATAAATGAAATGTTAAATTATTTAGTTTGTGTTTATCAGTCGTAATTTAAAATGTTAAATTATTTAGTTGTTTATCAGTTGTAATTTAAATTATTATAATGTTAAATTATTTAGTTTATGTTTATCAGTTGTATTTTAGAATGTTAAATTATTTAGTTGTTTGTGTTGTGTTAAATTATTAGTTATTTATTGTTTATCGGTTGTAATTTAAAATGTTAAAATAATTAGTGTTTATCAGTTGTAATTTAAAATGTTAAATTATTTAGTTTATGTTTATCAGTTTTATTTTAGAATGTTAAATTATTTAGTTTGTGTTTATCAGTTGTATTTTAGAATGTTAAATATTGTTATAGTTATAATTAGTAAGTTGTCTTCGCTAAAGTATCATCTTCTATGAGTTATAATTTGAGTAATTATTATCAATACGTAAAATATCAGAACCGATACCGACGAGGTCATCGGTTTTGTACTTTTAAAAATTCTACTGGAGCTCATTTCTCAGACATCAGAAGTGGGATCGGAACCTCATGTGTTCTGATCCAATTTGTTACTGTGGTAACGTATTGTACGATGAAAAAGATCTGGTGAGTTCGTTCTAATTTGTTTAAAAGCAATATACACTGTGTCTTTCTGTGTGTTGTACTTCATGTTCCTTAGTAGTTTGACAACTTACCTACATTTCGATAATTTTTTTTTTTTTTTATTTAACTATCCTGCTTTGCGTTTTTATTTAAGTCGTGTGAACGTGACTCTTTTCAGAAAGCTATTAACGTTGTTGATATTAACGTCGTCGTCGCTCCGTACACCTCCACGCGGGCCGCCGCCGCGTCCGCGTGTAGTGATTGTGACTAGTGTAGCATCAGGACTCTACGACATTGCTTTCGTCAGGGCGTACCGCAAGTGCTACCACGACCCACGATGTGGATGCGATCGATCGTATCATTGGTGCGATATGATCTATCAAGACTACATCAAGGTCAGAAACAGCCAAGCGGAGTAAAGCTTCGTGTTCAAACCAATAATCTGTTCACCGCTCGTACTGGTGCTGCGGGCTGATCATTTCCAGTTGGCAGTCCCCAGCCTGCCAGACGTAGTGCTTCAGTGCTTCGCATAAACCTGCGCCGTCGCCGATCTCTTCAACCTAACGGACTGGGCCACGGTGGTGCTGGTGACCGAGTGTCACAAGCGCGTAGGCGTGGTTATATGTTAAGAGTGCGCGTGTGGCGCGTGTGACTCGTGTGGCGCGTGGTGCTGATGGTAGTGCCAAAAGCGCCTAGGAGTAGGAATAGACAGGCACATGTTATACATGTTGCCGTAACAGGCGATACTCCCTGGCTTGGTATCTCAGGGGTATCAACTGAAGAGATATTTAATGTGATCATGGTGATCCAACTGAAATAACTGCAGCGATAGGATCCTAGTTTGATAATTTTAGGCGTTGCAAGTTATTCTTGTGTTTTCGTCATCAAATGCATTAATCCGTGTCCTACCGATCAATCTAAAGTCGTGCGAGGGCAAAACCATTAGACATTAGGACGCCTAACAAGGACGTCTGTGCAGATTGCACTGGCAGAGAGTTAATGCAAACCGGGAGCGCCCTTCAACATTTGATAATCATTCATTTGTATTTGTTAATTAACAGACGGTCCTTTCTTTCGCTCAATATGTTTCAGATCCGGACAATATTATTGTTAACGCCGTTGCACCTCAAGTCAAAACACCGGGTTCAAGGATTCTGTCGTCGAGTGTGCACTGCGCAGCGCATGCCGTGTACAGTGTGCTCAATAATGATCACTACCTGGTGAAGAAGGTTGTTGGTCATCCTGGGCGACTTCATAAGGTTTCAAAGTTGCGGTCATATTGCCGCAAGATCAGCAGGCTGGGCTTCCTGCTAGCAGCGAGGCCTCGCAACTTTTGCCTGCGTTACAGTTACCCGAGAACCGAGAATAGTTCTTAAATGACTTCGGACTTAACCTGAACGTAATATCCGGTGAGAACTTTCCTTAATGGGGTTTTTTTTTTGCAATAAGTAAGATGCTATTGGCATATGAAATGTCCAAATAGTAAAAAAAAGATACTATAAATAAATGATGCTATTGGCGTGTGGATCCGTCCAATTAGCCATTTATAAGAAGTTACTGATCTATCATGCTTGTTAAAGCTATTTAACACATGGTGGTGGTTTTAACAAATAGTTATGTTTTAAAAGATGCATTTGGCGTGCGGATCCGACCCACAACCATTACATAAAAAAAAAACAACCCTACTGCAGGGCAAATATTACTAAGATTATGTTGTAGGCGGGTGGAGACGTCCTATGACAAATCAAAAAGATCAGTAAGATGTTGTGCGTGTTCGAGTGATGCCCCAAAGCCATATCAAAAAGATGTTATGCTTCGTTTCGGCGACCCATAACCAAAATTCAAAAGCCAAGCATTATAATTATCAAGTACATTTCGTATGTACTGGTTTTTGTAATGCTGGTATATTGAGTCGATAACCCATGCATTTATAATTTGAATAACAAATGAATTAATACTAAATTACTAACTTATTACTATTATGAATGAAAAATTATAATGAATATCTAGGTCTACTGTGGAAGTACCTAGCTAGACTGAAATAAAATGGTTTCGTTACAGATACACCGCCCAGAGCACAGCATCAACCTGTCCCATCACCCTTTAGAGCCCCTGTTCTATGCAGCATCAACCTTCCACCCACCTTCCACCCACCTTCCACCCACCATCCACCCACCTTCCACCCACCTTCCACCCACCTTCCCCCCACCTTCCACCCACCACATACAGTTGCTCATGTGAAATGAGCAGTATTATAGAACTTATTATTTATGGCTAATTTTACTATTACCATATGTAGTAGCAATCGACAGTCTAAAAATACAAGTTGACATGTTTTCTGACAACGAAAGGCTTGGGTGTACTGTGGAAGTGCCTAGCTTAAAAATATTGATTTCCTTTTTACAGAAGGGAGCAGGATGCAGGGCGATGCAGAGCACGCATCGTCCATCAGTATGGCCGTGTCGCCGTGGAGGCGATCTGGTCTTTATATAAAAACATTGTTAACATCTATTTCCTATATTTTTATTTAAAAGAAAACACACTGTGTGTTAATTTTCATTATTTTGTTTTGCTTTGATTGTGATTGTGAATATCAGTGTTAATTTGACTACATTAATGAAGTAAGTACTAGCTATAGATTTCAATATCTTGCTTCTATAGCTGTGTAAAGAAAATCATAAATACTTTTATGATTTCTTAGAATTTATTTAATTATAATAATGATTTACTATTAACTTATTTCTTAAATGTGAATAAACAGATTGTAAACATCTAAACAAGTGCATTACTATTGGTCAGTTTCTGACCAATAGAATCGCTACAAGATGGCGCCTAAGATAACGTCTTGCACTTGTTTGATGTGGGTTTTGGATTCAGTCTTCATTGTGAGCTCAGAGGTGTTAGACCATAAGGTGGAGCTCAATATTGTTAAATTGATAAATGAAATGTTAAATTATTTAGTTTGTGTTTATCAGTCGTAATTTAAAATGTTAAATTATTTAGTTGTTTATCAGTTGTAATTTAAATTATTATAATGTTAAATTATTTAGTTTATGTTTATCAGTTGTATTTTAGAATGTTAAATTATTTAGTTGTTTGTGTTGTGTTAAATTATTAGTTATTTATTGTTTATCGGTTGTAATTTAAAATGTTAAAATAATTAGTGTTTATCAGTTGTAATTTAAAATGTTAAATTATTTAGTTTATGTTTATCAGTTTTATTTTAGAATGTTAAATTATTTAGTTTGTGTTTATCAGTTGTATTTTAGAATGTTAAATATTGTTATAGTTATAATTAGTAAGTTGTCTTCGCTAAAGTGTCATCTTCTATGAGTTATAATTTGAGTAATTATTATCAATACGTAAAATATCAGAACCGATACCGACGAGGTCATCGGTTTTGTACTTTTAAAAATTCTACTGGAGCTCATTTCTCCGACATATATAATGTCTAAATATGTGTATCACTGGGCTTATTGTTTCTTTGTCCCACACACTTAAATATTTAATACAGTGTGTTAGAAATTGACAGTAAAATTTACTAAGTATTTCTGGTACAATTATATATCCAGACATTGAATATTTTTCAAACGTTCCTTTTGATTTAATTGAATGAGATTAATCAAATTAATTAATTAAGTGTAAACCTACCACCGGTTAGTGAGGAGCGCTCAAAGTCAAATTGTATTGGACTAATTAGATACATATATCCTGCAAGCAATCAACATAAACTAACTCGAAGCTGTTTTTCATAATTATATGTATATACTGTCTTATATGTGATTTAATAATTCGTCTTTAGCATTAATGATTTAACAGACAAGAAAACAGCAGTACTTTGTATTGTGGTGTTCGGTTTGAAGGGTGAGTGAGCCTGTGTAATTATAGGCACAAGGGACATAACATCTTAGTTCCCAAGGTTGGTTGCGCATTGGCGATGTAAGCGATAGTTAACATCTCTTGCAATGTCAATGTCTATGGGCGTTGGTAACCACTTACCATCAGGTGGCCCATATGCTCGTCCGCTTACCTATGCAATAAAAAAAAATAGTATAAACCCTGAATTCAACATCAAAATAAAATATTAAACCATTGTAACATTGCAAGAATTCTATTTTCAAACCACATCATTTCTTATTCGTTAAATCTCATAGAACACCTCGTATGTGTATGCGAGTTGAAGTGTTCTGATGTTTTCAAAACACATAACGCAATATCAATTTGACCTTAAAATAAGTAACTCGTTTCTAACTATTTATCAAAAGTACAAAGTTGCATTCTGTTTATAAGATAATGATAAATAATGATTAGATAATTACTATGCTGGTGGAAAACTAACAGCATTTTTGTGTTATTGAATATGTCAATTTAATTGTATATCGTTACTATGATAATATATGACTATAAAAATATTATTTGTTTCTTTATCATATAAAACTACATGAACGATTTTGATAAAAACTTCCTGTGATTTAAAGCTTGTGATTGGCTAAATATTTGTATGTTTTTTATATCGGTATATCTGACGGAAATATAAAACGATAAAATCACTTATGTGAAATACGTACATTACGTACACGAGGGCGAGGCTGTACGCTTGATCTGATTTTAAAAAAAGTACCGTCTTTACTATAGGTATTATATATATATATTATATTATCGGAGAATTATCTTTATCTGTTCTGTAATATAACAATTTAAGACAATCGAATTATTCTTAATTTAAATTTAATTCAACATTTTGTTTTAATAATTACAGATATTAGTGATATCGTCATTCCGCTCTAATAATAATAAAATTATTATTGTAGGGCTGAATCATTTTTCGCCCAGAGAATCGGAAATGCAATTCAAATGGGAAATGCTACTAGCATTCTTGCCACTATTGTACGTGGTCACAATTTGTTTAGTAATGTTTTATTTTTATTTGTATTTATTTAAGGTTTTAATGTAAATATATTTAAAAAAAAATTATAATATAATTAAGATTTAATATTAAATAAGGAGTATGGTATAAATAAACCCTAAAATTATAGGTACACTATAAAAAACCATTAATATTAACTTTTCCTTACATCGCCAATGGGACATGAACCTTTGAATGTTATGTCTCTTGTGCCTGAAGCTACTGGTATACGCACCCTTCAAACAAAAATAGGAAATTAAAAAATTAAAGGTTTTGATGTATCCAATGGTGCCCATACTAGGTGTTTCTGTATTTTGGGTGAACAAAGTATTACTATTTCGAGGAAGACAATGTCATGAGCGGGTAGTTATCCAGAAGGATTTGCACAAAGTAAAGTATTTTTTAATATTTCACAATATGTACACATTCATTTGCGTTTTATCTGAATAAAACTTCTGGACAACACGTGGTAAAGTAGACTTACAAACACATTCGATTAATGATACATCACTGTTATCTGATAGCGTAATCATAACGTTTCTGATAATAAAATAATGACGTCACGGCACTGATAGACATGTCACCGCTTGTAACATAGCCTTAGCACTTGTTACGAAGCTTAAAGGATGTGTATATTTATTGCTGTTTTGAATGAGATTATATTTTATTAAGAGAGGTCTTTATAAGTATTTTATAATAATTATACATCTTAAAAAGTATATACATATTATATATAAAATCATAGTGACTGTTTACTTGAAAAGAGAGATTATGTTTTTGATTTGTTTTTTATTGAAAGCAAACGTATAATTTGCCACTTGATGGTACAACATATTACCTCATAGATAATGGCAATATGTCTACCGTCAATAAAAGCGATAAAAAATCAGCGGTACCGTTCCTTTCTTAACGAGGAGCCACGGGATCGCTTAAGCTCGCTATCGTGACGTTCTGACATGTTATTATCACCTCACTTAATAATCTCTGATCTAATTAAATTTAAAAAAAAAAAACTTCGTAGCCAGTTAAAAGTTTACTTGGTAGGGCTTTGTGCAAGCCTATCTGTGTATACCTACGCACACACTCGTCACATATTCTACCACCAAATGTTCATATTTAGTATTGTTCTAAAAGCCTTATAAGTCAAAGCAAATTCTTTATTAATGATTTGGAACTAGGATCGGGGAAACCCCGAGATCCGCGATGTCCTGGATCGACTACGGCCTATGAGAAAGAGCCCTGCCTCTCTTTCTATATTTACGTATTATATTTATAAGTTGATAGTATTTAAGCGGTGTCGAATTCTATTATCTCAAACAGATAAGTTTACATCAATTTTTGTATAGGTATAATAGATCACGCTGGGGATTCGAAAATCGAACGTTATTCTTTGGGATGATGTAACCATTTTACATTTACTTTATACCTTTTATCGGTGGTTTTTTTTCTATTTGAATATACAAAAAGCCTCTTTGATAGAAAAAGAGTCTAATTCGGCAATAGGCTTTTAACAATAATCCACGTACTGTCTGAAAATATTATTGAAATTACAAAAGAAAACTAAATAGAACCACGTAGAGGCTTATCTTCTTTTGTATCCTACAATATTTACGCTACCATTTTTATTAAGTATAAAATTATTTGTAATTTTAATGTATTATCGAAATAAATTAATAAATGTTTACCTATAATTGTTGTTTGTTTGTAATTTGAGTTAAAACCTATGTCTTTTTAATCAAAGAAACCGATCCATATCTGGCGATACATCTTCTGGGCCATCCCAGTGCATAGAACATATTTTATTGAAAGATCACGTGTTCAGTTTCGAGCAAGCACCGCTGAGTTTATTGTGATTTCGTGATAAAAATTCTGAGTCTGATTAAATTCTGCCCCATGTTTCATATAATAAGTAATAATATATATAATATAATATGGCACTAGACCAGCATGGCGTTATAAGCACTAAATCTTATTTATGAAAGAAGAATTTGCCTTTGCCTTAGTGCGGTCTTTATTGGTTATTAGGTTGTTTTCATTGAGACATCCTTCTTTAAAAATACAATAATAATATATTTGATGAAATAATATAGAGAACTTGACCCAACTGTTACCTTCACAATGGTTCAAAAATGTTTATTGTAAGAGAGAGCTATAATTGTTAGTAAAGATCCATTTAAATTCCTAAACGAAAATATTAACTGAAAACATATTAAATATGAGTATAAAATTGTGAGTGTGAGAGCACAAAAACTACGGGCAGGAGAAAAATATATCTGATAAATCATTCCAAATTTAAAATCATTTTCACAACTAGGTATTAGCCAGAAAAAATACTGCAACCTATTTCCATAAATAAAGTGATACTGTACTATATTTTTATTAAGATTAAATGTATTCAATTAAGTATAAGTTGTTTGCACATTATACACGATTTATATTCCCGGCTAAAAAAAAATTACATGGTTCTTTTTATAGAAGCTGCCGGAAAGAAATCACTGTAAGTGATAAGACCGTATTTGCATAATACTTGTTCTTTTATATGTTTGTAAGTTGTATTCAATAAAGGATAATAGATGAAAAGTATATTGATTAAAATAAAAAAAAACAACATGTATAATTCAGACAAACGAAGTACGAATCGAATCACAGATAATTATTAGGTCTATAACGAAATGAAATGAGCGAAAAAATTCCATAATTATTTCATATTTGCTCACTAAATTGTTATGTACATAGTACATACGATTATAAAGAACTTATTCATGTAACCAACGCGGAACACGTTTATGAAATAATGAACACGTCACGCAAAATATATTTCACATTTTTTAGTTCCGTTGACTTAAAATATTTTATCATTGCTAAATTTAATTCATATGAATATAAGCGATGACAAAATCAATAACATCAATATTGTTATTATTACTGTATTGATCCTATAGATATTACGCAACGGTAGACGTGTTTTTTTTTCTAATCAAATAACGTAAAGACCCATTTTTTACGGCATAGCACTTATATACTTTTAAATAATCTAACTACAAAACTACAAAAATTTATATAATATTATAACATTCGTTACATTCATTTGTACTCATAAGGTTGATTCTCCCGCATTCGACCATTACCTACTTATATAAATATATATAAAAAAATATATTTGAATTGATTGCATTCAACTTTAATGTGTGATATATATTATTATATATTAAGTTTATTTGTAACAAAGATCTGTGTATAAATAAAAATATTATACCCTAACATGTTGTATTCAAATTCAAATTCAAAATACTTTATTCAATATTGACGTATTACACTTACTTATTGATTGTCAAATTGGAAACTACTACCGGTTCGGAAAAGAAACACCCAGCCCTGAGAAGATTTGATTTGATTAAAATTTTATATAATATTAAAGATAATTTTGAACTGTTTTATATATTAAAGAACACACATTGTGTATCGGGAAACTCATACAAAGTAAACACTATGAGACTATGACCGTAGGCGTTCAATGGTCGCAGCGACCACTATGCTAATACTTAATTAATATCTGTGGTCTTGTTCGATGTTTACAACGTTATAAGCAGTATATTCAAGTTTAATACAGAAATTATAATTATTTAAATAATTATAAAGTAAGTCTAATTTGTTTCACGCGATTTTCTTACGTGGTTTCGGTTACATTTCTAATTTTCTTAACTTAATAATTAAATTTAGTGTTGCATGTTTTTATCGAACATATTATTCTTTTCAGGCTTCTTCGGGATGGATACGTTGAGGTGGTTGTCGAAAAGCATTAACAAAAAGGTTTGAATAATTTAAAGGTTATCTGACGATATACAAAAATTGCGCAGACCTCGAAATCGATATTTAAGATCGGTACCTGTTTAAATTAAATTAAGCATTTTAATAAATTAGATTATTTCATTTATTTAATGTCAACTAGTTTTCTATTGTGGGGGTTCCCTTCTCTTGTGAAGGCGTGGGGCTATATCCCCTACCCAGAATCCCCAACATAAGAGTTTTAATAGCAAGCAAATGATCAAGGTGACGATTGGGATTGAAAATCGCGTGTTTCTATTAATATTCAATTCTAAAACGAATATCAATTCATATATTAATTATAATAAAATCAACGTACAATATACTTTGATATAGATATCAAATCTCGTTGTGTATTTGTATATTAATTGAATACTCACAATAGTTAGATCCAATGTGGCGAAACCGCAAATAGTTTCACGATGTGAAATCAAGTTACCGTAGCGAAATGCGGAAACATTTCGTTTGTTATAGTCGAAATTAATTTAAAGCTAATCACGAACAAAAGGCTTTTCGTTTCAAACTATTTCACATGAACGTATCTTGTAAATTTATCAAATACTTTTCTCTTTACATTTTGTGGATATTATTGACATTATGATTTTTTAAATATGAAAAAAATATCAAATGACAGTAATAATTATACATCATTTTCTACGTTAAGTTCATTGTTAAAATGATCTTATGTGAATCCCATAAGACTATAAATTGACTAATGTGATATTTTTTGTCGAGGTATCTCTCACTATTTAGCTATTTTTTGACAAACTCAAATCTCACTGCAGATTGATATGCGACATTGATTATAATGATTATGACTTTTAAAGGACACATGGAATCAAATATATCAAATATAATATAAAAGTATACCTTATAACAGAATAGCATTCCTGATTGAAGTGAAAATGTAAAAAAAATATACCATATACAAAACTGTAAAATGTAAAACATTCCCAAGCAAATCCTGGAAAACAAGGTAGACAGAGAAAACAGAAATTAATTAAAATGTAAAATTAAAATATATTTTTTTTTTAATTAAAATAGCAATTTAATTAATATTTTAAACTTTAATGTAACTGATTTATTACTGAGTTCTAGTCCGTCTTTTTTCTTAAAACTCCGGGCTCTTATAATTAGGTTGAACTCGTCCGAGCTCGGAGAGTTTCCTAAAAAAAAACAAACAATTAAGAAGTTCTTATCTCGTACTCTCGTCATTCGTAGAATTAGCTTTGTTTTTGGTAAACAATTTAATTGGAATTCATTAAACATAAATTAAAAACTAATTAAAAAATCTACACAATTTTCTACAGCACTAAACAGAAATAAAACTTTTAACTTGTTGTGATACCTAAATTCGCACGCATTATATTTATAACATCTCTATTTGAAGATTATTTAAGTATAATTGTATTTGTATTATTATATTAAACTTATCAAAGGTACAAATTAATCAAAAATGTATAGATAAATGAAAAGATCACTAATGTTACATACTCTTGACAAAAATACATATTTATTTTAGGAATAATTTCTAGAAGAAAATTGATTATTTTGTTTTTGTACTTGGTTACTTCGGACTAGAGAAGTTAACCTCATCCCCAGCATACTAAAGCAATATCTACGCACCGACAATTGGATTCAATTGAGCCTTATTTTTGTAGTAAATGGACTCACGTACGAGTTTAACGATACTTATCACTATATGATAAAGAGTAACGTTCTCACAAACTTCGATTCATTTTCGTGGTTTATCTACCCAGGAAAACCCTGGGTCGCTACGAATTTTTATATCAATCATATGACATTTAACATATTTTTATTTAATTTTGAATTTATCAATAAATCTTTGGTATACATTTGTTTTGTATAACCACCCCAGCTCAACATGTAGATATCTTAAAAATTACTAAGGATTTATTTGTTAACAATAAATCAGTCGAATATTTGAATCTCAATCAGTATGGTGGTGGGAAACTAACCCACCAGTACAGAAAGGGTTGGCGTCAGCCAGGCGGCCGGCCGTAATAGTCCTCCAAATACTGTTTCATGCAGTGTTGGAAACGCACTGTGCCGACTCCAAATAAGTTGAATAAGGACAAGTATACAACGTATAAAGATGATTAAGTATTGTTTTCTATGCTTATGCTAATGATTATATAAAGCAGAAGAGTTTGTTTGAACTTGCTAAGAACAAGATCAGAAGTCCTCTTTGAAAATATACTCTTGCGTTGAATAGCCTATTTATTGAGGAAGGTTGTAGTCTAATATAACATCGTTATACAGGAGAAACCGTACGGTGCAACCAGCTATCATTATCATAATGCAATAAATTAAGTTCAAAGTGGCCAGATTGTTGTGGTATATTTAATACATTCAATGTAACGAATGTAATAATGAAACAAAGTAGATAGCAAAACATTATTACGACTCATAAGCGCACGCTCGCAGTCACATTAACTATGATCATAAATATTCAAAACATTCCGCTTATAACTAATACGTAATACCCAATAGAAATGAAAAATAAATATAATAAATGATTAAGACATTAATGGCCTTACTTATCGACATATACTTATCTCTTTCTATCATTATTGGTTTAATATTCGAAAGAAGAAGACACAGCATCGATTAACAAATAATCACTAAAGAGATTTTATACTTAATGGCGATAATAATGAAATTAAAAACATACCTATGACATATGAGTATCCGTCCAGCGTTAGAACGCATTTCCTCAACGCGCCCGATACCGATCGATGTCTGTGCGTCCTTGGAGCTGCACCCAGGGCTCTCCCGCCCCCAGGGTCGCTGTGACACTTATGCACCAGCTCTTTATCATTAGCCACGTTACTGTTTCCGTCCACAGAGCCCTGCCTACTACCCTCCAACAAAGCCTTGCCGCGTCGCATCATCACATTATACGCTACCTCCAGTTCACAGATAACCAGTACTCGTTCTTTACACTAAATCCTCAAAGGAAAGTTGTTCACAAAATTAATCACTTCAACTGCCTTTTCACATCCGTTATTATTTTGATATGTTCCAGCGCGTCATAA
Organism: Nymphalis c-album; assembly: GCA_963151315.1. Classification (NCBI taxonomy): domain Eukaryota; kingdom Metazoa; phylum Arthropoda; class Insecta; order Lepidoptera; family Nymphalidae; genus Nymphalis; species Nymphalis c-album. The sequence continues at coordinate 3,069,364 of OY720590.1, read as the reverse complement.
ACAATGTTCATAGAAACGTTTAAATTCTTCACAGATGTGATTTATGATGATTTTACTAGAACACATCAACACAGACCGACTTACAACAATTATACTATCTAGTAACTGCATAGGTGACGGGACCGCCTTTATAAATATGTAATTTTCCGTTTAAAATAGATCGTTCAAATTGAATTCAAAAATAAACAAATGTCATTAGGTAGGTATTACGTGTATCATCAAATTAATTTAATTGTTTCCTATTGGCCAATAGAGAGATTGGTTTTGAAATTAGTGTAACGATTAATTAATTAGATTGTTGCTTTGAATTATAATCCTAATCTGATTGTGCAACATTCATAGTGTGTAGATTAAACAAAACATGCAATTAAGATAATAGAGGCACGCGTGTGTATATCAATCGATATATTTTATTTGTATACAATCAAAATAACACGATATAATTATGAAAGCGATTGTCAGTCCAAGGAAAGGTTTATGTGGATTTTAACGATATGCTCTAGACGATAATGAAATTCTTATACGAATTTACGATGCATTCAAAATAATGATTTTTTTTGTATGGTTTCTATTTTCCTGTTTTCTTATTATTATGAAAGGAAGTCGGTAAAGGTTATTCTCGTAGCTTAGCGTGAGATCGTTAATTTGATTGTTTCTATAATTATCTTATGGCGGCTCAATGGAAATTGTACAATTTAATTGGATTGTATATTTTTATTTTATGAAATATAAAAGTTGATGTAACTACGGCGTTTCAAATAATAACCACGTATTTAACTTAAGGCTAATTTATAACACAGTGAAAGGCTTTTCTACGCGCCAACATATTGTTGTTATGTATCTTTGGATCATTATATGAGTTATAACGAAAATTTGAACACAAGCAACTCTTTGTAGTTCTAGTTTACAAACGCCGGCGGCACTCGTCCGCTATTTTGCTGCCTCATTCGAAGAAGTCTTTAAATAGATAGGAAATTATTTTCTTACAGTTCATTAAGCAAATATTTTTTTAATAATTAATCAATGAAAAAAAAAATTAAAAAAAAACGGGAAATGGACATTTAATAAAAAACGGGGAAAACACGGAAATCTATTTTCACGCTTGATGTTTTCCGCCATAGTAACGTGTGGGGCGCTCCATAAACGGTTGCGTCATGTCACTGGGGGTGGGGGCGCCCCCCATTTGTAAACAGATTCTGACGTTGTCCGTTGGACTATTCCAAATCGCGAACAACAGGTGGTCCCGTGCGCCTAGTACCACAATATAGAAATTTGTAACAAAACATGTCCGGGTGGTCTAAACTCTTTACGAAAATATTTATAAGTTGAACTGAAGTATGAATATTTAAAGTTACTTAATAAACTGCTCTTTCTTACATGCCGCACTAGACACAAATCGGACGGGTGCGTTCGAACGCTGTTCAGGGCGGCATGACGCTACCACGCGACCGTACCGCGTGGAAGGCTGCGCGCAACTGACTGACTATCTAAGGCACATGTTTTAGCCGCTACAGGTAGCTCCTGATTAAAACTGGCCACTCTAAGTTCCAAATTCAAAATCCCCGAGGAGCCAAGCAATCGTCTTCAAAACGAAGACGGATTTTTCCGTACTCTTCAATGTCATTGTTCTCACCTTGAAACCTTTGTGACTGCGAATTAATTGGAAAGGTTTAAAGTGAAAGCTTTTTGTAACGTTTTTCCTTCCGAGTGCTCGTTATCTAAACTATGAATTTACTTTGCGTTATATTGATCTTTAAGAAGTCGTTTTTAAAATGAACTTTATAAAGTATCGCTATATGTCAATCTCTGCTAACACATTTCTTATATCTTTGACTTTAAAGAGTACAAACAAATTTGCACTTGGCTTTGTGCACACTCGTCTGGGTAGGTATCACCCACTCATCAGATATTCTACCGCAAAACAGCAGTACTTGCTATTGTTGTATTCCGTTTTGAAGGGTAAGTGAGTCAGTGTAATTACAGACACAAGAGAAATAACATCTTAGTTCCCAAGGTTGGTGGCGCATCGGCGATGTAAGCGATGGTTTACATCTCTTACAATGCCAATGTCTATGGACGTTGGTGACCACTAGCCATCAGGTGGCCCATATGATCATTCGCGAGAATCAAAGTTTTCTCGTCAACTTTGAGAAAATAAATAGAACAATATTTAGTTCTCATTATTATATATATGAACTAGATGCCAAAATTTTAAATATATTTCGTGTTTGTATCAATTTTAAAATATTGTTGATATTGGTTTTTTTATTATCAGATTGTCGAAAAAAACATAATATTCCGAAAAAAAAATACTTTTTTAAATTAAAGTTTTAATCTGTCACTGATACTTACAAATTTGATATATTATATATGTATTTATTATTTAAATAACTAACGGCCGAATACTGAAACATCATTCAAATTGAAGTGGGACTTAATTATTTGGAACGTCATTAATTTCAAAATTTAGTATGCGAAATTTGAAATTAATTGCGTCTAAATAACTAAGTCCCACTTCATATTTTATTGATTAGATTTTTTATTATCATGTAAACTTAGATCTCTGATATTCTGTTATTGTTAAAAATGTTGGAATTTTATCGTATTTTCAATAAATTTTGATTATATATTACTAATATAATTATTTTCAAAATACTAGTAACCATAAAGGTTATTTAAAAAATTCTCACAGTCCCGAGACTCCCCAGTCATTCACGATGTCACGAGAGCTGCTCTGAAAATGTCGAGACTTCAAACTCTAGTATTTATGTGTTTAAGATTAGGGCGTAGTAAAAAACTTGTCAAAAAACAAAGTAAAGTTACAAAACTCGTAACAATATTATAGCTTTATGATGATAATCTAGAATATTCTAAATTCAAAATTTCTTTAAGAAAATTATTTCGAAAGGATAATAAAAAGGACCTTACTTGCGTAAATTGATAGTTTAATAAACAAAACGCTCATCAAAATTGATGAACATACTAATAATAAAAGATTATAAAGTACTCAAATGTACTGCAATTTGAAGGCTTTTTGTACTAAGCACTAAGAAAAATAACACAACGTTAAATAAGCTACTTTTAGACTTCTTAAAAGACTCACATTATGACGGATTTGGATGAAATCCAGTAAATACTAAATGTCGCTAAAATGCTAAGCGCAATTAGGAACTACTTTACAAGTGCCTCGTTGATCTGCCTTTCATAAGCTCGCAAGTGAAATAGCTCATTTTGCGCAAGTACTTAATATACGAGTAAATAATGTATATAACTGTACTGTACTGTAGTGTACTACTACCAGTATATAAACGTACATAATACTTGAACCAATTAAAATTTTATTAAAAGATTTCACAGGATTTACCTGTGTTAAATCAAACAAGTACAACTGAATTTGCAGGAGCTTAATTTGTACTTAAAAAATCACGAAGGTAACTGCATTTACATAATTTTACTGAAATTCTGACACATGGTTACAGATCCGCATTGGAGCAGCGTGTAATGGAATGAGCTCCAAACCTTCTCAAAAAAGAGAGATGGACTCAACCCAGCAGTGAGACATGTACAGGCTGTGATTTAAATACCACCAGACATTGCGCAAGAATTCCATTCCATTCGCTACAGTGGAATTTTTAAGAAATTTCCTGCCTCGCCAACCACTCTGTGGAACCATCATTCGCTGGCGACTTTTCCGAACCGATATGACATAAAAAAAAACTTCAAGAAAAGAGCATATTCATTCCTCATAGGTCGGCAACTCACTTGCACTCTCGGGTGTTGCAGAAGTTCATGGGCGGTGCTATTAATATCCCTACATATCTTATAAATGCTTTACGTAAAGTAAAAAGTTTCTTTTTTTTAATTTTTTTTGACGTGACAACGTCTTATAAATTGGTTTGTCGGGTGACACTTCAAGAAACTGCGTTACGCTCCGCTCACGTTATGCGCTCACAATGAGAGCGAGTGAGAGGCACGCGTCCCTTCCACTCGGGCATGGTTAGCCCGCCTAAGAGCGAGAGAGACAGACATAAAAAGTGAAATTCAGTGCGAGATTCTTTGTATAAATTAATGTTTTAAATATAATTCTTTGTATAAATAAATGTTTTAAATTGTTACTATTATTTCATCCTTCTTCCTACTATACGAATGAATATTCACATTAAAATTATTTTACCACTCAAAGTCGTTGTCACGTAAAACTTTCGCCCGTATACCGACTTTACAGGCAACCAATTTTTTTCCACAGTATTTATAAGTTGTGTAGGGATATTACGTCATATCATGTCATTTTTTTATCATATGATCATTGAGGAACTCTTTCACAAGAATTTTGTGTTTTCTTTTTTATATTTTCACTGGTGCAATGGCAAGCTTTTAAGAAATAGCGAAGCGATACCAATGTAAACAATATGGCCACATGAGGTCCTTTATCTATCCAACCCCAAACGAGACACAAACGATTGTATTATTATAAAACTTTTTCTATGGGAAACAAAAAGAATTATACCGCGATTCCATGACATTATTTTTAAAAAAATAATGAAGTGATAGGTACGCCACTGCTTATAAATCCGTAAACCCTTGGCTTCAAACGGGGTCGGTCCAATAAAAAAGTTATCGGGCTTAACCTGGAGCCTGGAATTATGCAGTGGTTACACTTCCGACGTTGCAATTATTACAAATATTTTCATAGTTACTTGACATGTTTTTAGCTTTAGTAATTGTTTAAAGTCACATGTGATTGTGTTTTTTTAGTGATATTTGACTTCAACACAATTTAAAAACAGTAAAACATTTTACAATCATTTGAATAAATCAACAAAACTGGAAATATAGAAAAATCAATAGGGACCAATTTACAGATCAACAGAACAAACAAATGAAAAATGAGAAAAATATTCATATAGTTAGAATGAGAATCAAACACGTTGAAATTTAAATGTAAACGTTAATGAGTTTACAGTTTACATATAAAGCTGCTAAATAATTTAAGTTTTCTTCACATTAAAACCAAGGAAATAACCACCTTTTGTGTTTAGTAAAGACTCAAGACTTATTACACTGCACCACTGGCGGTTGCTTGGTGTTGGTTGGTGCAGGTTTCCGTTATGTACGTGTTTATAGCAACACAGCGCCAAGCTGAATTATATTACAGGTCAACCATGTAAAAACGGTGTTTGTGCTGTTTTGAACTTATGATTGCCGAATTATAATATAATTAACCACTAAAATATACTTTAAGTACATTGTGCGCTTTGACTTTTAATGGAATTTAAAAAATCCGTTACAGCATGAAATTTTCTTTTTCTTATTAAATGATATCATAATATGTTTTATTTTGTTTTTTAATTGAAATCGTGATAATATTACAGTCTTTCTTACTTGCGTAATAAAAATACGAATACCAATTTTCTTATATTTCATTCTTATGAATGTTTAAGAACACATTTGTTTTCTTTTATTGCCAGGCTTCAAAGGGATGTTTTTTTATTAAATCGTTTCTATGTATATTTGTAATTTTCTAAAACGAAATATTTATCGTTTAGGAACTTTCATTGTAAGTAATATAACATAGAACTTGTTTTTCCGTTTTAACCCATTTTAATCATAATATTGCAGTGTGTTGTGGGTAAAATTTATTCAGTACGACAATAAAGGGTTCCCTTAGTAAATATTTTTTTTGTTGTTCCCAATATATGCGTCCGAACCTTTGCTTGCATTTGCTGATGATGCAAAGTTCTGGTAAATAATTCCATTTATTAGTAGTGCGAAAAAGAAAAGAGTTGCCAAATTTCTTTGTGCGTGATGGAATTGATGTCACAGTTCAGCGGTGACTTCGAGAGCCAGCACACTTAGGCTTGTGAAGGACAGAGGAAGCAGGAATGGAGAAAATAATTCCTCAGAGCACTCTGAGTTTTGTACAACAGGCACAGTGTTGTTGTGCCTTGAAAAATGGCCGCATTTTTAGAACTCTGTGTTTCTATGAAACTCAGAGTTCTGAACAAGAACCTCGATGCCTCGATTTTTATAATTTTTTATAAAATCGATGGGATCACTTAGATTGAGGTCGCACTGAACCCAGTATGACGACTTTCCTTTGTCTTTCCAGCGCAGTGCCACAGATGGAAGGAACGGAAAATGGTGACTTTTTCGCTGAGAGAGTGCCTACTTGTGTTTTCTTTGTATTAATCTCAACAAGATTATTAAAGACTCATTTGGCAATGAATCTTAACGTCCTATCGAGAAATGATTTTTGATGAGAAATCGGTAGAATTTTTCTACTTACAAGTACATTTTAATCGTAAGTAACAAGGTATAAATACTGTAATATTAGATTCAGGCCTCTTCTCCTTTTGAGGAGAAGATTTGGTATTTATTCCATCACACTTATCCAATGCGGGTTGGTGTTTACACACGTAGTAGTTACAATATGCAATTTTCCTCACGATTCAACAAATTAAACACATGAATATTCAGAAGCGATGCCCGGATTTGAACCCATTTATATTGAGATTCCCGTAGACTATCTACCGGGGCATCCCAGCTTAATCTTATTCGTAATAGTAATCTTTTTATGATATTTAATCACCACAAAATGATTACAATTGAATAGAATATTGATAATTAATAAGTCTGGTTAATAAAAACTGTACGACCTGATAATTGCAGTTAATGTATTCATTCATTTAATTACAAATGAAATACTAAAAGTTATTTAAATATTATTAAAACATAATTAATTTCATTTAAATTACATGAATTTTCAATTACACAAATTCTATTTTCATATTTGGAGTCTATTGAATTTACTATTGATTTTTATACTTAATACAAGCGACTCCTTAGTATTTCACGTAGATGATTTTCAAAAAGGGTTATGTAATTTAAAACCTTAACTAAATACAAATAACATTTAAAAATAATTATTATACAAGTCGTGACCGCGTGGAATGGTGGCAAGAATGCTAGCAGCATTTCCCCTTTGAATCGCAATTCCGATTCTCTGGGCGAAAAATGAACCAGCCCTCCTGTCACCGGTGGAGGCAATAAGGCGGGGAGTAATATTTTGGATGAATTTTTTGGCACTATTACTCCAAGGTCCAAGCGTTTCAACTGCAAACGGAACAAAAATATAATTTGGAATAAGTGACGAATATTTGTTACGTTTGTTCGTTTCAGCTTTTTCCGCGGCAGCTCCGACTTTTAACATTGTTTCCCTGATATGAGACGGGGCCAATGTGTCAACACATGTTGCGTCCCACACAAGGGCCCGTCCCCGTTCCCAGGGAACCAATGTCAGTCCATCAGGTCTCTTGCCATCATCACGACTAATTCCATGAGGCTCAATAAGAGCAGGAACGTCAATGGTGGCAAGAGCCCTTTTAATAATATCATTAAGAGAACCATGGCGGAAAAGCCTTCCTGAACTCTTTGGACAAGAAAGACCGTGTAAGCCGAAAGAGTCAACCTCTTTTCCACACGGGCACCTGTGCTCAATACACAGCTGCGTTCCCAGCCGGAGACCTATTGATACGCGAAAACATTCATTGTCTAAAAGCGTCCCAAGATTTTTAGAAGGTACCGCATGTAACCAGTGACCTGACTCTTTAGTTGATAAAGCTAGAAGCCGTGCACGGTTTTTGGCACTTGTTAAATTTTGATTCAAACTTTGTTGTGTAACATGAACTAGTGGCGAATCCCAAAGTTTTTGTTTGGTAACTTCCTTAGGGATATCGTCATTAGGACATTTTACCTTCCAGTTTTCTATTGCCTCTGTAACATTTGTAATTTTCTGTGTATTTGATTTTAAAATATGTGAACAAAGGTCTGAAATGCTATGTACAGAAGAGAGAAAGGCTGGAAGGGCAACACTTGAAATTTTCCTCACACCGATGCCACCATGCTTAATCGGGAGTGTAGCTTGTGTCCAGGAATACTCATCAAGAGATAAATTTAGAATTTTCTCTAAAGAATCTTTAAGGATGGCATCGATTTTATTGGTAAGGCCAGGAAATTTCCAGACTGGGCTCGCGCGTAGAATGTACATTAATTTTGGAACAAAAAGACAGTGTTTTAAAATAGTATAAGCAATATGAGAATTTAAGATTATTATTATTATGTAATTATTATATATTTTAGTTATTATTATGTGTTGCGATGCTGAATACAAAGTTTAATAGAATTATTAATATTATATTAATTACAGGTAGATTAATAGAAAATTACAATAAAGATTTATTTAAATTAATAAAAGCTTATATTATCAAAATAAATATTCTAGGCGCTGTATTCTAAGTGAAGATAGGAGTGCCGTCGCGTCGTACACGATCAGGCGCAAGAAGACTAGGACAAGACTTCGGAAGGAAACTCTTCGAGATATACCTACACTGTCAACTTAAGACATCCGCGCAACTTATTAGAAATTTCTTGTAAGAAATCGGTATTAGTTTTTTATAATTACGATTCAGGTATTAAGCTTAGGACATAAGGTTTGCAGCTTTGAGAGCTAGCTTGACCAATGAGCCATGTTTTAGAGATACTTAAATGACTAAATGTTTAAGAAATCAAATTATAAAATAAAAATATTTTTTTAGTATTATAATTATCAGTTTAAATAGAATTTAAATATATATAACTAGAGGACTTAAATGAAGGCCACTCTTGCTTACAAAGTACTTCAACAATTTAACTTGTTCAAATAACTTTTACATTGATTTTTGTGTTAAATTAAAAAACATTTCAACATGTTTAAAAATAACCTTAAGACTATAATAATGCCAAAATAGAAAAGGATTGTCTAACTAGTTTATTTTTCTAAAGAAGAAATATAAGTTTAAGTGATTATTGGCACTGACATATTTTTTAACCCTTTTATAAACTATTTATTACAAAACAAACTGACCAATACATTTTATAGAGTCTAGTTTCAGTTTGTCTTTGTCCCTTTATCTTATCCCTTATGGGCCATAATTTTTTTTATCAAATAATAATGTTACACGAACTAAATTAAGATTTTAAAAAGTATATAATAGTATGTGTAAATATGATGTAATATTTGTTTTAATTGTGTCAAGGCGGACGAGCATATGGGCCACCTGGTGGTAAGTGGTCACTAACGCCCATAGACAATGGTATTGTAATATTAACCATCGCTTACATCACCAATGCGCCACTAACCTTAGGAACTAAGATATTATGTCCTTAGTGGGTGGTACCTACCCATACGAGCTTGCACAAAGCCCTACCACCGAGAGATTCAATTCAATTCAATTCAATTCATTTATTTGCTTAAACATAGATTACATGTTTAGTCATGATATAAATGACATGCAAATATTTTAAATTAATTATCAAATTAAATATTACATTAACATTACATTACATTACTTCTATTATTTGTCTATATTGTAAAGTTTCTACCAACCCGCATTGGAACAGCGCGGTGGAATAAGCCTCCTCAAAAAGGGGAGAAGAGGCCTTAGCCCAGCAGTGGGACAAAGAAAATCCAATGTCCTTTTGTCACGTTTAAAAATAATATACAAATATATTTCTTTAGATAAATACTGTGGAATGAATAGCTTGTATATATGAATAAGTAAGAATTCATTTTTATAAACAAATACTTATCCATAAAGTCGCGTGCGTTTACTAAATCTACAAATTTTGAAATACAATTTTCATATTGTATAGTTTTCGGAGCAGATGAAAATTTTCTCTTCGACCAGGTTAATATTAGGCTTTATTTAAATAAATATACATCAAGCAGATTAGTTATGATTACGAAACTTGGAATAAACTAATCATCAAACAAAAACTTACAACTTTAATTTCAGACATTCATTAAAATTAATATTCAGATAAAAAAAAAAAATTGGTTGCCTGTAAAGTCGGTATACGGGCGAAAGTTTTACGTGACAACGACTTTGAGTGGTAAAATAATTTTAATGTGAATATTCATTCGTATAGTAGGAAGAAGACGCGTGCCTTTCACTTTTTATGTCTGTCTCTCTCGCTCTTAGGCGGGCTAACCATGCCCGAGTGGAAGGGACGCGTGCCTCTCACTCGCTCTCATTGTGAGCGCATAGCGTGAGCGGAGCGTAACGCAGTTTCTTGAAGTGTCACCCGGCAAACCAATTTATAAGACGTTGTCACGTCAAAATATAAGTAATTAAAAAGTCCACGAACATCATATAAACCAATATAGACTTTATGGATGAATCGATTTTGCCATATAAATGTTTCACACAAACTATTCTCTGTATAAAATGTATAAAACTCCGTCTTATTGCCTCCACTGGTGACAAGGCTGGTTCATTTCTCGCCCACATAATCGAAATTGCGATTTAACGGAGAAATTCTTATATTCTTGCAACCATTCTTCGCAGTCATGGTTTAAATAGTAATTATTTTAAATCTTAATTAATATTTAATTTTTTAATTACTCAATGTGAGCATTAGGATTTTAAATGGCGCTATTTGTAAACTTATAATTATTATTATTTCTTCCGATACGATGTTTACATACTCGTAGCGTGAGATGAATTTTATGATAAAAACTTTGGATCGCGAATAACTCCTGCTCAGATTAAAATTCTTTACCTTTCGGTTATAATCCACGTGTTTCATCAACTGAGCTATCTGAAAGTCTTTTACAAAACTATTTTTAAATATGTATATATACATATAGTAAAAACCTATTAAGACTTAGAAATGATCAGATGTATGCACGACCGCCACCAGTATGGCCACGGTATGTCTACATTATATAACCGCTTTGAACCACTATGCATCGTGTACGGAAGGTATATATAAGGCTTAGTTACCGTACCTTAAAAACCACAACATTTACTTGTAGTCTGATATAGTCATACTATAATTACACTAATCGGTGTAGTGGGTAGATCAAAGGCCGTATATAATAATGTTTTTTTTTTACCAGCACATGTGTTCCCTTCCTCTTATGACCTGGGTTCCTTAAAACAAGGCGTGAAGAGGCAACTAGCTGGCCGGCATAGTGGGCTAGTGCAGATCATTAATCCCGACTGCACTAGCTGTCGTGTTTGGACTCTACTACCTCTACCATCAGGGAGAGTCATTAGTGCTCCTGGGAAATGTAAAAAAATAATCCGAGTCCTTGGGTTCGGGATGTACTGTCAAAAAAAACTAAGTAGCAGCCTTCAGTGATAATTAATTGGTGTGTTCAGACCCGTTATCGGAAAGCAAGTAAAGCCGTTGGTTCTGCGCCTGAACTGTTTCTAGTTTTGTCGGATTTAGAGTTTAGAGTCCTAGTTTTTCTAGTTTTAATCGCAACTCATGCCCGAGATTCACGGAAAAGATAATGTACTTACTTAACTGTAAGTAATAAACATACAAACGGTTAAGAAATAATTTTACAAAATAACAAAACAAATAACACAGGTAAGTAAATTAAAGCCATAAAGTAACCAACGTAGAAGCCTATCTTTAAAAGAGGGTGAAACTTAAAATTGGGATTGTAGGGAAATTCCAGGAGCGCTTTATATATTGCAGCGATAAAACAAATCGTTAGTGTAAGTTTGTACACAGTGAAATGTGCTTTTGACACGCGACCCTACGATTAGGGCGTGCACAGACGGTCTGGACGATGGCTAGACTTTTTTATATCATAATGATCGGTTTATATGATTGGGTTACCTTAGGATATACGAGATATTTTACCTTTTGTTATACTAGCACGAACATGTGTTATTGTAAATACAATATTTATAATATTATAGTTATATATTATAAGTTAAGAATATTTAATATTATATAATATTGATTTTTCTATGCGAATGTATTTGTTTTTAAGCCAAATTTTGTATGTTTTCCATGTTTACTTATTAGATTTCTTTAATTATAAATTATTTTGATAATCATCAAATTCGATAGTAGACATAATATGACGCGCGTGACGCGAAGGTAACTAAACATTATTGTAACGAAAAAGTTTATCTTTAAAGATCTTCTTAAAACTTTGTTATTAGTTGTTTCATTGTTGTATCAATTATTTATTCAACAATACTGATATCAGTATCGAAACAGGCCTAACATTTATAATTGATCTACTAACTTGCTAAAGTAAGTTAGGTAAGTTATCATTGTTAGGCGTTGAAACCAAGGCCAGGGGAATAAATTTCACGACATAACACATCGTTAATGTAATCGTAACAAAAGTTTAATGTCGGAACAGATACAAATAGATATGTCATTTGTTCGATGTTTATTACATACAATTAAATATAATTACTAATATTATAAATGCGAATATAATTGTGTTTGCTTGTCCCGCTTTTACTAATAAACTACTCAACCGATTTTGAGGTAATTATGTAAAAAGAAAGCTTGAATTCCAATGAACGACATTTCATAATTTTCACCTGGTCCTAACACGCGGGTGAAACTAGCAAACTTATATACCACTTAATCGAACAATTGGTATATATACACAGGTAGGAAAACGTCTGCCAATAATATATATATTTCTATAAAGGTGTTGTGGTGGAGGCACTAATATTTTTTTTAATTCTCCACCAACGAAATAGATATTGCTATATAAATATAGAAACATTTATAATGTCCTTTATAAATGAACATGTATGTTTGCTACAAACAAACTATAAAACACTTTTGAGCATAATAGTACACAAATAACGTAATTCTTCCTTATGTTCGAAGGTTGTACCCTACTAATGACATTATAACTTTATACCAATATTTCAATCTTATACTAAGTTACACTAAGTTTTGTGTAGGTCGTTATGCACTAGTTATAGAACAATTCGTTACTTATCTTTAATAATTATCAAATATTATACGCCAAATCTATACGAATATATAAAGCTGAAGAGTGTGTTTGTTTGATCCGGCTAACCTCAGGAACTACTAGTTCGATTTTAAAAAATATTTTTGTATTGTATAGTCCTTTTATCGAGGAAGGCTTTAGGCTGATTTTTATTCATTATATTTTTATTAATTTTACGCGGGTGAAACCACGGGCCACAGATAGTAAGTTTTAAATGCTTCGTTTCAACTTTTTGACAAGGTAGGTAGACTGACAAATTGACCACATGATGCAAAATTGTCACCATTGAACATATACAGTGGAGCAAAGAAAATTGTGATCATTACCTACATCGCCAACGCGCCAGGCATTGAGTACTAAGAATTTATATCAATTGTTTCTGTAATTACACTGACTCACTCACCCTCTGAAATGGAACACAGCAATAGTAGTGCTGTTTAGCGGTTGAATTAGTTATGAGTTTGTGGTGTAGTGGTACTTACCCAATTACCCTGCACAAACACTACCAACAAGTAATTTATAAAAGCATATACAAATGTATATACGCCGTGGCATCGACATCGTATGCATTATTTGCAAGATTCTTAAGTGAAGTTAGCGCAGCAATACCGAAGTACGAGTAGAAAAACCCTTTAAATGATGTCCAAGAAGTCTTAGAGCGTATTTCATCAGTTTACTACAACACGAGTTATCAATCCTAAATATTATTCCCAAATGCATTATAATTTGGTATAGCAAATCAATTGATTTCGTGTTACTGATACACCTATGATTATCATTTAATTTATTTCAGTTCAAATTGTAGTAAAATATTTAATAGATAAATATTATCGAGTTAATATCATTGCGATAGTCGCATCAGCTCGTCATGACTTTGTAGGGACAAAATTGAGGCAAAGCTACTCTGAATTAGATCGTCCCGTCTTTAAAGTTGAAATTTCCAAAATTCCGATTTTTAGCGGATGCTTACGTTATAATATAAACCTACGTTCAGAAACTAATTATTAAGTCAGTTATCTTTGCGATAACTTGTTTCAATTTTAGAAATACTTTAGGTATATAAATATGATCAACATTTTAATGACGTTTTAATGAGTATGGAAAATGTCTTACTAATGTAATGAAAACATTAAAAATATATTATATAAAAAATAACAAAGTTAAAGTCTGAAGTCTCAAATGAACCTTGCCTCACTACAACTTTATAAGCTTGAAGCGTAGTTTCTTAAATAGTTAGTGAGGTAGGGTAGCGGTCAAGTAATGGTCCATAATTGGTAACATGAGTGATGTAGGTAACGAAACGTCAGAGACCTTACAAAAGAAATTCATAGTAACAGTAATTATATGTAAACCTTATTTACTTACAATATACTGGTATTGGAGAAATGGGGATATTTACCTGGAAGAGAAAAACAAAATATTAAATCAAATACACTAATAGGTAAAAATTATCACGTTTTCATTTTTAATAAATATAAAACTATATTTATTACAAATATAAAAAGTCACAACCTGTAGATGTACTACGGGCTAAGGCCTCTCGTATTCAAGAGAAGGCTAGGAGTTTTTTCAACCACGCTGATTCAATGTGGGTACTGGGTTGATACATATGTGGAAGAACTATACCAGACGCAAGAGGGTATATATATAATACCAGAGACGAGATTAATTAAAAATACAATTAAACAGATGAATATTCAGCGTTGCACACCTAGTTTTGAATCTTCAATTAAGATACACGCTCTTAAACGTACTAAACCATATCTCCTATGTATTTAATATTCAAAATTAACACATACATGAATAGTTTTACTCTAAGAAAATTAGAGATATTACTCTAACAAATCCCAATCAATTTTTCAAATGATAAGTAACAGTAAAAGTTAACCGTTCATAATCATAGTCTTAAAACATACCGATTGTATAAGTAGCGCCATCTATCTGGAAAGTCGCACTCTTACACTTCTTGAAGATTTTCCCGCTGACAATTTGACGAGTGGCGCTGCCATGCGTAGACGGATTCGACATGATTTCCCTCCTTACCGTGGCGCTAGTGTCGAATCTGTTCCTCAACTCCTCGAACGACAGATCGCTCGACAGATCCGGCGTTTGTTCGCGACGCACTTGCCCGCTTTGATGCCCTAAGGGAACGTCCGATTCCACCGCTTTTTTGTCCATTTTGCTACACTTTTGTTACACTTTCACTTGGTAAACACTTTGACACTTATCGTGACATTGTCATTCACTCACATGGTCAATCAGTTCACCTATTTAATGAAAAAATACGTGTTAATAATTGATGAATTTACCAAAATAATTTCGAAAATGGAACATGCCTTTTTCATTCTAATGATTTATATAATTGGATCATTAATCAGTGAAACCTCGTGGAGAGGCTTTTATCGTTACAGCGGACCACTCATAAATGCCGAATGTCATTTATCACAGAGCAATTAATTCGATGCAAGCTCACGTACGGAACATCAATCCTCATATACCCAAACTCCATAATGCCGTAGCGATCGTTGAAACATACCTGTTAACAAGTGATATGACTAAATTTAGCCGCCCTCACCGTTCTGGCAAATGGGTTGTTTTGATTCACTCTTGCGTACGTAAACCATGTGTATGCCATGGATTAGTATGCGGTGTATGAACGGGATTGATGATAACAAAATACGTACGTTATAATTATCGTGAAATAAACTTTGTTGTCAACACTCTTAGCTGAGTATTACGCGTCTAATCCTTCTCATTAACAGAGGATGAAATATAGCGTCAGTTGTTTCTGCTATATGATATTTAGATTCACATCTTAGTAAAATATTTTTTTTAGTTAAAAAAAATCTTAACAGGTCTTTAAAGGTTTTAAAGGAAAATGATGTCGTATATAAGTCGGATAGTCGTAAGAGCACTTTACCCCAAAAAAATTATAAGAATCCTACTATATTTTTTTTTTATTCATAGGAAGGCGGACGAGCATATGGGCCATCTGATGGTAAGTGGACACCAACGCCCATAGACAATGGCATTGTAAGAAACGTTAACCATCTCTTACATCGCCAATGCGCCACCAACCTTGGGAACTAAGATTTATGTCCCATGTGCCTGTAAATACACTGGCTCACTCACCCTTCAAACCGGAACACAACTACTACCACCAAGTAAATATTATTTTTAGAAACATGTATTTTATATTATGTTTACATAACAAGATATCATGTTACTTCATTCAGAGTGAGGTTATTTCTTTGGGTAATTTAGACCCATTATGTTATCACGAGTTTTATCTTTTTATAAAGTAAATCTTCAAATATATTTTTCTTGTTAGACGTCTTTGTTTGTAAAAGTAGGTGAAACCTTTTAAAAAGTTTCGAGATTTCTAGATTTTGCGCGTCATAAAAAATACTTACCGCAGGAAAATTTCAGTCGTTTTTGACTTTATTGAAAAAACTTTATTTAAAAAAATTGCCTTGAAAGCAGTCATTTTCTGACACGTTTTTTTTTATTAAAGAAAAACCGACGAAAGTTACTTTGTTAATAGTAAATCATTATTAATTCTTAAACATACATTGGTAGATATGGTTAAAGAGAATTATTGAAATTTTAATTAAAGACGCATAACGCTTTTTATATCTATACTAATATAGCTGAAGAGTTTGTTTGTTTGATCCGACTAATCTCAGGGACTTCCGGGTCGAATTTAAAAAATCTTTTTTTGTTGTATCCTTTTATCCTTTTATAGAGAAAGTCTCTAGGCTGATTTTTATTAATTATATTTTTATTATATATACGCGGGTGAAACCGCGAGGCACAGGTAGTCATTAATATTCGCGATTTTGCAAAAAATATATATTATGTAAACTTTACGTATTATATGAATAAATAATAATAAAAAAAAAACAACTAAACGTTAAACATGTTAGTGATTTATCTGAATGAATATAATCCTGCCTCACACAACCACTCTGTGGAACCAGCTGCCGCCGGCGGCTTTTCCGAACCGATATGACATAGCAACCTTCATAAAAAGAGCGCACTCTTTCCTTAAAGGCGGGCAACGCATGTGCAAGTCCTCGGATGCTACACTTGCCATCAGGTGAGCCTCCTACACGCTTACAAAAAAAATGTAATATTTGACATTGTCTATAATAATTATCGGCATATGTTATAGGCGTTGCTAAAAAGCTGTATTGTTAAACATCTCTTTCTGTTATTAATGACCGTAACATTTAAAAGAAACATTCATCAAAATGGCAATGCAGTAAGTAAATAAGTTCTTACATATTTTGATCCAATTGCGATTCATTAATCAAAAATCGAATTTCCAATTTGATCCCAATTTAAAACTTCAATTTTCATATTTCAGTTGTAATTTTTTAATCAAAATCCCGATATCTCATAACTTTATCAAAAAAAAGGTGCAAAAAATTTCAAAATGTATATTTGACAATAACTACCTCAAAACTCATCTTAACTAATGAAACAATAGTGGTTACGGATTGTAATGCCACTTTAAATCAGAAGAGAACGGGCTTTAGAGCTGGAATTGAATTAATCTTATTATGCCTCCTTTGTATGAACTAAGTATTATGCTTCCTCTAATTTTGGAAATACGAATACAATTTTAGGAAATGGTAATAAATAAATTGGCATAATATACCAAAGTAAAAAGTTTTTCACTAATATATTTATGTCTATATTTATTTCGCTCTAGTATACATCTTACAATACTAAATGAGCATATAAATTTATTTCGTACATATCTAGAACGTTTCTAACGAATTTGCTCCCTTTTTTAATTAGATAATTTTAGTAGGGTTTTGCATGCTTTTTACTTTTATTTATATGTATATTTATGTCTTATAAAGTGATTTTATTGAATAGATGCACTTTTTCACAAAAATCCAAAAAATAAATGAGCGAATCTCGGTTACCCAGATACTTATAATTAAGTTTTAAATGTCTGACAAAATTTACTATCAAGGCATGTAGATTTTATAATATGGGAATAATATTTACGTAACTACGACAAAGGACATTCACGTCACAATCCCGTCAAATGCTCATAACTCTTTAGGGCTGTATCCAGGTTTGCTTTTTATCTTTTCCCAAGAATAAAAATAACTAAGAAATAATTAATACAATTATCATCGGATTTCGGGTCACCACCTGTAATATGAGTTCGTTTACGCTTATAGTTTTTACGTCGTTATAATAATAACGTCCTCTTAATCAATTTTCTCAATCCCAAAACGAGCTTAATGCGTAGTTGATATTATCGTGCAGAAGTATGTTCGCGATTACATGTGCACTTTTATAGCCTGATGCGATAATCTAATACGGACGGAGAGATCAGGCGTAACGGCTTCACGTCCTTTCAGAGGCACGAGAGTGTAACACTATCGACTATCTTACCTCGGGATGCGACTGAAAATTTCTTACCTGAATAGAATTCTTTCCTAGCATGTCTTTGTGACATATGCGATAAAGTCAACGAAGCTCGAATTCAAATGAAATATATGGTTATAATATTATTGTCTGCACGTGTTCCATATGACAAATTAAAGAAAACATACTCTTATAGTTTAATTACTGTTAAATTATCACTATTTATTTTTCAGTCCTTTTGTCACAGTCAAATATATTTTTTTCTAAAAAAATCTGGTTACTATTTGTTTTCTTAAACTTTTCCTTATATGAATGATTGAAAAAGGTATAAGGCAAGCGCGCTACATCGTAGACCGTGTCGTTGCTTACAATCAGGCAAGACAACGGTCAAACGCAAACCTATAACGGGTAAAAAAAAATAGTTTATTTACTCTACATAGAAGTACTAGTCCACTAAGAAAAAATGTTTGTTAATATTTTTTAGAAGTATATAAAGAATAATAATATTTTTTTTTATGTTAATATTCTGTATGTAATATTAACATAGGCATTTTCAAGAATGAAAAAAATCATTACAGAGTAAAGCGTGAACGCGAGACAGAAGTCATTATTAATATGGTATAGTAGTAAATATAGAAGTTTTATTCTATTTCAAATGTCTCCATAATGTTTCTCCCATAGAAAGCTCCCTAAGATGTTTCACATAAAAATAACGTCTAAAAGCGGCTGCATTTCGCTCGGTAATTTCTCGAACGGTATATAGACAGTTAATTGAAAACATCAGCGAAGACTTTAATGACTCACGAAGTCGATACGAAACGATCATACTCTCAACGCGACCTTTTACGTGTTTTGTTGAGTGTAGACCTATTTTCATGAGTATTTTTGCAAACTGCATTCACAATATTGCAATAAGAAACAAAATGTAATGTTTAGTTTAAGAAAAGTTGCTTTCTATTGTTTCATATTTGTGTTTCGTATTTTTTTATTCAAGTAATTTGTATCATTGTTTATAACTATTTCTTATAAGAGTCCGATTTAGACCATCCAGGGACAAGCACAGATATAAAATCGTCAAAATTGCTATACCCTTTAAAAAGTTAAACTTAGGTTATAACGTAGATCGCGTGACCATAATGCCTTATTAGGTTATTCTATAGCATATCTTTCACTAACAGCCGTTTAAAATTTTACTTAAAAATAGTGCTGAAAATTCACGACTCTGTGATATTTATAGTTCCGTTGCATCATTATTTCAACAAAAGATATTTTTTTTCCGCTGTCACTGTTTATTTTGTATGAAAACAGCTGCAAGACAACTTTGTGGTTGCGTTACAAAGGTTTTTTTTATATTGTCATTATAAATAATGTAATAAAATACTTCAGATATATGACGTGTACATTTAAAAAAGCGTGAATTAAATCTAGAAATACTTATAGAAATTAAATTATAAATTAATTGATTACTATATACTACGAGTAGATTAATGCTAAATAATAAATGCGGTACTAATGACCACGCGGCATTGTACTATCTCAATAAAAATACATATAATATGTCATGTCATGTGGGTTATATAAATTTTATAAGAAAACAAAAGTGATATTAATGTTTTTAATCAATTATTGACCTTCGTTGTGACAAACACAAAATCGTTTGCATGAAAAAGGCAACAGGAGAATTTGATTGTTTAAATATTAAACTCGTTATGAGCCAGGTTGTTCGTTGCGAGGCTGTATTTATATTCAGTCGACTGCTTCTCACGCAGCCGTATTTGTTCCATGATTTTTTTCGTTCGTTAGTGTCGAAGGCAGTCGTCAAACATACTCGCGCTGACCACTCTTATAAACTTGAATGTGGACTTACTTCACTGTAATCTGGTTTTAGATGTGATTAAAATGAGTTCATAGAGAATCGATATAATATTTATACTTATAAAAAAATTGTGCTGATATAAAGAAGGCTAATTAAAGGATACTTTATCAACGTTTATAAAATTATTAGATATCGTAATATATTATGTATGTGAAATATTATAAAAATAAATGTGCTTCTATATCTCGTATGGATTTCCATAACATTAATATTATTGCGCTGAGAATTTGTACAGTTGCTTTCTGGTATGTATATATAGACTCAAATCAGATAAATTAAGATGTGAAATAGAGTACATATTCATTGGTACGCCGAATACTCGCCTCGTATATACAATTTAATATCATAACAACATACTGTTATTTATAATATCGCATATTTTTGTCTCATATTATATAAAACATATTTTAGTATTTAAATACTTATACAAAATACATATATAAAACATTTTCCATAAGTCTTGACTAGATTTTGTTCTGCAATTTACTTTTTGTATTACAAGCAAGGTGCCAGGTGGGAATTAAGGGATTTTATTACGAGTGCCAGGTTACCGCTAAATTCATTCAAGTTCCAAGTTGCTCGGCGTTCGTCTGAGAGATTATTATGTAATTTGCACTGCCTGCCTCACTAAGCGATGTTTTACGAACAACAAAACCAACATAATATGGAAGAATATTAAAATACATATGAAACTGAATTAGAGTAATATTATACAACGCGATAATCTTTAGGATTTCAAAAAGTATTTTTTAATTTCAAGTGTTTATTTTGTGACATTGGAAATAAACAAATAAAAATAAAAACTCTTATTGGTTTGGGTAATCAGCAATTTTTTTGTCTAAAAAGATATTACGACCAAAGTTTGTGATAGAACAGTTGTTTCATAAATTATTATAGAAGATGTTGGAAATGACAAAATGGTAATGGAAAAGGGCCTGGGTAAGCATAACAAAAAACTAGGCAAGTTCGAGACGAAACGCGC
Source organism: Nymphalis c-album (assembly GCA_963151315.1). Lineage (NCBI taxonomy): Eukaryota > Metazoa > Arthropoda > Insecta > Lepidoptera > Nymphalidae > Nymphalis > Nymphalis c-album. The sequence goes on along the minus strand of OY720590.1, from coordinate 3,048,292 downwards.
TGAGTTTTACGTCACCTTGACTACGGAGTTATTATTTTTTATCATCATAACAGCTGGAAATGAAAAGAAAAGGTTCAATTAAAATATTACAACATTGATAAAATTTAAAATTTACATAATAAATTTCATTAAACGATTTATATTAAATAATATTGTCTGATTTCGTCGCCAGATAAAAGTTATTTTATTTCATGTTAAAAGTTGATGCTGTTGGTCAATATTGCAAATAAACTGCTTAAGAATTAATATTTATTTATAGTATAGTAAACCAAACAATTATATTTAATTAAAATCGTTTCATTTGACGAGTAAATTTTAAAATTTATCAATGTAGTAAATGTGTTGTAATAATATATTGAATTGAAATTTCCTTATTTAATTTTTTTAAATAAAAAGTTTAAAAAACACTCGAATTTCTTTATAAATTAATATTGAAATATAAAAATTTAAGAACTTTAATAATTAAATAAATAAATAATTATAATTTTTAAAGAATCATTTTTGTTTTACAGTTCATTACATATGTTCGTATATATTTTATAATCTTAATTAAGTGTATTTTAAAATTTGATTGAATTGCAAGATTATTATTTTATTGATAGAACAAGAATATATTTTATTTGCAATATAATACAAATGATATATAACAAAACATTAAAGATAAGTATACTATATAATCATATAAGTAATATTTGAAGTAAAAATATAGAAATATTACTGGTTAAATCATTTTATTCCCAGTGGTATGAACCATTTACTTTTAATGTCATTTCTAGATAATCGTTCCTCCCTTTGGCGGTGTAATTTATTATTTAGTTAGACGTCCGCTGGACTTTTGGTCTTGCTATTAGTCTTACTTTTGCTGCGACAAATGATGCTACTGTCAACCACTTAGATTTTTTATGCTTATTAAAATAATTGATGATGTCATTCGATGATTCTAGTGTGATGTTTTGTTTTCACGAATATTTTTTTGTTATTTAGGTAATACAGGGATCTTACTAAAATCAAACAGAAAATTTATATTAATGTCATTTGACTACTTGGAAGACGACTCATATTTTGAATCAAATATCGATATCGATGAATGTAAAGTTATCTCTATAAAAATAGGCAATGATTTTTCATTAGTATCTATTTGTTATATTTATTGTATTTCAAACGATTTAAAAAAAAGGAAAAAATGCAAATTCATAAATATTTTCCTCAACTTATCAATAACGATATTGGTCGAATTTCAATAACTGAACGTGCACTTGTTTTAATTAATTTTTTTTTATTGCATAGGAAGGCGGACGAGCATATGGGCCACCTGATGGTAAGTGGTCACCAACGCCCATAGACATTGGCATCGTAAGAGATGTTAACCATCGCTTACATCGCCAATGCGCCACCAACCTTAGGAACTAAGATGTTATGTCCCTTGTGCCTGTTATAACACTGGCTCACTCACTCTTCAAACCGGAACACAACAATAGCAAGTACTGCTGTTTTGCGGTAGAAAATCTGATGAGTGGGTGGTACCTACCCAGACGAGCTTGCACTTAATGACAACATTTAATTTTGATTAGATTTCAGAAACTTTTTTTTAGTATTTCGTATACTTTTACTACTTTTATTAATTATTTTATTGTTCCGTACTCAAAGGACTACTAAACCAGGACTGTACTATATAGGGCTACGTCTTTACGACCATTACAGCTAGTTGAAATGATCACAAAATACTTGTAACTATAGCCGCTATCGTGACAAATAATAATAACAATAAAAAGTACCAAACCAAGGGTGGCACGGAACCTTTAGTACAGTAGTGTGACTTGAATTTGTAATATGAGGCTTTTCGCATTGTAAGGTTTATTCAAATTAACATTAAACTGTATAAGGATTTAAATACTTTTTATGTAGGAAGAACTTAATATATAAACTAATTTATTCAGAGCTGAGATAGCTCAGGGGTTAAAACATATGTTTCTTCGTCGGAGATTGCGGAATCAAACCCGGACAAGCATACTTGAATTGTATTTTATTCATCTCGTGCTCAACGGTGAAGGTAAAGGTGTCCTGTGAAACCTGCGTGTCGGATGTACTTATACTACATATCCATTTGTTTCCAAGTTATTAGTTTGGAGCAGGTGGTAGTATTAGGCTGGAAGCATTCTTCTCAAGAGGGGAGAAAAATTTCTGGACTTATCTGCAATCTCAGGCTTCATATTTGACTAAAATATTATAAGGAAATAAAAATTCGGAACCGTTTGTGGTAAATAAATGAGGGTAGACAAAAATAGTTAATTGTCAGCTGAAAGTAATTTTCTTTTTGTCTTTCGCTTTGGTGCGCCGGCACGAATGATACGAAGAATTAGATAGACAATTAACGTTTTGACTGCCTCACCAACTGTTAGTTACAATATTTAATTTGAATATATTGTTACTGTTACCGACTTCTGTTACAATCAATGAGAATGACTATATCATCTAGAATAGTTTTAGTCACGTGGTAAGTCTTAAATCTATACTAATATATAAAGCTGAAGAGTTTGTTTGTTTGGTCCGGCTAATCTCAGGAACTACTATTTCAAATTTGAAAATTATTTTTGTGTAGTACATATATTGTCCTTTTATCGAGTATGCTTCTAGGCTGAGTTTTATTCATTATATTTTTATTAATTATACGCGGGTGAAATCGCGGGACACAGTTAGTTACTGTATATAAGTGTGAGAACAAAGACAGATACGACCACTATGCTTTCACACTTATAATCCAATGACACAGTAATCTGAAACGCCCAGAGAGACTTAAGGCGCAGGACCAACTGCTGTACTTGCTGTCTGAGGAAATTTTACTAGTAATTACACGGTCTAGACGTTAAACTGTTTATAATAAATAATGCTTAGAGGTATTATAATTTGGGTTAGCAATACATAAGTAATAAAGTAATAAATAAAAAACGGCGGTTATAAAATACTCCATAATACTAACTATTATGAAAACGCAAACTAGCGTGTCTAAAAGCACGGTATAAATCAGTACGACTTCGTAGTTAAGTATTTCAATGATCAAAGGGCTGTAAACGAAATGTCAGTAATAAAAACGATTCATATCGTGACTTCAGTGAACACTTTAATATACTTCGTAACGAATATACAAATAAAAAATTGTGTAAACGTTCTTATAATATAATTAAAATTGGAATATTTTAAAGAACTTGTATTGTATATTAATGGATATCAGTACTTCAATTATCATCAATGAAGAGTCATTTGTAAGGCCGCTAATCAATTAAAACATTGTAGCCTAATTAAAAGTCCCAACTATGTATGAATTTTTATTTAAAAATAATATCAATATATAATGTCAATAATATATACAAAGGTTTAATTATAATTCTCTAAGTACTTCCGTTATAAACAGCTCTTTGATGACTTGCCAATCTTCGCTACACACAAACCGACATAGGGCTTGATCACAATTAGCACATAACATAATTAATATTCCAGAAGTTGCTCGATACATATATTAAAGGTATGTGTTAGTAACAAAATATTAAGCTTTACTAATGAGGTTATTTGTAATAGCAAGTTTTAGTTTGTTTAGTGAAAGTACAAGTATATATTAGAGAGAGAAGATATAAAACATAGATACTCATGGAATATTGAAAATATGCGGCCAATCTTGAGGGAGACCGGCAAAGTGCGCACACACGTACGTTTTTTCAAACTCATAATCCGATGGGACGGCAATCCGACACGGCCGGAAAGAGTTCAGGCGCATGGCCAACGGCTTTACGTGCTTTCTGAGGCATGGGAGCACTTCCAATTTCCAAGTTGCTACCGAGAATTTTACCTTTTTTTTCTCGCTGTGGAAATGCATTTACGCATACCCCCGCAAGATGAAAAGCGGGGTCTATGTGGGACTCGACGGCTGGACTGTAAGGCCGTGATACCCACTAAAACCACAGCGTATACTTCCACGCCTTTAGTGGGGTGCAAGGGGTCGCGTGAGCCTTCTACCCTGACACACCGAGAATTTTACTTATGATTTGGATTCAAATACATAATTTTAGTATCGAATAAGTAACTGGTAAGACAGCATAATTACAAGCACAAGGAACATAACATCTTAGTTCCCAAGATTGGTGGCGCATTGGCGATGTAAGCGACGGTTAACATTTATTAAAATGCCATTGTCTATGGGCGTTGATGACCACTCGTCCAGGTGACACACACATGCTCATCCGCCTTACTATAAAATTAAAAAAAAAATCATAACTCAATAGAGTTTTGTATTTTCTTTTGTGAACAAGCCTTAAGTTCAAGAGTCGAAAGTTTGCAGGAGCAATTACAGAGGTTATAAACGAATTTCACTGAGTCTTAATTACTTTTGATACGCTTCAATTTCAGCACGTTCTTAACTACCAATTACTTAAAGGGAAATAAAAATCAATTTCTATTAATTTTATAATTCAATAATTTGTTTTTTATTTAACAGTTCAATATATTTCATCAAACTCGTTGACGATACATATATATATAAAATAAATTACACGATTATTTATTTATATTTTTAATGGTATATGTTTGACCACAGTCACGCTCAATAGGTGCAGTCTAAAATGGATGGAATTTATATAGGAGATCCTTTTGACTCTGGCTTTGAAGATCCGGTCTATAATGTTCATAGAAGGCGGAAGGATATACCGCATCCTGGCTATACGCATTCGTAATAAGAAATGCTAGAAGTATGTAATATTTTCTACATTATCTACATGTAGATAACATTGTACGGTTTCTATAACATACGGTGTCTTGAGCACAAATAAAAATTGCACATTGAATGAATGAAAATGAAATTATGAATAAGTCAGTGCTAACCCAAATTCGAACCTGATTTTGTAATTAAGTTCTAAAAGCGAAATCTATATCGTTTACATAAATATAAAATATATATTAAAAGTAACTCATTTGTTTCATTATTGCTTTCGTGTTTGTATTCGGAAGAAACTAGACGGAGTAAGCCCTTATTTGATTATTCGCCTCCGGACAATGTCGAAAATAAATTATTTTGCCTGACAATATTTGCACGTTTGTAATCGAATTGTAAGACTGATATAAAAACGTCGTGAGAGAAATAACAGTACTATGCAAATTATAAGGCAATAATATATTACATAAGTATATGTATATATAAATAAGACAAACAGAATAATTGACACTGAAACCTTAAACAAATACAAATAAAAATTAATAATATTTACTATAATAGATAACAGTGTACAAATCGTGATTGCGTGGAATTGTGGCAAACAGTATTTCCCGCTTGAAATTGAAACTTTAAAAATTAACAGCAATATGGAGGCATATTGCTGTACCATCAGTTTATAAGTACCTGTGTAACTAAACTAATTATAAATTTATTTTTGTCGTACCAATGGATAACGAGACGTATAAAATATAATATAATGATATTATTACATATATTATATAATCTATTCAATAGATAAATAACAATAATGATGAAGTTAGACTGTTGCTTAATATTATTAATGCAAAGTTTGGGTCTGGATGGATGTCAGACAATCAATATAACTCAATCAAAACTTCTGACCAAATTTCTGCCAATGTGGGCGCTATCTCAAAGACTAGCAAGCTGTGTAGAATATATTAACGACAAAGTGTGTCGCTTACATTAGATCATTCTAAACTCTAGCAATCTCATAATCCGATGAGAGAGCTTGATATGACCGGTGGCAGATCAGACACATATGAGGTGTTATATTATTTCTGCTAATTTATTTTTAATCAATTAAAAAATTAAACGTTAAATTTAGGCCTAGAAGAACTAATAGGAAACGGGTAGTTTGTATGAAGTGAGTTTGTTCATAACACTTGAAATATCAGTGATAACTTTGATTATGATAACATTATGTGTGTGCATCCTAAGCATCCTAATAGCGTATCATTGTAATGGACTTTTATCATTTCACGAGTGAAACGCGGAATGAGTTCTTACCGAATAACAATGCTGAACCGAAAGTTTTCTTCGTGGCAGTGCTTTGTATCAGTACTTGGTACTGTTGTGTTCCGCTTTGAAGGGTGAGTGAGCCAATGTTATTACATGCACAAGTGACATAACATCTTAGCTCCCAAGGTTGGTGGTGCATTGGCGATGTAAGCGATGGTTAACATCTCTTACAATACCAATATCTATCAGCGTTGGTGACCACTTACAATTAGGTGGCCCATAATATGTTCGTCCTAAGCTAAAAAAAATCGTATATATAGATACTATTATTATTAGTTTTAAATAGTTTTAATAAGTTGATATGTTATAGAAGTACTGTATTTAGATACAATATTCAGAGAACACCGTGCTAAAATATAGTCATCTTAAATAGATAGCATAATATTTTAAAGCGGAAGAAGCGAAGTTCCTTCATTGTGACGTGATGTTTACTGTACATCACAGAAATACTTATGATCCACGGAAGTCGTGCCGATACCGAGCGCTCCGTTTGTTTGTGTATTTAGTTAATTGTATTTAGGCGTAGTTCGACCGACGCAGATTTTGCGGATTCGATCTATCGGCTTTAGGGCGTCAGAATGGGGCTGAGGAAGTGAATAATTATAATTCGGTGTGTAAAAATTAAACTATAAAGTTTAAAGATGCATTTATATTGTATATGATTGTCAAACTTAAATAAATAATGAAAGTTTCAATAATGAGTCGAGGTAATCCTTTTATATTGTTCTAGTATTTTTTTTAAAGTATGTTATTGTTAATCACTCATAAAGTTACATTAATATAAAAATTGAATAGTCGTTAAAGTTATATTCCTGAAGTTTTTACAAAATAAAGTCAAGATCGTAGTGTTTAATTTCAAAACATTATCCTCAAGAGAAGATTAAACCGAAAATGTTACTTTGAAAGAACGTATTTGAGAAGACCCTAATATAAGGTTTCATTTGGAAGATTGCTTCCATCTATCAAGTGAAAACTTGCGCTGTGTATTCCCTCTCAAACTGAGCAAAAACTTTAGTAGCAAGCTGCCAAGCGTTGAAAAATTGTCTATATTTTCAAAACCATATAAATTATGACTTACAAAATCCCTATACGCCTATATATTATTTGCCAAGATTTTTGCATCCTTAAGTGGTTTTTAAGGAATTGCTGACGTTCCTAATTGACTCTCTAGCTAACTGTAATTATTATCCTTATTATAATAATTAATATAAAAATAAAATAATACCATAAGGGACTGTATACCGTTTAGCTATAATACACAGTTAATTATATACATCGTCAGCTTCGATGTTACACTTCCGCACAAAGAACGTACTAGAAGCCGTTAGTCCGGACCTTGATTATGATCCGTCTCCGTTCATGTCCGATTCCCATCTTAAATATATAAAGCGTGTGTGTGTGTGTGTGTGTGTGTGTGTGAGTGTGTGTATCCACGCACACTGGTGCAGCATGATCCTGTATAGTTGGCTACTATACTATATGATTCATACTTATTCATAATTGTAATATAGTAACATTGTGGTTTTTGGTAATTTGTATTTTTTTAATAATTATATTGCTTTTTTAAATATCGCTTAATTAGATTGAGTATTATGTTATTTTGATTAAGATTAACGTTTAAATTATAAAATCAGATATAAATTGAATTAAGACAAATAATCTATAAATGCGCAAGCTTTTTGATATTATTTGGTTGAATTCATGAAATATTCTAAATAAAAAAAAATATAAACAATTATTTAAGACCAATTGCTTTGCAACCTAGATAAACATGCCTGAAGTGATTGATAGTATTATTAACCAAAAGCTGTTTAAAATTTAGTTTTTTTTTTTATTTCAATCAACAAATGCCGATAACTGACTTTATATCCTTGTAATCCATCTGCAATCAATTTATTTGTTGTAATATTATTACTAACTAAACCCTCATTCGAACGTAACTGAGCAACCAACATTTATAACGTTGACACTTTATTTATATATTATAAGTAATATAAACGAACGGCCTTAAAAAACGTTGCAAATCGACTGTTTAAGTAAACACTGATTTCTCTCTTTCTGTCTTTGTTAATTCTACATTAGTAAGAAGAAGATAGTAGACAAAGTTTATAAGTAAAGCTGATAGTCATAAGTATATACGGTTACGAAACATTTACTAACCTACATCACGAAACACGGAACATATACGCAAAATCAATTGTGACGCTTCGACAATACAGTATGTCTCTACATTTATGTCTATAGTCTTGTCATAGCTATTGTGTTTAACAATAGAAGTTACACCATAATAGAAGTCACTTATGTATGTATTATAGCTTATATACAAATATACAAAACTGCTAATTTTATATGAAATAACTCCTATAAAATTAATCGTGTGATTGTTGTATATAACAAAATACATATAAACACGAAAAATATATGTTTTTAGAATGTGTGTGCGCGATTCTCTCTAAAATTATTTTAAAAATGGTTGTATGTAAAGTCGGTTTACGGGCGATAGTTTAACGTGACAACGTCATAACAGATAGATGCGGCGCAAGCGTACAATCAGCGTAACGGGACAATGAGTCATCCTTTTTCGTGCATGCAGCCAGCGTTCATCGATTTATTAGACGTTGTCACGTCAAAAGATATCGTGCAATATAACGTGAAATAAATACTAGGTAATATATTTTTCTAACTTTTTCTTTAAAGGCAGCATGTAAACATATAAGATGAAATAAAATTAAAATAAACTTTATTCAAATATAAATGACTTATGATTAAAAAGTGCTTGTAAGCGTACAAGCAGTTTGAGTAATAAATTTACAAGATTATATTGAATTTAAAGTTACCACCAAATAATCGTGTACTCCGCTGAGAAGAATTAGCACGAAACTACTATACTTTTTATATAATTGGTATAACATAAAGTTATTATAGATTACTATATTTTTAAAAGCCGAGATGACCCAGTGGCTACAACGCCTGAATACTAACCGATGATCGTGGGTTCAAACCCGGGCAGGTACCACTGAATTTTCAAGTGCCTAATTTGTGTTTATAATTCATCTAGTGCTTAACGGTGAAGGAAAACATCGTTAGGAAACCCGCATGTGTCAAATGTTACTCAAAGTCTGTCACGTGTGTATTCCACCAACCCGCATTGGAGCAGCGTGGTGGAATAAGCTCCAAAACCTTATCTTCAAAAAATGAGAAGAGGCATTAGCGCAGCAGTGGGACGTCACATTGTCACGTCACGTCACGTATATTTTTAAAAATAGAACAAAAGCCGTTCGTTGTTTTTTGAGGAACATAGGTAATGAATGTATTAAAAACTGAAGCCTGTAAATGTGCAACTAAACTTAACGCTGAACTAAACGTCTTTACTTTAACAAGGTTTAGAGATTATTTCTCTACGCTGCTCTTATGCGGGTTGATGGACACACAAGTGGCAGAATTTCATCCAACACATGCATATTACCTAACGAATCAAAAACGAGATGACTAATAAAAATATATTAATTGTATGTAATTTCAGACGTAGTTTGTATCGTCTGGATTACCTCGACTCTCATGTATGAATTGAGGAATAAAAGAAAATTGTGTAAGCAATGATTAAAAAAGTTTTTAATTTAAACATAAAGTTGAAGACGCGTTGAATGAATGCAGTAGCTGTTGCAAGTTTAGGAAAGTTTATTTGTTGCGCAATGAGAGTTGCAATTCCACCATTGACATTTTCTTATATATAATTTAAACAATAAAATAAACAATTGTTTACCTTTATTATGAATAGCAACTCTGAATAACTTATCGCTCTTCTTTACTTTCCGTAGTGTATAGAATACAATTCTATAAACGTGATACGTTACAAGATTCTTTTAGTAATTTTCTTTGTTTAAAGGTTTGATTTCCTGATTGGTGAAATAACATCATAGTAATATAATAACACAAGGTTTAGTATCAATAACATAATAATAATAATAATATATTCGTTTCGTTTTATTAATTGTTTTATATTTAAGTAAAATTGAACGTAATCGGTGGTTGTGCTAGCTCGTCTGGGTAGGTACCCACTCATCAGATATTCTACCACAAAACAGCAGTACTTTGTATTATGTTTCGGTTTGAATGGTGAGTGAGCCAGTGTAATTACAGATACAAGGGACATAACACATAAGGTTGGAGTCCTAGTTTGATGGCGCATTGGCGATGTAAGCGATGGTTAACATTTCTTACAATGCCGTTTGTCTATTTGCGTTGGTGATCACTTACCATCAGGTGGCCCATAAGCAAGTTGAAATTTCGAGTTAGTAAGATCATTTATTTAACTCTAAAAACTGTAGTAACATGGATTTCATAATAAGGAAACAAATAAAGAGTGATGATATTTCATAGTAATTCTAGAAAGCAACATCTAGGTACCTGGGAAGATTTATAGAACCTATTCACCATATACTAAGCAATTACGCGTTGGTTTTATGAAGTTAATGTTATCATTTGTACCTTTCATAGCCTTTGTTCAAGAGGCCTTAGCCCTTATACTCATATGCAAGATAATATCCAAGTTTTAAACGAATTAATGTAAGTATATAATATAATCAGTCGAACACTATTACTACAATCGGTCTCAGAGACAATACAACTTTGCTGAACGTATAACTAATATAATATTGTGTCCTCCAGACCGATGTCGGTCACGGCGGCTAATCTCAAGACAGATTAGCCAAGTGCGCAGAAGATATTATAGTGCACAAGTGTGTGCGCAAACAAAGGTGCACTCTCTATTCCTTAGCTCTCATAATCTGACACGACCGGAAAGAGTTCAGGCGCAGGATCAACGGTTTTACGTGCTTTCCGAGGCATGGGAGTGTACGGTGTACTTCCAACTTCCAGACTCCGGGTTGCTACTGAGAATTTTCTGACAGAATAACCCAATAACTTTTATTGGCCCTGGGAATTGAAGCCAGGACCTCCGGTTCTGCGGCCTTACATCTACTCGTAGCAACTTTTTTTTTTTTTTTTTTTTTTTTTTTTTTTTCACGCAGTGGAAACCTTCCGAAGGTACCCGACTCCCTTGGGGGAGGAACCGGGTTATGTGGGATTCTTACCCACTAAAACCACTGCGATGGCCGTCCTCGGCACGGATCGGAGAGGCTGCGGGATCGTGTTGATATAACGCATCCGCGGCCCCTCCCGTGCTGTGCTCCGCTCGTGGCTCGGCGGAGCTCTCCTCAGGGGGCGAAGGTAATTTCGCCCCCCCGCACTCCTCGCTAGTGCGTACGACAGCGCGAGGCCATCCCGGCTGCCGTCCTCCTCTGGGCCGTCTGAAATAGGATACGCGAGGCCCCCACCTCACGTATCCACGGCCCCAGGGTTACGCCCTATCTTTTAAGCCCCGGACGTCGGGGCTGTGGGAGGGCCGAGACGACGCCGACGTCGTCTCCGCCGAGCAGGATCGGCCCTTTCCCGTTCCCGCTCCGCTGTCTCCTTCTGGACCATGACGGTCTCACAGAAGGAGGCTACAGCCCTCCACGCCGATTCCCTGCGTAGCATCGCCGACACGATTGCTCGCAGGGAGAGGTCTTGTCCGACTTCACGGACCAGAATCTCCCTTTCCACACTCCACGCTGGGCATGCCTCCAACGTGTGCTGGGCAGTATCCCGGTCCGCGCCACAGTGGTGACACATCGCCGTCGATTCGCGTCCGATCTTACACAGATATTCTCCAAAACAACCGTGACCGGTCATTACCTGCGTAAGTCGGAAGGTGACTCGTCGCTTTCGTCTCATCCAGGCTTCGAAGGCTGGCAGGATCGCTCCAACGACGCGTTTGCGCGCGTACCGTTCTTCGCAGAGACGGTCGCGCCACGTCGCAAGAGCCCTCCAGTGTTCCCGCCGCTTCAACGCTTCGAGCGCACTCGGAGGGGGCGCGTTTTCACCGTTCTGACGGAGGATGCGGGTCTGTTCATAGACCCTAGCGTCCATATCCGCCAGAATGTCCAAGGGCGGAAAGCGCGCTAGGACGGTTGCCGCCTCGTAGGATATCGTGCGATATCCCCGTACTATGCGGATGGCCACTCTCCGCTGCGAACTTTGGATCTTAGTTCTGCAACGGCGAACGCCCGACAGCCTGTGAGACCAAACGGGCGCCCCGTAGAGGGCCATCGATCGCACGACACCGGCATAAAGACGGCGAACTTCCTCCCTCGGTCCCCCGAGATTAGGCAGCAGTCTGTGCATGGCACCCGCTACCTTCTCGATCCGGGGGGCAAGGCGCTCGAAGTGCTCCTCGAAGCCCCAGCGACCGTCCAGTGTGAGGCCTAGGTATTTCATGTACCTAGCCACCTGGACGTTTGAGTCACCTACGCGGACGTGCGAATCGGGCGGTTCCCTGCTCCTCGGCAGTTTATGGAACCATAGCGCCTCCGTCTTATGAGACGCTATCCGTAGGCCCAATTCGCAGATCTTGCTGACGACGATGTTCACCCCGAGCTCAGCGAGCTCTTTGGTTCTCTCAAAATTCTCCCCCGATGCCAGCACCAAAGTGTCGTCTGCATAACAGACGATGCTGACACCTTCAGGGAGAGCGACGCGCAGGACTGCGTCATACGCGAGGTTCCACAACAGAGGCCCCAAGACAGACCCCTGTGGGACCCCACAGCAAACCTCTCTCCGGGTCCTCGTACCGTCTTGCACCATATACGAAACGTATCTGTCGCGCAAGTAGTCACCGACGATCGCCTGCAGGTAAGGGGGCACATGATGGTGTAAGAGTGCCCTCCTAATAGCGTCCCAGGGTAACGTGTTGAATGCGTTGACGATATCGAGACTTATCGCCAACGCAACGCCACCCCGGGCCACCGCCTGGTCCGACAGAGACCGGACGCGCAAGATCGCGTCGACAGTCGAACGGCCCTGTCGGAAGCCGAACTGGCACTCAGCCAGGTCGGGACCGACACGCGACAAATGCCCACATAGACGAGAAGCGACAATTCGCTCAAAAAGCTTGCCAGCCTCGTCCAGCAGACATATGGGACGGTACGCAGAGAGAGATTCTGCAGCCCTGCCATCTTTCTTCAAGAGAACCAAATTCGCCTCCTTCCAGACCTTAGGGAATGTGCCTGTACGGAGGCAGCTGTCGAACAGCCGCCTCAGCCTATTCCCCAATGAAGCCGAAGCTAACACCAACGCTCGCCCCGGAATGCCATCAGGGCCGGGCGCGGTGTTACGAGCCCGCATGCGATCGATTGCACGGTTCAGCTCCTGTTCGGTCACCCCCAGTTCACCGGACCAGGCTGGTGTTGGTAGGGGGGGAACGCGGGGACTTGATCGGATCACTGGGAAGAGCACATCTATCACCCTCCTCAGTAGATCTGGATCTATGGTCTCCGTTAGTGGGGGCATCCACGGGCGCAATTTGCCCAGCACCATACGGTATGGACGCCCGAACGGATCCCTGTCGAGTCCCTCCAGGAGCTCGTTCCAAGAACGAGTGTGGGCTATCGAGATCTCGGCTCTGAGAGCCAATTTGGCTTCCCGGAACGCCTCGTACGCTTCAGCTTTCTGGTCTAGAGTTGCTCGCCTTCTTCTTCGGGTACGGGTGTACTCACGGCGTGCGCGCAGACAGGACTCACGCAGTTGTGCGATCTGTGCTGTCCACCAGTACACCGCCCGGCGCTCGGGGCGGCCCACTCGGGGCATGGAGACATCACAGATTGACGTCATTGTATCCCGGAGATGGACCGACTCACCCTCTGGATCGGACAAGACCTCTTCGGCACTTTCAGGCCAGGCCGCGACGATGGCAGCAGCTTCGAAAAAGTCTCGATTTAGTTGCTTAAGGGACCATCGACGCAGCGGGTTGCTTTCTCGATGATGGCTAGAGCGTTTAAGACGACGGAGAGCTACATCGAATACGATGTAGCGGTGGTCGGATAGTGTGACCACCTCTTCCGCGACGCGCCATCCTGACACCATGCGAGTAGCGGCGGGAGTCAGCCATGTAAGATCAATGACCGACTCACCCTGCCATCGCACGCACGTGCTCTCCGAACCCCGGTTCAATAGCCGGAGGTCCAGAACTGCTGCCCACTCGAGTAACGTCTCTCCTCTAGGATCGTCTCTGAGGTTACCCCAAGCCCTGGCGTGGGCGTTGAAGTCCCCTAGGACGATCATGGGACGGGGTAGGAATCTGCGTATGCAGCTTCCCAGCCCGTCTAGGTACGCCTCGTAGTCGGCGAGGGACCTATTGGGAGAGACGTAGCAACCCACAATAGCCAAAGGGCCCCAATATACGGCCACAAATCCATGCCCCTTTTCAATCAGGGAACAAGGTGGAACTCCAAAACCGCCCGCCCAATAGACGGCGACTGTTCCAGTAACGTCCCCGAACCAGCGAGGGTGGTCGGGGACATTATAGGGCTCCGCCACAATTGCAAGGCCTATGGACCGCTCCGCAACGGTCTGCATCAGCAATTGCTGAGCGTTGCGGCAGTGGTTAAGGTTTGCCTGGATCACTCCTACACCCGCGAATTGGAAACCTCCATTGCCTCCGGCGGGCTAGGGCCCGGTGCTGAGGCAAGAGCCTCGGCGGTCGTCTGGGGTGGGACAGGAGGAGCTTTGTTCTTCCTCCTTCCCTTTGTCGGGCAGCAATCTTTGGCACCGAAACGGTGAGCCGAAGGACAACCCATGTCCACGCACAAAGGGCACTTCATCGACTGAGAGGTGCATTCTTTCGCCCTATGGCCAATCTCACCACAAGCGAAGCACCTGTCACTACGGTCGACGGTGCTTGAGCACCTCTGCCCGACGTGACCTTTCTCGAGGCACCGGTAGCAGTGTAGAGGTCTGCTCTCCAATGCCTTGATTCTTGCGGAACTCCATCCAATACGGATCCGCCCCGCTGCCGTCACTTTGCATACGGCATCAAGAGGACATCGGACCCAGACGACGCCTAGGGACATGGGCGCTCGGCGGATTTCTCCTACCTTTACGTTCTCCACCGAACATCCGCCCACTTCCGCGACAGCCAACGCGACTTCGGTCGGCGTCGTAGCATCGTCCAAGTCCAGGACCTTAAGCTCGCCCGTTTTAATTGGGCGAGCTATCCTTACACTGAAGTCCGTAAGGACTTCACGCATCTGCGTAGCGAGGCGGTCGGCCTTCTCATGACAGTCAGGGCCGCTGATATTGAGCAGCATACCACCTGTCAGAGCCCTTCTAAGGCCAATCGTCTCGATGCCGAGGTCAGACAGCTTAATTCTGCTCTTGGCAGCTGCCATGACCTCAGCATATGAAGTCTCTTCTTTTTGGACAGTCACCGCGACCGCTGCGGTGTTCGGGACTATCCGCCGTCTCTTTTTACGCCGTCGCTTCTTCGTCTCCTTTTGAGGAGCTTCTTTCGGCTGGGACTTGGGTTTTGTCTTCCTCTTCGTCACCGACGCCCAAGTCTCAACTGGTGTCACCGAATTTGTTGCCTGAGGTACCATGCTGTCCACCGCAGGCAAATCAATTACAGGAGGATGAGGTACCTTATTCCTGCCCTTCCTCTTCCCCTTTTTACTTTTAGGCGGCCCTTGTGCTGCCTCCACCACTACTGCTGATGCTGAAATCCTCCCCAACGGAGGTCTTATGGCCCGGTCGGGTAAGATTTTAGCCTCAAAGGCGGCTAGTTTTGCCTCCATAATGGCCTCGAGCCGCTCCGACAGCCTGGCGTCACTTTCTCTTGCTGCAGTCGAGGTGGTAGGTGCGGAATGAACCTTAGGAACAACTGCCACTACACCACGCTTTGCTTTACCCTTTTTTGTCAGAGCAGCAGAAGTTATCTCCTCCGGCTTACGTGTGTCTGGCGCTGGCGCTGGAGCACTCCCCCTGGCACGGGTCGATCCCAGCTCCTGCGTAAGTACCTCCACGCGTTCGCTGAGGTTGGCATTTTTGGTGCGAAGTTCAGAGATTTCACGCTCCAACCTCAGGATATCGTCATTTACGACTCGTCGTCGTGTCAATTCCACCACTGCAGCAGTCACTCTACGCGTGGCCACACGTAGACTGCGGACAAAGCTCCCTTTAATGTTTCGAGAGCGGTCTGCAACTTTTTCAATCGCCAGCAGGTCGTTGGTAATACAGGCACTTAGTTCGTCAGTTTGACGTGCCTGCATTTCAACCCCAAGCTCTTCGGGTCCAGGGAGGCTCCCCTTTGCTCTCCTGGCAGCTGGCGCCACGGAAGGATCGAAGAGCTCGTCCTCAGTATACCCGTCAGAAGCAGGGTCGTTAGCTTCGAATACCCTCGTGTCTAAGGGACTCAGACAACTCATGTCCGAATCCTCGCCCATTATATCCTCCTCGGCCGTACTTGGATCCAGCGTACCCGGGCGTATGAAACGCCCACATTGATCCCGCCGCAGTCTCGCTGGTTTTTTCGTAGTGACCTGCGACCTGCCTCTCCCCGCCCGTGCTTTCGGCACCTTCGGAGGTGGCAGTGCGTCACTTGAAGCCGACTCTAGCCCAAGTGGTTCCCTTCTCTTTTTACACAGGCGAGTTTGGCCCTCCGGTCCCGCTTGTGCACTGTCGATTACTCTCACAGTTTCGAGGCTGCGAGAGCGTCTTGAGTCTCCTTGACTCTTCTCGCCCGAAGGCGCATGTGTTTGGCAAATGCTGCCCGCTGGCTGAGTTTGCGCCGGCTGCGATGCAGCTACTGTGCGCTCAGCGTTGCCTCCTTGGCTAACCTCGACCGTTTCATCTTGGGTTTTTTTAAAATGTTCATCCATACAGTTCCCACGAGTATGGGGGATATAGAAAGTCCATCCAGGCGGTGCCCCCTGCACCTGGATAAGCCTAGCATAACTCGTTACGGGTTACGGCCGGTACCCTAACGAGGAACGCAGTAGCGACTGAACTTCCCGTCAGCCATGCATCCTCTCGCGCTGCGTCGCCACTTAGGATTCGGGGTGATTTATTATAGAGGTTTTCTTCCTCGCGGTCCAGCCAATTAAGGCAAGACCCTCGTTCCCATGCGAAGCCGCGAGACGTATCCACGACACCTCAAAGCACGGGGTTCCGATTTGAAGGACGGTGGCATAGCCTGCTCGGCGGTAGGGTAAGTACACATCGAGCCCGTCCTTGCCTCCACCATTGTGTTTAACAACACCCTCCTCGTTGCCCGGACCGCTCACATAGTCTACTCTGTTGATTAGAGAGGTACCAGGAGCGATCCGTGTGGCACGCAATCCCTTAGTCGCCTCTTACGACACCCACGGGAAGAAATGGGGGAGTGCTATTCTAAGCCCGGCACTCCACGGGCATACTCGTAGCAACTAGACTAAGGAGGCAGTCAAGGTATAACTAATACCAATTCAAATATGTTATTCCAATTCCAATTTATTCAGATAAAATTTATATAATGTTATTATAGTTTTCTTTTGATTTTTTATCATTATTTAGGTAGGTAGGTAGGTAGGTGTCGCTGTAATTTTAATCGAATAATTAGCTAATTTGAATTGTTCCGTATCTTGACAAAATTACCTTAAATTCGTAATTTGATGGCGTTACTGTGCAACTCAGTTGAATCAGATTATTCTATAAAGCGCTGTGAACGCGTGAACATTTATTTATGCATTACTATTTTATAAGTACAACTTAATTTGTTTTCTAATCTAATATTAATAAAGTATTTATGAAGTGAAATATTCCCTCAATCAAAGTAAAACAACCACAAAACGAGAGTATTCAAATTTTTCTTGTAAACTTTTAAGTATTTTTGTCTTGAGACATATCTCGCGAAAAACTCTTTGAGACATAAATGTGAACTTTTCTTCAACAAAGAAACTCCAATCTTCGTATAGGCCTCTCGAAGTTTTTTTTTCTTTGCCAATAATAATACCTTATGAGAGAATGTGGATAGATGTTGCCTGTATATGAATCATAAAAGAAAAATCTCGTGTTTTGTTTTTGTATGATTTAAAATGAATTGAACGTGTAATTTTTTTTTATTTTTTTTTTATTGGCTCATTTTCACCAGTAGTGGTTAAAATTACCAATATAGAAATATTGCTGTTCGGATTTCAAGTTCGCGAATTTCTTTTACATCATTTTCGCAATTTATTCACACGTATTTGAACTTCTAAATCGAAAAATATCTTCAACTGGGTTGGATCAAAAACTAACAATAAAATCTATGTATACAACGGTATGTATGTTGTATATATGATATATTTCATTGTTATGTAATTTTGGGTCACGAGCATAGGCGTAAATCTTATCGAGTTAGTCTTTGAACTATTTCTGTGGACTGTCTACTGAAACGTGTTTTGTAAACAATGGCTGTAATTTGTCTGATATGTTTTATTACTTTGAATATGTACCTTAATTTTTTGGTGGATATAGAATTAGAATGAAAATACATCAAATTGGAAAGATATTTTACATTTGAAAGAATTACCATAATTTTAAAATACAAGAAGAGATTACGTCTAAAAGAAATATGTATAATAGATTCCCAAAAATTTAAATTTAATCTTCTTATTCAATATTTAAGGTAGTAAATATGTTACTACTTTTATAGATTGTAAAAGAAAAGACTACCACCGGTTCGGCAATAGAAAACCCAATCATAAAAGAAAATGCGCAGTTAGGTCAGTGGGTTAATTTTGTCAAATTTCATTTTTAAATAAAAAAAAACTGCAAACTATGATCTAATTTCTAGAACGTGATATCATCTTTAAACTTGATAGTTATATAATAGCCAGTACTTCATATTAACTTAGTAAGAAACTAACACTTATTTTCTATTTATAGTCTTAACTTATTAAGAAAATAAAAATTTTAACAAAACAAAAACCGACTTCATAGGAAAAACAAATTAATATGCACTAAAAAGTAAAAAACTAATTGCGTATTCTTCTATAATTTGATAATTAACTTACTATTTTCTACTCATCAATATGTAGGTACGAATGTGTTGTGTGGTTGATAATTTATTTACAATTATTGTTATTTTTGGAGTCGATGTCAGCCAAGATGGGTTTATAACTACATACATAGTTAGTTATAGGTGAGATGTGCTTGTGTCGCACGCGCAACTTAACGAGGCGAATAAAAGTCAATTTGTAATGTGTATGTTTTTGTTTGTTTTTAAAAGATTCCCGTATTATTATTGCTAGGTATATTATAGTGTTTCCTTAGCTGACATCGACCTCCTCCTTTTTTTGAAGTCGGTTAAAAATACATTATAATGAAGATTAAATAAATATGCGTTACACATATATTTAAAATACTGTATTTTAATCTTAGTCTGATGACAGCTAATATCCAGGGTCGGCGTATATTAAGATCCTTTTATACCAGCATATGAAAGGGTTTCCGAAGGATTAGCGAAAATTAAAATAAATAGCCATCTGACATTAGCATACAGGAAATTTTCTGAACCTTAAATTTTGTTATACACTATTTAAGTCGTATTAGTATTCAAGTTTTTATTAAAATCAATTATGTTTATAGTAGAGAGAGAATATGTGATTTATACTTTTTTATATAGATGATGGGCTGTTTAAATACTATCTACATCTTTTTATAAAATCGATTGTCCTGGATGGCTATCAAGGCACGGCCAAAACTACCGAGTAGAAAGCTATTGGAATATAGTTAACATATTTAATTATTATTATTATTAATAATCAACTATATAATTATTAATCAATATAATTATTATTTCATGTGACTGAAATCGGTTAGGAGAGGTTCCCGTCATTGGCATTGAAGTATGTGTTTAATATCCTATAGGAGCGACTTGAGCGAGTAAAACTTGTAATCCGTCAATTAGTCCGTCAATTCTAAAGTAAATTTGCATTTTAACTTTTGAGTTTAATTTCCATTTTTATCTGACCTGTTTTTCAGTTTACAGAAAGATCTTTAATTTCTTTTTCAAGAATGTAAAGGGGTGGAACTTTCCTTTCAAAGTCAAATTTTGATTCTCGAGTTATGATGTACGGGCTATGTTCGCTCACCGACATTTTAACCATGACTTTGCATAAAACAAAATAATATTCAAGACTTTTGAAATATAATTTTAAATGATTGAATCTGAATGGGATGAAGATCAAGATGAAGAATCAGATTTATTAATGAACCTTAAAAATCCAGAAAATTTTGACAGATATCTTTTAGTAGTGAATAATTAAAAGACTTTACAATTTTGACGAAAAAGTTAATGCTAAAATGGGCATAATTGCTATTGAGATAACATCGGTTCATTTTAAGAGTATCTAAAAAGCCTTTGATCATTTTAAATAAATGATCAAAGAGTTTTTTTATCTCAATTTAAGAAATCGTCTATTTCGAAGTGGATTTTAAAAATGTAACTTGAGAACGTTACAAGATATTTCGAGAAAAACATCTCCGTTGAGTTGGCACGTTTATCTTTGTCCGTTCCGAATTTTTCAATTTCATCTCCTTACAAGATGTCCAGAAAACTACGGGAAATTTATTATACTTAAAGCTCAGAGATTACTCGATGTCCTTGTTGAAGTCTAAATAATTTATGTCCCACAATTCTCAGACCACAAATAATAAATCAAAAGAGTAACAATGTTTTACTTTCGTGTCTGTGTGTGGAAAATCTTCACAGGAATAATAAAATACACCTACTTCACATTGAACTGAACACTCGAATTAAATTGTAATATTTTTACCTAAATTTTGTGATGAAAAATCGTTTTATGATGCAGTGCTTCACATTATACTATATTTTTTCATTTTTGTCTGTTTGTCTGTCTGTCTGCCTGTTTGTATGTCTTCTTATAACTCAAGAGCGGCTTGACCAATCGACGAAAATTGGTACACACAAAGAAAATGTGATGACGCAAATGTTAGGCCATATTAAATCGGTAAATCCTACGTTATCTTATAACAATTGATTTGAAATCGTTAATTACGTATTTCTTTACCAGTAGCCATATGTGTGTATGTGTGTGTGTGCACGTGTGTGTTATTATAGTAATAAAATAATTTATTATACTTTTATTAATTATTCAAGGAATATTACAAAGTGACATTGAAAAACCAAAATATAATATCTATACAATACACACAATATCCTATCAAATTATTTTAAATGAATATTGTATAATTAAATATTATATTATGACTCAACCAGCTGTACCACTTAACTATCCGCTTCGTTAAGCATCGTTCACACTTGCCAATTTTAACTGCAAAAAAACGAAATCGAAATGAATCGACTGAACTACCAATTAACTGCAGAAATTTCATTCAATAGTAAAAAAACCCAGATTAATTTCCTTATAGACACAAATTCTAATAACTATTTCTGAATAAATATGACCTCTATCCATCTTTTATTTAAATCTTTTCCATATTTTCAAGATAATTTATTAAAAAGACATCTTAAGAAACAAACTTTTTCATATATTATAACAGATAACATATTAACAAATATTTTGGTGTCATCAAACTTTTGTACAAGATCTCGAATATATCAAAGTTGGGACTTTAAACTCGACTAACAATTCGACTCGTACATATATTATTAGATCTCTATATTCTATATATCTGGAAAACAAGAGGAGCTCAGAGTAAGCCTATGTAACGAAGTCTGGTTCAGCTTTGATAAAGTTTAGATCACATGGAGAGCTGCCTGGTTTTAGGAATAAATGCAGTGACGGTCTGCATTTGAAAGGGATTTGACTTATGAAATGGTCATGAAGGAGAAACTTAGTTTGCCTTTATTTAGTACAATTTCAGTATAATATAATAATTTTATGTTTTATGCACAAACAACTAATAAACACGATACTGGATAATTTATTATGGCTTCAACAAACAACAATTTTTCTATTGAAAAAAAAAAACAAAAATACTAATTAGAATAATATTATGCCAGAGGCTTTTTAATGCGAAACGTATTGATGGTAAAATCAAAACGTATGCCGTACCGGCAAACGTTATCACACTTCCTGGTTTAGTTTAATTATGTGTATCTGTAGTACGTGTTTTATATACTAAATTAATATATAATATTATTATAATAATAAGAAATATAAATAAATTTTAATAACGAAATTCTATATCCCAATTTATTTTACACAATATATACATATATACATTTTTTTGCATCTGACAGGTGTCCCGTAGACGGCATTGTCTAGTTGTCTTGAACAAATATAACATTGTTTGTCGTTAAATAAATGAAGTAGATTTTTTTTAAATGAAAAGGAATGAAGTCATATTTAAATATGGTGTTTTTAAATATATTATCGCTCGCATAACTGGATACCATAAGTTACGTGGAACATACATGAACACAATAACAAGGAAATAAAATTATCGAACTAGATGCAAACATCATGCAAAAATATAAAAAAAAATGTAGTGGAATAAAAGTAAAATTGTAAGATTAACATTTTGATGTTGATTAATTGATTGATATCATGTTGTTGTATCATAAATAAAAAACAATACACAAACAAAAAATAAAGAAGGACATTATTTATTACATTATTATTAGCAACTAGCTGATACCCGCGACTTCGTCCGCGTTGCTTGATATTTTAACAAAGTTTTCTTATGTAAGAAGGAAAAGATCGCAAGCAAAAATATACTTAGTTTAAACATACATCACTGAACACGCAGTGCATATACAAATAGTTGTTTGTTGAAACTTTAATAACTTTTTATTAAATGAAGATATCGCAATTATTTTTTTTTATAAGGGCCAAGTGTCTAAGAAATAAAATTTAGAAAATTTCATTGAAATCTATGCAGTAGTTTTTTCGTGATGCGCGCACAACTGCAGACCTTATCATTTTATTTATATAGAATATAAGTGTGTTATAGTATTTCAAATAAAACTTAGTAACTAAACTCCTACTATACAGTCAGTACTGTACAGAAGGAGTTCGCTAAATAAGTTTTATCAAATAAATTATTATTATTTAAAATAATGTATAGCTCTTGTTTGCAAATCTCTTGATACGTACCACTCAGCTATTTACAAAAAAAGACAGCGATTAAACATAAATTTATTGGTGCAAAATTAAACAAAACCATGTTATTAACCTTGAAATATTTTCTATTGTTAGTTAAGATTACGCATGCGCGTACGTTAATTTATTTTTAACAGCAGTTTTGTAAAATATTCTTAATTTATTACCTGAGCGAAGGTTGCTATTTTATTTCTCATCGTAAAAACACTTATTGCATTACTAATTCAATGAATTTAGCTGAAGACCTAACCCACCATTCAGCCTAGCATCAGCGTTAACGGTTTTTGTGGTTTTATTAAAAAAAGAGTAGCATGTATTAGTTATCAATATAGTATCTAGTATTAAATTATACTTAATTAGATTCATTAATAATATACAATACAAAAGTTAATTTTAAATAACAGAAAACGAATTTTTCTTTTTTGGAATGTATTTCTTTTACACGGCTTACAGTAGAGTGAAATGGCAGAAGCCCAAGGTTATGTCAGATAACGAAATCGCGTTATGCCTACCAAATGCTACAAATTGCGATGCGTTTGGAGTGCAAATTCAGTTCTGCACGAGCACTTCTGGGGGTAGGACCTATGCCGAATTTTTGAACGACAAATCACGCCAAACGATAGTCCGTTAACTGTATAGTGTGCCTGTCTATTGCAGATCTTTTTTTTTATTAAGTTAAAAAATTAAATTTAAGCAAACTCAAAAAATTATGAGTAGAAATAATCTTTGATATATAAAAACATTCGGCTTACACTTACGTAACAAGTATTGAACTTGAACTATGATATAAAGTCAAGTGGCTGCTCTTATTAATGGATATAATAATAATGGATGAATGAATGCACGTGTTTATTGTAGTTCATTGCGTGAATATAAATAAACGCTATTTCGAATTTGAGAATTGAATATCTATTTGGGTATGCTGTTTGATCAATTATTTATTATTCTGTGTCTTAAGTAAGATTATAAAGTATCTCTATTTCAAACCCGTCAGTTTTTCATGATCAGTATTGAATGAATGAATCGATTTTGATAAAATTTGTTATAAAGTAAACTTGAACCCCCAACACGGACTTATTTTTACTCCACCATCTCCACCTTTCTCAACATTTCTCCTCTTTACACTCAGGCGAAGCTTTTAGTGAATTCGAATTATCTATAAAGGTAGCAGCCGCAACCTGGTCCATTAAGAAAATAAACCAAACTATAAAAATGTAATTATTGATATTAAATTTAAATCACGTCCTACTTTACTTATAGTTACCCTGATATTTGCTCTACGTTGAGCCCTCAACACAGTTTAATCAAACCACGGTATTCGAGGAACTTTCTTTGATGTATATTTACTGATAGATTACACGATTGATGATGAAGGCTAATTGATCCTCTGCTAATAGGTAATCGTCTCGAGGTTCATTAATTAATATTAATCTGTTGATTATTCATGTGTTCCTGGTAATAAGCGCCACGATTTATGTTACGATATAATTTATCCTTACACATACATATTGTTACACACACATACATACTGAGTATATATGTATTGACATTAAATACGTCATACCGATTATTTTAAGCACATTATTTTCAAAAATAAAACTAGATTATAAGTATTATACTAGGGGGTTAGTAAGGTGCTGTTAATAAATAAAGTAAAGATTGGATTAGAGATGTCGAAAAAAATAAAATAAAATATATTCTTCATATTAAGCCCGTACAAGTTAAGCGGGAAAATTTCTAGAGATAGATTTTCAATATCTTTATAGTTTTATAAAGTATTTGACCGTGATAAACTTAAAATATGTAACATAAAGGAGCTTCAAACAGCTAACAATATTTAAATATATATTTATTATTGTGCAATAAGAATTGATAAAAGCCAAAAACCATTGCAAAATATCAAGTAGTAGTTATTTTTTTTATGTATGATTAACTGAATAGCATTGACGTTACGTATTTATATCACATCATAAACGTTTTGATGTTGTTTATTTAAATAGAATCTGAACTCAATCACGTATAACAGATTTATACATTTTTAGCCAGCAAGCTATATTATTTGCACCAATCAAACGCTAGGATAGATGTTATTCATGATAGTTAATAAAAGTAATTATTTATAAAAGGTATTTTGTTAAATAATAAATGTAGAAACTTCATGTAAACAATTAAATATCTAAAATAGTTTATTATTATACAAATCATGAACGCGTGGAATTTAAGCCAGAATGCTGGTAACGTTTACCGGTAAATCGGAATTTGGAGTATTTTGACAAAAATTAACAACGAATACAATTACAAATTTCATACATATTTAAAGATAAATGTTTTATTGAGCAAAATATATGAGGCCTGGTATTACGTATATAATCATAAAATGATAGAGGTCTGCAGTTGTGCGTGTATCATGGAAACTACTGGATAGATTTCAATGAAATTTTCTAAATTTTATTTCTTAGACACTTGGCCCTTATCAAAAAAATATTGGGATATCTTCATTTCATAAAAAGTTATTAAAGTTTCAAGAAACAACGATTTGTATATGCACTGCGTGTTCAGTGATGTATATTTAAACAAAGTATATTTTTGCTGAGATCTTTTTGATATTTTTTTCTTTCTTACATAAGAAAATTTTGTTATATCGCGTTGCTTGATATTATATATATATATCAAGCAACGCGGACGAAGTCGCGGATATCAGCTAGTCGTAGTCATCTTATGTTCTGAAATAGACAGGTTCGATTCTTGTTATGTTCGATTAACAGAAAGTTAAAAGTTATCTGGAGAGATATACTCGTATATAAATGATAATATTAATAATATCAGTAATTTGATAGAAAAACATTCTTAATTATTAAATAAACGAGTAAATCACATTCGTTATGAAATCACATATATATAAATATTAGATACTGATGAAACCACTCGAACGTAATCTAAGCGTAGTTTCAATTAATTCGAGGCACAAACTTGGTCTATATAACCTCGCTGAGCAAACATTCCCAAACATTTACTCTGCAAGCTTGTAGCCTATTTAAATTAACACTACAAATACACCCCTATGTCTCTACAAACATAGAGGAATACTTTTCGTTTTTTTTACCGCTTGTAATATAAAGAGTTGTAACTTTTTCCAATTAAAAAAAATATACAATAAAAAACAGATTTTTTTTTATAGTACCCGGTAGTGCAAAATGCCAATGACTCTACTGCACCTGATGGTAAGTGGTAGTAGAGTCCAAACGCGACGACTGCTAGTGCAGTCAGGAAGAGTGATTTGCACTAGCATCCTGATAATAAAATAATAATTAATATAATAGATCCTGGCACTTGCAAAAGTATAAACTCCATACGCTATCAAAGTGGAATGAAATAGGCGAAAATATTAATATAAGTAGTTTTAAAGTATATATTACAAAAATAATCTTGGCTCCAACAAACGCCTTGAAGCACTCCGTCTCATCAAAATGCCACGCACATTCTTAATTCCGTCTCGTTCCATATGATTAAAATTGCTATGATATAAAATATAGTAGTCATCTTCAGTTTATGAAGAACTATGAATAATATTGCTATAATACAAATTAATCGCTACTACGCCTACGCGCTGTGAAGGTCGCGTTGAATTTCCTACGAAAGAGAACATTATGGTTTATTAATGAAGTAAATCTTAGGGTATTATGAAAGATATATTTCAAGGTTCAATTTGAGACCACCATCACTACTGGTCACCACCCACTAATCACATATAATACCACCAAGAAGCGAGACATAGTATCATCGAGTTATAGCCTGAAGGGTCAGTGCGATAATATCTACAGACACAAGGGAGGTATCTTAGTTCCCAAGGTTGGTGGTGATGACCACTTACCATAAGGCAGCCCACTTGCCAGTCTGCCTATCTAAAAAAACTACATATTTTAAAATAATATACCCCCACCGTTTGTCTGAGTCTGTGATATTAATGAAATCACGACAACACAATGAAAAAGGAAGTTTAAAATTAGCTTCCGTGACAGAAGTGTTGAGAGGAAATCGATTATCGGGGTATGCGAAGATATTATGTTATGATACAATAACATTTTCTTACAGTTTCGCACTTACTTCTTATATAAATAAATTTTGTTAAATAAATGTTGAAGCAGATAGCTTGCTCTTTAAACCAAAACACTATTATATAATGAATTGGTGGTAAAATAACCGAATAGTTGTTGTACCGACGTAAATGGATTTGCAAAACCTATACCACGGGTGCTGTATAAATGAATCGATGTTACTTAATAAAAGTAAAGTAAAGTAAAGTAACAGCCTATGAATGTCCCACTGCTGAGCTAAGGCCTCTTCTCCTTTTTGGGGAGAAGGTTTTGGAGCTTATTCCACCACGCTGCTCCAATGCGGGTTGGTGGAATACACATGTGGCAGAATTTGAGTGAAATTTGACACATGCAGGTTTCCTCACGATGTTTTCCTTCACCGTCAAGCACGAGATGAATTATAAACACAAATTAAGCACTTGAAAATTCAGTGGCGCCTGCCCGGGTTTGAACCCACGATCATCGGTTAAGATTCACGCGTTGTAGCCACTGGACCATCTCTGCTATTAATAATATTTTACAGACATCAATGTTATTTCATAATTATGTTAATTATAAATATTATATCATAAGACCGCACAATCACTCTGTGGAACCAGCTTTCACCGGCTTTTCCGAACCGATTTGTGATAGCAACCATCAATAAAACGCAACTACAAGCCCTCGGTTGTTTTAGATGTCCATGGGCGGTGGTAATCACTATCTATCAGTCTCCTACTCATTTTACATCACTCACTTTTACAAAAAAAAAAAGATCATAATAGCAGCAATAATTTCTAAGATAATTTGAATATTATAACACAAAGCCTCATGATTTTTTTTCTATACGATTAGCTCATCGAATACATTTTTTGGCAACCACCCATACATAATACGACTATTAATCCGCAGACAAAACGAGTACGATTAAATGAATATCATATGTACTAAAATATTGTCAATAGTAATTCGATTTGTAACACATTTGGGATAAAAGGTTTTCTGTCTAATATTTCTATATTTATTTCATTATTAAAAGGGAACAAAAGACGATAATACTTGGTCACTCGCTCAAAGAGGAGAA
The DNA here is from genome assembly GCA_963151315.1 of Nymphalis c-album. Taxonomy (NCBI): domain Eukaryota; kingdom Metazoa; phylum Arthropoda; class Insecta; order Lepidoptera; family Nymphalidae; genus Nymphalis; species Nymphalis c-album. Next base: position 3,020,134 of record OY720590.1, on the reverse strand, counting down.
TTGCTTATGCGCTAGTCTTTTTTGTAGTATAGAGAGGACTAGTACATAGGCCACGTGATGGTAAATGGTGTCATGCGCCCATAGACATTGACGTTGAATTGGCCAATGCGCCACCAACCTTGATGATCTTATGCCTCTTGTACCTGTAATTACACTGATCTCACTTAACCCTTACAACGGAACACAAAAATACCAAATACTCCTGTTTTGCGGTAGAATATCTGATGATTGGGTGGTACCTACCCAGAGAGCTAGCACAAAGTTGTAATTTGAAAATTTCCATATTATTATTAACTGAAAAGTACCGATAGAAGATCATATTTATTGAGAACTTATCATGTATGTATCAAAAACTATGATCATCACTTAGGCTGAGGTATTTCTACATCATTAAAATGTACAACATGAGTGTGGAAATAATGAAAATAATTAACATACTATAATGCGTTTCTACTAAGCCCAGATGGTCCAGTGGTAAGACCGCGCGAATCTTAACAGATGATCGTGGGTTCAAACCCGGGCAAGCACCGCTGAATTTCATGTGCTTAATTTGTGATTATAATTCATATCGTGCCTAACGGTGAAGGAAAACTTCGTGAGGAAACCTGCATGTGTCAAATTTCGCTGAAATCCTATCACATGAGTATTTCACCAACCCGCATTGGAGCAGCGTGGTGGAATAAGCTCCAAACTTTCTTCTCAAAAGAGGAAAAGAGGCCTCAGCCCAGCAGTGGGACATTCACATACTATTATATTATTGATGCGTTTCGTCCTATTGGCTTTTCCGGTCCTTCGTTTTGTAATAGAGGAAGCTTTAGTTTTATAAAGTTACCTCTAGTTTAGAATGGTAGATTTATATAACTAGATATATTATTAATTTAATCTTGTAAAACGACGATTTAAATTTTTGTAAAAACGCGTTAGTAACATAAAAACAAATGAATACGTGTTAAGCCAAAACAAAATAAACAACATGCAATAAAACATGAACAGAACATTGAACAATACATTGGATTGGAAAGCGCACAGTGGCTTTACTATTTTTAAAACATTTTAGTGAATACGTTAATTTAAAAAATAGGTAAAGCATCGATAAAAGTTATTTTGACTTTTATATATATTATATTTAGTATTTTTTTAAAATTGTAATTAATAATAAGATAAGGTCCTCCAGACTGAGACATTTCGGCCACGGGGGCCAATCTTAAGAGAGATTAGCCAACTGCGCAGGAAATATTATAGTGCACAAGTGTGTGCGCAAACACAGGTGCACTCTCTTTTTCTTAGCTCTCATAATCCGATGGGACGGCAATCCGACACGACCGGAAAGAGTTCAGGCGCAGGACCAACGGCTTAACGTGCTTTCCGAGGCACGGGAGTGTACACACTTCCAACTTCCAGACTTCGGGCTGCTACTGAGAATTTACTGACAGAAAACCCCAATAACCATTTATTGGCCCGACCTGGGAATTGAACCCAGGACCACCGCGTCTGCGGCCTTATATCAAGCCACTAGACCAACGAGGCAGTCAATAAAAAATCTGAATTGTAATTACATTCGGTAATATTAAGAAATGAAATTTTATTTTCATTCTGGATTAGAGACGATATATTTTTATAAAATTAATAATATAATTAGTACAACGTAAAAACCATAAATTAAACCAATTTTATGAAATGATATAAAACTCCATTTGCAAGTCATTGTATGACCTTTTTTATTATCAGTTAACTTTAGGTTACCCCTAGACGAGTAATTTCAGATAACAGTACAACAATTTATTGTTGAGCATAGAATAATGCATCGTGTAAAACCCGAATTTCAGACACGGAGGCAGCAGAAACTATAGTGCAGGCGTATATGCACAAATCTAGTTCCACTCTCTATTATGGTATTCAAACGATTCGATAGGAAAGTAATCCGTCACTACTGGAGATCAACCATCGGCTTCCGAGGCACGGGAATGTAAGATTGTCAAATTCCTTCAAGGCAGCTATGGACATTTTTTTGGCAAAAAACCGTATTCGTTTATATTTTTGGTGTATACTGGAGCATAAAAGGGCACAGCTGCAAATGAAAAGCCTCTACTCATACAACAAAATTAAGAAAACTTCAGACTTAATTTTTATTTCTTAGAACCTACACCTTTATAACAACTAAAGCGAATATCAGTTTTGCCTAGGCCAATTTACCTTTTGACAAGGTATTATTAAGATTTTAAGATTAAGATATTAAGAATTGGTAAGCTTACCAATCAATTTAGAAGATGTTATATGATTATAATTTAAAAAGTAGTTTTTAAATGTCCCACTTTTGGGCTAAATTTTCTTCTTCTTTTGAGAAGTCGGATTGGATATTATTAGACCACGCTGCTCCAATGAAGCGTCACATACAAATTCAGTGATGCTAGCCCGGCTTGAATCCGCAATATACGCTTAAGAACGTATTTTACTAAAAAGGCCTGGTTATAAATGATTTAGGTTAGACACTGATTTCTCTCATTCTGTCATTAATGATTTTACATTCGAAAGAAAAAGACACAACATTACTTTACTGATCACTAAATAAAATTACAGATGAAGCCGTATTTAGCTAAACACGCGCTATACAATGTTTATAAATAAGGCGAATATTGTATATATACTATATTTATGTATCGCTAGATGCGCTGAAAGTGTAGCTCGGTTGAAAAACGATTCGGAGAACGAATTGGATCCTAAATCGAATAATGACCGCCAACTTCGTAACAGAAATAACTCATTTAATTTTCTTTTTCATTAAAAATGTTATCTGTCTTATTTTAAAGCAATTTAAGCGCTTTAAAGTATGACCAGTAATATGTTGATAATATTTATTATTATGCAATACTACACTACGTTGTCTTTAAATGATATGTGTCGTTTATAAATAAATCGAGAAAATTTAGTGGTAGGGTTTCTGCATGTTTTGGGCAAACAGGTATCAATATGGTTTGAAGATTGAGTGAGCCAATGAAAAAATGGTAATGATAGTGGATACGTTGGAACCAGTCCACAAAACATCAAAATGAATTAATTAATTTTATTTTTATTAATCTTATGTTTTAAATAACTTCATGAGATGAACTCTTTTCTAAAATCAAATTTAACCTATAAAATAACATATTCTACAAATCAAAGTAATATTGTTACCCATACAACTATAACAACTAACTATTAATCCACCTAAAGATATCTAAGCCTCCGTGCTTCAAAACCAATTACAGTGGATTACAAAGATATAACTTCTATTCTCGGAAGCCCTTACCTGGTTAAATGCAATACAATTAATTATAAAAAAAATGTAATTAAATTATAACCTATTGGTATACCATTGTTTTTTAAGGATGGCAACTAAAACTGGTTTAAGTCAGCCAAAAAAAATGAGCCATGAATACATGGACAAGTAAACAACTTGAATCAAAGAAATAGGATATCATTGTTTTGTCACAGATACGTACTTAAAACACATTTTTCCTAATGTAATCGAACTGTTTGAAATGGTTTTTTTTAATTTTCCAAGATAGAGTGCACCAAACTGAGATGAATAATACGTAAAAATTAAGCAAGTGACTGTTGGGTGAGTGCTTAAGTTTCACAAAAGTAAAAGTTACCAGTAATAAATTATATTATTTGAAAAAGACATTATATTCAAAGAAGAAATACTTAAATTTGCTTTACTATTTTTGGGAAAAATTGAGGACAATCACATGGGAATATTCAGATATAAGATAAGTGCCTGCATTTATTTAATATATCTGATTTTTTTTTATAGGTAGGCGGACGAGCATATGGGCCACTTGATGGTAAGTGGTCACCAAAGCCCATAGATAATGGCATTGTAAGAAATGTTAACCATCGCTTACATCGCCTATGCGCCACCAACCTTGGGAACTAAGACTATAATATGTTCCTTGTGCCTGTAACTACACTGGCTCACTCACCCTTCAAACCGGAACACAAGAATACAAAATATTGCTATTTTGCGGTAGAATATCTATTGATGTGAAACTATTTGAAGAAAAATTAGTTAAAATAAGTCTAATATATACTATAACAGTTTTGTAGAGTTCGCATCCCCTGAAATTTAAATTTGTGTTAATAACTGTTTGCAATTCAATCATATTCATTTTAATTGAAAAAAACTTTGAAAATAGAAAGTTTAACACAAACATAATTATTTCTATATTCAACAAAGGAAACCGTGAGCTTAGAAGCTCGCTAGCAATTATACGAGACAAGTCATGATACAATCTATTCAAGAAGCGATAGCGACGCGTGGTTTTATATTTGTAACCAAATGTAAGTGTTTACATTTCAGCTCAATTTAGATTAAACAACAGAAACGGAGTATATTACGGTATTTCATAGTAAATAGAATGTAAAATACTTAGTGGTAGAGCTTTGTTCAGGCTCGTCTGGGTAGGTACCACCCATTCATATATAAAAAAAAAAAAAAAAAAAACCCATTCATCAGATATTCTACCGCAAAACCGGTTTTTAGGGTGAGTGAGCCAGTGTAATTACAGGCACAAGGGATATAAGACCTTAGTTCCCAAGGTTGGTGGCGCATTGGCGATGTAAGAGATCGTTAACAACTCTTACAATGCCATTGTCTATGGGTGTTGGTGACCACTTACCATGAGGTGGCCCATATGCTCGTCCGCCTTCATATGAAATTTAAAAAAAAATACACCAGTTTTCTTTTTCAAGGTTTCTTGCTACATGCCTCTTTAGTTCTGAACACAATGAATTTTGTTGGTCCAAATAAAACACAAAGGAAACACGATGTGAGACAAATATTAAAACAAAAAATGTTTACGCGCGCGTTTGTGTAAATAAAACATTCATGTTCATATGTAATGTTTCGTAGTTACAACTATTTGTATATGTATTTTCGTTGTGTGTTATGAGAATGCTGGAAGTTTTTAAATAGCATACTATAAAAATACTCGTCTTGCACCACTATTTCTTTCAGACGAATTTAATGAAAAGTGAGAGAAGGCGAATGAGTTGAATTTACCAAGATTTCAGAATTTTCCTGTTTTATCCAGTTTTGACGTCACTTAAAGATATTTAATGTAAATTATATTTAAATTAAACGGTACACGTAATTGATGAAATATTATTATATAAAGTTTATTATTTAACACGCTCTCTTAATATTTACCATTTTTAACAATTTTATAAGATTTATTCCCAATATTTAGGAAAAATTAGGAACAAAGTTATTTTAAGCATTTGTTTTTGTATCTCGACATAATATTATAAGAAAACGAATTTTATAGAAAAAAACATTTTATTAATGTGTACTAAGTAATTTTCTAATCTATATTTATTTAAGTAAAAAATTAAGATGCAACAGTACAACTTTATATAGAAGTGCACAAATATTTTGTGCTTCAACATTCAACATCAAGGACTAGAGAAAAATATAAAATCAGTTTAAAAATACGAAGAAACTTTAGTTTCGCTTCGCTTAAACTCATAAGGACTTATAATGTGAATTAAAGTTCCTTAAAGCTTATCGTCAAGTGTATTCTTTCCGACAAAATAAACTGGGAAACTAGGGATCAAATAGTAATACCATTACCATTCTTGCGATTTACAAACTTATACAGTCCTAGGTAAGCCGATTTAAAATTTTGTTTTACTTTAATCTATTTTTGATTACAGGATAATAAATTTATAATTTTATTTTATTATTTTCAATAGTTCGTGTAACGGATCATTGATAGTCCGAATTTCTGGTAAAGTTTTTCGTTTTGAAATACTTGAGTTTATTTGTTGGCTGTCTATCAATTGTTTTAGTTACTTGCTTATAATACTGTAGACCCTGTAGAAAATAAAGGTAGAATTACGAGTAAACTCCCGATGATCGAAAAGCACGTAAAACTGTTGTCCCTTTCTCATTATTCCGAACTTTATCACTTCAGTCCTGTAGAATTGACCTCTCATTGGACAATAAGAGAGCGACTGCATTTGTGCAAATAAAAGACGGCCTATAATACCTATATAAGGCGGCTTCGTGTATCTGGATTTTAGTTTTTATTTTTCATCCATACTGCCTTTACATGACATCTATATGAAGAGATATAAATTTTATTATAATGTATAATATATAAATTTCATACAAATAACAATGTCCAGTATATTCAATTAAAACTTTGTATTTATTTATTTTTTACTAGCGTTTTTCTCGCGGTTTCACCTGCGTAGTTCCCGTTCCAGTTTGAATATGTGGACAAAATGAAGCTTATGTTACTCGCTGATAATGTATGCAAAGATTTAATGTAAAGATGTAATGTAAAGATTTTTTTAAATCGGCTTAGTGGTGTAGGCGTGAAAGCGTCACAAACAAACTTGCTTTCACATTTATAATATAGTTAGGATTTTTTAAATACGAGGCTTCAATGTATATAAAAGGAAAATTAAATATTGAATAGCAGTTATTGTGGCTATACAACGTAAATATTTGATACACGGTGTAACACTAATAATATGTAATTCTTATTATTTCCGGAGAACCAGCGACTTTAGATAAAAGATATATTGCTTATGTACTTTAAATATTACAAAGATATGTGATGTAATTATTATTGTTTTTATTTTAACATAGCCATTTTGTGATTTTATTTTATCCTTAATCCGTCCTTTTAATTGTTGTAATTTAAATTTAAAAAAAATTGTTACATTAATTATAAAAAAATTTAACCCAATTCGATTAAACAAAAGTTACTACGCGGCAAAATATTTTGATAAGATTCCGTAAGAAAGAATTTTCACTAATTGGTTTAGTAAGGCTCCGGAGGAAAGTCATTAAAGGTCGAAGAAAAAGCTTGTTACGAAGTGTTTACAGACCAATGGATCCAGGGCCTTATTTTTACTTGTGATGATGATCGATGTGTTTCTTCATCCCTGACCAGCATTAAGATGTTTTTTGTATTCTAATTAAAGCAGTTTTAATGAGTACGAAAATCAAAAACATAATATTAAATAATTTAACGATACTATATTACGATTGGTGGCGCATTTGCGAAGGAATAAGGAATGGTTATTATTACTTACAGTGTCAATATCTATGAACGATACTGATAGTTTGACACCAGATAATTCCTTAAAAATTTGACCTAAATAATTTTACGTAGCGGAGGTATATAGGTACATATATATATTATTGATTAATTAATATTGATAAGGCGAATAGTTAATACGTGAAAGTGTAGCAAACAAACTCACTTTCGTATATAAACTATTTTTCAAGAAATGCTACCTAATGCTATAAATATTTATCAAATCAAACTTTGAAATCATCAGATTAATACCCTTAAATAAATAGGAAAACAAACTAACTAATTTAACTTACGAAGCAATTTTACTTAAATTATTAAAAGAGTACACATTTTAAAAACCGGTGTAAATAGATCAATTTATAAGGCAAGTTTAAATTCGAGTGCATTGTATTTCATACGATACTCTATTACTATATAGAATCCCAAGTGATAATTAAAAATAAAATATTTGTCTAAAAACGTTCTAAGATATAATTTTTTAAAGGCAATGCGATTATTTTATCAAAAAAAAAGAATCCTTTACCCAACAATAGAATATTTCATTACTTTTAATGTATTAATAAAAGTTGACCCGATGAACGAGAAAAACTGTTATCACCAACAGAGGACAATAAGAAACAGGGAAGGATTTTCTATTGCTTCTGTGGAGGAGGGAAACGTTTAAGATAGCCGCGATAAAAGAGTGCGGTTTTATTGAGTGGAGGTATTCCTTTGAATAGCTTAATATCAGGAAACTTGAAGTAAATATGAAACCGATTGAAAACATTAACTTTTTGTTTTAAATGATCAATTACTGATAGATTAGTGAGATTAAAAAGTAATACTTAAACCAACAAGTGTTAAATATTTCAAAAAATCAAAATAATTTGTTCTTTTTTGAAGTATTTTTTATAAAAAATAATATAGTCTTTTTAATTTTATACACATTGGTTGAGTGGGAGAGTTAATTTCAATATCCATTTATCTAGGAGACTTCTTTAGTCAACCAGTAAATACCTTAAAATTCACTTAACATGAAAATGCTTAGTTAATATTGACGTAAGCCCAGCGACATACATATATCAAAATCTATCAAACCTGAAGAAATGGGAGGGTAGAAAATATGACATTTCCGTAATCAATCAAAAAAAGTGAATTGTGAATTATGGAATATAAATATATAGCCTGGCATATGAGTTTGCTCGTTGCCCTGGAATTGACAGATAACGTCTATCAAGAGGGATTGTATATTATGTTGATATGATTATATTCATACTAGCGGCCCGCCCCGACTTCATCCGGCTTAAACATCGTTTAAGACTTACTGTGATAAAAAATGTGCGGTCGGGGGACCCCCGTAAGGAATAATAAATAAATAATAAAACTTTATTGTTATCCATTACATTCATTATTTTTAAATTGCCCTGACTCCTAAATTGGTGTCACCCGTGCGTCAGAAGTCAGTTCCTTCCCATTAAATTATTACAAAGTATGACAATACAAAGTGCCTGATTACTAATTATTATTTTAAGTTAAGTGTGTGTGTGGGTGTGTGTGGTGTGGGTGTGTGCGTTTGCGCATGCTTTCTTAATTCTAGATGTACATATTTTTTTCTTTTCAGGCAGATAAAAGTTTCTCAACGTCTTCATAATTAAGTTTTTTTTAACCATGTTTTAGTTTTGTCATTTAATTGGAATGAAGTTCAGTGCGACAAATTTTTCGACTCAAACCGTGTTTTAAAAAGTAGATTTTAATTGATTATATTACTGTATTATTGACACACAAATAAACACCTCAATCTCCTTTATATAGACCTTCTAAATTCGAACGCCCAATGTATCGCATTTTGTAGCATTTGGTAGACACAGTGTGAACGCTATTTCGTTATATGACGTGACCTTGAGCCACTACCATTTCACTCTACTGTAAGCCGCATAAAAAAACTTCGTTTCAAAAAACTGGTCACTAGTCACAGTCACTCTTAAAGACATATTTCATGTACATATTTATATAAAATATAAATAACAAATTTAATTGTATTCTGATATGTACAGATGGAAGCTCACGTTAAATATACCCTTCGTATAGTTTATTATCTTCAAACTCGAATCTATGCGTAAAATAAATATTAGTTTCAGGTAAATTATAGCACATCTGGCGAGTGAAGACTTATACTTGAATATTTAGTAATGTTTACGATACTATCGGCGTTACTTATAAACGTTTAGAATATAAACGTATAAACCGTGACTTTGGCTCGCGTGATCAGGTGTTTCGTCTTTCACAACTCCAGTTTTTTTGCTTATGATTAATATATTTGCTTTGGAAAAAGTTTCGCAAACAGCTGAGTTTTTCCATTTGGATGTGAATATTTTGTTTTGTTATTTATTTTTACAGATGTCGTTATTAAAGCTTTATTTCTGTTTGATATGGAGTTTTAGAGACGAGATCGAAATTGCACAATCGTTAGGACACACTAATCTTAATCAATGATTTTGGTTTCAAACCCGGGCAAGCACAATTGAATTTTCATGTGCTTAATTTGTGTTTATGATTCATCTCGTGCTCTGTGGTGAAGGAAACATCGTGAGGAAATATGCACGGATTGGATGAGACATATGTATTCACCAAGCCCTATTGGAGAAGCATAGTGGAATCATCTCCTGATAATCTCCTATAAATGAGGGCAGGCCTTAGTGGGACATTTACAGACTGTTACTATTACTTTGCTTTTATTTAAAACTTAATACTATATTATTTCTTGTTTTAATTTTGTTATAAACAATACAAAATAAATAATTTAAAAATATTATTTTATATAGCAATGTTTTTTGCATTTCGAAAATTTTGTTTCAAAGTTTAAATTAATGAAAATTTAAGAGCGGCTATTGATCTTGTTTTTAATTCATTTTTTTGTTGTAATTGATTAAGATGCTAAATTGTGTAGAATTACTTTTCTATTTAACATGGAAAAAAAATATTTATGTTCCGTAAAATATTTTAAATATTAAAAAAAAAACTTTCGGTCTATTGATATATCTAAAATTATTGTTTTTTTTTTAGCATTTCATTAAAACTATGCTTATGTTTAGTAATTCATAAATGTATTATATTCATGGATATATTTATTGAGTGTTAATTTATATATATCACCCTTATTCACGGCCATACAAATACAATCCCTTAAACATTCGTCAGCTTACCGTTCAGTTTATTACGTCTTTGTATGATGTAAGTCGAACATAATATTACAACAACAATAGCCCAGTCTATTCGCTTTTATAAAATAAAATTTAAGAACGGACTTGGATGTTACATTTAAGATTTATTTCTTTCGTGTACATTTATTTGTATAGAGATGATTATGTATAGAGATGGACTGCATATAAAGCCAGTGGTTAGGTTTTTTTATGATAGTTTGCGGGTTCAAATCCCTGAAATTTTTTTTGTGCTTATTTTGTGTTGCGTTGTCAGTCGGCCTACCCACTACAATAAAAACAAATACAACGTACAAGAAATTGTCATTTGCAGCCGGAGTTCGAAAGTTGGCAGAGCTTCACGAATATGTATATAGTTTCTGAGATTGGATTCTGTGGTCAAAGTTTGATCTTGATGGGATTTTTTTATTATAATAAGTGGTGGATCGGTAGATGTTTTCTCATCAAATTTCCATTAAGCTGAAATTATTACATTATTTACATTCAATATTATATAATTATATTATACTCTATATTGAGTACCTAATACTGATATTATCCCCCCCCCACCACACGAGTGAAGCCGCAGGCGGCTACTAGTCTTATATAATGCACTAACGTATTCCACATGGAACAATATAGTATATCATAATAAATAACGCTTACGTTTATTTCGTATTTATGTACATAGAAATACTTGAGAAAAATGACCAGTAATATCCGGACAGTACGCTCCGATTGTAGGGGATGAGGGCACTCAAAATGAGCTTTCCAGATTTAGGCAATAAATCGTTCTTATAGTGCTTGAAATAAAGGCTAATATACATTCTAGTGGTCAACTATACATACGTATACTATTTATTTTTACAAATCGCTACGATTATGTCAATATGCTAGTGACAAACGGCTAGGAATCAATGTATAACTGTGACGTAAAAAAAATGTTTAGTTAAGATTAGTTGGTGGTCACCAATGTCCATAGACATTGGTACTGTATGAAATGTTAACCATCACTTACATCGCCAATGCGCCACAAACTTTGGGAAATAAGATGTTATGTCCCTTGTGCATGTAATTACAAGAATATTTTAAAAGATACTACTAATCACCCGCAGCTTCGCCCTCCCATGTTAGGTAAGGGGGGAGAGTTTGTGAAAAAAAAGTTGCGTATATCCTTCCTCGGTTTTCAAGCTAAATTTTACCAAAATCGGTTCAGTGTTCGCATTTATAATATTATTATAGATCAGGTCAATTCGTTAACTCATAAAGTCAATAACCTGATTTTCAGAAAGTTTAGTCTTTCAATGCCTGAATTTGCAAAACAAGCTTGTCAAATATCATCAATCATCAAATAATAGTTTGATGGAAAAAAACATTCTTACGAAACGAAAAGACGTAACATCGCGTTAATAATCTAGTCTTAAGAGCTTGGAACTAACCCCACCACGTTGTTGGAGTGGATGTTGGTATATTTTTAATCACATGCAGTCTGAATCCACTGACAATCACGAATCGATTGTGAATTTTAAATAAACTAAACCAATTAATTAAAACTCTATCACACGGTTTTCAAACTGCGATATTTCGTATAGGATTCACGCATTTGAACCACTGAACCATATCGTTATACCACAAGCTTATCGCAAAAACATTAATTTATTGAAAAAAAAACATAAATAAATAAAAAATCATAAGAATAATATTTGACAATATGCGGCTTCCGAGTGGTCATATTATGTTATTCTCTGCCCGTTATCCAAAGGATAAAATGGATGGAAACAAGGTCATATTAAATGAATCTCATAAAGTACTGAAATATATGATAAGACGTTCTTATATCACTACAAATAGAGACTAAAATGCAACGGAATGTGGGATTATTCGGAACATTGAACAATAATATGAAAGCTGGATCTAAACGACACATTGTGTATTGTTTGGAAAATTATTATCGCTTGTTTAAAATTGGCGCTTTGTTGCGTCGTTATAAAATATATTTTATTTTATATTTTCATTGGAAAAAAGAAAAATGTATATTGCGTTGACCTTGCTGTGAGCAGCGTAGCGATAATTCCTCGTTAAATCGTAGAAACCAACCGTTTACTGCTAGCGGAGTCGTGCATGCCCGTCTCGTCTGTTATCAGCTGTTCTATGGTGAGTGAGCGATGTAATTACAAGCAATCTCAATTCCCATGGTTAGCCGCACAATTATGGCGTGCGAGAGAACAGTGCCAATACGCCGCGGTGATCACTTACCCACTTTGATCGTCTGCCTTTCTTAAATAAAAAAATAAAAACTCGTATAAAATAGTTAATAATGTAAAAGAGTGATACTTGGTGGGTTAAATTATTAACATAAGAAAATCTAAGTATTATTATTCAGGTCTGACCTCGTTGGCGGTTTCCATTTACATACTCTTGAATTAATTTTCATTTTTAGTGACATGTTTATAAGAAACTTTGACGCGACAAATTTTATGAAATTAAATTTGAATTTTACATTTATCTTAAAGCATTTTCTTATAAGTATTCGCTCGCCAAAACGTGTACACGCTATGAGAAAGCAATGCATTTTTTAATACTGTCTCAATTCTTGGCAACTCGTAAAGGTCAAAGAGGTTATATACTGCTTGTACTCGAAAGTTCCTCTCACTCATGATTTATTCCTAAAGAATATGTAATGGCCTTGAATGGCCTACTGGTGGGTGAAGGTTTCCTATTAAGGAGGAGTGGAAAGATATGTTCCAATGCAGGTTGGAACATAATTATGTGGCTAGGTTACATGGAACACAAGCTTCTTTACGATTTATGACTTCGCTGTTCTATTACCATCTTCCCGAGATAGAGTAAGAATTTATTATTGATTTTTTGTTACATTAATTTCTTTTTTCCAAAAGTGGAATATATCATGAAAGATTTTCTCATATTATTATTATTATACATCATTGATAATAAACCTACCATTTTCTAAAGGTATTAATACAAATACCTATAATTAGGAACTATTCATTCAATTGCGTTCAATCAATCATTTGATCATTCGTTCCTTTATTTAGTTCTTCTATTGATAATGAAATGTAGCGAGTAATTCATATTCTATTTATAAAGTTATGGTTATATTTTTCATAGGATCCTGAAGTAATCCTTAGTGTTTCTTTCAGCAGATTTTCTCAAGTTGAGTTATTTCTTACTATGCTTTTTGCTTAAGTCTTTCGGAATAAGCTTTTGACTTTAATTAAAGCACAATGTATAAGATAGTTTATAAACAAGCAAATGGCTAGCCAAACAAAAGCTACTGCAAAGTTATCAAAATTGTAAAATTTTAAATGATGATTACGTATAAAATAATATCATTAAACCATATAATTATTATCCACATATCCATATTCATATACATTATCCTAGTACAGTATCCTATTGAATCACTTAAATATTAATACTTAATTATTGTAATTCAGAATTTGCCGGTATATTTTAATATAAGTGTAAGAGCGCATTAGAAAAAATAGCGTAGGTAGTGCGATATAATGTAACAGCGTTGGGTGTCAATCATGGCGTGATAGGAAAGAAGAAGAAAGATCACATACCGTGGGATTACTACGATTGATGATACAAACTAATATTATAAATGCGAAAATAGTTTGGGCGGCAGTCCACAGTCGTGCGACACGAAATTGAGGTGGAAATGTATTGTATCTGGTAGAGCTTTGGTCCCTGATCATTTAATGTTCTTACTTACATTATCATAAAATGCGCCGTTTTTGAGAAAATTAAGAAAAACTGTTCAACCTCGAAATTAGTTAAATATGAAGAAAACGATATAATATATCACTGTAAAAGCAACTTAACACATATAATTTGGTCCTTGATCAAAACAATATCACTCACAGTAAACTGAAATGCACTATTTTTGAGAAAATTAATAAAAACATTTATAACTCGAAATGGGTTTTATACGAATTTACTGTCATTTACGGTAAACATAACATAGATAAAAAATAATATAAATAATTATGATCATGTAACAAAACGTTTCCCGCCAATTTACAAAAAATAAATACATTTATTTATATTTTGTTTTATTTTGTTGTTTTCTTATTTTATTTTTAATAAAATATCACTCACAGTAAACTGAAATGCACTATTTTTAAGAAAATTAATAAAAACATTTATAACTCGAAATGGGTTTTATACGAATTTACTGTCATTTACGGTAAACATAACATAGATAAAAAATTGGTTGCCTGTAAAGTCGGTATACGGGCGAAAGTTTTACGTGACAACGACTTTGAGTGGTAAAATAATTTTAATGTGAATATTCATTCGTATAGTAGGAAGAAGGATGAAATAATAGTAACAATTTAAAACATTTATTTATACAAAGAATTATATTTAAAACATTAATTTATACAAAGAATCTCGCACTGAATTTCACTTTTTATGTCTGTCTCTCTCGCTCTTAGGCGGGCTAACCATGCCCGAGTGGAAGGGACGCGTGCCTCTCACTCGCTCTCATTGTGAGCGCATAACGTGAGCGGAGCGTAACGCAGTTTCTTGAAGTGTCACCCGGCAAACCAATTTATAAGACGTTGTCACGTCAAAAATAATATAAATAATTATGATCATGTAACAAAACGTTTCCCGCCAATTTACAAAAAATAAATACATTTATTTATATTTTGTTTTATTTTGTTGTTTTCTTATTTTATTTTTAATAAATGTATGTTATTTTTATACTGTTGTCTTATTTTGAGGATTTTAAAGTAGTTACAAAACCGAATCGGTTAACCCCGACTCCATTTAGTCTTGTCTATCTTACCCCTAGAGTGTTTTTTTAGAGCCGGAGGCGCGGAGGGAGGGCAGCCCCCGCCTGCCGTAATAAAGCACAGGCTCCAGCTGACGCTGGAGCCTTTGCTTTGTTACGCAAAGGCGAAGGGGCTGCACTTCCCGTAGCGCCGGAGCCGTCACAATTCGAAATTTTGGTAAAAATGTTGTAACATTGAGATTAGGTGTCTTATTCAAGAAAAAAATTGGTTGCCTGTAAAGTCGGTATACGGGCGAAAGTTTTACGTGACAACGACTTTGAGTGGTAAAATAATTTTAATGTGAATATTCATTCGTATAGTAGGAAGAAGAATGAAATAATAGTAACAATTTAAAACATTTATTTATACAAAGAATTATATTTAAAACATTAATTTATACAAAGAATCTCGCACTGAATTTCACTTTTTATGTCTGTCTCTCTCGCTCTTAGGCGGGCTAACCATGCCCGAGTGGAAGGGACGCGTGCCTCTCACTCGCTCTCATTGTGAGCGCATAACGTGAGCGGAGCGTAACGCAGTTTCTTGAAGTGTCACCCGGCAAACCAATTTATAAGACGTTGTCACGTCAAAAAATTAATTTAATAAATTGTGCAATATTTAAAATTAAATAATAAAATAATTCATAAAAATCTAGAATTCTTGGCTGTATGTTAAAGACCGGTGTATAAAGTCTATTCTCGATGTATAATCTGTGCCCATGAATTTTAAGCGGCAACTAAAATTGACAATAGTTTTTAATGACAAGTTTGAATGCAAACAACGCTCGTAGTGATTAAGTGATTATTTGTTATTTTAAACACTGATCTTGAAGTCTTACTTTAATTAACTTATATATAACTATTTTTACGCGTTAATTTGCTTTTACAGTGATATATTATATCGTATTTTTCATATTTAACTAATTTCGAGGTTGAACAGTTTTTCTTAATTTTCTCAAAAACGGCGCATTTTATGATAATGTAAGTAAGAACATTGGGCAGAGTACGATATCCCTAAGCAGGAATTTTGGGGGTGATTTGGGACAAAGTACGATAGTACAGATAGTAGAGGTGGTGAGGAGGCTACGTCTCTTACTTCACGACACCACCCCCATTATTAGTAAATGAACAATTCTTACAAAAAGTGAAAAAAAAAGACCTTGTAAAACTAACCTCAATATTAAATTTATCGCCAAAATTACGATTGTAACGACTCCGGCGTTGCAGGAATTTAACATAAAAATAGGTATTTTTATCATTTAATTTAAGTAAGACTTCAAGATCAGTGTTTAAAATAACAATTAATCACTACAAGCGTTGTTTGCATTCGAATTTGTCAATAAAAACTATTGTAAATTTTTAGTTGCCGCTTAACATTCATGGGCACAGATTATACATCGAGAATAGACTTTTACACCGGTCTTTAACATACAGCCAAAAAGCCTAGATTTTATCAATTATTTTATTATTTAATTTTAAATATTGCACAATTTATTAAAAAAATCGACAAGCGTCGACAATCGACACCTAATCTCAAAATTACAACATTTATCACCAAAATTTCGAATTGTGACGGCTCCGGCGCTACGGGAAGTGCAGCCCCCGCCTGCCGTAACAAAGCACAGGCTCCAGCGTTAGCTGGAGCCTGTGCTTTGTTACGGCAGGCGGGGGCTGCACTCCCTCCGCGCCTCCGGCTCTAAAAAAAACACTCTAGGGGTAAGTTAGACAAGACTAAGTGGAGTCGGGGTTGGCCGATTCGATTTTGTAACTGCTTTAAAATAAAATAATATAATATTAATAATAAACTTTTAAACCATAGAGGCTGAAGTCTATATATATATCAAACATTTACCAATTTATTTGTTATTTCTATCTATGTTATGTTTACCGTAAATGACAGTAATTTCGTATAATACCCGTTTCGAGTTATAAATATTTTTTTGTTAATTTTCTCAAAAATTGTGCATTTTCGTTTACTGTGAGTGATATTGTTTTTATCAAGGACCAAATTATATGTGTTAAATTACTTTTACAGTGATAAATTACATCGTAATTTTCATATTTAACTAATTTAGAGGTTAAACAGTTTTTCTTAATTTTCTCAAAAACGGCGCATTTTCTGAAAATGTGAGTAAGAATATTAAATGATTAGGGATCAAAGCTCTACCAGATACAACACATTTCCACCTCAAATTCATGCGTAGAGATATCATATCGCCGCCAGAACATTAAATGATCAGGGACCAAAGCTCTACCAGATACAATACATTTCCACCTCAAATTCGTGTCGCACGACTATGGACTTTTACCATAGTTTGTTTGTTTGCTACGATTTAATGTCTTAAGTATTCAACTAATTATCATGATTTGTTCTATTTACATTGTCGAGTGTAAGAAAAGAACCTGACACCTCTAAATCTAGTGATAAAACAGTAAAAATTTGTAATAGAAATACAAAAAAAAATTATAACAACTGACGTAAGTGTAGTTTAGAGATTGTTTTTAACCGCTTTAAAAAAGGAGGAGGTTATCAATTCGACTGTATGTTTTGTTTTTTTTTTTTGTAATGTTTTTAATAATGTTGTCACTTAGTCGTGTTTTGTATTAGATTTCATCCTTGATCAAATTGCTTCGTGCACTTAACATTGGTAGATAAATTTAATTATATACAGAGCATTGATAAAAGCAAACAGTCACATACGCTTACTCTAGTATAACAAGACAAGACCCTGGAGACAAGTAAAAGATCAAAAATTCCGCCTAAAAATCTCACTTGCAAACTTGAAGCTTATTACATATTTCATTCGTCATGTTATAGGGAATGCATGAATAAAACACGAACTTTACAAACATGGGGTTGTTTCCAGCATAAATGTCAAAGTATTTATGAAATGCGAATTTCCTGCCCCTCGATTCGATCCGAAGATAAAGAATTTCATTATATTCTTCCCATACTTCGCCTTTCAACGAAAGCGTATATGATTTTTTTTTATTGTAAACTTTGATGTACGTATTCCAGTTGACGAGTAAGATCCTTTAAAACAAAGTATATAATCTCGACGTGTCAGTGTTTTTGTTTTAAGATATTCATAAGATAAATATTCCCCTATACTTGCAGTTTCCAAACGAAAATCGTGCAGTCTGTGTATTTACACATTTTTACACAACATTTTTTACATATATTTATGTGTAAAAATTTTGAACAATATGAAATACAAAATTTCACTAAAACGAATTGAGCCTTGAGATAAACCAGTGAGTTTCATCTCCTCAGAAATATTCTGCCTACGTCAGTCATTACGTCAGAGTTATAACAATATAATAACAACAACTAAAATAGGAAAAAATGAGAGGGTATTCGTAATTGCATTTGAAATATGGTGATGGCTCAATCTGGATTAGAATTACCAAGAATGTGAAGAACTGTCAGAATTATCAAGTCCTGATAGTTCTATCATTTTGTATATCTCCAGGAAAGACTCAATACCAGGCAATACAATTCAGAATATTGTTGAATTCCGTAGCACAAAAATTTATGTTAGAAAGATATATACAAAATTTATATTACGTAAAATACTCTTACAAAATCTAGTAATAAAATTGGAAAAACAAAAATCCAACATACGCGTAGTTTAGATTTAAAAAAATGTTAAAAACTAATCAAACAAACCAATCAATCACACGCCGTAGCGAAGCTACGTAAATAATTAATGGACGTACATTCTCATACTACGTAACTTAGAAATGAAATTTATTTTAATAGTAATCTAGGATTTTCTACCCAAGTATCTTATTTAATATATTCTTATTTATAGCACCCGAAATATGAGACATCATTACTTGTATGAGACCTTAAGAAATAATTCCAGCCTCGTTTATGATAATAGACTATGGTGAAAGTAGAGAGCTCGTCTGGGTAGGTACCACCCACTCATCAGATATTCTGCCGCAAAACAGCAGTACTTTGTATTGTTGTGTTCCGGTTTGAAGGGTGAGTGAGCCAGTGTAATTACAGGCACAAGAGTCATAAGTCATCTTAGTTCCCAAGGTTGGTGGCGCATTGGCGATGTAAGCTATGGTTAACATTTCATACAATGCCAATGTCTATGGGCGTTGGTGACTACTTACCATGCTCGTCCGCCTTCCTATACAATAATTTTTTTTCCCTATTTATATATATGAAGGAATAGATGGATAATGATCATTATGAGTCACGTTGGAGTTCTCAACATATTAATAAATCATATACTGTGAAACATGGATTGGAATGGTAAAAAAAACCGAGCAATTTGAACCGGGATCGCGTACTGAAAGTTCCGTACTATCACACAATACTTCAAAATGTATCAGGTTATTTTAAATATTAAAAAAAATATATTTTTTGAGATGATAATTAATTTCTAAGATTAGTTTTTTCCTATAGGTACGGAACCTTAATGCTGAAATCATAATGGATAGATTCGTTGAATGGACGGATTTTGGATGGAATATTAAGGACTGAAGAACTAAAAGAGAGATAAATGTCGTATATCAGTTTCGCCGGCTGTTTCAAGGAGAGTTATCTGTATATTATGTGCTGTAGACAATAAGACGATTTATTAACTAAGGATAAGTGATAAGGATTATTATAAGTAATGAATAAACACTAAAAAAACAGAAGTGTATTGAACTACCGATTAGGCATGGAACATGAGTATGTTTATTAAAAAAAAACACACGGGTATATAACAAAGAAAAGAAAATTGTCAGCATAAAAAAATACATAAATCATAAGACACTCAAAGCGATGTTGATTTTTCATACAAGATACATAATTTTAATTGTAGATAACATATTTATGATTGATAGCACCTAATGATTTTTTGCCAGTTCTTCTCGTTAAAATCCACATTCGAAACAGGTGGTATTTTGTTTTAATATTAAAACTGTAATTATGTAATTGTTTGACGATTCACAAGCCCGAGAGAGCCTACTGGAGTACATTTTGACTTCGATATTGACTTTGAGTTGTGACATTTGTTGTCGACTATCCGAGTAATCACCGTTATCTAAACGAAATCGCTTCTGGCACTTAATTATTTATATACCGAGAAAATTCTTAGGAATATTTAACATAAATAAAAGGTTTCTTATAAAAGATAATCTTATATACAAGACATTTGTTCGAGCTACCGTGTAATATGAGTATATATAATTATACTGAACTCGATACACAAGATAATAAATTACTACATTACAACTTAATTAATTCTATTTTTTTTATTATATAGGTAGGCGGACGAGCATATGGGCCACAGAGAACATTTTTGTCACCATCACCTATAAACAATGGCATTGTAAGAAATGTCGAACATCGCTTACATTGCCAATGCGCCACCAACCTTGGGACCTAAGATATTACGTCCCTTGTTTCTGTAATTACACTGGCTCAAACAACAATACAACGTACTGTTGTTTTGCGGTAGAATATCTGATGAGTGGGTGGTACCTACCCAGACGAGCTTGTACAAAGCTCTACCACCGAGTAAAAACCTTAATTGAACGTATGTAGCCCTATTAAAAGTCAAAATTCATAAGCGCTACAATGATATAATTTAAGATTTTATATTGTAAGTCTGTTCTTTTAAGATCAGCTGTAACTATAAAATAATAAAAAATACTCAACATTTTAAAAATTTATAAGTAGTTTATGGTTTAAGTAGGCGGATGCGTAAAAGACCACCAGATAAGTGATCAACACCGCCCATAGAAATTGGTGATTAAAAAAATATTAACCATTCCTTACATCGTCAATGGGCCATCAGCTTTGGACCAACTAAGATCTTATATCCCTTGTACCTATAGTTAAACTGGCTCTTTCACCCTTCACATCGGAACAATAACATTAAGCATTGCTGTTTAGCTATAGAATGTTTGATGAAAGGTTGGATGAAGAAACTATTGTATTTGTCCCTTATCAAACTGTAGAGTGCAAATGAAGTCTCGTCTGAAATCCAGTACGAAGTAAGAGCGCAAACTTTGAGTAATATATACATAGTATTATATACATATATACTACATTGATTTCTTGTAACTTTGTGGTTTGTCCATTAGAGTATCTATTAGCTTTACAATATGTCATATTACCAAGAAAGCTGTTATGTTTATCAATACTTTAATAACGAGACGCTTAAAAGAAAAATGTTCTCTGCATATTTTATATCGTGGTAAATTTAACAATGACTTATTTTCTTGAATTCGAATATATGGCTGGGCTTATTAGGGTTCTGAACAACATGGAGAATTGACAATATAGCCCGAATATTGCAACTTCGCTTTGAAATTGCGATTTTAAGAAATACTGCCTAAAATTAAATAGCTCTACCAGATGTCACCTATAATATAGGTACTCAAGTAAAACGTTGATAATGATTACATAAGCTAGCATTGGTACTCGTTCAGGTTTGAATGCTTAAAATTTAAACTACTATGGCAGTTATTAAGTATTAAAAAAATCTGCCTACAAATCTCTGCCTCTGCCGTAAAATCAGTATGTATTTTTCTATCGCCTTAGACTATTATTTGTGATGTAAATTTAATTTCATTGTTTTTATGCTGTTTTATTTTGTTTTTAATTTCCTAATATAACAAACAACTTTATAAATCAAGGCCAAAATTAAAGCTTTTAAATCTTTTAAATAAATATGAAAATAGCTAATTCTGAAATAATAAAAAAAAATAATTAACGCTTAATAATATAAATTAGTCTTCTCATATATATATATGTATACATAAAAATGTCGAATGAAGATATAATTCGGTAAAGCGCGATCTATAATTAATTCAAACAAAAATTTCCACTAATTATTTCACGGTCGCACAATATTTTATTTTTATAAAGTTTGTCAGTTAATTAATGCAATCATATCATCCCGCGTTTGAAGTTTTGACTCAAACGTTTCCGCTTAGTAATAAAAAAATAACCGCGAAAAAATCCTAATGTACATTTCAAAACTTTATATTGTGTACATTAAATAATATTTATTTTTTATGTGACATTTATAAGTGGTCAATGAAAAAAAAATAATTAAAAATCATAAATTAATTTCAATAAAAAAATATAAATATTTTACCAGTATACCGAAATCACCGATTGCAAAGTTCACAAAGTGATGCACTCACACAAACTTGTCACATAATTGTCAGTTTGCAAAGTAAGTTCCGTAAGTTTACGTAACGCGTGCTTTCGCGTCAGCGTTATTGGTACGTCTGCCGTTCCGCGCCGTACCGAACTGCAATGCGACCATCTCATCATAGGCGATCGCAGCCTGATAAGCTAATCACTATATACTATATAAAAGAGTGCGTTTTACTAGTTACTAAACTAAAACAGCAGTACTTTGTATTGTTGTATTCCAGTTTGAAGGGCGAGTGAGCCAGTGTAATTACGGGTACAAGGGACATATCATCTTAGTTCTCAAGGTTGGTGGCGCATTGGCGATGTAAGCGATGGTTAACATTTCTTACAATGCCATTGTCTATGGGCGTTGGTTACCACTTACCATCAAGTGGCCCATAGGCTCGTCCGCCTACCTATACAAAAAAAAATTTTGAAAATTATCGAACATATTTTTTTTATATACCCGTAAATGTATGTATAAGAGGTTAAGGCGTCTTATTTTGCGTTGGTTTAGTATATTTATTTTAATGTAAGTTTAGAAACTACTACACAAAATTACAACAATGTTTCAAAAAAAAATTATGTTATTAATGAAATTATTCATAATATGGACTCATATTTGAGACAGATGCAATTATTTCATTTCTTGTTTCGAGTAATAAAAATAGGTATAATTTTTTATTGAATACAAATTGGTTAATAAATATAATTATTGCACACATTAAAAACTTATTGAAATATTTTTAATGTGACAACATTTAAATATTTTTTTCAAAATTTTTCCTCAATACGAATCAAGTGTTTGGCCAGCTGTAATATATTTACAGGCTGTTACTTTCAAGAGGTTCTTAATTCAACTATTTTGTTTCGTACGTGAACCCACATAAAAATTTCTCTTGATGGGTATGATAAACACATTATACGCATGTCGGTTGCTTGGTATTTGTTTATATTATATCACGTGGTACATTTGCAAAGTCTGTTTAGCGAAAATCGTTCTTACATTTTTCGTAACGGTGATTTAGTGGTAATAGTCTTGATCGTCTAAAATTAGATTGTTTGTTATTTTATTATCGTTCGTGTATTACTATACGTTAACACATCTGTACTTAATAAGGTAACACGTTATTTTATAATTAATTGTTTTTATAACAAAACAAAACCGGTGAAATAAATATCGAAATAAATTTAATTATAAACAAATATCAATCGGAACATCAAATGATAATTATAATTAATTATGACATCATGAATATATTTTGATTATAGCAAGAACTTAGAACTTTTTTTAAGTAATTTATTATTGTATGGATGTATGTGCAAGCACAGATGCAATATTTATTCCTTTGCTCACATAAGCCGGTTGAACGGCAATCCGACACGACACCGTAGGCAGTTCAAGCTTAGGGCAAGGGCTTTATGTGCTTTCCGAGGCACGAGAATGTGACAGACCAATATCGCCTGGCCGCTACGCAGATCGTATCTCGAAATCAGTATAACATACGGTAAGTAATAAATTCACATTTGGAAGAAGCACAATATATTAATAAAAAAAATAATTTCAATTTGGAATACTATGTCGTCTTTACGGAGGCCAGTATAAAAAATTGGTAATTTTATAGTTAAGTAAATAATAACAACAATAATATTCTTCAGTATTTATTGCTACTAGCCCGATATATTTATTTAGTTATATTTTGATACTGAACACTTTCTAAAACATTAGTTAAAGTTAGATTAACCAATTTTGCTCTAATTTAACGTTGATTGGTTACCCCTGGCGTTATTGGCTTCCACTAATGACAAAAGAATATTAATATTCAAACCTTAGTTAAATTAACGTTTCAGAAACTAAGTGTGTGTTAATAAATCATTTATTAGAAAAGGTATTTTTTTATGAAGAAGTTTTTATTGGGCGTTATAGAAATTTAGAGATAAATTGATTGAGAAAATAAGCTAGTAGTGTATGACAAATCCTCTTACACTGCGAGGCGGCGTTCATGTTGTAACTGTAGAGTCCATCCAATTGAAGAATAAACATTTTCCTTGTTAACTTTAAATATTGGTTTTCGCTTTCTATGGTCGTTTAATTAGATCACTGCTTGTCATTATATTTGCGACTGCTAATAATGTTATTATCCAAAAGTAACAAAAGCTAAAAGATTTGTTAATCTTTAATATATCTAAAGAAAAATCTAAAAAGAATAAACCCTTGATAAATAAAGAAAGAAACCAATTGATACATAAAACATTTTTCAACGAGTATATAATTTAAAATAATCTTATGAAATAAAATCTAATATTACTTGTTTATGATAAAAACAAATACAGAGCTGAACCTCTTAACATTTATATGACTATAGTAAAAATCGTGAGTATTATTAGCAATATAATGTTCTGAAGAATTTAATATCATGGTCGGTAGATGCCATAAAGAATTACATATAGCGGTTACTTGTACATATAATTTGTTATAAATTTTAATTTTTTATTATTATTTTTTTATTTTATTTTTTATAGGGAGGCGGACGAGCGTATGCGCTACCTGATGGTAAGTGGTCACCAACGCCCATAGACAATGGCATTGTAAGAGATGTTATCCATCACTTACATTACCAATTGGTGGCGCCTTGGGAATTATGTTAGGTCCCTTATGCCTGTAATTACACTGGCTCACTCACCCTTCAAACGGACGAAACCCAACAGTACCAAGTACTGCTGTTTTGCGGCAGAATATCTGATGAGTGGGTGGTACCTACCCAGACGAGCCTGCACAAAGCTCTACCACCAAGTAAAACATAATAAAACACAATAACACTATACCTTAGTAATATTTATAAATACTAAAATAAAAAAGAGATAATATTATGAAACGTTAATGAATATATTTCATATTGCAGTCTAGTATGATCCCTTCTACGTTCAGAAATCATAATTTCGACGTTTCAGAGAGCGTCTATATTGAATAATGCAACATGCGGTTCGTACAAGACAAATTGAATTCATTTGATGTCTCATATAAATACAACGATGTATATGTATACAAAATAAATAATACGAAACGATTAAGTTATATATTTGAATTAAAGTGCTATTAAAATTTATAAAATATTATTAAAAATTTTATAAAGTACCTACAACATTTTATCGCAAATATGAGTAGAGAAATATGGTATTAGAGAGTAATTTGAGTATTAGTCCCACTAAAAGAAATAGAGCAAGGGTAGGTAGGGCTTTGTGTTGGTACATCAACTCAGCATATATTCTAGCACCAAACAGCGGTACTCAGTACTGTTGTTTTCCGGTTTGCAAGGTGAGTAACTGTCTACTACTACTTAAATACAATAATATGTGGTGCATTGGCGATGTAAGGGATGGTTAATATTCCTTTCAATGCCAAACTCTTTACGGGGTGTTCACTTGTCAGTCTGCCTACCTAATACCAAACGCCAAATTTGACGACATAATAGTACAAGAATCTTGAACAAACGTCTACATTATCTATGTTACTTTTTAAAGTACACACTTGGAATACAAAATTTCAAGAACGTACTTTGAACCCTGGAATATAAACCTGGAAAAAATATTAATTCCACCGCAAGTTCGTGACTCACTTACCATAAATCTAGCACTGGAATTCCTTCCCTTAATTCGACAGAATTCGGGAAGAAGGTATTTGGAATAAAATAGTTATAGTATATCTTTAGGAAAACAGTGAGTTTCAATTCTTTTAAAAAGCATTAATTTCAAAGTCGTCATTTAAAATGTGCTTTTATGAACAGTGAAGTTAAGAGGTGTTATAAAGCTAAATTTCTTATCTTTTATTTGATTTTAGATATGTTAATCCAGTTCAAGGTAAATAATAAAATATTTGATATTAAAAATATATTATACTTTCAAGAATTGTATTTGATCAAAAATATAAAAGAATTAACTATATTTACAAACAATTCAAATTCAAATATCTTTATTCAATGTTGAAGCATTACACTTTCACATTGATTGTCATAAATCTGCCACCAGTTCGGAAATAAACACCTCAGACCTGAGAAGAACCGGCGAAAGAAACTCAGCATATATAGCACAATTACGGCCGAATACTGAAACTTCATTCAAAATGAAGTGGGACTTAATTATTTGGAACGTCATTAATTTTAAAATTTCGCATACTAAATCAAATATATCTATACATAAATCATATTTGAATGACGTTTCAGTATTCGGCCGTAAGACTGTGATTATACAATTTTTATAAAAACCTTTCGTATCCTTATAAAGATATCCTGTCACGTGTCACCATGTTATATTTTGTCAAACATATATTTGTTTCTTTATTTCAGTCGCCTTGGCGTTGTCTACGGCCAATTTTTGGTAGGAGTTTGTATTGCAGTTCATATTGCAGTTAATATATATATATATATATATATATATTATCCTTCAGAATAATTTTGAAATTTGTGCTAAGCGAACAAAATAATAATTTCTATACCAGTGCCGGTTGATGTAGAAGAAGAAGCATATAAATGAAAACGCGTATAGAGACGTGCGGGTGAAATGTGCACTTTTTTGCGATGGGTAAAAAATGTTAAACTCGCCTCAGGTCACGTGACCCTGATTGAAAATTCGTAAGACGGATTCTGAAGTGTTAAAATTTTAATATAATATAAATGGTCATTTTTGTGTACGATAGCGCAATAAATGAATATTGTATTTTATCACATAAATGATAGTACTTTTATACTAATTATTATCAAAGCAATTCGAGCAAATTTTTTTCCTTACCATTCCATCATATCAAAAATGCACAACGTTAATATTGTTGTTTTCATTTCTGCCGGCACTCCCGGCGTGCAACCCGTTGTTTTTTTTTTGCTTTTTAGTTACGATTATAATTTTATTTATTTATTAATGCAATTTTCGTTTAATAATAAATTAAAATAAAATTAATTTTAGGTTTTCGTGTCCAACCTATTTTATTTTAGCAGATTTTATGGTCATAATAAATAAAGATTAAAATATTTTGCGTGAAATAAAAGTATCAAACATCAGACAGATGGACTGTCATTAAAGCCTATACTAAAGTTTTTAGTATTTAAATTAAATACTTGAAAATATTAAAAAAACTAAATTAATAGTAATAGTATTATCTCTTGCGAAATTAAACTCTATAAAGATCAAGATATAGCTAAGGCGATCATGGCTCGGCATAATTAACTGATTTTTCAATTTCCCGCCGAGTGGAAAAGATTTGTGATAAGCATAATAAAGTTTCCGAATCGTTCTGTTTAATGGAAGTGATTTGAGTGGCCATAATATGGATTTTTCATTGCTGTCATTTGCCTCTCCTTCGTCTGTGGTAATTTAATCGTTTTTCCCAATTTCATAGCCTATTAAGTTTCAGTTTTTTTCCAACTTCAGCCCCTTTAGCATTTTGTCAATTTATAATTTATTATCAGATGCTATATTCTAAAAATGATTTATATCATTTAATTCCAAATTTCAGCCTTGATTTAGAATTACTGGATTAGGGATCTTACATGTATAATTTATTTTTTACATAATTATGACATTACGTATATTGCGGACTATACAGGAGATTATAGAAACGACGAAGAAGTTTTAGTTTTTATTGATTTCCAAGCAGAATAGTATTTATAAATTTTATTTTATTTAATTGATTACGTAAATCAAATTTTGGAAAACCTACAACTGTATTGTTACGATTTGTATAGTAATTATGTTACTTTTTTTTCGTATTTATTTAAGGTTTAATGTAAATAAACATTGTAATAAATTGGAAAAAAAGAATGAACTATATAAAACAATAATATTTTGATTTAATTTGATTTAACCACAGCTGAGAAGAGAGAGTTAGTATACTTTAATTTAGTTACTTGGTGGTAGAGATTTTTGCAAGCTTGTCTGGGTAGGTACCACCCACTCATCAGATATTCTACCGCAAAATAGCAGCACTTGGTACTGTTTTGTTCCGGTTTGAAGGGTGAATGAGCCAGTGAAATTACAGGCACAAGCGAAATAACCACTCATTAGATATTCTACCGCAAAACAGCAGCACTTGGTACTGGGTACACTTTGTTCCGTTATGAAGTTAATTTAATAGTTTGGTCTATTCCTATTGATTTTAGTGAATAATTTTTGCTTATTTAGTAAATACAAAATCTCGCAGCTTGTAGCTAATATCCTTGATTATTCGGTAGATAATGTAGACACCGTCAGACACATTATTTATGACGATGTTTTATATATTCTGAGCACGGCTGCGATCGCTTGTGCGATAATGTAACACTATTCGTCGTGCGACAAAGATTTAGTTATTGTTGTCAACAATTACCTCATCTATAAAATTTTGAAGTCTGGCATAATGCTATCCGATACGTGCAGGTAACCTTACAATAATAACATTTAACGCCGGGCCGTGCCGGGCACGAGGTTAAAATAAAAAATTCAAACTTAAGGTTTTGTACATTTAAACGAGGCGAATATTGCCAATATGGAATTTTCTCTTTGCATTGGCTCGGTTATTGACCCCACGTAAATAAAACTATTAAGCACAAGAATACCTTTTATTAATGCATTCTATACATTCAATGCCACGACCAACGACTGAATAATTTTGATAATTGGCCTAATAATGACCACAGACACGATAAACATTTTTATATCTGATTACAAAACATCAGATTTTTTTTGTTGTAATTTGTCACGTGTGCTGAAGAAATCCATGTGAAGTATCCAATAGAACTTAAATTAAATACTGAGAGCTGTATTCATTCGTGAAATCAGTTTAGCGCGCGGTAGTGCTTCTTTTCTTCCTTTACTACAAATCAAATTTTGGCTTCTACATGACATGTAATTAATTATTTTTACTATATCATGTTTTGATTAACAAAAATGTATACTATCTATAAATGTTTTGGTAGTCTTCATTACATTGCAGTTTAGCGACATTACAAATCTACCTAAAGAAAGTTAGTAAGTAATAGCCTGTGGATAACAATTCTTAGAGGCATTCGTAAAGCGAATAAAAAATACGATTGTTCCTCTAAACAACTTAATACAGCATTCAAAACCATGCATAGAGATTTAAATTAATTAAACATTCCTCTCGCCACAATTGTTTGCATTTCTGTGCCGGGATCAAGGATTAAGCAATACAAAAACTGAACAAGACGATTTAGATGCGGTATTATAAAAAGCCTTGCTGTATAACGTGTTGGTTTGTGCCTTTGTGTATAATACTCTGTAACTCGATTCCGTATGAATAATTTTTTATATTATTTTAGTTAGTAAGTATTAGTAACTTGTTTACTAATATTATAAAATCGAAAGTGAATTTGTGTGTCTCTTTGTTACGCTTTCATGCCTAAACCACTAAACCGATTATCATGAAATTTTGCACACATGTGAAACGAGGTACAAAAAAGGACATAGGGTATACTAACCTAACACCCCCCTCCCCACATACGCAGAAATTTACTTGTTAAATATAAAAAATAGAATCATAACAAACAATATAACATAGTAAATTATTTCATACAATATACCAACGAGACTATTAATACAATAATTCTAAAAACACTATCAACTTATTTCCAAAACGTGCAATCCGACGTCAGTTGGCTTACGAATTTCGACCTTAATATATTATAAGAAGATTTTCTTAAGGTAATAATACGAAGAGTACGTTAATTTGATCTTGTTATGATTTAATCAGCGTGTCATGTTAGCCTTAAAGCGTCTTTCGATTATTCATAAGAATTGAAATTCTTATTATAATTGTAAATTATTAAATGAAGTATAAAATGTATGTATGTTGGTATATTATTTAATGTAAATATTAAATTAAATTCGAATTTATTTTACAATTAAGTAAATAGTAACATATTTGGTGGTAGAGCTTTACAAGTCAACCTATGTAGGTTCCACCCATACCTACCAATGTCTACGGACGATGATGACCACTTTCCTGTATTATAAAAAAGTAATCGAGTGGTAGAGTGTGGTGGAGAGTATAAAAATCTATTGTGTAGATAAATAAAATGGACATTGTTCCGGAATTTGGCGCAGTTGTTTAGAAATTGTTGGCACTCGCGCTTAATGGTGTCTATTTTATTATATTTTATTTATATAAAATTTTTATTTGAATCGAGTGTTGACATTTAAAGATGCAATTTGGGAATGAAAATGATTAAAAGATATAATATAGAATATATTCAATAGGTGCCAATTTTATCGTATCAAAATTGATCCGTCGATGTGTTTTATTTTAAAACTAACTTTCGCCCGCGGCTTCGCCCGTTGTGAGGGAAGCAATCGTTAGGTACCCTGTGTTCTATTCAGTACCAATCAATGTGTATGCAAATAATGATCGGTAGATGAAACATGAAAGTATCACAAAATCAGGTGGCCCGTATACCTGATGGTAAGTGGTCACCAAGCCCATTGGCATTGTAAGAGATGTTCCACCATCGCTTACATCGCCACTGCATCACCAACCTCAGGAACTAAGATGTATTATGTCCGTTGTGCCTTTAATTACACTGGCACACACTTACCCCTCAAACCGGAATACAATAATACCAAGTACTGCTGTTTTGCGGTAAAATTACTTAGGACGCACTTTAGATAATTATGCTCGTCGAATTATTTTATCGTTATAAATTTTAAATAAAGCAATAAATAATTGAAAGTTTAAGGATAATTATAAGTAAAGGCCGAAAAGATGAAAGGACAGATACGAGAGTAGGCCTTATTTCTGGGTCTCGTGATGATAGCTGACGTCATTGTGACGTCAAACCGACGAACGAACGCGATTAGTTGGCTCGTTGTAGCTGGCGCGTAGCACGCCCCGCTTGTCCGACCAGTTTCCAGGCCGCAACGCGCATCCGTTCCAAATAGTTTTAGTTAACAGTCCTGTGGTATATTCTACCGTTAGTGCAAAACGCCATATTATTTGTAATTAATCTTACACAAACACTTTAACAAATTTAGTTATAGCTTTCCAACTAACGCTGCTGGTTAAATACCTTCTCTAATGCTATGGAGTTTGTTCTACTACAAAACAAATATAAAATGTTTTTATAATAAATAAAAGCAGAATTTCATGTAACTCAAGTACGTTTCCTAACGTTATATTACTTCACTGTTATGCAAGAAATAAATTAATAATACATAATCAGCACTTAAAAACCGAGTGTAACTGACTTTGGGTTCAAGACTTATTTGTATCGACAACTGGGCCATTGCGGCTTAAGGGCAAATTTTTGATTAATATTGTGGTTAACTTCGTTAAATGGGAAGTACGATAGCGTGTTTGTAGGTAGGTATGCCCATTCGTACAGTTTTTCTTCGAGGTTATAGTTGTCTGTTTTCGTGAAATGTTTGAAGTTATATGTATATGGTTTATGTGGTTATTTATTACCTCGCTATGCCCCGCGGGTTCACCACCGTATAAATAAAAAAAATATAATTAGTAAAAAAAGCCTAGAACCTTCCTTGACAAAAGGACTAAATAACACAAAAAAAATTTTTAAATTGGAACCAGTAGTTCCTGAGGTTAGCCAGATCAAGCAAACAAACTCTTCAGCTTTATATATTAGTATAGATTAATTACGATTAATTTCCATACTTGAAGAACGATTCTTATATTATATAACATAATACAAACTAAATACCTATATTTGCGTACGATAATATTTGAATTGATGATCGTCGATCGATTTTGTAAATAGCCTTCAAGTTTATTTCCTTTTTATATAGTTCAATAAAAAGCATTTCGTTTTCCAGTTAATGTGATGACATTATAAAACCGAGCTTTTAAAGGTACGAGCTTTGTGAAATCGGATTTGCTTCTCGTTAAAGTTGCACTGCTTAATAAATAAATTTTCTTTAATATATATTTACTTACAGCCTTAAATTCTTTTATTAAAAATAAAGTACTGACATTTATTTACCTAAATATTATATTAATAAATACTATTTCATTTCTTAAATAAACAATTAAATATTAAATTTTATTATTAATTATTATTATGAAAAAAATAATAATGTTAAAATTATAAAAAAAATTATATGCATACATTATTATGCAGTAGATTTATGGTTTTCGCTATTCCATAGAGTTTCCTTTATAAGCATTATCTCAGAAAGCAATATTATTTAACTCTAAGAGAAGTTGGAGACGATGTTTAAGAGATAAACTATGCGATAGACGTACTGATAATGAATTGTCTATTGCCTTTGGTGTTGTCACGTATTTGACAGCCCGCATTTACTTGGTTTAAATTATTATATACTTCCTATTATATACTAAAAACTATTAGGACTAATATCTTTGCATTTATTTTATTATTTATGATCCATACGTTATAATTGTGTCGTAGAAGAAATCCTATCGCTATTGAAATATTCAAGCTAATAACCTTTTGTTTTTAGTATTTGAATTTTCTTTGTATTACGTTAATTATTTTGTCGTACTAGAGTAAGAACTACTTCGAATTACTATAAAGTTTTAAGGAATTTACTTTTACTATTTATTAGGTAGCTATTAATCATTCACTTAATACTTTTCCTTCTGCATTGTCTGAATGCCTAGAATCTTACAATTTTCAAAAAAGGAAACAGTTCGATCGTTCGGCATTTTCTCGAGATCTCATTTTGCGTCAAATTAAACTGCTTTCCTATTTCGATTCCAATCTTTGATCAGTAAACCAATACTAGGCATGTATACAAACAAAACTCAACGCCACGATAAACTTTCCAGACAGCGATTGATTAGTGTACAGATTATAAATAACTTCGAATCAAACTATTTCTTACATTGATTTCATTAAATTAAATTTGGATCTGGTTCACAGGAGTCAAGATGTTGTTGAAGTTAAATATTTATAGAATTTGATTTTGTATTATTTAATTAAAGATTTTGAATACATAAGCGATGGTTAACATTTCTTACAATATCAATGTCTATGGGCGTTGGTGACCACTTACAATCACGTGGCCCATATGCTCGACCGCCTTTCTATGCAATAAAAAAAATTGTAACTTTGGTAGTAGATATTTGTTATTCGGGCATTAATACAAAAATTTGCTATTAATGTAATCTGATGTTGATTCTAGGTAAAAAACTCTTTTATAGTTATAACATTGATTGTGACGTCATCAAGTTTAACGAGTCCCATACATTTTTATTACACATTGTAAGCTCTACTTTTATTTACAAATAATAAGCATCACTTTTGCTACTCGTTAGTTAAACAGTAATCATCATAAAGTCTACCATAGACAAATATTTAAAATGAAAATTGTGGTATTGAACATGTTTAATTGTCGTTGAATATACAACCAGCCATAATGAATATTTAAGCTTAACTACCTATCCTTAAGTCAACAAGAAATGTTTGTCTTGAGTGCCTCGTAAAAGTAGAGCAGTTATACGAGTAGTTACAGAGCGTAACCTTTAAAATTGTAAATGTTAAAAGTTACGAATACCCTAATGACAAGGCTTAATAAGAGATACGTACACATGTGCTCGAGGCCTTATTTAAATATTAAAACTTCAAATAAGGTTTAAAATATTTTGAACATAAAAGTCTTTAATATTTCAGGTTCATATTATTAGTTTTTTAATAATGTTGAAAAGTGTTTTGATATATTAATTTTAGCGTCAAATTCTTTAAGCGGCGCTTGAAGCGATTAAGAACACTCGTTTAAAATATGCACTAAATTCGACTTTCAAATTTTCTCAAATAGCTCAGGTCTTGGAAGTGGATTGAAAGTCTTGAACAAAGTTGGCGTTGAAACTGGTAAAATGCGGCTAATCTAAAAGTATGCTGTGACTTATAACTAAAAACCCGTGTAGTTTTGCAAGCATTCAAATCAAACAAAAATATACATCATTCGAGTATACTTTTATGAGCACTTTTGAATCATTTACAGAATCAAATGAAATATAAAAATTGTACTTTTTCCTCTTAAAAGAAGCTCAATAAAAACTTCACGGTTGAGCTGTTTCATTTAATCGATTATATAGTTATAACAACTGCTTACCATTAAATTTATAATATGTCTAAGTATATATCAATGCATACTAAGCCCACGCTTGTTATTTATAGACATTATTTTCAATATATTATAAGTATCTTCTTTCGTGTAACATAAGATTTAAATTTTTTAAGGTTTGTTTTAAAAACCTAGCCCGCTATTACAACTTCTTCCTTCAAACTTCATTTAATATCTTGAAAACTAATGCCCGAAATTACAAACTTGAAATTGCATTTGCAAACTTTAACCTGTCTTAAATTTGTTATGAAACATTTTAATATTACATGTATTTTTTATATATTGAGATTAACGTCATTGCTTACGGGGCTGGCCAGTAAAAAGATTTTCCATAGAGCTTTTTCAATAGCAATCCCATCGGATCATGAAATATGATCTATTTCTTTATTTACAAAAAATAGATGAGTATTAATTTATTAACACAACAAGTTTAATCCTTGTAAAAAGACAATGATATTGTAGTAAAAATAAATAATACTTTATTGAAATAAGCACTTAAAAGCTCTGTTAAACCGTTTTATTTAAATTAAAAAGCTTTATCAGTTAGAAAATATTAAAACCATATCAAACGAATTTTGTAAATTTTCTTTATATTATGTAAATTAGCTATGATTAACGATAAATTTTGCATATTGTTGTATATAACAATATCCGTGATTTAACTTATACTATTACAACTTTTAATTAATCGAAAAGAGTAAATAAGAAGATTTTGAATTTAAACTTCAAATGTGAGTTGATAGCTTTGTGCACAGGCTGCGGTACGAACGTGTGTAAGAACATTGATGGCGCATGCTATTGCCAATATCTATGGGCGTTGGTGAACATTTACCATCAAGATGTCCATATTCTCGTCCGCCTTCCTATGCTATAAAAAGAAATTTATATTATATATTTGAATTAATTATATACCGACCGATATTGTATTATGAAGAATACTAAACATTCAAAGCTCACATTTAGACTATACAGTATTTTTTATTTAAAAATTGAAGAACGGAGAACGTTCTTAAGAAAGTGTATTCTTTGTTCGCAATCGCATTCTAGATTAACGTCTTGCAAAACATTTTTAAAACGCTCTCGCTGGGCAAAGACACACTTGTTCATTAAAACGAATGACGACCAACCGCTTATAACGCTTTGTAATTAAACCAGGAACCGAGGGATGTAGCGTTTCCATTAAAATCGTAGTATTAAATGAAAATATTTTTCTTCAATATAATATATTTCAATCTAGTCCGTGGTGCTGAATGACAAAACAAAATTGATACTTCTGCTTGCACAGGTTAAATTATTGTTAAGAAAATTTTGTAATAAAAAAATTATAAGTAAAAAATTAGAAATAGAGATGGGGGCTAATGTATGCAAAATATACTTTAATCTTGCGCCTGAACTCTTTCCGGTCGTGTCGGATTGCCGTCCCATCGGATTGTGAGAGCTAAGGAAAAGAGAGTGCACCTGTGTTTGCGCACACACTTGTGCACTATAATATTTCTATACTATAGTCTCTCTTGAGATCGGTCTGGAGGACCTTAAAAAAATCCATAAGAATACATAATATATTCATAAATTAAGAACACGAAATGTAAAGATTATTGTTTGTTAAGTAAAAATTAAAAACAAAAATAAGAGGTAAAAACAACTGCGGATTAATGGATATAGCTGTATACTTTCGACGCAGTTGATGCTCAATGTTTTTAACATTATATTTTCAATTATTAATTGAATGAAAAATCAATAATTTAAATTTTATTATTTCGTATTTATTAAGAACACACACAAGACAAAACCCATGATTTATTGTAATTTCAGTAACGAATTACTAACAGTAAATCTCCATTTTTCATCGTAGATACGTCACGTCCTAGCCGTAGCGTCCATTAAATAGAATACGGTTGAGCGCTTTCGACAAAATCGTAGATTCTCAGAATTTTATCCAAAATTCTAAGTTCATTTTGAACGCTTTAACAAAATTTTAATGAAATATAACGAAAGTGATCATTAAGATCATTTAAATCGTTAGTGAATATTTAACTTAATATTTTTTGTAATAAAATTTATTGTTAATAATAAACTAAACATATTTTATTATATGCTGCAATAAAGTAATATTTGGCTCCTGCCAAGCAACCTATCAATGAAATGGTTCCCAAAACGGGTCAAATGGACGTCAATATAAGAAAATGGGCACCAAAGAGAAATGAAACAACGAATCAATCAATCAATCAATCTTCTATTAGAAGCGAATTGTTATTTAAATAATTATGATACGATTTCCTGATGTAATCTCTATGAACGAAGCAATACTCCACGTTACTATTATACTTAACTATTATACTTTCAATCTTTCGCACAAATGAATGGAATCAAATGAAATTGAACGCAGAACGCGTCCTCTGAATGATTCAATCCATTCGCTTTAACAATGAAGCATTGTACACCTTTCTGTCACTAACAGATGTACAATTAACTTCATTTTATATTGGTTTTATGATAACACATTGATAAAACCTAAAGTGTAACCAATAATATTATTAAATTAATATATTATTACGCGATATATTTAAATTTTGTAAATTGATTTTTGAGTTTTTTTTTTGTATTGTCAAGGCCGGTGAGAAATAAGAACAGGACATGACTAGCTATTAAAACAGGACAGCAAAAGTTCTTTACATCTTAAGCTAGGCCTTCTATTGACTAGGAGAAATGGTAGCATTAAATTAAATATACCCTATTATTGTAAGTATAGTAAAAAAAACCTGAATACTTTAAAATCGACCTTAATTTGTAACTTGATTTTATTTAACTAGATCACTTATGTTTAATGTTAAAAGTCTCTTAAAATCAATTGAGCTTAAAGCTGCGAGTAAAGCTTTGTAAATAAAAACACACTCACATGCTGTTTTATTTTAAAACTGATTCTAGAACAGCATAATATGTACATTGATAAAATAAAGTTGAAACTGCCAATCTAACTAAAACTGTGGAAAATTTCACTCAGTAAATATTGTTTTATTCCGTTGTAAAATTTAAAACACACGAAGACAAATCAACATAACTGTATATTCAGAAAAAAAAAACATTCTAACCATATTACGAAGTGAGCCGAGGTGATCCGCGTGGATTTTAACTAAAGAACGTGGTCAAACTCTGGTCAAAACCACAAAATTTTAACCTAAATGTTAACCTTTCTCGGCGGTGAAGGAATTCTACCTACTAACCCGAATTATACGGTGAGGAGAGATTTCCAAAGCAATGGGATTTAACAGGCTCTTTACTTTAACAGGAAGTCGACATACAAAATTGAATAACCTCCAACAATTTCGAAAGGCAAAGATAAATAAACGAAGTCGTAATAGAATCTCATGGGAATCAATCGAGTCGCTGTTTTCTTTCCTTGTCAGCCTAAAGCTAAAAACCATTTTTACGATTGTTCTATTTCTTTCACACATAATGTACATTGTATTTTTATAAATACGTGTTTATATACGGTAAAAACTTATAATGTGTGCTTGACTCAGGTATTTCAATTTAAATACCTCGGATCGCTAACTACCAGTCTCAAGGATGACAATGACATTGAAATGGAGAGATTTGCGAAGATTTGCGGGTGCGGCGAGTGCTGTAAAGATAACATACGCGCTTACTGTATCTCTTTTTTTACATGTACTTTGTGGGCTAATTATACATTTAAATCATACAATGCTCTTCGTGTCCATTTCAATAACGCCTTTAAGTTACTAATGGGGTTGCCTCGCTTCTGTAGTGCTACAGGGATGTTTGCGAGGCGAATATAGACTGTTTTTACGATCTGTCATCTGTTAATGCGATTAAGGTGTGCATCCTTGGTTCGCCGAGTTCGGTCTAGCTCAAACAAAATTTTAAGCATAAGCCGCTGTTGTAAAGTTTTAGCTGGAGCAGTAGCATTTTTTTTTTCATTTTGTAACCGTTTAACTGTTTTCTTTTTGTAATTTTATGAATGAGTTCTGTTACTTGAATAAATAAATAATAATAATAACAACAATATTATATAGATTTCATATACATGAAAATTCAATAATCAAATTCGAGTTACGTGTAGGAACATGCATACACAAGCATTAAATCAATTATTAAGTAGTATTTATTCTTTAAATTATAAATGTCGTTATATTTCAATATAAATTTTATCTATCTAACAATACCCCAGAATATAACAAATATTAAAGTAATGCTTATAACATTAAGACGAATCACATAATATAACCTCTAATATAAGTGAAGAAGATTTTTTAATATTAAATTTTATTAAATATTAAAATTAAATTCAGTACCAAAAGCATACGTTTAGTCTACATTTTTGTATTATTACATTTTCAAGATAAAACGTATAAAGTTTCGAGTTTAAAATGATAGCTAAGAGAGGCTAAGTTCAGGACCATTGCAATAAATACAAAGGATGGAACGAACATTCTAGAAAAAGAGCAAAATTAGATGTCTCTGATAGTAATTAGTAGCTGTAAACCGTAACTGGAGCTGTTCTCGTTAGTGAGTTGTACTAGCTGTCTTTAAATTGGTACAGATGTGGTTTTTTTTTACAAATATATGAAAAAGGTTAAGTTTCATTCGGAAATGTCCCACTATTGAACATAATACATATCCAAACGATCATTAACTTTTTAAATATAAATTAGGTGCTAGCAAATTAAGCTTATTACACGTAAAAATATGAACACAACTGATGCAAAAATATATACAGGGTTATTTGTAATGACCCAGCAACTTCGCAGGACTAGATATCTAACACCATAAGCAACAACTTTTGTACTACGAATTTTAATAATTTGTTAGATTTTATTTTCATACAAAAATAAGAATTAATTTAATTTCCCGCTTGAACGTTCATAAATCTACGCGCAACGCAAAGATCGACGCGTCGTGTTTGCCTTTCGTGTATGAATGAATTATAGACCTACAAATGTCGCGAAAGTACGACAAAAACTTGTAAATACTTTTTTTTCATGTCCGAAGTTATAGAACAAAATTTGTTGCCTATGATTCTAGCTATCAGTCCTGTGAGGTTGCTGGGTTGTTACAAATAAACCTGTATATGTGTGATAATACTAAACCTCATTTATTTATGATAGCTCTGCACTGAATTTGCACGTGCTTTCTTTGTGTTTATAATTCATCTCGTGTTCGGCATTAAAGGAAATGTTATGAAGAATCATGTATGATAAGAAGCAATTTAAATTTAGTGGAATATATAAAGTATTATTACCCTTATTTTTTATAATTCATTAAAAGGTAGCGCAGCGGTTCTTTTTTTTAAATATATTTTTTCAAAAAAAAAAAATGGTCACTAGACTAAATGACTATTTTTGAACAGATTTTTTTATTTTTTTATATACCACATTTATATGGACATATACCTAAACTCTACTGAGCATAAATCAATTTTAGCAAAATGTAGCGATTGAAAAACTTGTGAAAAAACCCGTCTCTATTTGAACTCCAGCTTTTTTTTATCCATTTCATACATTTCTGTACGCGTTACTGTCACTGGTGTTTTATAAAACAAAGTAACAGAAAATCTCATCGGAAAAACAACACAAAATGAAACGTAATATTTCGAAAGGAACTGAATTAAACGCCACCGAACTAATTAGCTGTACTGAAACATGAGCCGACCTCATTCGTTAGTCACACTGCGTGCTATAAGACTAAGTAAGGAATACCGACTATCCCTGCCAATTACTTTGCGTTATAGTACCACTCAACTTGGTATTGGTAGCTATCATATAAGGCTTTGGATCTGGAGGTCCTGGGCTTAAATCTTGGAACAGGATAAACACTAGGGCACTTTTTATTTTTATTCTAAACCTATTGGTCCAGTACTTGAATCCTCTGCAGTCTCTATTAACGAAAAAACTAATCTTCATTGGGGATAGTCATCGTAGCAGTCAAGAGGACATCACATTACTTATAAAATAATTATATTTATATATCAAATAAACAAAATGAATTTATATGCCTAAACATTAAACAAATGAAATCCTTCATAAGTATACCAATTTGACTGAATAACATAACTTAAAAAGGAACGAAACTTAATCTCCAAACATCCAAACTCCAAGGAGCAAAGGCAAAACTATCTCACCTACTCGTATTACTACGTACTATATTTTCAGCAGAAATCTGTTAAATCACTTTTCAGATACAGCACAATTTAAACAGATTAAAATAATTTTAGAAATATTAGCATCGAATTAGTAGTATTCAGAAAAATCAATCATGAACCAACGATTGCTAAAATTTATTAATTGTTACTTATGTTGTTAATAGTTCAAGTGTAATTGAATAAAATAATCTTTATTAATAAAAAAATATTGTTACGTTTTTGTATAAGCTATGAATACGTGTATATCATCTTTGTTGACGTGACAACGTCTAATAAATCGATGAACGCTGGCTGCATGCACGAAAAAGGATGACTCATTGTCCCGTTACGCTGATTGTACGCTTGCGCCGCATCTATCTGTTATGACGTTGTCACGTTAAACTATCGTCCGTAAACCGACTTTACAGACAACCATTTTAGTTCTACTATTCAGTTTAAAGTAAGAACTTCTGCCGTACATCACTTGACTAACTTGGCAAACTCAGAATTTCTTAAATTAATGTACTGTATGCCACTTGACTCGTGTAGCACTAAAACAAGACGAGAATACTAATGAGTATTTAAAATTCAAAGGATCTATGTCACGGCATGACCTTCGCAATTCAGCCGGTTTCTCTAGTTGACCCTGCCAAATTAGAAGGAAAATTTACAACTTGGCTGAATTTTCGGTGTTGCAGAGGTTTTCGACGAGCTAAAAACTAATGGTAGCTTATTTTCAACGGTACACGAAGCCAACTGTCTATATCCAAATTATAGTGAAATTTAAGATTATTTAATGTAAGAGTATTATGGTTTACTTATAAAAGTTTATAATATGGGAGATTTGAGATTATGAATCTTAGTATGTATAATAACTCACTTTATCAAATAATTTTTGTTTAATTTAAATTCTTATAAATAATTTCAAATACTTCGATATACACAAGGGTTAGATTAGGTTATTTTTATTCCAAATAATTATAATAAACTAGCTGTACTCCGCGCCTTCACCCGCGTATAAGTAGTTTATAAAAATATAATAAATTATTTTATTACTATAATAACACACACGTGCTCACACACACACACATACACACACACACACACACACACACACACGCGCCTATATACGCCTGCTAGTAAATAAATACGTAATTAACGATTTGAAATTAATTTTCATAAAATACCGTTGGGCTTACCGATCCTATATATTATGGCCTAACATTTGCGCCATCGCATGTTCTTTGTGTGTGCGAACTTTCATCAAGATTAGAGAGCTTTGTGCAAGCTCGTCTGGGTAGGTACCACCCACTCATCAGATATTCTACCGCAAAACAGCAGTACTTGTTATTGCTGTGTTCCGGTTTGAAGGGTGAGTGAGCCAGTGTAATTACAGGCACAAGGGACATAACATCTTAGTTCCCAAGGTTGGTGGCGCATTGGCGATGTAAGAGATGGTTAACAGCTCTTACAACGCCTCTATGGGCGTTGGTGACCACTTACCATCTGGTGGCCCATATGCTCGTCAGCCTTCCTATGCAATAAAAAAAGCCGTTCTTGAATTATAAGAAGACATACAGACAGACAGACAAAAATAAAAAAATATTATAATATGAATCACTGCATCATAAGATGATTATTTATCACAAAATTAGGAAAAAAAATAAATTACAGATAGAACCAATAGATTTATATAGTAGTAAGTATGGAAGAAGAAGAAGAAGAAAGTATAGATGTGCCCTAGAAGGGTAGTTACTATTAATGCTATAACAAAAAACTATCAATTGTTTAGCTAAAATAAACGTATAATTAATATAGCTCTATATATTTTATTACGAATAACACAAATAAGAATTTTTTAAATGCATAAATTCATATCGCGCCGTCAAAAGATTTATCACCATTCAACGGAAGCGGTGTAAAAAGGCAGTGACGTTTAATGGAAGCGGGAATTCGCATTGACGGATAGAACGACACAAAAGTGAATGGAACTGAACGAATGAATGAGAGATAATATTTTGATTTCAAATGCTCGTAATTTTCACAAATTTTCATCCGTAATTATGCGATTACGTTAAAAGTATTTCTATATCTGTCCCTTTTCGTTTGGACGGACCACAACGAAATCGAAAATACATAAAATTCGACCTCAATGAATATCGTTATCGACGCAATACTTTCCGGAACATTTAACGGAAAGTGCGAAACGCCGATATTTTTATTTGAATATTTTCGACTAAAATTTTTTTATTAGGGTTTTTTTTGTACATGCGATATATACATAGGAT
Source organism: Nymphalis c-album (assembly GCA_963151315.1). Lineage (NCBI taxonomy): Eukaryota > Metazoa > Arthropoda > Insecta > Lepidoptera > Nymphalidae > Nymphalis > Nymphalis c-album. Next base: position 2,977,396 of record OY720590.1, on the reverse strand, counting down.
ATTTTAATAAACTACATCGAAAAACTGAACACATAAAATAAAAGTGAAAACATTTTCAAAACCGTTTGACTCAAACGTTACAAAAAAAATATTCACGAAAATTCAACATGACTGACATGACATAAAAAAAAATCCATACATGAAATAAAGTTGTAGTAACCGCGTCTGTACATTGAATAAATATCGTTTTTATATCGTAATAAAATTGACTTTCACACGGACGAAGTAACGGACATGGTGGTAGAGCTTTGTGCAAGCTCGTCTGGGTAGGTACCACTCACTCATCAGATATTCTACCGCAAAACAGCAGTACTTGTTATTGTTGTGTTCCGGTTTGAAGGGTGAGTGAGCCAGTGAAATTACAGGCACAAGGGACATAACATCAGGGGTTCCCAAGGTTGGTGGCGCATTGGCGATGTAAGAGATGGTTAACAGCTCTTACAACGCCAATGTCTATGGGCGTTGGTGACCACTTACCATCAGGTGGCCCATATACTCGTCCGCGTTCCTATGCAATAAAAAAATAACCACCGTTAGTTGGTTATAAATAGTTTTCCACATTAGTATGCATAGAAAATATCAATGGGCTGCTTTTATTGTGAACAATAATCCTGTAATCTCTGTAAAGATGCTGTACAATAGGCCTTTTCCCGAAATGTGTTTTTGTACAATTTAAGATATTTGCTCAATCCTTTTGGATGTATAATATATACAAAAACATAAGATTATTATTAATGTATACATACATACTACAGGATTTACTTGTTAGTAGGGCTATGTGGGCTAAGTAGGTACCACTCAGTCCTCATTTATTCTACAAGCAGCGATACTAGTTATTGTTGTTCCGATTTGAAGGTGAGTGAGGCAGTGTAACTAACGACACTAGAGACTTAATATCGTAGTTCACACGATTGGGAAAGAATAGTTCATATTTTTACAAAGCCAGTATGTATGGATTGCGGTCTGATACTTACATTGTAAAATAAAAAGTTACTTTCCAAATTTTAGGTTAGGTTAGGTTAGTCAGTCAGGCTAAGTTTAGTCAGTCAGGATAAACGACTTAATACTTTTTACCAATTTAAAATTTTCCAACGCAGTAGGATTGTATCGCTCAAATGAAAGCCAAATTTTTTTTTAACCCCAATAAAAATTAAATCGTAATTAAGAACAAATGTTAACCGTAAACATACTCTCAGTTTGCTTTGTTTTGTTTTGGCATTGCTTGGCGTACTTGGCAAACAAATTTTATTGATTTCATTCTTCTACGACAATGAACCACTGAGAGATTTTTTGATTACGTGCCAATATAAACATAAGTTGTACACAAAACACAACTTAAGATATTTTAACTCAAGATTAAAAGTTCGTTACTAAGTAATTATAATAACATTAAAATGTATATAAAGTTTACTTTAATAACAATAATTGCTATTCATCATATTAAATATATATAATAATTATGTCTGGTCGGAGGATCCTCCCTTTTCAATGGAGGTGTGTTCATAGTTCGTATGTAGCGAGATAGATATCGCTACATTTTTATTGTACTTTTCATTTATCGACATAAAAATAATATACATGTCGCGGATTCTAATGGATAGCCATATAAATGATCACCATTGTCGTCCGACATGTTAATTTTTACAAGATCAGTCAGTACGCACGTCCGGCGCTGGCGCTGTCCCAAAAGCAAGAGACCAAGTATGTCACTAGACAAACGATCACACGCACTACTGACAGATACACCATGAATCCAACATCAAATCATTAAGCTAATCTTTATATTTCCATTAGTCGGCTGTATAACAAATAGGTGCCCGTCTTACATTTTTTACAATTGACGTCTGACAACTGACAACCTATATAACGTAGCCACGTTGTGTATTATTGTCATTCTTATAAAAGAGGTCGTATACCCGTGTAAATTAATTATCTCTAACACGGCCATTCTGCTCCTCAACGCGCTCTCGCGTTGCTTCTTGACGTCACTTCTAGCCTAGATGGCACAGCGCATGGCACGTACGCAGGCAAAGCGTTTACAGACAGCTTTCAACCTCACACAAAGCAAAGCGTAAAAGCTTTCAGCATGTTACAAATCTAGCGTATAGCAAAGCGTTGGACCTTTTAGCATTGCTCAGCAGCAGGACTAGGAAAACGTTGCAAAGCGTTGTAGCTTTCAGCATCAACCTTGGGTCAAGACAGATTTTAGCCTTACCCCATTGCAAAGCGTTTTAGCTTTCAACAAATCACCAGGACAAAGCGATGACTTTCAATCCACCTTGCAAAAATTTGAGTCCAACTTCACTGCAAAGCGTAGTAGCTTTCAACAGATCACCAGGACAAAGCGATAAAGCTTTCAATCCACCTTTCAAAGATTTAAGCCCAACCTGAATGCAAAGCGTTTTAGCTTTCAACAAATCACCAGGACAAAGCGATAAGACTTTCAATCCACCTTGCAAAAATTTGAGTCCAACTTCACTGCAAAGCGTAGTAGCTTTCAACAGATCACCAGGACAAAGCGATAAAGCTTTCAATCCACCTTTCAAAGATTTAAGCCCAACCTGAATGCAAAGCGTAGTAGCTTTCAACAGATCACCAGGACAAAGCGATAAAGCTTTCAATCCACCTTTCAAAAATTTGAGTCCAACTTCACTGCAATGCGTAGTAGCTTTCAACAGATCACCAGGACAAAGCGATAAAGCTTTCAATCCACCTTTCAAAGATTTAAGCCCAACCTGAATGCAAAGCGTAGTAGCTTTCAACAGATCACCAACTACAAAAGGATGAATAGCGGCTTTATTAACGTCATAACGAATTTTATCTTTCGTCGCCTGCTCGTCCATCCTACTCTTAGCCGTTTGTCTTATTTCGAACAAATTCTGTTCGTTGCCAGTGTCGTGATCTATGGCGAGATAGTTTAATTTTGGCGGGGTCTTATTAAAGCCAAATAACAACTGGAACGGACTTCTTCCCGTACTTTTTGACACAGTACAATTTCACCAGTTCACCAATAACAGATTTCCAGGACCTGTTTTCATGATTTTCAGCGACTGTGAAACAATTAGTTAGAACAGACATTAGACGCTCTACCTGCCCGTTGGCACGGCTTACACCACTAGCGATTTCATGAAATTCAATAGACCATTCCTTACAAAGATTTTGAAAATCTTGTCCTGTGAATGAGGTTCCTTGATCAGAGATAATACGCTTGGGTGTTCCAAATATGTGAACGAAGCTCTTAAGGGCCTCACAAGCAGATCGAGATGTCAGATCTCTGACAACTGTTAAGTGACAAAACTTAGTGAAAGCGTCGACTATAACAATCACATATTCCTTGGAATTCCTACCACCGGTCAATTTACCGCTAGTATCTATGTGAATAGTGTGGAACGGCTCTGCAACCTTATCTATGGGATGTAACGCAGATTGCTTTTTACCAGAGGGATTCTTATTTATTTTACACGGTAAGCAGTGGTCAACATACGTCCTTACAGACGAAGTGATGTTCGGAAACCAAAAATACTCTCTAATTTTAGACAAAGTTTTATCCCAGCCTAGGTGTTTTAATTCATCATGAAACTTTTGAATTAATTGCCAACGAAAATTTTTAGGGACAATCACGCGACTAAAAGTTTTACCATTTACTTGAAAATTTTTATATAACAAATTGTCTTTGTAGGTGTAAGATGACCTAAGATTGGCGTCAATAGTATCGTTCTCTATAGACTCTATAATTCGCTTAATGTCAGGGTCTAACTTCTGTTCAGCCTGCAACCATTCATCACTCACACGCGAAACATTCACTTCCTTACAGTTAGTGGGGTTACGACTCAAGTAGTCTACGTGCGGGATTCTTTCACCCTTTCGATACTCTATCTCAAAGTCAAATGTTTGCATGTACGCCCACCACCTATGTACGCGAGGTAAAAGTTCCCGTTTGTGACGTGATGCCTTTAGTGCATTACAGTCTGTAACTACTTTAAATTCTCTGCCAAGTAGATAGTGCCGAAAATGTTTAATCGCCTTAAATACCGCTAGAGTTTCAAGCTCATAGCTATGGTATCTACTCTCTACATCTGTTGTTAATTTTATCTAACTCTGTATCCATGTTTAAAGTTTGACACATATTGACACTAACGTCACGTATAATCTTGGCACCGTCGCTGTTGAGAGTAAAGATTAAACCAGGGGTCTTAAATATCTCTCTACCTAATATTACGTCATACGGAAGCAAATGAGAATCAACAATAACAAATGTGACCTCGGTATGCAACCCATCAAACTCAACATATGTTGTCATTCTACGAAATGAAAAACATGGCACGGAACCAATACCTGTGAGACGGGTAAACGAAACCTCTTTTTTATCAGGTAAGCTAGCAGCAATTTCTTTTTTAATCAATGAACATTCGGAACCACTATCAATCAGAGCTTGCAAAGTATAACCACCGATGCATATTTTAATCAAAGAATCATTAGAGGATGAACATACGTTGACCGACTTTGTTTGCAATTTAGAGTCCTTAAAATCCTTAGATTTTTCTTCGCGTTGTTTAGTGAAACAAGTAGATTCAGAATGTCCAGTTTTGTGGCAGTAAGAACATTGTGTCACATTTTGCTTATCACTAGATATATCGACAGACGCGCGTGAATACCCTTATTTTTATTTTTATCACGCAACAGTAAACAGTGTCTCTTCAAATGGCCTGTCTTCTTACAATAATGACAGCGACGCTCGGTAGATAACTCGTCTACTCTAGGACGCTTATGAGTGTCATATTCACTTCGCGTCTTATCAGAATGTCGCTTTAGATTCTTAATTTTAGGGTACGTGTTTAAATGCCTATCAAGTGCCACAAAACTAGTAGGGGTATTTTTAAGTAAATCTGTGCGTACCTGGACGTCCGTGATACCGGTGATTACCACCTCAATTTTGTTGGACTCACCCCAACCAGTATCCAGCCGGTCTATCAGCGCCACCTTGTTGGTAGAATACTCAATGTACGTCGGCGCCTGGTCGCTCGTGTACTCCACCATGTCACGAAACAAGTCGTAGAACCTCCTGGTTGAGATGAACTGTTGAGTGAGTCGCTCCCTTAATTCTTCCCAAGTCTTGCACAACGGGTATGAACATACAGCCCATTTCTTAGCGCGTCCCTGCAGGCGAGTGAAGGCAGCATTTCTGGTTTCATAATCCGTCCACGAGTTGTTCTTCATGTGGTTTTCAATCTCGTCGCACCACTGAGCCGCAGTGAACTTACAATCGTCTGGATCAAATGACGGTAGATAAATCTCGCTCGCCCTTAACTTTCTAGAATCGCTGCCGCTCGTAGGAGATTTTGAATTCGAATTCTGGAAGCCCGCTATCATATTTTGGAAAAACAAAGTCCACGTTTCAGGTGAAGGCACGCCATGTCCTTCGTTTTTTGATGTCGATGTATCCGTCGCATTATTTTCTTGATCTTCACGTTCTGACCGAAAATAGTCTTGATTTCTAGTAGCAGGTATTGCGGTAGATATGTGGGATAATTTTGGAATCGATCCCACCGCTGCTGTCGCGGATTCTAATGGATAGCCATATAAATGATCACCATTGTCGTCCGACATGTTAATTTTTACAAGATCAGTCAGTACGCACGTTCGGCGCTGGCGCTGTCCCAAAAGCAAGAGACCAAGTATGTCACTAGACAAACGATCACACGCACTACTGACAGATACACCATGAATCCAACATCAAATCATTAAGCTAATCTTTATATTTCCATTAGTCGGCTGTATAACAAATAGGTGCCCGTCTTACATTTTTTACAATTGACGTCTGACAACTGACAACCTATATAACGTAGCCACGTTGTGTATTATTGTCATTCTTATAAATGAGGTCGTATACCCGTGTAAATTAATTATCTCTAACATACATTATATCCTTAATTATCAACAAATAAAAGTTATAAATACTCTGGGCGTAGCCAATCATATTTTCTCAAAATCTGTGTACATATTTTTATAAGAAGCGAAATAATAATGTATTAATTAGTGAAATAAAAACTTTAATTATCAAATCTTAGTGTTATATATTAAAATATTATAATTATAAGTTATTCATTATTATAAATTCACATAAAATAATTGGCGAATTGGCTAAAGCGAAATAAAAATTTTTTTTTTTTTTATTGTATAGGAAGCGCGACGGAAGCGGACGAGCGCATGGGCCAACTGCAGGTAATAAAGTGGTCACCAATGCGACAGACATTGACATTGTAAGAAATGTTAACCATCACTTACATCACCAATGCGCCACCAACCTTTGGAACTAAGATGTTATGTCCCTTTCGCCTGGATAACTCCAGGCAAAAGGGACATAACACTGGCTCACTCACCCTTCAAACCGGAACACAACAATAGCAAGTACTGTTGTTTTGCGGTAGAATATCTGATGAATGGGTGGTACCTACCCAGACGAGCTTGCACAAAGCTCTACCACCGAGTAAAATATTTTCTAAATCGTATATTTAAATATTTGTTAACTAATCTATAACTTTGTGTGTTGTATGTGTGTGTGTGCACATTGTATACAACTACAGCTTCGATTTGTGTTGTATGTTTTCCAGGACGATTGGCGGTCAGCGGACGTGGAGATAGGATATTGTGTGGTTAGGAAATGAACGAAATTGGACGAAAATTCAACGTTCAATTTGACTTTTTCGACCGTTTCGAATGGATTTTAAAATTACTTAAACCGACGAACCGTAAAAAATGTCAAGTAAAAAAATTTCATAAATCTCTCATGCGTTAATTTTTTTTTATGATGAGAATAAATATTTATGTTCAGCCAAATTGAATAGATATTGAAATCAATGTTGATACCGATTTTAGCATTGATTACGAATGTATATGACTATGATATTGGCCCTAGGGATCAGCAGCCTTTATGTAGGTAATGGACAACCGAGGCAGTTGTATAATGTAATAAGAATATCACGAAACATAGTTTTCATAGATTATTATGAGCCCCTGTAAATCACGTGTTTACACAAAATGGGATGAACCCAGCTCTTTTTATCTGAAAGAGTTTTAACGAAGATAAATGATCAATCGTCAGTTGGTATTTTCATTGAGTCATGATTTAGTTGTAAATAATTTATTTCGTATTGAATTACGTCAAGAGCGTTCTGTACGAGGGTCGTGAAGTTTTATGTCCCAATCTGATTCGCTTGAAACAAAAATGTCCTACGAGTATATCGTCTCGTTTTACTTCCATGACAGGAATGAAATCGAATTTATAAACGCTGACTGTGGTAAAGAAACTTAAATTTTAAATTTGGAATATCTTGTATGTCTGTGCCTTTATAACGAATGACAAATCAATAATGACAGTAAGAGCCCCATCAGAGTTTCACTTAACATCCACTAAGCCACGTTTATGAGTGAGGCCGATAATTATTCATAAAGTGTTGTAGAATAAAATAAAATAAATGTCAAAAAATCGTAATTCAATTGTTTTTATTACTTTCATAATAAAATTTAATTGGAATGATTTTATGGGTCTTTATTTAATGCCATATATATCCATATATATTTAAAAAAATCTCCGTTCCAATTTGAAGTAATAAAACGAATGCGGATTAGATCTGTTCAATTAAATGCAATTCATATAATATTAGCGGAAAATTGGGTTTATGTGAAGGACATGAAGACGCTGTGGCATTCATATGGGCTCCGATGACGTCCTTTATGAGAGTTTTATGGTTTGGTAATAAAAATGAATCATACCGTCACGTCATGATATCATATGAAAATTTCACGACTAATAAATTTACAAAATTACTATCGTTACGTAAATGTTTTATAAGCGTTAATAAATCGAGCATATAGATCATTAACTATATACTACACACTGTTCTTATACACGTGTAGGTCTAAATATAATATGGTCTCGGTGTCATACATTTTATTTGCAACTAAATTATAAATAAAATTAAAACATGATAATTAGGTACCGATAAAACAACACTAGTTTTTAGCTTCGTGCTTTCGAGAATAAGTTTTGCATTGCTAATCTGTATGATCTTTGTTCGTATTACATTCGTAAATGTTTTGAGACGTTTCCTTTAATTTTATAGTAAGCATTTTTTTTATTGTATAGGTAGGCAGACGAGCATTTGGGCATCCACTAACAATGGCATTTTAAGAATTTTTAACCATCGCATACATCGCCAATGCACCACCAACCTTGGGAAGTAAGATGTTATGTATCTTGTGCCTGTACACTGGCTCACTCACCCTTTAAACCGAAACACAACAATACAAAGTACTGCTATTTTGCGATAGAATATCTGATGAGTGGGTGGTACCTACCCAAACAAGCTTTAACGATTAGTAATAATTAAATTCAAAAAGATATGCCACTTTTTGAAATTTGACGATAATGTTATGTGACGAGTTTTTAGCTTATGTTACAGCTGTACTGGCATATCGCTAGGTTCCATGCAATACAGAAAGCGTAAGAATTTAGACTTATGTATGTCCGAATCACGACACAGATATAACACAATTTGTATAAAAAATATATCGAAACGTAAAAAAACAAACGATTTAAAGGAAAAACGTAAGTGTTTGTAAACAACAGATGTAAACTGTCACACGGGTCGAAGCTTTTCTCCTTAACGGGAGTAAAAAACGGTCAACTAGACCGATTTCGATCACGGCGGCCAATCTCAAGAGAGATTAGCCAACTGCGCAGGACATATTATAGTGCACAAGTGTGTGCGCAAACACAGGTGCACTCTCTTTTCCTTAGCTCTCATAATCCGATGGGACGGCAATCCGACACGACCGGAAAGAGTTCAGGCGCAGGACCAACGGCTTAACGTGCTTTCCGAGGCACGGGAGTGTACACACTTGCAACTTCCAGACTCCGGGCTCCTACTGAGAATTTTCTGAAAGAAAACCCCAATAAATATTTATTGGCCCGACCTGGGAATTGAACCCAGGACCACCGAGTCTGCGGCCTTATATCAAGCCACTAGACCAACGAGGCAGTCAGAACGGGAGAAACATACAAACTGTACAGCATCTCTTTCATTAATCATCTGCGAATCATATGTCTTCGTGTGTTTGTTTACAGTCGACCACGAAATGCATTCTAGTTACAAATGCACACTTGAAATATAACTTGCTAGAATTTATAACTTAGTATTTGGTAAACACAGAACGGTGTTACTAATAATAAATATATATTATATTCTCTAAATATATATTTTTAATAAACATTATTTTAATTAACTTATTGTTTATTTATGACGTCATTGCCTACCTGCAGTTTATAGACACAACTATAAAAGATTTAACAATTTAAAAATAGTAACGTATACTTTTTTACAAAAACACTAGCATTATGTATTATTATTTACATTTTTAATAATACACAAAAAATGCACGACTTTAACTTAATTAAACATAATATGTACTGGTTCACCGTTTACTTAGTCTAGCTTAATTATTATAAAAAGCTATCGTTGCGATCTAGAAAACAATTTGCCAAGTTTTTAATGTATTAGAAAGCCTAATGTTTGTCTCTGTTCCAATAAATGGGTCTTAATTCAATGAAAAATTTAATGGCCGATTTTCTTTTTATTCCAAAGAGATTGCATTAGCTTATTATATTTAATTAATATTTCAATATTTGTCTATATTTCTCATCACCAACTCGTCAGCAACAACATTGACAATATAAGAAATATTAACCATACCTTAATGCACCACCTTTTGGACTAAGGCTCTTTTCAAAATATAGAAGTAAGATTGTTAACAAGTTTCTTTATTGAGAGTTTAGTGGATGCAAGTAGATGATTTTCTAGGTTCTTTTTTATAGTTTAGGACTTTAGGTAGACGGACTAGCATATGAGCCACCTGATGGTAAGTGGTAACCAACGCCCATTGACATTGGCATTGTAAGAAATGTTAACCACCGTTTACATCACCAATGTGTCTCCAATCTTGGGAACTAAGATGTTATGTCCCTTGTACCTGGAATTACACTGGGTCACGGACCCTTCAAATCGGAACACAACAATAGCAAATACTGCTGTTTTGCGGTAGAATATCTGATGAGTGGGTGATACCTACCCAGACGAGACTGCACAAAGTTATTGATGTTTATTGATGACACTGATTGCTGCTGATACATTCGATCATATAGTCAATAATTGACACAGAATGCAGCCGTATTTATTATTAGTTCCAATTATCATTTTTATAACTGCATTTACGGCATTGTAATGAATGTAAGAAGATATAAGTTATATAATTTGATACGACAAGATTAGTTAACATATTTTTTGCATTCCAAATTTTTAAGTTATTTTTTACCTACAATAACCTTCCAACTTAGATATAAAAAAATGGATAGCCAAATGTACATTTAGAAAAATAATTTTGTCAACAGAACAAAAAGAAACAATATAACATCACTAAAAGAGTATTAAATATTAAAATTCATAACCTTTGAACCCAGCCAAAACTTTCTGGCATCCGTTCATTGTATTAAAGCTAGCTGTAAAATAAATAGAGCGAAAATTCGAAACTCTTCTCTTATAGTGTTTTCAACTTGAAGCGACCAGTCAGATGCAAAGTGTAGCCTAAAGCCTAGCATCTAGTAAAATGCCATATGCAGAACTTTTTTATATATAAAACTTCATGGACGAATGTGTACTTAACACGATATACAATAAAGATTATGTATATAATGTGATAAAATATATAATCTAATAAAATATATCATTTAATTAATATAAGCAGTTTTTTTTTCAATACTTTAACATTGGCTCTTTACAAAAACATTATTAAATATAAAAAAAGAAAGTAGAGCTTGTGTTCGAATTTCAAATCATACGAAACGTGTAGCGCAAATAGGTTTTAAGTAAATGACACGTTAAAATGCCTTCGTATCCACTTGATGCATGATTCGGTTAGTGTGCGGTTTCGTTCTGATGCATAATGTCGCCTTTATCGCTTTCACGTACATTTAACGAAACTAAAAGCCTATTTTTGTAGGCTCAACGGCTCGTAAAATAATTATATTTAAACTTTAGTACTGCAATTACAATTTTAGCAATATAAATTTTATTTGTGATCAACATTATTGCTGATAGGTATTTGAGTAGACTATTTGCGTATTTGCGAGTTAGGTAATCGATTATGTTATAAAAATACCTTATATAGATATATAATAAATATATGGATTTATTTTTAGAATGTAGAACAAAAGTTGTTGCTTATGATGTTAGCTATTTAGTCCTGCGAGTTTGCTGGGTCATTACAAATAACCCTGTATATGTATATAAAAAGAAAATGGTTGATTTTCAATAAATTTACAGATCACTGAAAGTATTTTAAACATCGATATAAAAATATATGCAGATATTGTTTTTCTGTCTGTACAGTTTTGACACATTAAAAACGTTGTATGTATATTACTTGTGGCTTATTTGCGGTCATTACTAACGACACTATTATAAAATTTCCTGCTCGATCACGCCTATTAATATTTACTAATACCTCTTGTCTTGTACCGGCAACCTAACTAATAAGGACACCAAAAAACTGGCACCCTTTTCTTACATATTCTTGTAGTAGTTGCATAATAAATAACAAAAGTCTTACAAAATTCACTGTTCATTTTCTTATTTCGCTGTTCTGAATTCATCTGATGAAAAACAAAGGGTGTTGGGTAAATGCAAATTTTGCGGCGAGTGTACGTTGCCCTATTTGCATACAGACTGTTCTCAAATTCTCTTTAATTTGGTATGATGTATATCTTCCCAACTGTTACTTTACTTTGATTTTAAATTGCATAATATTTTGTATACATCCCGAGGCTATCGTCTTGTTAAGGAGAATAAATTACAGCGTGACTCAATGAATCAAATTATGAATAAAGTTTAATAAGAAAAAAACAAGCTTGTCACGTCAATAGCCAAAATTTTTAAGTGGACTAAACTAAACGCGAAAGGCAACTTATATAATAATATTATTTACTGAAACCTTTTCAGGAACTCGCTACATCTTCTTTCGGTTTAAGTTTGATGTATATTGGCTTCGCAGTTTTTTTTAATTAGGCATTACAAAAACAAACTGTTATTAGTATTTCTTTAATTGAAACGTCACAAGCGCGTTGATGAAATATATAAAATATTCTAAGTACAATCAAATTGAATATTTCGTTCGCATAACCCTCTGCGTGTTTTATAAGTCTTATCTGAAGCTTTACGTCTCTCCGATTCTACATCAGCCATTGATTCATATTCAATCTCTTAAGCCGAATAACAAATGTTACATGAATATTGAATTATAGAAACAGATTTCTGATTCACTTCTGGGTTTCAATATATAAGGTAAATAAGACTATTGTATATTACTAGTATTCGCACGCAACTTCACCTGCGTGATAAGGGAGAGTCTTTTAAGTTCAAGATTTTTTTTATAGTATCGGTAGGCGGACGACCATATGGGCCACCTGATGGTCAGTGGTTACCGACGCCTATAGACAGTGGCATTGTACAATATTGTTCATTTCGCATTAGCATTGGTTTTTTTTTGGAAACTAAGATGTTATGTCCCTTTTGCTTGTATGCACTGACTCACTCACCCTCCAATACGGAACACAACAACACCAATTACTGATGTTTTGCGGTTGAATATCTGATGAGTGGGTCATACTAAAACTTATTTCAAAATCGGTTCAGCGGTTCACCCTTGACACGGAGTATAAGACAGACAAACAGACAGAGTTATTTTCGCATTTATATTATTAGTATAGACATACTATATGTGTTAAAATAATATGCCAAATATTCGTTATTACTTAGTATATTTTATAAACTGTATTGATAGGAGTTTTAGTATTTTTTATTTTATCCATTGCTGAATCTTAGAATCACAATCGCGATAAAAACACTTGTAAAACGTCTAAGCTATTATAAGCTTGACAGGACACACACTAAGACACACCCACGCACACTAGTAAACTTATTATCATTTCAATACTAAGAAGTAATATGACATATTTGAATATTGCGTAATTAAAATTACAAAGATATTTATCAGTCTTTAAAAGAGTACTTGAGGAATTAAGTATTAAAGAAATATAAAAATCATAAAAAAAATGTTCCAACTTTTAACTTCAGGCTTATGAAGAAAGAAAACAGCGTCTCAATACTCTTGAGATTCCATTACGACTTCGCTTATTTATCTTTGCCTCTCGAAAATGTTTGAGGTTATTCAATTTTGTAAGAACAATACCGCGAACTTAATCATGAGGTTATGTTATGATATTCAATTTATATAGAAAAAGTTATTAAGGTTCCGTTGTCAAATAACAAAACCTTATATTATATACTTCTCGTTTGTTATTGATCATCGAACAATTGATTGCATATATATTATTAAGTAGGTAACGTCATTAATATATAAAAAATGTACGGTCGGGGAACCCCCGTCAGGTACGAAGATCTATGCGATATTTTTTTTGACTCTGAAATATAGATTTTAATTGTTTGATTACTGAAACGCACCTGAAACTGAAAAGCACCTCAACCTCATTTATATTGACCTCTTAAATTCGAACGCATCGCATTTTGTAGACACACTGTATTAACGCTATTTCGTTAAATGACATGAGTCCTTGGGCCACTGCCATTTCACTCTTCTGTAAGCCGCGTAAAAGAACTTCCTTCCAATAATGTTATATATTATATATCAATTATTCAATACTGATTTCGTTTCATTCAACTGTTTTATATTAATTATTATTAACATCATAGATCACACACACACATTTATTTTTTTGAATGTATCCTGTTTGATTCCGTGTCATAATTCCCTTGTTCTAAAATTTCAATTCCTAGCCTCCAATACTCAGTGTATATAACATTGAGAAACCTCTACTATAGTACTACGACAATATACTTTCAATAGAGTCCGACCAATTGTTCAAGCATTAAAATTGTAGTGAAAAACAATAAATACCATTCATAATTGGTACAATACTTTCATTAAATCATAATAAAAAAGTATATAAAAGTTAACAACTGCAACTGAACTCAGCAGTGCTATTTCATAAACTCACTTCATTTTTTCAGGTCTCGTGAAATTTTTGAAACTATTTCTTGCCAGCGACCTGGAGTTTAAAATTCAGGACCTTACTCTACAGCCTTATACGATAACCAAAATGCCGACTATATAATGATAAGGAAAACTATTTATAAACTAATAAGGAAATATAAAACAACATAATATTTCGTATGCAATAAACAACTCATAAAAGCGTTGCAATAATTTATTATACGGTGAGAATGCTAAGCTTTGTCCCGATTAAGGTCATTTTAGGTTTGAAGTAAACAGGATAATTTGGGTTAACGTGCTAAGTGGGATATTATACGACGAATACGACGAACAAACGACACTTAAGACAAACGAGATTAACATTACCAACAACAATACATTGTGATGCTATTGTAATGTATTCTATTATTTCAAAAATGGAACATATTTGTATTCTGTGCAGGTTACTTAAAAAAATGTGCATTGGACATAATTCTTTTTATTCTGAAGCGTACGAACATGCAAAGGATTGAAGTCTATTTTTTTTTCTTTTTAATATGTGTTAACGCATTTGTGAAAAATATGAGTGTAAATAAACTATTTCCATATAAAAAAAGCGAATATAAGAAAAGTAAAATGATTATTATTTTTAATAGAATATTGTAACACAATATTTTAAAAGTTAGATTAAATGTTGCTTTTTTACTTTTATTCATACTACAAAATAAACTTTACAAAACCCTATAATATCCAATCGGCTTATCCTTGCATATTTTGTTTTTATAAGCTTTTATTTCACTTGCAATGTTAGTCAATGTTAGTTTATTTAAATCAATGCTTGCAAAACTGAATTAGGACAACTTCCTCTTATCTATCTATATATCCTATAGATTAGTAATTTAACTAGTTGGTACAGTCCAACGGTTAACAGTATAGACAAGAATTTTTGCATATAAAGGCTTCATTTAAAAAGTAAATTCAATTGTTTATAAATTTATTAAGAAATTCAAACGACAAGAGCATAGTTTATTTTACATTATTAAGCCAAATTGTGTTGGCTGTAGCGAGTAATAATGCAAGAGCCCGAAATGAGATTTGACAAACTTTTGAATTTAGAACTACGGAGACCAACTTAGATAACACTAATAATATTGATACAGGTCTACGAAAGCCTATAATTTGATTTTTGAAGATGCTTATATTGCTTATGAGCATATTAATACAAGCAATATAATAGTTACAAAGTGAGAATTCTAACTATTTTAGTATCCTTTTTAGGTGTAGTGGAAAGTGTTTTTGCGTATACTGAGTGAGACATCAGCATAAATAAAAAAAATATAATCAAAAAAGAATACAAATATAAAATTTATAATGAGGTATGAATGTGCCTGGATTTGAAATGTTAAATGAATCTTCAGTTAAAAATCACGTAACCGAATCTTTGGGATATCTATCTTTCCTCATTTTATAAATGTTTTTAAGTAAGTGAGTATTAAATAATTTTTCGAAATGAAAAAAGTAATCATTAATACTAGTCATATTGTTTGTTTTCTTTTAAAAGTTTATTTTTGCCTCAAGCTCGAATACAATAGAAAAATACCTCGTAGAGAAACGGTTTTCTCAACTCTGCTAAAGTTTAAATCTCCCTAGAGTCTAGTTGTCGAACACATTTTTTGTACCAAAGAAATTCGCAACATTCTTTTCTATAAGAACAAACATTTGAAAATCGAATACCACAAAATAAAGTAACATATTCATAAAACCTCTTTTGTTTAAATCGATCGGTTCTTAATATGAAATTAATAGCATTTCAAAAATCTGATTACACGCAAACTTTATTATATGAAATTTATACTACACTCTCGGAAATGTATGACATCGACTCTAATTAAACAATATGATATCGTAAAAGCTAATTAAGTCATGCACGAACTCAATTTATTTACATTATTTTAGTTAAGATTAATTTCAACCCTTTAAATATGAGGTAAATAATTAATTCTACAGCAGTACGTTGTATTGGTGTTCCGGTTTGAAGGGTGAGTGAGCCAGTGTAGTTACAGGCACTAAGGACATAACATCTTAGTTCCCAAGGTTGGTGCCTTTAATTTGAATATTTTAAACGAGATTGTTAATAATAGTACCTATCAATATATTATTTCATACATCGTACAAATCGTAATAGAATTCGTCGTTGTCGCTTTCGTAGCCCATTAGATAACTGGTATTTGACCCAAATTACAATCAACTTTTTATCATGCTCTCATTTGCTCATTTTCATATATCCTTATAGTTTTATTACTTACTTTTAGAATAGGTTGTAACTATTGGAAAACACAAATTGTGGATTGTATGTAAATAATAAATTGTAATTATAGTACCTACTGAGAAAATTTTAAATTCCGAACACTATAAATATTAAAAGAGTATTTTGCAAAACAGAATGAATGCGAAGTATTATAAGGAAATAGTTAGTGTCATAAGCGTAACCCATTCAAATAACTAATTGGAGGTACGCGTGGAGGTACTTATGGAATATATTGCATTCTCTAGAGTGGCTGATTATGACATACGTTTATTCTTGAAAAAATGATGTCATAATCTATTCAAATGGCCGTTTCAATAAATATTTACTATTTAAAATTAAACACATAGTTAAGTAACGGCTTTAGTTAAAAATGCGTAGCAGCAAGTCTCATTCTGAACTGTTTCGGCGTAACTGCAATAGACGGCGCCACTAGTAGCGTAGCATCTCGTAGCGGCCGCGTAGAAGGCTTTCGCACTTCGGGTAAAAGTACCAGGGCAGCATAAAATGAAAGATATCAATTTTACTATCCATGGATAGCTCGCGTGGAAAACCGCCGAGGAGTGAGGGGAGCGGATTAAAAGGAAAATCTAATTCGCACCTTAGGATAATAGATATCTGGAAATCCCGATTAGAGCGGAAAATGTCTACTAGCTACCAGGCAATCATAAACATCAGGAAGATCTTTGAGGGGTGAATGTTAGAAAAAGATAGGTAGAGCTTAGGGGGCGTGGCAACTTTTCACGCAGGCGCAGAAAGTTATCACGCAAACCAAACATCACTTGTTTGCATTAGGCATTGAGTTAACCAAACTTTACTCCGTGGCATTACTACTCATAAAAAATCCATACAATCGCACTAATATTTTTTTTAAATTTAATATTATAGTAAGAGTAACTTAAGCATCTTTAGAAGACCATGAAATGTGAAATTTATTCATATATTTATTTTTAGTTTATTTACATTAAAACCTTAACTAAATACAAATAAAAATTAAAAATAATTACTATTTATTTAATTTTAAATAATATTATATTTATTAATAAAAAAGTATATAAATTCAATTTTATTACATACATATTTATGTAGGCAAATAGAAATATTTTTACGCAAATAAAAACATAACATGTTAAATTATTTTGCTTAGACGCCATCTAGCGGTAACTTACTAAACTGCGAGGTATTTTCTGCACACAAGAAAAACTAGAACCAAAAAACACAAACCTTAGTTCCAAAAAATAATGCCATCTATTTGTCAAGGAGATTTATTTTGAAATGAAAAATACATTTTGACGTTTAATGGTGTATTTTATAAAAATATAAAACTGTGCGAAGAACCATAGCTTAACCAAATAGTTCTGTTACAAATAAACAGATGGCGCTAGTAGTACTAAAGTTTGTAATTTCAGGTAAAATTTATAAATATTAAATATTTCTTTATTATATGTAAATGCCAAAAACATCAATGTTTATTAAATGTGTACATATTACAATAAAACAATGGGATACTAAGGGTAATTGTGATTCGTTTTGATTGCTCTTTCAGCATCACTGGGTCGGTCTGGAGTTATCACTTTAATTTAACCAATTTAAATTTGTATTGTATGAAATATTCTTATGAAATACAGGAATAAATTACATGATTTACCTAATCTATGTAATCCAAAATTTTTATTAAAATGACTAACTTCATAACTTATTTAACATCGATTGAAGCATCATATTTTATAGCATTAAAAATACAAACTCGGAAGCCAGATTTATAACAAACAGATACTTATCTTATAATCATCATAAGTAATGAATTGGATAATTCAATGAAAGTTTAATACTTTTAACTAACAATAAAAACAAATATTACAAAACGAAATATAATAACATTTTTATTCTCTAAAGTAATTTACGTATAACAAGCATTGACGTATTATTATAATAGTTTAAGAGTATTGAGTGAGAAAAAAAATGTCACAAACTTACCATAGCATCTTGTTTAATTAATATTCTTACCTGAAATAATAGAAAGTACATCATTAAAATACATTTAGATTATTTTACAAATAGTTCCTCTTCGTGGCTTCGCCCGAGCGGAACGTGAGGCAGATGCTAATAAACAAAGTCAGTATAATTAATAAAGTTGTCAGGTGTCATTTTTTGTACCCCTAGCAGCGTGTGTGCAAAATTTTATAACAATTGGTTCAATAGTTAAGATGTGAAAGGGTAACAAACAAAATGACTTTCGTATTTGTAACGGCTAGTAAAACTATAAGAAATGAAAAAAAAAATAGGCGACGGGCGTTCAGTGCATTCAAAATAAATCTGTTTTGTAAATTTCTAAACAAGTGATTCAAGTTTGTACAATGTTATAAATAAATTTACATTTCACGAACTTTTGCTTTCCAAACTTTAACAAAACCTCTTTCTAAGTTGTTTTATTTACGAATACGAATAAATTGTTTTATTTGTATTTATTGTTTAAGTAATTATCTATTGTTTTGTTTATATTTTTGATAAATGTATAAGCTTTTGGTCTATTAAATGTGATTTTTACTATCCTTTAATACACTTTTTTAATTTATAATTATGGCATGCCTAACGGCCGAATACTGAAACGTCATTCAAATATTAAGTTGAAGTTGATTATTTGAAATTTAGTATGCGAAATTTTATTATTTATGACGTTTCAGTATTCGACCGTAGAACTAGTAAAATTTTTAATTTCACTCGCGCTTCTCTTACACGCTCAATCTTATTTTTATGCTTTTTCGACCAGTAGTACTGTTTTTTCACTCTCAGAAAGTCCAACCATCAAATAAAATAAAAAAATACTTAATTTTGCTTTATATCTCTCCCTCTTAAACTTCAAACTATTGCCAAGAATATATTGTAAATTTAATTGTTATATTAGTAAGCAAATATTTGATTCTTATTCATCGTAAAACTATCAATCACATAATGAAAATAATGATAATTCTTTACTAGATTTGTCTCAAATAAAAAAAAACTACGGACGTCGAACTCTCTCTTCATAGAAATGTATAGTTACAAATAATGTATTTGTTTAGGACAGACATTGCTAAGAGGAACAAATAACTTTGCCCCTCTAAACTATCCTATTATATATTAAAGTAACTATTATATTGTTTGTTATATATTTTTATACCGAGAATATTGTCACTACAATTATATTAAAACAGTAATTTATTTATTTATATTTGGTTAATGTATATAAATAAAATTATTGAAAATATATAGTAGCATAAGTCTGAAGTAAAATTAAAAAAACAAACATTACATTTAGAATAAAAACAATTTACTTAAATTACTTAAATTTTCAGTAAAATATTAAATTTTATATAATAGGTTTCCGACTGACATATTATATCGGTTTCGTAATGTTTTGCATCATTCGATTCGATTCGCCCATAGACAATGGCATTATAAGAAATGTTAACCATCGCTTAGATCGCCAACGCACCTCCAATCGTGGGAACTAAGATGTTATGTCCTTTGTGCCTGGCTGGCTCACTCACTCTTCCAATCGGAACACAACAACATCAAGTACTACTGTTTTGCGGTAGAATATTATAGAGCTTGCACAAAGCTCTACCACCAAATCTTATTTTAAACACACACAATTAACTTGTGAAAATGAAAACACATGAAAATTTAAGACTTGCTCTGGGTTGAACCAAAATTTCGGATTAAATTAAAGTCTTCTCGCAACTCACCTCATCTTGAAACTGTAACTTCAACTCATATTAACGTTAATTTTAATTATACAATGTTTATTAATAATAATTAAATATGAAATATTTTAGATTACAGATTTATTTTTAAATAATCAAAAAGCAAAAATACCTAACCAAATCTCATAGAAGAGCTTCAGTCATTTTTTTTTATAGCCCGGGAGGGCTTATGACTCCACTCCACCTGATGGTAAGTGGTAGAAGAGTTTAAACGCGACGACGGCTAGTGCAGTCGGGAAGAATGATCTGCACTAGCCGCCCCCGCCTTGCCGGCCCGCAAGATGCCTCTTCACGCCTCGTTTGAAGGAACCCAGGTCATAAGAGGAGGGGAACACGTGTGCTGGTAAAGAATTCCATGTTTTGGAGGTGCGACAAAGAAAAGAGTTGCCAAATTTCTTCGTTCGCGATGGAATTGATGTCACAGTTAGGCGGTGACATCGAGAGCCAGCACGCGTAGATTTGTGAAGGAAATATATCTATAAAAATGTATAAATCATAAGTAACAAACGTCTAAGAAAATCTTATAGCTTTTATTAACATTATTAAGATTGAATCATATTGAGTGAGGACTTTAAAAGCATTTATGGATGTATGTTTTGTAGAACGACTATTATTTCTACTTACCCACTTGACAATGAAATATGGAGCAATACGGTTGAGTGTTGCGCAGTGACTCATAAAATCAGTGCCTATTATTTTAACTGCTACTTGGAAATTTTATAAAGGATAAGTAGAATATATGAGCATCTCTTATTTACCTAATTTGCTTGAATGTTGTAAGATATGGCTCAGTTGTTAAACCGAAGATTGCAAAAGAAATTCAGGCAAGCAGGTTCTTAATTAGTGTTGGTAAACACCATGAGGAGACCTCTATGTTAATCAAACAGATTCGATTTTGCGACATATTTTTCTACCATCTCCCATTAGAGTAGCGCGTTATATAAGATGCAAGCCTTTTCTGTTTACTTTTATTATGAAGTACAATATCCAAAATAAGTTGCAGACAATTTTTTCAAAAATTGAAAATTTTCAATTTCTAAATAATACATAATGAAATTGCAATGATTTGCTATTTATACAAATGTATTTTTTTTTAAATAAATAAAATTATATTGAGTTTTTAGTCGGCTATCCAAAATAGAATTAACATTTTGAAACAGTAAGTCCTGATAAGTATAAAACTAACTGAGATCACAAATCTTCTCCATATATACTCCAAAAATAACAATAATTGTAACTACATTATTAACCACACAACAACACAATTTACTTGGTGGTAGAGCTTTGTGCAAGCTCGTCTGGGTAGGTACCACCCACTCATCAGATATTCTACCGCAAAACAGCAGTACTTGTTATTGCTGTGTTCCGGTTTGAAGGGTGAGTGAGCCAGTGTAATTACAGGCACAAGGGACATAACATCTTAGTTCCCAAGGTTGGTGGCGCATTGGCGATGTAAGAGATGGTTAACAGCTCTTACAACGCCAATGTCTATGGGCGTTGGTGACCACTTACCATCAGGTGGCCCATATGCTCGTCCGCCTTCCTATGCAATAAAAAAAAAAAAAAAACAATCGTACCTACATATTAATGGGTAAAAAATAATAAGTTAATATCAAATTATAGAAGAATACGCAATTATTCTTTTACATTTTAGTGCATATTAATTTTGTTTTTACGTTGAAGTCGGTTTTTGTTTTGTTAAAATTTTTATTTATTATGTTTTCTGTGGATACACGTAATCTAATTAGGTACAAGTTCTTTGTCTCGAATATAAATTCTATGTTTAAATTAATAATTCGTAATGTCAATTCTAAAAGCCAAGATTTACTTAGAATTTTTACTATGTAAAGTATTTGGAAACAAACTTTTTTTTTTAATTTACACGAAAAAAGATAACAATGACTAAGCCTATGAAGTGATTTTTATTTACTTTTGAAATTATATTTATTATTTAACTTTTACACATGAATCAGTACCCCGATAAGTTCCATTCAATTATCATAATACGCTTGTAATTTGCATACATTACTCTAGCGCCCAACAGTAATTGCAACATCGTCATAAAACTGGTAGCCATCTTCTTAAGAATACAGAAGAACTTGACTAATACTTATTAGTATAACACGAATAAATTAAATGAATTATCTACTTTTAATATCTTTGGTAATAGAAAATACCATCCGTACATTGTCGGTTTATTTCTAATTATGTCACGTCATGAACGAATATTAGAGACGTTGAAACGTAAATTGATGTTTATGAGAAGCAATAATAATAGTAACAGACGCAATGATAGTAAAATCGTATTACTATTGTATTGTACTAACGCTACACTCTTATATTACGAACTATCATTATAATATTGCTGGATATTACTTGGAATCTATTTTAGTTTTAGCTGGTTTACTTCATGTATTAAATAGTTATAACGTTTTTAGTTTTAACGTTAGTCGTTGTGATTTGAAAGTCGATGAAACGAAAAAGCGACAGTAAAAAGAGACAGACACATAAATTCATAAGATTTAAGGTGGGAGAATATGAGATAGCATTATACAGTTGAAGCCAAAATTTTTGAAGGTTTCACTTCTACCACGTGTGAATTGCACACATGTTTTTTTCACTTAGGGAAACAATAATATGCTTAATTAAATTCAGTTTGATTAAACTGAATTCAATGTTAATGTAACGTATTATGTAGTAAATTCTATATTGCCACACGGCTTTTCATCGCATATAATTTATATTTAAAGATAAAAGTTGAGTACGATTGGAACGATATCATATTAATTGTTTTAATTTCAAAGTCTTGGTAATTAAAACATAGTTGTTTTATAAATACGATAAAATAGTTTTTGTTATTTTAAAAGCAGAGTAAACATTTAATACAAATATAGGAAACCGAATATTATCCAAAGCTCGTACGCAAATGTCTTTGGCGAATTTTATATACTAATAATAATTAATAAATTAAAAAACAAAAAATCAGCTTTATATGTTTGAAATAAGCATATTCCCGGGAATTTAGGTACGTTTTAGTGTGAAACATATTTGATATCAGGAAGTTGTCAGAAGCAGCGAACTAGCTCCATTCCAAACGTCATAAATCGTATTTGTTTGAACGAATACACTTTTCACAATTTTCCTTCGAGTTCATTTCTTTTCCTTCAGGGTTTTACGACCAATCCGGGATGCCTTTCACCTTTGGTAAATAATATTTTTTTGCAAAATACTTTTCGCTTTGATGATCCAGTGAGAGAAAATAGAAAACATTGTTTTGGATCGCTTTTCTTTAAGAAATAAGACGTACCTGTCATAGAGGATTTTATATACCCAATTTTCCGTAGAATTAAACGTACAGTTTGTGGTACGTTTGGGACTAACATCGCTATGCAGTTCACCTATTGAATTTTAAATGACAGCATTGCCTACAAAATATTGGTTTTATAAGATATATTTAAACTAATACATATATTGCAAGACCGTCTGAGTAGGTTTTACCCACTCATTAGATTTAAAAATAATAACCTAGTATTGTTGCGTTCCTGTTTGAAGATTTATATATGAGCCAGTGTAACTAGAAGCACGAGGGAAATAACATCTCCGTTCCCAAGATTTGTGGCGCATTGGCGCTTGTGACCACGTCTTAACATCGGGAGAGCGTGACATCAAGGATGCTCCGTTATCAAGTCACATAGTTGTCAAAACGCAGGGAGATAAGCTCCATTATCATCTAGTTCCAGAAACACTCAATCATGAAAGACAGATCTCATTTTACTTTAATCTGAATCGTAATTGGTCAATGGCTGCTGATGACGCTATAGGTGACCAATGAGCGTTCGATATTTAGTCAGATTAGTAATTTTGACATTGACAAGCATTTCAGAAACTAAAAGTAATTCATTTGCTTGCTGTTATAATTGTATAATTTCATATGATGATTTGATTAGATAACTAATTATCCTCTTGAATTTTTTATCGATATTATGTAAATCTATAATAATCTATAATATTGTGTAAATCTATAATTGTAAAAATGAGCTGAAAAAAAATCCCGCTGAGTTTCTTTCGTCGGTTCTTCTCAGGTCTGAGGTGTTCATTTCAGAACCGGTGGTAGATTTATGACCATCAATAAGAAAGTATAACACTTCAACATTGAATAAAGATATTTGAATTCGAATTATGAAATGCGTTAATATAATATAATATTATAAGTTTTTTGATACTTAGTTGACGAAGTGATGGTATGGACAAACGTTCAGGTTTTCAGAAAACATTTCAATTTCTGCCTTCAAAATATCAAATGCCTCTATATTGTATTCCACATCAATTTTCGTAGTATTTATATTAAAATTATCAGAAGTTTAATAATTCATATAACACATATATTTTTAACATTTTAAGGCGTCTACCTATCTTTAATCAAATAAATTAGTTATAATGTTTGATTTTACATACCAGAAGAAACTGGAATATGTGTCTACATTTGAATTGAATCCAAGACAAGCAATTTTCAACCTTATAAGCGCTAATATAAACGATTGCATTACAGAACGATTATATAAATAAATTACAACTTCCACATACTCTCCAGTTTTCCGATAACTACTTGTATGTTACCTGTAAGCTCTATTCGTTTATGTTCTATTGTATCAATTACATTTGCAATTTGAATTCGTTCGAATTTCAAATTGTGTTCTAAATAAGTGACACATATGTCACACAAGGGCGTACAATAAACGGAACAATGCCGTTAATGTATAAGCCAATTACCATTTTCGTAGGCCCCTTTTTTACACACCTCAATATGTAGCCTGTAATAATGTTGATAACGTTGTTTTGTTCATATGAAATCACATATAATACCCATAAAACATTTTATACATATCACGTTAATTCCGTATTATAAGAGGCAGTTAAAATATGTTTTTAAATTATAAAATGCAAAATATACATACGTAAATCATGTACATATCATCTGTTGCCACTGAAAAAGTTATGTTAAAGAAAATAAAAAAAATAAAATTTGAAATTAATTTTATAAATATGGCTTTGTGCGAGTATTATAACTTTTTTTTCATAGGAAGGCGGACGAGCATATGGGCCACCTGATGGTAAATGGTTACCAACGCCCATAGACCATGGTATTAAGAGATGTTTACCATCGCTTACATCACCAATGCGCCACCAACCTTGGGAACTAAGATGTTATGTCCCTTGTGCCTGTATACTGGCTCACTCACCTTTCAAACTAGAACATAACAATACCAAGTACTGCTCTTTTGCTGTAGAATATCTGATGAGTGGGTGGTACCTACCCAGACGAGCCCGCACAAAGCTTTACCATCAAACTCTATTGATTTTCGCGCCGCAAACCATTAAAGCTCGACATTATTTTTTCCGACATAAAAAAATCATCGTCATATTGTAGTTAATTTAAACAAAACCTTAATGAATTATATACCTTGTATAAAAATAAGTTCTATAGTTTACGAGTTTATCACGTCGGGACAGACAGGCAGACATGGCTCGGGCTTTTATTATTTTTGTCTCATCACATGGTAACCTTAAAGTGAGACATTACTTAATTAAAATCCTATCATTTTTAAGCGTATATTTCATTACGCATTCTACCGCGAAAAAGCAATACCAATGCCAGTGCGAACCGGTGTAACAGGCACATAACATCTTAGTTTCCCTTAGGTCCCATGGTCGGTGGCACAATGATGGTTGTAAGGTATAATTAAAATTTATTACATCGCAAATATCTATAGCAAATAGCGACCACATACAATAACACAATACATCAGGTGGCCCATTTGGCAGACTACTACCAAAAATAACCATACAAACAAATTGACAGAAACAATTTCAATTAATATTTCCTATTTTATTCTCATTCACTCGTTCGTTATCATTCGATCCGAGTTTCGACGCTCAATCCCATCAATCGTAAAGGCAATATCCGCTATACGAGCACCTATGTATAACTAAGTAATTAGGCAAGTGCGCTTGTTTCTTTGTATCAGCGTATACATTTCGCAAGCAAGCATTTTCTATAAAATGAAGACATTATTTCAATAAATGATTGTTTTTTTGGGGCACATGCAAATTTGGTGGTTTTAAGACCTTTTCTTTATTTGGAAAAACGCCTTCCTCCATAAGAAGTGGGAAGTCACACAAAAAAATCGGTGCCCACTCCGACTTCGGGGGACGCCAGACCTGGTAAAGTTTTACTAACTACTTAACAAAGTCGGCTCTGTAAACAGATGTTATGTAGCGCTTATTAAATACGGAACATCATCCATATCACGATAAAACTCGTAAAAGTTTTATACATTATATTACCTCTAGAGAAAAAAGACAAACACAAAAGAGAAAGTCAATAATAATTTAATTGTTGACTTTCTCTCATTAGAACCGTTGAGCTAGTAATCGCAAGGTAAGAAAGAACTACCAGCTCATCCGAAAAACTTAAACTGTTTGAGAAAATGAAGGCACATATTCATAATATTCTTTGTAATAATTATAATTATGTTGTGCAGTTATTTATTTTTGAAACAAATGTTTAAACAGCTTCATTAAAATAATAATAATAATATTCTGGGACATTATTCACACAAGGCCCTCTCTGATCCCAAACTAAACAGAGCTTGGACTAAGGAAACCAGATAACTGATATACTACATATACTACTTTTCTTTTGTAAATACATAATTATATACCTACATCCAGACTCAGGACAAACAGACATGTTCATGCACCTAAATGTCTGTCCTGGGTGGGAATCGAATCCACGATCTACGACGCAAAAGTCATCTACCAACCACACCAACCGGCTCGTCCAAATCTTTCGTAGTTTTTGATTTGTTTGATTTCCCCCTTTTCCTCTCGGTGGCAGAATAAATAATTACGTTGTTTCCACATTATTAATTAACCAAACAGTCATTAATATCACAGTGTTTAATCGTGGCATATCATAATATTATTTATTTACACGTTTCAATATTAATAAAGAACTATGTATTCTCGGTAATATTGTTCATTAAACAAATATCAAACTCCATCCCAACCGCTCCGACAATTAATTTAACTGTCATTAGATCGAGGTTAAGTTGCGTTTATATTAACTGGATCATTTGATCTAGTGGTCGCAAAACCCCGGGAGTTCACACCCCATAGGTAGGGCCATCGGCCTTAGTAAAAAAAATAAGTTCTCTATTTTCAACCAAAATTCTCTGAATTTTTCGTGAAAATATTGACTTCGAGATTGCATAAGCCTTTCAGTCTACAGGACATGTCGGTAATAGGGCGACCCCGGATTAATGGAATCTTCGGGATCCACTTTCAATAGTAAAAGCATCTCGAATTATACAGACTATATTTCATCCGAGAAATTGGTTTGATGTGAAATTCTTTACAATGATTTTTTTATAGCTAAATAAGGCAGATAAGGCGGGTGACCAACGCCCATAGACATTGGTATTGTAAGAAATGTTAACCATGGCTTACATAGCCACCAAAGAGTACGCTCTCTTTTTGAAGGTTTTTATGCCGTCTCGGTTCGGAAAAATCACTCATCCTTCAAATCGACACAAAAATACCAAGTACTGCTGTTTTGCGGTAGAGTCTTGTCTGATGAGTTGGTATTACCTACCCCGATGAGTTTGCATAGGGCCATACTACCAGTATAGGACATACATATGTTTCATGAAATGTAATCAAAATCGGTTCCATTGTTAAGCCATGAAAGCGTAGATAGTTATATATTTACTTATATGGTTAGATACATCATTTTATCAACACCACTTCAAAATTCGATTATTTGATAAGATTGAAATGGACATTTTGGTTTAGTGATATTTCGAAACAATTTAGCTAAATGTAATAACATTTATGAAGACCGAAGTCACACCACGAACGCGTTGGAATGGTTAAAAAAGTTTCTCCCCGGTTGGACGTAGATAATAAAATTCAATTTCAATTCGACGCTTCATTGTCTTCAAAAACGAGATCGTCATTTTAAGATTTAAAAGAATTCTATACTCATTTCTGTGGCGAGGTGAATGACCGATCGTTAAATCATGTAGACTTTAGATACACGAAAAATTTTGGGAATAACATTTTTATATGTTAAAAAAAATTGAGAAGATCCAGTTCTTTTTTTAAAATTGAAATAAAATCTATACAATAACAACTTTTATTTTACATAAACACAATTCTTTACATATTAATATATCTTTATATAAATAAATAAATTCAAAGCGATTTAGTATTTCGTTGTCCACCGTTTTGCAATCGATTTTCTTTTCCTTATTGTTTTGTAGTAATGCCTACAGCCGAGGTTTTATCAATAACTAAAAATTCAAAATAAAATTAGTTTTTTTTCGAAATACTATTATCAAATTCATATTACCTATGCTTTCCTTAAATTTTTAATTATTATCAAAAACAAATCAGTGTTGAGAGGTACACAAAATAATTATTAAATGCAAAATGTATATAAGGGTTAAAATTGAATTCTGCAATAACTATCATACAGAATGCAATTTATATGGTAATGAGTGTATCATGCACAAGCAATTTTAATTCTTGTATATTGATTACATTTCACAAAGAACGTTTCATTTTATTTTACATCTCTTTTCCTACGTAAATAACGCTTATATAAATTTGGTCACTTATCCTTGTATTAATGATGTCCTTTTGAAAACAACTGCATTGTTTTAATAGCAACATCTCATTAAAAGAGTTAAGAGTTCATACAATTGTTTTTTAGTTATGCGGTTTTGTAATTGTATACGATGATTTTTATAGCTAGTCAGTAGACGCCCCGCCTTCGCACGGATATAATAAGTTTCTACACAAACACACAAAGAAGTAAGAGCAACATGAAGGTGGACATCCAATCCCAGCATCTTAATGTACCACTAACCATGAGATCGAAGATGGTGCGCCCCTTGTGCGTGCTTTTACTCTCACATTCGCCCAATATTAAGCTTTAATACTTTAATACTCAACTGAGTATTTAACACCTACAAATTTTCATTTTTTTATGTTATTATAGGCGGGACGGTCTTAAGGTCATAGAAATTCTTAGAAATTGGCGATGTAAGAATTATGAACCATTCCTTACATCGCCAAAGCATCACCAACCTTGGGAATTAAAATGTTATGTTCATTGTGCCTTTAGTTACACTGGCTCACTCATCCTTCAAACCATTCATGTATCAATTAACATATTACTTACACATACAATACATACATTGTTTTTATAGTTAAATTACAATTAGATAAACAAAATATAGAAATATGTATGAGGTCATAATATGAATCGTCGTATAAAAGATGAATATTACCGCACTATAATACAGCTGCCCTAAAAGTATTGCATACATTTTTGTTTCCCTTTTTATTATAGTATAATAGGCAAGAAGATATAATAAAACTGAAAACATATTTTCTTTTGAGTTATTTATATACAATTTGAATATACATTTCTTATTAATAATATTCACTTCGTTTTACATTAAAAAATGAATTGTTTAAAGGAATAACATCAATAGTGGAACGTTTTCTACCACTTTAAGGCTTAAATTACTTTACACTGAAATGAAATTTAAATAATGGAAATGTTTAACGCTGTAAATATTTGTGTTCGCCGTTTAGTTTGTCGGTGTTGTTCAATCAATTTGTGAAGCTTAAAATTAAGAGGGTCGAATTATAACGAGAAACACTTTTTTAATTACGGACTTTCGAAATTACTTCCCATGCGGTTTTGTAATTAATATTATAGACGAGCCGGTTGTCGTGTTTAGTAGACATCTGTCTTTCGCGCCGCAGGTCGTGGGTTCGATTCCCACCCAGGACAGACATTTGTCTGTTGGTCCTGAGTCTGGGTGTAATTATCTATATAAGTATGTATTTACAAAAGAAAATTAGTATACTATGTAGTATGTCAGTTTTCTGGTTTCCATATTACAAGCTCTGCTTAGTCTGGGATATTATAATTATTAAATTTTATAACATGAATTGATACTTTTTGATTTATTATAGGACGTAAATGGATTATTTGATGGCAGATGACCACCCCCGAAAAATAGCCAAATAGCGCATAAATGACCGCTATTTGCCTATTATATTATTTGCACGCTCAACTCAACCGGAACACAAAAATAGCAAGTACTGCTGTTTTGCGGTAGAATATCTAATGAGTGGGTGGTACCTACCCAGACGAACTTGCACAAAGCTCTACCACCAAGTAACATCACCTTCATTTTAAAAATAGTATTCGAATGTTTGGCGGGGTTTGTAAAATCAATACAGTTGCAAAATATAGCCGTAATACTTTCTAAATTTAAACTTGGTGGTTGTTATGATGAGTGGGGATGATTTTTTTTAATTTTTAGGTAAATGTCACCCGAGTGGTCACCAACGCCCCTTAGACAATGACATTGTGAGAGATGTTGAGATATATATAATGAAACTTTCTTAAAATTACATAGCTTACACATTATACAATCGTCTATTAAATATGAAACTGTATTCACATCAAAATATTATATAGTATTATGTAGAATTTAGTTAAAAAGAGGAATTATACTTGAGTTCGTCAAGGCGCTCAAATTAAGTCCAAGATTTTTTTTGTACTTTTATTAGATTTTTATTGGGAACACTAAAGTGAGTGTGTGGTTTTAAAAAAATTTAAACACTACGAAACATTATACAATATTAATATAAATTGAATATTACGAAGTTATTAGAAACACTTCGGTATTAAACCGATATTTTACTCGTGACAATTTTTATAGAAGACATTTCGTACCCAGCATTCAAATTCACTTAACTATCGATCCGTAAAGGTCGGTGTTTACTTTACGGTGTTGGATTGGTGTTTGACGAAACCAGAACCATCCGTCGTATTCGAAATGCGGGTAGAATAAGAATCTAAATTAATATATTGGGTTCAACTGGACTTAGGTCTTTTTGTAAATATACTTGTTATTAAGTTATGCAAGTTCACAATTTTATTTATTATTTTCTTAAATATTATTAAGTATTAAAAAGAAATTGGTTTTAAAAAGGTACGAAGAATAATAAAACTGTGTTATGAATATAAATTTAGATAAATAAACGCGTTTACTTTTATTGATAAGCGTGGATGTATGTGGATAGTTTTTTTTTTATGTAAGAGGAGGCAAACCAGCAGAAGGCTCATCTAATGGAAAGACTACCACGCCCTTGGACATCAGGACATTCAGGTGCGTTGCCGGCCTTTGAGGAAAGTGTACGCTCTCTTCTTGAAGGTTTTAATGTCATATCGGTTCGGAAAAGTCGCCGGTGAAAGCTGGTTCCACAAAGTGATTGTGCGAGGCAGGAAATGCCTTAAGAAACGCACTGTTGTGGATTTCCAGACATTTGGTGAAGATCAAACAAAACAATTAATTCAACATTCATTAAATTTTTAATTTTTTATTTATTTAAGCATCATATTATATGATTAACAACTGATATAGTGCGAAACTGGTGCAGTTATTAACGCCCGCCAATAAAGACATTGCTCTATTTAAAAACAAAATAAGCTGCGCAAATTAATAAAAATAAATAAAAACACACATAGGTAGATCGCTAGTGATACATAAAACGGGAATAACTAAGTACTTCTGGAATAAGGAAAGTTTGTTGGGAAATTATATAATTTGTAAGGTTTTGAATTTTGCAGACCAGATTTATATATTCGACGAGCTGACCGTCTACAAACTTCGTTGTTAGTATAATTTGAATGAATGGCTTTGTGGCTTTTGAATATAGTTAAAATTAATTTGTAAATAATTTATCTCTTGCTTCTGTTGAACTGAAAGTACGTTAGACTTTAAATACATGTACTGCATTGTATTTATAACATTGTAAACTGTAAATGGGCTGTTTGAACTGAAGTTAAGTTTGTGCAGGTAAGGATTTTGTGCAACAATTGCAGTTTGTAAAGTGGTTTTTAATATTTCTCGAGTAAAATACGAAGTAAGTTCTTACAATACAGCACCCCTAGTCAAACTCTTTTCATTATCAGAAGGTGCCACAACAATAACACTTTTATAAAAATAAAAAAAAGACGTTTCATCGGTTAGAAAATATAAACGTGTGAGTTAACTTTGATCCATTAAAAATAAAACTAATTAAAATAAA
This sequence comes from Nymphalis c-album, assembly GCA_963151315.1. NCBI lineage: Eukaryota > Metazoa > Arthropoda > Insecta > Lepidoptera > Nymphalidae > Nymphalis > Nymphalis c-album. Next base: position 2,945,062 of record OY720590.1, on the reverse strand, counting down.
ATGAAACATTTTCTTTGTTCCAAAAAATAATAGAATTCTGCTATATCTATATTCTCAATTTTTTTTTAAGCATTTGCATTAAACTTGTATTTGGCCTTGCAAAAATTTATATGATACGAGCAGAACACGCTACATCGCCAGCGTTGAATACAGTTTGTAACGAAAATTCGTCATAACCTGCCTGACATTTTAACGCACAGCATTAGTTTGAGTACTACAATAAAAAAATATCTCACATGACATGACTGTCAATTCAATTTTATTATTTTTTATATCAGCCTCACATACGCTGTAATTATTATTTAAAAAAATATAAGCTTGACTTGGCTACGGTTGTATACACGCTATTCTAAGCCTTCTAAATCAACCAAGTGTAATCAAAATTGACCAATAAATAGAAACATAATTTTGCATTATTTGCATCATTTTGCATTTAATAATTCATGAAACAAATATTACTTTGAATAAACTAGTACGTATAAACTTATAATTTTATAATATAAAACACGAGACTGGTGTCATTGCCATTTCATAAGTAGCCGAGATGGCCCAGTGGTTAGAACGCGTGAATCTTAACCGACGATTGTGGGTTCAAAGCAAGCACAACTGAATTTTCATGTGCCTCATTTGTTTGTAATTCATCTCGTGCTTGGCGGCAAAGGAACACATCATTAGAAACCCCTCATGTGTCTTATTTCACTGAAATCCTGCCACACGTGTATTTCACCAGCCCGCATTGGAGCAGCGTGGTGGACGCTCCAACAATCAAACTAACTATGAAACATTATACAAATATTACGAAAATATCGAAACACTTTAAATATATAATACTACAAACAATTTTATAGAAAAGATTACAATACGAGTCTATAAACAGTCATACAATTTCTAGTATATATATCTAATAGGACGTGCTGCGTTTCAGAGTATCATTAATGAGGATAGGAAGAGCTCTGCTAATTGGGCGACCTTTTATAACACAGCTATTACCTTCGGGCATAGAATTTCTTTGTAACGTATATTTCAAGTTTCCAAAGGTCGTGAAGGTACGAAATGCAAGTCGAAAGTTCACTTGAATTCATTTTAATAGTAAGCTAGTTCGAAAGTTGTGTTGAACATTTGCTTGATATTCAATATTCTGCTTGCATTCATGCTACAATTCCAAGCGGTCACGATTTGTAGAGACTTCATTTTTATTTGTTGGCTCGTAGATGTTTTAAGTAATATAGTTATGTTTGTTTGCTCTAATATCAGGTACTAAAAGGCCAATTTGAAAAATCGCCTGATGGTTAGTGGTCACCAACGCCCATCACCACCACCATCACCCTTCAAACCGGAACACAACACTACCAAGTACTGCTGTTTTGTGGTAGAATATCTGACGAGGGGATGGTATCTGCACAGATGAGCTTAAAAGTTAGTTACATTCATTGAAATGTTAAATACTATATAGCATCACTTTATTTATCAGAGGGACGTAGCGCTATCGCCCTGCCTGTGGTTGAAACAACTAGTAGTCTATTATTATAATAATTTTCATCTCATTTTAGTTTCAGAAACTTATATAATATTGGCGATTCAGTACTATCACAATCTTTAAGAGAATTGTAAACGATAGAACGGTTAAAAATAATGTATGCCAATTAACTTCAGCCCTTTCAATATATATTACATATATGTTTGAATATTAAGATCTAATTAATGTGTAGTACAAGGGAGGGACATATTGCTAATTAGCCATTTCTTTCATACAACACCAACGAAAAGAAACCTTAAAAAAAAGCTGTTAATTGGTGTAATAAACATACATTCGTTTACGTAATACACAAATAAAATATCAGTAACTATAATAAACAACTAAGGTCCACTTCTACTCAGGACTGCAGCGTGGCGGACGCCTGGTCTATGCTCCACACCCGTGTATGCGAAGTTTGCTGGGTGATGAAATAAAAAAATACTCACACATAAATGGTTTTATCGTGTTTGGTTTGTAGGATTGCTCAATTTTTTTGTTATATTATTACTCGTATAAATTTTCACTTTAAAAATCTGTACCGTTAAGTTGTATAAAATATCTAAGCCAAGCTGGTTTAATAGAATTCAAAAACTCTGCACATTTCTGTGTAATATTTAATAATAATGAAACTTTTAGTTCTGACTAATGACAGCAAACCCATTAAAGATTTAAAGTAAAGTAAAGTAACAGCCTGTGAAAGTCCCACTGCTGGGCTAAGGCCTCTTCTCCTCTTTGTGAGGAGAAGGTTTTGGAGCTTATTCCACCACGCTGCTCCAATGCGGGTTGGTGGAATACACATGTGACAGAATTTCAATGAAACTTGACACATGCAGGTTTCCTCACGATGTTTTCCTTCACCGTCAAGCACGAGATGAATTATAATCACAAATTAAGCACATGAAGATCAGCGGTGCTTGCCCGGGTTTGAACCCACGATCATCGGTTAATTCACGATTCACGCGTTCTTACCACTGGGCCATCTCGGCTTTTTTATTTTTCATTAAAGATTTACTATAAGACTAATATTAAATGCTTTGATATAATGCTTACTAAACTTTTTTTTTTTGTTAAATATAAGATCCTAATGTGTAAAAAATTATTCTGCAACAGATGTTTTTAACTTGAATTTATATTTACTTATGAAAACTTCTTTCTGTTTGTTCAAGTAAAAGCTAAAAGTTTAACATGTATTAGCTACCAAGAACGAAGAAAAGTAATTCGATATATCAAGAGATTCAGTTGAATATCTCTCAGGCCTCGTTGAAATTTATGGACTTTTACCTTCTTGGAAACGAATCACTCTAAATCTTATATTTATATCTTTCGTATGTTACACATGTATACTTCATGAATGTAACCAATTTATTTTGATTTCTCATGATTCTTATGAAACATCATTAGAGTTTGGTTAATTACTTCTAATTATTGTATCTAATCAAAGCCGTCTCGGCCCAGTGATTCGAAGTATCGATGGTTCCAAGTTCATACCCGCGCATTTTTTCATGTGTTTAATTCGTTTTTATAATTCATTTCGTGCTCGGCAAGGAACCCTCCATTTAGCGGATGAAACTCTGACATCTATATATATATACCAATCCGCATTGGATCAGCGTGATGGATCAAGTTCTAAAGTTTTTCCTCGAACATGTGAGGAGGCGTTAGTCCAGCCGTGGGATATTTAAGCAATTATCTTCTTTTTTAAATTTAAGATCGATATTTTTATCTCACATAAAATTTTTCAAAAACGTTAGATGATGCCTGATAGTTCTAACGTACTGTTCATTCAGAAAAATAAGTAAAAAAATAACACAAGTCTAGCTGTAATGGTTTTGAGTATGTAAAGTACACGAAACAAATTTCTCCTAACAATGCCTTTCAAAGAACCGCAAACTGAATTTGAGGCTACTGCGGCGACGACAGAATACGTAGGTCGATATTTCATAGTGAACTTTCTAAACAAGAGATGGGATGGCCCGATGGATGAGCTGGATTTGTGACCAAAGGATTTGTCGATATCGTCATCTTGTGTTATGATCACGATGGTCTGCTGAAATGCTTGTATGCAGTTTTATGATTTAAATTAATATGCTAATATACTCAGGTGTTAATTTGTTTTTGTTATATATTTTAACAAAATATGACTATACTTATACATATTTTACACACGGTAGGCAACTTAATGCCTACGTTATAAGTAATAGCTGACTGATATATGTATTTACTTTTATAATAGAGTTTTAAATAAATACATATAACACCAAAACCCGAGGCCTCGATATCGAGCCTACGACCCTGGAATGTAAGCGTCACTCTCAACTACACCAACGGATTATTTAAATAAAAATCCTCATTTATAAATTTTCACGTGCATCTGGCATATGACGGAAAAGTTTTCATAACTAACTTCTGTTGCAACATTTGCAGTTGCATTGACAAAATTATATTATGTGTTTATATAAAGAGTCACACGCTGTATATTAAGTGTAAATATGTCTTTATTATTATTCTATTTTATTATAATTGCTGATGGATAAATAAATATAAAACTTCTATAGAAGATATGAAACGGTTGCATACACAGATTAATGATAAGCAATAGAATATAAGCAAACTACAATCCCCTCTACAAAATATTTACCTAACTCAGTTAAGTTTGAATAATTAAGATTAAACGCCGCTCAATTGTCAAATTTCCGTCAGAGTTATGTTCCCTTGAAACTATTCAACCTTTCAAACTAGTTTAATTTACTCCGTGATGTTGTTCACATACTATTTATATATTCATTGAATATGTCATTCATTCCGTTCATTCATTCCCTTCAGTATTAAGCGTTAACTCTTCATATTCATTATATATTATCATTTATTCAGATGTCAAGGAAATTCAAACGAATGAAATGGAACGTCCACTAAACCGATATTTAATTATACAGAGTGACTCTTCGACTTTCTTAATGGTATTGCAGGTAAGGGAAACATTAAATCCATCTTATATAACAAATTATAGTTTATAATCTATACTTATATATTAGGCTGAAAAGTTTTTAATACGACAAATTCAGAATCTACAATATGATAAAAAAAATATATTACACATTTATCGAGAACGCGCGAGCGGCTTCTCCCGCGTGTTCGGAGGCAAAATCTTATTTTTTTACTATAGGTATTCGGACGCGCATATGGACCACCTGATGGTAAGTGATCGCCAAAGTCCATAGACATTAGTATTGTAAGAAATTTTAACTATCGCTTACAAAATGTGCCACCAATCTTGGGTAGTAAGATGTCTCTTGTGCCTACACAACAATACCAAGTATTGCTGTTTTGCGGTAGACTATCTGATGAGTGACTATACTCTAAATTGTCTAATCTAGTGTTATATATAAAAAAAATCCTATGTTCTTCTTCGGGGTACATACTTTCTTCATAACGAATCATTACCACTTATCAGCATCTGATCGGTGGTTTAGCCATGCAAGTATAACAGACAGACATAGTTACTTTCACATTTATAGACCTAGAAAATCATAAAAGCATTCGTTAATTAACCTATGAAGGCTTAGTAATAACATGTAACGCGGAGAAAGTGACGCAGAATAGCTTGTACATAAGCTGTTTAATTACTTCAATCGTAGTGAATACCATAACGCTTCGGATATCACATAAAGGAGAGTAAATGCTATTCAATTGTAAAGCTTTGAGTTCCTTAGAATGTTCAAAGTAACGTAGCTTGAGTTAAACATGTGTCTTGTTTAAATTGTTTAGCAGTTGGCCAGTTGATTACGTTTTCACAGCAACATTTAACTAACGGCATAATACTTATAATGCTGCCGCTATTTACTGCCTTGTGTATGTGGCGCGTATACAATTTACTTTGTTATAGCAACTTTTATAATGATAAGAAAAATATATTTATTTTAAAATAGCTCTTTAATTTGTTTCAAGTACCTTAATCTTGACGTTTCATATCTTGTGACGTCAGTCACTTTTAATTATTATCAATTAAAAATAATTTAATTTTATATTAATAAAAAATCCAAGATGGCCCAGTGTTAAGAACGTGTGAATCTTCAAATCAAACCCGGGTACGCACCACTGAATTTCATGTGCTTAATTTGTGTTTATAAGTATTCATCTCGTGCTTGACGGTGGAGGAAAACATCGTGAGTAAACCTGCACGTGTCAAATATCACGGGACTTCAGTCACATGTGTATTCCACCAACCCGCATTGGAGCAATAAATGGCGCGGTGGAATAAGCTCCCAACATTCTCCTCAAAAAGAGGAGAAGAGGCCTTAGCCCAGCAGTATGACATTCACAGGCTGTTACTTTATCTGTATATCTTGTGTCATATTAAATACATAATATTATAAATAAATAGGATATCGAACTGTCCTCGGTAAGACGTAAACGCATAATGACATAAATTTGGCAATAACTTTAGGCAAAACTGACGAATAAAATGCAATAGTTAAAAAAAAATTACTCGATTATTTTTTTAAAGTGTAAACTTTGTAATAATATAGGTTGGTCTTTGAATAATATTTTGTTCCAGCACTCATTGTTTTAGTCCCGTCACTTGAAATAATTAAATGAAAATAGCAATAATAATATACAATTAGTTTTATTCGTATAATTTAATTCGTATTCAGACTTACATTAAATACGGTATCAAGCGCAACAGGATGATTAATAGAAGCGCTCTAGGAAACCTGCGCTATAGCTCTACCTGTCACGGTTATCCCTTTATATAATTACTATTAATCTATATGAAGTAAGAACAATTATAGTTATTATTATTTAACTAGTTATTATATTTATGTTAATGGTTTAAAAATGGAACAAACATAATATTTGTATCAATCAACCAGAATCAGCTTTAACTCAATCAGTATTAACTACTTTAACTTGACTTTTGTTAGTCTAGTGGCTAGTTCATAAGGCTATAGACTCCAATATCCTTAAAATATATCTAAGTATCTACTTGGTGGTAGAGCTTTGTGCAAGCTCGTCTAGGTAGGTACCACCCACTCATCAGTTATTCTACCGCTAAACAGCAGTACTCGCTAATGTTGTGTTCCGGTTTGAGGGATGAGTGAGCCAGTGTAATTACAGGCACAAGGGTCATAACTTTTTAGTTTCCAAGATTGGTAGCGGATTGGCGATGTAAACGATGATTAACATCTCTTACAATGCCATTGTCTATGGCGTTGGTGACTACTGACCATAAGGTGGGCCCATACGTTAGTCCACCTTTCTATGTAATAAAAAAAAAGTTGACGAATACAAAACGTTTTCAAGCTTTTGTGTTAATATATCCTCAGTAGATAGGAAATTGGAAATGTTACACTCACGTATATCAGCATTGGTTTCCGTAAAGCCATTGATCAACTATTCATTTTATAGGTACTTTAATGTCCTTTATTTATTTCTTTGATTTGATATTAATTTTTAATCTGTGGTTTGTATTCTTATAAATTATTTGTAAAAATTTAATAATATAATGTTATTATTTAGTAGGTTCCAAATTTAAATTTTTAATAATCATAAAATAATTTAGTTTGATATTTTTAACTTCAATAATGAAAATCGCTTTACCAGTACTTTATACAAAACAAAATCCAAATTGAATTTGCTTTGAAACTTCGAACACTTACTTCTTCTTCGTTGGTTTTGCAACGAAACTTAAAAACTTGCATACTTTATCACTTAAATTTCCTTGAATAATGCAATCTGTCTTTCTTTTAAGTACTTATGGAAATATGAACAAATTTTATTTGATTGATATAAATTCAACTAATATATATTATTATATTATTGTATTTGGAGTATGTGTTGATTGCATCTATTAATAATTAACTCGTGAGCAATTGTCGTACAATTTTTAAATTTTAATAATAAACAATTAAAATAAATCTTATAATATTTCTACAGTTACACAAGCAATTTGTGTATAACTTAGTTGACTTAATTTAGTCGATTCGTTTTAATACGCGAAAAAATGTATTTTTTTTTAGAAAAAATAGGTATACGTAAAATATAAGCATAAACATCGCTAATATAATATCTCTGCTAAATTATATGTATTCATTTCAAGTATAAAACTAAAAAAAAAATTACAAAAATAATAAATTTAATATCAGCTAGAATCCGCAGTACGGAAAGGTGGTGGTAATAAAATCAAAATTCTAAAACGATGATTCAAAACGGCTTGAAAGAGTACTTGAATAAAGAATATTTAGAAGTGAATTGGCAGGGAAAACCAATAAGCTTAAATTGGCCAGACTCAGGGATTGATCCTATGACCTCGGGAACTGACCCTTTAAAGGTAATAGGTACCTTAATTTAAAGTTACTAAAACAACGACGCACAATGACAATCTATGCCCATGGTGGGCGACGCATTGTCAACCACTGCGTATAGTCTGTTAACGCCAAGCACAAACACAAAATACGTATATTTGCTTAGCGATAGCCATCAGGCGAAAAAATGTATATATGACGTGTCGCACTTCACTAAGACATAGTTACTTGTCAACTGCAACTGTAAGCTTAACATCAGAGTAAACTGCTAAAGAATAATTGAAGAGTTTCCACTTAGAATTCCATATGTGTCCGAAGATACATAGTTTATACTTTTAAAAAGGCCAACGTCTATGGATGATGATGACCACTAAATTCCAGGTGCCTTAGTTGTTTATATCTATGTTTTTTATAAATAAAAATAATATTTTCATATATTATAGTTATATTATATACTAGTATTAACAATAATGTATAAATAAGACAATATACACCCTAATAAATTGCCACTAAATCTTCGCTCGGTTGCAAAATCGCCATTTTCTTAAACGTACTGCTTAGTAGAGCGTCGAACGACTTAGATCATTAATTTTATCTGGTCACGTCGCAGACAGCTTGCGACCAACAGCAGCGCTTTTCCTGATACTTTATTTATGTTCATGTAAAAATAAATACCGTGTGTTTATATATTAACTGTACATGTGTTAATAGCAAGCGTATTCATTTTGCACTGTTTAAATTTATTAATTTAAGTTTTTTAAATTACTTTTGAGTACACTACTAGCATTAAAATAAAATTGACAGTGTCGCCCTACCAACAACAACACATGTAATGTGTTTAAGCCCCTCTAGGTAAGTAACACCTACTCATCAGTAGAACATTCTACCGCCAAGCAGTAATATTATTTCAATTTGGAAGATGCGTGATATTACTAAAGGCACACGGGTTGTGCTACTAAAGGCACAAAAATGAACATCTTAGTTTCCAAATTTGGGGATGGGTAATATTTCTAAGAGTGCCAACAATTGGCACTGTATCATTTCACGGTTAACAGCATATTTAATACCTAATTTCACTTATGTTTTGTCGATATTTTTTAGATACATTTTTTTTGAAGTGAAACTTCTTTAGAATCGTTGTGATTTCAAACCGGATGCAACGGAAAAAACGACAGGTAAGAGACACAAATACAAAAATGTGTAGGATGAAGCCAGCAAAGAATGAGACAGAAATATACATACTATTTTATATTATCGGTCTCTCCTCTTTGAGCAAGTTTCACTTCTATCGTGTGTGAATCGCACACACACACCTTTTTTTTTAAATAGAAGATGAATGTTATTTCTTAGAGCATCATATAGAAACGTTGATAGTGTGGGCAGACGAAATAGCATCGAAACGATTTTTTTATTAATTTTCTTTTCGCACTCATAGCGTGTAAGGTTGGTTTGGTTGCTGTTGATAAATAAATTGAACACTACGGAAACTGATTATCTTTCAGAACAGTTTTTCCCTTCAATTTGTCCCGAGTTTGAGCAGAAAATTGATTTTTGGTCGCTCACCGCTTGTTTTATAGATAACATTTGGTGGATTTTTTTTAAATTTTTGTAGCAGTAATAAAGTTTCCCTTATTATATCATCGGAGGAAGTAATGAAATATAGCTGATTGTTGGTTGCATAGCGAGTTACAGACAGTTTATAATTAAAATAATTTTTAATTTTATTTTATTATTTTTTATATTGTTTAAAATCCTACATACTCGTATGTATTCTATATTGTGTCTTATGCCACGACTAATCAAAGTAGAGGTTGACCTGGAGCAGGGTCGAGGCAGGTTTTTGGCGGCAATTCTAAAAAGAGTCGGTGGGAATCTTTTCGGTGATGAAATAATTGTTTTGAGTTGTGTTAGATCGGTGCCCCACCACTACCACCACTGCTCGATGGAATTAATCGTTTATTTTATTATTAAAGTAGTTTTACTTTGTTAAGTACTGTGAAGTGATAACTGGAAAATCAGTATACATTTTGTTTTGTGCACGCATATATCCAAATGACGCCCACTAAGCCTCTGAGGACGAGTCGACGGAACGAAGTTCTTCTCATCATCATAAAAATAATTATTTTAGCACTCTAATGATATATCACTTTTTAATACTTTCTGCAGCGTTTGATTAATACATTACATATAAAAAGTGAACCGTGATTGTTCAATGATTAGAAGACAAACCAATGAAATGGGTTCAGACCATGATCGACATCACTAAATGGATGAAATCATGCGTGGACGAGTAACCAACCCTCGTTGGAGCAGTGTGGTGGAGTAAGCTCCAAAATTTCTCCTCGAAAAGCGTCCTCCTCACAAAATATGGTTATATTGCAAAAAAACATTATTTCAAGGTTTTTCTATTTGATTGCAATTAATTTCAACACTTGGCTTTATTATACGCTTTAAAACGTCTTTACGGACGTGGCAGATTAATGACAGTACGACTTAAGGCGACATTTATTGAATGTTGAAACCCCGGATTATACAGGATTAGAAAAAGGAGCTCGTAAGTTATTGTAAATATTAATAATAAAAAAATGCTTTTTTTTTATATCTTGGTCTCACACGATAGACCCGTGTGAAACTCCATTTTACTTATAAATAAATAAGAACTACTGAGTGTTACAAATATCAAAAAATTATATACATAAACTTTCTTCGTTTATTTCTCTTTCTATTAGTTAAAAAAGTATCAAAATTCACTGATTGCCTTAGCAGACTGAAGACAGTGACTTTGTGTTATACTATTTAGAGACTAAGATAAGATTTTTTAAATTGCTCCTCTTGGCATATTCAATTATACATTTTTTAAATAATATAATAAATAAAACGTTTATAGATACACACTCTAACTGTAAATAATCCCTGAATAAACATTATCTCTTGAGTAAAAAAACTGCCGGTTATAAAATGGGTGAGTATTCAAAGCCTTTTTTTATTGTTGACTTTATGCGTTATAAAGATGTCAATAAAATTACTGTTGCGTTTTGTTTAGATTAAACACTTATTTTTATGGGAAATATGTTCCATTTAAAAAAAAATGATTTGTTTTACACGTCATTTTGTTTGAAAAAAATAATCAAATCAAACGTAGAGCTGGCACTGTGGTTTCATATCTATAATAATATATAAATGGGATGGCTCCGCTAAGTACTTACTGGAGGCCTTGGATCGGTTGCATCGATGTGCGGTTCGTATTATTGGCTACGTAAAGGTCACCAACACCCTCGAGCCTATACAATTGCGTCGAGAGATAGCGGCACTCAGCGCTTTCTATCGAATGCATCACGACGAGTGCTCAGAGGAACTTTTCTCCCTCATTCCTGCTTCCCCTTTCCTTCACAAGCCTACGCATGCTGGCTCTCGATGTCACCACCTCTGTGACATTAATTCCATCGCAACCGAAGAAGTTTGGCAACTCTTTTCTTTGTCCCACCTCCAAAACATGGAATTCTTTACCAGCACACGTGTTCCCCTCCTCTTATGACCTGGGTTTCTTCAAACGAGGCGTGAAGAGGCATCTTGCGGGCTGGCAAGGCGGGAGCGGCTAGTGCAGATCATTCCTCCCGACTGCACTAACCGTCGGCGCGTTAGGACTCTACTACCACTTACCAACAGGTATTAGTTTGCACTTCCGGGTTGCACTCGATAAAAGGACTATACAACAGAAAAAATATTTTTGAGCTGATTATTATTATTCATTATATTTTTATTAATTATACGCGGGTGAAACCGCGGGGCAAGGCTAGTAATATATATAACTAAATAATCAATCCATCAATCACACAAAAAAAAAACAAATTTGGAGCAGATTATTCAATTTAAAATAGGTAGGCAGACTGGAAAATGGAACCTGATGTCCACGAATGTCTAAATTTTTAATTGGCAGTGTAATATAACCATCCCTTACATCGCCAATGCGCCATCGACATAGAGCTACAATTTTATGCTCATTATGCCTGTAATGAAAATTAGTTTTAAAACTGGATTAACTGTGCAACTAAACGTACATTTTCATATATTGATTAATAATAAATTGAGTCTTGCCCTTAAATATTTGCTTGAATAAATTTAATATGAAGAATTCATCGTTGTCCTAAAATAGATTTTCTTTAGAACTTTGCAAACTTCTAAAGAGGGTTCGAGGTCTTGAACTTATGGATCAATGAATAAATTAATCTTGTTTAAAAGTTGTATACTTGAGAATATCGTACTAAAGAGATATAGATAATCGTTGGTATGTCATTATTATATTTTAGAATGATATAAGTGCAGTAATTTATTTCTAACTCATTGATCTATCATGGGTTCTTTGGCAGTCGAGAATAGAGTCCGTGGCGGAAATCGATAATGATCATGAATCATTGTTTTCATTTATTGCCATATTATTTACAATGTTTATGCTATATCTGATGTGAATATATGTATGTATAATTGCTATGAAAAATCTTATTAGGTATTAGATTTAAAGCTAGGTAAGATGTCATGTTTCTTGCTTGTAATAACACTAATTTTTTACTTTAAAGTCATTTGCAAAGTACACAGAAACATAAATTCTAATAATCACTTAGGTTTCAATTTGGTTACAGTTTTTATATTGATAATATTAATTTGTTATGATAATTACACCCAGACTCAAGACAAACTGACATGTTCATGCGCCCAAATGTCTGTCCTGGGTGGGAATCGAACCCACGACCTAGAGCGTGTAAGGCAAGTGTCTTACCAATCACGCCAACCGGATCTTCATTCATTTTAGATGTTTCATTTATTTCAATTAATCGTTTTTTTTATCAAGATCGCAAAGGAGTGCTGAATTCCAATTAAATATCAGCGCCACTTCGTTAAAGAAACGAATAAGTGATTAGAATTATAAACATTCGAAATTTGAATTTCGAGTATAAACTTTAAAATTGTGGTATTAAATCGAATTATCTAAAACATACTATTTCATCTTGGATGCTATGTCACTGAGAGTAGCATGTACTGTTCACGACAGAGAACAAATAAGACATGAGCCAGACATGTAGTCTAATGTGAAAGGGGATGTATATACTAGTACATAACATAGAATACATAATATACGTATATAGAAATCTATTGCATCCTTCTACACAAGAAATACTTTTGGTAAAGATTATTGTCATCGAAATTATAGTAAATACATAATAAATATTGTTTTTTAATTTCAATTTGGCAGTCAATTTTATATGTTTCATATATAAATATTCAATTTTAATGAAATTTTACGAAATGAAATTTCATACTTATAATTGCCATATTCTCTACAAGTAGTTTTGTAAATATTTTAAGAAAATAAATATATTAATCGGTGAAATTGAATATAGTTAGTAAATATAAACGGACACAGTGAAACTTTTTATAAAAAAAAAACCATGCGATCGGGGAACCCCCGTCATGAACAAAGTTCTTTGCGATATTTTTTCGACTCAAAACGTATTATTTGATTAAATTACTGTATTTTTTTCGCACCCGAAAAGCGTCTCACCCTCCTTTATATCGTTCTCTAATCAAAAAAGAAACGATTTAAATTTTTAAATACAATTGACAATTACTAATATTATTTTAGGAATTTACCACTCCAATTATACAAAGCTTATGAATTGTGTTAAAAGGCCAAGGTTAGAACCGGGGACTTGCGTGAGGCTCGTAAGCCGCAGCGCTTGGTCCTTATATGGTTTTGTATTTGACGGCGCCGCCACCTGGTCTCTAAAGCTACACGTGCATCAGTCAATCGCATATAAAAAGCAGCGCTCGACTAAGCGAGCATTCGTTCTTTCGACATGTGTGGCCCGGTGCACATCTTGCATTGCAATTATATAGTGTTATATAAAGTGTTGCTGTGTTTTTACTTGATGAATGTATGAAGATTTTGTATTTTTAAAAAAGTTAGGGAAGTATTTTAAATAAAATTAATTTTTTGATTGAGATTGTTATGTTTAAGTATTTAACTTATTTAATCATAAAATGATAGGCACACTATATGGTTCAGGCTCGATCGTTTGGTGTGGTTGGGCGCTCAAAAATTCTGCATACCTCCAGAAGCGCTCGCGCAGTACTGAATTCCAACGGCCAACGCATCGTATTTTGTAGCATTTGGTGGGCACGACGTATGAACACAATTTCGTTATATTACTTGACAGGGCCAAAGCCATTTCACTCTACTGTAAGCCGCATAAAAGAACTTCGTTCCAAAAATGTATAACATATATTATAAATATGCATTGCACCCCAAAAATAAACGCCATAAAACAAACGCTATATGCACCTGTGTAGAGTAAGTCACCCATTCTGAAAAGATCTTACCTTATTGCTTGATAAAACAAATGTAAGCGGTAGGACGAGGTTTCATTCCTACACCTATTTTATGACAAGTGCTCTATTTCGTTTAGGTTCCAATTCCACCCGCTCCGGCATTTCGTCACAGACAGACTGACAGTGTTTTTTCCATTGAATGTCCGTGCATTACGTACCTGTAGACAAAAAACAGCTGGTGTTAAAAAATAACTTCATATACTTTACTACTTGCAATATTATGATAATATATGATATATTAAGTAATAGTAGAGACGGTGATTCACCACGAATGAATCAGAAGCAGCGCTATTAGCTTTAAATGCTTATTGTTGCACATATACTAAGTATGAGTAAAAATGTTTTATATTAAGCGATTGGTTGGAGTTTAGTAAAGCTTAACTAAACAGTGACACTTTTTTTCTGCTTATTGTATAGGTAGGTGGACGAGCATGTAGGCCACCTGATGGTAAGTGGTCACCAACGCCCATAGACATTGGCATTGTAAGAGATGTTAACCATCGCTTACATCGCCAATGCTCTACTTGTGCCTCTAATGCTGAGGGAGTAAATTTATTTTTTAAATAATCATACAACTTATTTTTTTCTGTGATAAGAGTTTTACACTAAGCCTTTTTTAAAAGGTCATTGTTCTTAAATTAAATCATTCACCTAAATCACATTGTTCTTAAATTAAATCATTTACCACCTTTATCATTCACCTAAGAGTTCCTTTCCGAGAAATGGAAGGGAAATGAACTCAGAATTTTTAAGGATTCAATTTAAAATTTTAATTCGTTTTCAATTAAGAATAGCGTTCAATTTATAATACCTTTTTAGTACTTGCATTTAAGATTTATTATAAATGAATATATATTATTTACTTGGTGGTAGGGCTTTGTGCAAGCTCATCTGGGTAGGTACCACCCTCTCATCAGATATTCTACCGCAAAACAGCAGTACTTGGTATTGTTGTGTTCCAGTTTGAAGAGAGAGCGAGCCAGTGTCATTACAGTCACAAGGGTCCAAACATCTTAGTTCCCAAGGTTTGTGACGCATTGCCGTTGCAAGCGAGGGTTAACATCTCTTACAATGACAATGTCTATGGGCGTTGGTGTCTTATCAGGTGGCCCATATGCTCGTCTGCCTCTCTATTTTATAAAAAAAACGCCTATTTTACGCGTCATTTTGAGTGCAAAGAAACTTTAAATAAGTTACTACTTAGTAATTCTTTTAAAAACACGACACAGATTAGATCGCACTTACTGGAAGCAACTGTGATTTTCGAACTAAATCCAATCTAGTCGTTTGAAATCATTTCGTTTTTCAGGAAAATGCTACGCTTTATTAACTAAAGCACTGAGACGAGCTTAAATAAGTTTAGCTTATTAATCTGAAGCTTTCTTCGAAAAAAAATGTCTGCTTTCTGTTCTATAACAGTATTTAATTAATAGTTACAGTTGTATTGTATAAAATTATGACAAGAAATAATATCGTCCCAAATGCTAACATCTGTTAACTTCTAAAAAAGTTGGATTCCAGGACAAAAAAGGTATCCAATTTTCCAACACGGATAACAGACCAACATGCCGAATTCAAAATTTCATCCAATGGACCACGAGGGACAGCGACGGGAGTCGAAAAATGTTTTCACAGTTTTTATTCGAGCCAACAAAAAATGCAAGTTATTTTGATATTTCTATTACATTTTAAATAAACGCTACAGACGTTCCCTCTGGAAAACAACGAATACTAACCATGTATAACACCAAAATTTAGCAATGTATATTTATAAATCCTGCTAAAATATTTACTACGTTATTATAAGTTTTTTTTAAATTGGGAATTCTATTGTTCATTTAAAGATATATTTTATTTTGTAGCATAAAACATTATATTATACAGTCCACGAAATAAACAATTGTAATGAACAGCAATGCTATTGTGTAACTCACCTCATTATTTAATTAAAATGTTGACACCATCGAAATATACTATTTTCGAGCGCGTGTTCTTAAAATGTTATAAAAATTATGGCAATGGCACATATCACTTGTCGACATTGAGCTTCGAGTTTGCTCCTACAGAATAGCCCTACTTGCAACGACGACATGCATAGACAGCTACACTGACGGCCGAATACTGAAACGTCATTCAAATATTAAGTGCAACTCAATTATTTGAGACGCCGTTAATTTCAAATTTTGCATACTACATTTTAAATTAACGGCGTCTCAAATAATTAAGTTGCGCTCAATATTTGAATGACGTTTCAGTATTCGGCCGTGAGAATTTCAAATTAAAAATAATGTAAATAATAAATTTATTTTTGATAAAAAAGCAGCAGCAGAATCCCTTAGATGTTTTGTAGCATAAAAAAATCACAATCATTTCCTAATGATCACAATATATATACAAGTAAAGTAAACACCTAATCAATTGCGAATGAAATATCATATAGTATACACACATATATTATGTGCAAACACTGAGGTTTTAAGAGATTCTTGCTCTTTGACTTATGATTTAAACAATTTCAATTTAAAAATGGCTCCCTTAAAAATCCTGACCATGTGAATTGGCAATACAAACAGCAATTAACCGTTGATTTGCAATTTCAATTAACTGGGCCGAAAATAAATCAGCTTTATAACCAATTGAAGGAATAAGGTTGGTTGTTTAAAAAAAAGAATACAGAGCTTTTTTTATTGTATAGGTAGGCCGACGAGCATATGAGCCGCCTGATGGTAAGTGGTCACCAACGCCCATATTCATTGGCTTTGTAAAAGATGTTAACCATCGCTTACATCGCCAACGCGTCACCAACTTTGGGAACTAGGATGTTATGTCCCTTGTGCCTGTAATAACACTGGCTCACTCACCCTTCAAACCGGAACACAACAATGTCAAGTACTGCTGTTTTGTGGTAGCATATCTGATGAGTGGTTAGTACCTACCCAATTTAGCTTGCACAAAGCTCTACCACCAAGTAATATAAACTATAAATAAAATAAAATATTATTTATATTCTATGATATTAAACATAGAAATATAAAATAAAACTACTTTATTTCTTTATACATAATCTAGTGATAAATATTCAAGTTTTCTTCGAATATAAAAGTATGCTACTCAGTGACTGAAATAGCTGCATTATAAACATGGACGCTCACTAAGCTTATGCTCATAAAAATAGGCTGTGGTAACAGACAATGGTTATGAAATACTAGCTGAACACACGGCTTCACCCGTGGAATTTAGTTTGTGACGAAAATCCTTTAAGAACTTGCATCAAACCCATCCGTCTCCTCGAGTAAAAAATTCGCCTATGTAAGATAGATATATTGGTAACTTTCGTTTTTAAAATATATTAAGTATTATCGATGAATCAATAATAATACGTATCTTTAAAAAACACGACGGTCCTTGATAAATCAAATCATTTACAAAAAGTAACACTCTGAATATTGCTCGGATTCTAACAATACCCCATCAAAAACTGTTAAGTCAATAAAAGGTTATAGTGGATTAAAGTAATTAACATACATACATATATGTACCTACCGTCTTTTTTTGGGTTGTCAAACAACAAATAACAATATTTATTTATACGCGTTGACCATTCGTACCACGCAACCCTAAAACCTACCGCAGTGGCACCGTGGAAACCGCCATCTCAGCAAGCTTTGTTCCATTGTATGATCGAACCATACCGATGCATTATTTTGTAAAATTCGACGGCACCTGTACCTATTTTATGAGTTATAACTAACTATTTAAATAAAATTAAACGTCGAAATCAAAATGTTTATAGAAATGTATATTTTAAATGCTCTTAATACAAAATATATATATTTATGTATTACTAGCTTTTACCCGCGACTTCGTCCGCATAAGTTTTTTTGTTTTCTCCCGGCTATAAGTCCCCCTGCAACAATGTCCCACTATCGTGTTCCAGTCCTCAACTTCACATCAAAATTTGTTCAAAAGCAACCTAAGCTACATAATGGATAGCTCCGAATGTTTCCTTAGTAAATATAAAAAGTAAATAATGTAAATCGGTTTAAAATACTACTAACTACCTACCTGCCAACCCCCGATGTTAGACAGTGTTACATGTTGAATAGTAAACAAACTAAGTGTAGGTGTTATAATTTCGGTGATGAACTGATTACCTATCCGTTTCTTTGTCTAAAATGAGTATTAACTTATCACTATGATTGATTACTGAGCATAAAGTTCGTATAAATGTCTATCTAATTACCTCCTCAAGTTTAAAGCGTAGCTAGTTATGTAGTACTATATTAATTCTGTGGTGTAGGTAATTAGATTTTATCTGTATGTAATTTAACAGTCAGTTGAATAAAAAATCGTATACAAATCAGATCAATAGCTATGGCGTAATGTGATTCTAGACAGAGTTTTAATGTTGTAGATAGGTAGCTGTGTATAGGTTCCTGTGGGAATGAGATATTTTCCCGAAGTAAAAAGTAGTCTGAATTTTGGTACCTTCCTACCCTATAAGTTAAGTAGTGTGATGGTATGTCGCTAAGTTTCGATCCAAGTAAAACTGTTAAATAAAGACAGATGCATCAAAATTTTATAATAAATTCCCTAAATTATGGCGCCTAACTTTAAGTCTTAGTAACACTCATTTAAAAAAAAAACATCAAAATCATTTCAGTAGCTATGGCGTCATTCGCTTCTTGACACGATCACGCTAGATTTCCGCGGGAATGAGGTATTTTCCCGCCGTAAGAAGTAGCCTGTGTCCGTGCCTAGGATCCTATCTTTATATTAACCAAGTCTTATAAAAATCCGTTCAGACGTTAAGGCGTGAATGAGGTAAACTTTTAAACCAAACTATTAAAAATCACTAACTTAATTAGTTTTCTGCCTACTGCCTACGCCTTAAGTACGATAGCATGAATATTAATAGCCCATATCCTTTTCTAGGTTACTATCTATCACCTAACTAAATTTCATCAAAATCCGTTCAGCCGTTTAGGCATGATAGAGCAAAACTCCCACCAAAAACCATAAAAAAATCACTAACTCAATTCAGTTTTCTGCCTACTTCCTGCCCCCTAAGTACTATGACGTGATCATTTTGATCTTATATCCGTTTTTAGGTAACCATCTATTACCTTACTAAATTTCATCAAAATCCGTTCAGCCGCTTAGGCATGATAGAGCAAAACTCCCACCAAAAACCATAAAAAAATCACTAACTCAATTCAGTTTTCTGCCTACTTCCTACCCCCTAAGTACTATGACGTGATCATTTTGATCTTATATCCGTTTTTAGGTAACCATCTATTACCTTACTAAATTTCATCAAGATCTGTTCAGCCTTTTATACGTGAAAGAGCAAAAGTCCCAACAAAAACGACTAAAAATCACTAACTCAATTTAGTTATCTGCCTACTGCCTACCCCCTAAGAACGATGGCGTGATTATTTATAGCCTATGACCATTTCTAGGTTATCATCTATCACCATACCAAATTTCATCAAAATCCGTTCAGCCGTTTAGGCGTGAAAGAGGAACAGACAGACAGACAGACAGAGTTACTTTCGCATTTATAATATTAGTATGGATATATTGTAGACATAACGATATTGAGAGCAAACTATTTCTTAATAAATGTTTTATAAACTCGTAAAAAGGTCCTTATCTGATTTTTTAAGAGATAAAGTAATAAATGAATGTCGCATTCATTTAAAGAAAATATACAAATAGCACTTTATCTTTGGAATTCGTTTCGATACAAAACTAAAAGAAAATACTCTTTGAAATGAATCTGTTCTCAAAGTCTCAAAGGTTTTTTAGTTTAAAATAGACAACAATTCGAACCGAAAATATATACAAAGATATTTAATATAGATCAAGTATCAAGTTATCTTGGTGGTAGGGCTTTGTGCAAGGCCGGTAGGTACCACCCACTCATCCTATATAATATCGTCAAGCAGAAACGATTAGTATAATTGTTGTGTTCTGATGCCCTAGCCAAGTTGATATTCTACAATTGTAAACGCTAATAGAAAACTAAAAATTGTATGAGAATGACCACGTGACTTATCGTTGACAAGCAGCCATGGCCTCTGATTAGAATGGCAAGTGAGCCAGTGTGACTGTAGCACAATGTACATAACATCTAAGTTTCAAAGACATGATCATAAGTCACTCAGTGCAGTTATATTGTCAAATATTTTCTGACGCATATCTACCACGAAGACAATAATTGTATCAAACCGTTTCTAAAAGCCGAGATCAGTTGATAGAACCAGTGTAGGTGATACTAATAAGTGAATGTACGACGTATTAAATATTACCTGAAAACCTTCTTATAGTGATTAGGTCTTGCCACACATGTGTCCACAGGCCTTTTCCAGCGTTGAGAGGTTGCCTGTTTACGTTCACCGCCGAACACAGAGTTAAATTATAAGTAAAAATTAACTACTTAACGAATTTCAGTTGTTTTTGCCCAGGTTTGAAATCGCAATCCTCACTCAAGATTCATATATTCTAAACATTGTGCCATCTCGACTGTACATAGTAAATGTCATCGTGGTATAAATTATAAAAAAATCACCTGATTCCAGCATAATATTTTATCCGGACAAAAAACTACCCACTCGAATTCACTGTACATTGTAGTTTCGTAAGCAAAACTTCATTTTGCAACACGTCATTCAAGTAAACCCACACAGCATCAACGTCATTACTCTCGCTGGGACATGAGAGAAGAAAAATTGTTCGGGAAGTATCGCGCGCTTCATAATGTTGGATATGACAAGGAATCCGAAAAATGTTTATATGACTACTACGGCGCTGTGGATAGTGAACTAGTGACGTACTACAGTAATGACGCTCGATATTTAGTCGATGCTATGTACTCAATATGAACCTATCGATAGTGTGGAACTTCAGTGTAGCCAAATTGTTATTGTTTTAGGAAACTTATGTAAATTGTGATTTGTTTTAAACAAATTAAATAGCTATTTCATAACAAAATTATATTTAATGTTATTATTTACATTGAATAATAAATACCTCAGAGGAGTAAATACTTTAAAATACATACGTACTAAGGAAACAAAAAAGTTTTCTCATGTTAGTTTGTTTAATTTAACAACTAATAATGCAACATTATATAAAGATTTGTATGAAATGGACTAATTTATTTCGGGATACATTTTCTAGTGCTGTAAAATATCGATATACTTATTATATATTTTTTTTAATATTATTTTTTAGCCTAACTTTATTTGACACCCTCAAAATTTTATATATATAAATATATTATATACGTTAAATACTCATAGGATTTAATAATATTTATCTAAAATTTTCATCCTTTTCTATTTATTTTAATGAAACCATTGAAAATGACTTCCAGCCTGAATCGTGATAGATGAAAGGAAATTACAGCTGATTTCTCCTTTGTAATGATAAAGCCATAAAAATGTTGAATTCGGCAAATAACTTTTTATAAGGAAAAAAAGTTGAAAGATTATTTCAACCGCGTCGGAGCAATAATTGACGCTCCGTTGATTCTGAATAAAATTTATAATGTGAATTACAAATTTTGAAATAAGAATCAGAAATTCGCAATTTCTTGGAAGCCCCGAAATTGAATTTGGAACTATACCAAAAGCCTTAGCCAAAGACATCATTTTCAAATCTGTATTATAGGTACTTATGACATCTCTTGTATGTTGAATAAGCCCTGAACTGGTTCTAGGCTTACATTAAATTTATCTTGTGAAATGATGAATCAAATGTTTTTGTTTATTTCTATAATGTATTTTTATATAAAATATATAATGTAGATGGGCAAATATGGTACCATCATCACATGGTGCTCAGAAGTATATGTTATATCTCTACTGCCTGTAGTTACACTGGCTCACTCACGCTTCAAACCGGAATACAACAACATGTGATTATAGAGTGCTACTTATCTGGCTTGCGCAAAGCCCTACCATTATTTTAACTTTGATTTAAGGAAAATACTCTATTTATGGTACTGAGTTTATTGTGTCATCTATACTAATATATAAAGCTGAAGAGTTTGTTTGTTTAATCCGGTTAATCTCAGGAACTACTAGTTCGATAAAAAAAATCTTCCTAGTCCTTTTACCGAAGAAAGTTCTAGGCTGATTTTTATTCATTATATTTTTTACTTACATTAATTATACGAGGGTGTAACCGCGGGGCGCAGCTAGACTGGTTATAAAACATAAAGTTAACCAGCACCTTACATTCTACAAATTACCATTAGTAACTCTTTATCTATCTATGGAAAAAATACAATTTTTAATGACTTCTTGCATTTCTTATTGCACGTTCATGGATAAAATTAATGATTTTCATTTCCTTTCCTTATTTCCTTGGTGAATATTATAATGATATGTCGACACATTGAACAATGAAATAGGGACAAGCAATGGATCTTCTTTGATATTCATTATAAACTAAATTGAATAATAGAATTTGTATGAAATAATTTCATAGAAAAATATTATGTATTTTTCACAATTTATTTATAAAGTTAATAATAATTTACTTATAAAATTTACGCTTAGTAATTTAATGTGTTTAATTAAGTTGAAAGACAATTTTAAACTCAGATGAGCGAACGCCCTCCGGCGAACGATGTCCTTTACTCTCAACTGATCTGATAAAAATAATACTACGGGTTTAAATTGTTTTAATATTGTCACTTTTTAGCATTTTCCTCAGCTTACTCAATTACTCCAAATTGTGATTTTATTATTTTTTAATGGCTTAAGGCGAAAGTTGAGTGTTAAATTTGTTTCAGGCATTTTGACATTTTATTATGAACATTTACGAAAAAAATCTTACTAGATAGGTAAATAATGTTTTACTTCAAAGTAATTACAAGGAATAATAATAAATTTTCAATGGAGTACTATATATTCTCAAAGTCCTCGGATGTTGCAGGTGTCCATGGGCGGTGGTAGACACTTTCCATCAGGTGAGCATCCAGCTCGTTTGCCCCCTCTTACATAAAAAAATATATATTAAGGTATGTATAAACTTAAAGTTTTATGTATTATTTACCCTAATGTTTAACAGGAGCTATTTATATACGTAAGATTTATTATCTATATAAGCTTTACTCTTCCAGATATAAGTGATCGTTATATGCTTAAAAGACAATACTCGAACAAACTACACACACGAGAGCAATAAGTGTTTACTGTACTCTTACTGCTGATAATATATTAGAAATACTTTTATTTATTCTTCCTTTAATGTTTTTTTATAATACTGGTTAACTAAATAGCTTTAAAAACTCATATTACAATTTATACCATAGTTTATTGTAGAGTTCACTGACCCAAATTACAGCCCGGATATCAGTTTGTCAAATTAACAAAAGGGAACATAACGTTTAAATATATTTCCATATTATAATAGTTTCATTTCAATCACCACCTAATGTATAAACATTCTCGTTAATAAACATATCATTATTATTATTTCAATTGAAGAACCAATTATCATAGCATGTTATCTACGAGCAAATGTTCTTCAAAGCAAAGTCCTTATATTGCGAAGCAAATAAATAAACTGCATACTCATATCTGCACTGAAATATCGTTTGATATTTTACATAAATTAACGTTTATCGAAAATACGCCTTATTTACATGACAGCAAGGTATATTATTACTTTGCCATTATCTTTTCGAGTACTAGAACATTCTATCCGTTCTGAAATACATCGGGCCTAAAAAGCTCGCCGTATTTTATCTGCATCTGGATAGAAATTGAAATCCAACGTGGGAAAAGTAGTGTAAGTAAATGCTTGCACAAGGAGTTACCGAGATGTCTACGTTTTAATTCAATGTATAGCATAATTTATCATCGCTGCAATCAAATTTGTATAATATTTATTTTGTTAAATTTAAACTGGTGATTTGTGCATGGATACTTGATAGAAAAAAAAAAAAAATTATATAGTGTTTACTACCGATGTACTCGGAGGGACCAAATGATGAATGAAATAAGAACTATATTTCACTGTTCACTTTACTTTATTAAATTTGATCAATATTGTAACATTTACATTTTTTATAAGTGCTTTTATAAAAAAAACTTAGACAGCGTGATTCAGAAAATTCAAATAATAATCAACACCATCTATTGACAAATAGTAATAAACAAACAACTTTTTTATTACTTATAAAAAGGTTTTACTTTTAACATTTTACTAATAAAAAAGGTTTCACTCTCAACATATAGATTAAGTAGACGAACGGGTAAATTGGAAGATGACAGTATGGTAAGTGATTATCACATAAACATTGGTACTTTAATGTGCCACCAACATTGGCAACTAAGATGTTATATCCCTTGTGCCTGTATACTGGCTCACTCACCTTCTTACCGGAACACAACAATACTAAGCATTGCTGCTTGGTGATAGAATATAATATATAAAGCCCTATCTACCAAATAAAACGTGTATTCATAACCTAAAATTAAGCTGTACTTAATAATTTTCTCATCTGCAAACATTGTATAGAAGGGACCATAAAAATTTAAATCCGGAGTAAATATTTCAAGCCAATATCTCTAGCAAGGCTGCGAGGGTCTAGCACGTAATAAATTTATTTATCGCCTCGACTTGAGAGTTAAGTTCGTCTATAATCTTAGCTGAAAGATCGAATATCAAGCATCTTGAAACCGCTTGATACACTTAAGCGATTTTTTAATATTTTCATTATTATTTTTTTTGTAATTCGTTACTTTGTAACGTTCTACACGCAACTAAATTGAACTGCAATGATTTTAATGTTTAAGATAATGATTTTAAATATTTTAAGGACTAAGTAAAGAAGAGCGAAAGCCTCAAAAGGCCCTCATTCAACTACGATTCTCTAATTAGGATTGGTGGATAAAATTTTGTAGATTAAAATTCACACATTCATGGAAATTTCGAACCAGTCAAACAATGTCGAAATCTATTAATCTCACGGCCGAATACTGAAACGTCATTCAAATATGAAGTGTAACTTAATTATTTGAGACGCCGTTTATTTAAAATTTCGCATTCAAATTTAAAATTAATGTCGTTCCAAATAATTAAGTCCCACTTAATATTTAAATGACGTTTCAGTATTCAACCATCACTCTATTAAACAGTGTACTTTTATAAATATATAAGATATAGATACCAAGTAACAGCCTGCGAATGTCCCACATTTATCCAAAAGCCTCTCGCGTTAAGTATAAGAATTTGCAGCTTATTCCACAACGCTGCTCCGCTGCGGATTGTTGGATATATATGATGACGGAATTTGATCCGCGAGTTTTCTTACAATATGTTCTTTATCACTGAACACGAGATATATTACATTATTAGTTTCCACCCGCGATTTTACTTAGATATATCCTTCTCGGTCCCCTTAATAACGTGTACTTACATGATGATAAATTGAGTTGTTACAACGTGAAATTCAAATTCAAAATTTAAATTCAAATTTTAAATTCAAAATTCAATTCAATTGTTACAATTGCTTATTGATTGTCATAAATACACCACGTGTGTATAAAGTGTAACAAACATTAATTTGATTTTCGCAAAAAAATATGTCTTGTACATAGTTTGTAAATGTCTTAATGGTACCTTTTCGTTTAAGATGGATTCCTATAAATAATGTTACGTAAATCGCACGTCCAAGTTGCGCCTCATGCAGTATCACTAAGCTATAGAGGTATCATCTGATGCGATTATGGCAACTCGCCTGGAAAATGTCTGCACCTTGTACAGATAATCCTTCGCCTGTCAAAAAATTGGTCACTTATTTCAAAAACATTTACCTTTCATTTAATAGATAATAACAAAACATACAAAGCAAAGTATAACTGCCCCAGCTAAAAAACACTTTGGTAGCAATATATTTTAATTTTCAATTCAATGACTTATATTGATCATACATCGAGTACATCTTTAGAATTTAAGTTATATCACAATCTAGTCGATTTTCCTGGTATTTTTCAAGTAATTCTAATAAAGATTACTCCTGCATTCGTTCCTTGGTTGAAGGTAAATTACCTTCTCTTTTTTAACAATTCCTTCGTTAACTGAAATAAAATATTCCAAATTTTAGAACCACTGAATAAGTCTGCTCAGACGGATGTTCATTTGAATTAATCCAATTGTTATGCGCAAAATAATTTTTATCTGTAGTAAAATTTTAACATCAGCAATGCTTCCACAAAAAGGTATGCTTAAAAAGGTATCCGTGCTTGAATGTTTCATTATAAATGAAAATCGAAAACATTCCACAAACGGATTTAACGTTCGGTTATTTTAACATTGACATATTAAATTTATGGTTTGACTGAAAATAATTCACAATTTTAAGCAAATCCGATGACGATATTCATGAAATTTAACTTACGTGTAATATTGTATGTCAGTAATGTAGGTCGATTTATTATTAAATACAAATTGTTCATAAACATGGGTTGATTTCACATCTGTCTGTAATGTACGATGTACGACATAACAACAAATTATGTCCTCCTGACCGATTAGATAACTGCTCAGAGGCCCTAGTTCTAGTTCTAGTGGACATCTTTCAACTATAAGTCACGTGGTCATTCTCATACATTTGTTTAGTTTTCTATTAGAGTTTACGATTGTAGAATGTCATATTGGCTAGGGCCTGAGGACATAACATAATATTGCACAAGTATGTGCGCAAACACAAGTGTACTCTCTATTTCCTGGCTCTCATAATCGGTTTCAAGGCAGTAATAAATACTCTATTGGTGTTTAATGTAGCGATGAAGAATACTTATCTAATATATGTGAAAATGTATGTTCGTTTCGGGACTCTCAGCAGGTGTTGAACATCGAGATTGAAATTGAAAGATTTTCAATAAAAACAATAAAACCATTTTGTTAATAAAATAAATTATTTTTTCTTAATATTATAATATAATTAATACCTATATTACGCACAAGATAGAGAGCGTCGGGGGAGAGGGCGCACAATGGCATATGAAATTGTTATATCCTTTGACTTCACGGCGTACGGAGTATTGTAACATACAAATACATACCTACATAATTATGCATGTATCGTAAAAAGTGATAGTGGTTTTCGATTTATTGTGAATACTTGCTGTCACCCACACTAAGCGTTGGTTAGCTATATAGCTATAGCTATTAAAATATAAACAGATATAGACTAAGCAAAGTTTATAATAAACCACGAAACAAAAGTATGTTTACAACTTCAAACAATTTCTAACAAGTCACACTTCCTCGGGCGACAAAATTCTCAATTCCTAAATAAATAATCGTTTTCTACGGTATCAAAATGTTTTAAACAAATTGTATTCTGTAAAGTTACTTTTTGAAACTCTCTAAAGATGCTGAACTCAGACGGACGAAAATGTAGGTGTTAAAGGTTCAAAAAAGTTAAGGAAAAGTATGAGATATTCTTTATATATTTAAAAATATAATATAATGATAATTATCATTGTAAAAAAAAAACTCATAGTGATTCTCATAAATGTATTGACAATTTGAAAAAAGAAATTGTTATTAATGTTTCTTTGATAATATAAAAATATAGTATAAGAGCGTTTGTGTGTAAAGGGGTTTAAAAGATAAGTGATTTCTGTAACAATTATACACTTCTATTACTAAATAACAATTATTATAACATAATAAAAAAATTAACTTCCTTCAAAAGTGGATTAGATGGAACCATCAATTAAGCATTAACTATTATCTGAATTATAACCATATGCAACCTACAATGCAGATATGTAGACCAATATCTACACTTCACATTTTGTGATAATATTCGTCATTCAATTAAACACTCAGCTGTTACAGCTCCAATAATCATTCGAAACTAACTTACAAAACAAATAAAGACCCGAACATAATGTACTGAACAAGCGATCTAATTACTCATCTGCAAACGCGCTTAACTGTTACAAAGGCTAATTCGAAATTCAAAATCAAAATCGAATATCGATCGAAGTGTCAAACATCACGAGAACTGTTAAATTACACTAACAATAAGCTATGTTTATTGAATGAAATATTTATGGTCTATTTATTACAAATCGATGTAGTAACACGTAAAAATCTATGCTAATATATAAAGCTGAAAAGTTTGTTTGTGTGATCCGGCTAATCTCAGGAACTACTGGTTCGAATTTAAAAATTATTATTGTGTTGTATAGACCTTTTATTGAGGAAGACTCTAGGCTTATTTTTATTAATTACTAGCTGCCCGTCCCGACTTCGTACGGGTAAAATAAAAAAAATATCCCGTGCATTTTTTAATCAATAAGATATAAACATTCACCAATCGATTTATTCGTTCATACAGTACAGTTTATATATGTTCAGTACAGGGCATATAATAATTCTGTTTTCTACTAATATAATAAACACGAAATTTTGTATGGATGTATGGACATTTGTTACCCGTTCACGTAAAAGTACTGAATGGATTTTAATGAAACTTTACAATAATATAGCTAATACATCAAAATAACAAATAGGCTATAATTTATAAAGCTATTAATAATTATTAATTTATAAATTGACCAAAATATAACAATAAGAATTTTAAAGAAGATAACTTTTGTCTCTTACACTATATCATTTGGACAAATGTTTTAAAAGTTACGACGATGACAAAGTGAGTGCGCGACACTATGCAGCAGTACACTGTGGGAGAAGAATTCGGTCATCGGCTCATCGCTGGGTGTGCGACTCGCATGCAGGAATACGTCATCGATGGTTGTCCGTTTTGCGGTTTTTCAAGTCCCTAGCGATTGCTTAAAGACGCACTTTACCTGTATGTAATTTATTAATAGGTAGGTTTTTATAGTGCCAGGTTGCATACCTTCGGGTTGTAGCGGAATGGGCCGGCACGCCCAGCCGGAATTACCACTCTCTCACTTAAAATCGGCGTAAAGTAATAGCTACGCTACCATAATTTTGAGTGCAAATAACAAAATGCTAAACACACAATGTCTTACTGCTACCCTATGACAACCAAAAGTTCTAAGACCTGTCGTTTTCAATGACCGGCTTGGTTGATTTTAGTGAGAACTCTTATCACATGTACACTTATTATAGTGCATGCTCAAACAATGTCCATTCCCTGCATCGCTAATGCGCCATCAACCGTAGGAACGGAGATCTTATGCCCTATGTGCCTGTAGTTTGATAGAATAAAAAAAATTGTACGCTTGCTCTTTTATGGTTTTAACTATACTCAACGGCATAGATAGGCGGCGGGCTATTTAATATTTTTATAAATTAAATTTTACTAAAAGCCATTGAAGTAACTATAAATATATTAAGTCAAACTACAGGAATTCATAATAAGTCCACTGATGATTATTTAAAGAATAATCATCAACTTCAAAATAAAAAAAGAACCGTTACTAAAGTTTTTCTTAACACAAATGCATTTCATACATATTAATTTCAAATCACAGATTTTCAAATTTCAAGCAAACATATTTTATCCTTTACTTATATTTATGCGGGCAACAGCTAGCGTACGGGCGACAGCGGGACGCGGGGCGCACAAGCGGTTGCATCACGCGTTTGTATGATGGGTGTTGGACCGCCTGAATTTATTTAGTGCGCGATAATTTTAAAATTACGATTACTCGTAAGATATTGATTTAAATTGGGTGGTGTAAAGGGCAATTATAATATACATTAAATGCTTAAAGTAAATAACGTATTTATTTTAATAAGGATTAATATCATATCCGTTTTTATAGCTTTCCAATTTTACCATTTTTATGTAAACATTTTTTAAACATTAAAATGGGTATAGTTAGCTATCCTTAAAAGATAGACATATGCCATCGCGGACTTTTTTGTAGATCTATGAAAGGGGAACAATTTCACCATACATTATTTTGTTATAACTCAAAGGGATTGTACAGCGTTTTCGATGAAAGCTCCCAATCGGCTCGTTTTTTTTCCGACTTCTTCAACAATTATCGCTATATTTCAACAAATTTACAGAAAACATTAATGCATTATACACGTAAACCTTCCTCTTGAATCACTTTATCCATTGGTGATAACCGTATGAAAATCCGTTTAGTACTTTTTTAGTTTAGCGCGTTTATACAGAAAGACATGAAACGCGGGGGACTTTGTTTTATAATATTTAAGGAAGCGGTTGCATCACGCGTTTGTGTGATGGGTGTTGGACCGCCTGAATTTATTTAGTGCGCGATAATTTTAAAATTAGGATTACTCGTAAGATATTGATTTAAATTGGGTGGTGTAAAGGGCAATTATAATATACATTAAATGCTCAAAGTAAATAACGTATTTATTTTAATAAGGATTAATATCATATCCGTTTTTATAGCTTTCCAATTTTACCATTTTTATGTAAACATTTTTTAAACATTAAAATGGGTATAGTTAGCTATCCTTAAAAGATAGACATATGCCATCGCGGACTTTTTTGTAGATCTATGAAAGGGGAACAATTTCACCATACATTGTTTTGTTATAACTCAAAGGGATTGTACAGCGTTTTCGATGAAAGCTCCCAATATGCTCGTTTTTTTCCGACTTCTTCAACAATTTTCGCTATATTTCAACAAATTTACAGAAAACATTAATGCATTATACACGTAAACCTTCCTCTTGAATCACTTTATCCATTGGTGATAACCGTATGAAAATCCGTTTAGTACTTTTTTAGTTTAGCGCGTTTATACAGAAAGACATGAAACGCGGGGGACTTTGTTTTATAATATTTAAGGAAGCGGTTGCATCACGCGTTTGTATGATGGGTGTTGGACCGCCTGAATTTATTTAGTGCGCGATAATTTTAAAATTACGATTACTCCTAAGATATTGATTTAAATTGGGTGGTGTAAAGGGCAATTATAATATACATTAAATGCTCAAAGTAAATAACGTATTTATTTTAATAAGGATTAATATCATATCCGTTTTTATAGCTTTCCAATTTTACCATTTTTATGTAAACATTTTTTAAACATTAAAATGGGTATAGTTAGCTATCCTTAAAAGATAGACATATGCCATCGCGGACTTTTTTGTAGATCTATGAAAGGGGAACAATTTCACCATACATTGTTTTGTTATAACTCAAAGGGATTGTACAGCGTTTTCGATGAAAGCTCCCAATATGCTCGTTTTTTTCCGACTTCTTCAACAAATTTCGCTATATTTCAACAAATTTACAGAAAATATTAATGAATTATACACGTAAACCTTCCTCTTGAATCACTTTATCCATTGGTGATAACCGTATGAAAATCCGTTTAGTACTTTTTTAGTTTAGCGCGTTTATACAGAAAGACATGAAACGCGGGGGACTTTGTTTTATAATATTTAAGGAAGCGGTTGCATCACGCGTTTGTGTGATGGGTGTTGGACCGCCTGAATTTATTTAGTGCGCGATAATTTTAAAATTAGGATTACTCGTAAGATATTGATTTAAATTGGGTGGTGTAAAGGGCAATTATAATATACATTAAATGCTCAAAGTAAATAACGTATTTATTTTAATAAGGATTAATATCATATCCGTTTTTATAGCTTTCCAATTTTACCATTTTTATGTAAACATTTTTTAAACATTAAAATGGGTATAGTTAGCTATCCTTAAAAGATAGACATATGCCATCGCGGACTTTTTTGTAGATCTATGAAAGGGGAACAATTTCACCATACATTGTTTTGTTATAACTCAAAGGGATTGTACAGCGTTTTCGATGAAAGCTCCCAATATGCTCGTTTTTTTCCGACTTCTTCAACAATTTTCGCTATATTTCAACAAATTTACAGAAAATATTAATGAATTATACACGTAAACCATCCACTTGAATCACTTTATCTATTAGTGAAAACCGTATGAAAATCCCTTCAGTAGTTTTTTAGTTTAGCGCGTACATACAGACAGACATGAAACACGGGGGACTTTGTTTTATAATATTTAAGGATATGCAGGTGAAATCGCAGGGCACAGCTAGTATTTAATATAATGTGAAGTCTAAACATTTTCAAAAATAAGTTTTTATACTTAACTTATTTTTTAGCTTTAACTTTGACATAATTAATTATCATTTATAATTTAGAAGAAGTAAGTACGAACAATGTCACATTTTTTACGATTAATCGCTGTAATTAATTTAGAACTCCCGTTGAAGTATCCCGTTTTCCTAATGACTAAAGATTTGTTTCTCTTGAGACACGTTCCGAAGTAAATTACTGAGCTTAACGGGAAGTCAGCGAATAATACCTTTGCAAGAAATTAGGAAAGTATCAATGGTATACTTTTATATAATTAAATATTAATACTAAAGTACGTGTATGATAACCCATACAATTTAATGTTTAGAGCATGTGGGTCTTAACTGGAGATCATAATATCAAATCCGGGTTGTTAATTTCGTGCTTGGCGGTTAAAGGCAACAAGTTATTCTGCCACATGTCGAATATAATAATATGTGCAAAATAACACGATGCCCAGCGCAATAGCTTCAATAGCCTAATAGCTTGTGATGTGAAAATCGCAACTACTAGACCCGTCGGGCTATTTATCGTCCCCTCAACTTACGCAAGTTTTACGCCTAATTGAAAAAAGAATATTAGTAATTCCTTAAGCAACGAGCATTGCTCGCATTTGAAAAAAAACTAACATAGATTTTTTTTTTTCATTAATGATTATTATCCGTTAGCTTTGTTTGTATATTTAATTTCGCATTGAAACATTTGCTTACAAATAACAATCAATTAATTCAGCTGATACAAACGAAATTATGTAACAGTTATTATTGTGATTATAATACCCCTGGTAGTTATTCCTATAGATCGTATGTGCAGATAAAAACAGTTCATCAATTATTTTATCGATAAACATTAATAAAATCATAAGGCCCAGAAGGCATCATATTTAAAATTATTTATATTCTTGACACCAAAAACATAATTTCAAAAATGGAACCTTCGACTTTTTTAATATATAAAATAATATACTTTAATTATATTCATTATGCAAAGATAACAATTTTCATGAATTATTTAATTCGTTTTTTAATATCAAACGTAAAATTAACACTTCGAACGATGACGACTCTACGTTCAAAAATATTTATAATATTTAAATTTTACTTAAACTTTGAAAGCTTTGCTTATCTATATAAATAAAATGATATGAGGTCTGCAGTTGTGCGCGCATCACGGAAAAACTACTAGATAGATTTCAATGAAATTTTCTAAATTTTATTTCTTAGACACTTGAACCTTATAAAAAAATGATTGCGATATCTTCATTTAAAAAAAAGTTATTAAAGTTTCAAAAAACAACGATTTGTATATGCACTGCGTGTTCAGTGATGTATGTTCAAAAAAAGTATATTTTTGCTTGCGACCTTTTTGATGCTTTTCCTTCGTACATAAGAAAACTTTGTTAATATATCAAGCAACGCGAACGAAGTCGCGGGTATCAGCTAGTCTTTAATAAATAATAAATAACAAATAAATTATAAATTTAAATATTATAATACTAACAGCATATATTATGTTTTACTTTATTAAAACATTGCTAATGACGTTAACATGTAAACTAAAATTTTCATTCCCTTTTTAATTTGAATATCACAAAGCCACCGTGTCCTAGACCGGCGGTTAGCGATATTTTCAACTACACGATATTCGCTTACAATTAAATAGAATTATTAACTTGCAAATCATACACTATTTCAATACAACAATATTATATTACAGATGATAAAAAAAATTGTAATTTGTATTATTTGATATTCATTCGGGACATTTTAAGTGATTTCATTTGTAACAAAATTAAAATAACTGAGGTTTTATCCAGTTCTCATCGGTAGCTATACAAGATGTGAAGTAGTTATTAGGTATCGTGAGTCGGTTCTAGTCCGACCCGTGAAGTGGTTATTAGGACTAGAACCGACTCACGAATCACGATACCTAATAACCACTTCACGGGTCGGACACTTATTTTGTTACATCCTGTATTGCGAACAAGTCGTAGCTTATTTTTTGTTCGCTTGACTTTATTTAAAAAAAGCATATACCGTTTGTGATTTTCGTTTTTTTATATTATCATAGTTCTTTAATTTATTAAAAAAAAATGGTTTTAAATTTAAAATATATAATAGAAACAAACAAATTTCATTAATTTCAACCTTGAACAGCTTCAGTGCCATTACAAGGATGTCTTACGACCAAAATAGACAGCCAATAACAAACCCCTTGAAAGTCTACAGACATTATTTCATTAAGTTACCGCAGCACTGCTTACAGCTATATTGTATTTGTAGCTACACACAAGACTAGCATAAGAAATATATTAGTTAACAAATATTTTAAATATATACCAGTAAAAAAATAGCATTGATATTTAAAAAAATATATCATCGCAGGTATATACGTACAAAATTAAAAAGACAGCTTTCTAGATAAAATTAATTAGAAATTAAATCATAATTAGTATGCTATCTTTCATTCTTTTGGTGCCATAATATTTTCGTGGCTTATTATCTCGGATTTCAACTCACAATCTACGGTTCAAATCAGTGTGTTCTATTTAATTCAGCATCTCGACCGTGTATTTTTCACGGCTTAATATACTTACAAGTAAAGTCAACATAGAAGCATTACTTTTTCTTATTGATTGTCAAAAATCTACAAACGGTTCGAGAACACCTCAAAAGTGAGAGAAGAACTGGTGAATCTAAACTATTTTTTAAAACATAATGCATATTTACAATTATATTATTTATCATTGAAACGAACGACCGAGCGATTAATTGCTATCATATATAATACTAATAGTAATAACAGCCTGTGAATGTCCCACTGCTGGGCTAAGGCCTCTTCTCCTCTTTTTGAGGAGAAGGTTTGGAGCTTATTCCACCACGCTGCTCCAATGCGGGTTGGTGGAATACACATGTGGCATAATTTCAGTGAAATTTGACACATGCAGGTTTCCTCACGATGTTTTCCTTCACCGTTAAGCACGAGATGAATTATAATCACAAATTAAGCACATGAAATTCAGCGGTGCTTGCCCGAGCCCGGGTGCTCGAACCCACGATCATCGGTTAAGATTCACGCGGTTTTACCACTGGGCCATCTCGGCTTTTTATATCATATATAAGGTCGTTATTTTTGCAATAACCGTTTAGCAAACAAATTTTCTTTGACTTTAAACTTTACTATTGTAGTATTTTTTAATATTTTCTCACAAAAGTATTGCTAACCATATGCCAGGTAACCTTAGTAACGCTTACAAGAGTCAGTTTGTTTGTCACTTACATAAATAGCCTTGACATTAACTACACATCAAGTAACAAAACACAGATAATATAAGTACATAAACTTATAATGAGTAAAACTTTAAGCATTATATCCAAGTTTCCCGCACCAAATCAGCTCGAGCTTGTAATAAATTGAGCGTCACGTGCATTACAAACTTGACTTACATTTTAAGATTATAAGTCTTCACAATTCGTTAGAAATTACGACCTATTTTAACGTGAAAGTTCTTTGGGCGCAATAAGTGTACAATTTTGCACGTGTAATTTGAATTCACCGCTGAATGCTTTACATTTATGATATTTATTTTGTAAATTATATACATATGTAATTATATAATAATTGTTAAGTACCTAATAATAGATATATAAATTCCGATGTAAATAAATATAGTTTTTTATATTGCTAAACAAAAATATGTTTTACTATGTAAAGTATCACCCAGTAAACGTCTTCCTTTTGAAGAAATCGTTTGGAGCTTATTCCACCACGCTAAAATCCCTTTTGGTAGATAAAAATCCGATCATCAACAGTAGGGACGAGACGATTAATAAACACAACAAACAAACGCTTTTGAATTGTTTATTTACAAGATTATATTTAAAGTAAAGTTAAAAACGACAAAAAACGGATATACGATTAAAACTTCTCCCGCATGAAAATAAGCAAAATACTAAGGTTACTCGAATTATCGAACACACATATTATAAAACAAAGTCATATCCATAAAAGATAGACATATGCCATCCCGGACTTTTCTGTAGATCTATGAAAGGGAAAAATGTTCACCATACATTATTTTGTTATAGTTCAAACAGCTTTGTCAGCGTTTACGATGAAAGATTCTCAACAATTATCGTCATATTTCAACAAATTTACAGAAAATATTAATGAATTATACTCGTAAACCTTCGTCTTGAATCACTTTATCCATTGGTGAAAACCATATGAAAATTACTACAGTACTTTTTTAGTTTATCGCGTTCATACAGACAGAAACAAAACGCGGTGGACTTTGTTTTATAATATGTAGTAATAGTGAAGTATCGATTATAAAGTAAAATTATTCATGTGAAATCTCAATGGTGCTTGCTCGGATTTGAACTGAATACCTTCACTCGACTGTCTCATTCGCTAGCAACACTTGTATTTAAAATTGTCTTTTTTTATATTTGGTAGCTGACAAGTCTCCTTTTAATTATTAAATAAAAAATAAATTAAAATATTTATTTTCATAAAAACAATTTACAAATTTTTGAAGGTCGTCGGTATCCACATTAGAGGGCATGTTTCGTATATAACAATGAGAATTTAGGATTTTATGTTTAAACCAGTAGTTATTAATTATAAATAAAAAAAATCTATACTTTGATACAATCGAACAAAAGCTTTTGTCTTTTATGTTGTTTTAAATACGAGCAGTTATGGCTTTATTAATAGACGGTTTCTTGTTAATCTTCGGAGACAATTCGTTAAGAAACTCGCAGAATAATGAAAGGTTTAATAAACAAAGGACTTTGTTCTTAAGAAATTCAATCTTATGTACTTATACTAACGAAGTAGATATATTTATTATTCTTGCGAAATTTAATATAATGTTTTGTTATCGATATATGAAAGTAAATAAGCCATAAAACAAACTATAATAAATATATAATATATGTATATTGTATATAAATGTTATTGATAATCGAATAGTGTGTTATAAGTAATGATAATAAGTTTATTCATTTCTTTCTTACATTATATTTTACAAGGTTATTAACCTCCTAGTGAGGTATTAAAAACCTGTAGCACAGGCCTTTCTCTTTCATAACTAGGATAAGTTTTTTTTTTTTTATTGCATAGGAAGGCGGACGAGCATATGGGCCACCTGATGGTAAGTGGTCACCAACGCCCATAGACATTGGCGTTGTAAAAGCTGTTAACCATCTCTTACATCGCCAATGCGCCACCAACCTTGGGAACTAAGATGTTATGTCCCTTGTGCCTGTAATTACACTGGCTCACTCACCCTTCAAACCGGAACACAGCAATAACAAGTACTGCTGTTTTGCGGTAGAATAATAATAATAATAATAATTTATTTAAACTTGCACATACATTTGTGTTTACATTTCTTTTTATATATAATAAGACACAACATTATAAGTAGCATTTACTAAAAAAATAATTTAGTTTTTATTTATTCGGTGACTGGAACTCACTGTCCTTCATGGGTTATTTAAATAACCTGTGTTAAGGACAGCAATTGACCAACCCCCAGAATGGGTGAACAGTAGGCGTATAGCTACATTACAAGTATATATTGTTTTTTTTTTTATGTTTAATATAAGTAATAATAAATAATAACAACAATAAAAAGGCGATTTTATGAGAGTATGTGCCGGGAGCGCTATTGGACGAGTTGGTGTAATGTGTGTGTGTGTGTGTGTGTGTGTATGTGTGTGTGTGTCTGAGAGTGTGTGTGTGTGTGTGTGTGCGCGTGTGTGTTAAATATTAAAAATAACGTATATTTAATGTGTTTGTTAAATCAACTAAACGATTTGGTTTGGATTTAAGTATCTTTCAGTTGCTTCATAGCTTTTAGTGAGCAAAAAATCCGTTAGTGTTTTTTTACATTTGACATGTGGGAGATTGTAAACAAATATGTCACCATTTATTTTGTTGTATAGATAGGGACCTAAGTAGTAAAAAAAGTATTTAATGAATTTGAATTTTGTTTGGGGTACGTCACAGATAAGATCTTTGCGGCGTTTAAATCTGTTATTTATGTAAGGGGTTATCCGGTGTTGTCGAAGAATAGTGTCAACAATGAAAAGTTGCCTTACTGTAAGTACGCTACATTCCTTATACAATTGTGTAGTTGGATAAAGACGTGGTTTAAAATAACTGACCTTAAGAATTGCTCGTTCAAGGGTTTCAGAGTCGTTTTAGGAACACCGCCCCAACAAGATATACAATAAGAAATAAGTGACTGACACAAAGCGTAATATATAGTACGTATTATAAAGCGATTTGCAATGTCTCGAAGATTTTTGAAGATGTATATTAATTTGCGTACCCTGCCAGTAAGAACGTCAATATGAGCTTTGAAGTTTAGGTGTTTATCCAAAGTTAGGCCAAGATATTTCATAGTATCGGTTGACGAGATAGTAGGGCAATGGCAACAATGAGTAAAAAAGCAGGAGTGAGCAGTCAAGACTAAGGGAATTTTGGGTTGAGATGTTGAGCGGATAGAATAAGTAAAAAATTTCGTTTTGGAAGCATTAAGAGTAAGAAAGTGGTTCAAAAGCCAGGAAGTAACAGAATCAAATCCTTGTTGTGCTATTCCCTGGAGCTCCTTCCAGGAGGTGCTGTAAAAACTAATGGCAGTGTCATCAGCGTAAGTGACGACCTTACCGTTACCGAGGGAAAGATTACATAAATCGTTAATAAAAATAATGAACAAGGTAGGACCAATTATACTTCCTTGTGGAACGCCGTAAGAATATCTGATGAGTGGGTGGTACCTACCCAGACGAGCTTGCACAAAGCTCTACCACCAAGTAAACCACCAAGTAAGTTCGTTGTATATAAATGTAAAATACAAAAAATGTTAGGAAAAATATTATAGAAGAAAGAAAATAGTTTGTTTTTTTTTACAAATGTTTAGAATCATTAACATCGATTTCAGTTCACATATAAAATATGGCGCCCACCGTTTTGGATTATTATTACAGTCGAAAATTTGAGTGAAATA
Source organism: Nymphalis c-album (assembly GCA_963151315.1). Lineage (NCBI taxonomy): Eukaryota > Metazoa > Arthropoda > Insecta > Lepidoptera > Nymphalidae > Nymphalis > Nymphalis c-album. The sequence goes on along the minus strand of OY720590.1, from coordinate 2,905,758 downwards.
GTTTTCGCTTTTTATGTTCTATATTATCCGTCGTGGCATTCATCATTGGAGCACATACACAGTTTCGAACTGAAAAATGTATAATGAACATATTTTTATCAACCAACTTTTTGTTTTCATGAAATAAAAAAAGCGTTTCTCAAAGAACATTAGCGGGACTTACAATCTAATTAACATATTTCACGAAGTCAGACGAGAAATTCACCCTATTTTTTTATTAGATTCCGTTAAAAGAGGCAGTCGTGCCTCGCATTTGTTTTTAACAACTTCAATTTCTCTCTTATCAAATTCCATTTTCGACTTCGATTGATTTTAAATTTGAAATTGGAAGCTGTTTTTTTATGTAAGAGGGGCAAACGAGCAGGAGGCTGATGGAAAGTGACTACCACCGCCCATGGACATCTGCAGCATCATCATGCAATGAGTACGCTCTTTTCTTGAAGGTTGCTATGTCATATCGGTTCGAAAAGTCGATAAAAAAATTAACAAAGTGATCCTATAAGGGTTCCGTTTTTCCTTTTAAAGTACGGAACCCTAAAAAGCTACATTCTCTTTTTCTTTTTATGAATAAAAGTATTAAGTATTTTTTATAGTTCGGATAATTCTTTTCATTGGAGAAGAGACGGAGTAGATTTTTAGTGTGTGTTGTGGCGCAGTCGGTGACGGTAAGTCCGACATGAACCTTAGTACACAGTTCATGTCAGCAAAACGCGTAAATGCATTTTTACAACAGTACTAGATAAAAAAAATATTTGATGGCAGGCGGTGAAAACATTTACTCATTTATAATTTTCCGTTAAATAGTAATAACATCATTGATCGTATCCATAGCTAATTATGACAACAGATTATGAAAATTAATTTCAAATGGTTAATTACGTATTTCGTTACCAGTAGCCATATGTGTGTGTGTGTATGTATGTGTGTGTGTGCGTGTGTGTGTTATTGTAATAGTATAATTATAAAATATTTATTAATTATACGCGGGTGAAGCCGCGGGGCACAGCTAGTTAAATCATACAATGTTTGCCATTTTAAAGATCCATCGTCCATTCGATCGTGGAACTGTCAGTAACATATTGTCTCAGCGACCGGACATAAGTTTTATGAAGAATGTTGTTATATGATCATAATAATATGTTATATGTTTTAAGAAAGGAACAATATGTGTAATAAAATATATATTAGCTATCTGCTTTAGTAAAAGTGACTTTTAAAATAGTGAGTTGTTCACATATTCGGCGATTACAACGTTTCCCAACGGGTTTTTTTTATGAACAGAGAATCCGTGGAGGGGATAAAATAAAAGTGTTGATTTATTATCAACACTTTTATTTTATCAAATGGATAGGCGGACGGACAAATCAGCTATCTAATGGTAACCACTGCCACTCATAAAAATAAGGCTATAAGGACAATTGACAAATTATTATTATTAAAAAAAAAAAAATGAATCATAGTGACTTAGTGTAAATCTTTATCACGGTTAATATATCAGAAAAATGTTTTGTACAATTGATATGTAAATTAGGATTTAGTTATATAATATATTACTTAGATGGCTGTTCAAAATTGAGCGATGTGAGTGTCTACATAAAAAAAATCACTTATTGAATTGATCCTCTTAAATGGTTGGCAGATATATTATATATAAAACCATCAATCTAGTATAAAAACGAGTACAAGTAGATCTTCATACACATTTCGGAACAGCTCTACACATCTCTAATAACATACTCGGCGTTCGTTCCATAACTGAAGTATCGCTTCATCAATTTTTCATTGCATAAAATTATATTAAAAACTTAAATTTAAAAATGGAATTTATTTTAAAAAAATACATAAATTGAATTCAGAAATCGAGTTCGAATATTTATGTCGCGGTTTATAAAAACTGGTTTTATAAAATGAATACGATGTAAAATTTAAGCACCATTTTTTTTTTCTATAACAACTGCTTGCTGGTCATACGACTAACTTTTTAAACTTGCACAAGTAGACATTGTTACTCGAAGTGGCTTTTGTAATTTCGTACATTGCTAATGGGCTGCCAACCATGACTTGATTGTTGTGTTTTTTAAGAGGAGCTAGTGTTAAATTAGTTTGAGATTGCATTAAAGTATGGCCATGGGATGACTATTAGACAACAATATGTAATTAAATTAGCAATGATTGACGTTATTTTAAATCAGGTATTGAAAAATTCCGTACATATGTACATAAATGTTTGAGATTTATTTTAGACAGTTTTAGAGATTTTCAGAGCTATGCTTAAAACCTCATGAACACCATAATAAGTGACCCTTTACAGCGTACTCGTGCGTTTTTTTACTTATTCCTATTGAATGTCATTAAAAGAAATATCACGGAATGACAACAGTGCAGTCTAGAGACAATAATCGGAGTTATACACAAAACGCAGTTAACGTCAACGACTTTTTTTTTGCAAAGGAAGGCGGACGAGCATTTGGGCCACCTGATGGTAAGTGGTCACCAATGCCCATAGACATTGGCATTATAAGAGATGTTAACCATCGCTTACATTGCCAATGCGCCACCAACCTTGGGAACTAAGATGTTATGTCCCTTGTGCCTGTAATTACACTGGCTCACTCATCCTTCAAACCAGAACACAACAGTACCAAGTACTGCTGTTTTGCGGTAGAATATCTAACTCTCTAGTCTCTTGTCCCTGTGGTTAAAGTGGCTCACTCACCCTAAACATCACTCACAACAATCATAAACATTGTTGTTTGGCGGTAGAGTATCTGATGAGAAGGTGGTACCACCAGATGGTTTTACACAAAATCCTAACATCAAGTTATTACACGGAAATTTCGAAAAACTATTGATCAACTCACATTTTATTGGACCACGAATGGATCGGATTTTTGCTAACAATAGACATTCCAGTTATAAAAGAACGCTTAAGAATAGATTCTCACTTTAAATTTATAAAGGAAAATCGTTTAAATCCGTTTTTAATTCCGGATTTCAGACGAAGTAATACGATTCTTGAGCTTTTAAAATACGTATATCGAAATTATTTTTATCATTTAAAAATATCGCGTTTAAAAAAAAAAAAAAATCTCGAATGTGTTCATTTGAAGATTTCGTGCTGTTAAACTTGAAATAACGCAGAACGAACATGGAATGAGTAATAAAATTTACGTTCATATGTATATAAGCCGAGATGGCCCAGTGGTAAGAACGCGTGACTCTTTACCGATGATCGTGGGTTCAAACCCGGGCAAGCACCGCTGATTTAACGTGATTATAATTCATCTCGTGCTTGACGGTGAAGGAAAACATCGTGAGGAAACCTGCATAAATTTCACTGAAATTCTGTCACATGTTTATTCCACCGACCCGCATTGAAGCAGCGTGGTAAAAAGCTCCAAAAAACCTTCTCCTCAAAAGAGGCCTCAGCCCAGCAGTGGGACATTCACAGGCTGTTACTGTAAATGTATATAATATGTATGTCGCAGCCAACGAGCTTAATAAGCCGTTCAATTTGTTATGTATTGTGTATGTATGTATATTTTTATTTGTATGTACATATCATATTTGTATTAATAATATCATTTAATAATTACCGCCTTCTCAGATTTATGTTTTGCCTAAAGATGACGGGCAGATAATGCGTTCAGACATTATGTCCACCTTTTGAAAAACTTATTTCCAAATACAACTACTTTGATAGAATACGACTATTAAAACAATGAGAAGCGCTTTATATATAACAATAAAGAAAGCAATTTAACTTGCACGTTTGCGTTTGCAGAGTTTACTTAAAGAAAGTTTTATGGTAACATAAGTTATGTTTCAAGGAAAGATGAATTTATTATATTTCTGTTAAACTGTTTTATTGAATTAAAATACTATCGTTTTATAATAACTTATCAAATGAGTTAAATTACTTCCAGATATTTTTAATAAGCAACAAAATTATTTTAACTAATGGGAATGGTAGTAGAAGTACTGAGCCGAGATGGGCCAATGGCTAGAACGCGTGAATCTTAACCGAAGATCGTGAGTTCAAACCCGGGCAGGCACCACTGAATTTTCAAGTGCTTAATTTGTGTTTATAATTCATCTCATCGACGGAAAACATCGTAAGGAAACGTGTCAAATTTTACTCAAATTCTGTCACATGTGTATTTCACCAACCCGCATTGGAGCATCGTGGTGGAATAAGCTCCAAGCCTTCTCATCAAAGAAGGATAAGAGGCCTTCGCTCAGCAGTGGGACATTCACAGGCTGAGTACTTAGTAGTAGTAGTGATTTAATTAATTGTCATTGAATGAATTTGTCATTTCTCTCACTGTTGTACCTAATTTTTAATTGTTCGATAATTTTATCAGTTATCTGATGTATCTACGCCATATGTGTTAGTAAATCATGTCAATATTTGATATTTATAAAATTTATTATTTACTTTTTATTTCCATTAAATACAAATAAATAAATAAGAAACGTGATAAATTATTGACCTCAAATTATATATAATTATTTGGTACACAGAAAAAGAATATACTGAAAATACAACATAATAAAATAAAAGAACGTACCTCATTTTTAACTAACATTTCACCACAGGGCAATTACAAGAATAGTTTCGGCTACGGCTAATGACGTGCTCGTAAGATTCTAGCAAACGTGACGTCATCGTTCTTAGGGAGAACGAATAAGGCTACTGGGCGATGGAGCTCGTAACGAAAATAGTTCTACGACTTAACAATGCGAACAATTAAGGCGGGTATGAAATTCGTATATTGACATTCTTTGACGATGTAATAATTCTTCAAGTATATTTTTTATATTATGTAAATTGTAAGCTTCCACATTCTATCCCTTGAAAATTTTCATACGTGTTCTTTTTCCACATTAGGTTAGGAATGAGGGTTATTGAAAATTGAACCCCTAAAGATTTGTTATTTTATTCGAAAATCCTTCCATTTTAAAGGAAGTGTGAAGCCGCAAGTTTACTTGGTGGTAGAGCTTTGTGCAAGCTCGTCTGGGTAGGTACCACCCACTCATCAGATATTCTACCGCAAAACAGCAGTACTTGCTATTGTTGGGTTCCGGTTTGAAGGGTGAGTGAGCCAGTGTAATTACAGGCACAAGGGACATAACATCTTAGTTCCCAAAGTTGGTGGCGCATTGGTAATGTAAGTGATGGTTAACATCTCTTACAATGCCAATGTCTATGGGCGTTGGTGAACACTTACCATCAGGTGGCCAATAATTTTGTAATAAATAGTAATATCATTTCATTTTTAACTTATTCATCTGCTTATCATGTTATAATTTATGCTCTTGCTAACAAAAGCAACCGAAATAAATGCCTCAAATATCTCTTGCAAATATTCACGTTTTGAATTAGGTACATCCGAATTTAGAGGGATATTCTCATACACAATAGTTGATTTGGGTTCGTATCAACATTGACAACATTACAAGGTTCAATACCTTCAGCTTGACACAAGGGCACGTAACACAAATGGTAAACAGTTATATACATATATTTAATTACTATATTAAAACGTTTTTTGTTTGCTATTAATAATATTAAATATAGTTTGCTTTATTTGCGACAATGTCATTATTGTTAAAATGGTGCTTAGGTTACCCACTCGTCAGATATTCTACCGCAAAACAGCAGTACCTGGTATTGTTGCTTACAGGTTTGAAGGGTCAGTGTGCCAGTGTAACTACAGTCACTAAGGACATCACATCCTAATTCCTAAGGTTGGTGGCGCATTGACGATCTCTGGAATAGTTAATACTTTTTACAATGCCAATGTCTATCTACGGCGATAACCACTTTTTTATAGAATAGGTAGGTGCATGAGCATATGGGCCACCTGATGGTAAGTGGTCATCATCACCCATAGACGTTGGCATTGTATGAAATGTAATGGTATTAAGTGGCCCATTCGCCCGATTGTCTACTAAATACTATAAAAAAGTGATGACTCTGGCAGCTAATTCTATTAACAAATTATCACTTTATCGCAATCTAATCTAAGCGTGATCGTTGCCGTTTATCTATATTCCTATTAAATTAATTATTCCTTTAATTTAATTATTATCGATTATTGGTATAAAATTTTACAATTACGTTTGGTTTTCGTTTGGTTTGGAGCCGAGATGGCCCAGTGGTAAGAACGCGTGAATCTTAACCGATGATCGTGGGTTCAAACCCGGGCAAGCCTTAGCCCAGCAGTGGGACATTCACAGGCTGTTACTTTACTTTACTTTACTTTCGTTTGGTTCGGTGTCGATCCCAATATTTTTAGAATAGTCAAAGTCAGATTGGAATTAAATCGGAAACGTGTCTGATGACGTCTAATGTATATTGCTTATATATTATGTTAAATGTTTACTACAGACAATCTTATGAAATAAAAAAAATATCTAGGCGAATAAAAAAAGGAATATAAATTATCTTATAAACATACATTCATATAAATATGTAATGTGAAGCATTTCTTATTTATTTTGAAGGTGAATAGCAAATACGACGATTGAGTGGAATGAAAAACTAGTCCAATTAAGGGGAGTATGCTTTAACCTTATTTTAAGTATGAAGAACTGTAGAAATTTCAGTTCCGTGTTTTATAGAAAATATTCTATACATCAACATCTCAGTGAATTCATTAAAATATTACACATACATTATTTATCCATACATTTAACCATACATCTATACAAATAAATAAAATGGAATTGTCTGGTAGTGAGCTACAAATTAATGAGTAAATACCAATTAAAGAGAACTCAATAGCTTACATAATACGCTTGAGATATTATTATATTATTATTATGATGTATGTTTGTAACAATAGACAATCTTACTTTTTAAATTTCCAATAAATAGGCAAAGATCAATTACCATTTGATAACATCTGTTCGTCTGTTCTTATAAAGATAGTAAAAATAAACATTCCCTTTCAACGATTCAAGACGAAAGTTTTCGTGTCGATGGCTATATTTCCCCCGAGAAAAACATTTCAAGTGAATAGACGTCGCTAACAATAAAATAAACTTATCTTTCTCATATAAAAGTCAAACAGGTGTATGAAGTTATGTTATTTATCCTTGAAATTTATATACTACAAATTTCGAGAAAGTTTTGATGAAAATTTTTCTTAACACAACAGCTGGCGATCTAAGACTACCTTATGTACAAAGTAAATTGTAAAGTGGTTTATGTTCTTGCACATTTATCAGTAAATAACACAACATAAACAAAGCCTTGTTTAATTATGACACATGAGGCATACCGCCTGTATGAGAATGCTGTAAGTGTGATAGTTACTTTCATGTAATCGTTTTTTATGATGCACGATGTTGTCTCTACCGTGTTCCAGTTTAATTTTACTAGTTTCAAGTAGGCTTAACGTGTTTCATGAGGTACAAGACTGTACACACTTCCCACTTAGAGACTCCGGGCTGCTACCTGGGAATTGAACCCAGGACCACCGGGTCTGCAGCCACTAGACCAACGAGTCATACATATATAATGATCATGACGGCCGGATCGTTGGCAAGTATTAGTAAATTGGTACTTTAAGAAATGTCAGGTACCATTTTGCAATACGCCATTAACCTTGCGAACTGATTTTTTATGTCCTGTAGTGCGTTTTTGTCCGTATTTACACTGGCTTACGTAACCTTCAAACTGGAATACAACAAAAGCAACTATTTCTGTTCTATGGAAGAATATATGAGTAACGTACCGAGTAAAACAGTTTAATTGCGCACAATATAAGATTATTTTAATATATTAAAATTATTTTCATATTGTGCGCAATTTTTTGTAGTATAAATATTCATAAATATATGACATTTGCCTACCATCTTGTGGTTGTTGTGGCTGGATTTAAACTATTGTTATATACCTACAACTTTGCTAATAAATAATTTGAATTTGAATAACACACATGAGTTTATGACATATGAATGTCCATTCTCTCTTTCACTCACACTAAGAATCAGTCTGCTATAATTATTAATTAACGATCGATTCCCTATCTCCAAGCAACTTACCTAACGACAGTTCGAAATTTTGTAACTATTTCAACAATAAACCGTTAAGTTTGAAATTACTATCGGTGTCCGATGATTAATGTCTGAAATAATTAATAGAGTTCTGTCACGTACTCCAGGTTGAAATTGGATAATTACTTGCCGGTAGCGTTCAATCGACCTCCCATCAGATTGGTCTCCGTAATTATAATTAAAGATGAGAATAGATGGTAAGTGGACTTTAGCTAATGGTCAGGCGTTAATCTTTCTATTAAGCATCAATTTCCTTTAAGAATGATATCCTATGATCATTTTTATTTTAATCTGATTCGTATGTTGTTTAATTAGTTTATTGTTATATTGTTTAGTTTAGTCTTTATTATATGTTTGGTTTTTGTAATAGTCAGATTAGTAGCTAATGGAAAAATGGGAATAGAATATTATTTAAAAAAAAAATAGCTTTCTTGAAAAAATATAGAAGATTGTAACTTTGACACATTTTTATTCCATATTCTATATAGCCCATATTCTAAGTTTTTAATAGAATACATTTATAATAATTTCATAAAATTATCATTGCGATTGAGTAAGATTACCAAACCCTCTTCTCAAAAAGGAGTAATTAGCCCAGGAGTGGGAAATATCCAGACTTTTAATTGACTCTATTTTCAAACAACTATTCCGAATTGAATTTATCGTCACATATGCGAGCAGATTTAATGTGGTTAATTGACCAGACCATTTTGGAAGACCAGTTTTCTCATATTTATTGTTTTAGAACTTTCTAGATTAAAGGTTATCTTGCGTGTCTGTAATTCAGATATAACTCGTAACTAGTTTTAAGCATTATAAGCACTTGCTCAGTTCACTAATCCGCATGAGATCAGCGTGCTGAAATAAGCTCCTAACCATCTGCAGATAAGAAGAAGTGACATGACCTCAACTAAACTTAAAAGAGTTTTATTATAATAAATTAGCTAATCTTCCCGGCTTCACACGGGTTCATAAGAAAAATAATGTATTTTGGATAGGATTTGCCTAAAATTCGTTCCTAGTGAGCGTCTACGTCTACTACTAATTCAATTCGAATGAGCGGATAGCTTAGGAGATCTCATCGCGAGTGATATTACGCTTATAGTAAGTATAATATGCTATTAATTTAAAAAGGTACTATAATACTTACTTATACACACCATTCAACTAAATTACTAAATTTATAGAACGTTGTGCCAAATAATTTCAATTCTCATTAAAAGCAATGTCTTTAGGTAGAGTTCGTTTGTATTATTGTAGTAATTAAAGATGGTCGTTATCTCTACCGTCTTAATTAATAAGAGCTCCGTTTCAGCAACAATAGACGCGGTAATGCAGTTAGCGGGTCTTGGGTTTGTAAGACTATTAATATTGTTTTTTATTTCGAAATCAGTTTTGATTGTAGTGTTACATGATGTATTTTAAATGTAGTTTTTATTCGAAATTATTATCAAGAATTTCTTTAAATATTATTAGACACATGTATGTTTCATTTAGATGTTTCCCTTCACCGCAACGTGAGTTATTAACATAAATTGAGTACAAGAAAATTCAGCGTTCATTGCTGATTTGAACCCATGACCATCAGTTAAGATTCATACCTCCTTACCACTGCGCTATCTTGGCCTTAATATATATTCAAAAGAAAAAAATTTAAAATAACCCTTTTATTTGATATGATATATACCTTATTATAAACATTTACTTGTATTTTTTATAATAAATAAATAATGTACTATAACGACTTACTGTACTGGGACTAGCTATAAAAATGTGTGCAAATAATTACTACAATCAATTGGGTGAAACGAGTTTATAAAATTGCAATATTTGTCACAAGCATAATTATAGGTGACATATTAAACTTGTGAAAAAGGTAATTTATCTATAATAAAATTATATATTTTCTCATAAAAGATAATATCTTAGCACACTGTTAACTCGTTTATTTTTGTGCAGAATATTATTTTAATTATTTGCAAAATATTTTTTAAAAATGGAATCTGCATAAAATGTTTTTCCAGCTAACGTAGTAAAGTGTAATTAAAATTATTTTCTTTGTTTCCTTTAAGTTCAATTTAAAGACCAATAATCTTTCTACCTATCTGCCAAAATGACGATTGATAAGTGCTTATTTAATTTATAGTTGGTAACTTATTACCTATCGCATGACATTGCCTGTTAGTTCTGTGCACCTTTATGGTATAACACGACCGCTTGCAAAACTCAGTGGTATGGAAAGGTAGGCATGCGTGAAATGCGTTGAAACATACTTGAGTGACGTCACTACTGAAGATGAGCTTAATTCAATTTATATATAAGGTACTATTATATAGGAATAAAGAAATTTAGAAAAACAATCGACAGTCTATGAATAAGAGAAATGCGATTTAAGAAATAAAGGTTTCTTTTTATAAAATATATAGGCTGTCTGATCAGTCGGTCTCCTGTTGGAAGGTGTTTACCACTGCCCATAGACATTGGTGATGTAAGAAATATTAACCATCAGTAACATCACCAATGCGCTACCAACCTTGAGAATCAAGACATGTATGTCTTCAATTACTCTGGCTCACTCATTCTTAAGACTAGAAAACAACAATACTAAACATGATGACATGATGGGTCGGTGGTACCCCAGGTTTGAACAAAGTCCAACCACCACATAATCACATTTAAAACTGATATTATAACTGTTAATTCTCTTCATAAAACGAATATTTATGGACAAAATACAAAAAAAAAATATTGTTAGCCAGCAATCGTTTCGAATGTATGCAGAAAAGCTCGCCAAAATTTAACCTCAGTCTGATGAATGGTTTGAAATTGAAAAAGAACAAACATACAAACAATCATTATAACAGATTAAATATTTACAAAACGGTAATAAAAGAGTGCGTAATTGTGTTATTGTTTTCAATGAGTGGCTAATAAAAAGCGGTCGGTTGTTTTTCCTTTTCTTGCAAAGCGGGAAATAATGATCATTATGTTTTTTTTATCTCACTCGCTATGAACCGCTAACGGCCATTAGGAATTCCCTCTTATTCGTGTATATTACTAATTTTGTTTTTTGATACATTTTTGTATTATACAGTACTTAACTCAATATCCTTGTAGACAAAAAAATAAGTTATTTTGTATTGATTTAAGCCCAAGCTATCGTATCTTAACAATTTTTTCTAATTAATATCAAATCTAGAATCAATTTTGTTGGATACAAGTATTGTTAAAAAAATATCTTGTATCTATAATATGAAATGCGAATATATGAAGTCCGTTTCGATTTTAACTATATTTTACTACTGAAATAATGGTGTACAAATTAACTATTATTATCGAGAATCACTAGAATTGCAAAATCGAAATTCCTACAGTTAAATTACACGTACTCGTACAATTATGGCTTAACCAATAAGCATCATAATTTCATATTTAATCAACTACTAATCCCGTGGTTTCGCCCACGTAGAAATACAGTGAGTGACAAAAGAAATCATGATTATTCATGTAAAATATTGAAACCATTAGAAATGGCTTAAAAAAGGCAATTATTTTGAAATTAACACTTAAATTTCATTTGTTTTTCTATATATACGTCTAAAATTGTGGAAAAATAGATATGTTCGTTTCTTTAATTAGTTATTAATTTTAATTGGCTAAACCACTTTGATGAAATAAAGATTAAACAGTACCATGGAATCTCTATATAATAATTTAGTTATTTGCATCTGCATCTTTTAGCGTCTATGAAGATTACCTTCCGTATAGACAGACGAAAATAACAATAAAAAAAATTTGGATTTGGCAACACATAAATAGCCAATATATTAAAAAGAGAGTTATTTTGAAAACACAGACATACACTCTAATTTCATTTACATATATAGATAAATCTAAATATATCTCTAACTAAACTGCGAAGGAAAAACAATATGTCCGAGTTAGTACTCTAACTACTAAATGATAACCATTTGAACTGCTCTTAAACGAGGCTTATGTCGATCAAATGCTTAATTGAAAGCAAATTGAACCATCTGAATTGTGGATGAAACGCAAGTGCTTCAGATATTCATTTCACTATCCGCTCCGTGATCATAAAACACCATTAGGACTATTTATGTGCATAATAATTTCTATAGCTATTCATACATACTACAACCCCGCAAAATAAATGATAACATCTCTACTTTTACATAGAGCATTGTTAATTAATACTTTGGTTTAAAATTTAGAAGCTCTAAATTAAATGGATAGTAATTTATATTAGTAGTTACATTAGGCTTTAGAACATAATGTTTTTTTAGTGCTTCTCTCGCCATTTTAATATTAGACAGATGAAAAGTTGTCAGAAACGCGTAGCTATCCAAAAAACTAGAGCTATTGGTCGTAAAAAGGCTATTATTATGCCGATCACGACGAAGTACATGACCATTAATAGTCGATGCCAGACTTTTCATTAAAAAAGTAAAATTAATGTTCAGGTAAAATGTAATATGCTATTACGGAATTCGGAGAGTTTACTTCGGATTACAGCAATTTGTAGTTTTTATCTTTTTTCTTAAATATTGTACTTACCATTAAGTTCATTCTACACAATAAGGTTCAATATCCATTTATTCGTGTTCATTTAGAAAGGCGGTGATTATTTTGCATAATATTCGATTATATCCTTATTTATTCTCACTGTTGGAAAATTCTATAAACAAGTATTTGTCTAAATAACTCCACATGTCTTTATCATCTTACAGTGAATTCATTTGCCCGTCCTCCTAACTATTTTATAAAAAAAAAACTATATTCATTTTATAAAGCATCTCATCCATAATCTCAAGCAAACCTCGTAAAGTACCCAATAAAAATGCTGAATAATATTTCCCTTGACATAAGTAATGGCTCTTACGAGCTTATGTCACGCGTACTTAGATCTTCAATCAGCGTTGAGAAGCTTTTATGAATTAAGCGATGGACTTATATTTAGAAAAGTGAAATTATGGTTTTTTTTTACATCTGCATCAGCTCGAACGACTATTTTGTAGAATGAAAATATCTATAGCTTTATACACGAAGTAATCTGCCGTAAGACATCATACGAGGTATAAAGAATACTGGCTGTATTCAATGCACCAGGGAGATATAACTCAAAGCGGTATATTATGTGGTCGGATGATGTCGGTCAAAGGTATCAGAAGGCCTACCCAGCCGCCTCATCTTAGATGAACACTGAGAGGCGCTGAGAGCGGCTTCAGTGCATTCCCTAAGGAGGTCCCAAGATTCGTCTTAAGAATTGACGCGTACTGAGAACTCTCATTATTATTTCGTAACTTTCCATTTTCGGAAGCTAATCCATAGAGGATTTCCTCAAAGAACGTGTTGATATTTCACGGTTGCGATTGCAAAGAAAATGTTGTGTAACGCTATATAATGATAAGAATGTTCTCTAGACCGATTTCAGCCACGGCGGCCAATCTCAAGAGAGATTAGCCAACTGCGCAGGTGATATTATAGTGCCCAAGTGTGTGCGCAAACACAGGTGTACTCTCTCTTCCCTAGCTCTCATAACCCGATGAGATGGCATTCCTATACGACCGGAAAGAGTTAAGACGCAGGAACAACGGCTTAACGTTCTTTCCGAGGCACGGGAGTGTACACACTTCTAACTTCCAAACTCCGAGCTGCTACTGAGAATTTTCTGACAGAAAAAACTTTTAACTATTTATTGGCCTGACTAGGGCATTGGACCCAGGACCACCTTCTGCGGCCTTATATCTAACCACTAAACCAATGAGGCAGTCAAAACACTATGTATGTAGGATATGTAATAAGGATGCTACTGATAATCCAAGAAGATTATTTTGATAATCTACGTGAAATTTATTTTAACGAGTATGTTTTGTTTTTATGTATACCATTTTGAAGACAAAAACATGACGAACAACCGCATTTAGTTTGTATTTTTAATGATAGCAAAACCGGCCAGATACAAACAGTACGACCAAGGAGAATTTACTAAAACTTTTTACTTATAATAAACGAAAAAAAAACTAAAACAATGAGTTAGTACAATAAAATTGTAAATACATATTATATATAAATCTAAAAGCATAATATATCAAATAGAGATGTTTTTGTAGTAAAGAGGAAATTAATGGAGGTCTATTACTAACTTAATTTCAGTTATTTCTGACTTCCTAAGCTAACAACTGACGAGAATCGTAGCTCTCTAAAGTGTTTAAGTTTGATTGAAATACCAATTGCTTAAGTTACTCTAATCTTCCGCTTCTATCAGAAGTTAGTTCAGAAATCAAAGCACTTATTTTTAATTATCTTATGACTTGATTTTACGACCGCTAACGCGAGCGAAGAGGTTTTGCTAACACCACATAACGACAGTATAATTATTTTATTTTAAACTATGTATTATTGATCTTATATAAACTTAAATATATTTTTATTTAATTCCTGAAGGCCTAATGGCAATTCAGTAATGGAAACTCACAGATTATACATATCTAAATCAAATTTAAAATACTTTAATCAATATTGAAGTATTACACTTTAATATTGATTGTCAATAAATAGTATAGGTCCCAGGTCGGGCCAATAAATAGTTATTGGGATTTTCTGTCAGAAATTTCTCATTAGCAGCCCAAAGTCTGGAAGTTGGAAGTGTGACCACTCCCGTGCCTCGGAAAGCACGTTAAGCCGTTGGTCCTGCGCCTGAACTCTTTCCGGTCGTGTCGGATTGCCATCCCATCGGATTGTGATAGCTAAGGAAAAGAGAGTGCACCTGTGTCTGCACACACACTTGTGCACTATAATATCTCCTGCGCAGTTGGCTAATCTCTCTTGAGATTGGCCACCGTTGTCGAAATTGGTCTGGAGGACCTTATTTACATACATTGCCCCACAAAAGAGTTACTGACTATGCAGTCGAGTAACGGGAGTAATTAATTTGTTTTTTCATTAAAAAAATAATATCAATGAAAATAAGACGTTTAATGATAAACGATTTTTTATAAGAATGTCGGTTTGATATGTTGTTGCGATGTCATAAATAAAAATACTGTATTTACGAGACGGCACCTCAACGCTTAATTAGCGGCGAGGATCCTCAACCGTACCTGCTACTTCTAACTACTTCGCTTGCATAAAATTAACCTCAGTCTCTTTAAGCTTATCATGATTCAGCATAAACTGCGACTCTTTTAAACCATACTTGTAAACTAGAGGAAAATTAAAATTGAAATTATTTAAAGTCTGTAATATTTAAATGAAACGTGCTATTTATTTTAATTTTATATAACTTTTTAATTTATAGTCTAATAATAAGTTAGATACAAATAATATAATACATACATAAACTACTACATACATATAGCTAGGTACATAAATACATTAATACATACATATATACATAAAGTCATACATAAATACATACAAATATACGGATATATACAAATAACAAATGGTATCATATGTATATTATATGATCCAATATATCAGGTGGAGAGAATTTACCTTCCCGAAAATTATAAAAAATAAATTACATTGCTTCTATTTTGTCATTGAGGCGTTGGATTTTTCTATCGAGTAATTCTTATTAGCAGCCTAATAAAAAGTTAGTAGGGGTATCCCGAGCCTGTGAAGGTCCTTGGTCCTGATCTATTATCGGCCGTGTCAGATTGCTATCCCATAGGATTATGTGAGTTAGTGAATGCGGAGTTTACATGTATTTGTGCAAACACACACAACATTATATAGCCTTGCGCTACATACGCAGTGGGCTTTATTATATTCACTTATCTAGAGCAAAAAGGTTTGACATCTGGGTCTTTTATAAATTCAGTTCAGTCACAATTTGACAGTAAAAATCTCACAGCTAATCGAGACCTCATTTTGAGGAGAAGATTTGAGGCTCATACACCATGCTATATGCGGTTTGATGGCTGATTTTCAATTGACATATCTCGGTATACTCACGGTGTTTTCTATCGCCATTAACCATCAAATAAAATAAAAGAACGCATATTATACATGTGATTTAGTTGTTGCTGCTGATTGAATTGTTCGGACTACAAAACGCATTCTGCTGATTCATGTGTTCTACCCCCATTTTTTTTCTGGGATGTAAAATGACTCCATTCCACCTGATGATAAGTGGTAGTAGAGTCCAAACGCGAAGACCGCTAGTGCAGTCGGAAAGAATGATTTGCACTAGCCCCCCTCGCCTTGCCGGCCCGCAAGATGCCTCTTCACGCCTCGTTTGAAAGAACCCAGGTCATATGAGGAGGGAAACACGTGTGCTGGTAAAGAATTCCATGTTTTGGAAGTGCGACAAAGAAAAGAGTTCTATTAACTATTATATCACAATCAGCTACATTCACTATTTAAATTATAGTATAATAAAACTTGTTAATAGAAAATTGAAAGCCGAAGCAATCATTCAAATTCCAATAAAATATATTTGTTATTGTAATACCAAGATAAAAACAATGTTGTCCCAAACCCCTATTATTTCATCCCCGTTCGTCCCTTTGAAGCTCTCTTCTACGACGATTTTGTTTATTTGACATTTCTAAATACAATTTGTAAATACATATTGTTTTCAAAGTGAAGATAGAGACTTGTGTTAAAATATTTAAAAAAAAACATGGAAAGAATAAAAAATAAGTTCGACATTTGATTTGCGTGGTTGGTAAGATACTTGCCTTTCACGCCGTAGGTCGCGGGTTCGATTCCCACCCAGGACACACATATGTATGCATGAACATGTCTGTTTGTCCTGAGTCTGGGTGTAGTCTACATAAGGAATTATTTACAAAAGTTAAGTAGTACCTATATGTAAGTATATCAATTGTTTAGTTTCCATAGTACAATCTCTGCTTAGTTTAGGCCTTGAGTGAATAATATTCCAAGATATTATTGTACTCTATGTATTATACTGTTAATATTATAACTGTGTGAGTGTGTTTTGAAAGCGTATGTGTAAGAATAAGTACTAAATATATCAACTAAACTCTCATACATAAGGATTTCCAAGAGATTTGGTCAATAATTTATACCTTGGAATACGGCTTGCGTTGGATCATATTCTGCCACAGCGTATCACCAATATTTAATAATAACACATTCGTATATAATAATTACATGATATTTTCTCTTCCGCACGATTTCACCCGCGTTCAAAGATACTACTCAGCCTCTGTGAATCGTAGCGTGATGTTATATTATAGTCTATATTCTATAACCTTTCTCGATAAACGAACTAAATATACTTTCGAATGTGATTGTTAGTTCAGTACACAATGCATTGAAACAGATAAGCAATTCACCTTTATATATTAGTTTAATTTAATTATGTTAAATTAAAATAGTGTATCAAAGAATCTATTTGGAAAACTTCCCTTATTGGCTCGTTAATACATATCCTACGGTATTAAATAATACTAAATCGCGTTCATACATAATCTACTTCGAGAACGTAGCCACTACCAGCGAACTTTGTAAATGTAGCATTTAGCTTTATTTAGCTTTAATTTCAGTATATAAGATTTTATTTAATAAATTAAATATGCTTTATTAAAGGAATAATGTTTTTGTACACCAAATATGTATCCCAACCCTGAGTTGTGAAGCTTAAATAATATCCTCAAAAGGAGGTACCACCCAAGCAACAGACATAGTGGAATTAATTAGTTTCCCATTAATGAAGCATTGGCTATGTAAGATAATTTTTCATGGTGTTAATATCTATAGGCGGCAATGTCCACTACTTTTACTTGGTGGGACAGCTTTGTGCTAGCCCATCTGGGTAGGTACCACCCACTCATCAGATATTCTACCGTAGTACTTGGTATTGTTGTGTTCCGGTTTGAAGGGTGAACCTTTACCTTCAAGCACGAGATGCCAATTTATGTATTATATTTTATTAAATTAAAATTATTAGTTATATAACTGAAATAAATCCGCTAAAAACCTGGGAGATTCCTTGGTCCATACAACCGCGTAATTAAACAAAGGAAGGGCGCTAATTTAAAACCACCGCCATGATTAGTAATGTGTTCAAATGTGTTATTTTGATTGAAAGAGTAATTGAGTAAGTAATTTACATCAATCTATATGTTTTGGTGTTCTATTTATAAATATACCAATTCGAGGTACTCATAAAATCACTTTTGGATGCTAAATATATTATATTTCATATTATTATAATGATTTCATATTATTATAACAAAAACAATATATAATATACGTGCTGCATACCATAAGGGTCTAGAGACCGAGTATGATGGCTTACGAGTGCGTCATTGCGATTGCCGTTACGGTTTACAAATTGATCTTACCACCAAGGCGTGCCAACAGATTTACATACTACAGACCCACCTCCCAAAAACAATTGAATACAAAGTAATAAATCTCATACAAAGTTATAAACATACATTTTAGCCCAAAGCTATCCCATTTCAAAGCATAAACTCCTTTAAACAGCTGTGACCATATTAAAGTACATCTCATTAAATTTCTATCCAATGAACTGAGTAGGTTGATGTGAAGACTAGAAGTCACCGTTTTTTCTATTAGACTACGGAACTCCAAAAATGAATGGCTCTTGTGGCGCGACCGCGCGAGGTAGGAACGTACTCGGAATTTAATTACAGAATTTCAGGTCAGACATTTTGTTATGCAAAATGAAAGATGGTTTTTATATTTGATGTCGCAGCTACTTGTCTCTGTATATATTATATTCTTAAAAGTCCTGACATAACAGATACAATTAAAATTCATTTTTTAATTTAAAATTAGTAGGTAGACTGACGAATTCATTTATACAACATAATAAAGCACTGCATAGCCTTTATCTATTACGAACTAAAACATTTGCGCGAATGTATCACATCGATTAAGTAAATTGTTTTTGAAATTGGAAGCTTTACTGGCGTGCGTCGCGTAAACCAATTGAGTTAATGTATTACGATATAAACAGTACAGTACAGCCTTTGAATGTCCCACTGCTAGGCTAAGGCCTCTTCTCTTTTAAGGAGAAGGTTTGGAGCTTATTCCACCACTCTGCTCCAATGCTGGTTGGTGGAAAACATGTGGCAGAATTTCAGTGAAATTAGACACATGCAGATTTCCTCACGATGTTTTTCCTTCATCATCAAGCACGTGGTGAATTATAATCACAAAGTAAGCACATAAAATTCATTGGTGCTTGCCCGGATTTGAACCCACGATCACCGGTTAAGATTCACGCGTTCTTAGCATTGGGCAATTTCGGCTTACAAACATTTTATGCAAACCGTATTGTACCCGTTCAAAGCCTCGACGGGTAGCTAGTAAGGATATACAAGATAATCGTTGTGTAAAAATAATCTATATAAATAAAATGATAGAGGTCTGCAGTTGTGCTCGCATCACGGAAAAACAACTTGATAGATTTCAATGAAATTTTATTTCTTAGACACTTGGCCCTTATCAAAAGAAAATATTGCGATATCTTCATTTAATAAAAAGCTATTAAAATTTCAAGAAACAACGATTTCTATATGCAGTGCGTGTTCAGTGAAGTATGTTTAAGCTAAGTATATTTTTGCTTGCGATCTTTTTGATGTTTTTTCCTTCGTACATAAGAAAACTTTGTTAATATATCAAGCAACGCGGACGAAGTCGCGGGTATCAGCTAGTAATATATGAGATACCTGTATTATTATATTTGTATTACGAATCTCTAAGACTTTGTTTACTATCTACATACACGATCGTAAAACAATATTTTACGTCAGGTAAGATATTGTTTGAAAGATTTAAAAGCTTTCTCGTATTTCCTATGTTATCTAAATCTCGCTGAGATTGAATTCTATCGGAATAAAGTATCGTAAACAATGCTTGAACGAAGATACATTTGACTATTGAAATCAAACTGCACGGATTGAAAATGTATCTGTTTATATAAATCTTTATATTTATACATATATGCTTATGCATAGAATCTGTGTTATGATTGTTTTTTTGAAAATACTGTTGCTATAAAATTGAATTGTTATTATGATAGGTGTTTGATATACAAATACCATAGGACCTACCTTTTTCGGTCGTATTTGAAATTAGAAAAATTATAATATTATTATTTATATATATTTTTTTTCGATTTTTACAAATGCATAATATAACTGATTGTAGTATTATTTTTCTCATAATTAGCGGTATATGCAAACAAATCTCTCTCTTTCTTCTCCAATCAAATCTTCATCTAAGACTTCATCAAGAATATTGTGTTAAATTTGTTATTGTGAATTTTGTATTGTATTTGAATATTGTGTTAAATTGACCATTGCTTTAGTGTTAAATTTGTGACATATAACAATGTATATAAATAAATGATAACTATCCGACCATTGTATTGTGACTTTTAACTTAAGTCCTAAGGTATATAGAAGAAGACCAACTTCAACGTTAACTTACTAAAGTGCAAAGTTTTATAACAAGTACGTAATCGCTGAATACTTATATAAGACGATTCCTTGAACAACTTTGAAAAACTTTTGCAAACTTTCATTGATTTGGTATCTCAACAATGATCGGAAAATACAAATACCTAGATCTAATATTAACATGTTTGATGTGATAACTGTTTTGATGTTCAGCTGCTTCGAGGTTTAATAGGAATTTGTAATGGAAATTGATCAATGTAAGTTTCTAGAGAAACTAGAGTCAGTCCAATAAAATTTTAGTTAGAAGTTAGTTCTATTGAGTTCTATTGGACTTTCTGTGATTAAGCTGACATTCTCGCTTTTACTAAAAGTCAATAAATAATGTGTCTATACATACTATAATATATCTATATACAATATCCTTGGACATTATTCACGCACGGCCATCTGATCCCAAACTAAGCAGAGCTTGTTATAAGGAAACCAGACAACTGATATACTACATAATTATACTACTTTTCTTTTTGTAAATACATACTTATATAGATAATTACACCCTTGGGAACTAAGATGTTATGTCCCTTGTGCCTGTTATTAATTAAATACACTGGCTCACTCACCCTTTAAACCGGAACACAACAATACAAAGTACTGCTGCTTTGCAGTTGAAATCCTCTCCCCATATCTAGACTAGAGTATATTCCACCACGCTGCTTCTAATGTTGGTCTATAGATTTTTATTTGGCACAATTCCAACTGACAGTGAATCATTAATACATATTTATCGACAAATAAAAATATAATGTAACAACGATAACAAAACGTTCAGAAAGATCCAGGCGTTATGTATTCGCATCATTTATATTCGAAGTACGTTCGTCTACGCAGTTCTTATAGCAATAAAACAGATTTTGTTACATAATACCACTAAAGCTTGAATTATTCATACACGAACTTATGTAGACAATGAGCTAACATAAGCGATACTATAAGAATAATGGCCATCTCAAACTAGAACCATAATATTATTAAGATAGCTATAATGGTTAGGTAATTACTTTCTTTGTACGCAAATAAGTAACAGCCTAAATAACATTTCTGATCTTAGGCATATCTTGTCGATGATTTGGTTACTGCTCGTCCCATCACGCTGTCCCGAAACAGTAGGACACACTTGTGTCAGATTATTATGCGACACGTGCAGGTAAACTCATGTTTTTTTTTTCTTCACGTTAAGCACATGAAAATACGCGCTAAAATTTTCATTTACATTACAGTAGCAGCCTGTGAATGTCCCAGTGCTGGGCTAAAGCAGCCTGTTTTTTTTTGAGGAGAGAGATTGTACTCTTGGAGCTTATTTCACCACTGGACCATGTCGGTTTTATACCGACAGTAATAATAATAATTAGTTACATAAATAATAATTGGACTAAGGGTACACAAATTATATTTCATTAATTGTCTTGTTCGCGTGTACAATGTAGACATCTAAAGGACATGCAAATTAACCTTCTGTGGAATATCATCTTTTATGTTGCTATGTTATATTGTATATGATACGATATTATATAGCGATAGTTGAGTTAATTATATGCAATTCAAGGTACTAGGAGAATATAAAGGGTTAATAACACACCATATTGCATAGTACAATGAATAAATAAAATTAATTTAATAATTTATAATTTGGTAACATTATTTGGATCCAGCTACCAGTCCCGGCTTCGCGTAGAATATTATAGCATAATAATAATATCCTGGAACATTATTCACACAAGAGCATCTGATCCGAAACTAAGCAGAGTTCGTACTATGCAAACCAGACAACTGATTTACTACATATACTACTATTCTTTTGGATAAACATACTTATATTGATAATGACACCCAGATTCACGACAAACCGACATGTTCATGCACACAAATCTGTCCTGGGTGGGAATCGAACCTACGACCTGCGGCGCGAAATGACATTTCCTAACCGATATGACATAAAAACCTTCAAGAAGAGAGCGTACTCTTTCCTCAAAGGCCATGGGCGGTGGTAGTCACTTTCCATCAGGTGAGCCTCCTGCTCATTTGCGCCCTTTTATATAAAAAAATGTAACCTCATAAACAAATATATGTCTACCAATCACGCCAACCGGCTCGTCATTTAGTGATGCCACAAATACAAAATATATTTTATTACTAAGATACAATTTGTATTGTATTGTATTTGTACTATTGTAAAAGATAGTACTTTTAAAATTGCAGGCTATAAAGTAACCACTATCAGTATACAGTATCACAAAGATGTATCTATTAAAGACGCGATTGACTTACTTGTCTTAGTCTCTTGTCTTGTCTGTCTTTTGTTTTTACAAACAGTTAGTTTTCATAAACAACAATATATGGAGCTGCTAATTAATTAAATACATAAATGTTTGCAACAATTCTTAATTCTGTATAATACGATACATAAAGATACATACAATGTAGCAATGTTACGACCCCCGGTTGGAAGCTGCAATATTTTATATTACGGTAATACAACGGGTAATATTAGGTAATTTTTCGTATTGTTGTATTCCATTGTGTATAGAATAAACAACATTGTATACGAAAAATTCTTAATGATATTGTTAGGTATCAAAGTAAACTAGCCCGAATTACATATTTTTTTTATTGCATAGGTAGACGGATGAGCATATGGGCCACCTGATGGTAAGTGGTCACCGACGCCCATAGACATTGGCATTGAAAGAGATTTTAACCATCACTTACATCGCCAATGCGCCACCAACCTTGGGAACTAAGATGTTATATCCCTTGTGCCTGTAATTATACTGGCTCACTCACCCTTCAAACCGGAACACAACAATACCAAGTACTGCTGTTTTGCGGTAGAATATCTGATGAGTGGGTGATACCTACCTAGACCAGCTTGCACAAAGCTCTACCACCAAGTAAACCAATTTTAACCATCCAACCAATTTTATTACCTACCAAACCAATTTTAAGACTACAAAAGAAAACTCTGATGAAGTTTTATTTCAACTCAAGTAACAACCATTTTAGCGAGTGTAACAACTGACAAGCTTTCCTTTGTTTATTTTATCTCTTTACTAATTATCTGACATAAAATATACTTTGATGATGTGTGATGAGGAATGCACTCAAAGTTAAGAACCTAAGCGTTAGCTGCCGAATATTTTAGTATCGAATATACAAATATTCTATTTTTAAAAATCCACGGTAGAATATTATTCGTTCAGAAATTTAATTAAAAATTATCTCATTCATTTTTAATATCAAACCCTATTAAGCTTAGCAAAGAGTTTCTTGTTCCAATTTGGCTCGGATTTTGGGAGTAAATTGAATCGTTTGCTAACCACACGGTTAATTAATAATTTTATGTGGTATTGTTAAATTTAACCTCATCCAAATGTAAATTATATTTTTGGAACAAAAACGTTTATGACGGATATGTCTTTGCCTCGATGTACTAAATTTAATGACTATTTGAATGGAAAAAAAAGAAAAAAAAATTGTTAGGTGATAACTAAATGTATCTTTTCAATCCACAATTTTCAATTTTCACATAGGCAATCACTGTTGATCTTAAATTTGTTAATAATATTGTGTTCAGCGGTGAAGAAAATCGTGATGTAACCTGCATTAGGTCAGCATGGTACAAATAACTTCTCAATGGGAAATGACACGTTTGCGTATAATAAGAATTAAAGGAGGAGTTAAAACCACCTTAAAAATAATAATCATATAAGTGACATGAGTTATCTGTCCTGTCAAATGAAATACACAGGATTATTTGTAACGACCCAGCAACATTGCAGGTAGATAGCTAACACCATAAACAACAACTCGTCGTTACAAATAACCTTGTATAATATTAAAACATACAAATTATACTTATTGTGTTGCTTATTGTATTAAAAAGCTGAATAGAATATTGCAGATCCCTATCAGAAAGTATTAATAATATTTAGCCTTGTGATTATAATTATAAAAATTAGATTTATTTAGACTTTATTTTCATCTATGGCCAAATATAACTTTACATAACTGACATGGGAACTCGTGTAAGCTTCGAAATCTAAAACGTACCCTGAAGCAACGAAGTACCAGATTTAAATTGTTTAATTACCGTATTATTAAATATTAATTAAAATCTATTTTGGAATTGGTAATATTTCTATTTTATAACATCCCATAAATGTCCCATTGCTGGGTCTTTTCTGTTTAACGGCAGATCTGGAACCAATAATAATTTGACTGGAGACTGGTATCAATTATGACTAATAATAATTTCTTGAAAGTTAAAACCATATTTTTTTAATTTTCACACACAACACAACTTCATTATTAAAATATCGCTCTGTTCATCTGAGGTTTTCAAACTCGAAGTTAGACACCGACTGGTCACAAACTAGTTGGAAATTCGACCGCGTTCAATCCCAGATTACATTCAGAATATTAATTTGATACTGAACCGATCATTGTTCGAATTCAGGCAACTTTAACAAAACTAGTTTAATCAATCATATTCGTTTGTCTAGTTACAGTTTTAGTGATTTTAAAGTATATAAGAGTGGAAATGACATTCTTATTATATAGATATAAAGTGTTTTGTAGAAATATATTTACAGAAAATCGTCAAGCGCTTTTAACATTTATGTGTAATAAAAAGTGGAATAAAATATTCGTAGCCTAAAATATTCACCAAAACTCTTGTATTTTACCTTACCTTGTATATTATCTTGTACTTACCATGACTACTTGGTCATCACCACAATATTAACCGTTCCTTCAGCGCCAATGCGCTGGTAACTTTAGCAATAAAATGTTATGTGCCTTGTGCTTGCAGTTACACTGGCTTACTGATATTACTGTTTAACTGTAGAACACAATATGATGATCAGTTGGTACTTACCCAGACTTGCACGTCAAAACCCTTCTACCAAATGTATTATTAAGCGTCGACAAACAATCATTTTTACGTGCGTACATATATTTATATATATATATTTAGTTTATTTATTATTAATACTTCTATTCTATTCTATTCTATTAATACTTGAAATATTTTTAAACACGATAGTAAATACTGTTTTTACGATCAATTTATAAGATGCTCGCATATTAGTCAAGTGCTAATATATGTATATAATTAGTTAGATTTTGTCCTTTTCTGGCATGTATTATATAATTATAGTTACATTCCAATGGCAATCCATCAATGACTTCCAACTACATTAGAAAGAACAGTATGAAATCACCCTCCTCTAAAATTTAATAGTCTAAATCGATGACGGCACTACAGTCTCGCCATCATATTTAATAAATTTATATTTCAGTAGTGAGCTGTAAAATGAGGCCATTTTACGTGGCAGCCGTGGCTATTAAAAATGTAACGAATATTTTAGTATTCAAGCCAATGAGTAACCAAAGAGGCATAACCTCAAGCCCATTAAACACGTTTTCGTCACAATAAATAACGGCTATTTATTGTATAAACTCTGGTCTAGTTCCAGCTTAACAGTAAAAAAATATATTAAATTAATCGTTTATCAAAAATAAACTAAACGTTAAAACTTTCAATAGTAAATAAATATAACAAACGCACGTTTACACACACACCAACGCACAGGCGCACACAGATACACACACACAAACACACACGCATTATTTTCATTTGTAGCCTGATAGATTGCTAAGCGTGTAATGTAATTGTCTGAAACTACTATAATATGTTATAAATATATAGATGACAATTATTGTAACGCTGTCGAACTACTTCAAATAAAATAACTTAACCCAGTAATTATTTAAAGTAAAAAACAATTAAACAATTCAAAAAAATAAAAAAATATTATAAATCCACTCTTTTACAATCGTTTCGTAAAATCAAATCATATAAAAGTTTATCCAACTTTACCGTAATCACATCATTTTAAATGCAAAATATAAATTCAGCAACAACAAAAAACAAACGATAGCTCCAAAAGTACTTTGTTTTTTTTTTTCATTAATCCTATGGTACGCCACACCTGCAATCAACTTAATACATGCGGATACATCAGTTGTTTTCGTGAGGGATACCGAACGTGCTTAGTGTAAGGTTGAGTAACGCAAACCATTAATTCCATTCGATCACAGTCTAAACGTCGAGGAAACGAGGTTTTCATTATACTTAGGATATACCCTTTAGTTTACGTAAAAATATGTGTGAATTACGAATGATGTTTTTAAATATATTAAATATTCAGGAATGTTCATCATCTAATTTAAAATAGGGAAATAAAAAGGTTATATATTTTTTTTATTCGATGGTTTTTTTATAACTATAGAAGACTACAAATTTGCATAGTGGGAAATATTTAACCATTCTTACGTCCTATTACTTGTATGTTTTTTTTTTCTGTTTGTTGTGCATTAAGTGTTAAATAAATAAATAAATAAATAAATAGGGAAATAAAAAGGTTATATATTTTTTTTTATTCGATGGTTTTTTTATAATTATAGAAGACTTTACAAATTTGCATAGTGGGAAATATTTAACGATTCTTACGTCGTTAAAAAAACCACCAACCTTGGGACCTAAGATATAGGTATCACTTGTGTCTGGCTATCTCAACCTTCAAACCGGAACACAACAATACTTGGTTGGTGTTAAAATATGTATCGAGTAGGTACAGTTAGTCACAAAGAAATAAAATAAATTTACCGCCGAATAAAATAAAATTAGGAAAAATAATGAATTTAAATTATATTTGAAATAACTTTAATTAGTACGGTAGTTAAGATCTTTTAAGATAAGTAGCTTTTTGAATGACTAATAAAAATAATCCAAAATTAAGACAAGAAAAGTCCAAGTGTCCTTAGTATTATAGCGGAGTGACACCTCTAAGCGATAAAATGTCAAAAGTACCGAATTGTTTCGTGATGGAAAAATATAAACGCGTATATAAAAACTGAGTTAATTTAAACCGAGGCTCACTTCATTTTATGACGTGAGTGATATGAGTATATTATTTGTTAAACATTGATGACGTAGTGGTTAGAACACCTATAATATCTTAACTGAAGTTAAGCAACAGTCGTGGGAGAAAATCTGAGAAAAATAACTGACTTATTGTATATAAACAATAGACAGAGGAGCATATGGGCCACCAGAGTGTTCACCAACGCCCATAGACATTGACATTGTGAGAATTGTGCCTGTAATAACACTGGCTCACTCACCCTTTACACCGGAACACAACAATACCAAGTGTTGCTGTTTTGCGGTAGAATATGCTTGCCCAAAAGATTTTACGAAGACCTACCAATAACTAGATTGTTCATATTCTTCATTTGTGCTTATTATGTATCTTGTATGAAACAAGTTTGAATGTTTGTCATGTAAAATTTAGTAGAGTGATTAATATAATACAATTATTTATATTAAAACTAGCTGTACCCTGCGCGCGTTGCTACGCTACTTATTAATTAAATCAAAAGATTGGTCGTACCAACTCAGAAATCTTTGTGGGCTCATGCACAACACTTGGCTGAAGATCATAACATGATCAAATGCATAGTTTACGATTCTATAAAGGACATACAGACAAATATTCATTTATATATATATATATATATATATATAGAAAATATAGTCTTGTATTCGATTGAGTTTTCAAACTTCGAAAACAATCAAAGATTAAACACATATTTAATAATCTGTAATTATATCTTAACAACGATAAACCCGCTCAAACTTAGTTCGATACAGTTTACTGAACTTCGTTAATATTCTCGTAAGTCCCCTGAATATGGCAACACACTTGGAAACTTCGCGAAACATATGACAGAAGTTCGCGCCTAATTGCTTTTTAATTCGTAAATTTCTAATAAATTATACTTAATTAACATTAAATTTAAACACGAAGCGAGAATGTCTCGTTTCGTGTATGTTTGTTTGAGTACAACATACAGAACACATTAGTTGTATGTATATTATTATTAACTGCCTCGTTGGTCTAGTGCCTCGATATAAGGACGCATACCCGGTGGTCCTGGGTTCAAAGCCCAGGTCGGGCCAATAAATAGTTATGGGTTTTGTGTGTGTTGTTGGGGTCGGAAAATTCTCAGTAGCAACCCGGAGTCTAGAAGTTGGAAGTATGTACACTCCCGTGCACGTTAAGCCGTTGGTTCTGCGCCTGAACTCTTTCCGGTCGTGTCGGATTGCCATCCCATCGGATTATGAGAGTTTAAGAAAGGAGAATGCACCTGTGTCTGCGCACTATAGTATCTCCTGCGCAGTTGGCTAATCTCTCTTGAGATTGGCCGACGTGGCCGAAATCGGTCTGGAAGACCTTATGCTTCTGCCTTATGTATATTATAATAGATATGATGAAAAATTGTATATTTCACTTTGGTATCACTATTCATTCACTTTGGTTTGGGGATACGGTTGTCAGTTTAATAACTACTAAATAACTGTCACAATCTGACAAGGTAACTTAAGAAAACCATAAGTCGTCACTAAATTATTTGAAAACATCTATCTTTCCGGTCTTTATTATCGAAACAAAACTTAAGAGGATTTTTAATTGATCAACATAAACGTAGCTTTTGACTATGGTATATATACACATTGTATATAATAAATACATGTTTTAAAGGTGACTATACATTTTTATTTTGGCCAACGTTTTGACATAGTTGCACCAGTCGTCAACTACTTGAATTATCTTAGTCTTAATCTAACTACACGAACATAATTGATTTTAGCAGCTTGGTGGTAGAGCTTTGTGCAAGCTCGTCTGGGTAGGTACCACCCACTCATCAGATATTCTACCGCAAAACAGCAGTACTTGGTACTGTTGTGTTCCGGTTTGAAGGGTGAGTGAGCCAGTGTAATTATAGGCACAAGGGACATAACATCTTAGTTCCCAAGGTTGGTGACGCATTGGCAATGTAAGCGATGGTTAACATCTCTTACAATGCCAATGTCTATGGGCATTGGTGACCACTTACCATCAGGTGGCCCACATGCTCGTCCGCCTTCCTATGAAATAAAAAAAAAACTTTATTTTATGGACTGTTTTTTGTATTAAAAAAGATAGTTAAAGTACATCACTACAAACTTCAAAACACGAAATTCATAAAAACAATGTCGCACGGCTCACATGTTTACATTCTGCCTTCACTTGCCCAATTAGTAAGGTTGTGAACTCACTTTAATGACGTGCTTGGGTCGTTTGTAAAAGTGGACTTGTCGTGGAAATAGCT
Organism: Nymphalis c-album; assembly: GCA_963151315.1. NCBI lineage: Eukaryota > Metazoa > Arthropoda > Insecta > Lepidoptera > Nymphalidae > Nymphalis > Nymphalis c-album. The sequence goes on along the minus strand of OY720590.1, from coordinate 2,875,984 downwards.
GATTACATAATAGGTGCTCGTCGAAAAATTTTGGCTTGGAATTAAGATTATGGAAATGACAACGATCATTTCCATTAATTGTTGTTGTCACGTCTATATCTTACACGCAATGTTTTGTAACGAATTCGTTTGATGAAGTATACAATACGTCAAAAACGAGCATGTTTCCTCCTAAACTTTTCGTCGTCAAGCACATGACGATGACTCTAAACACTAATTTAGCACGAGAAAATAGAGTACTGCTCGCCCGGGTTTGAACCCACCACCGGGTTTAAGTAATAACCACTGGGCCGTATCGGCTTTATAATATTATATATGAAAGGTTTCAACGTAAAACATCAAGCCACGATTATCTTACAGTAATTACTCACGTACGGACAGAATACCAAACCTAACCCTTTATCCCAAGTACATTACCCTAATGCATATTACAGCATTCACCTCAAAATTTACCAAGTAATTCAACCCAAAGCTCGTTGAATATTATATAGTAATGAAGAATGGTACACTTTGTGTGCAAGTCTGTATGTATTAAGGTAAACCGTTGAAACAAGCAAAGGGTCTGGCATTAATCAGATAAGGACGTATTTTTTTTAATTACTATACAAATGTGAGTTAAAACTACCAGCAAGGTCTATGTCTAAACCCGTAAAAGGTTATTCACCTCTTATTCGCCAAAGCAATACATTGTTGACTAGCTGCGCCCATTGTTGACTAGCGCGGTTTCAACCGCATGTAATGAATAAAAATCACCCTAGAACCTTCCTCTATAAAAGATTTTACAAGACAAAAATATTTTTTAAATTCGACCCGACAGTTTCTGAGATTAGCCGGATCAAACAAACAAACTGTTCAGCTTATAAATTACTATAGATTAATTAAACACGAAGTATTTATGTGATATGATGAAGTTGAAATTTTCAAAATTAAATTAGTTTCAAACAAAACTTTTATGTTTATGTACGTAAAGTTTGGGGTTTGTGTTTGTCTATGTTGCCGTGGAATATGTTCAAAATAATGTAATTTATTCTTAAGATATTTTTTTTTTATATTGCCTATGTTGGCGGACGAGCGTATGGTCCACATTGGCATTGTAAGATATGTTAACCATCACTTACATCACCAATACGCCATCAACCTTGGGAACTAAGATGTTATTTCCCTTGTGTTTGGAATTACACTGGCTCACTTACCCTTCAAACCGGAACACAACAATAGTTAGGTTTGCTGTTTTGCAGTAGAATATCTGATGAGTGGTTGGTACTTACCCAGACGAGCTTGCACAAAGCTCTACCACCAAGTAAAGTTTTAATAGTATTAGGTTACCCTTTTCACTTCAATGTCATATTAAGTATTTTTAATACACGTGACAGATTTTTGACTAACACAAACATGTTTGCACAATAATTTCCTTTGGCCACGAGATTAATTATACCACAAATAAGCACATGAAAATTCAGTAATGCTTGGCTTAAATCACAATCTTCAGTTAAGATGTAGGCGTTATCATCACTGGGCCATCTCGGCTTATGAAGGGTAAATGTTAAATCTTAAGCAAACCCTGTTATAGTGAGATAAGCATTTGTAAGCATATTGTTTATTCCCGACTTTTGCTATAACATGGATTTGAAAAAAAAACCCTCTAAAATTTGGCGTAACATATGACTAGCTAGTAAAAGCAATTTATAAAAATTATAAAGATCATATGTATTATAAATATTTACTAAGTACATTATGAATATTATTTACGAAGCCCGTATATATATTACTTACCAATACTCTCTATAAACTCATGATATGTCATTGTTTTAAAAATAAAATGTATGATAATGATATTTCTATGATTTTTTAATTTGGTACGTTGCATAGTTTTTGTAGAAGGCTTCATTTGTACGCCTCTCTTTTGAAGTCCATGTCTCAGATGACCTGTTTTTTTAAAGCGCGACATTATTTTGAAGACAGAGGGTCACGTAAATAGAAAGAGACTGTACTATTCAAAACTGTATATACGGTACGGTATGACCATGTTAGGTATATTTAAAATATTTGAAATGTAATTAATGTCAAATTGTATTGTGTGTAAATTGGTTTTGAATAATTAAATTCTCTAATCGGCGTCAACTAGATCAGTGGCCGTAGCCATTAGGTTGCACTTAAAAATAATCATAACTTATTATTAACAGATTCAGTTAATATTAGCTTGATATTATAAGGAATATTAATTTGTTATATCGTATTTTTTATTTAAATATATTATTAACTACTAAAATCATTGAAGGTAATCTGAAATGACGTATAAGGTTTCAGCTAAGTCGATTCTGGTATTGGGTTCAAATTCGTTGCAAGAAAATTGTAACTACAAATATTATATTACGCTTGCTATATTTTATTCGGTAGCTAGTTCGATATTTAATATAATAGTATATTATATAACACAACATACGCTTTTAGGTGACTATTATTCAATTCTCGTGCTCCCAAAATTCTATTGATGTTCTAAAATTTATCGAAGCATGTACACACTCACGTCTTACTGATTCGCCAGATAATTTTGTCCTTTAACATTTAGCCAGTATGTTAGGGACAGCTGATACCTTTAAAGCACAATTAATGGTTGACCTCATGTCGCTAAACCTCATCATTAACTATGAGTTTGTATTGTTATTTATACACGTGTTTTATAAGAAATAGAATGATTGTTTTTATGCGATAATGACATGAAATATCCTGACTGTGGTCCTACATAGAATCTGAGATATTCGCACCACTGTCATTGCAATAATGATTTATTGTTAATGATTTGAATGGATAAATTATGAAGATGATATTTCAACAGGCTATATAATCTTCATGAATACTTTCTACGTAATATATAACTAGTCTTTTTTAAATTTTCTCTTTTTAAATATATCGTAATTATTTTTGACGTGACAACGTCTTATAAATTGGTTTGCCGGGTGACACTTCAAGAAACTGCGTTACGCTCCGCTCACGTTATGCGCTCACAATGAGAGCGAGTGAGAGGCACGCGTCCCTTCCACTCGGGCATGGTTAGCCCGCCTAAGAGCGAGAGAGACAGACATAAAAAGTGAATCATCGCCCTATCCTCAACAAAATCACTCAGATAGGAACAAGTTAAGTTGTAGTAAACGCTGTTTCATTGTACGCAAATGTATTGCAAGTTATTGTATGTATATTTGTATATAAATACGTATGTATGTGTAAAGGTAAAAATAAAATTTTGTTAATATGAAATTCAGTGCGAGATTCTTTGTATAAATTAATGTTTTAAATATAATTCTTTGTATAAATAAATGTTTTAAATTGTTACTATTATTTCATCCTTCTTCCTACTATACGAATGAATATTCACATTAAAATTATTTTACCACTCAAAGTCGTTGTCACGTAAAACTTTCGCCCGTATACCGACTTTACAGGCAACCAATTTTTATTTATCTTTTACGACATTGTTGTCTCATAAAGCTATTAATATTATATATAAAAAAAAATGTCACCTCTAAAACTATAAGTATTGAAAATTTCTCTGGTTTAGTTTAACTCTAAATTCAAGTTCTAACCACATGAGTCTGTAAAATCTACTTCTAGGTCACTTTTCCACCTATGAGCTTAAGCCCTAGGCAATAACGTGATAACGGCTTGAATGAATATTGCGGATATTATTATCGAGGAAATTGAATGGAAATTGAATATCGGAAATGGTCATAGTATATAGTTGGAACTAAAGTTGTGTTATACTAATTGATAGTTCAAATAAAATAGTTTGAATGCAAATAAGATATTATTATTAAACGACTTCGAAAGATAAAAATGAAATGTTCTATGAGTATGTTTTAATATGTATGCTTAGAAAAACTCGAGTTGATAATAATATTAAAATGTATTGTTTTAGGATATTTTTTTCACCAATTTACATATTTTCTTACATCACTTAAAAATATTAATCACTCCTTACATCGCCAATGTACCGCCAACTTTGGGAACTATAACTGTTATATCTTCTATGCCAGTACTACACTGACTCACTTATCCTTTCAAACAACAACACAACAATACTTATTGCTTTTGGCAAATATCTAAAGAGGATAGTACCTACCCAGACGAACTTGCACAAGGCCTTACCACTAAGTAGGTCAAACGGTATCTTATAACAGAAAAACTATAATATAGTTTGAATCCACCACCACGGCATCCGTAGCCTTACAAGTTAACCACTACACTATTGAGGCATTTAGCTATCTAATACAACATGATACTCAATTCTCGAGAGACTGTACGGTTCACTCGCGCTAGCTATTTGCTCAGCAATCGTATTGCAATATCCTCCGCGGGATCACTTTAGAATGCTTCTTCAGCTTGAAATACTACAGTACAGATTCATAGCATATTTTTAAAATAGAAATAATATATGAAGTTGAAATTGAGCCGATCTAAAAAGCAATTTTTACGTGAGTACAATTTAATGGATCTTAACTTTTGTTTGACGCGGTTTTTTTTTAAAAAAAAAACATTTACTTTTTATAGAAACTAGTTGTAGATAATAGAAAATTATTGTATTTATGATTGAAAATAAAGTTCCAAAACAATTTTCTTAATATCAGTATATATCAAGACCCCTGTCAGTTCTGTCTGTCTGTCTGTCTGAAAGTAATAAGCTCAAAAACTGAACGGTTTCTTATACGGTAATCACCATTGGACGGAGTGATTCAAGAGTGTATGTATAATGAATTAAGGTTTCTTGTAAATTAGCTGAAATAAATTGTCGGCAAAATACCGACTGAAATTGTTAAACTGTCGAAGCTTTACCGATATAACCGCTTTCTGTAGACCCTTAATCTAATCGTGCAAGTCAGGATGGGTAACATAAATAATTATAAAAGTTGTTATATAAATACTGTTGACTACTTTCCTTATTATAAAAAGATTTTTCATTACAAAGAAACTGATCCCACAAAAATAATTGAAATATTCAAGTCACGACATTTTTACTGTAACGACAATATTTCAATACGGTTTTGTAGCAACCGGCTTTCTTTTAAGGTTTTTTTTTTTATTCCAAACTACAATACGAAAGTTAATTAAATTTTTCCGCTTGTTTCAATTTTGTTTGACTTTTAATATAAAGAAGACTTTAAAAGCTGTTTTTCTTCTTAACTGCTTTAAACAAGACTCTGTTTTATTATTTTTTTGTTTATTTATTCAATTTTAAAGATATTTCATACAAAATAATTAATTTTAAAAGAAAAAAAAAGGAGTTAATCAATCTTTATGGAACTATTGGATAAAGTCTTACTATAGTTTCCATTGAAAGTCAATAGCCCAGTGGTAAGAACAAGTGAATCTTAACCAATGATTGCGGGTTCAACGAAATAATTTTCATGTGTTTTTATTTCTTATTTTCTTTGTCGGCCACGAAAAATATCAGGAGGAACGCTGCATGTGTCGAATGAAGTTTTTACACATATGTATCTATCCGCATTAAAGCTACGTGATTAAATATCCTATAAGCCTGCTCCTCAAACAGAAGAGAAGGCCTTAGCCCAGCGGTAGGAATTTTACAGGCTTTTACGTTCCTTTAATCATTGTCACGGCAATTTTTTCGGCAAAAACGTAAATAAATAATATACAGTAATTTAGGTACCCCTAAGGAATACTTCCATTACTTAGAATAATTTACCTTCAATATTGCTTTGTATAAATCAAATTTAAATCTACTTGATGTTTTACAATAGTTTTTACACAGTGGTAGATTCTATAGAAGCCTTGTATATAGGTCCAACTGCTTTTTTTTATTGCATAGGAAGGCGGACGAGCATATGGGCCACCTGATGGTAAGTGGTCACCAACGCCCATAGACATTGGCATTGTAACCAACTTTGGGAACCAAGATGTTATGTCCCTTGTGCCTGGAATTACAGTGGCTCACTCACCCTACAAACCGGAACACAACAATAGCTAGTATAGTACTGCTGTTTTGCGGTTACCCAGACGAGCCCGCACAAAGCTCTACCACCAAGTAATTATTGAGCTAGTGACTATTTTTTGGGGTATTGATTTTTCGATCCTGATATAAACCAGTAGCGGGCCAAAACAATGGGGTTTTTCTGTCAGTTAGGAAAAAAAAGGTAGGTAGGTGTTACATTTTCGTGCCTTGAAATCTATTATCACATTATACGGAAAATGTCATCTGTTTATGTTAATTTTTATTTATAATGAAATCTATACTAATATATGAAGCTGAAGAGTTTGTTTGTTTGATCGGGCTAATCTCAGGAAGTACTGGTTCTAATTTAAAAAATATTTTTGTGTTGTTTACTCCTTTTATCAAGAAAGGCTTGTTTTTATTAATTTAATTTTTAATCATATTAGGTGAGTGAAACTGCGGGCCACAGCTAGTATCTTAAATATTTTTTGTTGCTGCTGTTGATAACTACGAAACGTTAAAACGAAGTTAATAACCGCAAAAATCGTTTAAGCGTTTTAAATAAGGGTTGAAATATTTAATTACAATCCATTCATATTTTCTGCCAACTAATATTAATGTCCCTCGTCCTATTAACGCAGAACCTTTAACGAGGGAACATCCGACTCATTAATCAGTTCAAACTTAACTAGATAGGACAAAATTTTGCTCGTTCACCTCTCGGCGATTAATCAAAGTAATGATTGATGGTTTATCTGGTTTCATGTTTGATTACCTGAAGTGATTACATGTTTTGTGATTGAAAATTTATACATACGAAAAAAATTAAAAAAAAGTGCAGGCAACTTAGTAAATGCGATAGACTTAGCACAGTTTTTTTCTTTGTTAAATATTTTTATTGAAATATTTGAAGTTAAATATAATAATGATTACATTTTTAAAATTATTACAAATATTTTTGTTACCAAGACAAATGGCAGAGTACATAGAGGTGAAATGTATTTTTTAACGAGTGTTTAGTGACTAGTCGATCGTATATCTTAATTTAAATTAAAATAAACAAGAAATTGAATCGTCTTTAATTTGTATACGTATAAAATAATGTTGGAACGCATATGTCTGTCTCGAATTTGTGACCAAGCTTAACGTTGCTTTAGTTAAAAGAATGGTAGTACGTTTATCTCGCTTCAAGAAAAAACTAAATCTATCGGTATACAACTATTATGCCGTAATGGTTTCGGCGTTTGGCTATGTATATTTTTTTTATAGAATAGGTAGGTGAACGAGCATATGGGCCTCCTCATGGTAAGTGGTCACCAACGACCATAGACATTGGTATTGTAAAAAATCTTAACAATTGCTATCATCGCCAATGCGCCACCAACCTTGAGAACTAAGATTTTATGTCCTTTGTGTCTATAATGACACTGGCTCGCTCACCATTCAAACCGCACACAACGATGCAAAGTACTGCTGTTTTGCGGTAGAGTATCTGATCAGTGGGTGGTACCTACCCAGACGAGCTTGCACAAAGTCTTACCACCAAGTGCGTACCATTCTTGCGCTTCTATCATGCATTGGCAAAACTGTAATGGTTCTCAACTCAAAACTTTGTATAAGAGAATTGTACAAAGCACGTAACCATTTTAATAATCATTTAATTTATTAGTTTTTATTTGGTTATGTTTGAAGTTGCATATCACTGAGGGATATTCTAAGAAGAGGATATTGGTGAAAGACAGGAATATAATTACATAATATATACAAATTACAAGTATTCGATGTCTGTTTTAAAAATAAATGATAATTCTGATAAAAACTTTGTTTTTTATGAACGAATAAGTATATGTTGCTTTTATCTTTCTTCAAATTAAAAAAATACATAATAGTATAAGTGTAAAAAAAGGGAAAATTTTGCGTAATCACAACTCTTTAATCTCGATAATGATTGATGCGGATCGTTTTGGATCAAACCGCAATTAAACAAGCGCTTTCATGTTACAAATAATTGACACTTTATATTGTAACGATTGTCGGGGAATTTATAACGAACGTATTTTTTTTATAAGTGTAATAATATTAATGTCTGAAACCATTTTGTTATTATACTCTTTTACTTTGATTACTAAAAAAAAGTATTTGAGACATGCTCTAATTCAAATTCAAATTCAAAATACTTTATACAATATTAAAGTATTACACTTTCTTATTGATTGTCAAACTAGAAACTAGTACCGGTTCCGAAGAGAAACACCCAGCCCTAAAATGAACCGGCGAAAGAAACTCAGCGGGCAAAAGTTAGCCAGCCAGCCAGGCCATGTGAGCCTTTGGCCGACTTCCATACTTTCCACAAAAACCTCATACTAGAATGTGATGGAATCACTGTATTGTATGTATGTATTCTTCTGTGAAACAGACTTTGAACTACTTCTTCATGCCTCTTTTTCTTAAGCGTGTTTTAACTCTTAACACCTGATAATTATCAAAAATGTAATAATTATTGACTTGAAAATTTAACTTTTGTTTAACAAAAGGTATAAAAAGGAAAATTTATGCAGTCAACGAAAATATTAATCTCTTTGGTATTTAAGCCGACGTCATATTAATGCTGCCTCGCATCGCGAACCTGACTCTTAATCCCATCCCGGCTTATATAAGAACGACTGAAATTTCAATGTAATATTTTTATATTTATTATTTAAACAATAAAATAAACGAATGCTCATTGGTTTAAATGAAACCTAGCGATAGATCATGATCTGATATATATAATAGACAACTGATTTTTAGAGAGCAACTTTTTTTTTTTTTTTTATTGCATAGGAAGGCGGACGAGCATATGGGCCACCTGATGGTAAGTGGTCACCAACGCCCATAGACATTGGCGTTGTAAGAACTGTTAACCATCTCTTACATCGCCAATGCGCCACCAACCTTGGGAACTAAGATGTTATGTCCCTTGTGCCTGTAATTACACTGGCTCACTCACCCTTCAAACCGGAACACAGCAATAACAAGTACTGCTGTTTTGCGGTAGAATATCTGATGAGTGGGTGGTACCTACCCAGACGAGCTTGCACAAAGCTCTACCACCAAGTTTTAACTTATTTTTATAGTTTTAATGCGAAACAGATATTGGCGCGCCTTGGGGGTAAGACCAACTCATATGCCGTGACGGCAAACGGCATGACGTTCTCGTATGACGTCATGCCTTTTCTCCGCCGCCACTCTCTATTCGCTTGTGTTTTCATAACGCGTATAGTATATACTTCATTGTTTTAGTATATGATATTATTTTAACGCGAGTTATCAAATATTAAAAATCGAGCGTGTCTTAAGCTGCAGCAGGCCTAGGCCTCATTCCCACGCGACGGGTGGGCCCGATTCCCGTAATTCAATAATTATTCGAAACTTGCACACGTAGGCTTTGCCGGCGCTTATGTTTATGTATCTGCATAGTGTTTTTAAGTTCATATTGTTATAGAGCATTATATACTCTATAACAACAGTTACACTAACAGTTTTTAGTTAATATAATATTAACTTATTACTTATTCAAATCAAAGTATTTCGTTAATTAACTTCAACAGCGAATAAATTTTATAATTATACGAATAATATCCACTTTAAAACCAGGCCAAATAGTTTTCGTGGCTTCGTGGTCAAAATTATGTTGACAACTTTATAACAAGTTTTTAGCCAATTTATTGTTCAACGTTTCAAATGTGAGCCGTCTAAATGAAAAATAATTAGGCCATTAATATTGTTCATATAGCTAAAACATATCTTTAAGATTTTTACGCAATTGTGATTTCTTATTGATAAAGTAACAATCCCTTTTTGTAATTGTTACTCTAACAATTGAAGGATTGTAAAATGTAAAATGTAAATAAATGTAAAATATAAAATTTTCTTATTTATTATCTTAAATAAAGACCCACTTGGGATGAAGACCTTAAATATTTGTTTAAAGTAAGTTTAAACAAGGAAGAATTTTTCTTAAGCTCCGCATAACAGTATTTAAAACGTGTTGATAGGTACATTTATGTGGGAGAACAACAATCAAATTTGACACATTAACGGCACATTTGGAACGTCATTAATTTCAAAATTTTGTATGCGAAATTTGAAATTAATGACGTTCCAAATAATTAAGTCCCACTTTATATTTGAAAGACGTTTCAGTATTCGGCCCAAAGATTGTTTAACTTAACCGCTGAGCTCGAAATTAATTCTAAACACAAATAAAGCACATGAAAATTTTGTGTGGGTTCGAATCCGTGGTCGTGTCAAATTCACGCGTTCTAGCCACTGGTATATCTAGACTTAATGTTTTTTTTTTATAATAAATTATATTTACAGTAAATAAAATTGTGTCGAAAAAATAAATATTTTCGTATACAAGAAAAGTCGCTTAGTTTTTTTTTTGTTCTAATTAGCGAGGTTGAGTCGTTCTGCGCACTCGGTCGCCCTAATTAGTGGCAAACCGACAACAATACTTCAAACTTATTTGTTGTAATTTTATAATTAACTTCAATTAGACAACAAACTCACGCGTCAAATTTTAACAAATTTTATTAAATACTTTAATTTTCGAGTTTGTTTTCGTTTGTAATAATATTAGTTTGTATAAAATGGATTATAAGTGAAGTCTTGTTTGTTTGTTCGGATTTGCGAAAAAACTCATAATCCGATTTATATGAAACGGTTATAATGTGTCAGATTATAGTTTCAGAAGGGATAAAGGCTAAAATAACAAGGCTTACAAAAATGTTCCATACAATAAAATCATGCCTGTGCTAGCTTTTTCCAAACGTTTCCAATACTATTTTTTTTTATTTCATAGGAAGGCGGACGAGCATATGGGCCCCCCGATGGTAAGTGGTCACCAACGCCCATAGACAATGGCATTGTAAGAAATGTTAACCATCGCTTACATCGCCAATGCGCCACCAATCTTGGGAACTAAGATGTCCCTTGTGCCTCTAATTACACTGGCTCACTGACCCTTCAAACCGGAACACAACATTACCAAGTACTGTTGTTTTGCGGTAGAATACCTGATGAGTATTCACAGTCACAAAGCTCTACCACCAAGTAAACTATTACTATTACTATATACACAACAGCTTATTATATATTATATATATATATATATATATATATATATATATATATATATATGTTTGTAGATATAATAATATCTTGTAGATAACGTAATATTTAATATGTAGATAAGTCACAGTAGCTACAATACCTTTGTTAAATTTTATTGCCATATAACGTTTATTTACATTATAAGTCATGTAAAATATTCTACATGACATATTTATTAATTAACAAATAAATTTTATTTAATATTTATTAACTTATATATATTAAAACTATCTTTACTTTGGATGAGTAGAGAAGCTTGGATGTAATATTATGTAATAATAGTATTTGCTAACGTATTTGTTATTTTACAATAAAACAAATAGATTTATACCATTTCATTTTATTCTTTATTTTGTCAGTCCCATTCCCTACTCGAAATATAAATGTAGTTGAATTTACTAACCGCATACTCACACAATGGGTGCTTCAAATTAATATTACTGGGTTGAATGAGCTTTTCGCATTCTCCAGTTACTGCTTTCATTCATTGAATATCAATTCATAGACTATTGGTAAAATAATTTAGGTTTTTTTTAAATGTAAGCCATTGCTTTCGTTAATAAATATTTTATTCCATTCTGGTCCTAATACCTTCTACCGGTCTCGGAGAAAATTGACGTGTCGAACTACATGTGTCGTTTTGGAGTAACGCGGTGGGATTTACTCTAAGCCTTCTCGACAGATGAAGATACTTTCACTCAACAGTGGGACAATCACACTGTTACATAATATTGACACATTCATAATATTCATTACCGTGAACAAGGACTACCTTATAATTTATTTCAAAGATATAATTTGTTTTTAAGCGATCTAATTTAAAAAATGATAAACGACGAAGGATTATGGCTAGCGGTCCGGTGTTTGTTGTTGTTGGACAACTTGAACACAGACTTTAAGTTGAGCAGGAATAATTCAACACAGACTTAGTTTATCGTGATATAAATATGAAAGCGAAGTTGTTAATTTGTTTCGTTTACAATGTTATACTTGTTCTGTGTACATTATCGATTTTGTCACAATTAATGATCATTTCAAATGAGCTACGTGCATATTCCATATAACACTCGTAAATGAATAAGTTGATGAAAAAGATAATATCTATTATATTTTTAAAAAAATACGATTTCGTTCTTTTTATAAGTACATTTGAAATTCACTGTTTTAAGGAAATTACTAACACTTCTATTTATGTATCCAATTAAACGTAAAGCTTTTGTTAAGAGTGGGGACGACAATAGCCCAATGGATCGAAACTGCGACTTTTACATCGCTATCCGACCCGTTAAACATTGCGCTATTGACTTATAACCATACATTATACTATCAACATACATATTGTATTTAATTATTCTAAATAATAATAATAATATCCTGGAACATTACTCATATACGGTCATCTGATCCCAAACTGATATATTACATATACTACTTTTCTTTTGTAAATACATATTATTATAGATAATTATACGCAGACTCAGGACAAACAAACTTGTTCATGTACACAAATATCAGTCCTGGGTGGGAATCGAACCCACGACCTGCGGCGTGAAAGGCAAGTATCTTACCAACCACGCCTACCGGCTCGTCAAAAATGTCTAACTACTCAACTTATTGTCGATTATTCTCGATGCAATCTCGGCATTAGTTTTCTATTTAATCTTATAAAATGACGATTCAATATTGCTCCTAAGAGATCACTCGAATAAATTAGACTCCGATTTTATTAAATAATTATTATTATTGGATTTTCTATTTAAAGTGAAATTACATTGAAAATACTATATATTAAGGTAACGTTAACTGGAACATAATAATTGCGTTTATCGTTTGAGAAATTGTTAAATTAAATAAAAACGTATTTAAAAAAAAAGCGAATCACGCTTACCACTTATATATTAATAAAATAAAATAGGTGCACTCGATTGGAGTGCGTTCATGGAATACTCGCTTCTATTAACTGCGAAGCGAGATCCGACCCTGAATGTGAATGAGGGGAGGAATTGGAATTGAATTTTATTATCCACGCTCATCTGGACAGAAAATCTTTCTGTGAATTCTTGAACTGTCATTTGATACGGCTGAACGTGTCCTGTTTAAATGCTCTTTTTAGATATGAGGAGGATTCTGTGAGGAGGTTTCCGTGATTCTGTTATCGTACGTAAATTATAAATCTCAACTTAAATGTGACAGATTCCTGTGGGCATTAAGATTATTCACATTTTATGATTTTTATACATTCTATTTTGATTGCTACTGTTTTTTGACTTAAGGATCTTTTACATATGGGTCGGTGTATGTTTTTAAATATGGAACTTTTTTCTTTTTAATTTTATTTTATTGTTATAGGCATACCATCAATTTTGATATTTCACATCCACCGAGAATTATTTGTCGATTACATTTTTGAATAACACGCCACGTACATATTTTTCAATACGACAATCGCTTTTTACGTAAGCGATAATTGTCATAAACACATAAAAATCAATTTTGATTGACAATCACTCGTGATCTCATAACTGTGAGATCGTCACAGACACAAACCCATGGGTACATTCTGAATGATCAATCTGGCAACAAATCATCGAAACTCATTACCAAAGATATAACTTTGGACAAAGGCTAAGCCAAAATCAATTGACAGATCAATTAATATTGCACGTTTGATGTGATTGACATCAGAAACAGGTGAGCTCAGAACAATAAGGCTACTGTGAGAACCAACGCGGTATTAACTGCAGAAAACGGTGGTTAAATATCCGAAGTGACAGTAGTTATAATATTTTAAGAATACAGGAATAAAAATATTATATAACCCCATTAGTCGACTAATAAGTATAGTGGAATTCACATGAGGCAGAATTTCAGTGTAATAACATATATGCATGATTCCTTCATTGTCAAGCACGAGATGAATTATAAACACAAATGAAGTACGTGAAAATTTAATCGTGCTTGCCCGAGTTTGAACCCACGATCATCCGTTAAGATTCACGCGTTTTAACTACTAGGCCATCTCGGCTGCATATTTACTGATATTATGTAAATATCTACAATTACATTTACAACACTAGCAAAACCCTCAGCTTCGCCGGCATGGAATTCGGTTGGTGACGAAAATTCTTAAAAATATACTCTTTGAAATACATAAACCTATTTGAGTTACAGATAAAAAATATCTAATTTGATAATTGCGGTAATTTAAAGTGAAAAAAACTAGTTGGTTTTAGTAACTCGTAAAATGCATTTAAGTAAAAAGAGTCAAGTATTTTGAAATCATGGACACTTCAATTTTATTATCAAAATAATATATGACATATTCTTATGTTTTTTCTAAAAACATCTATTTATTTTTTATGTATCTTAGCATTTATAAAATCGCAAAAATGTATTTTTAATGTTTCTTCTATAATGTACAAAATATAAAACTAATGGATGTTCAACGTAAAAAAGTTCATTTTCATAAACATCAGACGGTGTTGTCGTCACCACTTAAATGAACATCATTACATCGGCGTCAACTTGACAAGCTATAACTGACTGTCGTAAAATTCTGTAATATTAACCATAAAAAAACAGCTACAAACATGTGCTGTATTAAATACGTGTTTTACTAACGCGTGAGTAACAGCCTGTCAATTTCCCACGGCTGGGCAAGGGCTTTATGGAAAGATCAATATTAATGGCTAAGCCGTTTTTATCTTGTTATTTTTTTTCACTTTCGTCACAGATAAACACGAGATGTAAATTATGTACTAAATAAATATTTGAAAATTCAGTATTGCGGACTCGGTTTTGAACCCGCGATTATCGATTAGGTACCCGTTGTTCTATCCACTAGGCTAGTTCGACTCTAACTAGTACCGAGGTAATTCGTCTTATCTACAAAATACCTTTCCAACATTGTTGTAATACAAATATGTTATACTAAGTTACGTTATTTTAAAGGGAAATTGTTTGCATAACATTTTGTTATTAAAATATTCCGAGAATGGTGAAATGATTGAATGTTATCTTACCTTAATAACAAATGATGCGCCGCGAAACAGTACGAAATTAATTTAGCGGGTAGTTTTACAATGTCATGTGACCATCACAAATGTCAGAAAGACAGAGGTGTGTTCTTAAGTAATCAGTTGCTTAAAAACGTTTATAAATAATGTCGTATATGTTTAAGATCGGAAACGCACCATTGACAAAGTATTGTTTATAATTGACAAAATACTGTATGGTGGGGTGTACTTGCACATGTAAGCAAAGTTCTGTGTACAGGTATTTTTTATTGCATAATATTTTAAAAATGTTTACATAAATAGAACAGACTCACGATACCTAATAACCATTTCACGGGTCGGGCAGGGTTTTTGTTACAAGAGCAGGGTGTATATACAAAAAAAACTAACTTTCTTTTGCAGTTTCTTCTCACCTCTAAAGCGTTTCTAATAATTATTATTTTAATGTTGTCTATTGATTCAAAACTTTTCACTTTCACATACAGCTTAACATAGAAATAACAGTCACCTTTTAATAAATAATTATGAGTCGGTAAAGGGTAATTATTTAAGGTATAAAATGTCAATTATATAAATAAAAAAGTCAAAGCGGTCAAGCTGACTTCAGGTGCAACGGGCTGTAATGAGGGTCAAGCCTTTGATGATACTTATGATGAGGTCAGGTTTTTTTCTCTCGCTTGCCTCTATTTTCAATTAATTATCAATTTCTTTTTTCACCGTCAAAGTCTATATTAAATACTTTTAAACCAGTAACGCTTATATTTAAATAAGATGGTAGCTTTTATGTTTTACAAGTAAACGAATTAGGGGATAATTCTACTACTCTATAACGAGTACGGTACGTTCCGATTCAATTCCAATCCAACTTTGACTATGATATATATATATATATATTCAAATCAAAACCGAACCGATATGATGTTTACATAATATACAGTTATGTCAAACCCTAAATTAATTTGTATTTTTAACCGACTTCAAAAAAAGGAGGAGGTTATCAATTCGTCTGTATGTTTTTTTTTTTTTTTTTGTGTTTGTTACCTCATAACTTTCGACTGGGTGAATCGATTTTGATGATTTTTTTTTTATTTGAAAGGGGTTGCTTCCCATGGGGTCCCATTTTTTTTTGGTCCAGGTTTGACAATGGAATCCATGAGAAAACCATATAAGTCGTAAATTTGCATGAGGTATGTGCGCGACAAATGGACGAATAACTCAATATCACGCCAACCGATTTCGATGATTTTTTTTTATTAGAAAGAGTATACTTCAAGGGTTATTTGATGATAGTTTGGTTAGATTCTGATTATAGGATCCATGACAAAGTAACGGAAATCTTCCATTCTTAGTAGCAAATTATCGATACACGGCCGAATCTTTTATAGACTATCTAGATTTATCATTCACCTACCATAACATCGTTATGATCAAGTAATTATAGTACTATTGTAAAAAACACTTCTTTATATACCGTCAATAGTTTTCGCAGCGCATGCGAAATAATAACTTTTATAGGCAACAGTTTGATACGTTGGGTTACATTGCTCCATTTTAAGTAGGGATCTATAAGTTTTTGAAAATATAATAAAGCCTATATTACTCGGTAAAGACGTAGCTTTCTAAGGGTGAAAGAATTTTTAAAATCGGTCGAGTAGTTTTTGATTTAAATCGTAATAAAAAATCAAACAAAAATCAAATCTTTCCTCTTTATAATATGAGTTATGCATGTAAGCATTAGTATATATGTATATGTTTGTAATTGAAACATATTTGAACATCTCCTAAAAGTTGAGACCAATTTTGAAAATTATACATATATATATATATATATATAGAATCGTATAAGTACTCTTATATACATGTTATATTTATGTATATTTATATATTGACTACTAGTGTTTTTCCCGCGGTTTCACCCGCGTAGTTCCTGTTCCCGTGGGAATATGGGGACAAAATGTAGCCTATATTACTCCCTGATAATGTAGCTTTCCATTGGTGAAAGAATTTTTTAAATCGGCTTAGTGGTTTAGACTTGAAAGCGTCACAAGCAAACTTACTTTCGCATTTATAATATTAGTTAGGATAATATAGATACTTCCCCTTTTTTTAATATACAGACATTCCGTCATATTTTATGGTCAAGAATGGTATAACACAACATCTATAAACATACAGTTTATTTAATTATTACTAGAAATAACTATTTGGTTATGTTATGGCTGCCCAACTAAATTACCCCACCAACTAAATCTATTTAATCAAAACATGTTAATTTATATTCATACATTTAACCATATTCACTAATATTTATTAATTAAGTACCAAAATGCATTTTTCTTTATGTTTCACTGTTTTAGATTAATATATTTAAATAATAATATAAATGGCGCTGTCTCATATGAGCTGCACGTTTAGTAGGTCTACCCATATTCAACAAATTAGTGAGTGTACTTCAGATTCACTAAAAATCGAAAAATAAATAAAAATTTTAACAAAACAAAAACCGACTTCATAGGTAAAACAAATTAATATGCACTAAAAAGTAAAAAAATAATTGCGTATTCTTCTATAATTTGATAATTAACTTACTATTTTCTACTCATCAATATGTAGGTACGAATGTGTTGTGTGGTTGATAATTTATTTACAATTATTGTTATTTTTGGAGTCGATGTCAGCAAATTATAGAAGAATACGCAATTATTTTTTTACTTTTTAGTGCATATTAATTTGTTTTACCTATGAAGTCGGTTTTTGTTTTGTTAAAATTTTTATTTATTTTATTGTATTTGGCGGACGAGAATATGGGCCACCTGGTGGTAAGTGGTCCCAACGCCCATAGACAATGGCATTGTAAGGAATGTTAGCCATCGCTAACATCGCCAATGTGCCATCAACTTATTCATATATATATAATAGTCTATATGTAATATATGTATATAATAGCTAACTCCCCCTTCAAACCGGAACACAACAATAAAAAAGTACTGCTGTTTTGCGGTTGAATATATTTTCAGTAGAATTGTTAATTTTTTTTGCGAATAGTCGATAATTAAATTAAAGAATAGGAAAACAGATAAATAGATCGAAAACGATCACGCTTCGATTCGATTGCGATAAAGTGACAATACAAATTGTAACAGAATTGTCCCCCAGATTTCGAATTGCAAAACGAAGTAGTTTTATTCATGTTATTCAAATTGCATGGGTTCGATCGTAACAACATTGACGCATTTTTATTTTTCTAAACTAGAGAGCTCTTGTAGAAAATCTGAAAAATGGCTACACAACTTGTGGCTCTTCTGCGCTGTTTTATCGCAGATAGATAGATATCGCAGACATTAGATTCGATGAGATGCTAGTTCGTCGAGATAACTCTATATCACATAATATACATATATACTTAAACCAAGGGGTATAGACTTTATAGACTATACTCGGCAACGCATCTGCGAGTCCTCGGATGTTGCAGATGTCCATGGGCGGTGGTAGTCACTTTCCATCAGGAGAGCCTACTGCTCGTTTGCCCCATGTACATAAAAAAAATCTTCCAGATAAATCAGCTTGAATATGTTTTTGTCTTTGTAGTAGTGTAATAAATAAAGGGACTAAACTGAAATAAACTAGTTTACGCCTACGCTCATAGAGTTACAGTGTCATTTTTCGATTATTTACCTTTTAGTGAAGGGAAAAGGGATAGGTGAAGTGAAAATGTAAATCTAAAAAACGATGAGGATGAGAATGACTTAAAGAAATTCATGACTAAAAATTATGTTTAATCTGTATATTATTAAATACACTCAAATAAAAAAATAAAAAAGTGTTACTTTATTTATCTGTTGACGCTGTTGTAATAATAATTATTCAAAACGGATACGGATTTAAACGCAAAAAAAAACATCTCTTAATTGCTTTGACTGTACATTTAATTATTATTTTACAATATTAGATTAGATAAAATGTAAAACTACCAACGGTAGTATTAAATAGTATAGTAAAAGTTACCAACGTTGTATAACTTTATGAACAATTGAATAACGTATGTATATGCTTAATAACTATTTATTAAATAAAATTATTTACAAATTTTACCTTAAATTAAAATTCCAAAGTCGCTTATAATAACATTTTTCAATAACAAAATTGTATCCTCAATGTTTTGAATATGTATACAACGCAAAAAATAATGACTATTATTATATTAATAAAGTTCTCAAACGAAGCTGCTAGGAATTTTTATTAAACAAAATTTAAGGAGATTGTAACAAAATTGAATATAAAGAGGCTGACGAACGCAGTCTAATTTAACATCACTTTGAAATTTACGTCTATATTCATTTCAGAGTGGGTATGCGAAAACGTAATTAGCACTTCAGAGCTTAAGTACCCCTGAAGTAGTTACGAGAGAATTCTTTTATTAATTAGAAAGTTAATTTAGCACCAAAGAGGTAAGGGTGGTACTACATGTCGACTAAAGCTACATGGAGTGTTTATTTTTTTGGCGGGTTATCGTTTTGTGCATCGTCTGGATAGGTATCACTCACTCATCAGATATTCGGTTGGCGTGGTTGGAAGTTGGCCGTGACTTTTCGCGCCGAAGATCGTGGGTTAGATTCCCACCCAGGACAGACATTTGTGTTCATGAATATGTCTGTTTGTCTTCGTCTGTATGTATTTATATAAAGAAAACTAGGATATGTACTACTGCAGTTGTCTGTTTTCCATATTACAAGGTACGCTTAGTTTGGCATCAGATAGCTGTGTGTGAGTAACGGTCCGGGATATTATTATAATTATATTCTACCATAATTAATCACAAAAGTAATATTCCTCGAGTAACGTGGATAAATATTTCAGAATTTGTGCATGTCAACTTATATCATATACACAAATATGAATACATGTATATGTACTGTAACAATATGAAAATATAACCCAGGCTAGGACACATATGTTGTGAAGAAATATATAATAATAAATTTAAAAAAACGTAACAATATGTAGCCATCTTTTGTTGTTTGCGACACAATGCCGTTAAGCAAGGAATGCATTCGTATTTACAGTTGCAGTGGGACATAAAAGACAACATTTGAAGTCTCATCAAGAGAATTGCGATGGCAGTTTGAAGAATCGCTAATGATTCTTACAATGTGTCATGAAATGTGACAACGTAATACTAATTTACTTTGTTGCACACCCAGTAAAGCAAAAGCAAGAAATACAGAGAAATAATGTAAAAAATACTTTGGGTAAAGGACGTCACATAGGTACTAACAAAAATAACACTCAATTATAATTCAAATACATGAAAATTTTGTGATTCTTGCCCTGGTTTGAACCTTCGGTTAAGCTTCTAACCACTTTGCCAACTCGTTTCCACTCTTACCATGGTTCAAGTTAGACAAACTTTTATATTCGAACAAGATTCGCAAAAAGTGCATACGTTCCACAATTTGCACTTCAGAAAACCTGAATAATTACAACAATTTCCGAAGAGAAAGTTACAAATTTTATTTTAACCTATAACAATGTTGCGAATAAATATAAATTCTTAAGATATCTATTTTGGTATCAAACAGCGAATTAACGAAGTTAGCACTGAGAGCGCTCGTCTACATTGTCTAGATACGAGATTATCGAGAAAATTATTTGAGTTTTATTTGAAAATAATCAAAGCGTGGGTTACCTGGACAACATCACCGGTTTGTAAGTCATACTAAAACTCAGTCGGAAAAAGGGAAGGCAGTATTAGGGCTCAGTTAGACAAACATCTTAATTTAAGTTTTAAGGCCAATCGCCGACTATAAGCAGGCTCGCTTTCAGCCTTATTGTGAACTTAAAAATAAACTACATTTATCGTTCACCTTATATATGCTGAACAGCTGATTGAAGAGTGCGCTCTTCAATCAGCTGTTCAGCTTCCGCTAATTAACCAATCAGTGTCCGCGGTGCGTAATGGCGTTGTATTACAATAGGCCGCCGAGATTAAATGACTAAGCACAACGTTATAGCCTATTTTCGGATTGGACTGTGTAATACTCGCTGACAGTAGCCGACTTTACGTTATTTGACTGACTTACTTTGAGTTGAGAGTTGAGTGAACGAACTTACGTTGAGTTGAGAGTTGAGTGACTTACATTGTGAATGATCGCTTAGGGTGTCTCCTCATCTTTGTTAAGTCGTTGTCAAGAAGACAATGTTAGTCAATCGCATATGTCGATCTTTATAAGCAGATGAACAAAGATTTTTATTTATTTTAAATAGGTTGCCTAAAAAAAGCCGAGATGGCCCAGTGGCTACAACGCGTGAATCTTAACCGATGATCGTGGGTTCAAACCCGGGCAGGCACCACTGAATTTCCAAGTGCTTAATTTGTGTTCATAATTCATCTTGTGCTTGACGGTGAAGGAAAATATCGTGAAGAAACCTGCATTTCACTCAAAATTCTGCCACATGTGAATTCCACCAATCCGCATTGGAGCAGCGTGGTGGAATAAGCTCCAAACCTTATCCTCAAAAAAAGGCGAAGAGGCCTTAGCTCAGTAGTGGGACATTCACAGGCTGTTACTTTTGGTTGCCTAGCTCCCTCTTCAAAATAGAATACGACAATACAAAGTAATTCAGCGGTAGAAGCTTGCACAATCGCCAGGGCTTGCCCAAAGCTAGGGCTAGTGATAGGCCTAAAGGATACCAAGTGTAACTGGGATCCTGTTATAAAGCCGTATACATTGCCTCACAAGAAAGTTATAGACATAATATATTGGAGTAACAGGAGTAATAGGCTTGTATAATATAAAAGGAACAAGCATGTATTAACATTGTACTTATAACAATTTCTCGGAATCTTGAATATTCTATAAGAAATATGTTAAAATGATTAACTTATTATAGGAATCTATGAAAAATTGCCAAATTACACTGTTTATACACACTTAGTTTATTTACTTGTGTTATGAAAAAATGTATACAACACTAAACTCGTAAAAGTGAACATTCAAGTAGACTCTTTATTCTCCTTTGAAATGTCATATTAAAAGATTAGTTTAAATATAAAAAATACGGTTTAAATAAGCTTCAGTTATATGATTATATTATAAATAAATTAAGAACATGGTTCTGTAATGATTGCTACCATATACGTGCAATAAATTATTTAAAAACCGAATACCATCGGCCACTGAGAATCTTCCAGTTACTGAATCGTCGGTCAAAGTCAGATCAACTAATTTGGCTTTAATCTGTATGTTCATTGGTCGGTGACGACCGATGACGCAATGGGCAACCAATGAGTGGCCTTGATTAGCGTTTTAGAAACCGGATTTAAACGTATTTTACTGCAATGCAGTATTTGATAGCATAGTAATCTATACGGGATATATAAATAAGAAATTAAAAATAACCTGGTACATTATCCACACAAGGCCATCTGATCCCAAACTAAGCAGAGCTCGTACTATGGAAAACTGACAACTGGTATACTGTGCATATACTACTTTACTGTTATAAATACATACTTATATAGATAATTACACCCAGGCTTAGGACAATATATGTTTATGCACACAAATCTCTGTCCTGGGTGGAAATCAAACCCACTACCTGCGGCGCGAAAGGCAGGTCTATTAACTACGCCAACCGGCTCGTCAGTATAGATAAACCAACACTTTTTCTGGTGGTAGGGCTTCGTGCAAGCTTCGTCTGGGTAGGTACCACCCACTCATCAGGAATTCTACCGGAAAACAACACTTGGTACCCTCGTGTTCCAGTTTGAAGGGTGAGTAAGCCAGTGTAATTACAGGCGCAAGAGACATAACATCTTATAGGGACTAAGATGTTATGTCTCTTGCGCCTTGCCTGCCTGCGCGCGGTTGGAGACGCATCGGCAATGTAAGCGATGGTTAACTTTTCTTATAATGCAAATGTCTATGGGCGTTGGTGACCATTTACCATCGGGTGGCCCATATGCTCGTCCGCCTACCTATTCTATATTAAAAAAAATAGATCATCATATCAATTACTTACCTTTTTTTTTTTTTTTTTTTTTTTTTTTTTTTTTTTTTTTTTTTATTTAAAGAATTTTATTTACATTAAAACCTTAACTAAATACAAATAACATTTAAAAATAATTATTATACAAGTCGTGACCGCGTGGAATGGTGGCAAGAATGCTAGCAGCATTTCCCCTTTGAATCGCAATTCCGATTCTACTTACCCAATTACTTACCCAAATAACGTATACATTTTTGTACATATAATTATTTATAGATATTTATAGATATATAAAGATATTTATAATTAACATGTCTATGAAACGTCATGAAATCAAAATGTTTGATATTGCTGATGTAATATTTACTTTGTGAAATTCTTTTATCATTAATAGAACGTTTTCCTCGTAAAAGAAAAGAACATAACAATCAAACAATAAGAGCTTAAGGGTTTTTATAACAATGGTCCATGAGAGAATTTTTGATGTCGCATTTATATCGAGAGGAATATTTTTCGTACTTCCTCCTAAATTTTGCATCGTTATCTAGGTACACACACATGTTTGAAAATATATGTGTGCTGTATATGTATGTCATCATTACGAATAATAGTTGAGGACAAAGAATATTCTTATTGTGTATTTATTTGATTGTTAAAACATGTACTTTCATTTTTATGCTTACGACTTTTTTGCTGGCTCCGTATTTACCTGAAACAAAAATGAAAATGTTATTAAAGTAATATCACTCAAGTTTTCAATCTATTAAGTGGTGAATGAGAGCTAGGCCGCAGTAAGTCTAACTTCGAACATCCCGTCACTTTTGCTATATGTATGTAGGTATGTGTGTTTATGCGCCTTCAAGCGTATGTTTACTTAAACATCATACACATACGTAAACACACATATGATTGCAGTAGAGAAATATGCGATTTTTATCACTTAAATACAAAATTTACTAAATACAAATTAAAAATTTGAATATAAAAAGAAATTAACTTTATTAATTATGTCAGTGCAATTTAATTCTATTGTTGTTTATATTTACAGACTAATTATCTTTTTTATCTTTTGATCTATATATTAAAATTGACAGTATAATGCTATTCACTAGGTTATGTTTATATCAGAATTCACTTATTTATTTTTTAACTAAGTTAAAGATGATTTTTTTATTTGCTTTTTTAAATTTTTAGATTTTCTTATTTTTTTTAATGTTAAGTTAGCCTATAATTGATTTTATATTTTGTTACAGTATTTTTATATTTGCAATTAGACCAATTTTTTTTTCTCATTATATAACGTTGGCTACCCATTTTATAAAAAAAAACTAAACATAATGATAATAAACTTGACCGACCTGGTACTCCACGATATCAGTTTTAAAGACATAACAATATCATACAACAAGGCGTAACTCACAATGCCAAATAAAAGTAATTTGATAGGATTTGTGAGCCAGGTGTTGTATGTTGATAGTGTTAGTGGAACTTTCACGCGAGTATCAACAATAACCGCACAAAGTTTCAAGTGAAACGAATGAATGGCATAAAAACGCAACTCCAACGTAGAAACATTCGTTTTTATTTTCATAGAGAGATCTTTTAGTGATTTTTGTCGACACAACAGAATAATTTTCGAAAATATTGACACAAAACAATAGTGATAATTATGGATTATATATAATCTGCTCGTGTTATTGCAAAAGCACGTATATACTATATAGGTTGTGTACTTTTCAGGATAACATAAATTTGATTAATCTATAAAATTTTATTAATTTTATTATTATTAATTTTTAAATAAAAAAAATGTTTTTGTTATCAAAGTGACAAAGTCAACCAATTTTAATTCCTTATTTAAAACCAAAGGCAGTAAAATCAAACAAATGAGATAGTAATGAAATAAATGATACGAAGCCAAAAACTTTAAAACTCGTTAATTGGATGAATCTTTAAGCCGACAATGACGTCGTTTGACCGCTAAGACATTAAAATGCCGTGACCTTGATAGAGAAATTATACTGACTGCGGGAACAATGAATCGTTTAATTAGACTAACATGCGATTATGTCTGTCTGTCTGTTTGTTACATCACCAGGACATGAATGATTGTAATGAAATTTGAGATAAATATATTTTTGGACATGGTACAAATTGCGAAGAAAATAGGAATATGTAAAAATAACCCTGATTTAAAAATTAATGCTTAGTTTAATATAAGACCGATTATAACTATGCACATATACTAACTATGTACAGCTAAAGGTCTTACGGTGCGTGTTATTGCGGACGGACGCAGACTAGACCGCACCGACGCAACGTTGAAAGAGTACAGTTTCTTTTTCTTCACTTTATTTTCGCACATCGACGCATCCGTTGAAAGTGTTCATAAGCGTTTAATGTGTCAACTTATCGTAAGTTGACATGTTAAAACATCAAAGCAGGTCAAAGAGAACACAATCAAAATAATTCTAATAAATGTTGTCATCATTAAAAAATGATTCCTTCTAGGATGGCTAGTGAATAGCCTCGGTTAATTTAATTATCCAATGAGAGTGTGACTTTGTAAATGATGAAGGTTCTTTTTTTAAATCAGTTTTTTCCAAGTCAAGCCAATAACTACAACATGCAAATATAGCTAGGAATTGGCGATGTTCTAGTAGCTCGGACAGAACGTAAAGCGATATCTCCCCAGTCATGTTGGCCGTCTCTTTGAACTATTTGATAGGGAATAGTTTGCACACTTACTACAATATATATTTCGTATTTGAGTTGTCGACAAGAATGTCCTTATTGAAAAGAGATGAATGACATTATTGTAGAACTACCATTAAGAATTGAATATTGAAATTGATTGTTGAAAAACATTTAATGTTTACTCGCTTAAGGACATTTGTTAGACCCGTAGTTAGAAGTTGTTAATGTCTCACTGTTGGGCAAAATACTAACTCCTCTTGAGAATAGGGTTCGGACCTAACTCCGTCGGACTGGTCTAATACAGATACGCATGTGTTAGAATTTCACCCGACACGTCACGTTTCATGTTCAAACCCGGGTAGTGTCTATATCTTAATGTAGAAACTACCCGGGTTTTGTTTAAACTTCGACTAAGATTCACATGTTCTAAAGAAATGTTGTAGAACCTTTCTTGTATATGACAATACTATGAAGATTAAGTTGATACAATACTTGTAGATATATATTATCCTAACTAATATTATAAATGCGAAAGTGTTTGTATGTTTGTTACACATTCACGCCTAAGCCAATAAGCCGATTTTAAAAATTCTTTCACCAATGGAAAGCAAATTACCAGCGAGTAACATAGGCTACATTTTGTCCCCGTATTCCCACGGGAACGGGAACTACTCGGGTGAAACCGCGGGCAAAACGCTAGTATAATATATATACATACTAAAGCATACAATAAATATGGCAGCTAATAATAAATAATGCTGCCAAAATTTTCTCTTACATATGATACAAAATATTATGATGATAAATATTAAGGCCGGCCAAACTAGTTCATAACTTGAATTATTAAATTCCTCCCTATGCAGAGGACCTGTCTATAAAGGACGGAATTTACGATCCCTTGGATGTATAAGAAAATATTTTTGGTAAGTATATATTATCGTTAATTTAATATTGTAAGCATTTGGTGTATTCGTTTCACTTTAAATACATTTTTTTTGTTAATATAATATTTTTCATATTAAAATCCGTTTCTAGATCCTATTGATTTGGATAAAAAATCATCATTCATCTTAGTACCTATGTGAACGGTTGAATTAAATATTTGTTTGTACCAATAGCTATTAACGTAAATATATAATGCTTAAACGTAAATTGTGACGCTGCCTAGTAATAAACACGCAGACAGATTAAATTAATAAACGAGAAATAAATATATAAATCCGACAAATCTATTTTCTTGCAGTAAAAGTATATTAAATTACGAGTACAGCGCCATCCCTTGAAATTAAATAATAATATTCACTGTTTTTTTTTTAAAGTATGTTTTTGAAATTATAATAGCTTTTGTTTAACTTATTATGTTATACAAGTGTTTTGCACCCGGTTTTACCCGCATAGTTCCCATTGCCTTGGGAATACGGGGACAAAAAGTAGCCTGTGTTACTCACAGATAAAATGTAGCTTTCCATTGGTGAAAGAATTTTTAAAATGGGCTCAGTGCTCACTCACGCATTTATAATATTAGTATGAACATAATAAAATTGACGCTGTTCGTTAGTCTAATGGCAAATAATAAGGCTGTACATGTTGAGGTCTTAGGTTGATATCGGGTGAATGGAAGGAATGGAATGGTTGTCGAAGTTTTTCTAGCATTAATGCTCTAGAAATGTCTTTGAAATATCACTTATGCTTGAATCATTAAATGTTTCTTTTATTCATTTAATTCTATGTTGCTGTGTCGTCGTATATCACAACGCTACATCTGGTTCCTTACTAGTAACGTATGGTACATAGGTTACCTGGTTTCCCGATATTAAAACAAAAAGCAGTAAGCCATATTAACGTTAAAAAGAATACTATTTTATTCCACTTATAAACAAGTAGTAGGT
Organism: Nymphalis c-album; assembly: GCA_963151315.1. Taxonomy (NCBI): domain Eukaryota; kingdom Metazoa; phylum Arthropoda; class Insecta; order Lepidoptera; family Nymphalidae; genus Nymphalis; species Nymphalis c-album. The sequence goes on along the minus strand of OY720590.1, from coordinate 2,848,292 downwards.
ACAATTTAAAAGCGTACAAAATCTCATTAAATCAAATATTTAATGAGATTGAGAAAACTAGGTATTCCAAAATAACTCTATTTTTTAAACTATTATATATTCTTAATTGTTTCGTAAAGTGGACATTTTCGGCTCAGTAACGACCTAAAGGGTCAAATTCATTTTACATTTATTTGCATATAAATCAAATGTTTATCCAGAACTAGTGCCTTTGTTTTACTTATTAATTTATAATACAATATTTAATACATATTAGTCTACCTGGTGGTTATTTAAAAGAAAATCTATTTAGTAATCGCCTAGATAATTAATTAACTTTAATGACTATTGCAGTTATTAAATCGACTTTCTCTTTACAATATTTTTTGACCCAAAAGGAATAGTAAAGTAAAGTAGTAAAGGTAGGTAAATGATGCTACAATCTTTCTATATTAAAAAAAAAATCTACATCAAGATCATAAATAATAATGTACAAATCTTATAATATTAGTTGACCGGTGGCAATAAAGTTATCTCCATTTTCCCGTTGAGTCGCAATTATCTGAATGTAAAATAAACCAGTCCTCACTCTCACAAGTGGGGGTATTAAGACATGTGTTTTGTGATAGATTTTGCACTAATTATCCAAAATCCTAGTATTCCAAATTCGAAAAAAACAAAGATATAAATTGGAAATAGAGACGAATAATTGCGTCGTTTGTTCTCTTCAGAATTTTCCGTGACGGCTCCGGCCTCAGACAGGGCCAATGTGTCAACGGATGCCACATTAGGGCCCGTCCTAATAAAACTCAGCTTTCAACAGACTAAATATATTTTAGTTTATATATATGACTCATCTCTCAGATGGCAGCACTAGTAATACAAGCTAAGTTTATTTTGGTAATTACCACATCAGTAAATAGACACTTGATTTTAATTGTTGCTTAACTCAACGTTTCGTTTTAAATCACAGATGGTTTGCATATTATCTGTCGAATCAAGGTTTTAAAGACACCGTTTAAATCAATACAACTACGCTTTGTTAGCGGTCCCCAGATGAAACTTGCAGATTGTTTACGCTGTTTTCAAAGCTGTATACTAAGATAAGATGTTACTGCGTTCTGATTTTGCACAAAGTTATATTGAATTTTAATGTTAGAATGACTTAAGCCTCAAAGTATGTTTGGAAGTAAGGAAAGCGAATTTATAATGTCTATTCTTGAATGTAATCGTGTTTATCTTATATTAATTGATATACCGTATGGTTTTATCGAAATTCATTGGATTTTTTTGTATATTTGTTGCTTGTACTTTATTTTTTGTAATAAATACTAAGAACTATATGTTAAAACCATATATTTTATTCCAGTTTAATGAAATTTATCGTACATAATTACATAATAATAACGAAAATTTAAAGATTTTATGGCAATACTGGCCAAATTTCAACAGTAAAATTTTAATTTCAGAGAAAAGTTAAGTAAGCATTCACGTCGAGGAAAGTTTAAAAGCTGACAGTCTGGTCGAATGCGCTTATCTCACGAAAGCAGTTAGATTTTAACAATTATTTTTGAAAAAAAAATGCTCGCTTATTGCAGAATATAGGTAATAACATTCTCTGTAATATAACTCTACATTATGATACTAAGGAAAACCCTACAAGCAATAACAATTATTATTACCCAATACGGTGACCTCGTATAATTCAGGCATGTATCCAAATTTAACGAACTAGCCGCAGGGCTGGCTCGTTATTATTATGAAATTATCCTTCATTATTGTGGAAATCTCAAATAGAAAAGATAAGATATAAAAGTATAACGTATGTACAGCTAAGACATAAGTAAAGCCTTGCTTTTAAATTAAAATGTATGTAAATAATAGCAACCCTTCCGGGGAGGGTTACCTTGCCACATTTATTGATTAAACATTTATTACCTTCCATGTAAATCACTGTATATTGGTAAAAACAGAATGTAAATCTACACAGTAATATATGAGATTAAAGCGAACATGCATACAGGCAGATAAAATAGGGGACGTTAATTTTAATTATTAAATAGAACGTGGCACAAAGAGTTCATTATTCTTGATATTTGATACGAAAAATAAAGTATGGGAGTATCAGACTGACCAGAGATAATACAATGGATCGCTCGATCAAAGTCAGTCGAGCCAACTATACGTCAAGCTATCATATATCTTAAATACAAACTATATGGGTTAAATTTAGTAGCGGTCATCCATTCATAAGGTTTTTCTAGCAACTTGTCTCCTATATTATAAGAAAAACTCGAAACTTATTGCGGCAAACTGTTATAAAATTTCAGAAAGTGATATGCGATATTGACCATAATAATTATGACATTTAAATAATACACGCATCAAAATAGTATATCAGCATACGTCGATTGTCAACATTACATCGAGTAAGATCTTATCGTGTTCATGTAATTATAAATAGAGATTTTTGACAATCAACGAGCAAGTTTAAGCTTCTATATTGAATAAGGAATTTGTTATTGACGTGAGAAATATAATTCAAACATTAATTCATTTTATAAACCCTTATGTATGAGAGCTTATTTAAAAGATATTTTCATTTATTTTAGTAAAAAAAAAGGAGTAAAAATGAACGAATATCTTTTGTTAATATCCAACATGTATGAAAATATAGCTTAAGCCAAAAAGCTCTATCAATCAAAGTGTAAGCAGATTGGCGCTGACGGGAAAAGCATTTTTTAATGTCGACTGCCTTAGTGCCTTATTGATGTCTTATACCTCTACCATAGTATATACAGTAATATATATTTAGTTTGCATTTGTTGCCATTTGTGTATTTATTTATAGTTTTACATTGAAAAGTCCCTTCGCTACATATTATATATATAACAACAGACTTGAAAAAAAAATTGATTACTTATAAGATATATAATGTTATAATCGTTATAATATTTTGGCTTAGCTCTCATATGCTGTCTGAAATAATAAAAAATAAAAAAAATAACCAAAAAGAAACAAGCAACGAGGTTGTATAATTAAATATAGAGTAGATTAAATATTTTTTTGAAAAACGAATGCCTTTTTGTTATATTCTATTGTATGTTCATTAGAAATAAATTGATTCACAAAACAAGTTCCTATTACCGTTTCCTACGTCCTCAGATGTTGTCACATATTAATATGTAACAGTGTATCCGTATTCCGTTTACAGAGTATGTATAAAATAGAATATCCGGTAGGTATGTTTTAAGATTTTTTTCATTATTCAAAGATGCCTTATATCTTTCCCGTAATATCGAAACCATATCGAGATAAAGTACAAATTTATCAATTTTTTAAATTATTATCGTTGAACAAAAACATTAAATTAAAAGTAAAAACATTTACTTGAGTTAAACCTTAGTGTAGTTTTTCAAACGAAATAACGCTCTCTTAGTATGATCCTCCACCCTTTCTACTACATTATACTACTTTCTACTACATTTATACTGTATTATATAGTGCTATTATATTATTATTTTAACGTACTTAGTGGTAGAGCTTTGTGCAAGCTCGTCTGGATAGGTACCACCCACTCATCAGATATTCTGCCGCAAAAAAGCAGTACTTGTTATTGTTGTGTTCCGGTTTGAAGGGTGAGTGAGCCAGTGTATTACAGGCACAAGGGACATAACATCTTAGTTCACAAGGTTGGTGGCGCATTGGCGATGTAATCGATGGTTAACATTTCTTACAATGCCATTGTCTATGGGCGTTGGTGACCACTTACCATCAGGTGACCCATATGCTCGTCCGCCTTCGTATACAATAAAAGAAAATATTGTCATTATTGAAAAGAGAAAGAAGTTTTAAGTATTTGCATGTTGTGAACAATATTCTTTTCAACGTTCATTCCTATGTTTTTATTGATAACAAAAAGAAGAAAAAAAAGTACTCATATGTTTTAGTTTTGTCTTTTTTTTCATAGATAAGAGAGAAGTAGAGTATCTTAATTATACTGCTTTCATAATAAATCTTATCAACCGAGATGAGGAAGGAAGTTTCAATAAGAACTTTATGTATCTCGTACCCGGCTCGTGTACATAACCGAGGTTAATTGCCCCGCATCAATTAGTCCGTATGTCATTACACAAAGGCTCATATCGTTGTATTATACCCTGCTAAGTCAAGGAGGTCAATGAATTTGCTATAATATATACGTACGCGTATATTATTTCACATAATCTTTTGATGGAAACTTCATGGTTGGACTTTGTGCAATCTCTTCGTGTCGATACCACCCTTATAAACACTTATTCTACCTCTGATCAACACTATGTCATATGTGTTATTGTTTTGTTTAGATCTGAAAAGTGAGACTGTGTAGTTATCGATATAAGGCTTATGACTTATTAGTTCTTATGGTTTTTTTTTTTGTATAAGAGAGGGCAAACGAGCATGAGGCTCACCTGATGGAAAGTGATTACCGCCGCCCTAAATTGATCGAACATACGCCATAAATGTAATGGTTTATACTTCTTATTGCCAATGTCTATGGACAGTGCTGACCTCTTACCATCAGCCTTTTTGCAATTAATAAAAAACATAAGCTTTTCAATTAATTTTATTAATATCATTCATAAAGTGTATTCTCTATGTACTACGGTAATTGAAATCACTAGAATTCCAATTTTTATAATTGTAGCCAATTATAAAAATTGACAGTTACTAATATAAATTGTATAAAGATAATTTTTCTTTGCCTTTATATTGTTGGCGTCATACAATACAAGCGATACATTCATCCATCGTTTTTTTTTCAAGTTATGTCCTTCCAGGAATTCTTTGTTTTTTTTTTGTGACAAAATAATAAAGCTTGACACGCCTTAACGATGTTCGTTTCCTGATTGACGGGCTTGACTTGCGCTATTCTGTCTGAAAAAAATGGATCACATTTCGACCCCTTAAATGACTCAACGCTAGACAGATCCAAATCGATATACCTTGAACGTATATCGTATATCGATTATTAAAAAAAAATCATTATACAGAATTTCATAAAAATATGTAATTGTAAAAATAAAGTCCCACTTTCAGATGACGGTTTACATTCTAAGCGAGGTCATCGATATGACTCATGTCACTATTTTAGATATCAGAATACAAGGAAAGTAATTACCACCTCACCTATAAAAAAATACTATCAGCGACCCTGCCAGGATTCGAACCTGGAATCTTCTGATCCGTAGTCAGACGCGTTATCCGTTGCGCCACAGGGCCTGTTGATGGCACATCGTAATTTGGAATTATTTGGGGAATGGGGCCCATTGATCACTTCAATTTCTTTTCGCATAATAGATATTGGTTAGATTTAAGCTTCTTATTGAATAAAGGCTGGAAAAAGAAGAATTAGAGTAGGGAGGATAATCACCTCCACGTAATAAACGCGATCTACAACTATAACAAGAGAAAATATGACAATCTTGCCGTAAAATAAATAGTGCTCCTATCCACCCAGGCGGGTCTTTACAGGATAACTATCACCATTTGGTACTAACTACAATATTATGGATTATGGGTTTGAGAATGTGGTTACTAAGACAGAGACAATCTAAGTCGTTGATTGGAGCTTAACATTTTTTCGTTAAATATTTTAAAGAGATAAATTGCATTAAATGGAACGTTAAATTAGTCATTTAATAAAAAATAAATTTTCCATCCTCAGTTTAAAACTGCAAAACAGAATAATTAGTGCTAGACTGCAACCTATACTTTTACTTGTTTACCGAGTTTGAAAAACCTTTAGAAAGTCTGGATGTAAAAAGTGCTGAAACGTTTAAAACTAACCTTTGACTTCACAGTTCGAAACAGTTTTTGTTTGTATGGACAACGAAAATTTTTGCAAAAATGCTGTTGCTCAAATAAAAGATTTTTGGCAATATTTTTCATGTAGCAAATAGTTAACATTAGTTATTGATGAATATAACTGATGATGTTGGCGCTACAAGAGATATTGGCCGGTATCGAAACGCATAAATAGGATATTATTATTTGTAAGTTAATTGGCGCCTATATTTTATTTATTAGCAAAGTATACAAAACGTTTTACTGCTTGTGTTTATGGGCAGGCGATTAATTGAGCATTATATAGCATCATATTAATACGATAGTCTGCGCTACGTTATAGGCTGAGTATATAGGAAAGCAATTAATAAACGATTAATTAACTTAATAGCTAATGATTAAGCATACCAGACCAAAGATAAAATATATATTTATACATAATTTTATTGCTTTATGATATATGTTATTTAAGCGTGATATATATTTAAATAATTACCATCTTCGTCATCACCAGCTCGTGCACCAGCAGGTTCATTTTTCAATAACGACTCAACAGGGAAATCGACTAACATTCTTACTATCATGACGTCATCGTTCACATTTTATCAGACAAGGACGAGACGAATATTATCAATTAACCATATAAACATAATATTTTTCAAACTTACGCAATAAAACTGATAAAAACATAACTTCACATATTATGACCAATTTTCTTAGGAATGTCGTCCCTGATTTTATTATACGATTTGATACCCTTAAGTATGTCAAATAAAGGTCGGGTTGAATTTATTAATACTAATATTGCTAGTAAGTTGTCCGGGAAAAAAGGATTCCATTCCCAACCTTTAACGGAAAACCTCTTTCTGAGTACGATATACGAATACAACGTGCGTATGTTCTTATATTGGTTAAGTTACTAGATATTGTAGACCGTAAATGCTTAGATACGAGATTGAATCAAAAAGTTCTCGGAATCTATAAAAAGGTTTTATGAAAAAAAAGACAATAATAAAAAAAATTGTAGGATAGGTATGCGAACGTTTGGGCCCCCTGATGGTAAGCGGTCACCAACTCCCTTAAACATTGGCAGTGTTTAGAAATGTTAACGATCGCTTACATCGCCAATGCGCCACCAACCTTGGAAACTAAGATGTTATGTCACTTGTGCCTATAATTACACTGGCTCACTCAACCTTCACAACAATAGCAAGTACTACTGTTTTGCGGTAGAATATCTGATGAGTGGGTGGTACCTACTGTCAGACGAGCTTGCACAAAGCTCTACCACTATGTGATAGAGCTTTGCTATATATATGATATTATGCTCCATTATCTGCTAATTTTAATACATTTGAAAATACTATTTTATTCCTTATCTGCTTTATTTGTGTCGAAAATATATCGCACATCACTTCATTCAATAGTTCATAGAATAGTTTATTTGTCATATATGTCATAATTGTTCCATTTCAAATTAGTTTGTTTTATATCCTTTAACGTAAAGCAATATACTTCACCGTTTCGTTTAAACACTTGTTACGTGGAAACTATTTTAATGGCGGTAATAAAAATCCCTATACCGAGTATATATGGCTACGTATGCAAAATTTTATGGAGCTTGCAAATCCACTCTCGAGGATGCACTTAATACATTATGTATTAAGTGCATTACACATATAAATATACAATAATCACAATAAACTATTATGGTTCTCCTGGGTGGATTTTTCTAGGGCAGCCCATTTCAAGGGACTCGCCTCAACTCGCCTACGGCGCAGAATATATTATTGGGCGCAAACGCATTCTCTATTCCCTAACTCTCATAATCCGATAAGACGCCAAATCCGACACGAACAGAAAGAATTCACGCGCAGGACAAAGGGCTTTACGTGCTTTCCAAGGCACCAGGGAGGGCACACTTCCATCTTGCAGGCTCCGAGCTACTACTGACAAATCAGGAGAGAATAGGATTAATACACGTACTGTCCGAAGCATGGAAGTGTAAACGCTGCTAACTTGCTAAGTCCATGTAATCGTTGATTTCAATATTATAGGTTTACATTTCAAACTACATAATTGACTACGTATTTTCAATTTGATAAAAAGTTTGTAGCTGTTTCTTTTCAAACGTATCTACATTCCGAAATGTGTGGTAGCCATACTCTTTTGTAATTATTAACATTAAAAGCCTTTCATATTTTTTGAAAACATTTGAAAATTTAATAGATTTAGAATAAAACATTTCAGATCGAAATCGATATATTTTAAATAATATTTAATTTTCTTTATACTTCTTTGCATAATAAAAAAATTAAATGAATTTCCCTGAAACTCGGAATTGTAATATCTCGATAAATGTTGGCAAAAGTTTCTATAGATTTGACCCTTGGCAAGAAATCTTAAAACGTATTTCACGCAAAATCTGGAAACAGTTTATCAACTAACTTTTTATTATTTTTATCATTGTTACCATATCAATCTATTTTATATTTGTAGATTTCGTAGTTTTTTTGTAAAAATAAATAGTAGATATAATATGGTGAAAGTGTGTAACAAGAGCGTAATTATATTACTAAATAGCAATATTTTAAGATCTATAATAGGTCTAAGGTTTAGTCCTTTCACCCGGTGCTGGCATGACGTTGAATAATGGGACAATCTGTATACAGATTTTACTTGGTGGTAGGGCTTAGTGCAAGCTCGTCTGGGTAGGTACCACCGACTCATCAAACATTCTACAGCAAAACAGCAGTACTTCCTATTGTTGTGTCCCGGTTTGAAGGGTGTGTGAGCCAGTGTAATTACAGGCACAAGGGACATAACATCTTAGTTCCCAAGATCGGTGGCGCATTGGCGATGTAAGCGATGGTTAAAATCTCTTACGATGCCAATGTCTATGGGCGTTGGTGACCACTTACCATCAGGTGGCCCATATGCTCATCCGCCTTCCTTTGCAATAAAGAAAAAAAAGTATATTATGTTTTCAATGTAGTTAATATAAATTATATAATAAAGATTTTATGAACTCGTTAGCGGAAATTTAATGAATTACACAGAAATATGCTATAATAGAATATCTGAATACAATATTATAAAGATATAAACATAAAACCTCAAAAAGAGAGACTAAAAGTAAAAATCTAAAATCTTTATTTTTGGTGGTCACTTAAGAAATTGTTATATATTAGGAAAGTGATAGATGAATCTAAGATAAATTCTAAGTAGAATAAATCCTGTGAGGATTTGAAATCCATTAACGGAATCCGTTGTTAAGATCTTGAAACAAATTCGTTTTTATTTCGGACGTAATTGCGTTTAAGAAAACAAAAAACTTGTTCTACATAGAAATGAATGTAAAAACTATACTTGTAAATTATGTACAGCTATTAATTGTGTATATTTTTTTTTGTACCTGTATAATATATGTAAAGAAAACCTTTTTACGGTTTTCTTAAGTTTGTCCTGGCCGCATTTTCGACACAGACAATTCGATGTCAAGACTGACATTTTATTTTATAATAAGTAATAAAATATTGTTCATAGAAATAACCTTAAGATTATTAAAGAAACATAAAAGACCTTATAAAGTAAAGGCTTTAAATGTTGTTTTTTTGTTATTACAGAGAAATGCAATTAAGTCTTTATTTTATTATCCCAATTATTGGATATAAACCATTATAAAACAACATTTAAAGCCTTTACTTTATAAGGTCTTTTATGTTTCTTTAATAATCTTAAGGTTATTTCTATGAACAATATTTTATTACTTATTATAAAATAAAATGTCAGTCTTGACATCGAATTGTCTGTGTCGAAAATGCGGCCAGGACAAACTTAAGAAAACCGTAAAAAGGTTTTCTTTACATATATATAAATTTTTCTTATACATTTTTCTGAAACAGAAAGCAAGAACAATAAGCGCATTATCATTATAAAATTATTTATTATATTTTAACTTTTACTATAATTTGTTGCTTTTTTAACCACACATGTTGTAGTAGGAAATATTTAATAAAATTAACCGGTTTAACTTTAACTTTGCGTAGTTAGTAAGCAGTGCTGTCTTCTTCTTCCGAATGACAGAAAGAGAATAAATAGGGGTCGAATTCTACTAATCTATGTATTTACCGATTCAATTCGAAACTATTTTGTATTTATTCGGATCGGAACTGAAGCGGAATGATGTTAACATATACCGATATGTCAAAACTAAAAATAATTAGTTACCTTTTATTTTATGTCAATATTCGATAATTAAATTAATGAGATTATTATATATATAAATTAATTACAACGAATTAATAATTACACGAGATGGCCCATGGCCAGTGGCTAGAACGCGTGAATCTTAACCGATGATCATGGGTTCAAACCCGGGCAGGCACCACTGATTTTTCAAGTGCCTAATTTGTGTTTATATTTCATCTCATACTTGACGGTGAAGGAAAACATCGTGAGGAAACCTGCATGTGTCAATTTTCACTCAAAATTCTGCCACATGTGAATTCCACCAATCCGCACTGGAGCAGCGTGGTGGAATAAGCTCCAAACCTTCTCCCCAACAAAGAAAAAGAGGCCTTAGCTCAGCAGTGGGACATTCATAGGCTGTTCCTTTACCTTACTTTTACTTTATGAATTAATGAATAATTAATTTTAGAAATGATAGGAAAACGGATAAACAGCAACGATCACGTGACAATTATATTACGATAAATTCACAATTTGTTAGTAGAATTGAGATAATCAACTTTTATAAGTAAGGTCGTAAATTGATATTTTTTTGTGAGTATCAATAAGATATGCTCATACAAGTATGAGTCCGAGGACAATGTAGATCTTATCCGAAGAACAGAGATTTAAATACACGACTATGTAATCACGTAATTAATAGTCAGCACTAATTTTTAACGGCGCTCATCGACGAAAGAAAAACCTCAGTGAAAACCAGTGCCATCAAATTCTGCGACATATATGTATAAGGTCCTCCAGACCGATTTCGGCCACGGCGGCCAATCTCAAGAGAGATTAGCCAACTGCGCAGGAGATATTATAGTGCACAAGTGTGTGCGCAAACACAGGTGCACTCTCTTTTCCTTAGCTCTTATAATCCGATGGGATGGCAATCCGACACGACCGGAAAGAGTTCAGGCGCAGGACCAACGGCTTAACGTGCTTTCCGAGGCACGGGAGTGTAACAAAACTTCCAACTTCCAAACTCCGGGCTGCTACTGAGAATTTTCTGACAGAAAACCCCAATAACTATTTATTTGCCCGACCTGGGAATTGAACCTAGGACCACGGCGTCTGCGGCCTTATATCAAGCCACTAGACCAACGAGGCAGTTGACATATATGTACCACAGAATGGAGTAACGTTATAGAATTAGATAGTAGGAAATTTATGGGCTGTTGCTTTACATAAGTTATATGTGGTGTTTGGTAAAGTAATACTGACCATACACCCACAGAAATCTGTCTTAATTTTTATTACCTATGTAACAAACATAATTTCTAAATAAAACAATAAGTAAACATAAAACATTTATAATTTAAATAATGAGTTTAAATCATTTCTCCTCTATATTTATAAAATGTACGCAGTATCGATTAATACTGCGAAATTAAAATACGAATCGAGTGTTGTACTCTACAATCCGATTGACCTAAGAGGATTACCTTTAGACTGTTACATATCTAGATGAGAGTTATGTATAGCCTACTTTCGTAATCATTATTTATTACATTAACTAAAATAAAACTTAAAAAATACATTTTTTTTAATAAATAATCTATTTAATGTAATTATTAATAAAATTCAATCTTTTAGTTTGGCTTTATTGTCATATTCCTTCGGTCTGAATTAATCTTTATATTATAAAAAAATAAAGGAAATCTTTATAGAACGATGGTGTATGTAAATGTATGTATTCATCCATATATGATAGCTTCTTAACCAATATAATATTTATTTAACAGAGAGATCGTCAAGATTGACAGCGATAGAGCTATTCAGCTTAATATTTATACTTACCAATACATAAGGCACAGCAAGAGTGATATATATTTAAACTTACAAATATTCTATACACCTATATGTAAACGCATCCACTTACGTGTTAAATGCTTCATTGGTCTATTGGGTAGCTTAATATGCCACAGATGCTAATGCTGATGTCCGAAATTCTAATCCCGGCCAAAAAGAAGTTATTAAGTTTTAGAAGTTGTCAAGAAATTCTACTATCGTGCCTCGGGAAGTACGTAAACTTGTGAACCTGCGTGTTTTTGGTAGTGTCTAATTTGCCGTTGTAAATATATTAAAGGGGACTCTTGCACATTAAGTCAGTTTCAATATCAGTATCAATATGTGAATATGGAAATATCATCATAATATCAGGTCTAAAACTTAAATCTATGAAATTTCTTAAACAACTTTTAAATTCCATTAAAAATGAACATAAAATAAATATTAAAAACGTTTATCCTCTTCCACAGAAATCTCTTTTTGCAACATTGGCCTGCGTCCAAGATACAAGTTAGTTGGGGCCAAGATACAACATCGCAACAATTTCTTTTAAAAAACTTCATTAACACACTTTAATTGGTGTAAGCCTCGAACCTATGCCATCTCTCACCTAGATATACTGAGATTAGAACACAGAAGGAGATAGAAGAATCGCAACTAACTTTACCATAACCATAGACATAGATTATTTAGAAAAGCGCGGGAGCTTTCGAAAAATTACGATTGTCTTAGATACAACACTGTTCAACGCACATCCAGACATCCCTATTGTCTTTGCTCAAAATTAGCTCAATTTTATTTATAATGATATTCAACTACTTTCCATTCAGAATATATAATATAAAAAATAAGTCTTTAGACCTTTAAGTGAATTATAATTGTATATAAGTAAAATAGCATTAAGTGTCCATATTGGTCCCATAAATATTTGCTAACAAATTTTGTTCTACCAGTTGTAGCCTTTAATGTTTAAACAAGCCGAAATAAGTACCGAAATGCCTTTAATTTTGAAGGTAGATTATGTATAAGTTTCGTTTGCCTTTCGAAATGAGTAAATTGTATTATATGTACTGTAAGCTAGAGCCTTTTTTTATGCAAATAACATTTTATGATTGGGAACTCTATAAGACACTTTACAGCTAAATAATTCTAAATAATAATGTTATTATTTTATTGCGATTCTTATTAACAACTATGTTTTGTCAATGAAAATAAAATATTTAAATGATTCGGTGTGAACGTATGAAAGTATTTTACGGTTCACTGATTGTAAATAAATGTATGACGCCTTTGGAAATTTTATTGCAATAGTTACATCGAATAGTATAAATATGCCTATCGTGTTCATTTTTAAAGGTGCTAACATTTAAATATTAATATAAAAATTACAAATTTGAGTTATTACTTGAACACAGAAATTTATTTATTTAAACACTACAATATCTCACCTGGCATTGATATCTGCCTTCTCATGTCGATGAACTGGACCGAATCAGGACTCAAGGGCACATCAACTGACAGGAACACCTGAAGACTCACTGCAAACACCAAAACTTAACACTACAAAAACTTAGAACAAGAAAACTTTAAAGTAATTCAAAATGACCATAAAACAAAAAAATATATTTATTCAGGACAATAAAATAATATGAGGGCTTCTGATTTTTTAAATCACTGCTTCTGAAATTTCTTTATATAAAATTTGAAATTTTAATGCATCCGCGCGTAAATTTGTGCACGTGTAAAACCTCTCCGGCTATATGTCGGAACGGACCGTGTCGGAGGCGTTCGTCTGAGCTTCTGGGGAGGGAAACCTTCCCTAGGGCGGCTACGGCGCTGGGCGGCGGCGCGACGGCCGCCCTAGGCGCGCCCGATACCAGGCGATCATGCCACACTAGGAGTTTAACGAGCACGTGTAAACACACGCAAAGCGCATGCTCCAAATGTGGAAAGCTGGGGGAAAACGGCGCGAACGAGATAGAGATATGTTATAAATAGGGGTGCGAACGCAACAACGAAAATCTAATTCGGGAAGCGCCAAGCAGTCTGAAAAGTTAACACTGATTTAGCTTCTGATTTCGGCCGCACACTACGGTAATCTCGTTCGGAACTTAGTTACCCAACTTATAACGCTCACATGGACTTCAACTAGATAATCTTCAACTCTGTATTAAAAATTCAGCACTACTTACTCACCTTGCTAAAAAATAAAAGCCGACACTTTTCAAATAAGCGTAAAAACAGGTTGCACATTTTGAAGAAAATGAAATATCACAGTTAAATACCCACATTTTTTAAAACAGTGTATAGACAGTTGTACTTTAATACTTATTAGTATTGTATTACCTATACAGTTTTATTTGATCTGATAAATATATCACATGATAGTATTAATATTATTGATAATACATTGAACTTTTTTTAATATAATTTATTAATTTATTGATATATTTATTTACATATATATTTTTCATATCCAGCATGTTTATTAGTTATGTTATTTTTACACTACAAATAAACATTGTTTCATTCTTGTATGATAATGTATTTTCTCTTCATCTTTGTAAGTTTTTAATCATTTTAATGTTTAGCAATTTTTCACCCCAATGCGCAATTATTTATAAAAGAATCCTATCTACACCCAATAACCAATCTTATCACATCCACGTGTACATCTACAGGTGTGTAATCACAATCACCCAACACATTCGAAATTTACTTCACTTCTAATACTTCCTGCTGTCCTGGTATTTCTAACCTTATTACTAAATTCCAAATATTTCCGTTTAGCCGAGAGCGCCTTGAAAGTTTCTAATCATTTTCGTAATGTTTTAATTGTCATCCCACAAATATTTGCGTGATAAGAAAAGTCAATAATTAAATCAAAAAAAATTATAGTTTGAAGTGTTATTAAGATTTTTTTTGTACTTTTATAGGCGTCATTATAGAAATATAGTTGGTAATCATTAGAAATAGATTTAATGCAATTATATAATAAATATTTTTTAAGTTTGACTTTTTGGGTAACATTTTATTTGTAATGATTTAAAAAATAACTTTAAATAAAGAAAAATATACGAAATAATTTATAATTTCGAATTGTATAAAACTTTTGTATATTAACAACTCGGTTTCTATAGTACCTAAATTAAAATAATTAAAATAATGAAGCAGTTTGTTTAGTAATTACTTTTCTTAATAACACTAATTATAAGGGCACTGTGAAATATATAAAAATATTTTTATAGATTTAGTTTTATTTCTAATCAAAGCAAAATCGATCGTAAGTCGCTTTGACATCGAATTGACAACGCTGACAGTGACGGGTACACGTCCATTACGTCACGGACGTCACATAGCGCCCCAAAGTACCAGGCGAACATAATACCACAAGAGTTCGAAGCTCAGGTGTGGAAATAGAACGTGCTCCCACAAGCGTTCAGAAATAGATATTTCAAGAGCACTGCTTTATACCGCATGATTTTAAATATAGAACACCACGTATTCGTGTAAGAATAAGTTTTGTCTGTTGTTCTACTTTTGAAATGCAATTTATTAAAAGAATTCTAGATTAGTGTCTACATATACTAATTTTTATTTATGGTTTTTAAAATTTTATATGTATTTTTAATATAATTAAAAACATGACTTTTTTCATAAAACATTGCTTATGATTATTTTTACGTGATATCATTTTAATACTTAATAGATAATATAAATATATAGCTACAACGCTCTATAGGAAAACCTTATACCATTTATTAAAAACAATAAAAAAAACCTAAGCTATTAAAAATAATGAATAAAAAAATACAATTTCGTATTACTTAAGTTCATTATACGTCATATGTTTTCCAATACCAGGAAATCAACAAGGTTACATAGTCGTGTCTGCACTTAATATCGTTTATCAATTTAATGTGATTAAATATTATGAGAATTGTAGCAATTAGTGACAATATCGTAATATAACGCAAATAAATCTATAAAACTACATATGTCGCATGGACATCGATTAATAGTTAGTCACTTGCTTCTCAAGGCGTAAATTAAATTATATACTAGACATAATGCTTTATGAATATAATAAAAAAATACATAATATGTTATATTCTTTTTTTACCGTATAGGTATGCGAAATTTTAAATTAACGGCGTCTCAAATAATTAAGTTGCACTTAATATTTAAATGACGTTTCAGTATTCGGCCGTATGTGTCACACGTGTAAATACGGCCACACAAACTTGACTTGTATCCACTAAAATAATTTATAGTAAAACATTAATCGAAACCAACTTCAATGTCATTTTTTTTTATTTAATGTGTGGATCAGTGTACCAGTGTAGTTTATAAGCGAAGGGACCGTTTCCGATGCGGTTGCTTCTGTTTGCAGCTTGATGTGGTCGAGATGGTTCTTTGATTGTTCATTTTCATATATAAAATTTATTTATTTATGATAACAATCAATTCAATACCCTGAATGAATACCTAAATGAATAACCTGACTTGCATAAGGTTTTACTATTATGTATGTAATATATACAATTATACATATATATATGTGGACGGTCTCACTATCAATCATTATCATAATTATCACATTCATCATTCGCTTGCCCTTATTCCATTTATTTAGGGAGCAACTTAGCCGACTCCTGGGGAAAAATTTACCACCCCAGTATAGATACTTCCGGTAGAGGCGTTTTTGTGCTTGTTAATCAGTTCTTATTCAACTTCTCAGTGGTAGCTGGGAGTTTGGAAATTGGCACTATTTATACCTTGCATAAGAAAGCATGTAAATAATTGTACATTTGAAAAATGAAAATGTTGTTTTTAATTTTTTTTTATTTATTTAAGATGACAACTACATTTTTAAAAACCATCTTGGTAAATTTTCTACTAATTATTATATTATATTATTATACACATATTCTACAATAATCACAAATTAGTATTGTTTTTCGAGGTTTTCTAATATCTCTTCCTCTAATTTTTAGGGTTCCGTACCTTAAAAGGTAAAAACGAAACCCTTATAGGATCACTTTGTTGTGCGTCCGTCTGTCATTCTGTCTGTCTGTCTGTCAAGACCCTTTATCTCGGGAACGCGTGGAGGTATCGAGTTGAAATTAAAACTATAAACTTAAGTCTGCAGTCTCTTCTAACTGTGAAAAAATCAAACATCTAAGTTAACGTAAAAAAAAGGTTCGGCCTTTTATGCCGCAAAAAAGACGTATTTCGACACTCAAGGAAATCAAAATTGATAGGGTATTTCCCGTTGACCGGCAATGCACCGGCAAGACCTCGGATGTTGCAGGTGTCCATGGGCGGTGGTAGTCACTTTCCATCAGGTGAACCTCTTGCTCGTTTGCCCCCGTGCCGTGCCGTTTGTTCTTATATAAAAAAACCTAGAATTTCGAAATTTGGCAAGTAATACCGTCTTATACTACAAGTATAAAGAAAAATCTGAAAATATAGATATGTAATTAAATCATGAAAAAACAGGGTCTTTATGCAAGAAACGGCGGTCCAAATTTTGAATTGAGTTATCCGTCTCTTTTGGGGTATCGTATGAAAGGGCTTCATTGGCATAAGCTTAAACAGATTATTTATTATTTTTATTATGTATAATTTTAGATTTATGACTAAGAAAAAATACCTTTTTTATAAGTATAGTATAGTAGGTTCCGAATAGTTTTGGTGTATGTAGTACAGGTTACACTATTATGCATACCTGCTTATTTAATTTGTACGGAACCCTCGGTGGATGAGTCCGACTCGCACTTGTCCGGTTTTTTCGATCGCATAGTAAATAGTTCGATTCGGAATCGTCGAAGAACAATCTAATATAATAAGAGTTATTTACGACCTTCGTTGATTTTCTGGCAAGCATTTTGTTTATTATATATTGATTATTATACATACAATTATATGTTTCAAATTGTCAAATTTAATGATACAAATTGGTCCTCCACATAAATTGACTAGGTCCAAGTTCAAAATCTTGTTATGTATCCTAATACACCACCGCTCCACCACCTTACTACCACCTTACTGTATTGTTGTGTTCCCGTTTTAAGGTTGAGTGAGTCTGTGTATATTATTGACACAGACGAAAATAGAAATTTACTGTGTTTTTTATAATATCAGATAGGCGGATGGACAAAGAGACCAACTAATGTCAAATGGTCACCAGCGTCCAGAGACATTGGCGATATAAGAAATATTAACATTTCCTTACATCGCCAATGCGCCAACAACCTTGATAACGAAGTTGTTATCCCTTCGAATCCCTTGTGCCTGTAGTTGCTCACTCATTTTTCAAACCGAAGCGCAATAATACTTAGTATTGCTGTTTTGCGGTAGAATATTAGATGAGTGGGTGGTACCTACCCAGACAGGCTTGCACATAGCCCTACTTCCTAGTGTTCCTTAAATTCTCTATAAGCATCAAACTCGAACATTATAATATTTTCATATAAAACATTATCGATCTATGTAGCACAGGTATTAAAAGCTCTTTGAAAGATCCTTTTTCCTTTCCAACTTTATCGACGAATATGATCGATGGCTTAATTTATAAAATATTTATAAATGATATTCGAGCAAAGCGGAGTTTTCGTATTTTTGATATTTGTTTATAAATCATAGCGTGCTTGGCAATGAAGTGCAACATCGTAAGGAAACCTGCATGTATCTAATTCTGCCATGCCTATATTCCGTCGACCTTCCCGCATGGAATATCGTGGTGGAGTACGTTCCAAACTATCTCCTGAAGAGTATAGGAGACCTTTGTTAGGTAGGTTATTATATTAGTTTACTTGTATAAAGTCATGAATGAATTTTTACATTTGTCAATACAGATTAAAAATCCCTACCGTATTTTTCGAGATTAGCACGAACATATATACTGATTACGCGACTTAATTTATAATATATGTAGTAGTATATAATTATAAACAAAATAATATCATGTTAAAAAATCATGCTTCACAAATTCCTACACAGAACACGGTAAGTTAATAAAACCAATAAAAAAAAACGAAACATAAATCCGTAATCAGAACGTCAGATTTATTATAATCGGCACATTAAAGTCTCAAAGCCGCTCAACTCTTTCACATGTAAACTCGTACTGCATCGTATCAAACACGTGACAATATTAAAAGCTATTATTACCCATATAAGTCCATATCTGCACAGTCGTAGTCAGTAAAACAATTACACAACGAGCTAACGCCCTGACTCATTTGAATGTAATGCCAAGTATAAAATAGCCGACGCTCTAATTCAAGTCGCACGACCTACAGACAATAGACCTCTCACTTTTAAGCTCTTATGCCCTACACAATAAATACCGTAATCGAATGCTACAATTTAACCGCCAAGGACGATTTAAACTATCCTTAAGTATATAATTAATTTATTCATATAGAACAAGTAATTTCTAGAATAAATGTCAAATAATATAGCAGCTGGTCAGAGTTAATAAGAGTTGCAATTTTGTTCTTTATTTTTGATTGATGTTGAATGTAAACAAAGGATTGAACAAATTGAATCTTTGACCTTGCTTGCGCACACGCAAGTAACAAATGTACGGTCAACATAGGAAGGTATTTTAAATTTTTAATACATTACTTATACAGTTTTTATTGACAATTGTTACCTATAGATTAAATTTGTCTCAATACATTAACTACAGTAATTTTATAATGTGTAAATAGAAAAAAAGCTAGTTTTTCTCTAGAAATATTGGGAACCAAATATATTATCCTTTTCAGCCCATATTTTTTATATTACTAGACAACATTTTTTATTATCCATATAATGATGAAATTAATAAATAGTAAGTTAGCTAGAATCAAGATATTAAAAATAAGACTAATATTAAATACATTCTTTAATACTAGTGATTCTCGTTTGTATTGAAGACTGTGTTCATAATTAATTCATTTATCTTTTAATAGTACAATCCGTTTCCATCTTTTTAACCTACTTTTACGCATTATGCATTTAATTATTCCAACGTTGAACAAAATATGTTATGTATTTTGCTGACCTTACTTTTTTATGATCCGCATTCCGACCAAAGTCACTTGTAAGGCTACTCTGTTCAAAATAACAATGTACCGAAATTGATAATAATTGAATTCCATTTAGATTCTAATTACAATAAATCAGTTTTTATTTCTAATAGTTATTCAACTGATGCACTACAAACTAGCTGTACAACACGACTACGATATTATCTCAGAATCATGTATTGTATGTATGTATTTTCTTTTGTCCTTATATATTTCAGGCTAAATCTATGTCAAATTTCATTACAATTGATTCAAGGGTAGGTATAGTCGAGAGATAACTTACAAATAGACAGAGCTATGAGATTAAAACATAATAGTTCAATATATAATTTCAAGTTTGAATAAAAATGTATAACTACACTCATACACTAATATACATACACTAATATTACTAATAAGCTACTATTTAATTCGGATAATGACCTATATAAAGCCGAGGTGTCACAGTGGCTAGGACGCGTGAATCTTAACCGATGATCGAGGGTTCAAACACGGGCAGGCACCACTGAATTTTCATGTGCTTAATGTGTATTTATAATTCATTTCGTTCTTAACGGTGAAGGCAAACATGGTGAGGAAACCTGCTTGCTTCAAATTTCACTCAAATTCTGCCACATATGTATTCCACCAACTCGTATTGGAGCAGCGTGGTGGAATAAGCTTCAAACTTTCTCCTAAAAAAAAGGAGAAGAGGCCTTAGCTCAGCAGTGGGACATTCACAAGCTGTTACTTTACTTTACTTTGATGCGTTGAGTTTCGAGACAGTTCCTACAAAATTATGCCAATTTAAATGATTCTTAAAATAACATACAATGACTCCGTAGTTCTTCTTTTTGTTGCAATAAAAACTCATAAATAATGACTATTAATGAAGACTCCAAGTAAGTATAACTTTTTCTTCTGACGAATACCGCGTAACTATAAAAGGAGTGACATAAATCATGCTGATTTTCCACTGCAAATAACAAACTATAGACAATTTATGACCTTAAGCGGATATTGATGTGATGCGATGACAAGCGAGTAATGTTTATTGTAAATTTATAAAACACGATGGGAAAATACTGATAGAATTATTGTTATATTGTAAATATTTATAAACTGGAACTGAACTTTATGGACTACTAGTCACTAGATGAAGGGCCGCGGACCCGGTGGTCCTGGGTTCAATTCCCAGGTCGGGCCAATAAAAAGTTATTGGGTTTAATTGTCAGAAAATTATCATTTGATTAAAATTAAATAGTATATAACACTAAAAAAAATTAAGAAAGAGTGTATGGGGTTTCATAAGGAAGTACAATATGCCATATAAATATTCATTATTTAACACAAAAAACATAGACTAGAAAGATTTACAAAAGCGCTCTTGTCCCTTTAACAGCCCCTAGAATACAAAAAAATCATGTGTGCAATTCACACGTGGTAGAAGTGAAACTGTCAAAAATTTTGTCACTATGTCTTGGTAAACATGAGTGGAGGGGGTACGAAGCAGAGCACAAAGAGAACCACGATCATAAGAAACATTGTATAATACTTGCTATCTCATTTTCTCACACGTTAAAACTTATCAATTTATGTGTGTCTCTTTTTATTGTCGCTTTTTCGTTTCATCGACTTTCAAATCACAACGATGCAACGATGCGATCAAAAAGTTTTCACTTCAAATATTAGACGAACTGTAACAATTCATACAAAATATCAATACTCTATTTAAATAAATAATAACAAAAAAAACATTGAGCATAGGTAATAAGAAACTAATTTGAAATAGCATAAGTAACAGTATACCTATTGACTTAATGTGTACATT
Source organism: Nymphalis c-album (assembly GCA_963151315.1). Classification (NCBI taxonomy): domain Eukaryota; kingdom Metazoa; phylum Arthropoda; class Insecta; order Lepidoptera; family Nymphalidae; genus Nymphalis; species Nymphalis c-album. The sequence continues at coordinate 2,826,572 of OY720590.1, read as the reverse complement.
AGATATAAATCTTTTAGAAGCTGTACGCTAATAGTAATTAAATGCAATGTCATCCATTAAATTGCAATGATTAGGTGGAATACGTAACGAGTAAGTAGGCCAATGCTGGCGCAGCGATTATGCAAGTATAACATTGCACTGCGAAGCTCTGCATGTGAAAACATTCAATGGATGATCAGGTTTTCAATGCCACTCTAACATTACGTTCATTCACTCCCATTCGCTTCGCACATCTCGTGTCAGCGACCCAATGCAGAACCGGTTATAAGCTCATCATCATTCATGAATGTATAAAAGAATATCGGAATGATTATATTACGATAAAATATTATAATATTGTTTATGCTTTCGCACATTTTCGCATGAGATGTTATGTCCAAGTTATGTCCTTCCCTGGAGTTGAAACAAGCTTTATAGGTATAAAGCTTGTTTCAACTCCATTGTAACAAGTCCACGAAATTAGGTAATTTCGTCAAAGCCTTTTTTGGCTCGTCTGGGTAGGTACCACCCACTCATCAGATATTCTACCGCAAAACAGCAGTACTTGGTTCTGCTGTGTTCCGGTTTGAAGGGTGAGTAAGCCAGTGTAATTACAGGCACAAGGGACATAAGATCTTAGTTCCCAAGGTTGGTGGCGCATTGGTGATGTAAGTGATGGTTAACATCTCTTACAATGCCATTGTCTATGGGCGTTGCTGACCACTTACCATCAGGTGGCCCAAATGCTCGTCCGCCTTCCTATGAAATAAAAAAAAAGAAGCCAAAGTAGTTTATATGTGAAAGCATAACAGACAGACAGACAGAGTTTTCGCGTTTGTAGTATTATTTTTATTTGTTTTATTTGTTTAATTGATATAGACATAAATAGATGAACGACAGCAACACCAAATAAATATGATATGATGGAAACAATTTTTAATATCAAATTAATTGTATATATAAAATAAGTAATAAGTCACTTTTACAAGTTTTTTTGCCATTTAGTTCCTAGAGTTCTGCTTAGTCATATTAAAGTTAACCGACAATGTTTACATTGCAATAATAACGAAACTCGTATATTATATTTGTAGCCATAAAAATTGTTGACATTGTAAAAGTATTATACACTGTGTAACTTATAAAGAACAAATTGAAGTAATAATGGCAATTGAATTTTATATATTTTATTTACCCATTTGAAAAAGCAACTTTAAATGAATTATCGTTTCTGAGTTTCCATTTGAAAAATTTTATCAAACCAAACGATTATTACTTAGGTACTTAAAAAGTACATGACATAATTTTATTCTACGTTCAATCGTCTTCTGTATAAAAATAGTTTTTTTTTTTTATAGCATAGGTTGGCGGATGTGCATATAGGCCACCTGATGGTAAGTGGTCACCAACGTCTATAGACATTGGCATTTTAAGAGATGTTAACCGCCGTCAACCTTCGGAACTAAGATGTTATGTCCCTTGTGCTCGTAATTACACTAGCGCACTCACCCTTCACACCGGAACACAACAATACAAAGTACTGCTGTTTTGCGGTAGAATATCTGATGAGTGGGTGGTACCTACCCAGACGAGCTTGCACAAAGCTCTACCAGCAAGTCAGTTCAGTCAGTTCCTTCATAATTTAATTTAATTTCATACGTTTATAATATAAACTACTTAAACACAAGTGAACAAGTTCTGATTAGTAAAAATTGGACAAATTAGAATAAAGGCTTACCTACCTAATATACGAGTATCGCTTAATACGTAAGGCTATATTTATTTATAAGCAACGCCAAAAGCTAAAGTATCAATCATATTTTTTTGTCACATTTGTGTAATGGAATCAATTACAAATTGTTTTTGCTGAGCTTTTTGCTATAAAAAGTGAATGAAATACAATTCTACTTCTATGATCTTAAAAAATATTTCATCATTCGAAAATATATCCTTGTCTTTTCTATCACTTTTCATTTGTATTTATTTTTGGTAACGGAAGACAGACAGAAACAGAGTTTATCCAAACAAGTTTGGGGTCTAGTAAGTAAACGAAAATACTTCTTCCATTCATAGGAGCCCACTCTTCCCTATTACAGCTTAGTGTTCCCAAAAAATAAAAAAAAGTTACATTATGATGTTAGTCAATATTTATATTTAAAATATATATCAATATGACTGCCTCGTTGGTCTAGTGGCTTGATATAAGGCCGCAGACGCGGTGGTCCTGGGTTCAATTCCCAGGTCGGGCCAATATATAGTTATTGGGGTTTTCTCTCAGAAGTTGGAAGTGTGTACACTCCCGTGCCTCGGAAAGCACGTTAAGCCGTTGGTCCTGCGCCTGAACTCTTTCCGGTCGTGTCGGATTGCCGTCCCATCGAATTATGAGAGCTAAGGAAAAGAGAGTGCACCTGTGTTTGCGCACACACTTGTGCACTATAATATCTCCTGCGCAGTTGGCTAATCTCTCTTAAGATTGGCCGCCGTGGCCGAAATCGGTCTGGAGGACCTTATCTTATATATCAATATAATCGGAAAGTACATTAAATGATAGCAAAATCCGTCAACAATAAATTAATAAGCAAAGTAATTAATTTCATTCTGTAAGAACTTACTTACTTACTCACTCGTGAAATATCGACAACCGACTTATACATCATATTTTGATGCATGTATTCTAGAAATGATATGTAAATTATTATTAATGAGAAAAATCAAGTTAAGATGAAATAAAATAGAATAGCTTTGATAAAGAGCACAATCCCAAAACCTCGTTATTACATAATAGAAACATGAAGTATGACGTAATTTATCGGATTATATTAATTTGATATATTGATTGGCAATCATCCAAAATAGCTTGTGTCGAGGCCCTTATAATTAGTAACCTAACATTAATGTATCAAGTTGTATGTAATAATAAACCTGAATTGTTTATCGATTATCGCTCTGCCCATTTGAGGCAATTTGATATCGTAAATAATATTATAAATTATAAATTTAAAAGCCCCCTAAAAATGGTGAAGAGAAAACGGGCAGTGACTGATAATTTGCATAGGTAACAAAATATGCTAATACAATTGAACAGTATAAATATTTAGTTCCTGTACGTATTTTTTTTCAAGAAGTACGCCAGTACATTTACTTATAATAAAAAAAGACTTCCTCGACGAGTGTCGGTGATTCATTCTCAATAAATAATAGACAACTAAATTGTAGTACACAACTTTATGCTCAAGCAAATGTGCATTCTTAATTCTTTTACTTCTTATGATAAGGTACTCCGATAAGACCGTAGAGAGAATTGGTACATGACCAAGGTTTTACTTGGTTATCAATCTTTTTATTTTTTTTATTTGATAATAACTAAAAACTTTCACAACCACTATTCGAACTTCTCTTAATTGCCTTACTAGCTACTTAGGCAACATGGACTTACTTTCCTTACTTTTTGAGTTTTTACATGAACACTGATTGCTCCCTTTCTGACATTACTGATTTGTCATTCGAACGAAGAAGACACAACATTGTTTAAATAATCACTCGATTAACAGGATTCATAAGTAAGGCGATTATTATATTATTTTATAAATACATTAATCATAGAGGGTATAATATTAATATTAAACCACATTATAATTTTAAAGCAGACCGCTAAAATGGCGTGTCCTCGACAATTTTATAAATGGAAAGCTTTACATTAACCTAAAATAATTGTATCCCTGTAATAAATGTGGTAACGTTAAAACATTAAATGGTTTTCCTGTTTTAGTAACAAGTTATTTGTGCCTTTGGCATTTGCCAATGTGATCCTAATCTTAATTTAGCAGATTAGTTAAGTACAATTATTTCCTGAGTAATAAATACAAGGTCACTTGCATTTTTTTATTGTAGGAATAATGTTTCTGTAATTATGGTTTATCGAATTTGAAAATAGAACGACTTTAACGATTTTTATGCGGTATATTTTATCTTAATAACCTTGCGAAAACAAAAATATACTTTCTTTTATAGATACAGATACAAAACTTGTACTTAAATAAAACTTATTAATATTTAAGGCGAAAAGTTAATCATCCAGCCCTCCCATGCATTTCCATCAATAAAGAAGTCAATAGGACTATATCTTTCTTCTTAAGATTTTTTTTCTACTATAACTTCAAGCTGTAGAGCTTTGCGATTCAGCTCTAGTCCTTTAAGCTGTTTCATTGACATGAATCAGGGACAATGTGTGAACGCCTATGAGATCCTACAGCCTGTTGTGAATGAAACGAAACTTAACTACGAGTTTCCAAGAAACATTAGCAGCAGTCCATCAAGTAGGTTTTTATAATTTCAATCGCCTTTTTCAATTTTCAGTTGACCTTTTGTAGAGGATAAACGAAACTGAAAAGAAAGTCCCTATTACGTACTAATAATTTTGAATATTTTTTTATTATTATATTCCATGGCCATCAAAGAAGACAATTCTACGTCTAGATCGTTTATCGTGTGCTTTATACCTTTCTTTATTGATAGTAAAAAAAATACTATTAAATGGACTATTAGTTAGTATGCGGTCAGTGGTGCTTTAGCCATAAACATGGTGATGACTATGACTGTCTACGTCATTAGACACGAGTTATATAATCAATTCACTGACGACTCCTATGTAAGCTCCATTTTAGTACTTGCCCATATCATACGGACGCAATGACATATATTTATAAATGTAATAAAAATAGTAACAAATGAATTGTAATGGATTTGTATATTCAAAAAATATTACGGCTCCTAACAGCTACTTTTATCGAATTTAATCAATTACTATATTATAATCTATTAATATATTTACTAACTATAATTGCTTAACTTAACCTGCCTTTTAATTTTAATTTTAACTTATCTTGCCTTTCACGCAAGTCGTGGGTTCGATTCCCACCCAGGATAGACATTTGTGTGCATGAACATATCTGTTTGTCCTAGATGTAATTATTACAAAAGAAAAGTAGTATATGTAAGTATATCAGTTGTCTGGTTTCCATAGTACAAGTTCAGCTTAGTTTGGGATCACAGAGCCTTGTGTGAATAATGTCCCACGATATTATTAATTTTATTTTATATTTGTTTTAATATCAAACCTAAAATTTTAATTAAATTAGTTCTAGTCGCTTATGCAAAAAAAGTAAAAGGCCCTTGCACAAATCCTTAACTCTATGTACATATGTATACACATAACAATCCTTATATACATTTATATCTATATCTAGTCCATTCATGTTATATAAATAATATATTACTAGAAGCTTCCGTAACACATATCTACATGCGTGGGAAAATAAATACTTGTTTCTATAATATGATGCAATGTGTGATATTTAATTCAACATTATGGTCATGTAGTCAAACCATTGAAAGAAAACAATTAAGGAGTTATCAAGCGACAGTGGATAACGAGAAATTGTTGCTTCAATTCTATGGAGTTAATGACTTAATTCTTTTTGTGTAGCCATGGATTCCATGCCTAAATTTTGAAAGAATTTTGCAGTGCGAAATTTAAAACAAGACAAGTGCGTGACGGGTCTGTACACTAAGAATTCCGTATCAAAATTTTTGTGAAATATCATTGATTCGTATTATAATTTATGTACCGGTTCTTAGGTTACCATTATTTATTGTTTACTAGCGACCTGCCCCGGCTTCGCCCGAGTAGCAGAGTAAATGTTTTTTAAAAACATCTGTCGTAGTATTGTATAAGCATTTAGCCACAGTGGGCGACAGCGGGACGCGGGCGTGTGCAGGCGGTTGCATTACGCGTTAGTATGATCGGTTAGGGACCGCTTGAATTTATTTAGATTATAAATATAAATTAAAATATATACCTATATATAATATAAATTACGATAACTCCTAAGACATTAATTTAAATTGGGTGCTGTAAAGAGTAATTACACTGTGTTATTTGTTCCTCGCTTTCGTTGTAATTTTATTTCAAAAATAGTAATGTATTTGTATTTAACGAATTCATAAATTCAATTTAGAAGTTATTTTTTTTTTATAAAATCACTAGTTTTTTTTTACAATAATTGAAAGCAATGGTAAATGTTTAAAAACTGATCAAATGACATAACACAGATGATACACCTGTTGTATGACATCATTGTTTTTTTAACAACTGACATAAATTGGGGTGTAATAGGGCATGTGTATCTTTGTGTAGTTTTTTTATATTTAAAATTTGATGTGGTGGAGATGGTTCATAGCTATACATTATGATGATCTGTTCAGGCGTTCACCATCACAATTTCTTACTTGACTAAAGGGTCTTAACTTGCACGTCTTCATTGATTTTCAATGGCTTCAAAATATAATTGTAAAACCTAAAAAATCTATAATATATTTCTAAGTCTTAACCAAATACAAATAAAATTGTAAAAATAAAAATAAAATGTACTTATAATAAAACAAAGTTAAAAGGTGAAAAAATCCCACAATTTATTTTTTACTTTTTAGACGTTTATTTTGAGAAGGGCATTGAAATTTTCAATTTACTTGGGTTTTGGTCAATACCTACCTGTCTGATAGTCAAAACAGAAATACGCTTTAAAACAGATGGTAAAATTAAACAAATTATACGATCGTATTTGTCAATGTGTTAAACAGTTATTTATGTTTCACTAGAAACCCAGTAGCAGTTACGTGGACCTATTTACACAGACATTCTAGAACTTTCTTGGCAAGCAAACAGTTCTCGTACAGAGATATGCGTTTAACTTAACTAGGTATTTGTTTAGTGGACAGTAACTATAAAATATATCTGTCAGAATAAATAAATAAAAAGTTGAAAAATGTTACTATTAACTAAACTCCAATATAATCCATCATTAAACGTGAAGTTATTATGATTTGATCGCTCATGAAAATAATAAAACAAATCTACAGAGATATTTTCTTTTGTCTCACTAAAAATGCATTATTGTATTTCCCCCACGTGAAGTGTTGTATATGTGGGACTCACAGGCACTGCGTTGGAATACCTGAATTCTTCGCACTTTTTTTCGGTCTACCGCGAAATCTAAAAACGCGAAAAAAGAATTACAATCGACATAGTATGAATTCATTAAATCTATATATTATCTACATATCACTTTGGAATCGTCATTTTACAAGATGTTAACGTCAATCATACGTGTAGCTACTGTCCTAATGCAACATTAATACGACCTCATATTGTCGCTAATATTTGTTCCTTGTATACTTCAGAACTATTTCCGTATTGTATTTAGATAATGATATGCTCTTTAGTATACGTAGTCACAATATGAAGACTTGTCAGTACTAGATGCGGAAGAAGAAAAAGTTTTCGCGCGCTTTAGGAGAGGGAACAGAAGTAGATAAGGATTGGATTAATAGTAAAAGATCATTATGTGTACTTAAAGTGCCATAGGTATAGACATGTACGAACTAAACACAAAATAAACCGAGGAACATAGCCAGTATATAAAGATTGAACGATATTGCTTACTAGACATAAACGCCATATGTTTATGCAACAATATATATTTTTTGTCAATAACAGTCACTACAAAAATATACTCAAACAAAACTTGATATTTATCCGTATGCGTTCTGCTACTTCAGTAAGTTTATTATTATTATGTGACCTTGATATTAAGAATTAAACACGCTGACCACAGAAAAGGGAAAGCGAACGCGACGCGAGAATACAGCTGCGGCCACACCTACGCAATTTTGTTAAAAAACTCAAGAGTTAATCTTTACGAGTAAAATCACGTATCAATCAATCAATTTCATCCATCTAATCAATGTCAGGTAAAAAGGAGTCTATTTCATTCCTCGGAGCTCAACCTTCTTACCAAATTACATCAAAATCATTACCACTGAACTATCAGTGGTATAGCCGTTAAGGGGCGACAGATATGTATGGAATCTATACTAGTATTATAATATGCATGCAAGTAAGTTGGTATAGGGTAGCACTACCATAAATATACTTCGCAATCTTTAATAATATAAATTTATAATTTGAAGATGACACTATAATGCGAAGAATCAAAAAATGTAGAGTAAATGAAATAAAGACGAGTTTCATAAATGAAAAGAGTATATTATTTCTCATTATTAGAACAATATTTATAGCAACGAGGAATACAGTATACGCACCACGTCTTAAGGGAGTAGATAGCTGTTGCGACTGGTAACATGACGACGTAAAAGAGATTCATGCCGTTTGCCGACAGCGCAAGGATTACCCCAAAGGGCGTAAATAGATATTTCACATCAAAAGCATCTCATCGAATTCACATCATAATATGTTAATATAAGCATACAATGAATCTTCAAGAGCTGTCAGTTTTAAGTCTTCCGTGTCTAATCGCAGTTATAATCATATTTCAAAATGATGTTATAATAACGAGAATGAGTTTGGGCATACAAGTATATAATAATACGTATCAGTTTTAATTAACGCATACATCATGTGCCGTGAAACAAATGTGAAATATTCTAATTATACTGATACTTAAAAATGTTGTGTGGTACAAGTCAAGAGAATTATAACTAAAGTTTACAATTGAATTACCCCCTAAAAGTATGGGACTTTTTTTCATTTATACTATATCATATATGGCATTTATTTTATTATTATTATGATTGAATTATAAGGTATAGTAATATTTTCAAAATATTGTTTATTTATAATTCGTAAGACACTTTAGTAATTTTAGTTTAAAGATACAGTCACACATTCGCATTAATTTGATCATTATCATAAGCATTTTCTTGTTAAATATCTGGCATAGACGTCACCTCTCAAAGCTTTGTTTTATCGTTTATATTTAAATAAAATAATCAAATTTATCAAAAATATGTTAAACATGTGTACATCGAGAAATATTAAATATATTTTTTAATATTCATTACTAACAGAAAAATAAACTTAGCATAAAAATAAATAACCTTCGTTGTGCACAAAACAAATATATTGGTTGAAATTCAGCCAGTTTTGGATTTGTGGGGATATTATATTAAACGCTGTCATCTTTTGACTATAACCGTGAACGAACATACAAGTAGCAACTTCACTTTCACATAAAACACATGCAAAGATATCACTTATTGCGATGGCATAAAATTCATTTTGCATTGAACCAACGAACGAGATGTTACGATACTGTTAGAGGTCAGATTTTTGTCGGCCGGAGGCATCGTTGCAGTAATCAAGTTCATTGCCACGGTCAAGATATTTTGTATACCAAGTTCAGTGGCATCATTAAGAGTTGCATAAGATCTTACATCACATTCGGTACGAATCTTTATGCTCTCAGAACATCCGGTAATTTATGTTTTCCTATATCAGTTTAAACCTCTTTATCTTTTGTTTCAACGAATATCGTTGTTTCATTTTTTGTAGGTATATCAAGAATAAAATAATGCTTTTCTTTAGAACCTAAAGGAAGTTCTCGTTTAAATTGAATTTATAGTATAATTGTTAGTACTTAGTATAGTAACTCTTGCATATTGTGGATCTTGGAAGTTAATGTTTCCATTGTAAGCAAAAAATTTATATTTTCCAGTCGGCTTTGTGGATCCACCTGTATGGGTCTACTACTACTACTACCCAGTTAATCTACTACCAAATAACGATATTTTGTGTAACTGTTTCCCATAGACACATGCCCTAAGACATTTTCAGTGTAAAAAATATTAACAACCTATTACAACGCCAATGCGCTACTAACCTATTGAACTTATGCCTGTAGCCTATTGAACCTATACTGACTCACTCGCCCTTCAAACCGGAACTTAAGAGTACTATAGCTATAAGCTTGCGGTAAAATATATAATGAGTAGGTGGTACCTACCCACACGGCCTTGCACAAATCCCTAGCACTAGATAAGTATTATGTAACATTATAATAATAATAATGTCAAGACTACCACCTATTTATTGATTTATTTCTATCACACAGAAACTATGTTATTATTAGGATATAGCCTTACAAGAAGATCACATAGGTTATTTATAAGAAAAGTCATTTATAGCTACTTGGTGGTAGAGCTTTGTGCAAGCTCGTCTGGGCCCCACTCATCAGATATTCTATCGCAAAACAGCAGTACTTTGTATTGTTGTGTTCCGGTTTGAAGGTGTCAGTGTAATTACAGGCACTTAGCATTAGGTGGCCCATATGCTGGTTCACCTAACTATGCTATAATTATTATTTTTTAAATATCCCAAAAAAGCATAATTGCGCGACATTATTACTTTCCATTCTTCCGTCTAGATAGCAGATAGGGAGTTAAAATTTTACATATTGGCTAATATCCAATTACAATGCATTTATTTAGTAAGCATGTTTCTGCCTCCAAGATGGCTCCAATCGCAGGAAATCCTCAACGGCCATCAGTATAGAAACAAAACATTTTGACATAAAAAAAATCTTTTAATATATTATCCTAAAAATGTAACCAATTTATGGTAGCAACAGAAGTCACAAAAATAAATTAAATTTAACATTTGCCACTATAATAAAACCTACACTATTGGGTTACCATTATCTAGACTCCGAATATCTAACGCTCCACTTCCTTCAGACATATGATCCTCATTTCGAAACGTGGTATTATTTTTCATTTCTTCATATATAAATTGCGGGATATTAATATTGTAATCACACTTGACATCAGTACAAGAATCAACAAACATCAACTCAACTAACTATTCAACATGATGCACCAGGTAAGGTCAATTATTTATATTATTTAAAAATATATTTAAAATTTTCAATAGCCCTAAAATAGGAAACAAGTTTTTTGTGTAAAATTGTACATAAAATCCTTTACAATTTTATCAGTACCATATGATAAAGTTCCAACTCTAAATAGTTGTTAGTAACAGATGCATAGTCTTCTGTGAAGGGGCTTACCCCAAAAATTTAAAATCAAATTCAGTCTTTATTTTATATAGACGAAAGAGGGATATAATGTTCGAAGGAGTGCAAATTTATAATAAGTTACCCGATGAAATTGTAAACAGTGAAAGTTTTACAATACTCAAGAATCGCCTTATCAAATATATACAAAGTAACTATTACTAAAATAAATATCAGTTAATGTGGTGTCACCGCTATGCGTTGCTTTGTAAGTTTTTATAGCATGCGTAATTATTACTTTTCTATTACTACCTTCATCTTTTTTAATTGTTAACTACTTTAATTTACTGTATCCGAGACACTATCTTTATTTTTAACTTAAATTAACGTAAAAAATTGTATATTTCTCATTTTAAGTGAATTTTTTTTTGTATTTTTTATGAGAAATAAATGTCTATAAACCGAATTTCACTTATTTATTAATGGTCAAAAACCTACGACTATTACGGAAATATCAACTTTTCAAAAGTCAACTAAATGTATAAATATAAATTTTTCGCTAAGAATATCCGCAATACATAAAACATTTTTTATAATCCAATAATATAAATTTTGGCATAATAAACGCTATTTTTAAATCGTTGTAAAATTTATATACTTATGTTCATAAAGGTTAACCCTTTCACTCTTAACAGTATAGAATAACATGCACATTCGATATTGATATCATTCTTATGTATTCGTTTTTAAAGACTATTTTTGATTAAACACATATTTACTCAGACTTAATAAATATCAGAAAAGAATAGACCCTTGATCTGCAAATTTATAATGAGACTTCTTGCTTATTTGCTATCCATGTTTTATGTTTAACCCATCGTATACAACATCAGATTGCTTCTTCGATCGTAAAGATCTCTTTTGTAATAAAATATTGTATGATACTACAATAAATATGTACTTGTAAAGGATAAAATAAATATTATTACTCCAGGTCGTTCTTCTTTGTGTCGTGGCTATGACTGCACAATGCATGGTCTTGCATCCTGCGCCTGCGCCGTTATTCTTCGGACACTACCCTGAACCCAATTACAGTTTTGCATATGAGGTCAATGATGCCCACACTGGAGATATTAAGAGCCAGCATGAGAGCAGACGTGGTGATATCGTCATTGGACAGTACTCTTTGGTCCAACCTGATGGTGTTAAGAGGACTGTTGACTACAGTGCCAATGACCACACGGGATTCTTAGCGACTGTGAACAATCAGGGCAGACCAGCTGACCAGGAATCGAACAGAAAATACAACGTACAAGAAGAAACCACTCGGTCCCCAAACATGGTCCAGGAAATGCAATACAACACAGCGAGCACCGCTTCCTACAGCACCCAGGGATGGCCCGAAAACGTACCAAGCCAAAGCGTTACAGTCGCTCCCGTCACCAACATCAGGACCTCGGTCATTCACCCCTCCTTCCACAACGCCCACAATCCTTGGATCTAAACAGTTACAATATCGAACATAGCATGGACCCGGAATCGATTTTAATTTCAATTTAATTTGCATTTATTTCCTAAGCGGTTACCGTCCAATGTTTATCTGCTGCGGATAAACTATATCGTTCTTGTAACTTGCCAACGAACTCGTTTTAATGTGTTTATCGAATCGACTAGTGGTAAGCTCCGGCACGAGCGATCGCCTTATCGGTTTTTTGTCCTGTCCCTTTGATCGTGATATTACACGAGCTGAAACGTAGCGGAAGATAATTTTTATTTTTAGTCGTTTTCGATACTAGTACTAGAATACAAGAATGTTATTTAATATATTCGCAGACGTTAACAAATAGTCATACTGGTTTAAACTGGTTGAATGTGATAATAGCAAAATAAATTGAATTACAAGTTACGATTGTATCGAATGACAATTGCATATTTATTAACTTTATGATATTTATTAAATTTCGTTTGTTATTTGATATTAAAAATAAACGTATGCAACTGATATGTTCTTTTATTTTTCCATTTTATTTGAACTTTGATCGAAAATAAAATTAGTTACGTATAAAAACATTGTGTTAATTTTCATTTAGATTTTTTTTATTTATTTTATATTGTTATTCGTTAATACATAATATATTTTTTCTTGAATACAACCTTATTAAAACCTTAAGTAACTTTTTTTTTCTAGTAAAAAAAAAACTAAATACGAGTGAGCGATAAAGTCACGTCTGAGAACACACAGTGCTCATATATTTACGTTTTTATTCATGTTCCTGTATATAAAGAAGGTACAAACTTAAATACATTTAACAAACCCTCAACTGAAGCCGAGATGGCCTAGTGATTAGAAAACTCGAATCTTGACCGCAGATAGTGGGTCAGCCTCTGAATGTCCCACTGCTCAGATAAGACCTTATTTAATTAAGAAGAAGGGTCAAAGCTAGTTAGTATAATAATTCAGCGCAATTCAAAACTGACGAGACGGTTAGTGTGGTTGGTAAGATACTTGCCTTTTGCGCCACAAGTCGTGGGTTCGATTCCCTCACAGGACAGACATATGTGTGCATGAACATGTCTGTTTATCCTGAGTCTGGTATTTATATAAGTATGTATTTATCAGTTGTCTGTTTTCCATAGTACAAGCTCTGCTTAGTTTGGGATCAGATGGCCTTGTGTAAGTAATGTCCCAGGATATTCTTGTTATTATTTAGAACAATTAAATACAATACGTATGTTGATGGTATAATGTATGGTTTTAAGCCAATATATATTACAATAATATTACATAGAAGGGTGTCGAAGTCACAACGTCTGTTTATCGACGTTTAGGTTGACATTTCAATTCTCGAATACCTATACGATATTTATTTATGTCATGCTCATGTTCTCAAGGTAAAAATGGTAGTAATCAAGTAAGGCAGTATCGAAAGCTTCGTAAACATCACGCTGAGACATTTCATTGGGTGCATCGCCCGTATGATCTTGACTTTTAGACGTTTCCTGAATTTCTTTTTTTAATATAACAAGTTAAAGTAGAACTGGATCAAGATCGGGATATATAAAGCCAATGAAAACAATATCACAGCATCACAATCACAGGACTCATCAACGTAGTCACAACACACATCATACAACATGGTTGCGAAGGTAATTTTTATATTTTACTAGATTTTTAAATAATAAAACTCAAACATGAATTAAATGTGTCATCAATATACCTAATACGATTTTCATTACTCTATATTTTATGATCTCATTACTCTGTTTCTTTTAAATTTTTATCTGTTAGAAGTTCTAAGTTGAATTGATTTTTATTTTTTATTGTTTCAGTTCGTTGTCCTTTTCGCTCTGGTGGCTGCTGTCAGCGCCGACCTTTCCAGCTTCTCGTACGGTGTAGCCGATCCTTACACTGGTGATTTCAAGAGTCAAGTGGAGAGCCGCGCTGGAGACAATGTGCAAGGACAGTACTCTTTATTGGAATCCGATGGAACCCGCCGCACGGTGGACTATGCGGCTGGTGCTGAAGGTTTCAACGCTGTTGTCAGGAAGGACCCTGCTCTATTCGCTTCTCTACCCTACGCCTATGGTTCTGCCTATGGCTACCCCGCTGCCTACCCATATGGCAGATTAGGTGCATTCGGTGCCTACTCCTACCCCTACGGACGCTACTACTAAATAACGACAACATGATTTCCGAACTAAATACAAGTCTAAATTTGCCACTCTATTTTTATACCGTTATATTTTAAATTCTATGTAAATATTGTACATAATAAAACCATCTATTTCCGACTAATTCTTTTATTTTGAGGAATCTTATATATCGTAAATATTATTCAATTATAATCTTAATTTACTTTACATATTATAAAGTTATCTAACATTGAAGGTCAATGGTTTAGAAACGGACATTGTTACGGTCAATGACGTTAATATGGATTAGTTTCCTTTAAACATAATGCGTTGAATTGTTAAGGTACTCGTAACCGCCAGCGTTGTCCGGCAAGCGAACTGCCCGATTAAGTTCCGCGTACTCGATAATTGTTTGCTAACGAAATTGAACTCTGAAAAACATTCACTTCGTGTGACCTAGAAGGCATACCTGTCATTTATTTCCTATTAATAGCGCCGAATGATTGTACGGGACTTGTATAAAAGCCCTTCTGTGGTCGGGACTTATCATTCTCAGTTTACTGTGCAACAAACACAAACGTTTCGAAATGGCAGCTAAGGTAATAATTGAACCTAGCATTTAATAAAATCTTATCAATAGGGCATTGGCCCTTTAACTTAATATATATTAAAAAAGTGTTCGTGTATTAAATCATGTCAGCTAACAATTTTTTTATATTGTTTCCAGTTCGTTGTTCTCGCTTTCTTGGTAGCCGCTGCACAGGGCAGCGCTATCCATGGTGCCGACTACACCAGCTTCTCTTACGGAGTTTCTGACCCTCACACCGGTGATGTGAAGAGCCAACACGAAACCCGCGTTGGTGACAACGTGGTCGGCCAGTACTCTCTCTTGGAGTCCGATGGCAGCCGCCGTACCGTCGACTACGCCGCTGATGCTCACTCTGGATTCAACGCCATCGTACGCAAAGACCCTGCCCTCATCGGACACGTCGCGCCCGCTGTAGTCGCCGCTCCTCTGGCCCATGCTGCTCCCGTCGTCGCTGCTGCTCCCTTGGCTCATGCTGCACCTCTCGCATACGCCGGCCACGCCGCTCCTCTCGCGTACGCTGCCGCTCCCGCCGTATCTTACTCCGCATCCTCTTCCTCAGTAGCTCACGGAGGTATCGCCGCTCCCTTGGCTCACGGTGCCATCGTCGCTCCTCTAGCTCATGGAGCTATTGCCGGTCCCCTCGCCCATGGATACGGCGCTGCCCTCGCCCATGGATACGGTGCTCCCCTCGCCCATGGATACGGTGCATTGGGTCACGGTGCTGTGGCATACGGCGCTCATGGTCTCGGACACTACTAGACATTGATATAGGAATTTATTTATGTACCTATCTAATTAATTATTTTGACGATGGTTATGAATGATGAATGATGAACTTGCTGTGATCAAATAAAAACTTTTTACAAGTATGTCACTTTTTTATTTAAACCACATTTTGTTTAAATTTAAAAGAAATATAGTACAACTTTACAAATATTAGTGAAACTAATTAATATTAACCCCAAGTTCCCGCAGCTGCAGGCGGCTTGTAGATAAATTCACACGTTCAACTTTGTATCAAAACCAGTGTCTAACTTGAGGAAATTATGCAATTATGGTAATATGAAAAGGAACTCAGTATCCACTCATTCACCTTGACGCTCAGCTAAATGTTTTTGTGCACTAAATAGGGAAACAGCATAAATAGGTTTCTGTCATCTACTAAGGTCATTGACATTACACGACTACATTAAACAGTGAAATGGAACCAAGCCACTTATTCGGAATGAAAAAAAAAACAATGTTTTTAAAGTAAAATAGACACAAAGGAAATAGTCTTGTAGATAAAAAATAGCCTTTAAACATTGCTCCTGATTACTTCCGTATATAGTTATTATTTCTACTTATCACATTTCAAAGGTAACTAAGGTGACGGTTATATGCCTTATATTTAATAGCATATAGGTATTACTGCCACAATTCTTACCAACATTATAAGTACGAAAGTGAGTTTTTTATTTGTGTATTACGTTTTCCAGTTTTAACTATTTAACCGAACATGATGACATTTTTCATAAGGTACCTAACAACAACAAGCCGAGATGGCACAGTGGTAAGAACGCGTGTATCTTAACCGATAGTCGTGGGTTAAAACCTGGACAAGCACCACTGAATTTAATGTGCTTAATTTGTGATTATAACTCATCTCGAGCTGAAGAAAAGAGATGTGCAGGAAAACATCGTGAGGAAACCTGCATGTGTCAAATTTCACTGAAATTCTGTCATAAGTGTATTCCACCAACCAGCATTGCAGCAGCATGGTTGAATAAGCTCCAAAACCTTCTCCTCAAAAACAAGAGCGGCCTAAGCCCAGCCATGGGACAGCCATTCACAGGCTGTTAGTGTGACTGTACATCAGTTTCATTTTAATATTCCCATCACTGAGTGGAAAAGTCGACATCACGGCATATACAATAATAATAATTATCCATTTATACGCAATATCCTCAAATACATACAATTTAATTTATAATTAAAATAATATAATTTTAGTAATAATTATCTTATCTATGTAAAGAAATAAATTAATCTAATAATATTTATTTACGTAATGTTAAAATATATTATGTTTTAATGTAAATAAAAATTTAATTTATCAAATAATGCAATCCTTAAAAAAGACGAGTTTAATTAAATCATTTGTTAATTAGACTAATACGCCGTACGCCTAGTTTCATAATAATAAATTTGCAAAGTTATGAAGATTGTTATCATTTAAGATTATTTCAAAAGATAATTAATTTGTAAATTTTAATAAGTTTTATGCCAACATTAGGCCAGTAATATCAGTGAATATTGATTTAAAAATTATTAAACAGTAATCTTTAACATGCGAATATGATAGAAATAATATCTTACTTAAGATATTACGGTTACTCGACATAAGGAAATAGTGTAATTACAGGCACAAGGGACATAACATCTTAGTTCCCAAAATTGGTGGCGCATTGGCGATGTAAGTGACGATTAACATTCCTTACAATGCCATTTTCTACGGGCGTTGGAGACCGCTTACCATCAGGTGGCCCATATCTTCCGCCCTCCTATAAATAGAAAAAAACTTATTTGATAGGTAGTATGGCTACAAACAGCTCTGAGTACCTACCATTTACTCATAAGATATTCTATCGCTAACCAATTATACATATTATTCTTTACATATATTTAACAATCAATAATTTGTTATTTACATAAATGGTTGGTTTGGTTTGGTGGTCTTGATGACGATGTAGTCTTTCTTATCTCTTTTGTCGAAAAAGGCGTGAAGTGACTATTGACAACGCTCTAGCGAATCGTCGGTTCGATGATTTGGGTTTTTTGACAAATTCTTAGACTGAGTCTAGAAGAGAAGACTGAGTTTAGGCGAGGAGAAAAGTTAGGCCGTTCCGTAATGACTGATCACAAGCAATCTCTTGACGCCCCTCGAAAATATGGAGTAAGTATCCTGACACACTTGGTGCCGGTTGGTACCACACAATCACTCCACTCATATGCTATGCACAAAAGATATTTAGCAGAATATTTCATATTTATAGTTTCTAAATAATATCTCAAATAAACTAGAACATAATTGTAGTATCGTGTATTGTAATCTGATTTCGTAATTTTTGTTAATAGTAACTTTCTATCTGTGCTAAAACACAGACATTGACATTTAGTTTTAAGCTCGAGATTTGAGATAATATATAGCTTATATAGGTCAGTGATAATCTATTTAATTACATTTGAAATTTAAGAAATTGTTTTATTTACTTCACAAATTGTACAATATTAGAAATATTGTATTATGATAAATTAATTATATAAATCCTTTGCGGTTTTTTTTTCTACATATGTAATGCAACATTTAAAATGAAGTTTATTGTTACTATAGAAGATAATAATACCAATATTTTTTACAGAAATACTAGTTTTCCAATTTTCGAATATATTAAATAATAAAAAGTAATTATTAGTTTTCGTAAATGTTTATTTGCATTTATAATAAATCACAGCTTTTTAATTATTTTGGTAAAAATATTCAACTTTTCACCATCTGGCGTAACCGAGACCGTGGGCACCGTAGGCGTAACCGGTGGCAAGAGGAGCAGCGATAGCTCCGTGAGCCAGGGGAGCGGCGGCATAAGAGTTGTAGGCGAGAGGAGAGGCGTATGAGCCGTAGGCTACGGGAGCGACGCGGGCAGCGTACGCCAAGGGAGAAGAGACCAAAGCGGGAGCAGCGTAGGAGTGGGCGATGGGAGCGGAGACCACAGCGGGAGCGGCGTAAGAGGTGGCGATGGGAGCGGCGTAGACGGCAGGCGCGGCGTGGGCGATGTAGGCCGGGTCCTTGCGGACGACGGCGTTGAAGCCGTTGTGCGCGTCAGCGGCGTAGTCGACGGTGCGGCGAGTGCCGTCGGACTCCAAGAGGGAGTACTGGCCGACCACGTTGTCGCCGACACGGGTTTCGTGCTGGCTCTTCACGTCACCGGTGTGAGGATCAGAAACTCCATAGGAGAAGCTGTTGTAGGCACCGCCGTGGACGGCACTGCTTTGGGCTACTGCGACGAGCAGAGCGAAAATTGCTACCTAAAAATTAAAAACAACATTTAATTTAAAAAAAATGCATTAAGTTTAAAACAGTAAACAATAAAAACTAATTCGTATATCAACTGCCGCTCACCTTGGAGAACATGATGTATTGTTTGATTGCTATGAAACAACTGATGACTGTCGAAGAACTACAGCCTTTATATAGTGCTTATTTTTAAATATAAGCGCAATCTTAACAGATTTGTAGCAGGAACTTGTGAAGGACTCATACACAGTGACTTACGCTTTCAAGGAAATCACTTTCTCGTTAACGATTTAATCAGCTATTTAGTTTATGTAAATATTATTTTGAATATTTAAAGAAGTTATTTTTAGTTGCGCGAAATTCAAAAATGTTACATATGATAATTACAATGTAGGTACATATATGTACATTGACTGACTCCCTTACTCATTCGTCTCTTAACTTACTTTTGCTTACAAACTGTACTCTTATGTAAGCGAGTACACTTTTATTAATCGTACCCGAAACCAAATTTTTAGGCAGCAAATAGGAAATAATATTATTAAAATTATTGTGCAATTTATTTACCAACCATATTTATTTGCTCGTAGGAAATACATACATTGTACTAGCGTATTTACTTCAAATTATTAGATTATTTACTTCAAAATTTGTTAATATAAAATCTAAGCCCATCTGCTTTAATCACTAATAAACTAATAAATATGAACTTATATAGACGTATTTCTAAAAAAGAGTTATTTTAATTTATCATATAAAAAACTTAAGTTGTTGGGATTATCGTCTTTGTCATAAAAATACTTCCGAATGTTACAAAGTAAAAGTAAAAATGAGGTAAGTAACAGATTGGCAATAACCCAGTTCTGGGCAAAGGATTCCTCTTCTCTTGAGGGGAAGGTTTTTGAAAGTTGTAAAATAATAATCACGGTTGTGGGTTGAAATCAGTTACTAAATAAAGTTCAAACTTGTCAAGGAAATATTTTCAGAGAAATGCATTGAGTCATTTTAGTGCTTTAAGCGAAAAAACTAATAAAACGATACAAACGAAACGAACAACCACTTTTCAAGTTAATAGTAATGATAGAATCAGGAAAATAGAATATCGACTAAGCTTTTACTGACTAGTACTTGTTTTACTTATTTACTAGCAATTCGCCCCGACTTTCTTCGCGTTAAAATAGTGTCCATCTTAGTAGATGCTATGTAGGTATAATTTTTTTAATAACTCATCTATTTTGATAGACCCATCTCGTTGCTTTATTTTCTCGTCAATATTTCCCTTCAGTGGGCTCTTCTATTAATCATTCATAAGATGATTTATTGTACAAGCTCCATAAACGAGAGTACTTCAAGCTCAGTATCTGCATGCGTTCCTCCAGGAACTTCAGGAAGTGTTTGACGAAAGTCACCGGGAAACACGAAGGTGACACCTCCTATAATTTTGTCCAAGCTTCTTAGGTTTCTTACAGTTCTGGCTACGGCTTCTATATGCGAACGGTAGCTCATTGTACATTCATACCACATCATGAGACAGATCTCTCGAAGAAGTTCACATAAGGCCCGTTTTTTAATATCGTACGAATTCTGTGCGTTTGCTGCCCAATCGTAACGTTGACAACGACACTAATAATTTTTGTTATTTTGATAAGAGTTCAAATTGTGTCAAATCATTTGAACTAAAGTTATTGAGAAGTGGGAAAAACTCATTGATTTTTTAATGTAAGCTGTATTACCATATAACTGAAAAGAATAGTAAACAGATTACTATAAAAATATGTTGTACAAACTATAAAATAGATTACAATTATTGAAATAGCATGTTGCGAAATAAAATAACATCCTATTCTATACTCGCCTAATTAATAGTTTGGAAACCCAGAGAGCCTGGAGGCGATCGTTTCATTCCCAAGGTGTGCAATCGTCTAAAAAGTCATTGATTGTATAATAACCTTTAGCACACAAGCGCAATCCTTTTAAATTTCACATTTGAATATTTTTAAACTCATTCTGGGATCCTGTTGTAAAAGCGTATACATTGTCCCATAAAAGACTGACTAACCCTGTGTAATCTAGTAATAGTGGTTGTAAGTTTATACTTGTTTCTAGTGTTAACAGTATGTACGTCACAATTTCTGGGAAAATCTTTTGTTTTTGCGGAGATACATAACATTATCAAATATATTATATTGAGAAGCGACAGTCATTATTTTAATTTCTTTAAATTTACATCTTAATGAATCTTTCGGGCCCAGGTTATAAATTAAACGAATAGCCCTCTTCTGCAGTACAAAAATCGTATTTATGTCGGCTGCATTACCCCAGAGTAGAATGCCATAAGACAATATACTGTGGAAATAGCTGAAATTTACTAAGCGAGCCGTTTCAACATCAGTCAACATTTTAATTTTTTTCACCGCGAAAGCTGCAGAGCTGGGTCTATTTGCCAACTTATTAATATGAGGGCCCCATTGAAGCTTAGAGTCTATGGTGGTACCAAGAAATTCTGTGGCTTCTACGGAATCTAAAGGTTCCTCATTTAGAAGTACATTTCACGTTGGGAAACATGAATTTAATACATTTTGTCTTTTTACTGTTTAACAGTAAATTATTAAAATTAAACCAATGTACTATTTCAGATATTGCATTGTTTACCTCGTCATATATTGCTAGGCGTCTTTTAATTTTAAAAATTAAGGAAGTATCATCACAAAACTATACTATCTCACGTTTATTATTTAAAAGATGGGGCAAGTCATTTATATAGACGAGGAACAGAAATGGAACCAAATAGATCCTTGAGGGACCCCTACACCAACTGGAGCCCCGATAAAAAGCAACTTTTGAAATACCTTCCAAACTAACACCAAATAAATGTGAAAATTTTGAATACTTTTGAAAACTGGAGAAACATACTTTCTGGTTAAACACACAATAATATAATTATGGAAATCAAAAAAGCTTAAAAGACGAAAAAATTTAAAATAATATTGTTGATAAAACATAATTCGTTTATGATTTTTACATTACAAGTTACAACAAAAAATTATATTCGAAAACCCTTAAATAAAACATTTTCTAGTATCAATAAGATCATATCATTTTGAATATTGCTTCTAGCATTCTTTAACAACTGTGCATTTTAATCTAAGCTGAAAACTATATACCGCAAGTAAGTGTTCATCAAACACGCTTGGACGACTTGTATCTAGTCTACTTCAAATCTCAGATTACGAGTATTTATATCTCTAAATCAAATGTAAGTATAACCACATGGTAATGGTAAACTACCCCAACAGAATAAAGTTTGATTCATCCAAATCGGTAAAGTCGATTTTGAGTCATATAAGGTCTTCGTCATTGAGTCGTTTGAAAATATTCTAAATTGTTTTTATGAATACAAATCCTTAAGATGCGTATATTCATAAAACTCATTCATATTAGTAATGCAATAATATAATTCATAAAATTGATAACACAAAAAATAAAAGTAAATGTTAACACTCAAATTATTTATTCATTGTTTATTTAAATTATATTTACAGAGTATACGTGGGCCTCTTCATTTCGTTGAACTATAATTGTATCCTCCATCCCATTTCATAGGGATCAATATGTATCACAATTTAATCTTTTATCATTTATTGTTCGCTAAGATCACAGGATTGGGGTCCTAACTAAATTAGTAGAAACGACCGGCGTAACCGAGACCGTGAGCACCGTAAGCGTATCCGGTGGCAAGGGGAGCGATAGCTCCGTGAGCCAAGGGAGCGGCGGCGTACGCGTTGTAGGCGAGGGGAGAGGCGTACGAGCCGTAGGCTACGGGGGCGACACGGGCAGCGTACGCCAAGGGAGAAGAGACCACAGCGGGAGCGGCGTAGGAGTGGGCGATGGGAGCGGAGACCACAGCAGGAGCGGCGTAAGAGGTGGCGATGGGAGCGGCGTAGACGGCAGGCGCGGCGTGGGCGATGTAGGCCGGGTCCTTGCGGACGACGGCGTTGAAGCCGTTGTGCGCGTCAGCGGCGTAGTCGACGGTGCGGCGAGTGCCGTCGGACTCCAAGAGGGAGTACTGGCCGACCACGTTGTCGCCGACACGGGTTTCGTGCTGGCTCTTCACGTCACCGGTGTGAGGGTCAGAAACTCCATAGGAGAAGCTGTTGTAGGCACCGCCGTGGACGGCACTGCTTTGGGCTACTGCGACGAGCAGAGCGAAAATTGCTACCTAGAAAATAAAAAATAACATTTAATTTAAAAAAATACATTTAATTTAAAACAGTAAACAATAATAACTAATTCGTATATCAACTGCCGCTCACCTTGGAGAACATGATGTATTGTTTGATTGCTATGAAACAACTGATGACTGTCGAAGAACTACAGCCTTTATATAGTGCTTATTTTTTAGATATGAGAGTAAGCGTTATCAGATTTGTAGCAGGAACTTTTGAAGGACGTATGTATAGTGACCTACGTTAACAAAAAAAACACTTTCTCATTAAATATGTATCGTATATTTTTAGCGGTTTTGTAAGTGGCATAACTTTAAAACGCTATGTGATAATAGTACTGATATTATTTGTGGTCAATTAAGTATAATACTTATCTTTTAATGTGCAGTTTTATTTTGTGTAAGCATTTGTGTCTTTGCTATGTATGTGTAATTAATTAACATACTTCTTATCATCATCATCTTAACGCTTAAGCAATAAATAAGTAATTTACTCGTTGGTAGAGCTTTGTGCAAGCTCATTTGGATAGGTACCAGCCACTCATCAGATATTCTACCGCAAAACAACAGTACTTTATATTTTTGGGTACCGTTTCGAAGAGTGAATGAACCAGTGCAGTAACAACCACAAGAAACATAACTTCATAGTTCCCGAGGTTGGTGGTGCGTTGGTGGCGCGTTGGCGATGTAAGCGATGGTTAACATTTCTTGCAATGCCATTGTCTATGTGCGTTAATGATCACTTACCATCAAGTGGCCCATATGCTCGTCCGTCTACCTATACAATAAAAATGTAATACCATAGTACAGTAATAAAAAATACAGTTAACCCTTTTAAATTGTTGACTGTTTACGAGTTGTGCCTCCTTAAGCTATTAGGTACAAGCTGAATAATGCAAATTGTGATAAAATGTATTTAGTTTAAACCTTTTACTTTGTAATACAAAATTTAAATTCTCATATGAAAGACGCTCCATTTAATGTATACTGATCAATATTTTTCTACATTGTATTCAATGGAAGCTTTCATATGAATATGAATTTCACTATGGTAACTTCGTAGTAAATTAGTTTTTAGCTGATATATATCTCATTTTTTTTACGGATATATATCTATAAATATAATATAATACTACTAATTGTATTGTTGTTGTTGCTTATGATATATATTGTTGTTGCTTATGATGTTAGCTATCTAGACCTGCGAGGTCGCTGGATCGTTACAAATAAATCTGTAGATTGACTTATAATATGAGACATTAAATACAAAATTCGGGCCAAATCTTTTGAACCAATTTTGAGAGATAGAACAGCAACATATAAGAATTAGTATTCATTTCACGTAGTTAATAATATATAATAAGTGCATATATTTGTAACAATATACTCTTAGCAAATGCTGTACTAAGAGTTCCTCGTTGGTCTAGTGGCTAGATATAAGTATTTGAACGCCGCCAACGACATCCATGCTCTATAGCATTTCAAAAAGACCGCAACAGTATAATTCACTTCCTTGTTGGTCTAGTGGCTTGATATAAGGCCGCAGACGCGGTGGTCCTGGGTTCAATTCCCAGGTCAGACCAATAATAGTGATTGGGGTTTTCTGTCAGAAAATTCTCAGTAGCAGCCCAGTCTGGAAGTTGGAAGTGTGTACACTCCCGTGACTCGGAAAGCACGTAAAGCCGTTGGTCCTGCGCCTGAACTCTTTCCGGTCTTGTCGGATTACCGTCCCATTGAATTATGAGAGTTACGGATAAGAGAGTGCACCTGTGTTTGCGCACATACTTGTGCACCATTATATCTCCTGTGCAGTTGGCTTATAACTTTACCATATTATCAAAACCGATACATTATCTTTATCTATCTTATACATTATCTTTTAAAATGAGACCATTATATTAGGTTAATAACCTGACTTCGTATACATTAAGTTAAAGATTTTCCTTTTGATATTAAATAAAAATGATATTGTACAATGATTTTTTTCCTTTTTTTTTCACACACGGTCATCTGATCCCAAACTAAGCAGAGCTCGTACTATGGAAACCAGACAACTGATATACTACATATACTACTTTTTCTTTTTGTAAATACCTACTTATATAAATAAATACAACCAGGCTCAGAACAAACAGACATGTTCATGCACACAAATGTCTGTCCTGGTTGGGAATCGAACCCACGACCTGCGGCGCGAAAGGCAGGGTATCTACTAATCACGCCAACCGGCTTGTCATTACAATGAAACTATCTGAGCTCTGATGAGAGGACAAGAGGATGGATGACACAGGATGTTACTGTATTGTACTGTAACTGATCTCTACATCGGCACTGTGCTCATATTAAAGTTCGCCCCACGCTCTTTTTAGACATATTTTAATCAAATATCATATAATATATATAAAACTACCGGATCGAATTGTAAAACGTTAACACCAATTAAATAAATAGAAAACACTTAAGAATTAATACATTGTTTATTTTGATAAGTTTTAATAGTTTAAAAATATCAGAGATAGACGATTAGAAGATGTCATATCGTCGTGCTTCTTTGAACAAAAATATAAACTAACACGTGTCAGGTGAACATCTTCGACTGATGAAAGTTGAGGCAAGAAATGTCACTCGGGAGCTCAGAACTGACACAGAACAAGATGTGGACAAAAAAAATCAGTCCAAATATAATGACTTACCAGTCAAATAAGTTTTGCCTTTTTCTTATAAAGACATCATACAATTTTAACAAATAAACAAAAAAACAAGATGAAATAAAAAAAAATGTTAACAGTCAAATTGTTTATTTTAAATAATATTTACATGACATTTGGTTGATGTATAATTGTATTCTCCATCCCATTCCATTGGGATATTACTACAATCTGTATCACTATTTAAACTTTTACCGTTTATTGTTCGCTAAGATCACAGGGGTGGGGTCCTAAATAAATTAGTAGAAACGACCGGCGTAACCGAGACCGTGAGCACCGTAGGCGTAGCCGGTGGCAAGGGGAGCGATGGCTCCGTGAGCCAAGGGAGCGGCGGCGTACGCGTTGTAGGCGAGGGGAGACGCGTATGAGCCGTAGGCTACGGGGGCGACGCGGGCAGCGTATGCCAAGGGAGAAGAGACCACAGCGGGAGCGGCGTAGGAGTGGGCGATGGGAGCGGAGACTACAGCGGGAGCGGCGTAAGAGGTGGCGATGGGAGCGGCGTAGACGGCAGGCGCGGCGTGGGCGATGTAGGCCGGGTCCTTGCGGACGACGGCGTTGAAGCCGTTGTGCGCGTCAGCGGCGTAGTCGACGGTGCGGCGAGTGCCGTCGGACTCCAAGAGGGAGTACTGGCCGACCACGTTGTCGCCGACACGGGTTTCGTGCTGGCTCTTCACGTCACCGGTGTGAGGGTCAGAAACTCCATAGGAGAAGCTGTTGTAGGCACCGCCGTGGACGGCACTGCTTTGGGCTACTGCGACGAGCAGAGCGAAAATTGCTACCTAGAAAATTAAAACCAACATTTAATTTTAAAAAAGTACATTAAATTTAAAACAGTAAACAATAAAAACTAATTCGTATATCAACTGCCGCTCACCTTGGAGAACATGATGTATTGTTTGATTGCTATGAAACAACTGATGACTGTCGAAGAACTACAGCCTTTATATAGTGCTTATTTTTTTAGATATGAGAGTAAGCGTTATCAGATTGGTAGCAGGAACTTGTGAAGGACGTATGTACAGTGACCTACGTTAACAAAAAAAAACACTTTCTCATTAAATATGTATCGCATATTTTTAGCAGTTTTGTAAGTGGAATAACTTTAAAACGCTATGTGATAATAGTACTGATATTATTTGTAGTCAAGTAAGTATAATACTTCTTTTAATATGCAGTTTTATTTTGTGTAAGCATTTGTCTTTGCTATGTATGTGTGTAATTAATTAACTTATCTCTTTATCTTAACGCGTAAGCAATAAATAAGTAATTTACTCGGTGGTAGAGCTTTGTGCATTCTACCGCAAAACAACAATACTTTGAATTGTTAGATCACAGTTGTTGCGTGATCACCCTTCAAACCGGAACCATATGCACAAGGGATATAACTTCATAGTTCCCAAAGTTGGTGGCGCATTGGTGATGTAAGCGATGGTTAACATTCCTTGCAATGCCATTGTCTATGTGCGTTGGTGACAGTAATAAAAAATACGGTTAACAATTTTAAATTGTTGACTATGGACGAGTTGTGCTTCCTTAAACTATTACAAAGTAAATAAAACAAATTGGGATAAAATGTATTTAGTTTCAGCCTTTTAATTTGTCAAAAAAATTTAAGCCCTTAGGTGAAAGACGGTCCATTTAATGTAATATTGATTAATATTTTTCTACATTGTATTCAATGAAAGCTTTTTTATGAGTATCAAGTTCACTATGCGGTGACTTCGAAGTAAATTAGTTTTTAGCCGATATTTTTATTTTCTTACATATATATTGACTGCCTCGTTGGTCTAGCGGCTTGATATAAGGCCGCAGACTCGGTGGTCCTGGGTTCAATTCCCAGGTCGGGCCAATAAATAGTTATTGGGGTTTTCTGTCAGAAAATTCTCAGTAGCAGCCCGGAATCTGGAAGTTGGAAGTGTGTACACTCCCGTGCCTCGGAAAGCACGTTAAATAGAACTCTTTCCGGTCTTGTCGGATTGCCGTCCCATCGGATTATGAGAGCTAAGGATTAGAGAGTGCACCTGTGTTTGCGCACATACTTGTGCACTATAATATCTCTTGCGTAGTTGGCTAATCTCTCTTGAGATTGGCCGCCGTGGATGAAATCGGTCTGGAGGACCTTATACAGATTTATATATAAGTATAATATAATACTACTAATTGTATGATAACGTTAGAAACAAAATATTTATAATTCTTCTTTTATATGAAAAGTAATATTTGAAGAAATTATATTGATTGACTTATAATACGAAACCATAATTACAACATTTGAGCCAAATCGTTTGAACCACTTTTGAGAGACAGAAGAGCGACTTACAACTCATATAAGAATTATGATTCATTTCACGTAATAATATATAATAGTGAACTCATTTATAACGATATACTCTCTTAGTACAACAAGTAATTATTTTGAAAACACTACACTATGTAGTAGTACACCCAATTGCTAAAAAGTATAATTTAATTTAAGTAGGTAGTCATAATTAATTTTGTGATGATTTCATATATTGTAAATGAGAGTTTAATAAAATAATAAAATTATCAGTGCAATGTAAATTTGAAAACAAATCACATGAATAACAATAAAAGCTAACCGTTAGTTATTGAAGAGCTTCTATCTATGTTAGCGTGTAAAATTATAATATATAAGGAATACGTAATATAGCTTTCCATAACTATACTATATTGTAAAAAACAAAAAAGAAAAAAGGACAACTTTTAGTATATGACCATTATTCTAAATAATCCGACTTCGGATAAATTAAATTAAAAATTTTTCTCAAAATATTAAAAAAAAATGAAATGATACAATAACTATAGAACTAACTAATCTCTTCAACGTTACTGTGCTCATATTTAAATCCCCCCTACGCCCTTTTTTTGACATATTTTCATTGAAATATCATATAATATATCTAAAACTACCGGTTCATATTGCAAAATGGAAACATCAATAAAATAAATAGAAAACGCTTACGAATTCATACATTTGAAAAGTTTTAATAGAGTCTAAAAAAAAAAGGAGATCCAGTGGATAGAAGATGTCGATCAGAAAAGTGTCACTGAATTTTCATGTGCTTAATTTATGTTCATTATAATTACATCTCGTACTTGGCTTCAAACGAAAATATATAAACCTACATGTATCAGGTGAAAATCTTCAACTCCTGAAATTTGACTTCAACTCTTGAAATAAAATCAGTCCAAAAATGTTGATTGTGGTGTTTCTTCGAAATGAAAACATGCAGGCATATAAAACCACCAAACTATAAGCCGATAGAAAGATACACCAAAAGCAAGGAGTACAAGTTTGTGGAGACTGCAAGACAAAATTAAAAAATATGTCAAACTGGAGTTTGAGAATTTGGAGTAAACGGAGGACCCCTGAAAAAGACTTTGTGATCCATTTTTCCTATCATTTATTAAAATTTCGTACTTAATTTAATGTTTTGGTAGGAAATAAATATAATTGCTGATGATTTTTCAAGAAATTATTGCTAGTTTTTATTTAACTTGCAATAATTATTACATTCTTTAGATGAAATCTAGCAAGCCGAAATCCAACCATTTCCACAATCAATCAGAGTTGAAATTTAAAATATTCATCCAGCTCCGATGACAAAGCTTTATTTATTGTAACCGGAACCTGGATTTACATCCAAGATTGACTGAGATGAAAAAATCCGCGACTGTCGATGACATAATATGCAATATAAAAACTCAATGGTGCTTGCACTGTTTTGAACACCTACGACCTCCTGTCAAGATACATGGTGCGCTAGACACTCCGCCACAACGACTCCTTTTACTAAATATTTTATCATCAGTAACGTTATAATACAATGAGTTGTTATTGAAAAAAATATTTTGCCTTTTTCTAATAAAGAAATGATCCAAATGTAAGACATAAATAAAAAAATTGAAATTTGTTTTAAAAAAATGTTATAATTAATATAAATTCTTGATAACCAGTACCTGAACATTTTAATTATTATTTTTTATTGCAGAAAACAAGATGAAATAAAAAAAAATGTTAACAGTCAAATTGTTTATTTTAAATAATATTTACATGACATTTGGTTGATGTATAATTGTATTCTCTATCCCATTCCATTGGGATATTACTACAATATGTATCACTATTTAAACTTTTACCGTTTATTGTTCGCTAAGATCACAGGGGTGGGGTACTAAGCTAATCTAGTAGAGACGGCCAGCGTATCCGAGACCGTGGGCACCGTAGGCATAGCCGTGGGCAAGAGGAGCGATAGCTCCGTGAGCCAAGGGAGCGGCGGCGTACGCGTTGTAGGCGAGGGGAGAGACGTATGAGCCATAAGCTACGGGAGCGACGCGGGCAGCGTACGCCAAGGGAGAAGAGACCACAGCGGGAGCGGCGTAGGAGTGGGCGATGGGCGCGGAGACTACAGCGGGAGCGGCGTAGGAGTGGGCGATGGGCGCGGAGACTACAGCGGGAGCGGCGTAAGATGTGGCGATGGGAGCGGCGTAGACGGCAGGCGCGGCGTGGGCGATGTAGGCCGGGTCCTTGCGGACGACGGCGTTGAAGCCGGAGTGCGCGTCAGCGGCGTAGTCGACGGTGCGGCGAGTGCCGTCGGACTCCAAGAGGGAGTACTGGCCGACCACGTTGTCGCCTACACGGGTTTCGTGCTGGCTCTTCACGTCACCGGTGTGAGGGTCAGAAACTCCATAGGAGAAGCTGTTGTAGGCACCGCCGTGGACGGCACTGCTTTGGGCTACTGCGACGAGCAGAGCGAAAATTGCTACCTAGAAAATTAAAAACAACATTTAATTAAAAAAAAAATACATTAAATTTAAAACAGTAAACAATAAAAACTAATTCGTATATCAACTGCCGCTCACCTTGGAGAACATGATGTATTGTTTGATTGCTATGAAACAACTGATGACTGTCGAAGAACTACAGCCTTTATATAGTGTTTATTTTTCAGATATGAACGCGATGTTAACTGTTATGTAGTAGGAACTTGTGAAAGACTCCGAAACAGTGACCTACGCTTACAAGGAAACTACGTTCACATTAATTATGCTAGAATCCTATTTCTGAAACTATTTGGGATATAAATATTAAGTAAGTTTTTTGTAGTTGTCTAAAATTAAAATTAATTACTTATAAGTGTTGTTTCGATTGATTTAATTGGTCACATATTATTTGTAACCCGCAACTGTTCTGAATAGTTAAAATTGATATATATTTACATATGTATTTAAATATTTGAGTAAAACCACCAACAAATTTACATATCGTATTTTTATGTAACAACTTACAGAGCCTTTAGGTTTCTAGGTTACACGTAATTTAACAAAATTCAATGCAATTCAAATGCAAATTCAGACTATTTAACTCACAATAACCTTATATTAAAATATTTTTAATTTAGTTTTAGCTTTAGTCTAATAATATTTTCTTATAAATTTTTATAAGAACACATTAAAAAATTTAAATGTTGTTTGTATGTATATTTTTAATAAATAGTAAATCATTATAGATTCAATCTAAACAAAAAAAAGTGAAAATATTTCTACTTTTTTCAAGCTCAACACTAACATTTTTAATAACCATTTTAAAATTTTAATTTTAATATAACGCTACCACCGTTTCGGAATGAAGAATCGAATCGAATTTTAAACCCGTAAACGATCATCAAGAACAAACAAACATAAAAATGAACGAAATGTAATAATCATATACTACATAATATATTTATATATCCTGTATGAACATTTACGGACACTCATGCTTTATCATTTACATAAAGGATGTACATATTAACGACGCCGAAATCTTGATATTGTGTGTATATAGTCGCATAATGTATATAGTTATATATAATGTATGTGCCAGACCTCTTTTTAGGACTATTTGCGACAAAGACTTCCATTTTAAACTGTACCACAGCTAGAATTTTACCTTTCTCTTCTCTTGAGAAGAACGTACAACATTATACTATAAGTACATTATCCAATTTACAAAATATATTTTTAAATTATATCCTTCTTATAGGATAATTTACTCGAATCAATCTATTTCAGAAAACGAAATAAGTGTCCATTCATACATACATACATACATACATACATACATACATACATACATACATACATATACGCACGCACACAAACACAGTCTTCATTATTTTTGTAAATACGTATTGATATTTAATAAATTTAAAATTTTAATAAGATTAATGAAAGCGAAGTTATCTTGAACTATACAAAAAACGCGCAGGAAGGAGTTGTTTTTAAACTCGTAAAAAAACCATTGTGTAAGGAAACTGTATTATTGGACGGTTGGAATTTACTCGTATTTAAATGAACAAAATAAAACATATATCAAGTCTCATTAAATATTTTATGTATTGTATACAAAAAACTTGAGCATTTAATTAATAAATCTAACATAATTATAATAATAAAAACATTTTCTGAATATAAAAATTTAATTATGTTTGTTAAAATAATTTAATTGTAGAGGAATCATTTATTGAAGTTTTTAGTTTTGTATGGTCTTGAATAAAACGTGAAGTAGAAAAAAGCTTAAGAATTTAAAAAGTAAGATTAAGAATTTTCATTGAACAATACCTAGATGTAATACAATAAGAGTTATTTTTGTGTATAGTAGACAACTCTTAGCTTAATGAAATGCTGCATGTATATAAAGTATAATTGTATATACACGATGTATACAAGTAATATCAGCTCTAAAAAAGAGTTTATTCATTTCTCTCAATTCAATTCTGCACCGATAACAGCTGTTGTAAATAACTTTGACTTATACTTTAACTTAATTATGGTCATACTTTAGCTTACTATATTTTTCTGACAATTTTTTTTTTCTTAAAATCATTTTTTTTTGTTTTTTTATTGCATAGGAAGGCGGACGAGCATATGGGTCACCTAATGGTAAGTGGTCACCAACGAACATATACATAGGCATCGTAAGAGATGTTCACCATCGCTTACATCGCCAATGCGCCACCGACCTTGGGAACTAAGATGTCCCTTGTGCCTGTAATTACACTGGCTCACTCACCCTTCAAACCGGAACACAACAATACAAAGTACTGCTGTTTTGCGGTAGAATATCTGATGAGTGGGTGGTACCTACCCAGACGAGCTTGCACTAAGCCCTACCACCAAGTGAAATTAATTACCGGTGATTATAAAAAGTAATTTATATACGCGTCTAAAATATACATTATGATAATTATATTTTTTTCCAAATTCTTTAAATAAACAATAATTTGTCCGATTTGAACCTACAGCTACCTCGCTAGACGTAACGGAATTGAAATATTGAAGTTAAGTAAATAGATTACAGATTAAAAATAATCTACAAAAACCTAGATCCGAAAATAATAACCTTGAAATTAATTAAATAAAATGTATGAATATTAATGAATGCACGGCTATGCCTTTCATTTTAGCCTTATTGTATTTTCACGTTGTACTACGTATGTATGTTATTTCCTGTTTCGTTTCCAAACTTCAGAACTGTGCTATTATAAATAGTCATCATAGCGAGGGTTAAATCAGTTGCACTCAGTTGTCGAGTTAAACACACGTAAAATGGCTTCAAAGGTAGTTATTTTATGATGAAATATTTTTAAATCATCGTTTAATAATTAACAAAGCATTAACATACCTTTATTTTTACAGTTCGTCGTTCTCGCTTTATTGGTAGCGGCTGCTCAAGGCAGTGCCGTCCACGGCGGTGCCTACAACAGCTTCTCCTATGGAGTTTCTGACCCTCACACCGGTGACGTGAAGAGCCAGCACGAAACCCGTGTCGGCGACAACGTGGTCGGCCAGTACTCCCTCTTGGAGTCCGACGGCACTCGCCGCACCGTCGACTACGCCGCTGACGCACACAACGGCTTCAACGCCGTCGTCCGCAAGGACCCGGCCTACATCGCCCACGCCGCGCCTGCCGTCTACGCCGCTCCCATCGCCACCTCTTACGCCGCTCCCGCTGTGGTCTCCGCTCCCATCGCCCACTCCTACGCCGCTCCCGCTGTGGTCTCTTCTCCCTTGGCGTACTCTGCCCGCGTCGCCCCCGTAGCCTACGGCTCATACGCCTCTCCTCTCGCCTACAACGCGTACGCCGCCGCTCCCTTGGCTCACGGAGCTATCGCTCCCCTTGCCACCGGATACGCCTACGGTGCCCACGGTCTCGGTTACGCCGGTCGTTTCTACTAATTTAGTTAGGACCCCACCCCTGTTATCTTAGCGAACAATAAATGGTCAAAGTTTAAATTGTGATACAGATTGATCCCAATGAAATGGGATAGAAGAGACAATTACATGTCAACCAACTGAAGAGCCCAACTTATACTCATGTAAATATTATTTAAAATAAACAATCACTTTAAATATGTGATTTATTATAAACGAAAATAAACATTTACGAAAATTAACAATGAATTTATTTTATTTATCTTGCATGTAAAATTTAAATTACTTTTTATTCTTTCCATTGCAGTATACGATAGTTAAATTATATTTTAGCATTTGTCCAGAAAATGTATAATTACTTATGTATCTCTGTGGTCCATCGTTGTATGTCTGTCTGTTTGTCCAGGGTAATTGTTAAAACGGCAACTAAAAAAAATAACTAATGTACAAATAACTTATTACTCTAAAGAGTTTATCAAATTGGTTGTCTATAAAAAGTTATAAAAATTTAACCTTAACATAACTTTTTACTTGACAATTTAGATTAAACGTCAAAATGGTTTATTTTGAAGGATTTTCGTCTGCACCTGAATCCGCCGGCGAAGACGCGTGTTCATAATATAGCCAATTAGCCAGATACATTTAATATATTTTTATCAGGATTTTTAAAAATGTTATGAACTAAACAAGAACTACTTATAATTCCATGTGAAGTAAATGGCACAATATCATCAGACAAACAAAATTCAAATTCTATTATATATGAATAATATGTTTTAATGTTTATTACTCAATTTAATATATTTATTACTTACTTTGGAATTAAAAATTATATATTATTTATAGAAAACTGAATATGTATCAAATATTGAAAGTCTTATCAAGTACTTTAGCATATAGAATTATTCAATGTTTGGAAAGGCCTCTATGATACTGGCTTCCCTAGTACAGTCGGGATTTCAACGAGTACTGCTGTGCAATACTGCTGACACAACTGTTAACAAAAAAAATGTTTTTCTTAAATATGATCGTATGACTGTGGTGTCCTATAAACGCCATCGGCCGCGTCACAATTTTTACAATCGTTTTTTTTTTATTGTATAGGTAGGCGGACTAGCATATGGTCACCAAAGCCCATAGACATTGGCTTTGTAAAAGAGGTTAACCATCGCTTACATCGCCAATGCGCCACCAACCTTGGGAACTAAGATGTTATTTCCCCTGTGCCTGTAATTACACTGGCTCACTCACCCTTCAAACCGGAACACAACAATATCAAGTATTGCTGTTTTGCGGTAAGATATCTGATGAGTGGGTGGTACCTATCCAGACGAACTTGCACAAAGCTTTACCACCAAGTGAATTTTACTGTTGTGGTCTTTTTGAAATGCTATAGAGCATGGATGTCGTTGGCGGCGTTCAAATACTTTGAATTGCGTTTGTAGTCTTTTCGGCAGCCTAAATGTCGTGTCTAACGACAGTGTTTTCAATCAAGTCGTATCGTGTCTGCTGAGATATGTATTGCCTGCTGACAGCCTCAAACGTCAACTGGCTGGCGTTGAAACATCGACTGGCTTATGCTAAAGTCTGATGTTACGAATAACATTTAATTGGAGACCGTAGTGTAGTATCAAATAACATAATTAAGAAAATAAGTTGATATATCGTGGAATTACATATTGGGTACTTTTTTAATAATTTATAAAATGATTACTATATATTAATTTACGAACGATGCACACTATATTACTTTATCTTCATACAAAATAGCTAATACCGGTAAACGTCATATCCGTTTAAATATACCAATAATAATCAAGGCGTTTGATCGCTTGAACGGTATAGAAGTCTATTCGTCACAGATGCCATCTAGCGGCGACTCACAACAAAGTGGATAGAACAGAAACCTTCTCCGTGACAAAATACATACATGTGTCATGTTTACTTATATTATGAATGCAAAACTGTTTATTTGATTGTTTGTGTTACGGTTTAACGTCATAACTGCTCTGGTCATGATATTGATATTTGCATACTCAGTACATAGAAGGCCAGAGAATACTTTACGCCACCCCAAAACGAGCGCAACCGCGGGCGCAAATTTATATTTGCTTAAATCTCAAACAAATATGATATATAATTTATCACTTTGAGTTAAAACCTTATACATTTCTTCTTGAAAATTTCTTAAAGGTTTTTGGGGACACACCCCCATTGAAAAGGGAGGATCCTCCGACCAGACGGGTGTTGTGTCTGGTGGGCTACTGCCCGATGGTTGTTGTCGAGTTCTTGTATTTATGTTCAATCGCTCTGATAACTTTAATATCGCGATGTAGGATACGTCTGGTCATAGTTCGTATGCGGCGAGATAGATGTCGCTACATCACTCCCCTCCGAGACCGGAGGTCGATAGCAGGTTGAGTCGTTCATATATCATGTGATGCTTGCCGGGCCAGTGGAATGTTCCAGAGAGTCGGAACCAGATGCCGCATAGTTCACGGTGAGTCGGAACTGTCTGCGGTGATGCCCCAGTGAGTCGGGGTGATGCTGCAAATGCTCCAGTGAGTCGGAGTGGTGCAGTGGTGCGTAGTGGCTGGCTGCTGCGTCGACCAGGAGAGAAGTACGTCTCTGCTTGCTGACCGGCCGAAGTGCAGTGTGCTGTGCCAAGGTCGCTGAGAAGGCTGTGGGTGATGACCAGGAATGCGCGTCCGCTGCATGCTGGTGGTCAGGATACCCGTAGTAGCCGTGGATGCTGGCTGGCTGTATGACTCGCTGCTCGAAAGCTTGAGGAAGTGATGATGACGTCACGATGACGTAGGTTTTCGAAGGCTGCGCTGACGTTCATGCTCGGGGTCACCAGTTTGGGGTGACCACTATTGAAAAGGGAGGCTACTGCCCGACGATTGTTGTCGGGTTCTTGTATATATGTTCAATCGCTCTGATAACTTTAATATCGCGATGTAGAATACGTCGTTCTTAGTTCGTATGTGGCGAGATAGATGTCGCTACATCACTCCCCTCCGAGACCGGAGGTCGATAGCAGGTTGAGTCGTTCATATATCTTGTGATGCTCGCCGGGCCAGTGGAATGTTCCAGTGAGTCGGAACTGTCTGCGGTAATGCCCCAGTGAGTCGGGGTGATGCTGCAAATGCTCCAGTGAGTCGGAGTGGTGCAGTGGTGCGTAGTGGCTGGCTGCTGCGTCGACCAGGAGAGAAGTACGTCTCTGCTTGCTGACCGGCCGAAGTGCTGTGTGCTGTGCCAAGGTCGCTGAGAAGGCTGTGGGTGATGACCAGGAATGCGCGTCCGCTGCATGCTGGTGGTCAGGATACCCGTAGTAGCCGTGGATGCTGGCTGGCTGTATGACTCGCTGCTCGAAAGCTTGAGGAAGTGATGATGACGTCACGATGACGTAGGTTTTCGAAGGCTGCGCTGACGTTCATGCTCGGGGTCACCAGTTTGGGGTGACCACTATTGAAAAGGGAGGCTACTGCCCGACGATTGTTGTCGGGTTCTTGTATATATGTTCAATCGCTCTGATAACTTTAATATCGCGATGTAGAATACGTCGTTCTTAGTTCGTATGTGGCGAGATAGATGTCGCTACAG
Organism: Nymphalis c-album; assembly: GCA_963151315.1. Classification (NCBI taxonomy): domain Eukaryota; kingdom Metazoa; phylum Arthropoda; class Insecta; order Lepidoptera; family Nymphalidae; genus Nymphalis; species Nymphalis c-album. Next base: position 2,788,696 of record OY720590.1, on the reverse strand, counting down.
GTTACTATTAAATGACATCACAATACAGAATGCGACGCCACTACTTGCTCGTATACTATACATATATTCCAACGGAAGTTACATATGTATATACATATATATGCATGAATATATTTACAAAGTTTATAGGCATTTATTTCCGCAACAGACCACTGCTAAAGTATGTTATTATAATCATAAACTGCTTGTAATCGCAGGCAGTCGGCCTTGCGCCGGTTCTCCTAAACTCGGTTTTCTTCGTCATGATTATTCATAGGATTTATTATTTTTATTAACTAATATCTATGTTCTTAATATTTGCAAATGGTTAATTTTGTTATATGGATACAATTTTTTTTAATGTTAATTGATTTATAATATTTAAAACGCAAGTATTATATTACGATTTTGTTTAAATAATTGTATTTCAAAGTAAAACAAATCGTACAAATTTAAAATGCATGAATTGAGAATTATAATTATAATGAAGTATCTACTATAATGAATTAATAATGACTCAATAGCTCAACGGCAGACAGTCGCGCGATGCCAATATAAAGTCACACATTTGATCTTGCGTCTTAAGACTATTGTCATCCCCACTAACACGAGCTTTACTCTTAAATATAATATTAAATTTGAATTGTAGCAATTGCTTTGAAATGAGAATTGCTTTATAAAATAGGCAGTACAATGACATACTTTAATAATCGATATTATTAAAAAAACCGGCTAAGAGAAAAAAAACTTATAATACCGGATCTTAAGATATGTACTGGAGAAAAAAAAAATTGTGCTTATTACATAGTGTAATGTCGTTCATCCCATACAAGCACATACGAAATAAGCTTCCATAGTGAGGAGGCTTGATAATTTTACACAACATTTTTTGTATGTTTTCAAACTATTAATAATGCGACTAATGCAGAACTATCTTACCGACTGTACTGGCCATGGTCGCGTTTGGACTCCACTACCACTTACCATCAGGTGGAGTGGAGACAATTGCCTTCCCGGGTATTTTCTAAAAAAATATTGTGGTTATAAGGTAATTTAATTTTAAACTATTGTATAGGCATATGTGGCCTTTTTAGTTGCTAAGTACGCTAACTTGCGCGCCACCAGTCGTACCGTACAAGCAACGTCGTACAAGTAATGGCACTGTACCAGAATCCTTAGTATACAGAGCTTAACATCAATCTAAAGGAAGCGTTAATACAAACAATACAAACAAGCAATAAAATAGAAACAACCAATAATTTATTACATAAATACATCATAAGAAGTGAATTATAATTTATATCTTTTAGGGCACATAAGCTGCCAATTAGTACAAGCTATTTTGCTAATCTACAAACAATTTTCTATCCCTTATTTCTCTCCCTTAGAAGTAATTGTTATAAGTAATGTTTTATATCATAATGCAGAGGAAACAAAATGATAAAGATATTTTCGCATTGATAGAAGTGTTTGCCCGTGGCTTCGATCGTTCGAGGTGTTGGAGAGGGGTCTGTTATACAAAAAAAAAAATAGCCTGTCCTATCTCGGGGATCAAGCTTGCTTCATACCGAATTTCATCAAAATCAGTTCAATGTTCTTTCTAGCCGTGAAAGAGTAACATACAAACAGAGTTACTGTATTTACAATATAGGCGGACGAGCGTATCTGATGGTAAGTGGTCACCAACGCCCATAAACCTTAGCATTGTAAGAGATGTTACCCATCACTCACATCACTAATGCGCCACCAACCTTGGGACCCAAGATGTTATGTCCCTTGTGCCTTTTATTATTATGAATATATTGTATATTAATATGAATACATGTTTAACATATATTATTGAAAATATAATACATTTGATTCGAACGAAGTGACAGTCTTAAATAAATCATAAAGCTAATCTATGTCTTATTAACATCTACCCACATTTAAATAGTAATTAAATAGTAAATAATTAGATAATAAAGATCAAATTTGACATTTCAAAAGCTTTATTGGAGTTTATCAAGTGGGACTGGGATCGTGGGATCAGCAATAATAATTAAATACTAAATATAAACCAAATATGTATGTAATATTTGAAACTACGTGATTCAATTCTATTTTCATTGTGTTTCGCGAAAAAATATATTATGTTAAATAAATGCTTATATTGAACATTTTATTAAAATGTTATGTTTATGAGAAACTTCGGTATGCAGTTGTATTCCCTTCGTAATACGTTGCTAATTTTTCTATAAATATCATATACATAATGTACTTTTAAAATTCTGTCGATGTTGATAGCACTAATTTAAAATTAATTTAAAATTGACGAATATAATTATATCAAATCAAAATATACTGTATTAAAGTAGGCATTTGCGAGCAATTTCACATTTGACAAGATTAAATAAAATAATGATTGAAGAGCCGGTCGGCGTGGTTGGTAGGACGTCTTTCACGCCGCAGATCGTGGGTTCGATTTCCACCCAGGACAGAAATTTGAGTGCATAAACATGTCTGTTTGTCCTAAGTCCGGGTTGAATTATTTATATAAGTATGTTTACAAAAGTAGTATATGTAGTATATCAGTTGTCTGGTTTCCTTTAGTACAAGCTCTGCTTAGTTTGGGATCAGATGGCCGTGGGTTAATAATGTCCCAGGATATTTATTTATTTATTTTTATAATAAGCTACAACCAATTCTGATTTTAGATTCTACCGAGAACCGTTAAGAAGAGTAGCTAACTACTGACAAGATATTATAAATACATTTAAAAAAAATAAAATGTGAAATTTTATATCAATTGTCGATGAAGTATATTTTCATAGATATAAAAATCAGGCGTATCGTGTCATGACTATGCCTACAAACCGCAAGCACGTACCTACGTGACATGAAAATGAATATGAAAGCTAAAAACGAATAAAGTTATATTTTTTTATCAGAACACGCCATATCCAGACTCCCAAGTTTGGCATACAATGGTATCTTGATCTGCTTATCATATATTTACACAAAAATGGATAACATTAAACTCTTAAATTAAACATGTATTATATTTGCGAAACGTTGAAAACAAACTAGATGTGACATACGATAGCTTCTTGTGATATATTCAACGCAAAAACACATAACGAAACAAATATCGAAATTTAAATATATTTTTACACTGATATATAAGAAATAAAAGGAAAGATCTTTACTTTTAAATGTAAGAATACAATACATTACTAAGATTTAATAGAAGTTTTTCTGTTATAGTTTATGAGACACGATACTTAATGGCGTATGACTGAGATAAATAGCGTTAATAAAATAATAATGGTACGAGTCATTTCTTTACGCTTTCCATACAACGGCCTTGCGTTTCCGGATCCATCGAATACATTAGTGTTTTTAAATATCAACTATAAGTGTCCATGCGTAAACGACACGCCCTCGTATGTGCGATCCATATATAAGCTCCTAGTCGGATAGCTCAGTACTCATTCCACGAGATCCACTTGTCTAAGCAGCAATGGCAGCAAAGGTAATACCCAAAATCATAACCGTGTTTTGTTTAAAATATTACTTTCGATCTTAATTGATTAAATTAATATTAAATAAGTAAAAATTATCGTTTTTACTTATAATCTTTTGCTTAAAGACTGTTTAGTTAAACAGTGATTTATTTATTTTTATCATTATTGATTTTACATTTGAAAGAAAGAGACAGGGAATTGTTTAATTAATAGCCCACTAAACAACGTTTATAAGTAAAGACGTAAATTCTTAGTTTAATTTTATATATGATAAAATCAATTGAAATGTGATACATTTTTTGGATTAATTATAGATCTTTTAACTCATTTTATTATGTGGATTAACATTTGTTTAACAATAAAATAATATAATATGTTTATTTGCAGTTGGTTGTAGTACTCGCCCTGGTAGCTGTGGCCCACTGCTCAGTGGTGCCAGTAGCGCGAGCAGACGCCGACTACACGAGCTTCGCGTACGACGTGGCTGATCCCTATACTGGTGACTTCAAGAGCCAGCATGAGACCCGCGTCGGTGGCAACGTTCAAGGACAGTACTCCCTCCTCGAGTCTGACGGTACCAAACGTACTGTTGACTACACCGCCGATGACGTGAACGGTTTCAACGCCGTCGTACGCAAGGACCCCGCTGTTGTTGCCACACCAGTGGTAGCTGCTGCTCCCGCTGTCGCCGCTGTTGCTCCAGCTGTTGTTGCAGCTCGCACCGTCGCCGCACCTGCCGTTGTATCCGCCGCTCCTGCTGTCTACACTGCTGCCGCCCCAGCAGTTGTTGCCTCTCATACCTACACCCCTGCAGTGTACGCTGCCTCAGCTCCTACAGTTGTGGCTGCCCGTACATACGCCGTTCCCTCCGTGTACGCCGCTTCAGCTCCCGCTGTAGTATCTGCCCATACTTACTCCTCACCTACAGTTTACGCCGCCTCTGCCCCGCTGGTAGCCACCCGTACCTACTCCTCTCCCGCAGTCTATGCTGCCTCTGCTCCCACCCTTATCGGTGCTCGCACTTACGCCTCCCCCTACTACGCGTCTCCATACTACGCGAACTATGGCGTACACTCCACCCCCATCAACTACTGGTGAATGACGACAAAGCCTTCATAAGGTGACTTAGATTAAGACTTATTCGAATCTGCCTTGTAAATAATATTATTTTTTACGTATCCGTATGTATTAAATTAAACGACCTCTTTACATACACCTACATGGTTTTATTTAGTTCAAACATAAATGAATACCCGTTCACCTTAATCATATATATGTATAACATATAAAGGACAAAGGTAGTAGGAAGTGTCAAACTATTGCATAATATGACATGAGTTTTTATCATTCCGACATATCCAGTTACATCCTTTAATAAATTCAAACACAAAAACATACGACCATACTAATTTCGAATGCATAAACGTACCTCTGTCTATTTTAAAACCTCAATAGAATCATAACTAACCGCAGAATAAAAAACTTGGGCTCCAGAACAAAGTCTAGAATTTTAACAATGTGAATAATTTTAAATATTTATCCCTACATATTTGGGACATGAATATAAATATTATTATAACGACAATTGGACGGTTAATTACAAACAGTATCGACCTAGTATTTAGTTAAAGACTTTTAAAGAACAAATAAATAAAAAAACTATTTTTTTTTTTATATTCGAATACCGAAAATTGTAGAACATTTTAATACTTATTCTTATTGATTACAAAAAATGCGAAATAAATTAATGACACTAATTGATGTGAATTGTAAACTAAGTCATTTATAAAAATTTCAAACACAGACATAACTAGTTAAAATTAATTCTTATAATTAGTTTAAATTATATCCGTATTCTAAATAATTATATTTTATACAAAATAATTTGTACCATAGTTTTTATTTAATTCGATTCCTAATTGTAGCTTAAGGCACTTGACATTCATACCAAAATAAATTGTATAATAAATACCGCCACATTTAAATTTTACTCGCTGACAAATCCACATTTATTTATCGTGACAAGTCGAAAACAATAAAATATTTTTCATAATATAATAATCAAATAGAGTTGGAGTTTTTAAATTTGGTGTCAAATTGTTCATTTAAATCTAAAATACGTAAAAACCTTTCTTTGTTTGTCTCTACATCTAAAATTGAAACTAAGGTTTTCTAAATTAGGAGTAATCAACTTTATTCGAGGTATACAATTTTATTAGTAAGAAGATATTACATTTTGTTTTGCTACACACTAAAGTATTAAAGAAAGTACTTCAGACAGATGAAATCCAGATAATTATCAAACATACTGATCAAACCAGAAAGCCAGATTAATTATTATTATTACACAATAAAAATGGAAAACAAACAAAAATTGCAATCCACCAAATCTACTAACAAATTTTCAATTTATCGCAATCAAATCGTTGCCGTTTATGCGTTTATTCTTTAATTTAATTATCGTCTATTGACAGAAAAGAACAATTAAGATTGGTTTTGACATAAAGGTATATGTTAACATCATAACATTTCGGTCCGATGGAAGTAAATATAGATTAGTCAAAGTTGGGTTGGAATTGAATCGAGCAGGTATCGCAGTCGTTATAGATTAGTATATTTAGCCCCCTGATTCGATTGTGATGTTGCATTGAAATACATAAGTCATAAACAACTAAACTCGATTCTCTTTTTCTTATACATACTTATTATAAGGCTCAGACAACAACTCTGTGAAGATAAGAATACAATATTATAACTTAAATCTTCTTAAATTCCTAGCAGAACAAAACAAGATAATAAAAATTACGTCCTTATAATCATAATATATCAAAACGAATCAAATCTGTCTTTTTGCAGGATTTATTTAAATAAAAGTTTTTGTCGATTCAGATCTTTAATTCTACAGAAAATAACCAGAAAGGAACCACCAAGTACCAGTACTTTGTATTGGTGTGTCCCAGTTAGAAGTTAAACAGTGTTTTTATAAGTACATAGGACATAATTTATACAAAAATTAATTACAAAACAAATTGATTAGACAATTCTAGTCTATTTAAACTTGTTATTCTTGTAATGTATTTTATTGGTAAATTGATCAACTTTAAAGCTATGTTCAGTGTAGTATTAAATATAGTAAAAAACTTTTCAAATAATCTTCCATATTAACCTAGTTGACTAGGCAGTTTTTTTATTAGATAAAGGTAGACAAATAATGAATAAGCGACTAAAAACATTTTATAAAACTTCAATACCGTGCTTACAATAAAATCTAGGATATTATGTCCTACTAATGGGCTTAGGCCTCCTTTTCTTTGATGAAGCTTAGAGCTTATTCCAACACGCTGTTTTCCTAACAATGCGGATTACATATGGCAGAAATCCATCCACCGCAAGCGGGTTGTCGATTATTTCCTTCACCACTGAGTGGGATTTGAACTTGGTAAGATTCATGTCGTCTACACCACTGGGCTATTAGATAACATGCTCTTATTTAACTATTGCTCAGAACACAGGAGTGGGACATTTATGAGTTGTTTATGTATGTTTTAGTTGCTTTATTTATAATTATTTGCGATGTTTTTTTAATGAATTATATCTAAATACATCGTTTTGGTCACATGGTTTGATATTTTATCTACCTATAGAAATCGTTTGGTTTTTTTATTTGCGATACAGGTGGAGCCTAATAAATCTTCATGATTCTTTGGGCGTGGAAACTAGTTCGATAGACAATTAATAAGTCCATTATAATTGTTTCTAAAGTTACTGCCGGGTCCCGAGAGGATTTTTATGCTTGCAAATGTGGTATAAAGTGTTAATTTTAGTTTATACTTTGATTGCATTGTTCAATAGAAAAGAAATAAAAGTATTTGGCTACATTGTAAACTTAATTAAAATAAATCTATGTTAAAATTATAAACTCATTAAAACTATTTAAAAAAGATTAAAAACGTAAGCTAAAATAAGTAATAACTAATAAGTAACTCTAAAATAAATGTATGTTATTAGAAATTTGTGGCAATTTTTTTTTAGTATATATTTTTTCTTGTAATTGAACGCCTATGTTACATTCTTTTTATCCCCCAAACCAAAACGTAGGGCGTTACCAGTTTTGTGTCTGTATCTCTGTTTGTCTTTACTATCTCTCTACATGAGATCGCAGCTCTCGAAAGGATGAAACGATTTTCATTTAGTTGCTTTTGTTTTAAAGGTATCTTAGTCGAGACTATTTTAGGCTTTGTTTGAAAAAAAAACATACAGACGAATTGATAACCTCCTCCTTTTTTTGAAGTCGGTTAAAAAATGATTCAGCCGTTTCATAGTTATGTGGGGTGAAAGAAAGTATGAATAAACGAAAGTAAGCGAATATATCCGTGTGGGATATTAAATTAGAGAATTTGATTTGTGTATTACTAAATTGGCTGTTTGGGGAGGGGATTGGAGTAAAGGGGGAAGGGCGGTAGTTATCTGGGGGTTTTTAAATATTTAAGAATTATTTTAAGTTTTTTTATAAAAAAAAAAACTTAAATTAATTCTTCTCAAAATATTTTTATTCATTATGTGCTTTATATGTCTAGGTGTGATAACTCATAAAATAATACGATACATTATTAATAATTTTAAAGAAGCGACGGTAATGCTAAGTGAAAACGTTTTTAACGGGCTGTAGCTTTATAAATTTAAATTAATTAACAATATACTTTTTTTATTACAACTAACTGAAGCTTATTATAAGCTTACTCGGTGGTAGAGCTTTGTGCAAGCTCGTCTTGGTAGGTACCACCCACTCATCAGATATTGTACCGCAAAACAGCCGTACTTTGTGTTCCGGTGTGAAGAGTGAGTGAGCCAGTGTAATTACAGGCACAAGGGACATAACATCTTCATTCCCAAGGTTGGTGGCGCATTGGCGATGTAAGCGATGGTTAACATTTCTTACAATGCCTTTGTCTACGGGCGTACGTGACCACTTACCATCAGGTGGCCCATATGCTCGTCCACCTACCTATATAATAAAAAAAAGGTCGTCCAAAAAACAAAATTAAAAGTAATCTTTACACATTCTAACATTCGTTAATACTTTTTTGCTATTTAAAATTCAACGTCTTTAAAAACAAATGTGCTATTATGATGTCGCTTAATGAAAATGGCCTGAGGTCGACGGAGACATATTTATTTCATTAACAGCCTCCAATTTCCGCAATAATCTAATAAACGAATGAGTATTGTACTCATTACGCTTATTTAAAGATCAACCGGTAGTCATTAAAACAGATCTAATACTTTACAAAATCATATAAAAGCACGAACTTATACGTTTTTTTCATTCACTTGTCAAGATTCACTAACATAAGGAACAATGGCAAAGGTATTTTTTTTTAAATAATTTATTTCTATAACAACGCTTATAGTATTCATGGGGATGCCGGTTAGGCGATCAATGGGGGATTGGGTGATTAAAATGTAGTATGGTTTAAATAATAAGAGATAACAAATCGTCAAAAACCTTATATATTTACTTATTTATTACATACTATTTTTTTCTATAAATTTGTGTCCATCCTTCCCTCTTTGATGTAATTTGTTACTAAGTTATTCCAAATGTATAATTTCACTTGGTTAATTAAGCAAGGAACATATTAATTTAACTCATTTCATGAATTTCCAGATCATCGCAGTACTCCTCGCCCTGGTCGCTGTGGCTCACAGCTCAGTCGTACCAGTGGTCAAAGTAGACGATGAATCTTCAAGCTTTGCGTACGATGTCGCTGATCCGATCACCGGTGATTACAAAAGCCAAGTTGAGTCCCGCTCCGGTGGTGTTGTAAGAGGACAATACTCGCTGGTCGACCCTGATGGCACTAAGCGTACTGTTGACTACACCGCTGATGATGTGAATGGTTTTAACGCAGTTGTTCGCAAAGAACCTTTGGCTTCCGTAGTTGCTGCTACTCCTGTTACACGTACCGTTGTCGCTGCCGCTCCATCTGTAGTTGCTGCTCGTACTTATGCTGCTCCAGCCGTGTACACTGCCTCATCTCCAGTAGTAGCGAGATCGTTTGTCGCACCCGGTGTGTATGCGACTTCATCTCCTACAGTATTCTCTGCTCGCACCTACTCTGCTCCTTCAGTCTACACGGGAGTACCTTCAGTGTACACTCCTGAAGTATATGCCCGGTACGACTCACCTTATTACTCAACTTACGGCTTACCCGCTACTTCCTATAAATATCTGTAAAGTGTGACACTACTTTAATAATATTGTATATACATATATTATCTTAAATAAATCAACATTTTAGAATATTTTGTGTTATCAATTTCTATCTATTTTACCAAACGACATGATATCGAACAAAAAAAAAAACATTTTAATTTATTTTTTGTTACTAACTTACAAGTATAACATTTTTTAATTAAAAAAGCCGAATCTTTTGAATAAAATGAAATGGATTATACAGCCTTGGTTTGAAAGTTGCGTGGATAGAATAATTAAAAGCTTATTTTTTGGGAATAGTATTAAAGAATTCTTTTAATTGAGTACAATAGAAGAAATACATTGACAGAATTTTAATCATTTTTATTAATAATGTGACCTAATTTTCCCTATAATAATACGTAGGTTCTATTCAATTTAAAAAACAATATAATTACCAAAATAACTTTATATGTCAGGACAGTTTATAGAGCTTTACTATAGACTATACTTATGCACATATTACACGTCATATTATCCTAACTAATATTATAAAAAATGCAAAAGCGAGTTTGTTTGTTTCTTACCCTTTCACGTCGTCTTAACTCCTCAATCATCATGAAATTTTGCATACACGTTAGGCGGGATACAGAAAAGGACAGAGGGCAACTTCTGCCGGTGCCTAAACACCACCCCTCCTACACCTCATACGTGGTTAAAGACACGAGAAATATACAAATCATGACAGAGTGGAATGATGACAAGAATGCTCAGAGCCTTTCTCCGTTTACTTCCTCCGTTTACTTCGATTTTCGAGCCGATTATACACACAAATTAGTATTTTTTATACTTTTCAGCATCGTTCATCGGATTTAGTTGAAACTATTGGCAATTGCTAAAAGGTTTCTACCATAAAACTATATACATATTAAATAGTTGATACGGATTTATTCACTTAACTTCACGCCCTTCCACATTTTATAAGTCTAGTTGTAAGGATATCTGTATATTATGTTAATAAATTTTTATGATACATAAATGTTTTTTTATGATATGATAAAAACATGGATTTTTTTCAACTTTGAGTCACATATGACGTACTTAATTAAAAAGTGACATGAATCTCCCTGTAATATGCGCCAAAATCACATACTTATTCGCGCATACTTACAAAATACTTTAGTAAACAAAACAATTAAACGTTATTGCCCAGCCGTGGCACCTTGAAGGGCTTTACTTTCACTTTACTTTTTTTTTAATGGCAGGGTATCAATAATGTTGCTCAAATCAAAATTGCAACGAGAAAATGCTTTGAACAATCTTGTCACCATTCCACGCGGACATAACTTAAGGATATTATTAAAATCATATTACTTATACTACCTATATCTTACAAACACTTTTGAATCATAGTCGTAGAATTTTTCGAGATAAATCAAATTTAAAGTTACCGAGAAGAACTGATCTTTAGTCATTATTGAATGTTACATGACGTTGATAATCTTATGGATAGTGTTTTCTCATGGCTATATAAGATTATATTATCACCCACAGCTTTATATGGACTATAGATATATGAAAACAATATATACTAGAAAAGGTAAACTATGAAAAGGTAAATTATATTTATATTAATACGAAAGATTACGAGAGTACTTAATAAATATAATATTACGCTGTTACCAAATCTTGAATACTAAGGGCTAATTTCAAAAAGATTAATCTAATCTTGTATTTAAAAATTATTTATTTTGTATTTTATAAAAGTATTAATAAAAAAAAACAATATAGTATATTATAAAATAGTATTAATGGAACACTTGGCAAGTTCATTGACATTTGGCCCTTAATACTTTCAAAGTCAAGCGACTCATCTTTCGTCTCACCTTGCGCTTGTGAATGTAAAGATACATTGTTATCGTGTTTTCTATTTCACTACAAGGTTAGATCGACTCATCTATAATTATATATAAAGCTGAAGAGTTTGTTTGTTTGGTCCGGCTAATCTCTGGTACTACTAGTTCGAATTTGAAAATGATTTTTGTGTTGTATAATCCTTCTATAGAGGAAAGCTCAAGGCTTTTTTTTATTCATTATATTTCTATTAATTATACATATACAATAATACATAAATAAATAAAACAAAAATATTTCCTTTCAAGTTTAATTTATTAATTTTTTCTAAGATATCAGTAAAAACATATTATGTCGGAGGGCGAATGCGTAATAAATAAATAATATTTACAAATAGTTGAAAGAAGTTGTAGGATATTCATAAGTTGAGTAGTATGGTGAGATGTAACGGCCATATACTCCAGAAGTATAAGCTGCAGGTGCCGCAGTGTAGACCGAAGGTGCAGCGTATGTACGAGTTGAGAACACCGTTGGGGAGGAGGTCGCGTAAACTCCAGGAGCTACATAAGATCTAGCTACTACAGGAGCTGAGGCAGTGTAGTAAGATGATGCAGGAACAGTACGGGCAGCAAAAACAGATGGACCAGTAGCAACTACTGCTGGAGCAGCAATGGTGCGTGAAACAACAGGTGTAGCCGCAATCACAGATGCACCAACAACAGGATCCTTTCGTACAACAGCATTAAAACCATTCACATCATCAGCGGTGTAGTCAACAGTGCGCTTGGTGCCATCAGGTTCGATCAGAGAGTATTGTCCTCTAACAACTCCACCATTACGCGTCTCCACTTGGCTTTTGTAGTCACCAGTGTTGGGATCAGCTACATCGTAGGCAAAGCTGGAGGAGTCATCATTGACCACTGGTACTACTGAGCTGTGAGCCACAGCAACCAGGGCGACGAGAACCACGAAGAACTGAAAGAAGTAACTTGAATATAGTTAAACAGTAAATAAATTTTATTAGTGTTCAGATTATTTATTTGACTTACTTTGTTCATTGCTGTCAAGACTAGTTTACTTTGTTAAATGAATATAGAGCAACCTGATTCTAAGCTTTTTATATGATTCATTTATTTCACATCTTGCTTTAATGAATACCAGTTGATCTTTATATTACAAATATTTTAAGATAATTGCGGAAATAGTAAGTCAATTTATTAATAATTATACCATTTTTAAAAACATTATGGTATCCATATAAGACAATCCATAATGGTTTTTTTATTGCATTACATAAGTCAATTTCATTCAAATTCATTTCCATTGTCCTTAAAGTTTTAATTTTATTAGATTTTTGTAAAATATCTTAAATTTGAAATCCTGAATTTGAGTTTTTGGTGATAGTTTAATTTATGTGTAACACTTTATAAGTTAAAATATTTATTTCTTACATGGACTTATATGGATATAAATATCTCTGCTTATGAGAATTTAAAGAATTTTGAGCTGAAATTTATGACGGAGCTTTAATTTTGATATTATGAAATGTATATGTTATACTATATGAGTAGATATACTTCAAGATTTGATATTATCAAAACGAAATTCGTAGTCAATGTCAGCTCTTTCGGTTATCACTTTTCTCACTGTCTAGAAACCTAATTTAAATATTTTAAATTTGAGTTTTCATAAATGAAAGAAAAGTGCGTTTCCTCTGAAACGGTTGACAATTTATCTGCTTGCAACATTTACATTTCTACAAAAACGCACAACAATTACACAATATGTGAGTATCTTATCTTGTTGAGTTTAACGCCAAGAAAACGCAGGTATGCGCTCTTACAGCAAAAAAGTCACCATTTTCCCCTCCTCCTTCCCTCTGTGGCACTACGCTGGAGATACAAAGCAAAGTCGTCATACTGGGAATTGACGTTCGGTGTGACCTCAATCCAAGGGACCACATCGAGGCTGTTATAAAAACAGCCTCACGAAAACTCGGACTCCTGAACGAGGTGCGGCGTTTTTTCACGCCACAACAACTGCTCCTGTTAATCTCCTATAATATAAAACACAGGTGCGGTCTTGCGTCGAATATTGCTCGCACCTTTGGGACGGCTCCGCCAAGTACTTACTGGAGGCCTTGGATCGGTTGCAGCGACGTGCGGTTCGCATTATTGGCGACGTAAAGGTCACCAACACCCTCGAACCTTTACAATTGCGTCGAGAGATAGCGGCACTGAGCGCTTTCTATCGACTGTATCACGGCAAGTGCTCAGACGAATTGTTCTCCCTCATTCCTGCTTCCCCTTTCCTTCACAGGTCTACGCGTGCTGGCTCTCGATGTCATCGCCTAACTGTGACATCAATTCCATCGCGCACGAAGAAATTTGGCAACTCTTTTCTTTGTAGCACTTCCAAAACATGGAATTCTTTACCAGCACACGTGTTTCCAGGAGGGAAACATATATTTACTTATGACCTGGGTTCCTTCAAACGAGGCGTGAAGAGGCATCTTGCGGGCCGGCAAGGTGGGGGCGGCTAGAGCTAATCATTCTTCCCGACTGCACTAGCGGTCTTCGCGTTTGGACTCTACTACCACTTACCATCAGGTGGAGTGGAGTTATTTGCCCTCCCGGGTAGTATAAAAAAAATGTCCATTTTTGTTTACAAACATAAAATTAATTTTATTTTGGACGGCGCGCAAACTACGATTTTTTAATGAAAAATATATATTTATAAAATGTATCTAAATACTAAATATAAATACCAGTTTCCTAACTACGTTTTGAATAAAAAACTTTTTAATATTCCGATATGTGTTTCTGCGCTATTAACAACGTAATTTGATGGTAAATTACTTATTATTTATAACTAATCAAAAATTGGAATACAATTAAATAAACTTACAACAAGAATTACAAAGATTTTTTATTACCAGTTATGAGTTTTTTAAATCACATGAAGTATCAATTAAATAAGATAACGTAGTTGATTATTTTAGTACAACAACTTCTAATTTCCTTTACCTAATGACATAGTAATCGTAATTTAATAGAATATTTTAAAGATCAACCAGTACTCATTAAAAATACGCGCTCGGATATGCGTGTAGTATAAAAGTCGGCGTTTTAGAAACATCTATATCATTTGAAGATTCAAACTCAAATTATCAACAATGGTTAAGGTAAATTTTAAAAATGTTCTTATAGAATAAATGTATATTTAAGGAAATATCAAAAATATATTAACAATAAATATCGCCAATTGCTTATTGTAGCAATTGTTTCATTTTAATGGAAATATTTTGAGATTTGGGAAAAATGACATATTTGATAAGATTTTCATGTTATTCATATTTCCGTTCGTAATATTGATTTTTATTTCTCGCCGGACGACACTTGAGCAAATGGGTAAGCAGATGGTGGTGATTGTCACCAAAGGCACGTCAGTGCCTGTCAAGCTTGACAGTTTACGAAATATGAACCTTGTTAAAACGTCAATGAGTTATTAACCACTACATGATACACCAGTGCCAGAAATTAAACTGACTCAACTTATCATTTAAATTAAAACCAATCAATATTAAGTAATCATGTTTAGTGGTAGAATCTTGAAAAGCATAATTCCCTAATCTACTCATATAGACTTATATAATAATTGTAATCTTATTGTTCTTGTTTCAGTTCATCGTAGTACTCTCCGCTCTAGTCGCTGTAGCGTGTAGCTCAGTGTTACCAGTGGTCAATGTAGACGGTGACTCCTCCAGCTTCTCTTACGATGTAGCCGACCCGAACACAGGAGACTACAAGAGCCAAGTCGAAACTCGCGTTGGAGGCCTTGTGAAGGGACAATACTCGCTGGTCGACCCTGATGGCACCAAGCGTACTGTTGACTACACCGCTGATGACGTGAACGGTTTCAACGCGGTTGTACGTAAGGACCCCCTCGTCGCTACATCCGTTGTTGCTGCTGCTCCTGCTGTTGTCTCACAAACCGTCGCTGCCCCATCCGTTGTTGTCGCAACTCCAACTGTTGTTGATGCACGTACAGTTTACACCGCCTCGTCTCCCGTGGTAGCCAGCAAAGCATTTGCACCTGCATTCTACACAACCTCTCCAGTATACACAGGTCGTGCTTACAACCCAACTGTGTACACGTCTGTGCCCTCAGTATACGCCCCAGGTGTATATGCCCGCTACTCGACTCCTTATTACTCAAGCTATCCCACCGCTTCATTCTGGTAAAAAGTGATTGTCTCCTCTAAATAGATAAAACCAATTGATGTAAAAAAGTGTAAATCTTTAATGTAAAATAAATAGAAAAAACATACAAATATTATGATTTTTTATTTCTAAGTAACGAATTAATATACTTATATTATAATGTTTAATATTTTGTTTGAACGCGTCTATCTCAAATCCTAAATTCAATAATTCAATTTGTTCTGCTACGGGTATAAGACAAGTAATTGACTAAATGTCAAATTATGTCTTCTATCTGCACTTATCATCATTGTACAAATGTTTTAGTCCAACAAACAATATTGAATGTTATGAAAATGTTTCCTACAAAAAAACTCTTATAAGCACTGGAATCATTATGTTACCTGTAATATAATTAAATATAAAGCTGTTATTGTAATTGTAATATAATTAAATATAATGTTATATAAACAAATACCTTACCCCGGGACAGGTCTATTGACTAAACAGAGTCAAAACTTGGTATGTGTTTTTTTTTTTTTTTATTTTCGCTGGAAAAACGCCTTACGCGTTTCCCCCACTTGAAGTGGGGGGGTATGTGGGGCTCGCCGGCACTGAAGGCACCGGAATACCCACTAAAAAACCAGCGGTATCCTCTCCGTCTGGTCAAGGGGCGCCACGGGATCGCTTGCGCATGCTACCGTGACGCCCCGACGGTCGGCCCGCCTTTGCGGGCCTCCATTTCTAAGGGGGTTCCGGGATACTGGGAACCCCCCTAGCCCCGGCGGCTATTAAGGCGGGGGGAGAAGGTGCGCATAACGCCGACGCCTCCTCCCCGGTCTTCTTCGGCGGATCGAGTCAGCGGAGGCGCTTTCCTCACGCTGCCGCTCCGCGGCCTCCTTCTGCGACATGACACTCTCGCAGAAGGAGACCATTTCCAACCAGCACCTCTCGCTGCCGAGCATGGCGTTAATCACGCTCGGCAGCGAGAGATCTCCGCCGACTAACGCCGCCAGGGTATGCCTCTGAGGCCCCCAAGCAGCACACTCCGTCAGGGTGTGGTGCGCCGTGTCCAGAGGCGCACCACACTCATGGCAGGAGGGTGATACCTCCCGCCTCGCTATCTTGTGCAGGTACTTACCGAAACAGCCATGTCCGGTAAGCACCTGCGTCAGCCTAAACGAAAGTGTGCCACTTTTCCTCACCCAGCGACTCAAGTGGGGCCGAATCGCCTCCACTGTCGCTAGGCCGGCTGATGGGGACCTCAGGTCCTCCTCCCATTTACGAATCAGGGCTTGCTGGGCTAGAGCCCTGATTCGTCCCACCTCCACGGATCCTGGACGGCCACCGCTCGCTCTGGCTTCCACTCGAAACCGGTACACTTCTGCGAGTACCTCCGCTTGGAGTTCCCAAGGCGGATCACCCGCAAGAAGTGTAGCCGCCGTCCATGACACCGTACGGTAACCACGTATAGCCCTCACCGCTATGACCCTCTGCGGTCTCCGCAGAAGGGCCTTGTTCTGAGCGGTGAGAGCGTTCACCCAAATGGGTGCACCGTACAGCGCCATGGAGCGCACCACACCGGCATATAAGCGCCGGCATGGTGATTGCGGCCCTCCCACGTTGGGTAGGAGGCGGCCCAAGGCAGCAGCAGCGTTGATGAGCTTCGGGCCCAGTTGGACAAAGTGTTGCCCGAAGCTCCATCTTCCGTCCAGAATCAGGCCCAGATACCTCATCTGGGCCTTAACTTTTATCACCGTCCCATGGACGGTGATACCCGCCCCTCGTGGGGGGCCTCTCCGGGGACCGTGGAAGAGGAGGGCCTCCGTTTTGGATATTGAGACCCTCAGTCCCAGCATTTGAATCCGGTCCACGGTGAGAGTTGTTCCGACTTCGGCCAGGCGTGCTGCCTCCTGAAAGTCCCGCCCCGTCGCGGTGATGAGTGTGTCATCGGCGTAACAGAACACCCCCATACCGGGAAGGACGGGAGCTCTCAAGAGCCAATCGAAGCTGACGTTCCACAGAATTGGGCCGAGAACCGACCCCTGTGGAACGCCGCAGCCTACTCGACGCCGAACCAACTTCCTGTTGCCCCCCACCCAGACAACCTCTCGGTCCTGGAGGTACGCCTCCAACAACCTCCCCAGGTAGGTCGGCACTCCATGGTATCGGAGTGCCTCCCTGATCGTCTCGAATGGGAGACTGTTAAAGGCGTTTTCAACGTCTAACGACACCGCCAGGACCACTTTCCCCTGGGCCACCGCTTCCGTGGTCCGAGTCTTCAGGGCGTTCAGGGCGTCAACCGTTGAACGGCCTGCCCTGAACCCGAACTGAGCCTCTGAGAGACCCGGACCGACCTCGTCGAGGTGTTGAACGAGACGGGCTGCGAGAATCTTTTCAAACAGCTTGGCCGTCTCGTTCAGCAGCACTATCGGCCTGTATGCCGAGGAGGAGCCCGGCGGTCGCCCCTCCTTCGGCAACAGCACCAACTTCCCCTGCTTCCAAGGCTTCGGAAACTGCCCGCTGCTCAGACATTCATCGAACAGCTCCCGAAGCCTTGCACCTAGGTATTCCAGGGCGTCGCACAGAACACGCCCTGGAACACCGTCCGGACCCGGCGCTGTATTTTTTGCCCTCAAGCGGCTGAGGGCCATCTCCATTTCTCGCTCCGTGATCAGTGGTGGAGCCACTAAATCCTCTATCACGGAGCGAGGGGCCATAGACGGAGGGACAAACTCGCCTGGGAGGGGAAACAGCTCCCCGACCAGGCGCAGGAGGAGCTCCGGCGGCAGCATCTCCGTCACAGGGGCGGTTTGGGTGTGTTGTGAATTTAACTTTAAATTTAGTTTCGAAAATTATTGTCCTATGTATCGCAATTACGATTCTCTGGCCGAAAGGTATACTAACCAACACGTCGCCAGTGGACGCACTGATACTTTATTATAAATTGTTTTGATAAGCAACAATGACACTTCAACAAAAAACAAATGACTACTTTTTTTTAAGAAATAATTAGAAGTCACTAATAAAACAAGTTTATAAATGTTACTCATGAGTTATTATTTATATTTTAGCTAATCGAGTATCTGATAACGTTTTAATTCTGTCGTGTATTAAATATTTATTAATTTCCCTAAATTGCTACACGTCATTTGTTGAATATCAATAGCGCAGATTAATCTTTTTTATCTATAAAATAATTAATTTATAAAATCTTTTTCTTCCTCTTTCAAAGATATTTTGTCTACCTAATTCCTTGTAAATATTTATTTTGTTTCTTAAAGCCAATTTATTGGCTTTAAGTAATAAAAATACTGGAATCTTATATATCAATGATGTATTTTTTATATTATATTAAATGAAAAAAATATTAAGGATTTTCACTGTATATTTATTATTTAAAATACATAATATTTACAGAAACAGTAATCGTCTTTTCAACAGGATCCTTAGAATTACCAGTAGTTGAGGGGGGCAGAGTAAGAAAGGGGAGAAACAACTGAGTGACCAGCAGAGTATAGAGTGGGAGCACCGATCACACCGTGCACACCAGCAGAGTAGACAGCAGGAGATGCGTAGCTACGGGCAGCGACGAGCGCTGGGGAAGAGGCTACTACGGCTGGGGTGGCGAAAGTGCGAGCGGCTACAACACCATGGGCAACCACAGCGGGACTGGCAATGGTACGTGCAGCAACGACGGCGGGAGCAACAGCAGTGACAGCAGGAGCAGCAGCAACCACAGGGGTGGCAACAACAGCTGGGTCCTTGCGTACGACAGCGTTAAATCCGTTGACATCATCAGCAGCGTAGTCTACAGTACGCTTGGTACCGTCAGACTCGAGGAGCGAGTATTGTCCTTGAACGTTGCCGCCGACGCGGGTCTCAACCTGGCTCTTGAAGTCACCAGTGTAAGGATCAGCCACGTCGTACGCGAAGCTCGTGTAGTCGGCGTCTGCTCGCGCTACTGGCACCACTGAGCAGTGGGCCACAGCTGCCAGGGCGAGTACTACAACCAACTGCAAAGATATGACCGGATATATCACACAATATCGTGTAAATCATATTGAAAAACAAATCGATGCTATTGTTAGGAACCGGTTTCATTGATTTAAAGAGTTTTTGTTAATATTGAATATTATTAGAAACGAAATTTAAAAAGAGAATGCCAATTACCTTAGCTGCCATTGCTTGTCTGAGATTATCCGTTCGAATAATGATGCTTGTTTCTCACGCTGTTGGCTTTTATACTGCTCTATATGAGAGTAAAACAGTTCCCTGTGAAGCGGTCACTTGACGATCTTGAAAAAGGCAGGACGGCTCTTTGCAAAGATTAATTGGTGACATATGAAATCGTTGCATTTAATCTCAATAAGCTCATACACGCGTGTTTGTATACTAGTTTATTTTAATTTATTTGTGAATAAAATATTATATCAGTAATTAGTAGGGACTTAGAATTATTACTGAGGTCTTATTTCCCAATTAAAGTATATTAATTATACTAAGTCTAATTCGCTTTAATTTATATATATAAAGTATATAAGTGCATGTTTTAAACATTTTTCTTCATTCTTATATCTTTTTTATTGACAAAAGCTCATCAAAAGATACCAAAAAAAAATCGATTAACAAACGGAGGAGAATATGGTATTGAACTATTATGTCCTTTCTTACTAATTATACTTAGACTTCAATATAATAACAAAAATATTTATTTAATTTTAAGCGTAGAAACAACATAATTCGAATAAATTACCGACACAAGGAACATAACATCTTAGTTCCCAAGGTTGGTGGCGCATTGGCGATGTAAGCCATGGTTAACATCTCTTACAATGCCATTGTCTATGGGGGTTGGTGACCACTTTCCATCAGGTGGCCCATATGCTCGTCCGCCTTCCTATGCAATAAAAAATTCAAACAGTTTTGTAGTACATTTAAGACATATTAATAATAAAACCTTATTTCATTCAAATGCCTACTGTTTAGTCTAAATAACTGTTCCTACAATGATATCAAAGGATAAAATTAAAAGGTTTTGTTTACATATTAAATGTAAACAAAAATACCCCATAGAATCCCATAAGCCTCGCGTCCTGAATTGAAATGTCTTATTGCCTCCAATTCTGTCATTAGGTTTGGGAATTTCTCGCCAAGGAACTGAAATAGACATTCCTCAAAGTAATGCTCGTTCGTTCATAGGACACGTGGTATATGTGAAATATTTTGCATTAGAAATGTTTTAATGTAATGAAACATTATTTTTAACTCAAATTGAACTCAACTTCAACTTAGACATCGCACACTCATCGTACAAATAGAACTTCTACTTCTACTCATTCCACCAATGAAATTACATTGGTTTGTGAATATTTAGTGTTCCAATATCATGAGGGGTCTAGACTAGCATGAGGGGTCTAGTATAGACTCTAGTGTAATTACGTACACGAGAATCACACCGTCTTAGGTCAGGAACGATACGAAAACGATACCTTTATAGATATATAAGCCCGTGTGAGAATATGACCAAAAAATTCATTATTTCGAAAATCAAATGGGCTAAAAATCAGATAGCCGAATATTTTATACCCATTAAGTGCGTCTTTCTCTCTTAAAATAAATTAAAAATAACTTTTTAAATATTAAAACTTATGTTGCTTCCTGTACAAAATTCGACATTTCACTTCGAAGGTTAGTAGCTATTACAATCATTCCATCTTAGCCGTATGAGTTATTTGAATATATTATTTAGGCGACGCTTAGTGACCACAAACTTCTAGGAACACATATTTCCGTGTTTTTTGTCCACTACATACCGTGTGTAGGCACTGCGTTATTACATAATTAATTTCAATCGTCGAATAAATTTTAATTAAATATTTTCCAAATTTCATTCTAATTTTTTAAATTGTATTTAGAGAGTTAATTTTATAAATTACAAGTTATTTATAATTAATTCAGAAATCATAAGTATCGTTGTTATAATTATTTATCTTGTGTTAGGTGGTGAACGAAAATATTGTAAGGATGTTCGTAGTGAGATTGTATGTACGATCCAGCAGCGGATTTTTATATTTTACTTGGTGGTAGGATTTTGTGCAAGCCCGTTTGGGTAGGTAGGTACCACATCGTTTATACTATCGCATTCTAATTTTAATTCTAATTCTAAATTTTGTTGTGTTGAGAATTGAAGTCCAGTAATTACAGGCACGAAGTTTATAAAATTTAATTGTTGCGACAATTTATGGGTAAAGGTTTACAACACAACACAGCACAATTTTCCATGGATTAAAAAAGAAATTCAATATTGTCGAAAATGGAACTCCTGACACAGATTTTAAGGCAATGTAAACAGTGGCCGTGTTGTTGTTTGTTCGTTACTCAGCTGCCGTAACAATCAACAACGGCGACTGTACTCAAATAATACAAAATTTACAAAAAGTTAGCTTCCACGATTTAGAAGTTATTAAGTGCTTTTTTTATTCATCTAACCTAAGTATCTCGAAAAAGCCTAAATTAATGAGAGATTTTTTTAACAGTTTGGCCAACTGACGGTAAGTTATCACCACCGCCCAGAGTTTGGCAGTTGAAAAAATATTAACCATCTCTTACATCGTCAATCCCTACCTTGGGACCTAAGATGTTCTGCCCCTTTTGTCTTTCACTGGCTAACTCACCCTTTAAACTGAAACACAACAATACTAATTATACCTAGCTGTTTCATGAAGATTGAATACACAGTAATGAGTCACCACAACAATGGTATAAAATACCATACAGCTTGTCGTCGGGCATGGAATAATTGAATGAGTCCATAGTAAGCTGGTAGGAATATGCCTAATGAGTTAATTATTGTTTATCAACGGCATTATATTAATGTATACAACTAGCTGATACCCGCGACTTCGTCCGCGTTGGTTGATATATTAACAAAGTTTTCTTATGTACGAAGGAAAAAAATCAAAAAGAACGCAAGCAAAAATATACTTTGTTTAAACATACATCACTGAAGACGCAGTGCATATACAAATCGTTGTTTCTTGAAACTTTAATAACTTTTTATTAAATGAAGATATCGCAATCATTTTTTTTATAAGGGCCAAGTGTCTAAGAAATAAAATTTAGAAAATTTCATTGAATCCTATCCAGTAGTTTTTCCGTGATGCGCGCACAACTGCAGACCTCTATCATTTTATTTATATAGATAAAATATTATTCATCATAAGTCTATTGTCCCCATGAGGCTACAGAGCCTCTTCTCACAGAAGGGTATTTGGCGGATGATAAATGCCGGTACAATATTCGTATTTAGACATCATCAAGACTAGCATTAGTGAATAAATACATAGTGTACATAGCACATCACGCCTTTACGTATGAATGTATAAAAATTAATGACCTACTCTCATCATGACTGAATTTTTGTATCTTTTTAATTATTAATAATTAATAGATAAATGTAAAAATGACTACTCTAGTAAATACCCTACAGCTATCAAAATGCATTATCTTCTTAAGGAGTTACGGAGCTTTTTCAACCATGCTGCTCCAATCCTCATTGGCTGATACACATGTGACAGAGTTATATCCAACAAATGCTGGTTGACCCAAAATGTTTTCTTCGCTTCGGTTTACTTCACCGGCCAAGCATCAGGTTCATTTTCTTCGGCGCTAGGACATCTCATATCTATAATAGCCTATAACTTTTTTCAAATAAATTTATTTTATTTGTCAACAGAAATGTATATTTAAATACGATTATATGTAATGAATATAATAATATAAATAGAAATCAGCTAAATAAAAGAATTGTAACGAAACTGGACCTGATTTTTTTTATGTAAGAGGGAGGGTAAACGAGCAGGAGGGTCACCCGATGGAAAGTGACTACCACCGCCCATGGACACCTGCAACATCCGAGGACAGATGCAGGTGCGTTGCCATAAATTATGATTCTGATTGCTGAAAATGATTCCGTTGTATTCATTGTCGAATCTCATTTGGCAGAGAAAAACATTATCGCCATCTCTTTCCCAACTGAGAGCAAATACCATATTATACAGACAATAAACAAAATGTTATTACAAAACCTACTCATTCACTGGATAAAACAAGATAAAACTGGTCAAAAATAATATTAATGAAACAAATGTCATTATATTTTAGCAACATTTTTTTATTAATTTAAGAATTCCACAATGGAACAATTTATTTTCCATATTCTATACCTAAGTCAGATTTGTAGGTACGTGAGGGATTTGTTTACGTAATATATATTTATAAATAGTGCACTTGGACTATTATACCTGTATCAAAGTTCGTTTTATACAGTATTTTTACAATATAACTCGGCACGTGCTATGGTGTTCGCTTTGACGCTAATTAACCAAAGAAACAAACTACACAACAGCTCGGACATAATTAAATATATCCTTTAAACATTCAGTGAAACAATGGAAAATATCCGTATTCAAAACATAATATAATAAATTTAACAATTTTTCTATCAAATGGAGCATTTATATGAAATAATTAGTACTATGGTAATTAGCGATAGCGACAGCGCACCGCACGTATACACGAATCAAGATATATCGACTATTCCAAAGAACAAAGTCCGATTTGCAGGGTTAGCAGTTTTCAGTAGAGACAGTAGAAGTTCTTGACCTATCTTTCTCTTTAAATATAAAACATATCATTTAAATTTTTTTTATATATTAGTCTAAGACCAAGCCTAATTTAATGCTCTATATTGTATATTACTAATTCCTTTAATTAACGAGATAGTGAGTTCTATATAGACATAGGACGTTTTATGACGGAAGAGCGAAGGTTTGTTGTGAACTATAGACATTGTTTTACGGAAACTTCTTATTTAAAAAATGTTCTATATATAAATAGGTCCTTTTTCATTGGAATTGTCCAACTCTTAAAGGTCCTTTGTGAATAATTCAAATGTAAAATATAATGAAAAACGAAACTATATATATGCAAATCGTTTATTGATAAATCCCATTAGTATCAAACAGTAACATGGCATAATATTAAACACAATTTCAGTTAAAAATTTAAATTATCATTGTAAAATGTAGTGACTCTAAAGTTATGTACCTACTATGTAGATTTATGTTACGTATAGCTATTACGAGTAACTTTTTTTTTTTATTTCATGGGAAGGCGGAAGAGCATGTGGGCCACCTGATGGTAAGTGGTCACCAACGCCCATAGACAATGGCATTGTAAGAAATGTTAACCATCTCTTACATCGCTAATGCGCCACCAACCTTGGGAACTAAGATGTTAGGTCCCTTGTGCCTGTAATTACACTGGCTCACTCACCTTCAAACCGGAACACAACTGTACCTAGTACTGCTGTTTTGCGGTAGAATATCTGATGAGTGGGTGGTACCTACCCAGATGAGCCTGCACAAAGCTCTACCACCAAGTAATAACTATTAATATAGTCTTCATAATTATTTAGGCGTTTAGGCGTAATTCCACTTTCTTAAACAATACCTAAACAACTTAAATACTATACTATATGGCACGTTTCATCACAGAATAGCAACTACATACGTACTACGACAAGGGGACATGCACTTTGTAGCAGTCGCACTAGTTACTTAATTTGTAATCAAATTATATATTTTTTTATAAAATCAAATAATATCAACGAGCTTCTCAAGCTTCAGCGTATTTTTTATCAGTGTTCTTAATTTCTCTCGCTACCTTCTTGTTAGTCTGATTTTGCTGAAAAACTTCAGTCTCTGTTATCCAACTGATTTCAGTTGGATTCAGCTGCAATCGGAAAACGTTGCACTCATCACATTGTTGCCAAAGTTTTGTGAAGCAGTCCAATCGTTGTTGGTAAGATAATTTAACAGAACATTTGTTAAGGCATTTGCGTTTATGTTTGACGCCTGCCCATTCCTTTACACGTTTCTAGGTACACGTAGTTCTAGGAGTAAAGCTTGACGAAGAAATAGAAGAAGTACCTTCATGAGCACAACAGAATACGCTATCACAGGTTAAATGATGGTTTGTGGGAGACGGCATGGGTGTTGGTACAGACAGTTCATCAGACGAAACTTCTAACTCTTCAATATGTATGAACTGAGAATTTTCGTAACTAGAAGGCACTTCCAATGAAAATGTACTAGGTACATGGTAATTATTGCAATCATCCTCGATAGATTGACCAGGCATGACAATCGGTACAGAGCTGTCACAGACGATTTCCGTGGTACCTGGATCGTGAGAAGATCGTGGAACCTCGGTGGTTCCATCATCTTCGTGCATAACTTGTTTCCATATATCAATCAGCTAATTGGTGACTGACTTTCTCTGCGCCAGGAGGTAAAGGCGACGTCACACCACTTTCGTCCAAGCCACGTTCATCATCCGAAATTAAAACCCAATAAAACTTTATAATAATTATTTATAAAACTCAATGTCTATATATTTTTGAAGACTATGTACCAAGCAATTAATTACGTATTTAATTATAAAATCCTGCTTAAATTAAAGATTTATTAAATCGAATATCGTCCGAATTGGTTTCATTATTCGAGTAAAAAAGTCCTATTTTAATATTGAACCAACGAAATGTGTCATAGATTCCGGAGAAAAACGTCCTAGAATAACATCAGACGCACAGAATTTTCATAGTTTTTAAATAAAAACGTCTTAATATATTATCGGACTACTTGTTTTTGTCATTTAATAATAAATAAAGAGTGATTATATTACTATGACTACTATACTATAGTTACGAAAATCGTATTTTAGCGCTAAAAACCCGTTTATAACGTTCTCCATAGAAAAACGTCCGATTTAAGCATATAGGACGTTATTTGATGGAATAGTTACGAATTGCATTCAACTATTATTTTTATTGAGACGAAGAGTAATCTGACTCCAATAAGGAATATTAGGCATGTGAATTATAAGTCGTAATAAATTATTTAACTTACCACGATTAATAGTATCAAAATTCGAAATTAACGAATTTGACGATCTATGTTCTGCATCTTCTCGTAACATATTTAGTATTTTTCTTGATCGTGATATCTTTAGCTATAATTATATTCATGCAAAACACCTTAAAACTGCAGAATCTTCTCTAAAATTATAAAATGTAAGCGCATATCACAGAAACTCCCTCCTCCATCAAGTAGCGGCCGGACTGACGATCGGACGGCTCGCTCGCACTCCCGCGCTCCCGGCGCGCCGTCCCCTGTATACATCGCGCGTTTTTCAGCGGAGACAATATCAAATTGGACGTTATTCGATTACATATTTACAAAACTATAAAAGATAAAAAAAAACTAAAAACACAGTTTAATAAACTATGTTATCCTTAGCTCGTGTAGCTATTTAACTAAATTTTGGTCTATAGTCACATAAGACTCTGTTCTTCGGATAGGTCGATATTAAGATAGAACACAAAGCTACCGTGAAAGATTAAGTGGAGCCGCCGTCGGCACACGGAGGGCGCTCGCGACATCCGTCCCCACACTTAAGTCCATTCCACAGACAGCAAAACATAACATTTTCATACTACAATTAGCACATTAAACTAACAAAAGAAATTCGCAAAAATGTTACCACACTAAAAAAATTCGCTAGAACGAGGTAAATCATTAATGTTAGGATTATACAATAAATTAATTTGCTAATTTTAACGAGACGCGCGGCCTCAAATGTAAATTCGTAATGGGCGCCCGGAATTCGAACTCCGGGCGCGAAAGTTGAAAGCGCGCGCGACTCCACAACACAAAGAAGCGTCGCTGTGGTCAAACCAATAGTCATACACGTTGATACGCTCTTCCGTATGCCAATATTTTCTTTGTACATAATCTATAATTTAATTTATGTACATTCAACCCGCTTCACACACCCCGCTACATCCCTCTACTTTATCCTATCGTATTGTACAACAAAACTGAAATCAACTAATAAAATATCTAAAAATCACAAGTAGTGCTATTCTTACTGTTAAGAAATTTCAATATTATTATTTTTTTCATATATATAAAAAAGTCGCTTAAAAAAATCACAGACAATCACTTTTCCTTTACAGACAATTACCATCGACGACCGATTAGTTCACTAAGCATCATTAGTTAACTACGTACAAAATCCTACTTAGTTTTACAACCATGATGGTTTACGTTATAACCTTACGCGACACTATCAACCTAAGCCTGTACTCAGACGAGTACGTTTGTATACCCTTGCCCTCACGAGTAACTACAAAAATCGTCATATATAAATATACAGAAAGCAAACATTTAATATAGTTACAAACAGTTGAAGTTTCTTATTAAACTTTCTAATAAAATCCGTCTAAATCGTTACAATTTAAAACATCCTCAATCGCTTAAAGAAAGCTTTAAAATTGCGTATGTTTCAATTGGGACGGTTTATTTTTAAAATTTTAATACGAAACTTCAACAAATAGAACATTATTTCTTAATAACCCATCACACCGATCGATCCATCAACGCGGGCTGTCGTACATAGATTTTAAATATTTTGTACTCTACTCAGTTACACCTAATTTAAATTATAGCTCAGCGGATGCTCCAAAAAATATAATTTTGGCAACATTTACATAAAATCCGATATTATAATTTCAATTAATTACGTTTGTACTGACAGTAATTTTAAGACTTCAATTTGTACTTTAGTTTATTATAGAAAGAAGTGCTCCTTGTTTTCTTTTATCCGACAGCTAGTTGTGGAATAACACTTATGACACCAAGAATTTTAAAATGACACCGAGATAATAGAACATAATAATTATATTGATTATATTACGATTTATATTTACAGCAATGAAATGATGAACTGAATGTATGCGACACAACAATCTTAAAATATCAATCTATCTCAACTTAACTAATTCCATAACAATGGCCACAAGGAAGTGTTGCTAGCATACTTCCGAACATTCGCCTCGGACACGATTTGTACCTTATTTTTACATATTACTTGTGATCTGCATTTAAGTCCTCTATGTAAATAATTTATGTGTAAATAAACGATATTGTTATTTTGTGTGTGATCAATTCATAGATTATGATTTTAAATTTTATAATTTATTAATTAGTTTTATTTGTTGATTTCAAAACAGGCGGTTTCTTTTTTATCGTTATTGTATATTATATGTTATATTGTTCTCAAAAACTATTTTACCATTTGTACAAATGTTAGCCTTTTTAACATTTAAATTTTCTTTCAGGAGCTTTTTAAAAATAAACAAAAACAAAGTTACAAATTTTTCAAAGATGTCATCTCTGCGTGCTCTTATTAACAATATCAATCGCTGACATTTATTTTTAATTATATTATTATAAGAATTGAACGTTGATTAACATCAAGTCGATGACGTAGCCGAAAACGTCAATATCCATGGAATACTTTATAACACGCGTCAAATATGCGTAGATATTATAAGAAAATGAGCACGTAACGACAACTTACATTTTAACGCGAAAGAACATTTATATGACCGACTATAAAATTCGTAGACAAATACGCAAACACGCGCGTTTCTAGTGCAATACATAAAATACAAACACCGAATGATCACTTAAATAAATTCCTGTCAGTATTCGTGCAACTAGATTATGGTTATACAAGCGATCGATTCCTTAAATAATGTACTTAGAATTACAATAAATGTTAAATACGATGGACGGGTGTAACTTGTCGATAAAAAAAATATATCAATAAATAAATAATTTAAAAAAAAAGGAAATAAGGAAACGTAAAAGAAAATAAAAATAAAAAACAAAATATAATATTTTTTTTTGTTACATTTTTTTTTAATTCGCAGAAACCTAACAAACAATAATTTTTCTCATTTCTCATCTTCTTAAAACATAGTAACATCTATGCAACACAAGAAATAACTGGGAAAAAAGTAATAATAATAAAATTATGAAAAATAAAATAAAATAGGTTTTATACTCCTTACGAGTGACGAAGGTACAATTAGATTACGCTGAATGACTCAGGAACGATCTCTCAACGCTTTGTGCTTTAAAATGAGGTAGAACATTAATGAGATTATTTATAACTAGCCTAATTAACATTTATTACTTATATATTAGGACTATCAACTCGACTCGAGGGTAACTTATCGCTCGGACACCTTCCATTCTCATTGAGCACATCGCCGAGTTGAAACATGGAACTACCTCGCAGAGATTCAATGTACGTAAATATAGAAATATCTTCATCCAAAATCTGAACTCAATTAACATTTTCGTCCGCATTACATAAAATTGTTCCTTCGACGTTCAGTACGATAAAAATTTAATGACACTTAGTTAAAGACTCGTTAATATAAGCAATGTTAATTTTAATACTTGCTCACGTAGAATTAAAAATCTGACTAAACATGAATCCTGAGGTAGTTTATTTGTACTTTAAATTTTTTTTATTTTTATTAATATTTTCTCTTAAAACTAATTTTACATTAAACCTTCATATAAAAATCTATTTAAAAGCTTACTTATAACTAATTATATACCTGGAGGTAGATTAACTTATATACTATTTGGGCTGAGCGGTCGCTGCACATTTAACGATACGAGTACCGTTATATGAGACTCGATCGATGTATCGTTTCAAATGTTAAATGTAGAGTAACCGCGTAGCCCATGTGACGGCAGAGGGTCACCATACCCGTATCAATCTTTGGCAATACCATCACGACATATCGCGATACATAAAACTAACTAAAATAAGAAATAATCTAAACAAAAAAAAAATGTTGCTCAGACGAGCTTTAATTTCAAGCAAAGAATATTAAATGCAGTTTTGAGCGAGTGAATCTTGTATTATTTAACAAAATAATAAAAAGCATTTTGTTATATATATATATATCTGTATATCGTATCTTTAACATTTCAAAATTAATAATTATTATTATTTGTAAATCATATATATTGCGATTTGCGATGTTATCATTCACTTGCTCAAATTAATCCAACTCGACACTATCGTTGTTATTTATACATTTCCCGTAAAATTTAGTGTATAATATACAGGCTGTTCGCCGTTCGTAACTATACATCGTGTGCACATTAACTAAACAGATTTACTATAACAATAGCGAGAGAGACCGCCCGAGTCGGAGAGGATACATAGACTTAACATGAATGTCACATCGAATACAACATTAAACCTATTGGGGACATATTAACTCGTCCGCTTATATTTAAATTTAACAATCCAATAATAATTTATTTATGACATGATCTCAAATGTGCCGTTTATGTTAGAATTTCGTACAATCACAAGATAAATTATATTTAAAGAAATCAATACAGAATTGTTGTTCAGAGTAAAATTGACTTATGAGGTTGTGATATAGTATTTTCTTTTTATAAATTTGTACCTTATTAATATAGATTGAAACAATTAAAGTAGAAATAATGGCGATCTTTAGTGTCAACGCTTAGAGAATCCATCAATACCCCTTAAAATTAACGCGATTAATCAATAAAAGAAAGCATAAAACGTGATGCATTAATGCAATATTTTTCTTTTTACGTATCACAAATAAACATTAAATGTCAAAAAAAGAAATCACATTTATGAATTTTGAATTCATAAAACAAAACGAAATGATAAAACTGAATAACTACGTAATCATCGTTCTAATTAATCAATTTTTTTATTCAAATATAGTAAAAAATAATTATTTTTTTAACAATTTATAATTGAAATAGTAATAAAACACGTCTTAACAATAGTACGCCTAACACAAGAATGCCAAAAAATATGAAACAATAATAACTACAAGTAATCGTCATAGATTTGACCAACAAAAAATATTACGATAATTTTATCGCCCAAAATAACCCGTCTTGACTGCCCAAAGTTCAAGGCAACGCTCTTGATGGTATTCTACAGATATAAAAATTATATCGCCGTAAATTAGCAATCGATTTATAGAAATAACGTTTCTGAATAATATCCAAAACACACAATGTCTCAAATTGTTGCGGTATCGACGTAAAACAATGTTCATTTCTTTTGCTAAAGATTCTAGATGATCAAGTATTACTTCGCGTTTAATTGCGCAAACCAGTTTGTGCAGCTGAACGCGTACACGGATATTAAAACTTGCGCAAACCGAAAAG
The DNA here is from genome assembly GCA_963151315.1 of Nymphalis c-album. Classification (NCBI taxonomy): domain Eukaryota; kingdom Metazoa; phylum Arthropoda; class Insecta; order Lepidoptera; family Nymphalidae; genus Nymphalis; species Nymphalis c-album. Next base: position 2,756,799 of record OY720590.1, on the reverse strand, counting down.
AACGGCTTGTGTAATTATTATATCGATTTGAACTTCAAATTAAAATATTTTGATGTCGCTTCAATGGCATTATCTTTTTTTTATATAAAGAGGGGGCAAACGAGCAGGAGGCTCACCTGATGGAAAGTGACTACCACCGCCCGCAACATCCGAGGACTTGCAGGTGCGTTGCCGGCCTTTATCTGTTTTATTATAGTTAATTTAATATTATTACTATTGTTTTATATATGAGCGTAACTGTGCAAACTGGATTGCGCAGAATTGACGTATTACCGTAGTGAATACGTATTGAATTGAGTAGCTGAACCTTATTACACTCGTTGATCAATCTATGATGTAGTTCGTCTCATACACAAGAAATGAACTTCGTCTGCGATATTTCCGAAAATAATCTTCAAACTTTTCATATTATTGCTCTAAACTTTTACAACTAAACCGAACCGTATTTATGTATAAGTATTTTAAATGTAATCTGATCATAACCCACGATGAACATGTCTTCCATTTAAAAAAACAATTTCCTTACAAATCAAAACTTGAATCACGCCAACAAAATGTTAAAAGTTTGATACGTTTAAAAATAAATCATAAAAAATTGCTTTTCAGAATGAATATATCTCCACTTAGCCTTACATTTATTGTTTGTGATTTAAAATAGCATCTTTAAAATATTACACGAAATCTAATATAAATATAAAAACGAGCTAGTAAAACCTATTTCAGTGAAAAATATATTTATCTTAATAGTTTAAAAGTTTAGGTACAACATTTCTAACCAAACTGACACTAAAAGGACTGCACATACGCAAAGTATACCTTAAGCCTTAAATGCAATAGTAAATGAGGTAAATTAATCATCTGAGTAACGAACAGAAACTGCTACTTTAACAATAAATCACTGAGCCTTTGTAAAGCGTTCGTAAAAAAAAATGTACATTAAAATATAAATATAATAAATATGAATGCAACTTTTTCCTAAATATCAGGAATATAACACACAGTCGTTACATTCACACTTAACAAAAATAAATAATAATAGATGTGTACTTAAAATTGAGGTTATTTGGCACTGTCCCATTTGCTTTGTGTTTAAGATAAACTTAAAAAAAAATATAAGTTCGGATTTTAAATGTTCTATATTTGAAAATGGTTCGAGCGACGACGGCGTCCACACAATAGTTATAATACAATAACGCCGTTTCACTCTTACATTTATTAAATAATTATTCTTTAAATCTCAACTGTTGCACTTGAAATGACTAGGTATATAAAAGTAACAAGTGGCCTTTAACTAAATGCACTACGGCGAAAAAAATAAAAATATTAAAGCGGAATGTTAAAATCGACACCATCGCGTAAAAACATATAATTATTTGGTCTCAATAGTAACATCCGTCAGGCGAGCCTGGAACGAACGACGGTTATGGATAGTAAAAACATTCATGCCTCCCAACCTTACATGCAAAAATTTTAACACGTTTTTTTGTTTATCTACCTACTTATGCGTCTAGGGCAAATTGTACTTTGTACAAACTAAAAACCGTTAAAAAAAAAAAAACAAAAAAAGTTTGAACTCTCGCTTGCATACGCATTATTTCCATCTCTTAATGTGGCAAAAAATAAAACATATAGAGCTTGTCCTATTGTATCACAGATGTGTTCAAATAATATAACTTAAGCCAGTTTAATAGACTATTGCAGCTATGAATATATATAAGTCGAGTAGATAATAAAAATAATCGTAATATAATTTTGCCACCATGCCTCGTCAAACGCGTGTCTCGTGTCTCGACCTAGGCCAAGGCGATATACAACATTCTCCTATTATTTACATACACTAAGCCTATGACCGTCAGTCTCGACGACATCTCTAAGACTTCCTAGCCCTGTTAATATAATATAAGCTATGTCATAGTTGACCGAGAGCTCAAAATAAAACGTTTTTAAAAGGTAACTTTATCTCACAGTCAAATTAAGGTACGTAAACGCGATGCGGGTGCAAGAGAAGGTACGATGTTTAAAACACAGTACCAGACACATACATAGACACGAGCACTGAGCAACCATACGAACGTCAAGTCGCACGTGAATATTAAATTAAGTAACAATTATCGAACAATTCCAAAATCTTAAAAAATCGTAAGATCAATTTCTGAGGTAGATTACTGTTACATAATATGCATCAACGAGGTATTATTTATTGTACGCAAGTTACAAAATACAAAAAATTAAGACGCGCGCGGGTGACCACGATTATAACATTAAAATTAGGACACATTATTCAATGGACTGTCAATTCCATTGATAGATAAAATTTGACAGTTCATCGAACCTTACGTCAGCCTATCGCTAAGTTTTTGTAAAATTCGAATAAGGATGACCCGCGTGCGTCGGAAAGAGCAGAGGTAGTTCGGTTGATAAAAGTTTTATAAAATATAAAAACACAATAGATTTACTGCGTATGATTAGGAAGAGGGCCTTGGGATAGGTGCGGAGTGACCTGGTGGCGATGCTCGCGAGCGATGTGACGTCGCACCGTGTTGTTGCGCGTGAACGTGCGCGAACAGTGCGGGCACGGCACGCGGATACCTTGATGCCGTTGCCGGATATGAGCTCGCAGATTCGTCTCGTATCCGTAGAGTCTCTCGCAGTATGGACACTTTAATTTTTTTCCTGAAATTTTATGCAAAAACCATTAATATCAGCGTTAATGAAGCATACCAATGAAATAAACTTTGTTTGTCTATGTATTTAGGGAGTAATTTATTCTATATAACAGACAAAAATTGTGTTTCTTAAAATATTTTTTTAGGATTTATTTTTTATAACTTACTACTAACTTCTCGATATTAAGGGATGAACCTTGATATCATTTAAAAAAATAAAATTACCAACTTTGACACTAATGAGATAGTGAAGATAGTGAAGTACTTTAAAAAAAATAAAGGCCTAACATTTTACAAACTCAGCCTCATTTTCTGAAACTATTAAGAAAACAATAGAAAAACCAGTTCTCACCGTCAGCAGTAGCAATTCCTCCAGATTTGCTCGTAATCAGTTTCGTCGGCCAGGTGTCGGGGCTGGGTTTGGGCGGTACGGGCGATGTCTCATGTGGCTTGTCGTGGTAGTTCGTCGTCGGTATCGGTACTGCTGGCGGTGGTGAGTTGTTATAGCCGCTAGCGTGGTAGTCATTTTCACTTTTTACACGTAAATCTGTCGACGTAAAGTGATGAAAGTGAAAGTGAACAACGTGAATAATACAACGAATTTACTTTTTTATATATTTTTTTAATAATTCGTTAATCATGTGTGTTTATTTCAAATACAACACAGGATTACTGAGAGAGCAGCTTTAATGAGACAGATTTATTTTTCAACAATGTTGTTCTAAGCAAGCAACTAACATTACTCATCACAATAATAATTGTACAATAAAATATTTTTTAATATATTGACGATTGATTATTTTTTTTTAGAAAGCAGAGATGGCTACAACGCGTGAATCTTAACCGGTGATCGTGGGTTCAAACCTGGGCAGGCACCACTGAATTTTCAAGTGCTTAATTTGTGTTTATAATTCATCTCGTACTTGACGGTGAAGGAAAACATCGTGAGGAAACCTGCATGTATCAAATTTCACTCAAACTCTGCCACATGTGTATTCCACCAACCCGCATTGAAGCAGCGTGGTGGGATAAGCTCCAAAACCTTCTCCCCAAAAAAGGAGAAGAGGCCTTAGCTCAGCAGTGGGATATTCACAGGCTGTTACTTTACTTTTTATTTTTTTTAGAAATTAAATCTTTAAAAGAATGAAACTAACCTTCTGCACCCTGATCATTAGGTTGGCGTTCCATCATTTCGTCATTAGTCGAGGCAGCCCTTTCGTATCCATTATTCTTTATCGGGTTTCCGTGAGTAGACGTGCAATCCGGTTGTGTTTCTTCGTATCTCGTGACAGCGCCGGGTGATGAGCGCGTGTCTGGTTCGTCAGCGACACTGCCGCAATGCGAAGATGATGAGCTTTGCCTATAATGTTTTACAATAATCATATTGTAAAATCATATTATAGGATATCAATACTACAATAATATATTAATGACATTATTCGTAATTAATATCAACAATTTCAATAGAATACATATTTATTTTTATTGAATATAATATTAGTATACTATCTATACGGGGAAAATATTTATTATTATTATTATTATAAATACATTTTAACATTACAAAAAAAGCGTATCGCAACTACTCGCTGCCTTCTAATTGCAAACGCTTATTGCGTGACTTAAGCAAAATCCGAAAGATTATTTACAGCTCCTGAAAATGATTTGTCAAAAATTCGGGAGTCAATAATGAATCGGGAGTGAAATATTGGGGAGTCAATAATTGATATTATCAATTTATTATAAGATATTGTTCTAGCTCAGAGCGAAAATTCGCAGATTCGAAGACCCCTTGGGCTGTTGTCGCGAAACTCTCCTAACCCAAACTCTTAATCGGAGGGGTAAATAGGTATTTTTGTAATTCCTTTAAATGAGATATATATATATTTACTCGTACCTGTAATTCCTAGCGTGTGGACTCTGAGACGGTGATGGTTTCGGCGGAGGCGGTCTGCGGTGCGAAGTCGAATGTATTGGCATGTGGACTGGCGGGGCATACCGGCCCATGCTGCCGCTACCACTGTGTAATGGCGGCATTCCGTACTGCGGCATGATCGGCGCGAATGTCGCCGTGTGCTGCGGCGGGGCCGAGTCCTGGACCTCGCAGTTTCCGGAACCGGACACCGGGCTCGTCTTTATGCGATTCTGGTGACGTTCTGTTGCTTGTTGGGTCTGTTGTTTCACCCAAGCGTCATTGGACATCTCCATAGACAGTCCTTTTACCTGTAAATTAAATTGTTGAAAATTTGGCCCCATGTCATCGATTTTAATTTAAGGTTGTTGTTCATGGCTAACACGGTTACTGGTTCGCTTACCAGTGAATGTTCATGTAGTTAATTTGAGTTTATTATTCGTGCTGAGCGAGGAGGCCCTTACCCACAGCTGGGCAAGACTAAACTCACGATGATTTAAATATACTTCAGAACGTAACCTTTAAAAGTTATTGTTATAACTTATCAATAAAAATCTTAAAACGCAAAATTAAGTAAATTTTGGTTTACCTGTAAATTTTCCCCACTCTTAAGGAAGCTGGAGAGTGCGTCTTGACTGACGTGCACTTCTCCTTTGTACATGAATTCGAGGAGAGCCTGCATGTTGTCAGCAGTGGTCGCCTCGAGGAACACATAGCAAGCGCCTGCATGGCTAGGCGGTGCGGTGTCGAACAATTCTTGAAAATGTTTGCTGCAAGCTGCTAGGATCACCTTGTGAGCCTTAAACTGACGACCTGGAAATAATAAAAAATATTATAATTCTCTACTATAATTACAATCATCTTATTACTATAATAATTTTGACTGCCTCGTTGGTCTAGTGTCTTGATATAAGGCCGCAGACTCGGTGGTCCTGGGTTCAATTCCCAGGTCGGGCCAATAAATAGTTATTGGGGTTTTCTGTCAGAAATCTCTCAGTAGCAGCCCGCAGTCTGGAAGTTGGAAGTGTGTACACTCCCGTGCCTCGGAAAGCACGTTAAGCCGTTGGTCCTGCGCCTGAACTCTTTCCGGTCGTGTCGGATTGCCGTCCCATCGGATTATGAGAGCTAAGGAAAAGAGAGTGCACCTGTGTTTGCGCACACACTTGTGCACTATAATATCTCCTGCGCAGTTGGCTAATCTCTCCTGAGATTGGCCGCCGTGGCCGAAATCGGTCTGGAGGACTTTTATAAATTTATACATAAATTATTATGTAATATGATAATAGTTCAACTCTTCAGCAAATATAGAATTAAGATCTTAACTTGAATTTCATTCTACGTGATACGGCATAGACTATAGACAGAATCAAAGTACAATATATAACTAGTAAGTATTAATATTTTCAATTTATTCAATAACCAAAACAGCACATCATTAGTATTATATTACATTCATATTTTCAAAATATGTTTTCAAATGTCAATTTACATACATAAATATAAAATACGAACATTGACTCTACGAAAATAAATGCAGACAATAATAGTCCTTGGTCTATCTTATATCAAACTTTCATTAATATATATGCATGTATATGTATATATATATAAAGTACAAAGGTGGTAAGTGTATTAAAATGGTAACAGAAACTGTTACACGTGCCACTCGTGGTCGTAAACAAGATTTGTAAGACGAGACGACCACCAAGCGTGATTCATAGAAGTAATTTTATGAGAGACTACCGAACGCGTAACATAAAAAAAAATCATAAGAAAGCTATTCGCAATACTGTTGTCTCAACTTCTTACATTGCTTGCTTTTATAAACATTAATAATTAATAAACTTCTAGAAATAATATAGAATCAACGAAACATTACTGACCAATTAGGAACTTATATGAAAGAATTATGAAAAAAATATAATTCAATCAGTTCGATGTATACCTTATTCAAGTTGGTAGTGGGCTCTTAGTTCTTACTAAATCTTTGATTCGTTATTATATAAAACACAAGCTGTGCCCCGCGGTTTCACCCGCGTATAATTAATAAATCAGTACCTAGTTCCTGAGCTTAGCCATATCTGACTTTTTGACTTTGACTTTAACGCTTTAATCTTAACCGATGATTGTGGGTTCAAACCCGGGCATACATCACTGAATTTCATGTGCTTAATATGTGATTATTATTCATCTCGTGCTTGACGGTGAAGGGAAACATCGTGAGGAAACCTGCATATGTCAAATTTCATTCAAATTCTGTCACATGTGTATTCCACCAACCCGCGCTGGAGCAGCGTGGTGGAATAAGCTCTAAACCGTCTCCTTAAAAAACAGAGAAGAGGCCTTAGTTTAGCAGTGGGTCATTCACAGACTGTTACTTACGTACTGACTTCATTATCATTAAAAATTAAATTCTATAAAGTATTTCAGTGTTATTTTAAACTAGAAACTGAGATGATTTAAATATAATTCAGGGTGTAGCCCTTGAAGGTTTTATCGGCAACGCAATTAGTGTCTGAAACATGGTAACTACGGTATCTATGCGCCGGTGATAACAGAGTGCCTACATCTGGCTCGTTACGTCAGAGCGAGTAGCGCGGAACAAAATACGGCTAACCTTGGACGTACAGTCACACGCAGGAAAGGGTTCCTACACAAGAGCGTTTATGTTCAAATACAACAGACGAATTTACCGTCCGAAAATTGTATTATGTATTTGCAAGAATAATTACAGTGGCTAACGATGACAAATTGTGTGTATATTGTACTGCGACATTAGAAATATTATTTTAATTAAATACAAATGATTAAATAAAAGATAAAAGGGGTGAATAATAAAGCATTGTAATCAAAAATACCAAGTCATAAGTTTTTACATACTAAAAAACTTAATTAAGTTACTTTAACAAGATACAATTTTAACAAATTTCTACTTATAAGCAGTCCTTGATTTAATCTTGTACTTTTAAAAATTCTAAGTTCCTAATCAAATGAGTTTATGAAAATTGTTTGAAGATATTTTTGACCTAGAAGAAGAATATATAAAACTTTCACGATAGCAAACTGAAGCAAATCCCATGACATCCAGTAGGAAAAATGCATTACGACTGCTCGACTGCACAGTGTAGTGACGTAGTAGGCGTAATTAATTTCTTACATAGTTTCATAACCTACATACATATATTTCTCATTAACATAACATTAACTCAATCAACTTCTAAGAAACGGAAATTTAAAAACGCTAATTGCAACACCGCACAAACTATAAACGCTACTCAATAATGTTGGAAAATATTAAACGCTCCGTATGCGGGTAGCCTGACGAGACTATAGAATAAAAGTTCCGATCCTACGAACTCAGCCGATAACCGATACTTCCTCGTTTATTCTTATTCATTTTGTTTAACGTTTCTTGCATTATAATATAGGCATATTATTTAAATAGAGTTAGTTTAGCTCATATAGTATATAGTTCTTCTTGACTGATTATTATTATTTATCAACAACAAAAACTACTGACTCGAGAATGATTAAATTTTGAAGATAGGTAATGTATTATAACGTTAGCATTTGAAATTTGAACGTTAACTTACGTTCTTTTAAAATAAACAATATGATTAAATATTTATCTAAAAAACTATTCGAATATAAATATTAAAAATAAAATGTAATGTGAATAATCATAATTATTATAATAAAAGCAAGGTTAGAATGACCATACTATTAAATTAATATGCAAAATAATTTAACAATTTAAACAATGCAAGATATGTATGAAATATTCAGTAACAATTATGTACTCGTTAGATATATGGTCGAGCGTTAGAGTTACATAATATGTCACATATATGACACAAAATATCAATACGTATTTTCTTGCCTTATATGTCATGCATGAAAATATAATGTAGTTTGAATTTTATTTTTATTAGTGAGTTTTTAGTGGCCCTTCCGTGTAGGTTCTATTGCCTAACATACCTACTTTGTATTGTTGTGTTCCAGTTTAAAGTGAAGTTGGTTAAGCTAATGTAAGCCCAGTCACAAAACGATATAAAAATATTATTTACTAAGGTAGCGTATTGGTGACGTAAGTGCAGTGATTTTTTTTTACAATGGCTATTTATCAATGTGGTGTACATTTACCATCCAAGGCACTTTTGCTATTGAATATAGTTGGTACATATTATGGATTTATATATATATGATATCATTTATTTTCTAAAATACCGAATTTAACTAAATTTAATTTAATTTGTTTAATCATTAATATGCATCAATAAAAACACATAAATACGTCGAAACCTTGGCATTGGCCTTACCTTGTAACTTCCTTAATGGTTTTTGTTTCGATTAAAAAATATTATACGCATTACAAGTTATAGATAAATATAATGAAGTCTAACATTTATAACATACTAGGTTTGAGCCGCGGTTTCAACCACGTATAATTAATAAAAATATAATAAATAAAAATCAGCCTCGAACCTTCCTCGATAAAAGTCTCTTCCTCGACAAAAAGATTACTGAAATCTTAGAAAAAAATAATAAATTAAACTTGATATTTTTGTTTTATTTATTTATGTCTTATTGTTTATGTTAAATTAATAGAAATATAATTAATAAAAATTAGCCTTGAGCTTTCTATAGAAGAACTATACAACACTAAAATCATTTTCAAATTCGAACCAGTAGTTCCTGAGATTAGCCGGATCAAACAAACAAACTGCTTTATATATCAGTATAGATACGTAAATGAGTATAATATATGAATAATAGAAATATTATAATCTTTATAAATATTGTTATAAATAAGTATATTTTTATTGTGTATTTTATTAAATTTAAGTATATAAAACGTTTTAGGGTGAAACCGAAAAATATATCATTTTACTGCCCAAAGATAATTAATTATATTTTGATGTAGCACGAACTACCACCAAAAATATACCAATTATACTAACCAATAACTGTGATGGTTTGAAGACGAGAACCTTGAGTAGCGATGATTCCAAATTCAAACGTGGTACGAATCAATAAATCGCGAGGAAACCTACACGCGGCGGACGAAAATCTGCCACGTGTCGTGTATCTTGCAATGGAGCAAGGTGGAGTAAACTCCAAACCTCCTCCTCAAATAGGGAAGGAGGCTTTAGCCCAGCAGTGATTTACAAGCAGTTACAAGTACTTATAAAACCAAACGGAAATCAATAAGTAATCACTAATGATAATTTCAATGAACGTCTAAAACTTGACCTATCCTTAGTCGATTCCTTTTTTTAAGTATTTCAAGTGTAGAAAAACTTGTTTGAAAATTCAAATACGTATAATGATATGGTCACAAATACTTATTAAAAAAATTTAAGTCCGGAAATCGTAAAATGTAAATTAAAAATAAGGAATGTCATAGTTTTGAAAAAACTTCGTAAAATTTTAGGTTCGCCTAAGCTGTGTATCAATTCAAATTTTATTAAACCACTACAAACTATTATTAGGATACAATTACGCACAATATGATCGATAGTAACACAGACTTTTATAAAATTTTCCATATCATTAAGAATTGTACAAATATTTAAATTATATACATAAATTGACTTAATAAATTATTCATATTTATTATAAAGTAAATTACTTTGTACATAAATTGTAAAAAAAAAATGTCATTGAGCGCCTAATATTATAAATGCTTCACGTGTTACTGTCACGTGTTTTTATAATCTGTCGTACGAATGCACAAGGCGTTCTATAACTAGGGTTGCCATATCACTATTTCGTTTTAAACTTAAAGATAATATAAAAAAATAAAAATATTATTAAAAGTTATTTAAAAAAATACTAAACGATTTTACTAAAAATCATTTTAGTATTTTCTCAACCTTCACATTGATCACGCGTTTTAATGTTTGCCCTTGACGTGTGTCACGCGTTCATTATATAATATATCTACAGGAAAAAGACAAACGTTACACACAAATGATCGTACTATTTTAATCTTTAAAAACGTGCTTAATCTGTGAAAATAGGATTATCTGTAATTAACGTAAAGTATATCTGTAGTTAAAGTATCTACGATAGTTGTGCAAAGATAATATTAAAAAAATCGTAAATTTGAGTAGAAACAAATATATTATGAATTTATCTATGTATTCAGTTTGTATGCTTGAACTTGCTAATCTCGAAACTATAAATTAGTTTTTACGTTAAATAGTCCGATTGATGAAAGTAAGGGGATTAAAAGACTGTAGAACGAAACAGTAACAATAAACATTAACAAATAATGAAATAACATTAATAAATTGAATTTATTTTGCAAGATAATTTAAATTTACCCTAATTTTATGTGATGTTTGTATGTATGTCTACATAAATTCTATTTTACGTATAATCAAAATAAGGTGGGGGGAACCTACAAGGTATGGCTCGGTAATTATAAATAAATACTAATATTTCACCCCCTATTTTTTCACCCTTGGTAGTAAGAATGTTTAGGATGGTAAACAAAAAAATAATGTTCCAAATCCATTCATAAATGACAAAGTTTCGAGGTAACAGACATAAAAGATACCGAATTAAACTACAACTTTATTTGTAGTCTGTTAAAATTTATATAAGTACGCATACGTCACTACTTCTTGGGCAATTAATTGTTAGTAGAGAATGGCATTCATAAATAACAGTTTTATATAAACAGCTATTAAGTAAATTAGCATTTTTATTTGTTCTGCCAAAGGTCGTTTATCCAATATGTGTGTATGTTTTCAATATGTAGCTCAATTGACCTAGGCCCAGAACCTTTAGTTTTACGACTCATAATATTAAAAAATGAATTCATGAATTTGATTGTTTGAAGGACATTTTTAAATATGTATTAATTATGTTGTGGCGTTCACGATTTTGTTTTTTATGTGATTCTCAAAGTCCGTGAAACAACATCGATGTGATAAATGCGATGTTGAACGCCTTTCAATTTAATGAAAAAAATAAATTAAACAGCAAATAAAACAATTATTAGTGTAAAGTATAAACGTAATTAATTTTTAGCCTTTATATTATCGTTACTAGATTCTAATTTCTGTCTTGTAATTTTTACTTTTTTCATATAAAAACAATTTCTTCAGTTTAAAAAAGTTTCACATTTAAAATTCGAATTAAAGCTTGACTATGATTTATTGAAAGAAATTACACTGAGAATTTCCTAATTAACTATACGAATAATTAAGAAACTACGTAAGCAAATAAAATTTCGACGGACGATCATAACAGAACTACACTAGCATCTTATATGTTAATGGTATCTATCTAAGATATTTCAAAAGTTATAAGTATAATGCTACATTAATAATCGAATTTAATGACATCTAATATACTTCACTTCCAAGTTAGTAAAAACAGTGCAACCTCGATATTACATAAAGAGGAATTTAATTAAAACAATTTTAACATCATGTTTTAATGACAAAAATTAAAAGTTACCTAATAAATGTAAGTGACATATAACCTATGCGATAAGAGGAATGCATCATCCGCCCATAGTGTTGCAACGCATGCGCCCACCCGTCTTTAATGACGTAACGAGGAAATGGACGAACGACATTGGTCGGCGCGGGCGCAGTTGCAACACCGACATTGGCCTCATTTCGAGACCTACTAACGATAGATAAGCGTTAGTGGGTCTCAACGGCGCGCTTTTGGGATATTTATACACGTTTATAACTTTGATGCGAATGAAACATCGAAGGCCATTTTAGTGTACCTACTATATTTTTTTTATCGTTACCTTTAGTTCTATAAATATAATTTGTAACAGAGCTCTGTCTTTAAATAATGTATATCTTTTGTAAAGGAAAGTACGACATTAATGTTTGTATATTATACATATATAAATATAATAATACTAGATCGGACAAAAGTAAATTTTTTGACGATATTATCAGTGAACGCATTCATAACACATTTATTTTATCCGCTTTTATGACACATCAAGGTTGCTATGTTTCTATGAATGAGTGGGACTATTAAAGTATTATCTAGTCTAAATTGAGACGAAAGGAGATGTTATTAAATTCGATCATTAATAATATACTAAGAGTTATAAATAGCGTGCAACTAGTCTAGATTTCCGAATTGGATGTATTTCTATAAAACTTGAAAAAGCGCTAGCTTATAGAAAACACTTAAACAATAATATTATATGATTCTTTTTAATTTTTTTTCCTGAGTAAAATAGTATCTACATGATCAGAACGTAGGTAACTTAAGGCTTTTAATAGGTATAACACACTGTATAGATTTATAGAAATAAATTACTGCTAAATTTACGGATATTATAGTTCGTTTTGAGACGGCCTTGTTCGCATGCGACATAGTTAACAATTGTGATGTAAATCTTTAAAAACGTTTTTCTTTTGTTACGAATGGAAGAATTTTCATAGAACCCGTGTAGTATATATAAAGTTTAGTTAAAATATCTTTCTTAGAATGTAAAGAGTTTATTATTTTGGAATGAAACCTTTTTCGACAATGACGTTCCCATAGTGACAGTTAGGTACTGTTAAACACAAATATATTTTTTAATTTAAATTATGTTAAATTTAGGATTTTAAAATATTTACGGCCTTAGTAACGCTGCTCAGCGCTTGTTTGATCACTGATTTCTCTATTTCCATGCAAGACACAGCATTGCATAACCACACCCACTAAATAGCATTTACAAGAAAAGTCATTATAGCGTAGATTAAAATTTTGACATTATTGATATGTTGGTTTTTGTCTTAAAAATGAACAATTGAATCTTTTTAATTTTGACAATAAACTTAGCAGTTTTGATCGGTTAACATAAGTTGGTTTTAATTGTTATCATTACAATGGGAAGTTAATTACTTAGATCATTTGAATTCTGGTCTAACATTAATCATTTTGGGCTTTAAAGGCATATATGAACATTGTACTGTAGTGCACACTACGGTACAATTAACCTTGTAAAATTATTGGGCGTTTATTTTAATATTTACATCGATTACAAATAACGCTCGAACACGCGAAGTGATTATTATAAAAACGTTTCCTAGGGTGAGGTTAAGCAAATATTTATATTATTATTTTTATAGGATAGGTAGGCGGACGAGCATATGGGCCACCTGATAGTAGGTGGTCACGAATCCCCTTAGACATTAGGAAAGTAAGAAATGATAACCATCGCTTACATCGCCAATGCGCCACCAACCTTTGGAACTAATATGTTATGTCCCTTGTGCCTGTAATTACACTGGCTCACTGGCCTTTCAAACCGGAACACAACAATACCAAGTACTGCTGTTATGCGGTAGAATATCTGATGAGTGGGTGGTAGGTACCCAGACGAGCTTGCACATAGCTCTACCACCAAGTAAATTCACAATGTTGGTCTTTATCTTATAATAATGTCAAAGAAATGAAGATACATCAGTAATGTTAATACAAAGGATTACCTATTCCTAAATATGTATGTATATACTTTGAAACGCTATTTTAAAGAGATCTATTTCAAACAAAATAGACAGAGTTTACCTGAATTTTCACGATAATGGCGTACCGTATCCACAGCTATACGTATAACGTACCGAGCCCAAAATTATGTAAGTGTGTGCGTGAACAGGATGCAAGTGAAAGCGACAAGTGGGGAGAACACGACTAACCCCGTTTCCAGGCTCGCACACAACCATACCTTGTACATGTATTGATTAATACCTTATAGGGTTGGCAACTGATTTGGACCGTTAAAAACTAAACTAAGTCTCGACTCATTAAAACTTGATTGATTAACACAATCAAAGCCGTAATAAAGTTTATTAAGGTTACCCTTGAAAATCAAAAGTTTATTTTAGTTTAAATGATTTTTATTATAGATATTAGCTAAATACGTTAAAAAGTTTAGTTGAAATAAATAAAAAAATATATTGAAATATTGTTTTTATAATATTTAATAACCTTACATTAAAAACATAAAAACCGATCGTCGAAAATCTCCTTTCGTTTTCATGCAACGGCCAACCCTGAAACGGCTAGACGTCTGTGTGCGTTCGCCCCATTTCAAGGTCGGCTCGGGTGGTACCGGGGGAAAGAGACAGCGATACCCACCCCCAAGGAAAGTGCAAGCGAAATGCGTGACAGAAAATCAATCTTGCACGGAGCAAGGGGGGCACTGAAAAACTAGGTGAACCGTTCTGGATTTTCGGGCCGTACGTGCGTAAACTCGCAATGTAGGTAGTTACGGGAATTTGCAACGAGCCCTATTTTTATATGGATTCAATAGATATTATACTGATGTTTTATAGTTTTGTCGCATTATTAAATATGATTGTAATACTTATCGGTGAACTTAACGTTTTTATTTTAATACAGATTAGGTATGATTTTAAATAGTATCTTGTTAACTATGTAAGCGTAAAATGTCGTCAAGTTGATTTAACAATACAAAATATATGTATAAATAAATAATTTATGTCTAAATTAAATGTAAATGAATTTAGTAACATATTTGCATAATTATATAGTGAGAGTAGTCTACCCTCTGCTGTTCCCCTAAAATTCATATGTAACTCACTTCAAAGAACTGAACCGAATTTAACCCTTTAACACACCCCAATCAATAGTAACATCCACACACCCACAGGGGGTAGATTAGGCCTCAATGCACAACTACAGGGGAAAACCACCCAGGGTGGTTTTGTTTTACGTATAATGCACTTAAATATAGCTATGCGGGTGGAAATACACCCTCCCACCCCTAACCGCAGGAACACCTTGATTCCTGGTAACTAAAACTATATATGTTTGTATGTTACAAGTTTGCTATAGAGTACTGTAATTTTAAGATAATTTGATACGTAGGCTAATTCTGACCTATGTTTTTAGCGATTAATGGTAATATTGCTTTTTAATTAAACTTCTTAGAGAAAAAATACGTCGCTCCAATATTCCAAATTTTATTACAATTTATTGATTTCATTTCTATATACTTAAGACTACTTCTAACTTAAGATATTTCTTAAAAACAAAGAAACCTATTCACGTTCTACTCAGATGAGAAAACGAAAAAAAACTGACATTTGAAATTTGTATAAAGACTTTTCGCCTTACGGGGGCAATTTATTAATTACTAACTCTGTTTTTAAACTATTAATACAATGAGAAAAATAAACTAAAGTTATTGGTTATCTGTTCCCATCGGATACAACAGATGATAACTGTCTTATCTGCTGGAGTTGTCATCGAATTACATTGAAATGTATTGGAGATTTACAAATCTTACATACAAAGTTTTCGTCAATCGACTTTTTCATGTAATGAATTTTAATGCAAACTGTGTTGACATAATAGAATACGAGTAACTATATTTAAGTACCATTTAAATATTTATAGCTTGTGTTCGTTCTGTAACTGAAAGTTACATATCAAACGAATTAGATAACGTTCTATAATATAGTATCTAGTGAGAAGATTTATTGATCTACAACGGCATAGTTAAAAAAAAAAGACGCGCCCTAATTTTAAAGCAGCCATTTTGTTGGTGGGAAAATAATTAAGTAATTATTGATTTGACTTGTGATTTGTTGAATGTGTTCAATTTCGTTGTTTTGAGTTTGAGTAATTGAGTAATCACATCTATTTATATGACTTGTTGTTCTATTTTTGAAAAGACCAATGCGAGATTTTCCTAAATTCAGTTTGGACTTCTGGATGCTAAATATATCGTTTTGTTATTAATTCAATTCGTTATACGACGATTTAAATTTAACCTTAGGTTTTTAATTTAACCGTTATACATATCTTGCATTATATTAGTATTATATTATTACTAGTGGAATAACTTGTTTATTATTATTATTAGTTATAAGTAGTTTAAGCGCGAAACCAACAAACAAACAGTAAACATTACCCCTTAACAATATTAGTACCTACGATAACACGGAAGCAAATTCCCACTTATATATCACAACATTGTTTTACGTTTTCAATATTATCTACTTTTTATCAATTGTTTTCAGAAGTACAAATTAATAGCGTAATTTTTTTTTATAATATTATATAAAATCAAGTGTCTGTTTATTTGTTTCTAAGGTATCATTGAGCAACATTTTAAGTCATTTTCAAGCCACTGAAAATGTCTTTATAAAAACACAAAAACTTTATTTAGGTATGCCAGGTTTTAAGCTTAGGGATTTGCAGCCTTATAAGAGACACAATTTAAATAATTAACCTGCAATTTCTGAAACGCTCATCAAAGTCAGATTAACTAATCTGTCTTTAATCTGAATGGTCATTGGTTTATGTCAAGCGATGACGTAATAGGTGACCAATAAGCGTTAAGATTAAAGCAGGATTAGTTAACATGGTTTTGATTAGTGTTTCAGAAACCGGAGTTAGATTATTAAGATTTTCTTTAATTACGATTGAAACCATATAAACAGTAAAGCCATTAGCCACGTTACAAAAACAAGGTAAACAAAAACATGCATATCAAATATCTGTAGTGAATCTGTAGTTATCACCGATAACACATTATCTACATAGGTAGTTTGTAGAACGATATTTGTTTAAATATATACTGAAATAAATGGAGACGTCTGGTCGTAAAAAAATTAAATTGAAGTTTTAATTACTGCCATTTTATTTTCAATTAAAACTAAATAAAATAAAATTGAATAGTAGACTGAGACTGAAAGAGCAGTAATTACAATCCCATGCTTTAATATTTCCGCTGGAGTCGAATTTGTATTAACCTATTATAAATATGTATATTTTTAAACAAATATGCAAAGAATCGTCTGTTAGTATATAAAAGCAACGCTCGATATCGTAAAATAACTTAGTCTTATTGTGTAGAACGAAAATCACAAAAATATTCTGAATTTCATATTCAGAAAATCTATTTTCTATTGTAAGTACGATATTGACACCAGCAGGCGAAGCCGTAAGCATGCAATATAATGTTAGCCCACCCGACGAGCACCAGAACAGGGGTGCCATTTTAACTTATTAACCAGAATAAATATTACGAGATCCCTTTATAAATATAGTTAAATTTTATTTAATGAAATGAAAAAAGTTTTTCATGCTTGATGTCAAATCTCAGTCAATAGCTTGTTAATAATGATTCATTTTAACTTTGTAATGAAACAAAAAACAGTTTATAGATTTTACCACAGGTAAGCTTCCCCTGATTCTCTTGAAAATAGGACAAATCCGGGAAATCCCGGGCCGTTAACATCCCTACCACATTATCAATGAGATACAATTACCTACATACTCTTCGTTCATACTAGGCAAACATAAATCTAGCTGCAATACATTTAAACATGATATATGCAACACAAGACACAATTTAACTTCATTGTATCTTAATTATGAATATTGAATTCAAACTGGATTTATAAAACCGTTATCTTCTGTATTGTGTGGAAGGGGCTTTGGAAGTCAATTTCCGTAGGGCCGCGTTGCAAATTGACGACGTAACCGTCATATTACTGAGACAGATACTCGAACGTCGTAATTGAAAATTGAGTCTTTTTGATGTCATACTTGATATGCGATTTATAAACTGTCATGGAAATATATTTTTTTTAATAGATAATTTTCGGCAACAATTATAATGTATAGAGATTAGATTATTTAACAACAAATATTGTATATTTAGTTAGTAATATTAAGGGAAATCAATTAAAGCTTAATCTTAGTCCATAAAACTGTTTTATAAAATGTCAAAAACATATTTATATGTATATAAATATGAAACACAAAGAAATCGCTATATTTAAGTGACTTATACATATTTTGTATTTAAACCAATAATAATGGCGATCAGTTGTTTATGAATTGATGTGCATCAGCGCCATCTAGTGAAGAATCATATCAAAGTGGATAGTATAAAATTTTTGTGCAAACTTTAATGGTATTCGGTCAAAGTGCGCCGAAGTATTTTCACCTGATACAAATACACCAACATCATATTTTGTATATATAGATTTATTACGGTAAAAAACAAGGGTGACGTATGACAGTGCGTTGTCAGCTGGTCGGAGGTGAGGGGCGGAGGGGGTGGAGGGCGCTCGACACACATAGCGCTCGGTCGATAAGACCGGCGCCGATGCGTTCGGCATAGAATTCGTAAACGCAGTACAATTTTCGTCGGACAAACTCCTGAAAACTTTACCTTTTTATGATAACGAAAAACATAGTAATGAACAACTATATTTGGTACTTTATTTTAACTTTGGCTTTGGAGACGATTATTTTATTGCCAAGATGTATTATTTATAATTTAGTTTTCGTTAAAAATTTACAAAAATAAATAATTATTCGTGAACTTATTATTTCTCAGCCTAAATTATAAAAATAGAAATAAATTTTCTCAAGTAGATTTTTTTCAGGAATTTCAAGCCATAGAGCCGAAATAACGATAAGACCCAGCGATGCATAAAATGAGATCAAATCCACTAACTAAGAGTAAGTGGGAGATGGAGATATCAGCTTTCCGCCTTCAGCGATATGTAATTACTCAATATAGTGATCAGAGGTTTTAATTTTGTTTATTTTTTTATTCAAAAGAGGACCAGAATATTTTTTTTAAAGTGGTCATAGATTTTTTTATAAATCAATCATTATTTATTACCTATATGGTCTAGCTATCGCTTCGGTCGTTTGTTGCTTTAAATTAAATTTTACCAATCGAAAGTTTAAAAAATCATTAGCCTATCCATCGCAATCATATTTTTCACAGTTTTCTTATTCCCTTTTCTTACCATATCACACCAAGGACTCGCGTTCATAATGAAGTTAACATAAATATATTAGTACATAGTATATATGCTGACATATTAATTTATAAACATTGTAAAGAAGCACATATTTATTTCAAATCATTAAGTGTGTGGCAAAATTTTGTAGCATTTTTTACGGGGCATGTATTTCGTTAAATCCCGGGGATTTACCGATATGCACGCTGGATTTTAATTAACAAACGCTGATAGCTTTATACACATATAATGTAATGTATATATGGGATAAATCAATTAAATAACCGTTATTAAAGTTAAAAAGGTATTCCAATCAGTCTGCGTGTTAGTTTTACCCAATTACAAATACGACATAAAAGTGACTCAAAATTAATTATTCCATTGCAGGGTTTGTACGTCATGAAACTTCCCGGAGTCGTAACCCGGTTCTCACGCCCCACCTGACTACCGTCTAGCGCGTGTCGACCTCCGAAGCTCGGGACGAGAAAATTTTAAAATCTTTATCAAAACCGATGATAATAATACCTCGTTATTCGCAAGACATGCATGATTTTAATCTGTGCATCAACAGATTAGCGGTGATTTAAAAACAATCAAATAATTTTAAATAAAGAATTGTTTTTTTTTTTAAACTATTAATGAAAAATATTGTCATTCTTTTATGTATAGAAATTATTTTTTGCTTGTTTTTTATCTACACGTAAAAACTTATAAACGTATTTTTTTGGCAGTTAATGATGTGATAATAAATAATAATATAATCGAAAACAAAATGAAATGATGCAAAGATTATAAATAATTGCAAATATTACTTCAGCTAAATAAACAGTTTTATAACATACAACTACATTCACAAAGCCTGAGCCTCCAACTAGGCTGGCTCGGAACTTAACCTAGATTTATAGATTTTGACGCAGAGCGCATGCGATCCCTGCAATCAATAAATACCAAATGTTCGTACCAATTTGAACAAGTTAATTAAGTAAATGTTACGAACATTCATTGCATTTTTCGCTTCTCATGGATAAAGTTGCATTTTAATGTAGTTAGCTTTTTAATTTGGCCAACGCCTTTCAAATAAGAATTATTTTCTAAATACCTTTTCGAAGGAAAGCGTATTAATATTATTTTTAACACGTAGGTGGAAAGGTTAAGATTTTAGACATTTATGTATACCTAGACCTAGTACAGGGAGCTTAAATAAAAGTAGTAAAAAAACTGTAAATCACAAATAAAAACTATTAAAAAAAATATTACACATATTTTTTATACGATGAAGATAATGAAGTCGTTTGTTTTGCAAAAATATCGAAATGCATCCGTCATTTGTTTTTTTATAAATTTCCGCACCGAAGATAAGATAACCTTAAGGCGAATTCTTAAAAAAAATATCCGACACGTGTAGACGACACAGTTCAATACACTCTATATTTAAATAATATGCATTTTATCGGCAACGGCAATTTTGTATATCGCTCAAGGCTAACTTAATTTTTTTTAACGAGTATTTTAATATATGACGAACTAAATCGTTATATATGACGAAAATAAGACATTTATATTGTATGTATAAATAAATATAATCGTAATATCGAATATTTATTAGGTTGTTTCTCGAAAACGGCATTTAAACAAAAAATATTTTTTTATCTGTTATTTATATTGCAAAGATTTCGCGGAAATCTATGCAAATTATTTAAAATTCAACTATTGCGTTTTATATAGATAACAGATAAACATTTCGTTACAGCAGAAAAAACAAGCGAAACCACTTAATAATAAATGATTCATAAAATAATAAAATCAACAACGTCGTACGATTATGAGATTTGAAAAACAAACATATCAAAAATATCTCAGAGCATTTAACTTACGTATTAATGTAAAAAATATGATCTTATATAATTGTAAAATAAAATATTATAAATTTAACTAAATGCGTGCAAGCTTATCATAACGATTTATGCAAAACTTAAGGATAAAAAAAAAATTATCGGATGATGTCAACGACCTTTTTATCAATTTCGCAAGATTTCGCGGACAACTATGCATGTAGCGATGTTAATGCCTCTAGTGATAAATGACGATAATTTATTACAAGTGTTACGAAACAACTTGGTAAAGGAGTGCGAATATTATTAATAACATTTTTATAGTATAAATTAATTGTTCGTTCGAATTCAATGCTTCAAAGAGTTTATAAAGTTAAATCACTTTGTAAAAGTAACTTCGTAAGCATACAGATTTACATATTATGTTAAATCTACGTTCGCGTAAGCTATTTGTCAAAGAATCACGGCTGGTTAACTTACATGGATAATCTTAATAACAATATGTCACTTTGAAAGCGATAAATAATAACAATTAAATGAACATTTTAGTTAGTAAGATATATTAAACCATTCCTTGCGACTAAAAACTTGGGAACTAAGTTTTTTATGTACTAAGATGTTTTTGACTGTAGTTACACTGGTTCACTCACACTTCAAACCGGAACTATACGAAGTATTGCTGTTTATGATTAGAACGTGATGAGTGGATGGTACCACCGCAGATGAGCTTGCACAAAACAATACCACCACGTTAATACAAGCCAATGTATAAATAATCAGATATATAAAGAAACGCTCTAGAATTAATGAAACATTAAAATGAATGAACAAAAGTATACAAAACATTTATTATTAAGAGCTTATTGTTCCCGAAAGC
Organism: Nymphalis c-album; assembly: GCA_963151315.1. Lineage (NCBI taxonomy): Eukaryota > Metazoa > Arthropoda > Insecta > Lepidoptera > Nymphalidae > Nymphalis > Nymphalis c-album. The sequence goes on along the minus strand of OY720590.1, from coordinate 2,734,738 downwards.
CAGTCCTTTTCAACTACTAAGAAATAAAGGGAAGATTGAACAAAAAATAATATTATTAATTAAATATTTCCTTAAAATAAAAGTTTCAATTGAAACACGTCATTAATCGCACCAGACTTCTATAAAGGGCCACTCGTCTTTCCTTCTTTCCACTACCGTAAAGAGTTCAGGCGCAGGACCAACGGCTTAACGTGCTTTCCGAGGCACGGGAGTGTAGACACTTCTAACTTTCAGACTCCGGGCTGTTACTGAGAATTTTCTGACAGAAAAACTCAATAACTATTTATTGGCCCGACCTGGGAATTGACCCCAGGACGACCGGATCTGCGGCCTTATATCTAGCCACTAGACCAACGAGGCAGTCGATTATGTACTTATATATTACTAGCTGCCCGTCCCGACTTCGTACGGGTAAATTAAAAAAATTATCCCGTGCATTTTTTAATCAATAAGATATAAACATTCACCAATCGATTTATTCGCCCATACAGTACAGTTTATATATGTTCAGTACAGGGCATATAATAATTCTATTTCCTACTAATATAATAAACACGAAATTTTGTATGGATGTATGGACATTTGTTACCCTTTCACGTAAAAGTACTGAATGGATTTTAATGAAACTTTACAATAATATAGCTAATACATCAAAATAACAAATAGGCTATAATTTATAAAGCTATTAATAATTATTAATTTATAAATTGACCAAAATATAACAATAAGAATTTTAAAGAAGATAACTTTTGTCTCTTACACTATATCATTTGGACAAATGTTTTAAAAGTTACGACGATGACAAAGTGAGTGCGCGACACTATGCAGCAGTACACTGTGGGAGAAGAATTCGGTCATCGGCTCATCGCTGGGTGTGCGACTCGCATGCAGGAATACGTCATCGATGGTTGTCCGTTTTGCGGTTTTTCAAGTCCCTAGCGATTGCTTAAAGACGCACTTTACCTGTATGTAATTTATTAATAGGTAGGTTTTTATAGTGCCAGGTTGCATACCTTCGGGTTGTAGCGGAATGGGCCGGCACGCCCAGCCGGAGTTACCACTCTCTCACTTAAAATCGGCGTAAAGTAATAGCTACGCTACCATAATTTTGAGTGCAAATAACAAAATGCTAAACATACAATGTCTTACTGCTACCCTATGACAACCAAAAGTTCTAAGACCTGTCGTTTTCAATGACCGCCTTGGTTGATTTTAGTGAGAACTCTTATCACATGTACACTTATTATAGTGCATGCTCAAACAATGTCCATTCCCTGCATCGCTAATGCGCCATCAACCGTAGGAACAAAGATGTTATGCCTTATGTGCCTGTAGTTTGATAGAATAAAAAAAATTGTACGCTTGCTCTTTTATGGTTTTAACTATACTCAACGGCGTAGATAGGCGGCGGGCTATTTAATATTAACTATAAATATATTAAGTCAAACTACAGGAATTCATAATAAGTCCACTGATGATTATTTAAAGAATAATCATCAACTTCAAAATAAAAAAAAACCGTTACTAAAGTTTTTCTTAACAGAAATGCATTTCATACATATTAATTTCAAATCACAGATTTTCAAATTTCAAGCAAACATTTATCCTTTACTTATATTTATGCGGGCAACAGCTAGCGTACGGGCGACAGCGGGACGCGGGGCGCGCAAGCGGTTGCATCACGCGTTTGTATGATGGGTGTTGGACCGCCTGAATTTATTTAGTGCGCGATAATTTTAAAATTACGATTACTCCTAAGATATTGATTTAAATTGGGTGGTGTAAAGGGCAATTATAATATACATTAAATGCTTAAAGTAAATAACGTATTTATTTTAATAAGGATTAATATCATATCCGTTTTTATAGCTTTCCAATTTTACCATTTTTATGTAAAAAATTTTTAAACATAAAAATGGGTATAGTTAGCTATCCTTAAAAGATAGACATATGCCATCGCGGACTTTTTTGTAGATCTATGAAAGGGGAACAATTTCACCATACATTATTTTGTTATAACTCAAAGGGATTGTACAGCGTTTTCGATGAAAGCTACCAATCGACTCGTTTTTTTTCCGACTTCTTCAACAATTATCGCTATATTTCAACAAATTTACAGAAAACATTAATGCATTATACACGTAAACCTTCCTCTTGAATCACTTTATCCATTGGTGATAACCGTATGAAAATCCGTTTAGTACTTTTTTAGTTTAGCGCGTTTATACAGAAAGAAATGAAACGCGGGGGACTTTGTTTTATAATATTTAAGGAAGCGGTTGCATCACGCGTTTGCATGATGGGTGTTGGACCGCCTGAATTTATTTAGTGCGCGATAATTTTAAAATTACGATTACTCCTAAGATATTGATTTAAATTGGGTGGTGTAAAGGGCAATTATAATATACATTAAATGCTCAAAGTAAATAACGTATTTATTTTAATAAGGATTAATATCATATCCGTTTTTATAGCTTTCCAATTTGACCATTTTTATGTAAAAATTTTTTAAACATTAAAATGGGTATAGTTAGCTATCCTTAAAAGATAGACATATGCCATCGCGGACTTTTTTGTAGATCTATGAAAGGGGAACAATTTCACCATACATTGTTTTGTTATAACTCAAAGGGATTGTGCAGCGTTTTCGATGAAAGTTCCCAATATGCTCGTTTTTTTCCGACTTCTTCAACAAATTTTGCTATATTTCAACAAATTTACAGAAAATATTAATGAATTATACACGTAAACCATCCACTTGAATCACTTTATCTATTAGTGAAAACCGTATGAAAATCCCTTCAGTAGTTTTTTAGTTTAGCGCGTACATACAGACAGACATGAAACGCGGGGGACTTTGTTTTATAATATTTAAGGATAAGGATTATTAATTAAGTCTCAATGGAGAAAATTATATGATTAACCAAATTGTATAATTAGTAAAAATATGAAGAGAATATAGTCAGGTTTAGGTGAAAATTATGTGAGATCAGTACTAAACACATTTCGGAGGCAATAAAAACGATTCAAGCCATACACAATCGTAGATAAATAATTAAAGGCACTTTGATACTTGAAAGTATCATCAAAGCTAACGCTATTATCTATAATTCAGTAGTTTTATTTCGTATTTTATATAAGGTCAAGTTTATCATAATAAAACGTGATAAAAAAATAATAATATTAATATTAAATATTTACGTAAATACATCCATTTAAGATATTGTACGCCTTTTATAATTAAACAAATTTTAAATGATATCGCTTACATAGCCAATGCGCCACCAACCTTGGAAACTAAGATTTGTGCCTGTTATTACACTGACTCACTGACCCTTCAAACCAGAACACGACAATACCAAGTACTGCTGTTTTGTATCTGTAGTGTGCGCGGTACCTAACCAGACGAGCATGCACAAAGCCCTACCATCAGTAAATAAATAATAAAATTGAAGTCTGTGACATCAAAGTAACTTCTTATGATTTAATATGACTTTTTACGTTTTACCCAAAACAACCGTTTTGTCTGTCTGCTAGTCTGGAGTTTTCTTCAAAACGGCTAAAAGTTACAAATGCAAATAGATGAAATATTATAAGAAGTAATCCAAGGTATCGTTTAAACTTTATTCCTTCGAAGTCGGTTGAGTCACTATCAAAACATATAACAACTTATCTTTATTATCTATGTTGTCCACTATTTTAGGCTTATCTATACATCTATACGAATAAATAATATTGAAGTTACTGTGATTACAAATACAAAACAACTGCCTCTATGAAGTTTATGGCAATTTGCGAGTTACCAAAATCTAAACAACCTATCTAATAATTAGAAATATTTACAACTCAAGTAAGCAGTGTGTCCGTTAAAATGGCTGATATCGAATTCGTCACAATCTGAATCGCGGGTTTTTCTAGTCATTGATAATAAATATTAAACAAAACATTCGATATATCCGTATACCTCTAAAATTATAATACGACAAAATTAAAAATACCACGGATATATTTATAAATTAATTATGTTATATGTAATAATTAAACTGTAATACTTATTTTATACATAAAATGTTTAACACACGCATACGAAGTAACTTAAATATACAATCAAAGTGGAAACATACATCGCGGTAAGTTAGTGTATTTGAAAATTCATCAATTAGCACGCATTACGATTGAGCATTTGTTTGCCGAATGTGTTTGACGCTGGCCTCGACAATGCTCCCCAAATAAGACATATTCACATGCAAAGTTCAAAATAAAACGATATTGTAAAAACGAAGCAGTTAAACGTTTATAACCTTTGTTGCTAAATAGTTCAATGAAAATGAATAGATTTAATTAAATAAATACTTAATATTGTTTTTTTAATAACAAAACTATTTATTACTAGTTTTCGTTTGCGACTTCAGTCGCGCTTTATGGAGAGGGGAGATGTTTTAGATATAAAATAAATACTCTCCTTCCTTTGGGTAAAATACCAATCAAAAATAAATTCAGTGGAAAGCGTGACATACAGACAAATATAAAATATTTTCTAATCAGTTTCATGGCCGTTTGTCGGGAGAATCTTAACAAAAATATCACAAAATTAAATTGTACATTTATTAACAGCGTGCAAAATAAATAATGCGACATATTAAAGCTGACGATACAAATCGTCATAATTTGTACATAAACCGTAAATGTATATAATTCTCATTGCACTAATATTATCCATTAAAATTGTGATATTATTTATTATTATGAAACATTATATGTTTTCAAAGTTGTTTTCATGAAGCCATTAATTTTTATGACTCATTATTTGGGTGCGTACGGCGTGATTACGCGCATAAAAGTGCTGTAAAATGCGGCGTGTGAAATCGCTTTAAATTAAAGATTATATATCGAATCTCATATTAGCACTCAGTATATGTACACTAGTAATATGTATTCATTTTAAAATAATCATATTTTTCTTAAATACTTTTATATGTTTTATCTGTTGTCGGTTTTTTTTTATAAAATATTGATCTTTGTTTTTTTGGAATGCCGAAAAACATATCGTCTTAAACTTTTTTTTCGTTAATATCTCGCTGTAAATTTAAAGATATTAATTTTTTTCAACATTTAAATGTCAGAAACTTGTTATAATTCATATTTTAAACATAGATAAGCTATAAAAACGTGTTGCTAAAATCAGACAGCGTCGCTTAAACACGGAAACAATTCCGTTCTGAAATCGGAACAAAATGTTCTTTTTTTAAATTCCTATACCATAAAAAAACGAAGCTTATGAAAAGGAACCAGAAACTTTTTCTTCTTTTAAAGTCAGGTATAAAGGCTTTAATTCTGTCACGTGATGTACGTAGCTCACGTTTATTTGTTTTTTCTTTTATTTTGAGTTATTTATTATATTTGGGGAACATATTGCATCGGAATTTTGATATTGAACAAAATACACATTAATTAATCGTAACTAGTAATAGTTACCAATACTATTTTATTATATTTAACAATACTACTATTATTAATACAGCCGAGATGGCCCAGTGGCTATAACGCGTGAATCTTAACCGATGATCGTGGGTTCAAACCCGGGTGCTTAATTTGTGTTTACAATTCATCTCGTGCTTAACGGTGAAGGAAAACATCGTGAGGAAACCTGCATATTGTGTCAAATTTCACTCAAATTTTGCCACATGTGTATTCCACCAACCCGCATTCGAGCAGCGTGGTGGAATAAGCTCCAAACACCTCCTCAAAAAAAAAGGAGAAGAGGCCTTAACTCAGCAGTGGGACATTCACAGGCTGTTACTTTTTACTTTACTTTACTATTAATAGAATTTGTAAAATAAATATATTAAAAAAATTAAGTCAACTAAAATAATTATATTTTTATAACAATTATTTAACAAACGAATTCTTAAAAAGCAAAACAAAGTCGTTCTTCAATTTATCTATCGTCAAAGCGCCGATTCCAATGCTATTTTTTATGTTCATTGATAACAATTATTCATCAAGACCAATTCTATTAAAATTATTATCATTATTTATCTTTTAAATAACACGCTTTGGAAAAGATACACTAAAAATATACTATAATACGACATTAATATCCGGTGGCAGAGTTTTGGGTACGTAACAGCTAGTCGGGTGGTTGTTTATTTATAAAAAACCGAGTGAGAAATAATTACAAAGGACTGTTTGCGCCGCATTGACGATGTAAGAATTAGTATTTACGACTAGCCATCTGCGCCTGCGCATCGATATGCCACAGGACATTTTACGCCACAGACGTGTGCAAACATGCTAATCTGAAAAATTGCACTCTCTACGCTGACTCTTATAATCCGATGGAACAGAAGATCCGACACCACCAGAATTAATTCAGGCGCAGAACCAGAGGCTTTAACCTCTTTATAACTCTTTAATAAACGACACTGTAGATTGAATAGCTAAATACGAATTTATCTTCTCTGTCATAAGTAATTTGACATTCAGAAAAAGAAGACAGAGCATTTTTTTAATATATGTATATGGATGTATAGCTCAACTTTAATTACGGTGAATGTTTATAGTTTTTGATGTAATACGCGCTAAGGCCTGAATCACGCTATCAATATTTTTAGTGACGATCAATTGCTTCTCTTAAGTAAAAGATTTCTCTTGATTAGTTACTCTTGATGGTAGCACGCTAGATTTTTTTTAAATATTTTTAGGCAGTCTGGCGACTACACCCGTAGACATTACATTACATACACATAAAATATTATATCTCCAATGCGCCACAAATCTTGGGAAAATAGATGTAACTAATCGTAGCTACAGGCACAAAGGACAATGTACTCACTCATACTTCAAACCGGAACACAACAATACTAAGTATTACTAGTTAGCGGTAGACCCACGTACTTACCAAAAAACAACAAAGTCAACAAAGATTTAAATAAATTAGTTGAGTGTTCCAACAATCCTTGAATGAACGAATACGGGACAACCATCGGACCAAAGAACATCAAACAAAGTGATATAAAGTTGTCTACAACTATGTTAATTGGAGGAAAACAGCACTATTATTATTATGTACTGGTGGTAGAGCTTTGTGCAAGCTCAACTTGGTAAGTACAACCCACTCATCAGATATTCAACCGCAAAACAGCTGTACTTGCTGTTGTTGTCTTCTGGTTTGAAGGGTGAGTGAGCTAGTGTAATTCCAGGCACAAGGGACATAGCATCTTAGTTCCCAAGGTTGGTGGCGCGTTGACGATGTAAGCGATGGTTAATATTTCTTACAATGCCAATGTCTATGAGCGTTGGTGACCACTTAACATCGGTGGTCCAAATGCTAAACGCATATCTATTCAATAGAAAAGTTTTTTTTAACTGCTTAACGTAATAAATAACTTTAGTTATTAATAATTTACGTATCGCTTGTATTTGTAAATGTAAATACCAATACAAGCTACATAGGTCTTATTACTCTAAGCATACTAACAAACAGAGGTATTATCATGGATTAATTAATGGTTATTTAAAATTTCACACATAATCCCTTAATTGCGAACGGACGGCTATTAATCAAGTATGTACGAAACACGATATAACAAAAAAAACATTTAGTTTATATACAAATATACTCCTACGTAATAGCAGTTTAAAATTAAACAACTTTTAAATGTCGAGACTATTGAATAACTATGTCAATGAATAACATATAACAACAGTGTTGGTGTCGCCTTTACGTCATTTTTCTATGCCACGGGAAGGCGTATGGTATCGCCCATTCATTATATTTTCTACAGCCATACCGCAATACTCATTGTTGTCGAGACAGTGAACTACAGGACAAGGGACATAACATCGTAGTTCCCAAGATTGCAGGCGCATTGATTGGTTACTTTATCATACAGCTGGTAGAAGATGGTCTGCCTATTAGACTAGAAAAAAAAAACAACAAAGAGAAGAGCACTCACCCTCGCAATAGAGTGTGACGTCAGCAAGACTCTCCGAATTCCAGAGGTTCGCGAACGATGTGGCCAAATTAGAGCCGAAGCTGTTCCACTTAAGGCAGTACTGCTGCTGTTGGGAGTCCATGCCCGGGCCGCCTCGGATACCTGCCCTGTAAAGATAATACACATTACTAACATGTTAACATTAAAAATGAATTTATTGCATAAAAGTTAAAAACAAAAAATTTACATATAAAAAAAAAACTAGACGTTAATAAAACCTTATCGCTTTAAATAAGCTCTTACAATCTTCATATCTAGAATTCAAAGTGACAGACCATAATCTAAAATAAAATAAAAACTATTTAAAAAAAATAATCAAGTACATAGTATGTGACCTAGAAAACTTAGTTAAGACTAAAAAAAAACACAGTTACTTATCTATCTAATAACTATCATATTTCATCGTAATCTGTTGAAAAGAAATTCAACGTCTATGAAATATCGAAGTACTTAATATACATATATGTATTTGTGTTTACATACTCTATATTATATAGATCGACCTTTAAACTTCATAATTCGTAGCACACAAACGATTCTGTCGATAAACGAGGTCTGACCGATAAATATTTAATAAATACAATCGATGGTTCTCACGTTGCCGACAACATTATTTATTTAACGCAATATACCAAGCGGAAATAATTTTATCGATTTTTTATTGTAACGAGGGTAGTTTGAAATAGATGCCTTAGTTAGCGACGGACGACTAATGACTAAAATATAAGTGTCCGCCCTGAAACACGACTTAAGTATAGGGAGAAACTATCCTACAATTCGGAAAAGGTATATTTACTTTGTTATTAAAGTGAATTTTTAAACGTTAGTGACGCTGTTTCAATTAAATATTTTGTTTATTTACTAGTTAAAAGAACATGAAAACCACTCTTGTCACGTCAATAGTCGAAATTTAAATTTAAACTACAAAGTACAATTGCTTATATATAACAATATATATATATATTATAACCTTCTCCGTTACTTGCTGCATTATCTGGTGTAAGTTTTATGTACATTGGTTTAGTATTTTTTTTGTTAAGCATTACAAAGAAACGCTTTCTCGTTAAGAATAGTAGAGTAATATCAAAATAAAATTTAAAAAACTACGATTTAATCGAACAAAAATGAACAATGGTATTGAAACTTCGATAAACTTAGTATATTTTTATATAAGTGTTACCTTAGAGCAAACAGGTAATGTTTAAAAAAAATCCCATACTTGATAGACATAAAAACATAAGGAAATGAAAAGTAAATAAGCGGAAGTCACTTGTATTATGTAATTGTTATGTAATGTATAAAAATAATAACTCACTCCAAAATTCCATTTGTAAGTTAAGTTTCAATTAAAGTTAAAAAAATACCTCAATTACATATAAACTAATTATCTAAATGATTACAACATGTTTTCGATTATTGCCTTATTATTATATTAATTACAGTTCGTTTCACTTTCAAAAAATATTAATTGAATTGACAATACACAAGAAACCACAACATCATAAAAAAATAAAAAAGTATATAGTATCAAAAAAAGTACTGTTATGTCGAACACTACTAGCTAATTTATTAGCTTTGTTATTTGAAGTCAAATACTCTAAACGGACTCGGAGCGGTGCAAAGGAATACATGCGTTACTTGTAGACTGTAAGTCCAACCTCTATAATTTTCAACCATTCGGCCTAAAACATCAGAAAGCATGAGCCGAGTCGATACGGTATCGATTTGATTCCCAGCACTCCGTTACGACCTAACTGTATATTTGCATGCGTGCACGTAACACAGCCAGTGTTGGTTGAACTTTCGGGTCGTATTGTGCGTGTTTGTTCTATGCGTAGGGGGGAGGTCAAATTAGATTGGTGGTGGAGGAATTTCGGCTGCGACCCGGTTCCGGAATGCAGCACACGCGCACGCGCACTGGCTCGGGGAGAAGGGGGACGGCTGCACCGAGTTGCGCAAAGTGCCACGGCAACGGTCACTCGGCAATGGCATAGAGTAATTACTTTATAGACCCGACACTATATTTTAATGTTGACAAAGAATTTACATTTCGAATACATTTTTTTCTAAGAAACAAAACGAATGACTTTACTTGTAAATGTTTGACGCATATCAATTATAATTATCGTTAATAAATTTCAAGCGAAGCTGATTTGCTCCGTGAGTAGAACTCGTCTAACTGAACCGAACCGAGTGTTCAAATCCGGCAAGCATCAATGAGTAATCGTATGCTTAATTTAAATTATAATTCATCTTATGCTCTATAGTGAAAACTGCATGTATAGGGATATACTGCCACATGTATCGAAGCTCCAAACCTTCGCGTTAGAAGAGAGGAAGCAAAATCTAGCAATGGGACAGTTAAGGGCATTTACTTTACTTACTGGAACGGAAAACAATAACCACGGCTATAGATGTGCCAATGTCCGCCCTCTATTTGGGTTAACACGCTTCACGAACCGCGAAAATCATCAAAAACATTCCCTATTCAAATGTTATTGAGGGAAATGGGAAAACTTCGGGAAAAACGGACGTATATAACAATTTTCGCCGAGTTACGGAACGTTCTCTAATCTTATCTTGTTGAAGTTTTGTTTTATACGTATGTGGAAATAAAAACTTCGATAATACCGAATCAACATTATAAGAAAATTACGTGAAATCTCGTAAATATACGCTACTCGTGGGATTGTCGAAAAATTTTGATATCTTATTTCAATTGCATTCTTAAATTACTGAGAATGAATATTTGTTACATAATATACAATATATATGAACAAGTAAAAGTAGTTTTGATTCGTTTTGATAAGTAACCGAATGTTTAGAAGAATCCGTACATTTTTTTTTCCGAGTGACATTACTATGGGTGTGATGGACGATGTTGATGCTATTCTACCCGTGGGATCTACGAGTACATGAAACGCTTATATCGTAATATAACTCGATTTGTTTTCACGACACACGTTTGTTAAATCTTCCAACAACCGGTATGATTTCTCCGACATCTTCAACAATCATCTTTATATTTCATCCAAATTACATAAAAAATGATTAATAATACAACTCAATATCTCTCATTCACTCCGTCAATTGGTGAAAACCGTATGATAATCTGTACAGACAGACGGGGGATATTTCATTAATAATACATAGTGATATTTTTATTTAACACTAGCGTTTTGATCACGGTTTCACCCGCGTAGTTCCCTTTCCTGTAGGAATACTGGGACAAAATGTAGCCTAGTTTACTCGATGATAATGTAGCTTTCCATCGGTTTAGTGGTTTTGGTGTATTCGCATTTATAATATTAGTTAAGATTACTGAACCAAAGCTCATAATTTTTAATATTGTAAGATATTGTAAATCATTAATGTTTTTATTCAATACATATAGTTAAGCCTTAAACTTCCAGACTACCGAATAATTTGTTAATACTTACTTACTAATAACTTTTTGTTTTTTGTAGCATAAAGTTACATTTAACTCTTAAATCAGCAAAACCTGGATAACCTGGAAAACCGTAACAAATAGATGTACGTCATCGTAGGCTTCTTTTTAAGCTCTAAATATTTTTTCATTCATATATCACTTACTTTTAAGGTAGCCTACGTGAAAAACGCATTCGCTCGACTATTATTTCGTCGACTCACGTTGCAAAATTGGTCCACGAAAAAACCCTTTTATTTTAACGTGATAATAAATAGCTTATATACATCCTGTCGGTTTCATTCGACGAATTTATAAAGGTTTTATTTTCATACTGTATAAGAAAATACTCGTGGCTTCGGTAAGCCTAAAATATAGATTGGAAACAAGATAAATTTTTTTTAATTTACGTTCGAAGAGGAAGTATAATTATTAACTTACTTAAATGAAAACATTATACTTTTCCTTTGACAACTAAGCTTCAAAGAGCACTCATTAATAGCAACTTTAAATAGTTAAAGCAAAGAGTTTCAATATATAGTTTCAATAGTTTTTCCGAGACTTGAGATTTTTTCTGCAATTGAAGGCTTTAATGGGTATAAAAATGCCGTAAATGCTTTCTAGTTAGTGAAATTTCAAGAAAACCACAAAAAATACGTGAGGCACGCAGTAAGTTTATTGGCTTAGTATGTAGGTACGTTGTAGTGTACTGATATACGAAATAAGAAGAGCACATCATTGGAGAGATCATATTTAATTGATTAGGTGACAATATTTGATAACTTTGTTATGTTTTACTATAAACATAACGTGGCTTTGACAGGTATCGAAAGCGTTCTTAAAATGAAATGTTCCGTAATGAGAGAAAAAAATAACAATACCAATTTATACGGCACGCAGTGATTATAGGAACGATATTAACTACATCTACACGCTAAAACTATTAACAACATGTTAATATTTAAATATAACAAGAGTAGCAGCCCATTAATGTCCCACAGCTGGGCTACGCCTTTACGAGAAAGAGTTTTTATCTGACGCACACGATTCCATACAATATTTTTTCTCAACGACGACCACGATTTGTACACAAAAATTATGTACCTAAATACTGAACTGTGCTTGCCCCTATTTGAACCAACGACCATGGGATGACAAACTACAGCTATCTAAACCACAGCATTATAAAATGTGACGATGAAATCGAATTAACGGCAGACATGTTGAATTTCTCGTGACGTCATAAAACAGCGACGATCAAATATCTACGGAAGCAAGCAACGATATCACGACTGTCAAAGTAAATCATGATTTATATGAAAATAATAAATATTCTTTTGTAATAGAAACAGTATATGTCACAGTATTGTTACAAAACTAAAAATTGCGTTTTACAATCATTAGAAAAATGTTTCTAAATCGACTTCACGTTATCAGAGTGTAGTTAAACAAAGGAGACACTTATATAAAAATTACAAGTACCATTCGTATTACTATAAACAAACCAAGTTCAAAGCCTCATTGTTGAATACACAGAACATAAAATACAGTGGAAGATCCACCACACAACTGGGACGACCTTCAAACATTCCTCAAAAGTTTGAGCATTGTTTATGAAGACCGAAATAACATGCAGGTAATAGACACGACGCATTATTTTCATTAAATCATAACATCACTGCTTAAAAACAATTATAGTCGTATTATGGTTCATGTTAGTCATATCTTTATAAATAGTTATGTGAAAAGTGACTGTAGTCTCAGTGTTATATTACTTGTGTGTCAGGAGGATTTGAGTATAGTTGTGCTGATGGCATGTCTAAATTATTTCTTGGTCTACGGTCATGGCGTGCTTTTTGTTACGTAATCTCGTTCTCATTCACCGTACAAATCGTCAATTTAGGCGCTGTAGTAAACGCACAGTGAGTTTGTGTGAATTATTGACACTAAAATAAAATGACATTATTGGTATTATTAAAAAAAAAGATTTATTTTTCTTTATATCTAAGTAGCTGATACCCGCGACTTTGTCCGCGTTGCTTGATATATTAACAAAGTTTTCTTATGTACGAAGGAGAAAACATCAAAAAGAACGCAAGCAAAAATATACTTTGTTTTAACATACATCACTGAACACACAGTGCAAATACAAATCGTTGTTTCTTGAAACTTTCATAACTTTTTATTAAATGAAGATATCACAATCATTTTTTCATTTGATAAGGGCCAAGTGTCTAAGAAATAAAACTTAGAAAATTTCATTGAAATCTATCCAGTAGTTTTTCCGTGATGCGCGCACAACTGCAGACCTCTTTCATTTTATTTATATAGATAAATTTTAGTTAAATTAAAGTAAAAGTAAAGTAACAGCCTGTGAATGTCCCACTGCTGAGCTAAGGCGTCTTCTCCTTTTTTGGGGAGAAGTTTTGGAGCTTATTGCACTACGACAAGTTATAACAAGCAAAACGCTTTGCGTTGCGTTTGTCTTAATTTTATATTTTCAGACACAATCAGTTTGTTTGAAAAAAGTAAAAGCATTACCCTAATTGTCAGCAGCAGTGTAGGTTAATAATGGTTATCATAAGTAGCCGTTGTCATTCGAAACGGTTATTTAAAATCATCGTATCACGTTTCGTTTCGTGACATGGAACTAATATCGCTCCCAAATTGTGTGTACTTTAATATGCATTCGTTGACTTCACAATTGGGACACAGTTATGCGGAAATAAGGCATTCCGTAGCGAGCTAACAAATAATCGTACGTACGGACCAATTCCCTTTGTAGATTTTATTATCTATATACATATATATCAGTAGTAATATTAGGATTTAGATAATAATATTAACGAAGAAGTGTACAAGTAATATTAAATCATTTAGATATCAACTTTTTTTTTCAATAGGAACGGAAGAGCTATAGTACAACAGTCAGTGACCCAGTATAATTACAAACACAAGGGACATAACAAATCAGATCTTAAAATTTAAATGGTAATGCTACCAACATCAATTATCAACTTTGAAGTTCCAACAATACAAAGAACTAAAATCCTCAAAAATTTTTAGAAATGGCAAAAGAAAAAATGTAATCGCAGAATATATACCTATACATATTTCCTCAACTCTAAAACCCGACGAGGACTTTTTAAAAGTAATAATCTGATGGGTCACTTCCGAATAACTCCATCACAGTTGGAAAGGAAGGCGGTGCTTTGATTCACAATACGATATAAAAATGACTTATAAGTCGTTACCAATAAGGTCGAAAATTGCTTGAATTTATGGAAGGTCTAGTCATACTAACGTTGCTCAAAACAAAAGCATAGTGATTACACGCTTGTTTATTGCGTTGATTCAAATATTTATAAGATACATTTAATACCATAAAGATATAAATATGATATTTGTTTTAAAAAATTTTTAACATTGAATTAGAACGTTAGACGTAAATTCGTCCTTAAAATTCCCTGTCAACGAGCTCGGAGACGCTTCATTCATTTCATTTATTCTTCATAAAAAAGTATTGGATTAAGATGCGCTCACTTTCATTCAGTTTTGTAAAGAAGTGTAAATATTAACTCAAACAAATTTAAATGGATAACTTAATAAAATCGCATATTAGATTCGTATTGCTAAAGGTTTAAGTAATTTCAAGATTAGTTTTAACTCATATAATTTCTGTAATGCACATTTGTGCATTATTATTTTTTTCAAATAAATAATTACCTTTTTTATACTGTAAGTTATCGCCACAAATACCTTCTGACACAGTCAGTATGCAAATGACTTGTAAGGGCTTAGCAAGTGATTACGAAAGCCGATGTCGAAACGTATGCAGGCCTGTTTTCTAAATTTCAAACGACTCAGATGCATTTAATATGTTCGTAATAGTATGACAGCTGTGATATAGCAATATGATATGAAGCTAGTGGTGATGTCTGACTAGACCGGACAGCGCAGGGGACATGCAGGGGATACCTTTAACCCAGTGTTAATTGGTGGCAGGGTTTTGGGCATGCCCGTCTGTGTAGGTACCACCCACTACATTACATGTTCTACCGCCAACCAGCAATAATTTGTTTTGTTGTTCCAAATTGAAGAAGGACTGAGCTAGTGCAACTACAGGCACAAAGAACATAACATCTTAGATATAGCTTAACAGCGCGTTGGTGAAATAAAGGACTATACAAGAGCAAGGGACAAACAATTCCCAATATTGGTGGCGCATTGGCGATGTAAGGAATGGTTATTTCTTAAAGCGCCAATGTTTATGGGCGGCACTTTTCATCAAATCTTATATGTACCTATAAAAAATGAAAGGCGCATAAACAAATACTCTAGCAACTTCACTCTCATAAACCGATGAGGCGATAATCCGACACGACTGGTAAGTTCAGGCAAGTGACCAACGGGTTTTCCTGCTTTCTGGGATACGGAATTATAAATAATACTAGCTAAAAAGCTCCGGGCTGCTACTAATAAAATCGAAATATTGCGTACATTATTAAAAATATATGTATGTAACGGAAACGGTATCAACTTAATTCTGACGGCGTCGTATAGTACATGACGCCGTCAAAATAAGTACCAAGTACGTAAACGCATAAAAAAAAATATAAGCTTACTTTAAAAAAAAATATAGAAAAATTTCTTAAAATCAATGACTTTTTAAATATCTGAGTACGATTTTAGGTATCACAAAAGCTACGACTTTCTACTTGCATTGCTTTTCCGGCAAACGAGGGGCCCACATTGGGAGGCGGAGGGGGCACGTCAAAATAGAAAGTTGCATGCCGCTGCAATGCGCGCACGCACGGCTGCGTTTCGCAACACACAACCTCCGAGTCTATGATGTACATGTTAAAGACAAACTACTTATAGTAATATTGAGCTTTGAATTTTAGTTTTACCTTGACAAGGACACATATGTAATCTAAGGATACTATACAAACTTACTCTATATCAATGCGAGTTCTGAGCATCTAAAGATTTTGGAAAGATTGTGAGAGGCGTCACAATCACTATTCCAGTATCAATATATAAATATTCAATAAAATTATATAAGCAAATCAAACTATGATTTTTATGAAACTTTTAATGATTTATTATCGACTGCAATTCCGATTATTGCCACTAGACGTCGCTGTTTTCCATACAAATTGCAGTTAAATTCAACGCTATCGGATAAGTGTGTGTGTGACAAGCCTATCCAAGCTACCTACAATTAGCAATTAAGGAGATTGTTAAATTTCAGACCAATAGTATATTTAATTTATGGTATTTTTATTGACCATATTTCATTGATATTGTTATAATTTATAAATTAATATGACGTAATATTTTTCTATTAACTGCCTTTTAATGTTTTTAAGTTGGCGACAAGGTTGGAGTTGTAAAAGATAATATAGTCATATATATTAAATGGCTGCCGAGCTGGATATTTGGTTTTTATTATTTATGAACAATATCAACCACGCGCTGACCGCATCTACCGTAATATAAGTTTAAAAAACTCGCACTTAGAACACTGTTTCATTGTGTTAAGACAACGTGACATGATTCACAAGCACATCTCGTACGGCGTACCAAACAATAAACAAACGTAGAAAGTAGCATAATCTTTGAAACTAGACTCTAAAGAATTTGATTTATTATTTTTTAGTTGATCAGAAGAAAAATATGAATAAAGTAAATAACAGCTTGACTTATTTATCGTCAAATTAATGTTATAATAATTTTTTTTTCATTAAAAGCAAATGATCGTCTATACTATTAATATAATGATCAATTTATTTATCAAACAATCTCTTATTTAATAATATCGTATCACATCTTCAAGCTGTGAGAAAGCACGCAGAGTCGAGCCTTAATCCGAAGTCGTTTTGAAGTACGACGCATGCGCGAGCGATTCAGTGCGTGCACTATGGACACCTTTCACCACTGCAGCTGAACACGAAGCTTGTGTTAAATCATGCAATACATTTTGATATACATTCCGTTCGTTATATACAAAACAAACATTACTATATATTTACTCATTGTATATCCATACTAGTAATCCGTTATTTTATATATATATATAGCTTTGTATGGCTTGCTTCATTTTTAAAGGGTGAGTGAATCGGTCTAATTAATTGCATACGGGACGTAGCATCTAAGTATTTAGTATCATTGGCAACTACTTATTTCATATTTAACGAATTAATAGTCATCTACGCTTGAATTGAATGTTTGTTTAAGTTCGATCATTTTAACACGAGTCGCGTATCGTCATTCTAAGAGAAATACCTAGTAAAAAAAAACTTTTTTATGGTATATCACTAAACATAAATGAAGTGATAAGTGAAGTGAAGTGAATTAAAAAGGAGGACGAATTATCGATTGAAAATCTATTCTCTAAACGTGCGAACAGTGCCTTCAGGATAAAAGGACTACCTGGTTAATTGTATCTTAGAATTCAGGGACGAAAATATAATTAAACAATGTCTCTTTCTTTTAAATGGCAAATCAATGATGACAAAAAGAGATCACCAGTCTTAACTAAATACCGGCTGAACAATCATAAGTATGTGTAAGAAATAGAGACATGACATATAAACCATAATTATAATATATAACTCGTATATATATTAGTAGCAAGAGTACTTGAAGGACTTTGAAGGACTTCTGGTCTAAATTTCATTCATTATAGACCATAAAAGCCTAAAACCAACAATTACTACATTTAATATTAAAACATAAAAGTTAATAATAAGCTTTGTAATAAATAATAATAATGTCCAATTATAATAATTAAAACTAGTAAACATCGTGTCGTACTTTATGCAAATGCGCAAGGGTTATAGTTCGGACACAGCTCACGGACAATGGGAGCGAAGTTCCGTGTTGCACGAATAAAATTAAAAATAACGACCTTCATATTTTGAAAAGAAATAATCCTTGACCCAAATTTATGTTTAAAAAAAATCGAGTAAAACCTGTTTCGTGTACAACTGTCTCACACAGGTTACATACAAACATAATAACAATGAAATTTACGATACGGTTATTTAATGTTTATGGGATTTAAATTAACATTAAAATGAACGCATTGTTTTTTTTCTCTATAAAATTTCTAATTACTATTTTAAATCTCCACATATTACGGTCTCATGTTCAAATTTTTGGAGGATATTCGTGTGTATATTTTTACATAATAATAATGTTCAATTACAATTATTGAAACTTACTTTATGCAAATATTCAAGGGTCGTAGTTTGGACACGGCTCAAGTCTAATTACATATTGTATTAATTTGTTATACTTATTGGATATATGTCGATGTCCCGATGACATAGTTCTTAAACTAGATTATATACTTATTATTATTATTAACTATATTTTTGTTTAAACGGGACCCTCACGAGTCAAGAACGTTGATCAGTTACCACCACACAAGACGAGTTTCCAGTTTCAATCAATGTCTACACAAGTAGAGCTGGCAAAGAATATAGTGTTACAATTCACAGTATATATTTTATACCCCGGAATTCATTATCTATAATTGTATTTTTTTATCTGTGCTAATTTTCCTTTTTAATAACGAAACAAAAATAAATTCTTTTAATAATGTTTTTTAATATATTAGTATTAAATATTATACAATTAGGATTTTTATTAATTCGATTTTTTTAAATGGTTATATATTAATTTCAATTGATTCCTTTTTTTTATATTTGGTAATATTGCAAATGACATTTGGCACTGGTCGGTGGACAGTTGATTGACATTAGATAAAAAAAAAGAGGAACAAAGGAAGAATCTTACGGTAGAATGTGATGCGATGGAAGATAGTTTGTAACATAACGAAAAAATATCGAGTTTTATAGGCGACTAAATTTAACAACCTTCACCCACTGATTGTAGCAATTAAGCTGTTTGTGATTTTAAAAATTACTGTGTGAGCCCCAACAGACGATGAATCTCGTCGCGAACATTTATAAACGTAGTTTTAAGCTTCAACTTTTCCATAAATAACATTCCGACCTAAATGAATCTATTATCTTCAATTGTCTCCACGAAAATACCTTTTATTTTAACGGGATCACATGTTTATATGAAAGATATTTTAAAATAGGATGATTAATTTCGGAGTATACGTTCTACATCCAAAATTACGAATTTTAACCCTTTATAAAATACAAGCGTTTTTCCCGCGGTTTTACCCGCGTAGTTCCCGTTCCCGTGGGAATTTGGGAACAAAATGTAGCCTATGTTAATCGTTGATAATGTAGCTTTCCATTGGTGAAAGAATTTTTCAAATCGGCTTAGTGGTTTAGGCGTGAAAGCGTAACAAACAAACTTACTTTCGCATTTATAATATTAGTTAGGATGTATATTATGTATTATATGAAGGAATCATCATCTTGATCCATCCTTATTTCAATTATTTGGGGATTAGCGGAGTGCGTTTCTATCACTGCCCGATTGGAAACACGGTCGACCAGTCGAGGGAATGATTTTGCAAATGACCTGGTTTCCAGCTGTTTCATGTCAACAAAAAACCCCTTATCGTCTTACCGTTACCTACGAATAAAGATGCGATGAAAAGCATATTTGTTTTAATATTATTATAATCCTATAATTAAAAACGTTTTATGCAAGTCATTAAATTTCAATGTTTGACGTATACAGCACTCAAAGACAATGAAAATAATATTAGTCGTATTTAATATGTAGGTAACTGATAGTATTTAAATACAATGGAATATAAAATACAAAATCGAATAATACCAAAGACAACTTTATAGGTTTTATTTTTAAATATTAATGTATTTGTAATATATTATTAATAAAAAAAGCGTTAATTATTTTTTAAATTGTTAGTAAGTTCTCAGTTCTAATTCTTATTACAAAATCTAAAAGCATTATCGTCTGAGGAGAGATTAGTATAATAATAATTTGTCTTATAATTTTAAATATTAAATCAAATAGTTTTTAACTTTCGAGGGTGTTTCCCTCTACTATATGCTTATTAGTAAAATTTCTAGATATTTTTAAGTGAATGTTGTAATGTAGAACGGAAATAAATTTTGACATTAACTATCATCGTCAGTTAATAAAGAAACGGACATACCGAATTCCTTCATATTATCTATTACACCTAGTTACACCTACGACGTGTAACGTGTGACTAAAGAAATGCACTTAAAAGTATATTTACACACATTGTAGAGATACCTTATGTTAGTTACAAAAAGGGGCTACTATCCACTTCTTTCTACTTCCTTAAAGCTTACTTCATACCAAATGTCATGCGGCTCAGTGGCTAAGCCGTGCGCGCAGGCGTAACAGACGGACAAAGTTACTTTCGCATTTATAATATTAGTAGTTTTGCCCGCATTAGTATATCCTTTCCTATAACTCTGACGTGTATGAAAAAAATCATCATAATCGGCTTAGTAGTTAAGACGTTAAAGCGTAACAAGCAAACAAACATGATCACCTTCCCATTTATAATATTAGTAAGGATTTTATAGGTACCTATAAAATTAAATATCAGATCTAAATAAATGAAATAGTACGGTTTTGCCTAATTTTCCTTAAACTACGCGTTTGAACAACGCCACACGATATATTGCACGCAGGCCGCAACGCTTATTCACTAACGCATTGAATACGAAGCGACCTTGGTCGTGTTACGTAAGCGTCGCGCCTCGAAGGCCCTCCGAGATGTCCTTGTACCTCCCAATGCCCCTCCTCTCCCACCGCTGGGCTGGAACGTGCCGATGTAAAAATACATTGAGAAAATCACACAAATATTAGGTAACTATGTTAAATATAGGTATATAGATTAAAACTTATTAAAGTAAATGTTTTTCCTTCCCATAGCACAGATTTCGTATAATTACCTACTTGCATCAAAATTATTTATAAGTATCGTAATAAAATTTGCATTTGCAACACCTATTATAATTATTATAATGAAACGAATTAAAGAAGTAGGAAAATTAAATATAAAATTTTAAAAAATAAACATTGTTATCTAGTTTAAATTACACATTTTAACAAATAACTAAGATTTGACATTGAAAGAACCCTTTATAAAATCATAGACAAAAATTTATATTTTTTATGGGTACTTTGAAGATCTCTAACTTGATTTTGTCGTATATTAATGAAGTTTTTATCAATTTAATATTATAACCTTGAATTAATTCACGAACATTAGAAAATAATTACTATAGTAGATTCCTGTTTAATTTTAACTTCAAAGATAGATATATAATAACTTTTTGAATCGTGTAAAGATAAAATATCACACTTGCCAACCGTTATTTTATTTAAAAAAAAAATAATCGAAACAAAATATAACGCAACAGTTATTTTTAAAATTCGAATTCATATCATAGTTTCATACAAAAAATGATTCTCTAATCAAACTGTTATCTTTGCAGTGTGCCTATGAAATATAAGGTTATCTTAATGCAAAGATACCACGTGTTATTTCGCTAGTATTCAAGCTGTGTATTTTTTACAAATCTTATTACATAGGTATTACGGATACCTATCTAATATCAATATTTTAGAATTTGAAATATTTATAGAAAATGTTTTATATAAATCGGTAATACAGAAGGTACAGATAAAAAAATGAGAGCATAGGTACTGGTAAGTGATTTGATAAAAATGTACAAAGAAAAGTTAAAAATTTAATCTATATAGCAATATGTACTATATTATAAAGAAATTGTGAAGCTTACGATAAATTAATATTATAATAGGAAACAGTGTAAATTTTAGATCATACAAAACTCCAAACGAATTTAATTACATAATCAATTCAAATAAAGCCGTGAGAACAAAAAAAAAACACATAAAAATGCGTACGCGCTGAGTACCAAAAGATGTATTCATAACAAAATTAAAGCGGCTTTGTTATAAATTACGACCGAAATCATAACTTTAAATGACCGTTATACAATATATTATTAAGTATCGAGTGGATAAAATAGAGGTTCATAAAAAAACAACCTATTAATATTACCTAATCGATGAAACTTTTTTGATAGATAGGTCATGAATAATTATTACGGCGCTGACTGCAATCTATCGTATATCTTATTTCTGAAACATCATTATTAATATTTTAAACGCGAAAGTTTCTTTGTTTATTACACTTTCACGTTTTAGCAACTTAAATGATCGTAAACGTTGTCAGGGGACACAGAAAAGGTCATAGGGTATCTAACACCTGACCAGCACCATGACGCGAAGGCAAAGCTGCGGCCGGATTTACATTAAAAAAACTGTTTGAAAAAATATATTAACGAAAACTATTTTAAAAGTTTCCGGTCTAAAACCGATATAATTTTAACAAAGATTCTAGAATTATAAAATGATTAATTTTAATTTATTATTAACAAATATGTAATGAAAGAAATAAATTCAAGTCATAGATGTAGTTTAAAAGCCCATCGTCATACTCGTTCGTTTATTCAGAATAGTTTCACGATAGAAAATTGTAGGCGCCATAAATTGTACATGGCCTCGTAGGCTCGTACCAACACTTGCTTCCCAGTAGCCAATAATTTAGGTTGCTCAATAACAAACAAAGGAATATATATTTTTAAATAAACGATTTTTATATTTGTATAGATTATATTTAAAGTATACAAACGTTGGATATGAAGTTGGCGCCAACGTCTTCCTTGAGATATTTAGGTATCTCATTATTTTTGTGTGTATAGCATCTATTTATATTTTAATGGTATAACTATGTATCTGCATAAGTGTTAGAGGGCCGGTTTATTTTTGTGAGTTTATCTGTGACCTTCGAATAACTAGTTTTAATTAAAATATAATATTATGACCGTGAAGATATTTTTTCAAATCGAACGTATGTAATTAGGTGATAAGTATGACATAATTAATAGATTTTATGTAACTTTTTCTCCGCGCAACATTAAATGTAGTATGATCATTCAGTGCTAATATTTATTTATGAATGTAAAACTATTTCAGAATACGTACCTACATTTTTTTATTAAATTACGTTATGATATTTCTGATTCATTTTATGAAACAGAACTTTCACTAAACTCTTACAAATTTATTAATAAATTAATACAGATGTATGAATAATACAAAAAACAACTTTTATTCGTATTTTATTCAGTTAAATAATGAATTAGGAAGAGCCCTGTTTGAGGCGAGTAGAATAGGTATTAACAAATTACAAAGTGCGTGTGTCGTACGTCGCAGCGCGGCGCGGCCCGCGGGCGCAGTACTCGGAGACGAGCGCGGGGCGGACGGGCGGCCGCGGTAGGTGCTAATAGTTGACCACGGAGCCACATTGACAGTTTCTATGCAAATGTTAATGCGTCGTAGGACCAGTTTTCGCCTCACGGAGTGGTTCCGGGCTTGCCTACTCACGCTTTATTCACCATAATAATTATTACCGAACGTTGTCGCTAAACTGGATTCCTTGATGAATTTATTAAAAGCATGTTCTACAACTCAACAGGCCCAAATCGGTGAACGTTATAGTCGAATAACTCATTCAGTTTGCTATTATACATAAAATGAAAAGTCTGAAACCGGTCGCAGAGATCGTGCAAAAACTCTAGTGATGCAATATAGGTGTATAAAAAATGAGGAAATACGGTTGTCTCATTATCAAGTTCAATAGCCCCAAAGCGGCAGCACGTGTATGCAAAACCAGGAAAGCGAATGAGTTGTGTGCAAAAATGTCCTCTGCAGCATGCATTTTAAGGCGTAATCTGCCGTACACCCCGTACGCTTAATATTTATCGCATGCCGCAGGGTGTCAACAAGTATTTATCAAAGGCTGCATACTTCGATACTTATTAGGGGACTAGATTGACTCGCTAATAAGACAAAACTTTAATCGAGCGACCTCATCGTAACGGGTCAAATAGATTAAAAACATTAAAATAAATATTACGGTAACAATACTTTCCTCGATTCCATGAATGACAAATTCCACAGTCCTTGATTTTATTAAAACAAAACCATTAGTGCTCTACGCGAGCCGTTCACAAATATCATAGTTCGTATCACTGAATGTGCGTTCACTGCGTGTATCACTGGAGTAACACTAGCACCGTGCTGCGGGCGCTGTCCGTCCTCACTTCCGCATATTG
Source organism: Nymphalis c-album (assembly GCA_963151315.1). Lineage (NCBI taxonomy): Eukaryota > Metazoa > Arthropoda > Insecta > Lepidoptera > Nymphalidae > Nymphalis > Nymphalis c-album. The sequence continues at coordinate 2,710,169 of OY720590.1, read as the reverse complement.
CAACGCGCGCTGGCGCCGATCGCCGTCGTGCGTTGTGCACGGTATCTCGAGTACGACCGCGTCGCTCCTAACCGCTGGGAGCCTCGCTCGCGAATGCGACCGCCGAAAACTTCTCACAACGTCCGAATGCAGAAAATTCGGACGCGCCGAGTGGGGGACGCTCTACGACTATCCGAAACTTGCGCGCGTACGTGCAGCGCTTCGCTATGAAAAAATCCAAGGTTAACGCGCGCTGCCAAAAAAAGACGCACGCAAAATGAAAAAAAGATGGCTAGAGCGGCGCCCCTCGCGGGCGTCGTCGCAGTGCAGCCGATTCTGCACACGCCGCGTCTACCGCAATCGTAGTTTTCCCGTGATCGGTCTCGCTTCAAGGTTTTGTTAATTTTCACAATTTTAACTCGGAGCCAATGTATGACCTCGAATACAATCATTTACTGCAAGTCGACCAGCAATGCATGATGAATATTTATCAACCAAAAAACGGGGTTAAATACTATTAAATACTATTAAATATTAAATAATATACTATTAAATGCTATTCATGTATTACTGGTTATATCAATCAAGGTAAAATTACTCGTGTTCATTTCCAAAAATAACCTATGATTGTATTTTACTTTTGTCTACCTATACATTTACTTCGTATTAGTATTAAAATCTATAAAATTTTTATTACATTAAAATCTTTGTTACAATGAAATCAAAGAAATAATTTAATATCGACAACCCTGCATTCATCTGCAATCATCGTTGCATTTACGCGTAAACAAAAGGAAGAAAAAAGGCCGCATGACATAACGATGTTTATTAAAACTCGAATCAAAATGATGCACAAAGTCATTACAAACAGAGACCTTGATAGCATAGTTCCTCAAATGCTTATCATTATTGTTTATCAGCGCTTAAACACTACCATAGAAAACGTAGTAGAGATTTTATTGACATTGTCCTTTATTTTACGTATATATTATGTGGGGCTTTGGAATTCATTGCAATGTATTTCATTGTTTTAATTAAGGTAAATTTCATTTAGAGACTGTCAATTGTACTACAAATTTCAAGTGAAATTTTATAAGCCATATCAAAATAGATCATAAAATAAGTCAAGCTATAATCCATCTATAATCATTATTTAGGACACTACTATTAATTTATCATATTTTACTAAATCTATTAAAATGTATTGTCCCAATGACGTAATCATGGCGTCATAGCACAATAATAATTTATAAATAAAATAAAATAATAATTGTAAGTTATTCAAATGTAAGTATGTGTATTGCATAGATATTCATGAATATTCTAAGTTATTAGGATTCCGTATTAAAATTGATAATAATTTAACGGCGACATATAAATAAAAAAGTGCAGCGTAAAGAACAAATGGATATCGAATAATGTTTTCTTATCATTATTAGCAAGGCCATATGAATTATGATAACGCTACGGAATTAGAACACAGGTGAATCAAAATTATACTTTTATTATAAATAAAATAAATATACTCCTTGAATCAATTAAATAAAAACTTAATTAATGTGTTTTTAATATAAGAGCTAATTTGGATACGTGATAGCACTAAGTCCAAGTTCTTATGTAAATCAAGTACTTTAACCGTTTTAGTTATGCATTGGCTAGTGGAAATTTTAGATGCTTATATTTAAAAAACGACTAAAAAACTTTAAAGGAATTCACGATATACGTCACAGTTTTTAGTGTTAAATATGATTATACTAATATACCTGTCTTTCTCGCGTTTTATTTGCATATAATTTAAAATTTTAATAAACGAGTTATGAGTTCTTGGATCAATTAAGAAAAAAGATGAGAATGGAATATCGTTGGTGTTAAATGATATATATTATATTCATCTGTGATTGTGCAAATATTTTATTAAAAATTTATTTATTAACTCAAGGACATGTTTTTTTATATTATAAAGTTTTTCTTTTTTTTAAATCAACCTGTACACAAAAAGGTTTACCAAATTCTTTAACTGTTATCTAATCGTCGTTCACGCCGATTCCATTGCATTCTATCATGTAGTCTAGGCGTATAATTGGTGCCCACAAATAAATAAATGATTAGGCATATTCAATAAAATTATATTATTTCAATTCATAATTTTTTAGTAAATAATTAGTTTCTAATTAAATTCTCTAGTTGAAGAACTAAAAACAACATTTGAAAATATAAAATGCAATACAGTTGAAAGGTCGTAAAGCGTATTTTTTTTTTAAATTTATTTCTATAAATAGACCAAGACGAAAAGAGCAAACGCATAAATCGGGATTTTATAATTTCAAGATTCAACATTATAAACTGGTACACTAAGTGTAATTATATTTAAAAAAATGTCCAAACTTTATCTTGAATTGCTGTCACGACTAAATTAATGTCGGCAATAAAGTTTTACGCGCATTCATCACCGCGCAAGTAGCGCCAACTACCGGTAATATTAGAATGATTGCTTTTAGTGACCTAATGAAACTTGTAGATAATATTAGCTTCCTATTATAGAACTGTTCAATGAAAATATAAAATGCATTTAATAATTTATTCGTTTTTTATGTACATAAACCTAAAATAATTTGAAATGCATGCAAAAATAAATAAATAATTAGAATAATAAACTAAACAAGAAAATGTAAGAAACATAAAAACTTTTATGAAAGTGATAAGTTGGTTACGATATTATTCTAATCATTTATAAAAAAAATAAACCGAGTATAAAATTTTATTGACTTGTTTAATTATATACAATTAATTAGATAATTATAAGGCAATCTTTAATAGTGGCTTATAATTAAGCATTTTCTTCGGCTTAGTATTTTCAGGAACATGGCTACCGATAGCATCTGAACAAACATAAGCGCGTGCGTAGTGTTCAATGCCGACCTTCTGCAACTGACTTGATAAATAGACAATGGCTTTTCGTAAAATAATCAGCAATGCATATCGAAGTATAGCTTATATATTCTACAGTAACAGTCTGTGAATGTCCCACTGCTGGGCTAAGGCCTTCTCTCGTCTTTTGAGGAGAAGGTTTGGATCGTATTCCATATATAATGTATTAATATCTAATATAATAGTTTAATGCTTATTTTGATTTAATTATATCATTACGAAAATAAATATGTATATATGTGAAAATATTTCTTCAGAACAAATTTTGGTCTCTCAGTTTTATATAGACAGTATAAGTCATTAATTACCTACATTGTAATTAAGTACGCTTTAATTTGCGATCGTTGAAGTAATCGTTATAGTTTTATTACAAGTACATAAATAACGTTACTCAAAATGTGTAATCAATTCTATTAGTAGGTACTATTGGCGGCAAGTCGAATAGATGATTATTTTAATATGTAACCGATACAAGTATTCTGGTTTCTTTGATTGTAGCAGACAATTTATTTAAATTAAAAATGAGAAAAAAAATTTTTTTACACTAACATTATCAAACAAAATATTCAAGTTTACGCAAAACAAATGAAATTGCACAAAAACACAAACAAATCATATAACACGTAGGTATTCCCCATCATCACTCATCATTCTAAAACATTCATTAAATCAGCACACAGGCAGACAATTAAACTTGAAACACGCAATAGTTCAGGATACTCCGGAATGAATCACACACACCATTAACAAACGAAAACAATCACAACAACATTTCTAACACAAAAACACTTGCACGGGAACACAACGGTGCGACCGATAATTATTATCAATATCCCATATATTGAGCACAGCGTCCGAATTTCAATCCGGAAAATAAAGCACATAGAACGAATAAAATACCCGGTACTTACATGAACAAATAATCCGTCAATACGCCATGTGCGGCGGCAGCGGCGGCGTCGTCGCTCGAAGTGCACGGGGCACGGGGCAGGTTGGCCGGCAGCCAGGCAGCGCGGGGCTGGATCGCCCGGGTAACAGGCGTACAGCGCCGCGGACGCGCGGTATCGAGGAAGTCCGGACGAACTGTCAACGTTCGTGCGGAAATCGGGCGGCGGCAGCCCCGCTGAGCGCGCACGCGCGGGCCGCCCGTCAACAGCCCTGCAGCTCCGTTACCCACCCCAGCCTACCCTTTAAATCGAACGTCATATCCCGCCGTTCGCACCCCGCTCCCGCCCTGTAATTTCTGAAAAGCGCTGACTACCCCCACCAGACCCTAAAAAATGCATTGCGTAACGGTTTCACCAAATTCCACGCTGTTTGCTCGATCAATTATCCACCTGCGCTGCCGACTCGAAGACAATAAGCCATGATAGTCGATGAAATTGAAACCCTTGAATTCTTTGACTCAAAGATGATTTGATTTTTTTGAGGAACATAATATGTGTATAATATTTTTAAGGTTTTTTATGAAAGATATTTTATTTGCAAAAAGGCTTTTTCTTTAACGCTTTATTTCAATAATGAAGTTCACGTTATAAAGACTTAAAAATAATTTAGAAGTGCATTTAAAAAGATACGTTCCGCAGTGTTTAATTTTTGATTTGATCGAATCAAGGGAATTTGGCGGGGGCGCCAATCGAAGAGCATTCAATTTGAATACATTACTCTAACCTCACGTGGTGCGATTTAATATTCAATATGCCACAAAAAATAATGTTCTAAAGCCTGTCGTGGCCTTCAAAGGTATTATATTTTGCAAAGCGACCCTGACATTTCAGACAATCCTCAAAAATTTTTACATTAAGTTATGTGAAACCTAAAAATTCATTTAAAACTTTAATTAAGCTATATTGAATAATAAGTAGTAAAATAAAGTTGTTTTTATTACATTAAAAAAATATTATAGAATTTATTAAACATGACTATAAATTCAGCCTCGTTTTTTTTTTAAAGTGAACTTCCGTACAGCATTATCCATTTATAAGTGAATAGTAAAAATGTATTATATTGTAAGTAAATAATTATCAGTTGGTATTAAGCTTTCTCGGGAACTTCATTAGCACTTTATTTTAGAAACCGCTATAACTTTTAGTATTTATTTAGATCTCATCAATGATGAAAATACATAAAACAAAAGGAGAATCCACCGTCGAAATCGGGTCATCATGGCGGTGCAGGAATTGCGCTCTCTCCGAAATAGCTCTAAGCTACAAAACTGGGTCAAATGATGATGGGTTTTCTATTGCTAAAATCACAGTAGGTACGTTTTATCTGTAAAGTGTTTGAGATTATATACCCTACTGAAATGGACATTTCGAAGCAATCAAACAAAGGATGAACTCAACTAAAAAAACCGGGTCACGATGGCTTAACGAATGCAGCTGGTGTACTCTTTCCAAAATAGCTCTAGACCCGCAACTAGGTCAAACGATGCGTCTTGAATCAATTCACTATAGTCTCTATAGTTTGGTTCAGGTACATCACCATACATACCGAGTATCTATATTGTATCTTTACAAACTCTAAATGGTTATTCTTTTGTTATAGATTTTCGAAGTTTAATTACTTAACTTATACGAGTAGCACCACGTCCTTTCATGTCACGTTAGTTTATCCAGTAAAATGTTTATAAGCTTATAAAATTTGTCGTTTTTCGATATATGAACATTTAGCGCCAATCTTAATATGCTGATATTTATATTATTTTTAAATGGTCCATATTTAAGCAATATGAAAATCTTGTTGTAAACTGATTCAAAAGGCTTTGTAAAAGGTTAATTGAATGGTTTGAATATAGATAGATGGATAGTTTGATTGACATCATGAAAAGTCAAACATTTATGATTATGATTGATTATGACAAATTATGAGAAAATTCAACAATTATTCCCGCCGAGTAAGTACTATATAAAAATAATGAGGATTTTTCCAATACTAACTTTTATTTCCAAGTATTTAAATTTGAACTATATTTAAATTAATGATTAAAAAAAGTAATCTGATTAAATTTATTAGCGATTGAACGACAAAGTATCTGTTTGTATAAATAATCATAGTAAAAATATTTGACTGCATCCAAATTTTTTATTATGCTTTTTTTATGTCTGTATACGAAGCACAATAACAATATGATAAACTATGGTTAGGTCTTCGCGGGTTAGGTATCTGATCTAGTTACTTTACCACTTACATCACCTCACCTTATATACCTTGCTTAGCGGATGTTTAAATAAACAGTGTTCGCTCTTTCTGTCATTCTTAATTTGACATTCGAAAGGAAAGGACACAGCATTGTTTAAATAATTACCCGCAATACAACTTTTATTATTAAGGCCCTTATTGACTGCCTCGTTGGTCTAGTGATCCTGGGTTCAAATCCCACGTCGGGCCAATAAAATGTTATTGGAAAAATTCTCAGTAGCAGCTCTCGAAGTTGGCAGTGCCGTGCCTCGGAAAGCACATAAAGACGTTGGTCCTGCGCATGAACTTTTTCCGGTCGTGTCGGATTGCCGTCTCATCGGGTGATAAGAATTAGGGAATAGGAAGTGCACCTAAGTTTGCGCACACACTTGTGCACAATAATATGTCCTGCGCAGTTGGCTAATCTCTCTTGAAATTGGCCGAAATCGGTCCATTATTTACTAAAACTGACTGTTAACTTAATAAATACTTAATTGGCAATAGAAAATCAAATCAGCTTCGTGAACTTGTCTGTCATTGTAGCTTGCACACAACTGATCATATAAATAATAATTAGGGCACTTGTATTATGATCTGAGACGTACGCTTACGTTTGTTTTGATTCAAGTCTAGTCACCGATGTTTATTTTATACGAGACTTTATGAGTCTTTTACCCTTTTAGTTGTCAATAAGCCAGTTTTTACGTTTTAGTACGTATCGTACTATTAAGGAGATACTGTGAAGTATAAATACCGGTTGCTAGGGACTTGTGCAAATCTTTCTAAATGGATACCATGTACGCATTATTTATTATACTGCCAATTAGCGACACTACGTGTTGCAGTGTTCCGGCTTGAAGTGTGAATGAGCCAGTATATATACACAGGGATTAAATACTATATTATGTCCAATGGCTGGTGGTACATGTGCTAATGTCTATGTTATGGTGGTTTAAGCTTTTTTTTTATTGTTTAGGAAGGCGGACGAGCATATGGGTAAGTGGTCACCAACGCCCATAGACAATGGCATTGTAAGAAATGTTAACCATCGCTTACATCGCCAATGCGCCACTAACCTTGGGACCTAAGATGTTATGTCCCTTGTGCCTGTAATTACACTGGCTCACTCACCCTTCAAAGTACTGCTGATTTGCGGAGTGGGTGGTACGTACCCAGACGAGCTTGCACAAAGCTCTACCAACAAGTAAAGTGGTGGTGGGCCTATGTAAGTAGTAGTAACAGCCTGTGAATGCCCTACTGCTGGGCTAAGCCCTCTTCTCCTCTTTTGAGGAGAAGGTTTGGAGCTTATTCCCCCACGCTGCTCCATTGCGGGTTGGTGGAATTCACATGTGACAGAATTTCAGTGAAATTTGACACATGCAGGTTTCCTCGCGCTGTTTTCCTTCACCGTCAAGCGGGAGATGAATTATATATGTAAGTCCATCTACTTTTCTACCGCCAAAAGGTATTAGTATTGGTTTATTTCAGTTTGAAAGGTAAATGAGCCAATGTAGCTGCGGTGACATAACATCTGTTTCCTATAAGCTTGGTGGCGCACTGGCGATGTAAGGGATGGTAATTATTTCTTACAATGCCAAACTCTATGGGCGGTGATGACATTTAACCATTTGATGAGCCATCTGTTCAATCAATTGTCAGTTTGCGAACCTTACACCATAAGAACATTGTAAATAATTTAGTAATAATGACCTGGTTGAATTTCGATCTCTGTGGCTAATCTCGAAAACGAGCTATCTGCGCAAGAGATTGTAGTTCCCAACACGTGGCTACGTACTTGTGTTCTGCGCGCTCTGTGTCTCTATCTTCATAATCAACGGCAGATTATGCCAGTTCTTTAACCTCGGAGTGCTACTTATAATTCCTTGACAGGAAAACCAAGTAACATGTGGTTGTCTCGACCCAGGATTTTTGACCGGGACCTTATAAGTTAACCACTAGACCAGCAAGGCAGTTGTCTGAGCGTTTTACTTAGTAATAGCTAGATAGCACAGCTTATAAAATTTGACGAGCCGGTTGGCGTGGTTGGTAAGACACTTGCCTTACACGCTGCAGGTCGTGGGTTCGATTCCCACCCAGGACGGACATATGTGTGCATGAACATGTTTGTTTGTCCTGAGTCTGGGTGTAATTATCTGTATTATAAGTATGTATTTACAAAAAAAAAAGTAGTATATGTAGTATATCAGTTGTCTGGTTTCCATATTACAAGCTCTGCTTAGTTTGGGATCAGATGGCCGTGTGTGAATAATGTCCCAGGATATTTATTTATTTTATTTTATTTATAGAATTGTTCGTCAAGATATATTTCTAAATGTATATATTTTTTGACTTTTGATTGATAAGTTCTATGACAAATAACTTTAAAAAATGCATTGAATTATTCGATCGGACCAAATAAAATCTCAACTGTATAGATACGCAACAATTAGTCAATAATACTTACTTATTATATAACTGTTGATGGCGCTTTCTGTAAACAAATTGTAGGTTTTCCTGTTTTTGATATTGCATGCATTTTATTTACTTATAAAACTAAGTTACATAAATACCTTTTTTAAGACAAACTATTTTCGACGGAAATTTGGTATCAATAACAATATTTATTACATTGTATTGTCAAAACCAAAAGTGAGCGCAACATTTCTTCTATCGTTTGGAACTGGGAATCAATTCTACGTATTAACGATAGGTTCCCGGTTCAATTCCAATCCAAATTCTACCGAACCTCAGCTCGGTTTGTTAGAAGAATAAGAAAGTTAAGCGACAACGAAAGCGACAACGAAGCGTTTCGATTCAATTGCGATAACGTTGCGATAAGTGACAATTTGTTAGTAGAATTGCAGTCTAAAATTCAGTTGTAAGAGATATTTATTAGACTAGACTCACACATACTACACAAGTTAAATAAAATCTTATAAAATTCGAAATTAATGACTGAATTAACATCTTTTTATATTTAAAAATTGACCTATTTTTTATTATCTAAAACATATAATATATACAAAATAATTTTCCTTATAAATGTTTATTATTAAAATATTTCTCAAAAGTAACTTAAATATTGAGTTATAAATGCTTGACTACAAAACATTACAATGGTTGAAGTGTCTTTACACACACATGCACACTAAAATCCGTGTTTGATTTGCATACTAAGCCCAAACCGATACATACACGCGAATGCGTTCAAGTACAGTAAGCGTAATCAATTAAATAAAATAGTGCAGAGAAAAATAGTCTTTAATCTTCAACTATAAGAGTCACTTAGTTATAGGCATACGTGGCTGTAGGCGACGGGCGCGGGGTGAGGGGCGAAAGCGCTAGTGCGCAAATACGCGATGATTGCATACAATGACATCGCATCCAGGGGACAACTTCGCGGCACGTGTAAGCGCAGTACCGAACTGTGCTGCCCAATTTATTCTATGCACTTTCAAAACATAATGACAGTTTTAACGTACTTTTCAAACAGAAAAACACGTTATTTTATAATTGATTAATTATTGTTAAGAAACGTCATCGTATCATATGTTTCACATAGTTGAAATCCTGCTTGAAGTCTACTATTCACATATTACATTAAAAATAAATAAGTAATATTACAATACAGGCCTGTAATCGCATTGTACGATAACGTCATTCACGCACACACGCAAACGATAGCCGAAATTCATGGATGTATTTTTCTATTCCGCGTTGTTGTGTGCGCCGCAGCGCTGGTGGCGGTGCGACGGATATATCGTTTCGCAACAAGTGTGAGCGAGACGGGCATAGCTTATATAACGCATTATTTTTATAATTAACAAGCAAAAATTGAGAGATACGGCCGTGCGACCCTGGAAACGGCCAGCGACCTTAGCGCACGTAATTTGCACAGATCAGATGTGGGCGACCTCGGGCGACTAGTTGCACGCTGTCCTCACTCACACAGGCAAACGAGCTCACACGTGCAATGGGGAAAATTCTCGACTTCCGCGTCAACCAGTTTTCATGCAGCTCGTATCGATCGTAGCACCTGTGTCCTTCTGAAAAACATAAATTCGCCTTACATTCAGTCATACGTGATTGTTGCTCGCAGAGTTCTTATGTTTTTATCGCCTTAGATTAGTGTATTACAAAGTAATACAGAAAAAATAACACAAACAGCTTATTAATATAGACAGCACAAATGCAGTCAAAACCTTAGTCATAAAATTTACAGGCATCAATCAACCCGCAGCGTCTATATTTTGTATAATATTTAATCTAATAATTAACAAAACCCGATTTCTCGTTAAAAATAAATTTGCATACATCCTTGTGTCCTACGTGGAGCCATTGCCCGCTGAACTGTTGTAGTTTTCTAGGATATAAGATCTAATTGTAATTTTATAAGTATACCGAACGTATATTATCAATCGCGGCCGCCTAGCCCGAGTCACATCCAGAATTTTAATTTAGGCTTCACAGTAACACGACTTGCTAATACGAAATTTTGTATAAGGGAGCGTTTTCATTGGTTCAGACAAACTGAATTGGCCGTTATGACGTTTTTAAATTGATGAGAAGTTTCAACTTGGTAATACCTATATAATTATGATATTTATTTGAAAAATTAAGGAACTAGGAACATGAGTTTGAAGAATGAATTTGAATCATAATCTCATTTATATCTTAAAACAAACAGTAATAAATTACACAAAAAAATTTATCACATTTGCAGAAAAAAGACCAATCAAGTCTTCACAATTGAGTAAATCAAAATCATTTCATAGCAGATTGTTAGGACAACTAAAATAAAAATAATATTAAAAAAAATACAATTTATAAAAAAAAAGAAACAATTATATAATATTGTTAATATATATATATAATAACAATATTATATAATTGTTTTCTTTATATATATATATATATATATATATTATTATATTGTTATTATGTGTGTTATTGTTAACACAGCAATAACGACCGATATATCGTTTTCATTGATTCTCGTTAGTCATCGGTTAAGAAGCTAATAAGTCCTACGCTACACTACAACTGAAAAAATCTTATTGATTTTACAAATTAAAAGTATAATTAAAAAAAAAGGTCCTAAAAAAATTAACAGAAAATGCAAAAAGAGCAACTCAATTGGATTTCTGAAGTTGTGAAGTTACTACTGCAAAATCTTCCGGCTCTTAGCTCTTACGTTTCTTGTAGTTCTTTAAGTGTTCTAACAGTATTTTTTACCCCTTTAATAAAATATTATTTTATGATCAAATGTTAATCTCAGTCAATTATTTCCTTATATTATCACGATAGGGGTGAAATTCTTAAAAAAACAATCTATGCGAAGTCTTTTGCCGAAGAAGTTGTGTTATGTGTTCGAAAGAAAACAGAAGAACTTCTTAACAATAACTTTCGTTAAATATTATAATTGTTTGGTTTGGCGTCAGAATTTCGTAAAAACAGTTAAAGTCAATAAAATTTGAAATCACGTTAGTCTATGGGGAATCTATCAAAATGACGAGTCTTAATAATATTGAATAGGCGTTTTTGGTATGTTACTGTAATAAAATTAAGTGGTTTGAAGTGTATTTTGTGTTGTCTCTATGTATAAACTATCAAATTTAATAATATCAAATCACCTTAATGAGTCAGTCATGTTAGAGGCGACAATATTTCGAATATGTTTATTGTTATAAAAAAAATATGTACTATATTTGTAATATAAAAACACGTGTACTTATGTTCGCGTGTGAGAAGTTATACTTCTTTAGCATCATTAAGAATTTATTATTATTATTCTTTCAATTCCCCCTTCCAAGGAGCGTTAAACGTTTAACGCAACCTTGTTGGAAGACCCATTAGAAGTATAACTTCAATAGAGTAACAAGATAAAAGTGGTTTAAATTAATAAATAAATTATAACTATATTATATTATTACAAAAATAAATTAACTTCAATAAAAACAGCCTGTATAATGTACATTGGTAGATAATTTTCAACTTGAGATTAATTATAAACATCAATTAATCTTTTTAAAATTTATCGGTGCTTACCTGGTTTCGAACCCACAACCTTCGGTTAATATTCACGAGTTCAAATCCTGAATCAACTCAGAGAGATGAATCAAGATTCAATAAAATAAAAAAAAATAGAAAAAAAAAATAGTCAGTTTCAGTTTTAATAAAATAGATCTTATCAAGAAAAAAAAACCGTAGACCCTTTTCGAGAAATTAAAAAAAGGTTTAAATCTAATTAGAATATATTAAAAATAAATTAATATATATAAACTATGATTGAATAAAATATCTAAGAATTATTAAATTTATCTACAAATTTAATGACCGTGAACATTCAATATTATCGCTCATGGTGGATTTTATATATTATCGTTGTTCCGCGTTCTAGTAAAGGACAATACATAACAAATGATATAAAATAAATCTAATCTAGTTACTCAGGTTCGAACATAATTCTTAGAATACAGAAAGAAACAATAAACAAACTAAGATACCATTAATGAAAGATAACTTCATAATTATTCAAACAACACGAACATTCTGTAAAACGGATATTTTTAGTGTGGATATAAGTCTCTCACAACGGAATGTGAACATTGTTAACGATTTAATATTATTGTTTAATCCAATTACCTGTACTTTTCCTATGTTATGATAAATAAATATTATTGAATTCAATCTATTACATAAGTATATAAAATATACATTATACTTTATATAAATAAAACGATGCATCGTAAATAAGTACACCAATACAAAAATAATGCTGCGTCATACGAATAGAAGCCATGCTCGTAACTATGAACTGGCTGTCGACCCTGAACCTGCCACCTCCGGAGTACAAGATTGACGTCACCTCCGAAAAAGCCGACCAATTGCATAATGTTTAGGCGATTTGTATACTACATAGAATTTATTGGCGCGATCGTATTAGGACAAAGGTTCGTATAAGACTCTACTAAGACGACCAAACAATGCTTATTTTGTTATCTATAATAATAAATGAGTGAATTTTTTCAAACTACTATCTCAATATAATTATGTATTTAAAATTTAATACGAGAATATGTAGAAGAGAGTAGCTGCGCTTCGAAGTTTCGCTCTTGATTTAGACTTTTGATTAAATTTAGATTTCATTTTCTCCGATTATATAAATATATAAAATTAGTTATTCTTTTGTTGTTATGATTGTATGATACCGACACACAATACTTAAGATTATATTTAATACGAGTCTTTTGATATATATAGATTAATTCGTTATCTTGTCTATAAGCTTGTTTGATATAATTTTTTAATCTATTTCAAGCTAACTCTCAATCATATACAAATTGTAACTTCAAACTTAGCCTACAACTAGATGACTTTAATATTAATACACATACAAAAATGCAGAAAATAATTATAGTCATATTTATCATCAGATTTCATACGAAGTCAGCAACCACATGTACAAAATCATAAGCAAACATTATAGACTCAGATATCGCTAATCAGTCATCCTAATATTATAAAAATGTAAGAAAATGATGATTTTTTACACAACAAACTAATAATCTCATTAATATGATGCTGAGATAATTCAAGACCGACATAAGCTATAGATATTCTCTAGATATAGAATATTATGTCACCGTAGATAGATCACCTAGAGAAGATTGTCAGTCCGGGCGCCGTCTAAGCTAACGCTGCCAAAACTATGACAGATATCCTATATTTTTTTCTTAAGTTTTGTATCCAATATTTTAACAATAGCATATTTCTATTTTATATAACTATGCCTTAGAAATCTTTTTTAAAAACAATTTCATCATTAATGTAATTCTAGGAAGTGGGTAGCTGGTACACATAATATTTAATTACATTTTTCAACCCACTTGGTAGCAATACAAAACTAAAAATAAAGTTAAGATGCCTTTGACAATTTTCCACCTACCTCCCGCTTTGAAAATACGAGGCTTCTAAGCGGCTTAAGACCTTTTGTGTATATTATATTTAAAAAAAAAACCATCAAAGTCAAGCACCGCAATTATCTACCAATCTATATATAAATAGGCAAATATGAAGCATTTTTTTTCTGTTTGTGAATCTATGGAGTAACAACTATGGACGAGCTATAGTGTTTTAAATAAATGGAAATAAGACCACAATTATTTTTTTTCGATAAAAACAAATTATTAACTGATTTTCTCAAGTTTTTGAAAATGGGTATGGTTGACCACTGGGCGAACAATAGAATAATTAAAAAACTCCACAACTGCTAGCTTCTGCAGTAACTACAACCACGTGAGATGAGATGGCCCTATTTGAAACTAATGTAAACTACACGATATGGAATAGATACATACATTTTTTCTATATTGTAAAATGGGGCAAACAAGCACGAGGTCCGCCTTAGTGAGAGGTCCGCCTTAGTGAAAATCGCACCTGCAACATAAAAGGGAGTTGTTAATGCCATGCCAGTTTTGAAAGAACCTGCACATTAGTAGCTTAAGCACTTCCATAAAGCTACCCAGAGGCCCTTGCCAAGTTGACATTCTACAATTGTAAACGCTAATAGAAAACTAAGCAAATGTGTGAGAATGACCACGTGACTTATCGTTGAGAGATGTCATTCTCATACATTTGTTACATTTAAAATTGTAGAATGTCAACTTGGCTAGGGCCTCAGGAATATACACATACTACATTGAGTAGTATAGTTTAGTTTGAAATTAAATGCTTAAATTACAGGTATAAATAATACATATAATAATTTCGTAAATTGTTTAATATATTTTCTAATAGTATTTTTTAGTTTCTTGTAAATACGTGCACATGACTTGATCGACTCAATATGTTTAGAATAAACGTACAATATTTAGTAGATTTATATTCATGAATCGTACACGAAGACTTCCTTATGAGTTAATAGGGTTGCCGTCTTTATGAGAAAATCACGATAAAGCAGCTTTGAAAAAATCTTCTTTCAACTATTCAGGAGTAATTATAATAATAAACATAAAATTCATGTTCCAACTTTAATGGACATTAAAAATAATCTTGTTTTAGTCATCAATTAATTAGACTATTGCTAGCTACCATAGGATTTGACAATCTAAGAGATATTACTGGGCCAATCAAACCTCGAATTGAAAGAAAACAATACAATTAATGTTTGCCGTGTGCAGACGGACTTGCAGAAAGTGTAACGGCGAAATTGTGGATCATTTATCGAAAATATCAATTTGTAGGCGAGAGTGATTGCATACGTTTTGCTGTTATGTCACTCTGGCGAAACGTCAAACGCGTAGCCATTTCGTGATTGAATTTTAATATAAGACAGAACCATTTAATGGCTTTATTTAAACGCTGATTTATACATAACTATGATCAACTATCTGCCTATAAAAAAAAGTGACCACCTGTAGATATATAATCCAGGTCCATCACCCACCAACTTTCTTTGTCAGAATGCTTGGAGGTGTGATGTACCTGAAATTTCCCTGTATTTTAATCACTGACCTATGGAAGCTTACAAATTGATATTTTTTAATTCCTAGTAAATGTGGAATTTATTTTGCCTTTTTGTATTTATTAAGTATTTAAGATATAAATAGTCTATTGTTATATTCCAGAAAGGGTAAGGGAGCCAAAGTCACTTCAGTCACAGTTGGTGGTGCATTGTTGTCATTAGGAATGGTTAATATTTCTTACAGTGTCTATGGACAATTGCGATATACTATAGCTGATGGTGACCACTTACCATCTGGTTACCATTTGCTCGTCCGCCTAACTATTCTATAAAAATACAAAACGCACCTTTATGTTTATAAGGTTGTGAAAAATTAACGTTGATTTTATTAAGTCAAGCTAAGCTGAGTATGGTTTGTCATTTGTAACCAAATATTGACAGCCCTATTTCATTACAAGCTGACAAATAGTAATAGCGATAACCATGATAACTATAACTATTAATTGCATTTAATTTTGTTTGTTTGTTCAAACGAAAAAAGTTTGAAATATTCTGCCTAATATATTACTTTACCAATACTGTTGCACATTTCAAAATTATATACGTAACGGGATTGCTATATGTTTTAAATCTATACTAATATCCGGCTAATTTCAGGAACTACTGGTTCGAATAAAAAAAAAACTTTTTGTGTTGTAAAGTCCTGTAATCGAGGAAGGCTCTAGGCTTATTTTTTTTAATTATATGCGGGTGAAACTGCGTCTGTGAGTACATCTAGTAAATTAATATAGTCGTAATATCATGAATCGAAAAAGATTTTTGTCGTTGTTACATTTACATGACTTAAAAAGGTTCTCAGAGCAAATTGTATATAATATGTTTAATTTATATGAACAGGTTTTAAGCGTGTTTATCTCGATATAAATATTTGGTAGGTATATTTTAAATGTAAGATTAATTTCTTCAAATGAAAGGTATATCTGGAATATATTGGGTAAACAAATTTTTGAATTTTCGCAAAAAATAATAATATGTAGATTGTAGGTACTTATTTCATTTGACGCTTTAAATTTCATCGTTTTTATTATGACTGGTTTATTTTTGTTAAAAATAACATATTCCAAAGTCATCTATTAACATTCGTTATAGGTGGACTAAGAGTAACAGGATAGGATTAATAGGATTTAGCTTAAAAAAATCATTTTCATTTGTAGTTAAGAAAAAAACTCTATATAACTAATATTTTAGTACTAAAAACCGAGATGGCTCAGCACACGGGAAACTCAAACTTTGACAGTGAGCTACCGTTCAAAAGTTTGGCAGTGCTCACAGACCATATTTATCAAGTTATGTAAAACATAAGTTTTAACAAATTCCTCGATTTTGACGAAACACGTGTCTTATAACAATCCGTCGGTTACTTTCTTTTACGCAATGTGTACTTTTATTGAACAATTTTGGTAGTTTTAACTTTTTGAGATCCAATTTAGTCGCATCTGAGTATTGGAACGCGCAAGTTGTGACATTAACATTCTTTTTGCTTGGGTTCAAACCCGAGTTGACATTTACGATCTTCATCTTGGTTGGTTCTTCATCTTGGTATTAAATGGAGAGGATATATATAGGATGGTATATTTTGTTTTTCATATTTAGATCAGAGCAGGAAATAGCTAGTTACACGTGTTTATCCACACATCACATAATATATAATTTGGTTATCCGATATTTTTTTAATAACGATGTTACATGAAACTCTTAGTAAAGGAAAATAAGATCATCCTTATGTTGTCAAAAAGGTATTATATGGGAGGTCTCACTCGTCAATGTCATTTAGGCTGCGTACATACTTGCGACAAAGTAAATTATTAAGCACTAATAATGTTTACCTGTATTACGATTAATTTTCAGACCAATCAAATAACATATTTTGTAAGGTTGTAAAAATTACTACCTTCGCTTCGCATGGGTAGAGTTAAAGAAGATAGAACGTTTGTATTGAAGGAAAACCGTGCAAAAAAATATGTTTTTGGGCTAGTACCGTTCGCAGGTTCATGCAATGCAACTCATCAAAGTTTCATCACAATCGGACAAACAGTTTAGCAACACACATAGGACAAACTTACAAACATTCAATTATTAATTATATATTTATTAACAAGAATAAAAAGATTTAAACTTTTAAAAAATTGTTCTGAAAACTCTATTAAAAAAATGTAATTAATAATTATACAAGTTCCCTAAATGTATAAAAAAATATAACCGATTTGTGAGTGGTCACAAAAATAATCGTTAAAAAGACTATATTATATGTTTATAATATCCTGAGGATATATGTTATACGTTTGGGTTGGGCGGCATACGGGAAGTTGCGTCATATTTTTGAATCATCGATCCCACAGTCACTCAAGACCAGGGTCTTTAATCAGTGCGTCCTACCTGTAATGACATACGGTGCCGAAACGTGGACACTCACCGTAGGACTGGTCCACAAATTCAAGGTCGCTCAGCGAGCAATGGAACGCGCGATGCTTGGGGTTTCTCTGGCAGATAGAATCCGGAATGAGGACATTCGCCAGAGAACTAAAGTCACCGACATCGCGCGTAAAATTAGCTCGCTGAAGTGGAAGTGGGCTGGTCATGTCTCCAGGCGCCTTGATGGCCGATGGAGCCGACACGTGTTAGAGTGGAGACCACGCTTAGGCAAACGTAGTGTAGGACGCCCTGTGGCGAGATGGACCGATGATTTAAAAAAGGTGGTAGGTACGGGATGGATGCGGGCTGCCCAAGATCGGGATGGTTGGCGTTCTTTGGGGGAGGCTTTCGTCCAGCAGTGGACGGCGATAAGCTGAAAAAAAAAAAAAAAAAAAAAATATGTTATAGGTTATGTTAAATATTTGACATTTGCATACAAGTATAAGTCCTAAGGTTTCTTTCCAATCATCGAATGTAAGCATTCTAAATGAACAAACAAGATAAATCATGTGAGATTCAAAAACATTGAATGATTGTTTTAATATTATTTTTCAAGACAAGAAAAATGTGTCTTAAGACAAATCAGATGTTCAAAGCACAGCCTTACCCATCAATGTCATAGGAAAGATGAACATGTTATATAACGAACTCGATACGTTGGTCATAGTTATTTAAAGGTCGTCTCCATTATCGATACTTATCTCATAAAACTAAGCCTCATATTATCATAATATACACGAAAATAAGGAAATGAGGGAGTCCACTTTGATCTGTATCTATAAGAATATTAATTAAAGAACGTTTGTTTTGAAGAACGTTATGTGAATCAAGTTATTTCATGCGCTAGAAATAATAATACTTTGATCGTCTCCAGCGTCTTTCGGTATTTCTTTGTTTTTGAGTCAACATTATAACGTAACTTCAAAGTTTCAATTTTCATAGTTGTTTAGCATGTTTGTTGTCTGACAATCAGTTAAGAAATAAACTTTTTCATAGACTGAGTTTATGTTAATTTTTTTATATCTGCTGGAAAGGCAAATAACTACTCTACCTGATGGTAAGTGGTAATAGACCAAACGCTGCAACGGCTAGTACAGTCAGCAAGAATGTTCTGCAGTAGCCGCTCCCCCCTTGCCGGACCGATAGATACCTCTTCAAGCCTCGTTAACATTTACGTAACTTAATATTTTCTTAATCGTACTTCTCATTTAATGTATTAGTTAATTGCATCCGAAGCCAGACGAGTCGCGTTTGTTAAAAGAAAAGTTGTATAAGTGGACTAACCAGTAGTAAAATGACAATTTCGAAATTATAAGCATATATTTACGGTAAGATAAAAGAGAGACATATTAACGTTTGAGAGAAAAACATAAAAACATGTTTTTTTATGACCAAAAGTCGATAATAGAAATACAATCTATATTTATTCTAAAACAACAAAGACGACGCCGTCGTTTCTAAATAAAATTTTAAATATTTTTAATTTAATAAAAGGAAAATTCATTTAAAAATGTATCTTAAAATAAATATATGTGTCGCGAATTAATTTTAAGGGTAGGTTTCAATTGAAGCCCGTATATAATCATGTCACTATACGATACATTTTATATATGTACCTAATCGACGACAATTATTGCTCTTCATATTGAAATTCCAAAGGAACAAGCTAGTTTCTAATATATATATTATATATGTATATGACATACTCATAATTTTTATTAAGAGAGATTATGAATAAACAGGCGTAACTTTGTTTTGGATAAGTTGTGTTTGTAAGGTTTCATATATTATATAGAAAATAATTCCACAAAACCTGACTGTAATTTTTCTTTATATTTACTTTCTTATATATTTATATATAGAATTTTTTTTATTGTGTAGGCGGAAGAGCGTGATGTCTGCCTGATGGTAAATGGTCACCAACGCCCATAGACAATGGCATTGTAAGAAGTGTTAACCATCGCTTACATCGCCAATGCGCCACCAACCTTCGGAATTAAGATGTTATGTCCCTTGTGCTTTTAATTACACTGGCTCACTCACCGTTCAAACCGGAATACAACAACAACAAATACTGCTGTTTTGCGGTAGAATCTCTGATGAGTGGGTGGTACCTACCCACACGAGCTTGCATAAAGCTCTACCACTGAATGCTATATTTCACAAAATCTGGTTTTGTGCTGGTAAAAAAGCGTATTAAACGCCATATTCAATAACTTCATTTCTTCGAATATCGTCATAAGAAAAGTATTGCCATTAAATTGCCAAAAAATAAAGCAAGAGCAGGGTAATATTTAAAATGTTATATTCAAGAACTATATAATAATTAATAGCGATATTAATGAGAATACAAATGATACAGTTATAATGACGCCAGTTTCGAATATTTTGATGTCTATAATCAATAAGGCTTGTTAATTTGAGACCTGCCCGAGTCTGAGCGTTTCTATGGCAACGATCCCTTTGCTGGAGTTTCTCAGGGCCATATTTTAGCTGATGAATTTAGAAGTCAGTACAGACTTTAGACACGGCTATTGTTATATATGTATTACTAGTTTGTTCATTAGCGAATGATTGTATCGAGGTACTCCTAACGTACAATGTTTATCTATACTAAAATATAATGCTGAAGAGTTTGTTTGTTTGATCCTGCTAATCTCAGGAACTACTGGTTCGAAATTAAAATTATTTTTGGGTTGTATAGTCCTTTTATCAAGGAAGGTTCTAGGCTGATTTTTATGCATTATATTTTTTTATTAAAAATACGCGGGTGAAACTGCGAGGCACAGCCACTGTAAGATAAAAGCAGTTTTAACTCAATACATGCCAATAAAATCAATATTACACATTTTTTTTATAAATAAAAACGTTTGAAGATATAGTTTAGTTGTTTGTTATTAAAGGCTAACAATAAACATAAATTAATCACGTGCAATTATATACTTGTCCGGATTTGAACTAAATTCCTCGGTTTAGATCAAAGTATTTAACTGGTCAATCAAGATTACAGTTGTGCACAATATTTGTATACAAAATCCAAACTTAATTTCTCTAACATAGCCGACATTGCATCTCTTTCTTATATATCGAATTAATAAGGATAGGAAGTAAGTTAAATATAATTGGTGCTTCTATCAAGATTCGCCTATGATGTCTTGTGTTTAAGTTTACCTTTAAGAAGACGTAGGTCTAGTGATTTCACGAAGCCCTCCACTCTCTTTGCTGTGGGAAGCAGTCTAGCTTAATTGACTCCTCACTTCGAATATTGAACAAATGTAATAATAATGAGACGTGTTTACAAACGTGAAAGATATAACGTGAAAGGATAAAAACTGGCTTCTAGGAAATTGTAATTACACCGGCTCACTCAGCGGTACCAAATTCGGGACTTGCAAAAATCTACTTTTGACTTTGTACAAGTGTATTTTAACTGATATTAACTATTCTATTTAATTTGACAGAAGTATTATTTTTAGGATAGGTAGGCGGACAAGCATATGGACCACCTGATGGTAAGTGGTCACCAACGCCCTTAGACATTGGCAGTGTAAGAAATTTTAACCATCGCTTACATCGCCAACGCCCCCCACCAACCTTGGGAACTAAGACGTTGTCCCTTGTGACTGTAATTACACTGGCTCACTCACTCTTCAAACCGGAACACAATACCAAGTACTGCTGTTTTGCGGTAGAATATCTGATGAGTGGATAGTACCTCCAGAAGAGCTTGCTCTATCACCAAGTGAAGTAGTAATAATAATAGCAGCTTTAATAAATAGTAATAACACTGGTTCCCTCGCCATTCATATTGAAAATATAATTGTCGTTTACGGATGAACATGCTGTTGTACATACTAAACAGTGTCTTTATCGCAAGAGCAATTTTCGAAATATACCCGAGATCTGGGAAGAAAACCTGATTGAGATTATATGGAATTTTTATCACCTCCAAGCCATTTCAATGGCTGTACTGGACATATCAAACAGGCTGTGGGCTCGTTTTAACATAAGCATGTATTCCCTTCCCGTGCCGTGTTCCAGTGGTGCTCCGCTTAGGGCTCGAGAGTGATCTTCTCCCGCGCATTCCTAATAAATAACGTTGCGCGCGCTTCACCAAGAATGCTATCTAAGATATCGTGTTTATCGACGGACTCCCCGATGTTATATTATTTCCCACTTATTATCATTAATTAAATTAGAATCGAGCCTATTAACCAATTAAAAAATAAAATTGTCACTAGTTTTAACTTACTAAAAACTTACTAAAAGTCAAGCATAAATACGACAAATAATTTTATTTAAAGTAGCTACTACCTGCAAGTATGTGCATCAAAGTTTACTCTACTAAATTTAAAGAGGCACGGGTGTAGTTATAACGCTTTTATCAGCACTAATAAGCCAGAAAATGTGTTATTATTTTCGAAATGTTCAATGAGCGACGAACCTACTAAGGCGAAATAGAACATGTGCGAATGGATAAATTAAATATTACAATAAAATATGTAAATACTGTACAATTATCATTTTCATATATTTTTTTTTAATTAATTGATTTTCGGTCATTTACAATATAAGGTGCGGGATGTGTTAATTATAATTTTAAAATATTTGACTTTCAGGGTGGTTTTTTAGAACACACAATATTGCCTATAAATTTCATGCTCTTCAAAGATGATTGGAACAACAAAAATCTTTTTAAAATTCTTCATAAAAAATGCCGTGTTATTTTTGTTATGAAACAATTTATCTAGATTTTATTTCTATGATATGTGACCTAGGCTATAATTATTACGTCACTAGAACCTAACATGACGGACGTCATCTTGTTGTAAAACCCGTTCTAGGCTTTAATTTTTTGTGCACACACGAAATGTACTAATCCATCAAGTTTTTTTATTGACGTTTAATTATTAACTAGTTTATCATTCATCTATTTCCTGCAACGTAACGGTAAAATGATTTTATATTTTTATTAATTGAAACGACAGTATGTTAAAATAAATTGTACTCAAAACATGTCTTTTGTCCGTATCTAATAGTTGAATAGTGAATATCCTGCGTATAAGGCTTCTTACGGCTAAACGGAAACACGATCGTCTATCGTAGCCAACACCTGATGTCTGATAAAGTAAAAAACTGTACCTAAAGATATAAAAAGTTTTCTTTATTATTAATGTTAGTATTAAAAAAAATTGAACTCGGAACACACCTCCGAATTCTTTATATTTAAAAAATATTGGTTGCCTGTAAAGTCGGTATACGGGCGAAATTTTTACGTGACAACGACTTTGAGTGGTAAAATAATTTTAATGTGAATATTCATTAGTATAGTAGGAAGAAGGATGAAATAATAGTAACAATTTAAAACATTTATTTATACAAAGAATTATATTTAAAACATTAATTTATACAAAGAATCTCGCACTGAATTTCATATTAACAAAATTTTATTTTTTTATGTCTGTCTCTCTCGCTCTTAGGCGGGCTAACCATGCCCGAGTGGAAGGGACGCGTGCCTCTCACTCACTCTCATTGTGAGCGCATAACGTGAGCGGAGCGTAACGCAGTTTCTTGAAGTGTCACCCGGCAAACCAATTTATAAGACGTTGTCACGTCAAAATAGAAAAATTACAGATAATTATAATTTTTCTAAATAAAAAATAATACTATATAAATAATAATAATCAATAATCAAAAAATAGACTTTTATTACTAATTTAATAGAAGTGTTTAGTTGAGTGACTTTACTAAGCCTAGGGATGAGGGTACCTCTCGTGCCTGTAATTCGTACTTTAAAAATAGAACGCAACGCCGTCTAGTAATGTTGCTTGGTTACGCCAGAAAAAGAAGGTAAAACGCTTGGCGGTAAAAGTTCTCCAGAAAACAAATTAAAACCTTTTTTTTCTTAAGTTAGTGCCATTAATATTAATATATCTAAAAAGGTTTATCAATTTCTAATTCCATCATAAGTGGGTACAAATCAAATATAAAAAATCGTTACATGACTACATAAGTAGGTGTCAATAAAAAAATATTGTATAGTAACATCATTTTGTCAGGTTATTTAATATTTTTAGTCGTATTTAGTTGCTACAATTAACCTACAATTTGTAATCATAAATATGTATTTTCAATTAATTTTGTAAATTAAAAAGATGAACTAAAAATTACTATTCAATTACTTTATTATTATTAACTAAATTATATTTAAATATTGTAATTTTTTTAAATATATTGCCATATCTATAAAGTTTTAGTTAGTTTTTTTAACATAGCAACAGGCGTTTTTTAACGTTGCAACACTATTTACATAGTTCATCTTATCGCGCCCTTAGCACGGTTGCTATCGGCTTACAATCTTAAGGCAAAATGATTGTCGAATATATGAATTATCGGAGCGGATTGAGTAGTGGGCGGAGGGGGGTCGGAGTTCGGAGGCCCGTCGCAAATAGCAAACTGCGACTTGGCGTTACTAGTGTACTTCCCGGCCAGGGCCGCACTTGCTTGTCTAGGCGAAGTATTATTTAGGTTAGATCGATAATTTAAGGGAGACTTATATAGGGCGTGTTATATTCGACGTTAAATTTTCGGGCCTTTTAAATTAATTGGGTTTTTATAGTTTATAAATTATCTATATATTATTTGAGTCGTTTACAATAAAAATTAATTTGAAAATGTTTTCAATATATCATTTAAATTAATAAATATATAAATTGAAATTAGATTTTTCACTGCTGTTTCATTACAATACAAAACCATACAATGATCGTTATAATAGTTAAGACTTCTCATACTTAGCATAATGAATTGAACTTACTTTACTAAGATTTAGTCTTAGTAAAGCAAGTTCATTTGTATGTCTACCGTAAGTGTGTCTTCACACAATTTAAGAGTGGATATCCAGTATGATTTATAACAGATTATGTTACTCACAAACTGATTCATACGGAAATCAAGATTCAAAATTCTGAGAAGCCCCACAAGGTTCCCCCGAGATTGTTCCTCGAACAGGCCAAGGTCCTCCATCCTTGAGCCAGTTCATGTTTTTATTTCGTCAACGGAAACAATGTAAATATTGTCGGGATCGGCCTAGGGCTCTCTCATAGTCAACATAATCATTACAAATATTTGTTTGTAAGTAAACTGTGTAATAATCTTTTTTAAATTTAATATTTATTGAATATTTTTTGTGGATATTATCAAAATTATCGTATATATGTATTTATTTTAATTGTTTATATTATATTTTAATAAAAAAGTTGTGACAATTCTCAAAATTATTTTAAACGAATCTACAAGGTTTTCCGCTGAAATTTATATTTTTAATCTTAAAAGGAAACTTTAATGCCACATGTTTATATTGTGTAGCACAAAGAGAGTACTTGTATTTCGTTTCGGTTCATAAATACTTTTTTTGATCTAAAATATTCCAACAGCGAAATACTTCATCTATATGGCATCTAAAATTGATACCTGTCCTTAGGTAAAGATTTAGGCGCCATTGAGGGATTGAAAAGAGCTTGAAAAGGCGCGGGGGCCGCGGGCGAGGGGGACGCGGGCCGTCTCTTCGCAACGCGCCCACACGATCGTCATGGCTACGCCGAGTGCGGCCCTGCTTGGCCTTGCAATGGAATGGGGAGGGCATTAAACCCATCTACTTGCACGCTATCAGTTCGCGCTTGCCAACATTTTTGGCGACGCGCTTTCCGCGTTAATGTTCGCTCTAACCCACTTCAGCGTTTTCAAATGGTTATTATACAAGCGAGTTAGCGAATGCCCGCGTTACCAGGGATAACTTTGAATATAAAGAATAACGTTATCTTTACATTTCAAAAACATAAGACTTCAATTAAAAGAAACGATACATAATATCGTTATGATATATAAATTCTACAATTTTAATTAATTATACATTTATAAAACTTAAAACCTAATTAATAATAAATCGTTTTTAATTAATCTAACAACTATTACCTTATTAATTCGAAATATATCGTTATGCGGAAAAATATAATTTAAATTAATAATTTTCTACAATTTCCTTGGTCACGTTTCCACGTATTGCGCTGAAACGCTCTAGCCTTTCACAAACAGCGCTTTATTCGCTAAATAAACAGAAGCATCTAAAAACAATCAGCGTGTCAGTGAATTTCAAGGCTACCAGTGCATTCGAGCTCAGCGTGACTTAACTGACTGAGTTGAATTGATATTTTTTGTGGAGCCATGACGCTTCGTCTATTACTGAGCTCTGTATGTTTATGCTTGCCTGGTAATTTGTACGAGTGCGCAAATTATTTGTTGTAATTATTGATTTTGTTTAATTTTCCTCATTTATTTATTATTTAAGAGATTGTTTTAACAAAATAATATACTCTGAAAAATGAATATTTAATTAAAATATTCATTATAAAATATAATAATTACACATGACTGTATTGTAAGTTTATTGTTGATATGTAGTACATGTTAACATTTCCAAATTTATACAATATTTTTTATATTCAAAATAACAATGAGCTCTGAAAAGATTGTTACGCTTGTACGCCCTTCATCGCGTGCAGACAAAACCTATATCTAGGCGACAATGAAGCCTACACAATAGCAAGGAAGCCTTACAATAACCCGCTTCGGATATTTTCACACGACTACACTCTTTATCACATCGTATTATGGACTATTATAGCTTGTAAGTTTCAGATTACTCGTGCTATGAAACGAAGTTCATGGCTAAAGGTTTTTGTGAGATATTATTCATTGACGATTTCGAACGAAATCTCTTCAATTTTCATGATAGGTGAGATTATTAAAGCGAATTTATAAATTTCTATAATGTTTCGATGGGAATATGAAAACTGGATTTGCGTGCGTTTTCGTGCGTGCCTCGGGTCAGTTTCCTTTGCAGACGATGGCCGGCCTCGTTTTTCGGCTTTTTGCTATAACTTATTCCGCCCCGCGTACGAGGAGTTTTATAAAATTTCTTTCTGACTTGTAATCTATTCTACTATGTTAACATGTGACCGGTTGAAGGGTATTTTTATTTTTTATTTATTGATCAATTCTTTATTTTAAATCATATAAAATTTAGGGCCATTTGAGACCGAAATGTCAAGGTATTTGTAATAAGTATCATTCTATTTAATTCCTTTTAATTCTGTTTCAATTAGAATTTGGATTGAATTGGAGTTTATTTTCGAGCCTAATTTTTAACACATCTTCTAGATTTTGAGATCGATTGATTGTTTTTTACGATACGAATATGATCGATACGAATTTTTGAATTGTCATTTTATTATATCAAAAAAGAATAGAATCCAGAACTGATCCTCACGGATCCTCGTAGAACACCCATTTTTTGAACAAAACTAGTGTAATAATTTCGTTTTTTTCATGGTACGTATCCCACTATTATATAAATGTCCATGCTACTTTTAATTGATATTAATAAACGTATAAAACGCGATACTTAAAAAAATATAGTAAAATCTTAAATCATTCTATATAAAAGATCATTTTAAACGTGCCATAAATCAAAAAATAGACCAAAAGTCAACGCTCAGCCCCTATTCCAGACGTATTTTTTCAGTACGATCTTATTATCCCAAATTGAAATGCCTGAAAGATAACCCCCGAAGAGGACATCCATATTCATTATTTTTCTGGGACATTTCTTTTTGGAAACAAATTAATACTTAAATATAAAATAATTCACTAGAATTTGCTTCGTGTTGCAGACTTATTTTAATAGAGTAATAGATTTTATACAAATTATATGTATTCATTAAGTATGTATAAAATTCGGATTATATTTGAAAACAAATGAAATAAATATAAACAAATGAAAATAACATAAAACATTATACAGGTCCTTCCAGATTCTGTTATCCTAGTACATTTTTTCATCAGATATTGTATCGCTTATACATATATAAATATATCCATAAATAAAATACATAAATAAATATATCCTGGGACATTTATTCACACAAGGACCATCTGATCCCAAACTAAACCCTAGCCAAATTGATATTCTACAATTGTAAACGCTAATAGAAAACTAAAAATTGTATGAGAATGACCACGTGACTTATCGTTGAGAGATGTCATTTGTTTAGTTTTCTATTAGCGTTTACGATTATAGAATATCAACTTGGCAAGGGCCTCAGAGCTTGCCTTTACTATGGAAACCAGACAACTGACATACTACATTATACTACTTTTCTTTTACATACTTATATAGATAATTTACACCTAGACTCAGGACAAACAGATATGTTCATGCACACAAATGTCTGTCCTGGGTGCAAATCGAACCCCAGACCTGCGGCGCTAAAGGTAAGTATACCAACCACGCCAACCGGCTCGTCGATTTGTAACTGTGTTTCGGTTTGAAGGTTGAGTGAGTTAGTTAGTTATTTAGCATAACTACAAGTGATATGCAAATTCTTACGTCTTTGTATTTTCAAAGAAATTCTTGTTAATATAAATATATATAATCTGTTGAAATTATTTTCACAAGGACTGTAACTTTTTTCTATCAAACTGGGGTCCCTACCTCCCAGGCTGGGTGGCGCCGGGAGCTACTGTCCATTCAGACCCAACACGTGTAGGCTGATAGGTTGAAGGTCGTACAAATTTAAATACGAATTAAGAGCTATATAATGTTACAAAATTTTAAAGATTTAATTTTCTAATCAAACAAACAATATTAAATAAATATCATTAACTTCTAACAGTTCATTATTTAGAAATTGATAAAAATGAATGAAATGTATAGAAATAACATATATAAATAAATTACGAAACTATAATAGTTTCGTTAATGATATATATTAACAATGGACTGGATAGAAACGAATTGATTGATAGGTTCAGAATTTTTATGTAACCTTTAAAATCCCTATTCTATTTATACTGAAAACTACCAAAACCCGCGGCTTTGCCAGCGTGGATTTCAATCCAAAGCCGAAGCTTAGACGAAGATATTTAAAATAATAGTATTGATATAATTTCTAAAACATATTTATAAATAATAAATTAGAAATACTTTAATAACGAGAACACGTCCATGAAAGACAGTAATGCATCAGAGCTTCTATAATTTTTTTTTTATATAGCCCGAGAGAGCAAATGACTCTACTCCACCTGATGGTAAGTGGTAGTAGAGTCCAAACGCGACGACGGCTAGTGCAATCACGAAGAATGATTTGCACTAGCCGCCCCCGCCTTGCCGGCCCGCAAGATGTCTCTTCACGCCTTTATTATTATGAATTAATTATGTATGAAGTACGTATAGCGTGGTGGTACAAAGTACGTGATTAGCTAATAGCATGACGTTTAAATCCGAACGAGCACAGCAGACTTTTCATGAGCTTCGTCTGTGGTGAGTTCATCTAGTGATGACGTCATGACGACGTTCATGATGACGTCCATTGAAAGTCACAAGTAAATCCACCAACGCAACGGTGAGCGTGATCCAGACAGGTAGCTTCTCTTAAGATAATAACTAATAAGCCTTTTCCCAAAAGCAGAACATTTATGAACTGTTATTTTTGTTTATTTTAAATCAATGAGGGTCGCCGGAATTTTATAACATATAAATAAAACAAAGAACAACACGCACCGCGTATTTTTAACACACTTATTAAAATTTCTCTTTTAAACCTACAATTTCCATTGCGTAGTTTAGACGAAGTATAGGAGATACAGAGACATTCAGCGACTTTTTATAGATTATATTATTATTAATTAACCAATTAATTAAAACAAATGACGACGCTATATTCCTGACAAGGTTCTGTTAAATGACGTCAGATAAATCCGTCTTGACCTATTTTCTTATCGATTATGCAATGAATTTAATAACGAATATAATATTTTTTCTGTACAGTTACATTATGTATGTTACAAGCTTATTATATATCCTTAAATGTCTGATAAAAAATCACGGCTCGGCTAAGGATTCCTAAATATTTATTCTATTTAATATGTGCTCGCATGTTACGTAAAATGAAATGAAATTTTTAATAAGAATTCCGACCTATATACTTGTCAAAACCTAGAGATAATACGACCAAGATTACGACAACACTATAGACAATACTTTTACTTTAATAACAAAAACAATTTATACTTAATCAATAAAACATAATATTTATTTAATGAATAAACTAACACACTAACAATAAACACACTAAAAAAACGCACACATATAAATAATTAAATAAAAACAGTTGGATCGTAAATAAAGCTGATGACGCAAGAACATTAAAAATATCTAGGACATGGATATGCAAGTTGCATGCAACAGGCGATAGTGGGTCAGTAGCACACGTCATGTCATTCTGCCGACAAACAACAAAGTCTGGTTTGTGTGTTCTAGTTTATGGATGTTTGAAAATTACATAAAATCTCCTAAAGAATGATTATTTTTATTATTAATTAAATTCAAATCACTTAATATTACTTTATTTGCAGTTTAATTCGTTTGCGTGAAACAAAAGTAAAGTAAAGATCTGTATACGTCTCAGTGTTGAGCAAATGCCTTCTTTCCTCTTAAGGATAAGGACGGTTTGTCGCTTATGCCATGCTGCTTAGACGTGGGAAGTAAATTGAACAAGTATTTTTTTTTTTTGAAAAAGAATAAGATTTAACATATCCAGGCTTTATCACGATGTTTTCATTCACCGCACACACGAGATATTTTATAAACACAAATAAAATAAATAAAAATTCAGAGATGATTGCGCGGGCTTGAACTTGCAATCTTCAGTTAAGATTCACACTTTGTCTAAATGCGTAAAATGAAATTTTATAAAATTGTTCAACATAAGGAAACATTTTGTGAGCTTACGTTGCTAAGGCTCCGCTTCGTCCGATGAAGCCAAAGTACACCATGAAGACCGAATTTGATTTAACTCCGAAAACACATTTTGTAATTATTTCATTCTAAAAGAATAACACCAAGTTATATGTTGTCAAGATTGAAAAAGTTAACAAAATGTAAGAAAAATAAAAGAGCTATTGAGCTTAATTTCTCTTTCAATTATAAAAAAAAAAACAAAATAAATACGCAAAAAAAAATCTTTATAACGCCATATTTAAATAGAAAGTCACAGAAAGATTGTAAAGTCAATCGCAATGCTATTGGTCAACTCATCATAATTCAATTTAACCATTATATGTAAGTAAGGGTTTCATATTATATAAAGACCTCGCGATTCCAAGAAAACATTGTTTATTTAAATCCAAAACTTGTAATTCCGCTGGACCTTTAAAAGTAAGGAGGTGTGAAACCGTCTAGACGGTCCTATAGGCAGTGTTCTGGTAAGGGACTCCGCGGCCTTGAACTCTGAGATGACTCAAACAAATGAGGCAACCTTCATCACTTTTTATCCAACGAATCATTTAAGTAGGTCACATTTATATACACGTATTGTTTCATAATTGGTCGAAAATAATATAATACGACACAAAGTATAGTTTAACAGCAATCAGTGTGTGTGGTGTTTTTTTTATTAAATCAATAGTTTAAATTTTCATATATTATATATCGTCCAGAGGAAGGAAGAGCAAGAAAGAAAATAAAAGTACCCATACGATCTTTGTCGAAGTTTATCTAGTAACGACAACAAGCTAGACCTGGTACGTACGAAAATAAGTTCAGTCAGTTCCTAAACAAAAAGAAACTGAAATAAACAAGGTCGGGGAATCAACGCCGTCGTCGCCGCCGCCATAAAGACCGACGGCCGTCCTTGAAAAAGGGGGGTTCTTACAAATTGGGTTATTACAGTGCGTGGGGGCGTGGGTGGTCGAGACGGGACGGGTGAAAGAGAGGTATAAATGTTGTGTAGGCTGTTGTATGAGGTGCGTAAGGGAGGGATGCCGGGTGGGCGTACCTCCGCTGCGCCACCCTTGGCACGCCTCTCCAGGAAGGACTCCCGTTCCAGACTGGGGTTCCGGCGCCGATCATTATAATTACTCTCCAAGGTGAGCCGGGAGCTGGCAGCAGCCTAATCCAGGGAAAGTAACTCTATCGGGAATTCGGGACCTCACCTACGGCCCACGCTCATAACACGGTCACCGAACACTAAAACAGACATATGATGTCAATGCTGTTACTAATTAAGAGACTAATTACAAGCCTGTATGATTTTTGTTTACTCACAACTTTGAAGTCTGCACGATCCCACATTATAATGTTTTACAAATTTGTCTATAAGTATCAATTAATAAGGAAATATAAATCTCATTTATATAACATTCTAACTTGTATTTAAATTAAAGTAGATTTGATTTTGTATATAATGATAAAAAATATATATTCCATCTATAAAAATTACAAATAATTTGTCTCAATTAAAAAAAAAAAACTTTTATTCGGAATACGAAAGTCAGTCTGCCATTCAATATAACATTTTATAGAAATTACATGAGCTTGTTAAATGTCAAAAGCGCCAGCTGCAAACGAAGACGCTTTTATATATCTATGTATATCTGAGTCGCTTTTCTCTGATATCGAGCACGGGATGAATGGAATCGACCCCAGTAAACGGCAATAGGATGACATTATAGAAATATTTGGGTCACAGGGCTTCGTGCTTCGCTGTCTTTAATATTAAAACTATCAATAGCGCTTGATATATGTGTGTTGGAACGATATATCACTCGAAATTTTATAATAATTAACAAATCATTACAAAACATAAATAGAAATAAATTACTGTGGTAGAGTACACAACTCATTTTCTGGTTTTAAGACTACCTTGGTATGTTAGCTAGCTATTTCAGTTTAATTTTAAACACTATAATCGAAAACTTAGTGGTAGAGCTTTGTGCAAGCTCGTCTGGGTAGGTACCACCCACTCATCAGATATTCTACCGCAAAACAGCAGTACTTGTTATTGCTGTGTTCCGGTTTGAAGGGTGAGTGAGCCAGTGTAATTACAGGCACAAGGGACATAACATCTTAGTTCCCAAGGTTGGTGGCGCATTGGCGATGTAAGAGATGGTTAACAGCTATTACAACGCCAATGTCTATGGGCGTTGGTGACCACTTACCATCAGGTGGCCCATATGCTCGTCCGCCTTCCTACGCAATAAATAAAAAAAAAAAAAAATTATAACCTTTCATTTTTTATGTGTTTAATTGATAATTGTATGCTTCCTTCACAATTATTCGGCAACTTTCGGAGTTTAAGGTTATTAATAAAAAAAAACTGACGGTCCTTAAAATTTCGTGATGCAGGCCTCCCACAGAATTTATTTCGACTTATAAATAAATGTAAATTCAGGTTGTCAGGGCAACAAAACTTTATCTATAGAAAATATATATACGACCTTCTCGCATTAATATAAAGCATGAATGTTTTTTTAAACTGTATTATAATTCTTTTTTTATTGCATAGGTAGGCAGACGAGCATATGGGCCACCTGATGGTAAGTGGTCATAAACGCCCATAGACATTGGCATTGTAAGAGATGTTAACCATCGCTTACATCACCAATGCGCCACCAACCTTGGGAACTAAGATGTTATGTCACTTGTGCCTGTAATTACACTGGCTCACTCACCCTCCAAACCGGAACACAACAGTACCAAGTACGGCTGTTTTGGGGTAGAATATCTGATGATTGGGTGGTACCTACCAAGACGAGCTTGCTCTACACCAAGTAAAATTGTAATCTTATGTGGTCTTATCTACATAGTCATAAGGAATAACCGGACAACCATTGTAAACTTCTTGATTGCAAGTAAAAATAAATAAATAAATAAAATATACTATATGAGTAGTTAAAACACACATACAGACGAGTCAATTATTGAACATATGAACACCTCTGCATCATATATAAACTCAAATCCCTTCAAATAAAATAAACCCGCGTCAAAAATATTTCATAACATCAACTCCAATATCAATTGTACTAAATATTTGTAGGTTTTATAGTACAATTATTTAGCATTTCAACAATTTATTGTTTATCATAATTGCATTCAAGGGTGGAGTTTCAATGGGACCTGTTGGTAAGTGCTCAACAAATATAGACCAGTACCACAGATTTTTCTGGTGGAAAGTACAACGTAAATAAGTCAGTGTTATCTCCGTGATATCCTTTGTGAATACAACTTTAAACGGCGGTAGTTTACTTGGTGGTAGAGCTTTGTGCAGGCTCGTCTGGGTAGGTACCACCCACTCACCAGGTATTCTGCCGCAAAACAGCAGTACTTGGTATTGTTGTGTTCCAATTTGAAGGGTGAGTGAGCCAGTGTAATTACAGGCACAAGTAATAACATCTTAGTTCCACTTACCATCAGGTGGTTGGTGTTCGTCCGCCTTCCCATACAATAAAAAAAACTTTATTTGCGGGTGGTACCCACTACGAAAGGTCCTACCACCGAAAGATTTCATATTAATTAACATGTATTTTTGGGAAGCATTTCATTTTCCTCGTTCATTTAAATGTTAGTTAATTACACTAAAATGTCAGACGCCTTGAATGATAATTAATAAGAATTTAGGATCATCAATTTTGTTTAATGTGAGACAGTGTTAAAATTAAAGATTATTGCGAAAGAAATAAATAGATCAATATAACCCCACGCTGTACTCTAAAATACTAAAATATTTGATACTTATCATACATTTTAACTACTTCAGTATACAGGCTGGTTTAATGCTGTAGTTTAGTTTAAGGTTCTGTCAATAAATAGTTTTTGGGATGTTTTTGTCCAAACCTTGCTGCTGTGCTTTGTAGTGCTCGTAATATCGCGTAATTTACGTCATTGGCTAGCCTCTTTCAAAATGGCCACCTTGACCAAAATCGATTACGAAGATATCGTTATAATAACATAAGGTATTTTATAAAAATAAATTATAACATAAATCTATTTAATGTAGCATAGTACTTGAAACTTTTAGGTTTTTCAGCTTTAGAACGAGCAGTTCCGTTGTTTATATATGATAATTTCGGTCTAACGATGAACTTTTTATGAACTGCCTCGTTGGTCTAGTGACTTGATATAAGGCCGCAGACTCGGTGGTCCTGGGTTCAATTCCCAGGTCGGGCCAATAAATAGTTATTGGGGTTTTCTGTCAGAAAATATCAGCCTTGAGTCTGGAAGTTGGAAGTGTGTACACTCCCGTGCCTCGAAAAACACGTTAAGCCGTTGGTCCTGCGCCTGAACTCTTTCCGGTCGTGTCGGCTTGCCGCCCCATCGGATTATGAGAGCTAAGGAAAACAGAGTACACCTGTGTTTAAGCACACACTTGTGCACTATAATATCTCCGCGCAATTAGCTAATCTCTCTTGGGATTGGCCGCCGTGGCCGAAATCGGTCTGGTGGACCTTATATATTTTTATT
This sequence comes from Nymphalis c-album, assembly GCA_963151315.1. Classification (NCBI taxonomy): domain Eukaryota; kingdom Metazoa; phylum Arthropoda; class Insecta; order Lepidoptera; family Nymphalidae; genus Nymphalis; species Nymphalis c-album. The sequence goes on along the minus strand of OY720590.1, from coordinate 2,674,782 downwards.
GTTGTTGTTATATGAATGCTAATAATATAATAAATGTATTAACAATTTCTTTTTATTTTATTATAATATTATTTCATTTATTTCTTTTTTATGTTTTTAATTTATTATTTTAATTATTAATTAGATGATCATACTTTAAAAATAAATGAGGAAATCGTTCAAAGATTTATTGGGCCTTAACTAAATTTAGTAAAATAAAAGTAAATGATCATGACGTGGAGGTGGACGACTATCTATCACAGTTACATTGTTCAAGGACCTTAGGTAAGATTACCGCGATTTCCTTAATGACATAATAAACATTCGTGATGTTGGCAAATGACCTGATGGACACCGTTTATTCCCTGGAAACTGTCTCCTTGGTTGACAAGCGCCGCTTCCTTGCTTGGCACGTTCTGACACATTCGCCCCATTTCATACCTATCAGGGAAACAATAGCCGGTGTCACAACCGAAAACGCTGGAGACAACAATCGCCGAAAATATTCGTCTAATTCCAAATTATTGCTTTCTGCAAATCGGAACAATCTCGTGGTAAGTACTTTATATATATTACACCCCGTCTATTGCCAGATGACAGATAATCGGAATTGCAGTTTAAGTGAGAAATGCTTCCAGCATGCCTGCTAGCATTGTAATCAATCCTGGTCATCTGATTTAAATAAAACCTATTATTAATACCGATTATCGTATACTTGTTGACTCTCGGACCCGAATATAAACCTAGGCCTACAGGTACCTGTTTCACCCGGCAAAAAAATTATATAATTTTACTCCAACTAGTCCGGAATGGATGAATTACTCATAGATCTCTAAGTCCGAGCTGTTGACTCCCCAATGTAAATAAATCTTATGTATGTATGTATATTTACTAATTCGAACTATTTTTTTTAAAATCTTGCTTCTGATACAAATAATTTCAAACAAATCAGTTATAATGTTGAAAAATCTTTTTTGCTCGGTGGCGATCTTATCTAGTATACTTTTTTTAGTACTATTTTAGTACAGAAATTAATCTGAAACGTTCGAAAAATATTTTTATAATGACACCTTATTTTAAAATGTTTTCCTATATACAATTTAGTAATATTATAACAACGATATAAATATTGAATTATGGTGGTGCGTGATGGATGGTGGTAGGTGTCGCTTGAAAAAATATTTTTCCTCGAAAAAGGAAAGGGTGGCAAAAAGTACTTAGTTGGTCTTTACTTGGAAAAATGTATAGAATACTGTTTATAATTCTAATAGAAAGACAATCCAATAATAAAAACGTATGATTTTTGTATATGTATATATGATTTATATATATATAAAAGCGAAGCTATTACATATTGAAATATTTGAAATAAACATTCAATACTTAGGAATCGTAGATGCGACATTCAACAATACGAGTATATGCTGATTATGTAATGATTTTGCTTACAAAAATATCTTGAAGAGCTCGGGTCAATGCCCTCCGTTGACAATAGATTAGAATCGAAACACGCAATTCTCAAAAGAATATCTTAGAACTAAATTCGGAAATAGAAAAAATAGTCGGTTACTATACTATTATAAACAGTCCCTTCTTGAGTCCTTGTTAAATTCTAACGTTTAAGATCAGACTCTTCAAGTTGAAAAAAAGACTATAAAGCGTATTAAAAGCACTGAAACACTTATTCGTAAAGCAAGAATTAAATATTTCAGGAATGCCACATAGTAATGAACATTAGTTCATTTGTGCAAGCCCGTCTAGGTTCCATCCACTCATAATATATTCTACGCGCGAACATAGTATTATGATAGTGTTCCGGTTTGAAGAGTTAGTGAGCCAGTGTAACTACAGACACAAGAGGTATTAGTTCCCAGGGTTGGTGTCACATTAGCGATGTAAGGAATGGTTAAAATTTTTACCGTGCCGATTGGGTGATTGTTATGATTTAGCAGGTGACCTAATAATGCGACCGCCAACCTATTTTATAAAAAAAATACATACGAAATCTTAGGGACTTACTTAAACTTTTGTAATAAAACACTTAAAATAATATTATTGCCAGATTAGACATTTTATCTTATAAAATAAATTGCAAAATTTTCGTATTTCTTTAATTAAAAGCTTATCCAAACAAATTAGATTTGTGACGATGTCATTTTATAGAATATTCTTTTTGTTAGTAGACGTGTAATTGTAATTAATAACGCGATGTTGGATATGTCAGTTTTTAGTTTCGTATGTGGCGAGATAGATGTCGCTACACCCTCAAGGTAACCCTCGCAATAAACATTAACAATGTTCCAACCACGGAATCGAAGCTATCGTGTCCCCTGTGTCGCTAACAGAACTCTATAAAGTATTGTTGCATGCATTTTATAATAATAAAGGCTTAATAAAATCACCTCATTAGTATTGTTGGTGCTGAAAATGTACAAATCCACTTGCACGCAACAGCGGAACTTGAACTCTACCCTTAACGTCGTCGATCGAGCTGATTCATATATCTTCTGGCGCACACTTGATACTATTTTCCAAATTAATTATTCCCTTCATTTAAAATAAAGCGAATTACCTTTGAAATAAAACGAACTTACATCATCATACCTAATTTTAAAGTCAGATCTTAATTTTCAATTGTGATAACCCAGTATGTGATCGGAAGTAATTACAAGTAAGTGAATGATGTTGTAGATTATTTTAAACTGTGTAATGTATTGTACAATACTATATATTATAGTATAATCGAACATTTAAACAAATTTACCTCAATATAATTTGTAAATTTCTAATGGCAGTTAAGAGGCAGGTATTTTCGGTTGACATTATTGAGACCCAAGACTTGAAATTTAATTGACACGTTGAGGCTTAAGGCCTTGAAGTTCAATGTATTCGTCACCGGGTTCTAAATTCCACAGCAATGCGGTGACGTAAGGCTGCGGCCGGAGGTCGATTATGCGTGAACGGCTAAACGCCCCTAGCAACTTGGTGCGTCGTTTTTAAAGTAGGCTCACATAGTGAGCTTACGATGCGTTATTACTTATTATATATTATAATGAATAAAAGATCAGATGTTATACGTAAGACAATTAAAGCGAGTTGATGTTCGAGCTAGCAAGTACGTTTTTCAAATGCCTTAGCTATGTTTCCAATTAAGTGAAACTACTCTATGAACGAGTTATCTGATTTTAACCAAAGATGAAAGGCAGACCTCAGTTCTGATTTTTCATGTGATTTTTTTGTTTCATTACACATTTACCGGTACAGGAAAACATTGTGAGCAAGCCTATGTGTGTCTTCCTGCGTGCATCCCGCACTGAAGAAGCGTGATCGATAACTTCTATCCCGTCTTCTCAGGAGACCTTGCCTAGCAGGAATAGACAAAGAAATGTTTCTGTCGTTGGTCGATGGTGATCAAGTACCATATTTTATAACTTACATATGTTATCACAATTCTCTTCTACGATGACGAATTTGATTGAGTATTTTATTCTTTAATATTATTATCTTATCTGGTAGACATTTATTGATCATTTTGATTTGATCATTGATTGATTATTTTTAATTGAGAAAGAACATAATGGTTCTTTCTCAATTAAAAATAACATAAATTCGATCATGAATCAATTTTATAAATAACAATAACAATAAACTAATAAATTCATATTCAATTTTACAAATTAAATAAGAAGTTAAATAAAAATCGTATTCATTTCAATTCATTAAATTTATGATTTTTTTTTTACGAATGAGTCTTGGCTCCTTTTATTATGTGAAATATATGAAACAGATAGTTCTAAATAAGTATATTACCTATGTATAATTTTATATATAGTTTTATAATACAAGCAATGTATATCGGTGTCATGAGTCATGTAAACCTAATTTAATTACATAACGATGTAATTCGCACAATTAAATATAAGATTTCATAGATAACCAAACTTTAACTAAAAGCTATTTCTAGCTTTTGGCTTTGTTTGCTGTTCTGTTCCATTGTGAAAATAATAATCTCTTCTTTAAAGAAGTAACAGCCTGTGAATTTCCCACTGCTGAGCTAAGGCATCTTCTCCTTTTTTGAGGAGAAGGTTTGGAGTTTATTCCACCACGCTGCTCCAATGCGGATTGGTGGAATTCACATATGGCAGAATTTTGAGTAAAAATTTGACACATGCAGGTTTCCTCACGATGTTTTCCTTCACTGTCAATCACGAGATGAATTATAAACACGAGTTAAGCACTTGAAAATTCAGTGGTGCCTGCCCGGGTTTGAACCCACGACCATCGGTTATAATTCACGCGTTGTAGCCACTGGGCCATCTCGGCTTTTTTTTATGAGTTTTTACTCAATTAGTTAGAAGAAATTTAAGTGTACTTGTGAACACAGTTGTTCTAACAATGCCCGTCTTTCAAAATCCGAAGCAATGTGACATGACTGGAGAAAGCTGAACAATATACGTATGTACGTGCTTTATAAAGTTATTTTAAAAAGGCAGACGAACAAATTACTTGAAAAAGGTTTCTTAAATGAGTTTCCTACGTCCACTGTAAGAAGAAATCTTACTCCCTCAATACGCCTCCAACAAAACTTGCTATCATAAGTTGTACCTATGACTAAATAAACAAATTATTCTAGATTGGTGAGTTAGCGATACCCACTACGACCTTAATTATAAACGTTTCCGTCATTATTGGTTTGAAATTCAAAAGATGAAGATCCATCGTTGCTTGAATAATCACCAATTAAACAATAAGTACTATAAATAATTACAGTAAGAACATGTACGTAATTTTCAATACACGAGAATAGAATTTTACATCTATTTTACTGCCACTGATTTAGCGACGAACAAGTTTGTTGACCTAAGCGTGTGTCACATATACGTTTTATGCATGCGATTAAGAAGTTAGGCTGAATTTAGACTCGCGTAATATTATTATTTTGTAGACAAGATTGATTAAAAGCCGCAATATGATAAAACACTTCCAGTCGCTAGTGTGGTAATTTTTTTAATTAATAAAGATTGAATTTTATGAAATAGTTTTAATAGCGAGGTCAGTTCAATTCAATTTTGTAATTTAATGCATTTAAACTACTCAATAAAGATTTTAATTAAAATATTTCTATATACAAGTCACCAGTTACCGTTCAATCAATCAACTATAGAATTATGGAATTGTACAGTATATTCGGACAAATTTGGAAAACTTTGCGATGCTACAAGCCTCACCCCTCGGTTATCGTTCAAGGCTGGGACGATCTGTGACGATACTCTTGAATGTTTGTTTTTTTTATCAAATAGGCGGGCTGATAGACTAATAGACTTGGTACTGTAAGACACAATACTAAGTATTGGTCTGGCGATAAAATATATGGTGAATGGGAATTACCCACCCAGATAGCCTTGCACAAATCACTACCGCCACTATCAATTAATTCAGTGAACATGGCGCGGGGCGCTATCTTTAGTGATATTTATAGACGAACTCTTTAAAGAGTCATTTAGCTTCAGTAGTCACTCAGCATTATCGATGCCATTTATATGTATTATCTATGATCGATGCATTGGCGCTTATGAAGGTAGACGAAGATGAATAAAGGTTATTGTATTCTAAATTTTTACAATGAAAAAGTCGGCATTAATCTGGTTGTGAGTTCAAGTTTTTTAATTCGTATTTGGTGCAATTGCTTATATCATTGATTCCTTCTGACCGACTAACGGTGTCAAATCCCCAATGAAACTACACAACTGCGCAAGACATATAACAGTGCACAAGTGTGCGCGCAAATACAGGTGCATCATCTGTCCCCCTGTTCCACGGGATTATTTGAGTGATCACTTTCATAATCCGACGGGACGGGTATTTCGACATGACCGGAGAGAGTTCAGGTGCAGGACAGTACTGAGGCAGGGAAAAGTAGCACTGTCAGCTTCCAAACCCTGGGCTCCTACTGCGAATTTCTTGACTGAAAAACCCAGTAACTTTTATTAGTCCAATAGGATCTGCAGCTAAAAACTAACCACTAGTTAAATAAAGCGATTACCTAGTTTAGCAGTATATGTGTAATATATATGTATGTATAATAAATAGATATCATTCGAAATAGGGCGACGGATAATGTCTGTTCATTCCGATTGAACGACTCACTAATTATTGTTGTAGGTAAATGGAATCTGTGGAATCCACTGCTATTTATAATCGCCAGCCCTATGTATCTACTTCAAAATATCGTTTATTTACTGTTGATTTAACTATTTCATTTCATTTTCAAGCCGAGATGGCCAAATCCAATGTGTCAATGTGTTCTATTCCATTTTTATGTTATATGCTTAATTTGTGTTTATAATTCATCTCGTGCTTGACGGTGAAGGAAAACATTCTGAGGAAACCTGCATGTATCAAATTTCTCTCAAGTTTTGTGCCGCGTGGTGGAATAAGCTCCAAACCTTCTCCTCAGATAAAGAAGGAGAGGCCTTAGCTCAGCAGTGGGACATTCACTGCCTGTTACGTTAACTATTTCAATAACATATAGGAGAAATTTTAAAAATTGAAAAGTAATTTGATTTTCGTTGGTATATACAGAATAATTATCTTTTTTAAAGTTTTGGTCGATTGGCTTATAATTAGATCAAAATATACTTGTTTATGATAACGTCAAAATTCTGTTATATATTTTGTAACACTATTTTTATATACGCAATAAGAAAATATTTTTTTTTCATATATAATGTTGGCTTTTTTAAATAAATAATCAATCAATTAAATTCAAATTTCTTTATTAAATATGAAAGCATGACAATTATATTGTCAATTTAAGAACAATCACTTTCAAAATTGTTTTTTTTTCTCGGTCAATTCAAATGGCATTGATGAATATAATATAACAATAGAAAGATATGGGGTCTTCTTTCTATCCCCTTTCTAATTCTTTAACCTACCAGATTTTATAATCCATACTTACAAAAACATCGTTTGTTTGTTATACAATATTATCTATTCAAGGAAAGAAGATTAGCAAACTTACCTAATGATAAGTGAAATTTACCAATATACACCAACTTTGTGGTACATATTTCTCACATACAACTTCATATAAAACAAAATAACATTGTGACGAAACCTGCACGTGCTAAATTCTGCAACATTTGTTATCAACTCGAATTGGAGCAGCATTTTACAATCGACGAATCCTTCTCTCTTTCTCTACCTTAATTCAAGAAACCTGTCTACAAGAAACTGTAATCTTTAGAATTACGACACGAACAAAACTATGCTCAAACGTTTCAAGTAAGTAATAAATATAATTATTTATTACTTCGATGTAACAGTTGCTTCAACTTAAAATTGCTATAAATATAAAATTATTTTAACATCCGTGCACCTGTCCTTATAACAACTATTGCCGTGTAGATAGGGCGATTGTGAAAAAGTAGACTAATTATATTTCTTTTATATAATCGTTTCGTTTACAACGGAAATGTTTATCTTTAATGTGATATTAAAACTAAATATATTATAAATAAATTGCGTTATAATCTATGTATTGTTATTTAATGTGTTCTTAAAAGTAAATAACTTTAAATAATGATGAAGCTTATCATGCATGTATTAGATTATTAAAATGTATTTTTGATTTTAGTTATATTATTCTTTTTGACGTGACAACATCTTATAAATTGGTTTGCCGGGTGACACTTCAAGAAACTGCGTTACGCTCCGCTCACGTTATGCGCTCACAATGAGAGCGAGTGAGAGGCACGCGTCCCTTCCACTCGGGCATGGTTAGCCCGCCTAAGAGCGAGAGAGACAGACATAAAAAGTGAAATTCAGTGCGAGATTCTTTGTATAAATTAATGTTTTAAATATAATTCTTTGTATAAATACATGTTTTAAATTGTTACTATTATTTCATCCTTCTTCCTACTATACGAATGAATATTCACATTAAAATTATTTTACCACTCAAAGTCGTTGTCACGTAAAACTTTCGCCCGTATACCGACTTTACAGGCAACCAATTTTTTTTTAATTAGTTACTCATTTTGCTGTCGTAATATTAGCAGGCTGAGTAGGCTCTGGCCTAGGGCGGCAGATTTTGAGGTGACAAATTTGAGGACCGTTGCCTATTTCTTTTTTTAATTCATTTGTAAAAACTCAGGTAGTTGAGTTTTTTTTAATTCGTTACGATAGGGAGTACGAGTGCGAGAGTAAATTACATTTTTTTAAAGTTATAAATTTAAAACAGCAGTAATAATAATAATAATAATTGGAACCATTTTCAAGCATAAACAATATAACCTGAACAAATAAAAATGTATTGAAAAACAGATTTGAAAAAAATATTATCTATTGCTATGTGGAAAATATGAACACAAGCGGAAAGTCGAATGAAAACTGTAACACTCACGTGTGCAGTAGTATTTTGTACTGTAGCTGTTTATACAGCTGGCGGGAGATAAGGTACGATAATCGTTGATAACATATACACACTAGACAGTAAGACCTTCGTAATATACTACATTCGAGATTAAAGAAATTCTGTTTTACAAAAATCATAGAGTTTTTAAAGTCCATACATATCTTCAAACAAACTTCAACTTCAATATTTCACTGACAACTGGGGATATTGTCGTCTCTGTTCCCAACATGGGCATTGACAGAATATTACAAATTCGCCTTCTAAATTTAAATATTCATCTACTTTTCTTCAATAGTAATGTTATAAGTATTTTATATTTGTCTACATAATAGTAGTAGTATTTATTAAGGTAAGTATCTTAATCTTGACTTGGATGAATCTTTGACTGTTTTATTGGTCTATTGGCTTGATATAAGGCCGCATATCCTAAGTCCCGGGTTCAACCAAGAACGGCTCTAACAAGTTTTTGCCAAACAAAGGCGTATGTTACAATTATACTACTTTATTAATACATTTAATGATTATTAATAATAATAAACAGTAAAGCCACCTTTGAATTCATTATAAAGTCATCAATTCTTTTTACGGCTTTTCCTACCAACTGTAACAGGAAGCGTTACTGTGAAAAAAACATCAATAGTGGCCATATAAACATTGATAGCTTCATTTTATATTTATATATTTTCTTAAGCCAATAACGATCTATTAAATTAACCGGTCGTGAAATAAAAATCTTTTCAAGTGTTGTAATCTATGAGAATTTAAAATAAACATTAAGAAATTAATCATATAGCACGAGCCGTGAGCTTTAGAATGATACAAAAAAACAATACTGAAACAACAATTATTATTAAATGTTGTTGTATCACAACAAAAACGACAATGGCAACAATTTATAAAAACTGATAGGTTCACTCAACTGTCGAATTGCAGCGCGGTTCTTTGTCCGCTAAACCTAGGCTGCTATTTAGTCATCGCTCGGAAATTAACTGACGCTATGCGCAAAAAACTAGAAATAGGTACGCCTGCTTGTCTGCCATAATATATCTATATAAATTCAAATTGAACTCATTTTATAATGATTGTTTGTTTATTGAACTAGTATTATCATTCAATATTGAAATAAATTTCTTCAGTAAATTATGTTTTAAATAAATGGTGGTGCATATATTTTTTAAATTAAAACAATTAATTAATTATATAATTAAATTGTATATAATTCAGAAAAAATCACGGTCAAACACTATCGTATTTTTTTAGGCTGTAGTCTTATTGAAATATTGTATATTCGAATGTGTGTGTAAACACACTAAAAATTATAAGTCTGTACACACGTTGCTGACGCGGTAGCGTAAAAACTGACGGCTTTACTTATAAGTGTTGCTAAGCGACTACATAGTCGAACACTGAATTCACTCTTTCTACCATTATTGATTTGACATTCGAAAGAAAAGGATAAAACATTTGAAATTCAAAATACTTTTTTCAATATTCAAGTAATACACTTTCATATTGATAGTCAATCTAGAACTACAAACCATTGTTTACCTGATCACCTACTAAACAATTAGTATAATGCCGTTTAACTTCCAATTTAGATTGAATACATATGTATTTTAGATGGGTTTCGTCTTTGTAGCCTATAAATATTATACTGGTAGTCGTTATCTGCTTAATTCCCATGCAATTCGCCTGATAAAAGTTTTAAAAATCACGTCGATTAAATATTTGTTATGGCTTGTCATAAGGACAAAACACAGATAATAATGTATTTTTAAAAAGATCGAATATCAGATACATAAAAGAAGAGAAACGTTTTTAATAAAAATAATAAAACACTATAAAAAAACATTTGACGCAACACTAATTAAGTAGAAGAAAATATAAAATAAAATTAATAAACAATTCGAAGAACGGACATCGCTATATCTTATGAATGTCGTCTGAATCTTAGTGCGCTTGTGGCAGCGGCCAAAACATAGGAATGAAAATAAACTCGTCAGGGTTCGATAGCCGGGAGCGTTCTCACGCGCATCTTATGTTACACATGCGCTTGCGCGCCAACATGGCGGTGTAATTATTCTTACATTTACATGCATATACTTTACTACTAAAGATAAAATTATTTAAATTAATTGTTAAATAAAAATTACAATTACAAAAGAATTAGCAGATAGGTTATATGTTGATATGACGTTGTTAATTAACCTACAACGAATACGGTGGATGGTGATAGTGGTGAACGTATGTAAATTAAAACGTCGCACGTTCAAGATATTTATTACCTTAACAAGCAAGCATCACAGTGTGTTAATTAAAACTAAATTACTCGTTGAATAGACGAAGATTTGATTGACTTGTATTAGAGGGAAAGAGATATATGTTGACATCTCATTTACGCAAAAATGAGTCAATTATTTCAATAACACATTGTGCAGTGTAGTACAATATACTTTTACTATTATATATTTGTCATGATCTAGAAATACGTGCGAGTTAAAAGGGTTAATATAATTCATTGAAGGCATTTTATTGTAGTACGTACTTAATTACGTACATAGATTTTTTAAAAGATAGAACAAATAAATATATAAAGCACAGCATTCATTTTCGCTTGTTTTTATTTTAATTAAATACTAGATAATAACGAGTTTAGTTTAATTGCTGTATATGTTGATGACTTCAAAGGAATATGCGATATATCGAAAGCTACTTACGTGTAGTTGTCGATTTTTTTTTTAAGTACCGAGCCCAGCAAACTGTCCTAGTTACAATAAATATGTTTAATTAATTATTAAATTATGAAATTGTGACCTCTATTTGCAAACATAATAAAAAAAACGAAACTTTGAATTTCGAATGTCAGAATTCATTTGTAATTTAATTTGGAATAATTTGGATTAATTTTATTATTATCGAAATTGGCATACATTTTTTTTATTGCATATATAATATACTTTAAGCTGTATTGTCTACGAGCTAAAGCAATTTAATAATAATCTATATACATGAAGTTTAAAAATAATTTTTATACAAAAAAAAATCTTGTAAAATAGTTTCATTTTAAACGCTAACAGTAAACAGACTTACAAATCAACCACTTGTTTCAGTGGTGGTAATTAAGTGGTTAATACTGTCTATAGGAATTTACACTGTAAGAAATTTTAACTATATCTTACACCAACCTTGTAAATTGGAAACTTAGATGTTATATCCCCTATGTGCCTATAGTTAAACTGGCCTTCAAATAGAAACCACAAAACTATTGCTTTGTGATAGTATACATGATGATTGGGCGGTCGTACCGGGACCGGGGGCTAAGCCCTATTTTCAAATAAGATATTAAAGTATATTGTACCATGAAACAACATCTACATATTTAAAATTCACGTATGTAGTTTGTTCTTCTATCACACGTACTGAATAAAAAAACGCGTAAATTTTTTCACTTTACAGTTCTGAGATTGCAATTATACAGGTTCACGATATAATAATATAGCAAAAAATAACCTTAAATTAACGATTATTGTAATAGTCATTACCTACCTATTCGATACATAATATGAATAATACTTTAAAACAATTATTGTCAATTGTTTAATGCACCAATTACAACTGAGATCTAAAACAGATAGGTACGTTTTTCTCGATCTATTTCCGATTTTTTACTCTTCAGGTAAAATAGTGCATCGTCACTATTTTCTGCATTATCCTCGGTATAGATCACTAACTATATAAGTTAAAGTATTAGTTATCCTTTACATCACAAAATTGTTTACATAAATCTCCTCTGTTCTACGCAAACGCATTCTACATTCGGCTACGCTGCATCGTTGCACCGTAGCTATGCAGCTACATGCAATGCTACGTTAGCTACAGCGTAGAATCGCTACGTAACTGCATGTGCAAATTTTTGCAACAATATTTTTTGATGTTGTCTAATGCAAATATACAATAAATTGGTAGAATATACGTATAAATAGACGATGTTTGCTCAATACATTATCTCAGATAAGATTAACACCGGCATTTGCTTTTATTATATCTAATTTATGTGGTCATACATAAAGCAGTTTTTTTTTTAATTTCGTTCATAATTCTTAGAAATGAAAAGAAACTATCATCATTTAAAGAAAAAATGAATGTTTCAGAAAATGTTTTTTTTTTAACATATATATCATAAATGTAGTTAATACGTAACTGTATACAAAAAAATACAAGTTATTCTTTCTAATATGCTAAAACCGATTTAAAATTTATGTGCCAATTACGCGTAAGTTGACACAAACATTACGACACAAGTTAAACGTGCAGAGCAGATGTGTCGATGTGAATGACTCCTAGCTTTATTAAAATTACTTCACATGCTAGATAAAGATATTAATAATAAATTATTTCTGCATATATTTTAATGCGAGTGAATGAACTTGGCTATAACGCTTAGGTAGTTGAAAGAAAAATATATTTACGAATATATATCGATAAAAAATATATAATTTGAAACGTGCTAATCAATTTAAATTTGCACGTTTTAAGTTATTAAGTAAGAAATTTTAAATTGGTAACTAAGATGTTATGTCCCTTGTGCCTGTAATTACACTGGCTCACTCACCCTTCAAACCGGAACACAACAATAGCAAGTACTGCTGTTTTGAGGAAGAATAGGTGAATTCCCCGATAATAATCGGTAAGATAAATAATTAGGTAACATCAGTGTGTTAAATGAAAATCTGTGACAGGGTTATCCACCAACTGATACTCAGAGTGATAGCTTGAGCTCCAATTTGTCTTAAATAAGAGCCTACTTAACTTCAAAGTATAAATAGAATTTAAACAATTATCGTGATTGAATATCAATATGCAAAAGACTAACGGCCGAATACTGAATTCAAATATTCAAATAGGAAGTGGGACTTAAGTATTTGGAACGTCATTAATTTCAAATTTAGTATGCGAAATTTTAAAATTAACGGCGTTCCAAATAATTAATTCCCACTTCAAATTTGAATGACGTTTCAGTATTCGGCCATTAGAGTTATTAAATACAAATATTATTATTAACTTTACTTTTTTTTTTTTTTTTTTATTGCATAGGTAGGCGGACGAGCATATGGGCCACCTGATGGTAAGTGATTACCAACGCCCATAGACATTGGCGTTGTAAGAGCTGTCAACCATCTCTTACATCGCCAATGCGCCACCAACCTTGGGAACTAAGATGTTATGTCCCTTGTGCCTGTAATTACACTGGCTCACTCACCCTTCAAACCGGAACACAGCAATAACAAGTACTGCTGTTTTGCGGTAGAATATCTGATGAGTGGGTGGTACCTACCCAGACGAGCTTGCACAAAGCTCTACCACCAAGTAAACTTATTAGAAACAATCCTTCGATATTTTACCCAAACCAACTGCATATTGCGTTAAAAATAAGTCTATCAGACATTATGTAATGGATTCGTTGTTTAAAAAATATATAAGATAATGTTTACATGAAGTTATTTCCTGAATAAGAACATGCTGAATAGTTGATATGTACTTTTTAATTAGCTCTCAAAACTGAAAATACTTGCTTTGATGTCTAGATCATTATTACATTTCTAAAAAGCATTCCTGAAATAAAATTTGTTCATCATATTATTTATTCGCATCACCACGATATTTGTTCCGAGATGTGACTGATTTTGTACTTAATAATTGTATTTGATAATTTATTTATATGGTCATTTAATATTTTATAGCATTGTTATATGGTCATTTAAATGCTCGTGTTTATTTGACGGACAAACGGAAGGGGCTCCCGAATGTCACTGTTACGATATCATAGCACGCCTTGACCTATTTACTTGTGACCCTCCATAATCTAATTCGAATGCTTACAAATACATAGAGTATTTATTGTACATGCGCAAGCGCAATTTAGGATCATTTTACACAATTTCGTTGAATACAATAGATTTGTGTATCGTATTATAGGTTTCTTTCAATACAAGAATTATTTTACTTTTAGTTAAAATCATAAAATCGTTCAAGTATAGTTTTTATTTGCATTTACAATAAGCGTTCATTCGTATTAATTACTTACCATGCATAAGTAATGTTACTAGAAGCAAATAAAGCATTTTCATATTTCGAAGGAATCGAGTTTATTTATTTAGAGAATCATTGAGCTCCTGTTCTCCAACAATTGATATGAAGAATAGGTAATAATAATCAGGATGTAATTTCCAAATGTAAATTCCGATGTAACATCAATAGAATATCTCTTCCATAAAATCGTTTATATTCGCCATGTATCTGTCCCTTCCTTGTGGTAAAATACCGGTCTTTCAAACTGGTTCTGTCCTTGGACCGCGAAGATTTCCGCATGTGGCCCCAACGATGCCACTCATATGAATGGCTATCAGCTACGTCATCATCTTTTAATATGGAAAGCCGTTCGATACTTTTTCTGTGTAAATATTTTAAAAGCCATCCTTTTCTATACACGAACGAAGATTCCAATTCTGTAGGTAATAGAGATAACGATTTTAAATTTGTTTTGACTATAACAGTCACAAACTAAGATGTTTGAATATTTTATTATTTTAACGGCTGCGAAAACTAATGCGTTCGCGTGCAATAAGTTCAAAAGAACAATTCATTATAAAAAAAAAATTAAAAATAACGAATTGTTTTCAAATGTTATAATAATACAATATCAAATAACTTAACCTTTTTTATACTTATCTACCATAACACAGTTATCGATAATATTAACATCCCTAGTAACTCATAGCAATTTCTTTTATTGTATACAAATGACGCCAAAGTATTGAAATCGAGGTCACTATGAAATAATTATACAAATAGTACCAATTGTTTTTATATTTATGTGTTAAATTTCCTCATTGCAACGCATTCGATAAATCTTCAAAACTAATTCAATCTTATTCCTGTTTTTATAAAACACGACACAAACTATTTCGCGCACGAATGATCAGATACGTGGCGACGAATTAAAAAAGAAACTGTTAATTATAGTTAAATTTAACTTACTTTATATATATTTTACGAAATTTCAAATGAATTAAAATGTACGAGAGAACAACATATACAAAACATACTCAGGAATTGTACGTCCCGAATCGTGGTTTATAAATCCTTCTTTGTCTTCCCTCACATGCCTTTGTCATGTCTAAACCAGTTTTATTCATATAAAAAGGACTAAAGTTCATTCGGTAGGTTAACGTACTGTCAAGTTAATGAAAAGAAGCTGAATACATGTCGAAGTATTTCATTAATTAGGTATTTATCACGATATGTGCCTGTTACTCAATATCCTCTAGCTATTATTCGTGCCCCCTGACCATCCTCTAGGAGTCCTATTATTCTAATCTAATTTAAACCTTTAATTTTGATATCTCGTAATATATTCAGTGGCTTTCAATTTAACGATCAAAAAGTTTTTAGTTCTCACTCTATATTGATAATAATGTTGCAATATAGCAAATTAATATTTCTTATTCAGCAACTTATTTTCTTTTTTATTTAACATAATTTTTACCGCAATATTAGCTTATTTTCAAAATAGAACGAAAACTATAGCTGGTATTATGTTTATCGTAAGTAGTACTTTAACGACAAATCCTATATTTTAAAACGTCTGATTTTGTGAATCAATCGAAATGTAAGCCTCTTGGAGCCTAACAGTAGAACAAGGCTTTCTCTAATGAGATAGATTGGGGCGAAACCGAGTAATAGGTCCCTTAGAAGACATTTAGAAAATAAAGGAAAAACGTTGCCAAAAACCGTCCTCTATATTTTACGTCTATTTTTATATCAAAGGGACTCTGGTATCAGTAAATATAATTCAACCGTAGTCACGTAAGATGAAAGTAACTAGACTTGAACTTCACAGACTGAAGTCGGTGACGACAGGTGTCGGCGAAGCGGAAAACTTGCCAAATTACACAAAATGACCGATCAATTTGGAGCTGAGCCAACGAAAAATCAAACATTAGTATACTTTTCCTTCATAATGCAGTTTGTTCTCTTCTCTTTCTATCTTTTTGACACCGTTTTTTCGGATTTATTTTATTCGTAATTATCATATTTTCACGCTAAAGTTATATGTCTAATGTTTAGGAAACTTTTTTGCATATTGTAACACATATTTCTTGAAATAAGTAAGTAAAACTTAATTTTACTTACTTTCATTTGTACTTATATACGTTCTAATTTCTAAAATTAAATATTTTAAATACGTGTATACATACTATATCATAAAACATTTTTGTAGTTTAATTCATTAATACGTAACTATTAGACATAACCGTTAAAATTTTAAATCGCTAAGATAATCCGTTACGAACGCTGACCACTAATAGGTTTGTTTTTAAAAAAAATTAGAACGCACCTCACCCGTTAATTGTTCAAGCATTCCAGTCTTAACGCACATGACATGCACGCAATATGTGTCAGCCGTATGCGGCAATAAATTCATTGTGTAATGGGCAAGCCGCGTTTTAAATTGGGCCGTCCCTCCCAACAGCGCCCCGCGCGCATCGCCGCCTTTATCTAACCTCGCTCTCGAACTTGCTCTATTCATTTCTGAAACGCATCTAAGAAACGCACAAAACTAACGATTGTTGACAAGTAACGCCATCTATCGATGAACGCTGTACTTATGGCTTTATAACGTGCAGCCGTGCACACTTAAATTTTTTTTTAAAAAAATTTTTTCGTGTAAAATTGTGCGTGACACGACATAGAGCTGGCAGTACGGAAATGTTCAACTATGCAAGTTAAGGTCATCCTAAGCATATCGTAGTTACTATTTGTTGTTTAGTTACGTAATTTTTATATCTTCCAAGGTTTCTACTGTTTATTATCTTACTTTTATATTGTAAAAAGTAACGAGGTGTTGCTTGCAGTGTCGCGTGAAACATCATTTTCTGTTTCAAGTATCGTTATAGTATTCTAGAATAATCAAATTATTTTTATTGCAGCGGAAAACAAATCTATACGGTTGTGTTAATACATTGGGTTACTTAACGATGTGAAAGAACGATGCGGTCATATTCTTTTGTTGCACCTTTTATACGTACAAGTTTTTAAGAATTTAGTTATTTCGTAATACTAGTAGGTAATATCTATTTTATTAATAATTTTAACTATATTAAATTAAATAAAAAGACAAATATTAATTTATTTACATGAGAAATATTTCCATTAAAGCCTTTACCTATAATAATAAATTTAAAAATAGCGACCGTACAAATCATCACCATAATATGATTAAATATTAGTACTTATATAAATAGTAATATACTTAACATTATATTATTTTCTAAATCGTATACTAAAAAGATAATTTATCATATAAAGTCCACTAATTATAATGATGGGTAAGCTTTATATAGAACTCAATGTGATTGTCGAAAACGTACTAGGCAATACTAGGCATAGTAGGTAGCTTGATCATAGTACGTATTACAATAACGTCGGCGACACACACGCTGTTCAACTACGTTATTTATTGCTGCGACGACGCGTATGTAGTTGTATTATCAAGGATCATCGCCAATGTGTGTACCTTGCACACATTAACATTGTGTATATGTATACGTAGTGACGATCACGGACACAGCTGAACAAAACGCAGTTATGACCATGGTTATGTTTACATAACTATGCGTAGGTAGGTACAACGAATATTTTGAGGTCGCATTTAATAAATTCTGGCTTAAGAATTAATTTTATATGCTAATAAAGTATTTATTATTTTTATAATAACGATGTGTGATTCACTCACACAAGTATGATTTTTTTAAATATTATTCATTAAATAAACCATTTAAAAATAACAACGTTTATAACTAAAACAAAATCGTATTCCCCAAAAAAATGCCCCTATGTTATAATTACCAACAAATAATTATTATTTGACATAATTTTAAAATTATAATTATTATCAGCTGCAGTGTATAAAATAATAAGTTTTTTAATAAACCGAATAGGTACCAGATACCCTTAATAATTCACAAAAGCACCTGCCTTCAAGGTTGTACGTGGGAAATAGGCAATTCGATTTCTTTTTTATTCCTACCAGTGGCGCGTATTATAAGTGCTATATTAGTTGATAACAAATCAAACGAAGATCGCTTATGGAATAGAAATTGCATGAAATGAGCAAAACCTCAATTTTAATACGTTTTGGCGCATCCGCGACTGATGGATACGTACGACTAATATCATGTGAATTGATGAGTATTTTATAAATAATCAAATTAAAAACCAAATACTGAAATAATGAATGCAAAAAACGATACATAATATGTAATTAAAATGAACGCATACAGTAAGTACAGGAAACTAGCAGGTATTTATTTAATGGAAACAAACAGTACATAACAAATTTTATACATATCAAATATTGACAAATCATTACCAAAATTTGGAAACTATTTTTGGTAAATAAATAAATAACAAAAAATTAAATTATTAAGGAACGTCATTTCATTTATTTTTTATAAAAAAAATCCTGTACTGGTCTGTATCAAAGTAGTACAGTTCATTTTTAATTTGAACACTACAATTTTTATTGACACTTGCGAGAACGAGTCCGGCGTAGTACCATTAACGCATAATAGATGACGCTCGTTAGTCGTAAGTTAAAAGGTTCGTCAAACGTTAAATCGTCATACAACAGCTTAAAAAAATTAAAAGCGTATTTGCGCTTAATTATTTAATAAAATCAATTTATGCAAACTGTATGTGTAGATTGTAGGCGTAGGTAACAAAGTGTCAACATAAACTTTTTCACAAAAAAAATAAACAAAAACTAGAATTAAAATTAGCAAGTATGTGTATAAAAATATTTTTTTCGCTATATAGACTTACAAGATCGGATTTGGCGTAGTGCAAAAATAGCAATCGCTTTAGGCGCCATCACCATGTAGAAAGAGGCGCCACAACAATCATTGTCATTATTCACGGAAAACATAAAATTATTACTAGACATTTAAAACAATTGCGTTGCGGCGGTGATTGCAATGGCCATGGTCTTACTTGTTTATTTTCAGTTACGTGACAAAAATACACATTTCAGACTTACATGATTACAGTCATGTTATGGTACATAAGGGCGGTAAATGATTTTGAACCAAGCAAGCTTAGAAAAATCTCTCTGTCCTTGATAAAGGGAAACTCAGTTCTACAACTAGAATAATTTTGATAAAGAAACTTTCAATATATAAAGCTTATCAATAAGGAAATCAAAAAACTGTGTATTGATTCTGTTTAGTCAACTTACGTCAAACTTCAAAAACAAACCATGTGATTATAAAACACTAGCGACCCGCCCCGGCTTCGCCCGAGTAGCAAAGCAAATATTCCTAAAAAAAGTGTAGTAGTAATAAATGAATAATAAGATTATAGCGTTCACACAGACAGACAGAAGCCGCGGGGGACTTTTGTTTTATAATATGAAGCGACGGCATTTTAATTATTTAACAAATAAAAGAAAACACTTATTGTGAGATAACTACAATAGTAAGACATATAGTGACGCGATATTTTTTGTAGACAATTATATGTTCTCCAAAGTGGTAGTACATTGTTTTGTTCTATAATAAATAGTTTTCGCAGCGCACGCCGTGTAAGGATTGGGTTACATTATTGGACTTTTAATAAGGATCCCCAATTTTTGTGAAAATATAATATAGCCTATAGCCTTCCTTGATATATGTACTATCCAACACTGAAAGAATTTTTCAAATCGGACCAGCGGTTCCTGAGATTAGCGCGTTCAAACAAACAAACAAACAAACTCTTCAGCTTTATAATATTAGTATAGATGTACATAGGTACGTACAACTTTATTCCATACATAAGTACTTTTTCTTGTTGTTTTTTTCTTTTGTAAACTGATGGGACAACAATGACCACGTCATTGTAGAACGCCATGGTTTCTGGTCTGGATAAATTTATTGTTACATTGAATTAAAATAAAATACAACTTTTTTTCATCTATGCATTTTTCTTCGCTATTGCAGCGCCAACGCAGCAACGCTGAACGTACCGTACGAACGTGAACGTAATTATTTAGATTGTTGGTAGACTGGTTGTTGTAAGTAGTATTAAGTTGGTCTTATATTCAGTCGTAATACAAATTCTGAAGAGAGTGCACGTCGTTTTTATTTTAACAGACCCCGCAAATTAAAATCAACCTTAATCTCATTAACATATGGTCCTTCGAGCCGGATTACCAGTGCATCGAAGCTGAGGCGATCGGCCGCCGAGAACAAAAGAACGCATTCCAGAGATAAGGATTCGCCGTTGCCGTACGCTTTTAATTTGTACAAGAATTGAAATATAAATTGTGAATACATTTGAAATAGTTATAATTCGTCGTATATTACTATAAAAAGTATATTCAAGATGTTTAAGCAAGAACAAACGATTAGCGTATTAGAAGATACGGCTGCCTCGATAAAAAAAATGCAAGTAAATTTTAAGAAATGTCCTAAATCAAGATTAACCAAGGGGTATTTGGAAGCTAAATTAAATTCGTTAGAAGATTATTGGTCTACTTTAAAACAATCGCATCAGGAATTAGTAAGAAATACAACAAAAGAACAGAAGGTAGTTTTACAATATTTTGTTAAAGAAGAATTTTATTTATACGAGGAATTATACATAGGATTACAAGCTGATCTACGTGATATGCTGACGAATTCAAAGCCAGAAACACAAAGTGAGAATATTACGAGTAGCTGTGTACAATTGCCGAAGATTCACTTGCCTACTTTTAGTGGACATTATGATGAGTGGCAGACGTTTGAAGATTTGTTCATTTCCCTTGTTCATGATAATGTTAACCTTAGTGATGCACAGAAGTTACATTATTTGAAGTGTAGTGTTAATGGAGAAGCCGAGACATTATTAAAACATGTAAAGGTAACACATACAAATTATAAACAAGCATGGGAAATTTTAAAAAACAGATATGGAAATAAACGTTTAATTATAAATTCAGTGTTAAAAAAGTTATTTAATCAAAAAAAACTAAATAACCAGTCTCCAAATCAATTAAAAAATGTATTGGACGGCACTACAGATTGTTTACATAATTTGAAAAACTTGAAAATTGACACTGATTCATGGGATCCAATAATTATCTTTCTGGTGATACAGAAGTTAGATTCGGACTCGCATAGAGAGTGGGAGGAAAGCGCTTACAAGGCAGACGCAGATAAGTTACCTACATGGCTAGAACTTAAGGAGTTTTTAGAGGCCAAATATCGCACACTTGAGTTAGTCTCATACCCCAGCCCTACGCGAGAAAAGACCACTAAAGAACGTTCATACCATATTGCAACATCTTCAACACCGTCGTCAACTCCAACCCAGTCATGCATCAAATGTAATGACAAACATACACTATGTCACTGCAAACTTTTTTCGGCAATGAATTCAGAAGACCGACGAAACTTTGTGAAGACCAACAGCTTGTGTTTTAATTGTTTAGCACCTGGACACTCAGTCTTGAAATGCCGAGTTCCAGTATCATGTCGCTTGTGTCACCGGCGTCATCATTCGCTACTGCATATGGACAACACTCAGATAAACAAGGGACAAGTTACACCAACGCCAGCAAGCACCTGCGTCGAAGAAACACAAAACGTACACGTCAATACAATGATTGCAGCGTCACACTTAGCTACTAATCAAAGCATCGCTCTCTTAGCAACAGCTGTAGTACCGGCACGAAACGAAGAGGGTCATATTGTTCTTCTCAGAACATTGATCGATCAAGGTTCACAAGCCTCATTCATCAGCGAACGCGCGACTCAATTGCTCAAACTGAAGAAACACTCTGTAAAAGGAACAATAGTGGGAGTAAGTTCTACAAGAACTAACGTCAAGCACGTGGTACAGCTACAAATAGGTTCACGTTGGGATAAAAACTTTAGCCTTTCTATACAACCTTACGTGATCTCCAAACAACTGACCGCTAAGATACCTACTAAAGTCATTAAAAACAACAACTGGCAACACCTGGAAGGGCTCGACTTGGCCGACCCATGCTACCATACACCAGGTGCCATAGACATGCTTTTAGGAGTGAAAGAATACACCAACATAATACAGCAGGGTATAATCAAAGGTCCACCGGGTACACCATGTGCTCACCAAACAAGCCTTGGTTGGATAATATTTGGAGAAATTTATACAAACCTGGAATCAAACACATTTCTTGTCATGCACCTACAACTAGATGTCGAAGACATGTTAAAATCCATATGGGAAATAGAACATGATACAAAAAGAAAAATAACACAGGAAGAAAAACGATGCGAAGATATATATGAACAAACACACACAAGAAATGAAGAAGGGCGTTATATAGTTAAATTACCCTTCAAGACAGACAACCCTAGATCACCGGATGGAAACACAAAAGAAATCGCAATGAAAAGATTGTTACAACTAGAGAGAAGATTCAAAAGAATGCCTTACTTGAAAGAAGAATACACTAAAGTTATTGAGGAATATATACAATTAAATCACATGGAAGAAGTTCCACAAAATGAAATAAACAATAGATGCGTTTACTTACCGCATCATGCTGTTGTCAACCCAGAGAAAGAAAGTACACAAACACGTGTGGTGTTTGATGCCTCTTGTAAGGATAGTACATCTGTAAATGTTTCGCTTAACGATGAACTACTTGTGGGTCCTCAGCTGCAGGAAGATTTAAGAAACTTATTGATGAGATGGAGGATGAAAAAAATATGTTTTATCGCAGATATTACAAAAATGTATCGCAAAATACTAGTGACCAAACCTGATTCAGACTATCAGCGTATATTGTGGCGCACTGATCCGTCTAAAGATGTTCGAATATTCCGTCTACTTCGAGTAACATTTGGCACCGCTTCAGCTCCATATCTCGCGGTGAAAACGTTACATCAAATCGTAGAGGATGAAAAACAAACGACTGAAATAAAAGATACACTCGATGATGAAAACCAAACAACTGAAACAAAAGATACATGTAATGATGAAATAAGAACAAGCATAAAAAATACATACTCACCTGCTTCACGAACTATAAAAGAAGATTTTTATATGGATGATTTGATCTCGGGAGCTGATGATGTCGGAAAAGTAATAGATTTAGCAAATAAAATCACTACAATGTTAGACAGAGGAGGTTTCACTTTAACAAAGTGGGCTTCGAATAGCGTTGAATTCATGCAAGCTATAAAACCTGAAAAAAGATCAATTCATGCACAATTAGATTTCAATATGGATGGCACAATGAAAGCATTGGGTATAGCATGGAACTTAAAGAATGATGAATTTCTATATATACAGAACTTACCGCCAATGAATTCACCTACTACAAAAAGAACAATACTATCAGACATACAGAAACTATTCGATCCGCTTGGATGGATAGCACCGACCATTATTTTAACAAAGATATTGATACAAAAACTCTGGTTAGCAAAGAGTAATTGGACAAAACAGGAATGGTTAACACTACGAGCCGATTTCCAGAACGTTAAGGATCTAAGAATTGATCGTTGGCTAGAGACGGACAAGAAAAGCAAAATACAATTGCACGGATTTAGCGACGCATCCATGAATGCTTATGCTGCCGCGGTTTATATCAGGGTAGAAAATTCAGATGGTTCCATTAAGACCAAATTAATTGCAGCGAAAACTCGAGTAGCTCCTGTTAAAACCATCTCGTTACCTCGATTGGAATTGTGCGGAGCACTCTTGCTATCAAAATTGATGAGCCAAGTTGCAGATGCCATTAGAGAACCCACATCGAATATGTTTGCATGGACAGATTCTTCAATCGTAATTGCGTGGCTTTCTGGAGAACCAAACAAATGGAAGTCGTTTGTGGCAAACAGGGTAGTGGATATTACGAACATTATTCCATCAGACCGTTGGTTCCATGTTCAGTCACAGCATAATCCAGCAGATGTCGCTTCCAGAGGTATTCTGCTAAAAGAATTGAAGGAGTTCGATCTATGGTGGAGAGGGCCCAAGTGGCTATCTGAAAAGAAAATACATATTAGTAAACCGGATATACTATCAACTACTCTAGAACTAAAGGGAAAACAAATTCAAACTAATACACATATAACAACAAACACTCGAAATACAACTCTTCAATTGGAAAATTTTGATTCTTTAAGTGATCTGCTAAAAACAATTAGCTACTGCAGACGCTTCTTAAACTATTGCAAAACGAAAAATAATGAAACTGGTCCTTCAGCCTTAACAACAGAAGAATTAGAAAGTGCATTGAAAATTATTATAAAAATTGTACAGAAAGAGCAATTTGAAACAGAAATACAAAATGTAAAAATAAAGAAAACTGTAAACAAAAACAGCAAATTGAAAAGACTAAATCCTTACCTAGACGAAGATGGTATCCTCAGGGTGGGCGGACGTCTTCGACACTCTGATTTACAGGATCACTGGAAGCATCCTATCATACTGGGGGATAAAAGTATACTTACCTCGTTGATCGTTGCCGACGCTCACATGAAGACCTTACACGGCGGAGTACAACTTATGCTAACATACCTGCAAAATAGATTTTGGATTATTAAAGCAAAGGGATTAGTGAAATCATATATTTATAAATGTTTGATTTGTGCTAGATACAATGCCATACCTCGAACACAATTGATGGGGGACTTACCTAAAGAAAGAGTTACACCATCTCGACCATTCCTACATAGTGGGGTGGACTTTGCCGGACCTATCAATGTACTTATGTCTAAAGGAAGAGGTGCTAAAACCACAAAGGCTTATATTGCTATTTTCGTCTGCTTGTCTACCAAAGCCATTCATCTGGAACTAGCAGGCGACCTAACCTCTGAAACTTTTATCGGCGCTTTGAAACGATTTGTTTCCCGAAGAGGAAAATGTACTCACCTTTGGAGCGACCAAGGTCGAAATTTTGTAGGAGCAAACAAAGATTTGTTAACAGCTTGGCAAGAAGCTAATCTTCAATTTAACAAATTAGCCGAGTCACTTGCATTGGACGGTACGCAATGGCACTTCATTTCAGCATATAGCCCAAACTTTGGAGGACTGTGGGAAGCGGGCGTAAAATCTATCAAGTACCACATGAAGCGCATCTTGACAACATACTTGACATTCGAGGAGATGACCACCGTCTTATGTCAAATCGAAGCCGTTTTAAACTCCCGACCTATCAGTACAATCGACGATGACATCGACAACATTAGACCCCTAACACCAGGACACTTTCTTATTGGAGAAGCCCCAACTGTCGTTCCCGGTCCAAGCTTAGAAAATGCAAAAATTCATAGCCTAACACGTTGGCAACATACCCAGAAGCTAGTTGGTGACTTTTGGCGTAGATGGCAAAATGAATACCTGGCTAGACTACAACAAAGACCTAAGTGGCTAAAAGAGAAAAAAGATTTCGAGAATGGGGACATCGTTTTAATTAAAACGGATGGGCTACCACCAGGGAAGTGGTCACTTGGACGAATCGTTAACAAGCATCCCGGAGCAGACAATCTTACAAGGGTCTATAGTGTCAAGAGTGGAGATAATATAACTAAAAGATCTATAACTAAATTGTGTGCAATGCCTATTGATACTAAAACAGAATAACCTTTGATTATAGTCGTTTGTAAAAAGGTTTTCAAGAACCTTTTTGGTGGGCGGGATGTTGTAAGTAGTATTAAGTTGGTCTTATATTCAGTCGTAATACAAATTCTGAAGAGAGTGCACGTCGTTTTTATTTTAACAGACCCCGCAAATTAAAATCAACCTTAATCTCATTAACACTGGTAGTGTTGGAAGTTGGAACAAAACTGAAGCCATAAACATGCTTTTTATACTAGATACTTTTTTGTCATTATTTGTTTCTGTTTTGTATTTGGTAAGTACAACAAAGTGTTAAATAAATGAATAAATATATACCTACTATAGATTTTATGAAATAATCGATTTTGTAAAGTCGATTAAAATAACTAATATTCTTTCTTGTCTAAAATAAGCAATCTGATAGAATTAGATCTGAGATAGACAGTTGCCAATGCTTTTGATATAAAATTGGAAACCCATGTTGACTGATTAATAATTATAGTTAAGCTTTTAATAATGCTTACAAACAAAAATATTTATAGACAAAAAAAGTAAATAAAAACTCAACCATTGCAGTCTTGTGACGGGTCAAATGGAAAGGCAGTGAATTTAATTATCTTGTTGTTCTAGATATCTACTGTAGTATTACAGTTTCTACTCATATCGTTAAGCACATCAATATTTGAATCCGATTGATATTATAATTATTATGACATCTTTGTTATACGTAAGGCAACGCACTCAGGAGTGACTTTTGTCACGGTGACAAAACGAGTTTTGTCACTGTCACGTCACCTATCCAAAGCGGAGTGCACTCACAGAGGATGACAGTGACAAAACTTTTTTTAACTCAAGTTTTGATGAATTACTTCACACTTTAGAACCTGCACTAACTGAGTCTTCTTTTAACTTGTTGTTTTTAAATGTTGATCTTTTTCCAATTTTTCTGTAAGTTTAAAAAAAAATGGTTGTCTGTAAAGTCGTCTTACGGACGATAGTTTAACGTGATAATGTGAATAAAATTGAATCATTTTTATTGAATTATCATTATTCTGTAATGTGGATACAAAGAAGTAGTGAAATGAAATCTACAATTTACTTTTATTTGCACTCTTAGGCCAATCGAGTTAAAGAGAGATAGATGCGGCGCAAGCGTACATTCAGCCAATACGGGACAATGAGCGTAACGGGACAATGAGTCATCCTTTTTCGTGCATGCAGCCAGAGTTTATCGATTTATTAGACGTTATCACGTCAATAAATCTATATTTTTTTTTGTTTGTATGTTGTTTTCTGTTTGTATTTACCTTCTTTTAAACTGACTTATATATTTTAGTTTTGACGTGACAACGTCTAATAAATCGATAAACGCTGGCTACATGCGCGAAATTGTTTTTTTTTTTTATGTTAAGTTTAAATTTATTTGTGTATAGTTTAATTCATTTAACAACGATAGGCTATCTGTTGCTTCTGTTTAGAAAGTAAAGCCGGGTTCTGTCAATCATTTTAAGTTTGATTTCGCTAGCTAATGCCGAAAAAAGCATTTCGTGTAATTTATGTAAGCGTGCTTAACATTGCCGATTGGCAGAATATTTGCGCTCAACTAGCATATTACAGATACACGCCAGAAAAAGAAAAAAAAGAATAGTTATGATGTCTTATTGTAATCATAGATGGCGTTCCTAGTGGATAATTGTTCAAAGATCGAATTATATTAAAAAAAAATTACATAAACACATTACGTAAAAAACTTGAGTTAATGTTTTTTAAGTAGTCCATAGCATTATATTTTTGATTTTGTTTTTCATTTTAATGGTGGCAATATTTTTATCGATAAATGACAGACATCAGACAACCTCAACTTTGACGTTTTGTTCCAAGATAGGCGATCGCACATCGCGAAAAATATAAAGCAATTCTATTGCGTAAATTTCAACAAAAATGACTTCTGTATCTCGTGCTGGGCATTTAGCTCCTTTTTTTAAAGCTACATGTAATGTTGTGTCGAATGGCCTTAAACCCGTCGTTGCTGTCCCAATTCCTTCGGAAAAATTGGTAGTTCAGCCTCTGCCCAAGACTTCTACGGTGCAGACACTTCATGGAGCCCTGCCCATTCAAAACTTAAAAGTTAAGCATGGAAGCCGTGGTAAGTAAAACAAAATTGAAATGTATTAAAGCCTGATTATAATGGAAAATCGGATTACATAACACTTGTCAATTTCAGTGCCAACTCAAGTACGATTTGCGCACTCCGATATTGCGTATCCTGACTTCTCAGCATACCGTCGTAAGGAAACTCTGGACCCGAAGTCTAAGGCTGAAGAGAATGTTGATGGACGGCAGTCTTTCACTTATCTTATTGCTGGAGGTTAGAATTTGTTTTCTTTCACAAATTGAAAAAAAGTATCATCAAATTAATATTAATTACATATAACATTCTAGCATAACACAAAACTGAAAGTTTGGTCATTTTATTGATTTGAAAAAATAATATTCAAATGATAGCATCATCATATGGATATATTGTTTTTTCTGTATGTAAATGCTTAAATATACCAATATTTACTAGTTATTTTAATTCAATAAACTATAAGCATATATGTCAAATAACACAAATTGTGCTTTTTAAACATTTGTATTTTCATTTGTATATTATATTCAAATTTTAAGTAATAAATTTTCATCTAAACATTATGATACATATTTAATGATTTTGATATATTTCAGCGGGTAGCGTTGCTGGTGCCTATGCTGCAAAATCTGTTGTCACACACTTTGTGTCATCAATGGCTGCAGCCGCTGATGTGTTGGCTTTGGCTAAGATTGAAATCAAACTGAGTGAAATTCCAGAAGGAAAGTCAGTTACTTTCAAGTGGCGTGGTAAGCCACTTTTCATCCGTCACAGGTAAAGCTATTTTTAGTTTACTCTTTCTATTAATTTTAGTATAGTAAGAGAAGTTTTAGTTAGTATAGTAGTAAATGTATGGGACACTTTCTGTACTCTATTAACAATATGTATGCAATTTTACTATTCACACAAATAAACAATCTCACTTTCCCATTTATGATAATATTATTAATAGTCGGATTAACCATTTCAGGGCCCTAAGCAATGCATGTCTGAGGCCCCTGAGGTCTTTAAATATGTTTTTCCTCTGTCACAATGCAATTTTATTCATATATTTTTTTATTATATAACAAAGGTATGCCATTGCCCTATTAAACATTTACAAATCAAAAAATATGTTGCATCATGATTTTCTTACCTAAACTAAATCCATCTTCTATATCTATAAACTTAATAAAATTAGGAACAATGTTTGAATTACGTAGTTGGTTTTTAAATGTTGTCATCCTCCAATAAATTGTTGATAACATTGCTTAAAACTGAATTATGTATTAAAAAAAAAAGTAGTATTTAATAATAATAATACAAAATGATAAATTATTTATCTTATGCATGAGTCAAACCTCTTGGTTGTCTATGGCATTGCTGTTTCAAATAAAATGATGGATGTCATTAGCCTAAAAAATGAAAGTGAAATTGGAAGTGAGAACAGGATACTTAATTATTATTAAACATACACTGTGCTTCCTTAATAATTACAAAAAATAATAGAATCATATTTCTCCCAGAGCCACACATGGATAATATCCTACTCAAATGTAGTATATGAAGTGAAAAATTGGACAATGCTACCTAAAATAAATAATTAGTTGGACCATTGAGATGGACAAAGAAGGATATCAACATTATCAACACACAAATAGATTTCTATTACTTTCTAATATTTAGACAAGACAAGACTTTTAGTTAAGAAATTATGTATGGAAAGTGCATTTTACTAGGTGGTAGAGAGAGCTATGTGCAAGCTCTTCTGGGTAGGTACCACCCACTCATCAGATATTCTACCGCAAAACAGCAGTACCTGGTACTGTTTTGTTCCGGTTTGAAGGGTGAGTGAGCCAGTGTAATTACAGGCATAAGGGACATAACATCTTAGTTCCTAAGGTTGGTGGCGCATTGGTGATGTATGTGATGGTTAACATCTCTTACAATGCCATTGTCTATGGGCGTTGGTGACCACTTACCATCAGGTGGCCCATACGCTCGTCCCCCTTCCTATGAAATAAAAAATAGGTATATATATATATATACATATATTATTTTATACATTTTACAAGTGAGTGTAATTTAGCATTGAAAATAAGCACAATGAAATCATAACACTATTCTTAATGTGTCTACGGCACGAATACATCCATGGTTTAGCACAAGTTGTTTTAACTAAAAAAAAATTAACATTAGTTTAACTAACTTTTTTAATATAATTATTATCCCCATAAAAATGAATATAAATTAGATGTGCTAAACTTATTTATAGATATACATTATAATATTTAAAGCGATTGTAACTGTTAGGTGCACTTATTTACATTATATTATGTACTACCTTCCCCGAAACACGATGTATCTTCCGGTTGACGTCAAATGTTTGGTTTATATGTTATTTTCAGTTTAGTATTTTAAAAAAAAACACTTAATAGTACAATTTGTACCTTAATAAAATTATTTAATTATTCTTATAACATTACAGGACAGACAACGAAGTCTCAACGGAGAAATCAGTGGAAGTCGAGACCCTGCGTGACCCGCAACACGACGACCAGCGCACACAGAACCCCAAGTGGCTGGTGGTTATCGGAGTGTGCACACATCTCGGCTGCGTGCCTGTTGCCAATGCCGGAGACTTCGGCGGCTACTACTGCCCGTGCCACGGCTCCCACTACGACGCATCCGGACGCATCCGCAAAGGCCCCGCCCCCCTGAACCTCGAGATCCCCCCGCACACCTTCCTCGATGATGGCCTTCTAGTTGTAGGCTAAACGAACGATGTTATTTATTAGACAATTTATTTAAGCATCTACCAATTTCATCAATAGAAATCAATAAAATGTGATACAATTATTTGTATTTTATTTTAAACATTAAATTTATTTTTAATTTTTAAATTGTTCTCCCTATAGTAAGTAATTTTACACTTGAGCATTTATTATTTCTTAAGTTTTGTGCAGGTCCGTAGACATGTATGACCCACTCACAATATTTTTTACCACCACACACACAATTACTTGCTGTAACTGCATTTTGGTGAAAGTGGTCAAGTTATCTGGATTAATTACAGACGGGATATAACATAAAACTGCCTTATTCGTTATTAGCAGTACATTAACAGTGTAAGCTGTTTGTATGTTCCTTGAAGTTTTCTTACATGGAAAAATATTACCTAACTAGTTGTGCCCTCGGTTTCAAGAAATCACTAAGAGCATACTTATAATATTTCAGTATATACAACATTTTTAGGTTTATTTTCGTGGAATATTAGTATTCATTGGTTTTACCCGCACCCGGATTTGTAATTTTGTTTAATCCATTTAAGTTAGTAACAAATATATTTAGTCAAACTCCAGGAATTCGCAGTAAGTTCACTGATGATAATTAAAATAATTTATTAAGAATACCCATAAACCCTCAATATTATATTGATGATAATAGAAACTATGCTCTGAGTGAGTCTGACAACTCCACTGGCATGACGTGCATCGCGACATCTAACATAGTTTTAAGGATAAATTGTTACTAACAATAATAATATATGTAGTAATAAAAAGTAATTTTATGCTGTAAATTTAAACCAAGTAACTTATTGAAATTTGAAATAAGAAGAAAGAGAAACCCAAAACAAGAAGATGAAACGACAACGCTGTTCTAAACGTAAAACGAATCTTATATATTCTATTCTAATTAACAAATATTAATAAGATGTATGTTAGAAGTCAATCAACTCCTAAATATCTGGACAGCGCGATTCAGAAATTGACGTGATAGCACACAGCCCCCATAGATAGCGACATATAGTATAATAGCAAAAATACGTATAGCTCGATTCAAACTTTATGACGGCTCTGAACTTCGCGCGAAACAATGAGCAGGACACACAATTCGGTATTAGCGGTATAGTCCATTGAAAAGTTACATTTGGTGTTGCGTTAGGTGGTTGTTTTGGAGAATATCTGTGTAAGATCGGACGCGAATCGACGGCGATGTGTCACCACTGTGGCGCGGACCGGGATACTGCCCAGCACACGTTGGAGGCATGCCCAGCGTGGAGTGTGGAAAGGGAGATTCTGGTCCGTGAAGTCGGACAAGACCTCTCATTGCGAGCAATCGTGTCGGCGATGCTATGCAGGGAATCGGCGTGGAGGGCTGTAGCCTCCTGTGAGACCGTCATGGTCCAGAAGGAGACAGCGGAGCGGGAACGGGAAAGGGCCGATCCTGCTCGGCGGAGACGACGTCGGCGTCGTCTCGGCCCTCCCACAGCCCCGACGTCCGGGGCTTAAAAGATAGGGCGTAACCCTGGGGCCGTGGATACGTGAGGTGGGGGCCTCGCGTATCCTATTTCAGACGGCCCAGAGGAGGACGACAGCCGGGATGGCCTCGCGCTGTCGTACGCACTAGCGAGGAGTGCGGGAGGGCGAAATTACCTTCGCCCCCCTGAGGACAGCTCCGCCGAGCCACGAGCGGAGCACAGCACGGGAGGGGCCGCGGATGCGTTATATCAACACGATCCCGCAGCCTCTCCGATCCGTGCCGAGGACGGCCATCGCAGTGGTTTTAGTGGGTAAGAATCCCACATAACCCGGTTCCTCCCCCAAGGGAGTCGGGTACCTTCGGAAGGTTTCCATTGCGTGAAAAAAAAAATAAAAATAAAAAAAAATGTTGTTGCGTTAGGTTTAGAGCTCTGCACTGGCATCAATAATTTTCCACATTTTTTCCAGCCCCAGTCAAGATAAGTTAAATGTACTTTTTGTCACTGCATTGGCGAATTGTTTGTATCTTAGGAGAATTATCATCTTTATTACCACCGTATAAAGAGATAAAAAAACGTTCACCAAATACAGTGAGCAAACCAGAGTCAACTCTCTTGTTGAGAAACAAAGCCGTTCCACTTGCAAACTGAACTGAGCTGATGTTATAATCACAAAAAAAAAAAAAACAATAACTGATGACACATTATTAGTACACACGTATAATATACATATGTATAGTTAGGAGTACTGAAAAATAGTACTCACTTCGGAGCGCTGTAAAAACTTAGCTTTAATGAAAACATGTTGTTTATAAAAGTTGTTCCCCAAAAAACGATCTACAAAAATGATCTGATATCATTTTTTCGTAAAATGATAAAAACAAAAGTTATATGGAAAAATATAAAAAAAAATCTCGAATTTCTGAACATTTTCGCTTATAACTTTTTTATTTATAGTTCTACGACAAAAAGTTACTGGATCAAAGTTGTAGAGAATTTAATTTGCAACAAAAAATGTTAACAATTTTTTTTTATCAGATAAATAGTTTAAGAGATATATTGTAAATACCATTTCAACCCCTATTTTCAAGATGGCGGCCGTGGGACAAGGGTGGCGACCCCACAAACTTGGTTTTAGCTTTATACTGACCCCCCCCTACACATAAAAAAAAAACATGTGTGCAATTCACACAAGGTAGAAGTGAAACCTTCAAAAATGTTGACTTCAACTGTATGATACTTTCTATCTCATTTTCTCCCACGTTAAATCTTATGAATTTATGTGTCGTCTCTTACCTGTCGTTTTTTCCGTTGCATCCGGTTTGAAATCACAACGATTCTAAAGAAGTTTCACTTCAAAAATAAAATTGCGTCCTCTAAAAAACGCAAGGTAAGGCCTAAAAAATGTAACATTTCAATGGACTAGTACATGAGACTATAATGTACATGCGCGTGCCCGCACTTGCAGCTAATATACGAGCTGCCATAAAGGTACAGATACACATGCTAGAAAGTAGCGCACTACTAAGCATGCTTGAAAGCATGCTAATATTGAGTATGCTATCGTAATGTTTACATATGCTACGTATTGGCATGCTAGTTTTAAGTATGTTGTTGTATTAGCATGCTCGAAGCAAACATACCAGTCACACTTGCTAACTCGTGCTAGTAGTATACAAGTGCTGCACTGAAATGAATAATCAACTATTTATTCGTACTATATATTATATTTTTTTCAGCTCTGTATGATATATCGATCTTAAATTTTTAATTTTACTTTTCAACATTTTTAATGTAAACATTGGCTCTTCAATAGTACTTAATAAATCTTCGTAAGCATTATTTCATGCA
Organism: Nymphalis c-album; assembly: GCA_963151315.1. NCBI lineage: Eukaryota > Metazoa > Arthropoda > Insecta > Lepidoptera > Nymphalidae > Nymphalis > Nymphalis c-album. Next base: position 2,640,522 of record OY720590.1, on the reverse strand, counting down.
ATGTTGTTTTTATAAAGAGGTAAACGTGGATTTCACAAACACTCATGGTTACGGTAATTAATAACAAAATTTAGCGTTTTACCATCTCCCCAACGCGCCATTTTGCACTGCACTGACTGCTTGCTACTCTAACAAGCATGCTACAGAGCAAACACGTTCAGACATGCTTTTAACGCAGCCCCCACTACCCCGCTCCTCAGGTAGTCTGCTAGTAAATCAACAGTTGGTCGATTTACTAGCAAACTACGAGCTAGCATGCTACTTTCAAGCAAGGCCCAATACACACGTGCTACTTGATAGCATTTGCTCAAAGATAGCATGCTTTCGTGCTACTTTCTAGCATGTGTATCTGTACCTTTGCGTTTGAATTGTGCTATTCGTTTTCATGGCTTTTGATAGACTCAACCGATTTTAAGATCAAATAAAGGCTAAACTGAACCTCGAAATACTTCTTATAATAATTTAGTTATTTCAATTTGTACTTTTTAGGCGGTTCCAAGATTAGCTTGGATAAACAGACGGACAAACAAAAATAAAAAGAATGATTCGTTTCGGTAAATCGGAAATAGCCATATAGTTTAAAAGAGGAAGTTATTTTAAAAACACAGACATACTGTCCGACCCGTGAAGTGGTTATTAGGTATCGTGAGTCGGTTCTTTTTATTATTTTCACTTTACTATTTAATGTTTTAAAAATGTTTACATAAATAGAACGGACCTGTAAATTTAATGATTTTGATTTTACAGAATAATTAAAACTTATTTAATTATTTGTTTTGCTACTAAAATTTTATACTTACACCGAATTATACTACTAGGATATGAATGTCTCATGTAGGTGTCAGTGGGTATGTGAGACTAGATGATATTGACGTATTTATTTATCATATTTATATCTGATAAGACGTATTGTTCATGCCTTTGGTGTAGGATACACTAACGGCCGAATACTGAAACGTCCCTCAAAGTTAAACGCTACTTAACATTGAGAAGCTCCTAAATTAGTATGCGAAATTTTAATTTAACGGAGTCTCAAATAATTTGCATTTAATATTTAAGTGACATTTCAGTATTCGGCCGTATATGTCTTTAATTGATTGAGTGAGGAATGAAAGACAAAAAGTGATTTGTAATTGTTTTTAATATCGTTACCGTTTTCGTTTTTTTACTTTATGTATGCTTTAGACGATTACAATCTACGTAACATCTAATATAGACTACTAAAATTTACATACATTTACATTTTTTTTATAACTGGGAATTCAATTTAAATTTGCGAATTACATTCATGGGTTAAATAAATAAAATGATTATTGAAATACACTGTTAATTCGTTTTTAATATTGGGCCAAAAAAATATAATTATAATTAATTTAGTATGTTATTACAAAAATTATATAATGATAAACATTGTGTCTAATCAAAACTAAAAAAAAACATAATTCTAAAACAGTGGCTATGGTTATAAGGCTGGATTTCTTTTCGAATATAATTTTAATATTTAAACTTTTAATTATTACAATTTCGAAGAAATCCCAGTTCTTAAAAAGCTTAAGATAAAATTACACTTTTTATGAACATCGAAATCTATAACTAAATAATTACGTAACCATTTTTATGATGACACTAAATGATTCTATATTTACAAAAGTATAATGATTACATGTGTATTTGGCAAAATAATTTAAATACATCTAAATAAAACTAAGGTATGAATGAAATAGGTTAAACGAAAACATTGATCGAAGAACATCTTAAATAAAAAAAATTAATACTGGTCACACACATTAAAAGTAAATTACTCTACCCTTATAGGCTGTATGATCGTTGACCTTTAATTTTTCAAAGTATAATAAATAATAATTTATAAATAAATATAATAAACCGATAAATTATTTATAAAAAGAAAATAATATTCTTAAAGTTAGTGATATTTCACTATTAAGTTTTATTGTAATAAAATAATTCAATACTAAATAGTAAGATAAGATGAGATTATATTTTTTAATATGAAATTGAGTCTTTATCAAGGAAGTATTGTCAAAACATAAAAAATAATTACACACACGCCTATATAAATTTTTACACTGAGTTATCACATAAAATTCCAATCAGAATGTTCACTCAGTGTCTCTCAATACAATTTATAATTAGGAATAATTGTTATTTTTAGCGAATAGCAACAAAAGCAACAGAATTCCGATATAATTTTATAAATTTAAATTATTTTAAAATATGTGACCAGTAATCAATTCGATATCCACCATATTTAAAGCTTACAGAAAATAAATATAAACATTTAGAAACTTTTTGCTTATTTCACTCAAACCACGCACAAAGTTATAAATTATTTTTGTACATGTGTGGCCTTTTTTATTCTGCTGTCTTATTTAATGATCTGTTTATATGGCACAGGAAAGTAACATTCTATAATATCGCAATCAGCGTTGAATGTCAAGGAAATTGTGGCTTAAAGATGCCTTACGTAAGTCATAAGCGGGAAATGAATGGTACGCTCGAGTTTGAATTAACACGTAACATGGAATATACGAGAATGTCTCAACATTTATAATATAATATTACATCTTCATACTATAACATTCATAGCACATTTATTTTGAACACAGATTATTTTGATTCACATTCAAATTGTAGACATATCATAAAATCTAGGAAAAAATATATAAATATCTATTACATATAAGTGACAAAATATTATTTTAGTTAATTTCTTGGAATATTTTTAAATTTTAATTATGTAGTATATCATTCAATATATTTAGTGTGAATATCTCTGATTGCAACCGTTTTATTGTAAATATAATTTTATCGTTTGTGCGACAAATTAAAAAAAAATGTGTTTCACTATCTGTCAAAAGTCATAGAGTATTGTCAAAAGTCATTCGTCTACAAGTGTCGGATCACAGTCCATCTACAAACACAACGTAGATCTACACAACCTCGGAAGCTCTTTGTTTTCATGAAACTACTCAAAACATTCTCACAATATGTTTTCTTCTATCAGTAACATCTATTAGTGTAAAGTTTCAAATCATTTCTCATCCGATCCGATTTCAGTTGCTCGTTCATTCAGTAGAAAGTTTTTTGAGCGTCGATTCGAAACGATGGCGATTCCAAGATAATTATTGTGCCTTTAACATTGTACGGGAACGGAGCCGAGTCGTGTCGATACGTCGCTTTCGGCACGAGGTCGATTCGAGTGAGGATACCGGAGGGATTGCAGTTTCAAAACCGGGCCGTCAATACGATTCGGGCCCTCGATCGAGGTCAGATAGTCGCATCGAAACGAAACAGTAACCCCCATATTGTTTATAAAACTAAACAAAGTAAACGAATCGGGACAAATCGGCGGCCTCCTCCTCCGCACGGCGCGGCTAACAGTCCGCCGTGTACACGGGCGCCAGGTCCAGCGTCAGGTGGCGCAGCGCGCGGTCGCGGGACGCCGAGCGGGACGCCCGGGACGACTTGATGATCTGCAGCACCATGGCCTTGCAGTCGTGGCACACGGCCATCTGCACGCCGCGCAGGCGCTCCGCCGCCGACGCGCCCGTCATCGCGCGCCCGTAGCGCGTCCTGCGACCGACCAAACCGAGAGGTTAGTGCCATGTGCAAAGCGAATATTGTAGGTACTAGTATTACACGGCCAGTAACAGAGCCAACGTCGCCGTACCTGCGCTCGAGAGTAGACATCGCGGAGAGCGGCGTGGACACGCAGGGCATGCTGCCGGGCCCGTCGGCGCGCGCGATGGCGACGGGCGGCAGCGGCTCCGCGAAGCCGAGCGCCGACGCGCCGCGCGAGCCCGGCGCCGACGTGGCGCAGCGCCGCGCGCGCGCCGGGCTGCTCGGCGCCGAGCCCACCGAGTTGTCCACCGTCACCTGCCGCGCACACACAATAAATACGCAGGCCACAATTTTTAGCCACCGCAATTATAATATAGCAATATTTTGCTATAAATCTTGTATTTTGCGGTGAATAAAAGCCGTCGATGGAACACATTTTTCTAAACTTAATTTAATTTGTATAAATGGAAATATTGTAGCATGGCGGTATTCTGATGAGTATTATCTCTAATACTTCTGACGATAATATTTAAAAACATTTGGTATTTTATTATTTGTTGGAAGCGAGTGTATCTGATGTGTCGCGCGTCGTGGACTCACGTTGTGTTCGGGCGCCACGAGGCGCGCCATGAGCGAGCGCGGGAAGGACTGCGGCTCGTCGTCGGGCGACGGCAGCAGCGACGGGCTGAGCAGCGCTACCGGCACGTGCGCGAAGTGCTCCGTCGGGATACGCATCTGAAACGTAACAATTAACGCAATTAAAAAAGACCCTAACATATTATTTCCTGTTCCATTTTGATCACTAGTCAACGTACCTTCGAACAACATTTTTGACAGACAGTCTTTTTGCACAGCTTACACTTCTGGCCCCACGGACCGAATATACCGAACCGAGTCTTCAGACATAGGAAGCATACCTGTAAGCAGCAATGATTAATTAAATAAAAAATCGAATATATGGAAACATTTACAAAAATATTATTATAAATGCGAATGATCCGTCTTCACGGCCAAATCACTGAAACGAATTAGATATGATTTCGTATGAAGTAAGCTTGAGCCCCAAGTCAACTCAGAAACTCCTTTTTTATATGTAAATGTACTAAACTATTATAGTAATTATGTAATTCGCTATTTAAATAGTGATGTATGTTTTACAAATAATTATATTATGATAATAATTATATTAACTTACCCTCCGTTTTTCCACATCTTCTTTGACCCTACCCTCGACGGGCAGGACTTCTAGTTCCGCTTTCGTCAACACGGACCGGATATGGACAATTTCTTCTAGAGTCAGAGAGAGCCGATCGTCGGACATTATCGCATCCTGCCATTGTTTCTGTAATTAAATATAAAGATATATTAGTAAAGTTTATTTAATGAACGATTCTTTTAATTTTAGCAAAAATGCATGCAAAATATCGAAACGGTAAATGTTTGTAGTAATTGATTATCTATTCATAAGATATAAAATACAATTTAATACTATGAACGTAGTATTAATCTGCGGTTCTCATTGAATTTTTGAATAAATTTGTTTTTTATTTTTAAATTTTAAACTTATTCTAAACTTTTCAGTCTGGAAGTATACCAAAATACAATATATTATTATTTACTAACGATAAAAAGTAAAAATGTTGATTTGTCAACAACAACAACAATTCTTTATTATAATTGATTAAGAAGTCATTTCATAGTTCAACTAATATATTACTATAATGAAAATATCTCAAAGGAGTTCTTTTATTCGAAATAATACACAGATATTCAATTAAATACATAAGAACGTAATTCATAAAGTTATCTTGATCGATTGCATTTAAATTGAACAATATTTAAGGTTACAATTAAAATCGTATCAAGAAATTAAGCATCAGTATTAACTTTACAGTATAAATTTAAAAACATAATGACTAATTAAATTAAGCAATAAAAACACACAAGAAAATATATATCTACTTATTACCAAACATTACGGATGAATGAAATTAGGATATAATATGAATTATGAATAACGAAAGATGTGAGTGAGCCAGTGTAATTACAGGCACAAGGGACATAACATCTTAGTTCCCAAGGTTGGTGGCGCATTGGCGATGTAAGAGATGGTTAACAGCTCTTACAACGCCAATGTCTATAGGCGTTGGTGACCACTTACCATCAGGTGGCCCATATGCTCGTCCGCCTTCTTATGCAATAAAAAAAAAAAAAATGTCGCGTGTTTATTTAAAACAAAAGCGGGTTTTTTGGGAGCACTACTTTCTAATCTATTGAATCAAGTGCATTACTAACTAATGCTTGATTTTAGTGCACCAAACGTTTGCTAAGCGTTACAACTTACTTCGTACAGTCTTTTCGTTAACATGCAAATTATTTTCAGACCCAATAATATCAGCAACAGAAATTCGAATTTCGAATCCGTTTCGATTTTGTCCTGGAAAACTATTTTGCAATGACTTGTTTAGAGGCTTGAATGTTTAAAGAATTTATTAAAATATTGTTAGTGTTTTTGTAAATTATACGTTAAGAGGCTTCTCTGGCAATCGAAGGTCGGGATTTGGTAAGAATTATATAGAAAACGATGCTCCACAACCTTGAAATAAATCACACAGTTAGCCAATGAGTTTAACTTATTTGTGGAACTTTCGAATTTAAGATAATGTTCATGGATAAGTGTAAAAAAAAATCAGAAAATCACTAAAAAAATGTTAATGGCACTCCCGTACTTGGACTCAGTTATCGTAATCATCGAGAATTTTGAAATTAATTTTATCAAATAATAAAGTTAAAACTATAATGAAGTATCTGAAGTCTTCATTTCTTAATAAACATATTCTTATTTTGTTTAAAACAATCACAATATGCTTTTTGGGTCCAATTTTCATACAAGCGCGACTAGATAGCTCTCACAGACCAGTTGGCCGAGCGCCTTCGGAGTGAGAGCACGTCGGTTTGCGCAGCCACGATCAGTGTTGCGTAAATAGCGTATTTAGTATATTTTATTTGAACATTTTACAAGTGACAAGACTGTTCATCATAAATTTTAGGACGCGCACCTGCTTATGTATTCTATTTTTTTTTGGTAGTTTCAGTGCTTTATAATTTGATACGTAATTTTACTGATAATAAATTTGTATATTTTGTAGTTTGATAAAAAAACAAAAATATAACTCTAGTTAAAATTCTAACTAGTTACAGAATTATAACACTCTCATATACAATTATACATTGCCAATTTTTTTATAAATATATATAATTTTTTGAAATAATTTTATAATATATAATTACTTATTTCGTCGTTTTATTTTATTAGCTAACGTGCCCAGGCAAATATAGTCTTTAAGTACTTTATAAGTAAGGTCGAAGATTGTGTAATAGATTTCCGTATCATAATGCTATCCTTTTTACTCCGCTTTATTCCTATTGGTTAGAAAGAGAGTGCTTATTTTATATTAATTCGTTTTGATATATCGGACGGATAAAACTTCAAATATATCATTTGTTATTGTAAATAAAAATAAAGCAATAATATAAAAAAAAACTTAAAATTATATTTTATTAGCTAACGTGCCCAGGCAAATATAGTCTTTAAGTACTTCTAGTAAGGTCGATGATTGTGAATAGATTCATATATATGACGCATGCCTATAGGTAAATCTAGCGACAATTTATATTATATACATTGTGTAATGACGCGTTATAAGTTGATAGTAAAAGTTTTAATGTAAATGTTTGTAAAGAAAATGTTTTTCAACGAACGGAATCGGTCAATATTTGAAAATTTGTATATTATCGTATTTATAAAATGCGCTCGCTTAGGTGAATTCGTACTATTCTTATTCACGAAAATCTTGGAAATGGCTTAGCCGATCGTTCGATTCGGGACGGCGGCCCCCGGGTTCTTGTGAAAAATCGGGATCGTCGGGAGTACGGATCCCGGATAATTATCGGAAAAACTAAAATTTAGGAAAAACCTGTCAAGACGGGTTGTTTAAGTATTTATAAATATTAGTATATATAATTACTTATATCGTCGTTTTATTTTATTAGCTAACGTGCCCAGGCATATATAGTCTTCCTAATTATATTTTGTAGGTATTGTGCAACTAAAATTATAATAAGTAAAATTTTTGACAAGTATTTGACAACATTTCAAAATTAGTGACAATAAAGTAAAAGTTAGTTTGCGAGACTCCGAAGTTCAACGACTCCACTCTGCCTACGTATATGTGTGCGTGTACAGTGCCCGAGCCTCGATCATTGCGACAGTAGCGCCAAAAATGTAAAATTCAGCGCGGCGAGACACAAGCGAAGGGCCTTAAGAAGAATACGTTCCTAATTCAAAAAGATGAGAAGAAAACCAAGTAGAAGTCCACATAATTTGCAGGGAATTCCATTCATATAGAGAGAACAATGTATTTAAAGTCTGATTTCGATAACTTTTAATAATATTTTAAGTCATTTTGACTATTGCTTAAAACGATCTACGATCGAATAGACACTACTCATAACCAATGAAAGAGTATTTTAAGGAAATTACAAGATATTAGGTTTTTTTTTCTTATTACTACATTAAAGCAAATCTATTCAAGCAACTCACATGCGGATGGGTGGGGCTGCCACTAACCGACTTGATGAGCTCGTCTTGCAGCGATGATCGAGACCACGACAACTCGCCCAACTGCGCGTCCGCGTCGCTACTTGCGAGCGACGCTGCACCGGCACACGATGCCCTTGATCCTGGCCTGTGGGTTATAATCAACAATTGAAAATACATATCGATTTGATCTTCTATTGTTTTTTATTAACGACTCATATTATATAGACCTTATATCTTTTAGTAGACAAAATATATCAATCATTTTCACGTCGGTATGAAAGTTATTTCATCCTAAATCCAAAAATACAACTTGAACACGGATTTTTTACGAATTGATTTCAATTCCAAATTTGTAACATTTGACAGCTCTTGAGTTCGATTGACGAGTACCGAAACTATAAATAATTAATGCCTTTATGCTTTTAAATCAAAACTTCAAAACTTGCGAATCGTTTTTATTGCGGCGTTTTTAAATGACGCTTCTATCATTCTTTAGCTGATCAACTTTCTTGACTAGAGTAATATAGTTACCGGATATTATACGCCAAAAATATCATTTGATTTTAAAAAACGTATCGTTCTTATTCGATCAAGGTTGTGGTTAAATGGATGCCAACGATGGAAATTAAATGTCAATCATTTTGCACAGTCTGAATAAAATTCCAATGCTACTACGCTTCGCCTTAGCCTTGGTATTTGAGGTTGTGTTTTATTAGAGCGGATATCATCGCTTCATAGTAGAGGAGTGGCTAGTTCAGCCACTAATTTTATAGTATATTGTTAACTAACATGTAGGTACTTACATGTTTATTAGCTCCTTTGTAAAAATAACAATTATGAACAATAATTTAGCTATTTAGCGTTTATGCCAAACTACTTCAATCAGTAAAGAAACTTGATCACATTTGTTTAAAAGGAAATTTTCCAAAAAAAGGACGAGTGTTAGGTTTTATATAAACTATAAAAGCAAAAATATAATCTTGCGCAAAAAGGTTTTATATATATTATTATTAAAAACCACTGGCTATAATAATATAATCTGTCAATTTAAAAATCATATTTGGTTTTCATTCTCAGGTGAATATATCACATTTGAAACGGAGTTACTTCTTTTATTTCCCCTAACCTCCTATAGACTATTTAGGACAATCTTGTATCTAGGTGGCTTACACGTACAATAAGGTTAAATTTCCTTTGGCGCTGTCGTCGGCTAAAAAGTTTACCTGGAGTGTGGCAGCGATTGCGCGCCGTCGGTGGGCGGGCAGGGGGGGTGTGTGACGGTGTGACGTCGCATCGACGCGCGCCGGGACGGGCACTGCGTCGCGAGGTCATAGGCTACAACAATAATACGTGTTAGGTCGATTGAACGAGTGAATGGAATGATTGATCTTATGAAACTATACATAACGAGCTATTTTTAAGCAAAGTCCAATATGAAACGAATATCAGAGTATTTTCTTTCGTTTTCTCAAAAAAATAAGCTTAAAACTAGAATAAAGCACGTCAATCACATTCAATACAGAAATATTGTTCTTGTAATTATTCAATGAAATAGAATAGAAATAAAACATTTAAATTAAGCTAACGAAATATTTTGACTATGATCTAGATAAAACGATATTACCTAATTATATTGTAACTAAGGAGTCTTAATTCAGTAAGAACTAAAGAAATTCTAAAATACGTTAGGCACAAAGTTTAAAAAGTGTCTTAAAGTCTGCGTTAGAATTATCCAATTTCTATATTTTTTAGTTCTACGGGCAATATTATTGCATCTATGCTAAAAGCGCGCCAAATATTCTGTAAATACATATTACGAAATAAGGATAAATACATATGATATCTATATATATGATTGGAATAATTTATGATTAAAAAATAATGATTTAAAAATCGAAATAATATGTCGAATTTCATCATTTAGAAAAAAATGCCAAATTAAATCTAAACAAAACCTGTTTACAGTTTAGCGGGTCAAAAGAACCGTTACTAAGTGCCCAAAGAATTGTAGGTTAGGCAGAAATGCGCCTTGACTTTTTGTACCACTCTTAAATGACCTTATAAAATGAAATGTACAATAAACAATAAAAAGTATTTATATTTTACGAGATCTTGAAAATTTATAGCTAGCAATTAAGCTTTTAAAACGTTCAAAAACTGTCGGATATTAAAAATAAACACTTAAATTGAGATAACGCAGTGGTTTTTAATGTAATACCTTCACTATGACGTAGGTACTTTACTTAATAACTAATAACCGTTTATTTCAGTTAATAATATTTATTGTAACGCTTTTCATAAAACAAATTTTTATTTAAAATCGATAAGCAATAAAGATAAAAAATATTTAAAATTAAGCAGAAGCTCACCTCGTGCATAAACATGAGAAAGTCGATCGAACTTGTGAAATATGATTAAACATTAATAAATTATTAAATTATTAATTTACAATGATTTAAGAGCGTATAATGATTAATTAATACGCATCAAAATAAAATAAAAATTGGTCAACAAACCAGATTACATTTGATTACCCTAAATACATTTATAAAAACAACTGTTATAATTTGATAGATTGAAATGCGTAAGCTACACTTGCAAATAAATGAGATAGCACTATACGTAAGCGTGACGTCACATCATGCAGTCATACATTCGAGGGTCTCGTCGCAGAACTGATGGTACTCGTGATGGGAGATGCGAGTGCGCGGCGGAGCACGCGGCGTCTCTCCCGCGACTATTCCGACAACGGGGCGTGCGTTGAGGAGAAAGTGCAATTCTTTTAGCCGACTTCCACACATTTTCCATGCTTATATAATTGGACTAATTATTGTTTTATAATCCAATACAACTAATTTAATCAACACGTTGAAACAATTAGAATACTTATATCATTAATAACTTCGACGATAAAGGTATTAATTATCAAAATTATTATCTTCAAAATATTGCTAATAAAGGATATCCTGCATAAGCCTGCGATTGTGAACGAAGCCATCCGCTTTCTTAATACTGCTTAATACTTTCTATACTTCTTCCCAAGCCGTGTTCGCCTCAGCGGACGTGGATCACACAAGATTATTAGGTATAAGGAATAATAGCAAAGACAAAGAAAACTTCGCTTACCGGTCCTTTTCCAAGGTTTAGGGGCTGTTTGTTGCGGCGCCGTATGCCTGGGGAACGGTTGTGGCGCACAGGTCTCGGGGCTGACGCAGGTCTCAGTATCATCTTCATCCTCGTCATCCTATATACAATAAAGTATTAATATATAGTCGTAATTGTATGCACTTAATAACTTTTACAATATCTTCGATCTTAAATAAGAACCTGATCTCGTAGTATTTCAAACGTTCATCGGCGCTTCCAATATTTCTTTCAAAGGTGATCATATAACATCAATTTACTATTACATTAAACTATAAAACATGTTACAAGCAACACTTTATAAGGCGTCAGTTACTTTTATAGTTGTTTTAAAACGTTATCGTAATCGGATGTATGGCTTTGAAACAGAAGCATTTTTAGACACTGAAGTTTTTTTATAACAGGTAACACGGAATCGCTAACATTAATAATATAAATTAAACGGCGCCACTCACTTCCGCGTTCTTAATTTCCTTAATAATTCGTAAAATTACGCATGGCAAATTTACATATTTTTTCAAATTAATATGTACTGGCATCGCGTATGACGTATCATCTGGGTTTTTGGACGAAATTTGCCTCTTTTCCTAATACATATATGCCATATTAAATTTTTTTGTATATCTATAATTTTATAGCTATACTAAAAAACATTTACACTAGACACCTTATGCGTACATATTCATATACCTATAGATTAATTTTTATTAAATAAAGTTTGTCATTTTGACTAGGTATATAAATTCCATTGAAGTACATAATAATGTCTGAAATTTTAAATGATTTATCCTGACACTAGGCAGGTCAAAGCTGTGATCAAAATTAAATTACCGATTAAAATGTCTGTTCCAGACTCATTGGTTATCGAGTTATAAGAGCTTTATTACTGAATATTCGCATTCAATGGAATAACCGACTAAATTATAATTCACTAAATTATAAACATAAACTATTAGACTCAATTTTAGTACTACATACACGCATCTTTATTTTTAGGTGGGTACTTAAATTTGATAAAGCAGCTTTGTAGTCACGAACGCGACACACAATATCACAAACCATACATTTTATTTTACTTTTATCATGCAACACGAGAAGATATAAACATTTACCTCCACTCATTGACTGACTATTAACGCAAAGCCCAAACTCGACTAAGACAGAGATTGAGATTATACAGGAGAAATTTGCCTTATACGTATAAAAACGAAATAAGAAATGAATTTGCAAAAATTTGATTTCATATTTGTCGCCTTCCGCGTCGCCGCTAGAAGTAATGCTTATAAAGATTTTAGCATTCGTATTTCGTATGACCTTTAACAGCCGAGAAAGAAAAAACATCGTAGCATTAATCAGAAGGTTTACGTAGGTAACTGTTTTTCGAAATTGATAAGAATGGTCCCACCAAAATACATATATCGAAAAAAAACCGGACCCTTGCAAAGAATCAATAAAAGTGGTTTCATTGAGAAATTGAGATCTTATTGTAAGCTGCCGTTTGACTGCTCGATATATTTGATAATGTTGAATAATAAATAAATATATAATCATATTACGCACTTCCTAAATACTCTGGGACACGTCCGGTTATTTAGACAGCTTTCTCTCCTTTGATTATCGAGCTTGTAAGAATATAAATCAAATTAATTACATAATATAATGACCGCGAGTAAAAATAAAATAATAAAAATAATCCCAAATTCATTAATTGTAACATTTACAACTTTAGATATATATATATATATATACAATATACATATAATAAATATTTAACAAAACTTTTAATTCACAATTAAATCAAGTTTCGCATAAATCAGTATGGCTATGGCTACGTGTCCTAAGACCAGGGTTATCGATCGATTATTCGGCCGATCTTGAATTAATTAATCTATGAGTTAACATTCTAGATTCAGTTCTAATATAAATCGATCTATTTATTTATTATTATTAGCCTATCATAAAAGTTTGTAATAATAAATATGTAAAAGAATATATTTTGTCTGAATGACATATCAACATAACCCAAACTGTTTTCCAGTATAAACGTGCTGCCGTGTGTGTGATGTGTATCGAATTAATTTCACTCATTTTTCCTCTCCTTGTCCTGGTTTCCGACGTATTGAAGCCCTGCACTAGATCTATGTCAGGCGAACGCCGACAACTCTGTCTAGTAAATGTGCCGTACGTTTGTACAATATGGTACTCGAACACTAAGAGCGCAGTTTATGTGTTGTTTTCTTTTGCTTTTTGTTTCCTCGCTCCAATTACTTTGAATTTAATATTCCATTTCCTTATTAAAATTTAAATAACCGTCAAAAGATTGAGAGGCTGTTAATGTCACTGGAACCTTTCGTGGCAATTGGAAAAAAAAGTTCGTCACGTGTAATACGAATTCGATACTGCAATAAAAAACGATATTTAATTTTTTGTTATGAACGTTTAAGGTTTACAAACGTCAATAAAAATGAAAGTGCTATCGCTTTAATGCCCTTATTCTCGTTAACGTTTCAATGTTTTGAGGTTATCACATTCGGCAAGTTTCCAATGAAGTTACGTGAATTGAATTTAATAATATGTATATATAACGAACGTACAACTACGTTAGACCGGTATCTTGTGGGTTTATGTTTTTGAACAGATCTACGATTAGTGACAAAAATTATAATAATAGATAAAGAATAAAAAACATGTACAATACTGTGTGTAACTAAAGAGAAAAACTTCTATGCGTATGAAATGGTCAACTCTAAAGTAATACACCCCCAAAAGAAATTTTATAATAATCAATTTAGATTTGTCACTTTATTGTTTTTACGCGATCTTAATATTAAACGTGACACTGGTTCCAAGCTAATTCTGCGTGCTATTAATCAGTTTTTTTTTTTCGTTGATTCTTATCACTTTTATATCTAAGCATGCGTGTAAGTATAGTTGTCTAGTTATCTGTTACGCAACCCACAAAGGCGTTGATTACGTCTTGCCCACTCATCACGTAATCGAATATACATACTCTTTGTTTAATCAAGATTTGATTACCAATCAAAACAATGATCGTCTATCGCCTGGGAAAGCGGCATTCATAACAAAAGTGACTAGAACGCTTTGGTATTATATTGTTGACAACCATAGACCATAGATAATAGTGGGTTTATTTTTATGCTTTAAAGTAATGAACCGTTTCTATTGAAACTTTCGTATTATTTCTTATCGTTCATATTTACGGTATACTTTTTAGCATGTATTTGTATAAGTCTCGGGTCCAATAGACAAAATTGATACCGTTTTTAATTTGTGCGTAATAAAAACTCATTACAGAAATACTATGCAACTTCAATATCAAGTTAATTACTGTACAGTTGATAGTGAAATTTTCCTTTTGACTTACGAACCTATCTTGTTTTGATTTATTTATTTATTTCATTGTCAGTTTATTGCTTCAATGAACGCCATTTTTCGTTTTTGACTGAGGCGTTATAGTTTGTTACTGATCACAAAACAATTCTGTTTCGATACAGTCACAGCAATCAAGCTTATTTTATGCACTTCACTATAGTTAAATATAGTTTTCTTAAAAAACATTTTAACGTAAAATCATAGTATTAATATTACACCTTTTTATTTTATTCTATTATCTATGTATTTGTTTTGTGAACAACTATGTGTTCATTTAAAGCTTAAAGGAAACTCATATATTACATATAATATATCATTCGAATAATATTACTCGCGTAAATTGTGTGTTAATTGCTACCATACAATAACTACAATACTTATGTAATACAGTAATTGAAAAACTAATAGAAATCGTAATTACGCTAAGGATTTTATTACCAAGTTCCACATAACTTCTTACTAAATAAATTGAAATAATAAATACAATAATTGATTTCATAATTTGTATAACGTCTAAGATTAGTGTTATAGTCTTGTTGAGAGAGTATATTTCAAGATTCATTGTAAGCACTTATTTAATAAAGCTCGTTGTAGCCTCAACAAGTTAAGATCATGGTCTATTTAAAAAAAAGTGGTGCGACTGTCACAGTGACGTTTTAGATAAATGTGATAAAAAAGCCGAAGTGATATGTGTCCAATTTAATTTTCACAAGTCTCGTAGCTTCAGCTATCGGGTCAGGAGGTCACGAAACTAAAACACAGTTCAATGCTCTTACTACTGTATTGCGGTATACGCTTGACACATCACGGATTCAGATCATAATGCGGATATACATACATACAACTTTACATATTATGAATAAATTTTAAACGTCAAAACGACAACATTTAAATTCCTTAGACTACAGTTGCTGTCTAATATATAGTCTAAATAGTTAAATTAATTAGCATGTTCGTTAAAAATAGCATATTTTACGGATTTTCGTTACAAGCTGCGATTACAAGAATTGCACGTTGCTACAGCTGCGAATTTTACTGTTATACTATGAAGTTCTATTTAAAAGAGATGTTTAAAGCGACCTGAAGTCATAAGAAAAAATGTCATCGTATCGGAATTCAGTCAAGCCTACTTCCGTGTACTTAGAAAAACATAACCGTCCAAGGTTCAATACGGTTAATAGCCTGCGAGCTAAATAACTCACTGCGATTACTTCTTTGGACTATATTTATAATATACATAGAACTAAACTCAATTGATATGACGATTTATATACTGGTGTTATTAAGTCATCATCAAAAGAAATTTGTTAAAAACTGCTTTAACGCTGACGTCATTTGACACTTGAAATCTTATGCTGACGTCACATGACGTCAGCCTCTTACCTTACTTTACCTACCGTAGACAGAGGGCTAAGATGTTTACAGATAAACATTTATACATACGTAAATAAGTAAGAACCGTCACAAAACAAAAACTTACATATATATGCAACAAAGTGAACACAGTAAGAGGCTTACTTCTTTATCCAATCGCCTTAAATGCTAAAATTCCGCGAAACTATTGATTTTGCACTGCATAGCAATACTGACATTGAATTCCTTCTTCACTGCAAAGTTTTAATACCAATAGCCATAAAGTATTTACTTATAACAAAAAGTCAAAATAAACTGTAGGTACTATAATAGCAGGTACTATTTATATCTTAATAAAAGTAAATATTTAAATACTAAGTGCATACATAATTAAAATATATAATAAACGCTTTAATGTATTGTATTTCAGCTCATCCCTTATACATATAGCTTTAAATTTTTTCTTTTTATTGTTCTGGAATAAAATTGTAAATAAGTCACGTAATATATTTTAACACAATCTTAAATATATTACAATTATTACAAGTTACTCTTACAAATAAAATTACAACAAAAAAAATTGTAAAACCATTTTTCTTTTAAACAGGCCTAAATATTATAACATACTTTTTTACTGTAAATATTGTACAAACATATTTCATACTGACAAATATCCATCAAGCGTTCCAATCAAAAATCTTCCATGGTGTTATTATATTAAGATTCAAAATCGTATGTTTTAAATGTAGGTTACTGAAACCTTGCAAGAAATGTTTGCTCATGTGTAACTGTTTACTTTCTACAGGATATTTGTTTACCGTTAGGTTACAGAGGTGTCATTCATGTAAAACCCATAACGCAATATGTATGATCAATGAACCATATTTTCAATATTATGACACATCTAGAAACCTATTTCCGCGATATTTGCTAAAGTAATAGATCTAAGACGCTATAATAACTTTCATCTTGACTCTTATTACACTGTACTTTAATTAGCTTTTTTTGCTGTTTAGCGGTAGAATATCTGATGGTGGGTTCCTGTTCCTACCTAGAGAGACTTGCACTAATTTACATTACAAAATACTCTTTTGTTCTACACCAAGAAACATAGACATACAAACATACAAGAAAAATTTACAAGAGGCGTTCTTATCGCTAAGACAACGATCCCTTCCAGGCAACCATAAGGTACAAAAGAAAGAATAGTATATATAAATAAACATAATATTGAAATACATTATAATTAAGTTACAATAACTTTAAAAATATAATAATACACAAAAACACATACAAACATGTACATAAGTATATAATTATATCATGAAACCTGTACTTCTTATGTACTATAATTATACCATTTTCTGATTGATTTTACCTGTAAATATTACATAACCCTTGCTGACCACGACGCTGACTGTGTTTTTCATAATAAACACGAGCAATTTACAATTAATTATGTCACGCAAGACTGGCGATTCTGATAAGTCATCGACACGAAGGCGGATGCTGTTTTGTTATAGGCCTTTTTGCTCCAGCACGTAGATATTGCTAGCTCAGATATAAACGGTTTCATTTGTAAACACTCCGTAGATATTTAAAACTTTTATAGGTACAAATAATAATAATTGTTTATGAAACAGTACAGAATTAAAAAAGAAACTTAAAGTAACGTTTGTCAGGATATTATATAAATGATGATTATTTCAATATTTATAATACCTAATCGGTTATCTTTTATCTAAATCGGATAAAGTAACAGTCTATAATTATCCGTCTCTTGGGCGAAAGCCTCTCCCTTTTGAGGAGAAGGCTTTGAACTTATTCCACAACGCTGCTCCATTGCGGCTTTGCTAGTAGGATATACACGTGGCAAAATTTCAGAGTAACCAGACACTCGCGTTTACTTAAGATGTCTTTTTGAAGTTACCAATAAGTATATTCTTAATTTATGTATTTTAGAATATTCGAAAACTTAGATACTGAAGTCATATTAATATAAATTGATATTTTATATGAAACAGAAATATAAATAGCAATATATTAGACTTACTAACAGAACAGATATTGATGGAACTTAGCAGCGATATATGAAGATGTTTATTTTAAACTGTATATTTTGTGATATACGGTCGATTATTCGTTGTTACTTTTATAATACTATCAAGTGATGTAAATACGTTTGATCTTTAATTTATATGTAGGAAGTATCATGATCGTGAACAAGCTGTTTTTCGCTTGAAGCTAAACAAAAAAATAATGGAACAACCTTTATATGATTGATCGAACAACGTAGAAAATTACAAAGGAATGACTTCGCGTTCACATTCTGCGGTACATTTTATAAGTAGATTAAAGTTTGTGTTCTATATAATTATACAATAGCGATAAATGTCAATAAAAACTTCTATATAATAGCGATTGTCGTGGTTAACAGTAAACAGTCGTTCTGAATCTAACGAGATCTTGGGACGTAATATTTTAATCTCGTAGAATTAAAAAAAAAATAGCTGTCAATTGAGTTTGACGTTATGTGTGTATGTTCTATTTTTAAAATACGAAGGAATTTTAATTAGTTAAAAAAAATAGACATTGTCTCGTGTCTGGGGAATTCTCCGAAACTACTGTTTTAAAGTTAAAATCATAGGTGATAGATTATAATTGTTTAAAATATTCTTACTTTTATCTTTCATAAGGGTATCAGTCAACAAGGTATTGATACCTAAACACGGAAACTGTTACTCATATGTTAAAGCTAACGTATATCAAAAGCCTTAATATTTTATTTAATGCAATAAACTCTTAAAATAACGATATTATCATGAAACATATCGGGGACAAAAAAAAATACGAAGAGGAAACTTTACAGTAAATCACTAACACATTATTATGTCGTAAGCATCATTTTTAATCTGTGAAGACTTGTTTATTAATTACTATTTTCTTATCATAATTCGAACAATTTACATTCTTAACTTTAACAAACCATAAACTGTTTACTGTACTAATAAAAACCGTAGATTATTATGTTAATATTTAAAACGAGTACCTACTTGTTTCATTACTTACTTGATAACCTCGTGTAACAAGTTTATATAAATATAGTTGGGAATGAAATCTATAATCGGAGGATGAAACAATTGATCGCATACTAAAAACCGCTAATTGTAAATAATAATAAATTAATAAAATATTCATCATTGTGTTGCACGCATTCATTGCATCGTCCGTCCGTATTCTATGTCCGTAGGAAACAACTACTAAAATAAATATTATTTTATTATACAGTGTAAATTTGAAGCTTTATCAATTACTGTATTATTTTATATTATAAAAATGCGAAAGTGAGTGCGAAGTAATGGGTTGTCCAACTTTTACAATTGTAACCGATCGCCATGCTTTCATGTATAGAGATACTAGCAACTGATAGGCCGGAGAGTTGCACGTGTATATGTCCCGGAAAAATGCGCGGAAGTGTAGAGCTGCTTATTCGAACTAGTTTACAAACAAGTGACGTAAGCCATATCCAATCAAAGATACTTGATAACTAACACCTGTGTTATTTGTAAGCTATGTGATTACTAGAATAATAAAATATACAACATAATATACCTCTTATACGCATTATAATTTTAATTTATTAAAAAAAAAATATATTCTTAAATAGTTCACTGGGCTGTTTCTAAATTGCTTTTGTTTTGGAGTATTTTTTATCTGTGATAAATTTCTTAAAGAAATATGAACTTACCTCAAGGTTGTCGAAGTCTACTTTGATGAGACGTCGTTGCGGCGGCGCGTGCGGCGTGACGTCGCCGCGCCGCGTGTCGCCGCCGCCCGGCCCGCTGCCGGAGCCGCTCGTTGCTATAACAATAAAACAAATTACGTCTTCGAACTAATAAGTCATAATACTAACATCTTTGTCTTAGTGACAAAACGAGAAGACACAATTGTTCAAAATAAAAATTGACTTCATATTAAAACCTCATCCTACAGATAGATACAACTTGAATTGAAATATTGACTTAAAATAAAACTTATTCGAGAGTCATACGTCATTTACAATAATTATATAGAATCATTTTTACTATTTCCTAATTTCAAAGAGAAATAATTCGTATGTTAGTGCGAGTAAACGTTCGACTTCCTGAGTTTGATTAGTAGAAAATGCTCACGATAAACGTTTCACAAAAACGTTACATATATTTTTAAAACCGTTGCACACAAAAGCACCATAAAATCTTACTTCAATCGCTCCGAGAATCAATATAAAAAGACCATTATACATCAGACATTGCGTATTCCTAACTTGCATCACGTATTAACAATCGCCTTTAGATCCCGCAACGAATAAATCTATCAAATAAAAGCATCGTGTTACACAACCAATAAAACCTTACATATCTGTTCAACTTACACAACTGGTATTCTATGGTAAGCCTTTTACTTTCGCCGTCCTTGCACACTGCAGACCTAAACTGCCTCTCTATTAACGATGAAATGTCAATGCTTGTGTACGTTCGTTGAATGGAAATATAACCGAAATAAATTATGTGAAAATAACGTTTTTTATTGCATAAAACGTTATTAATTTAGATATAGCACACTTTAGGATCCCAATCCGAAGCGGTTTGAGTGAAACTATATTATTTTTGACTGGGTGGGACCACTAGGCCGGGTGCCTTGTCGGCTGATATTGGTATAACATGGATTTAACTTTTCGCGCACTTCGTAAGACGTAAATTAAGATACAAAGATTATACTGGGTGGTAGAGCTTTGTGCAAGCTCGTCTGGGTAGGTACCACCCACTCATCATATATTCTACCGCAAAACTGCAGTACTTTGTATTTTTGTGTTCCGGTCTGAAGGCTGAGTGAGCCAGTGTAATTACAGGCACAAGGGACTTAACATCTTAGTTCCCATGGTTGATGGCGCATTGGCGATGTAAGCGATGGTTAACATTTCGTACAATGCCAATGTCTATGGGCGTTGGTGACCACTATACAAAAAAAATGTTCAAATAATAATAATAAGAAAAATGTTCAATAAATTATTCGAATAGTTCCAATAGATAATCGATTTCTGTATTAAGTTTCACTAGAGAAATAAGAATAAATTCTAAACTAAACGTCAAAAACAAAGTGTCACATTTAAATTTAGAATCAAATCCAGGCAAGGCTATATATTTGCTTAGTTCGTGTTTATTATTCTTAGCTCGATGGTGAAGGGAAAAATCGTGAGGAAACATGCATTTGTCGGATTAAAATCTGCCTTGAATACCTACTTGTATATCTACCAAACCGCTTTGGAATAGCTAAGTAAGCTCCAAGAAATGAGTTATTTGCCCAAGTGACAGTCTATCACGGTATAAAAATAATATGATTATAATTTTATTTTACGATTTGTACGTTTCCATTATGTTAATTAAAAAGACGAGTTATTGTAACGCTAGAAAAATTTATTTAATTATCATTTTTATAACGAACATTATATCAAAATATTAAGCTAGAAATTATGTTAAATGTTAGAAAATTAGAAACCTTATTATTAAAATGAATTTATTCGCTTAAAAAATAAAAGAGTCGAGAGACACGATTTCATACAAGCAAATAAATATAAAACAATGTGAAGCGAGCACTTTTAAATTGAAACAATGGCTTGCAATCAGCGTGTTGACATTAGTTCTTTTTAAATTCTTTTAATATTTCCCTACTTAACTAAGGAAATAATGAATGCGCGTTTCGTAGAATAATACCGACGTGTTTACATTTCTGACGTATATAGGAATTTACTCAAGGAATTAAAAGAAAGGTTGATCTTTTAAGTTACATTGAATTTGTATTAACGGCAAATCCTCTACGAAGGCAATTATTACAAGAAAATGACTATATGTAAATAATAGTCTTTTACTTTCGCTTAATAATCCGAATCAATTTGGACTAACTTTATAAAACAGATATACAGTTTTCTTTACAAAATAAATCAATTTTCGACGTCTTAAACAAATAGATAGAGCTACATACGTCAAAAAAAGATAGGGCTCAGTTATCTCTAGACCTTTATTTAGAATAAGCTTCTATCTATATAAAGTATCGTTTTAGTAATTCCTCTCGAAACAGACTTCGTATAAGTATTACAATGTAAACAATATATATAATTAGTAACTGTTCCACTTGGCTGACTATTACTAGTCACGCTAGCTCGTAAAGCAGTAACTGGCTTTAAAAACCTTGGTATTTAGGTCTTGATAAACGCTAAGCTAGACCGCAGTGCAGTTCTCAAGCAGTAATATTTATGCAGACGATCATTTGGGACTTGTTGGTCATTTGTAACTGGATTAAATCCAAATGAAAGAAAAATTAAACACACAGTGCAGATGTCGCTCTACTATTAATTAATTTGTTATTAATCAGAATGTCGTCTGTCGCGTTTTACGTTTATTTAATTTTATATCTTGATCTACGTTCAGAAACTGAACGTTCGTGGATAAGGTTATACGTAAAAAAATATATTACGAGAAGTCTTATGACTCTTTATATTTTCATTTTTGCGTAAAGTACTAATCAATTGAAGATATTAATTTGCAATAACTATATCGTTTTATAAATGACAAGTGGTTTCGGTGAGAACAAACTCGAAACTAAACTTAAAACGCAATCGTGAAATGTCGAAGCGATTGCCAACTTTACTATAATAATTATAACATTTAAAGGATTCGAGTATGAAATTAACGTGTAACAACGATCTTGGTTTCCAATACTTCCCGAGTCAGATACGTAAATTCAAGAATAAAACTTCTGTGTACCTACGTTGAAACAGTCAAATTTATACAGTATGTAAATGCGCCTGTTTCATATAGTCTGCCATATTGATTGACGTTTATGGTTACTGCCCCACTCCTCAAAGTGGTCGCGTTGTTATAACCTTCCTCAAACCAATAAGAAAACAATACAAACTCTCTAGCTTTATAAATATTTATCATCTCTCTTTGTAATCTTACAATTCAAATTTCACCCACTTTCGGACTTTCGAATAATTAGGCTTTTAAGGCATATTTAGCTGATAACAATGCAATCTTCTACATTATTAAAATAAATATTCATTCGTTTGTTGGAGCATCCCACAATAAAAAGACTAAAAAATATATGTATGCAATATATAGTGATAAAATAAGGTCCGTCCGTCTCCGTCAAAAATTACAAACATGAGCGAGGCCGTAGGCTAAAGGTAAAAATTTCTACGATGAGCCTAATTAAAACCCTGTAGATGTCCCAATACTCATTGAAATCCAACTCTCTAAACATTATAAACAGTCAAAATCACTAGGAGAATTACAAACAATTCCTTAAGTACATAGTCTACATATATAGTGCCCACGAGACACTAATTAACTATATCCCCTAAGAATACACTAGCTCACTCATACTTCGAAGTGCTTGTTCATGAAATTGAATTATGAAGGATTCAATTTATATAATAAATGTAAAACATAGAGAATATATTACTCTCCCGAAGGAAAAAAGGTCTATTACGGTAACATTTCTATTTCAATAACTTGAATCGCAAACTTAATATGATGCTAAAGTTCACTAATGTATTTACGACAGTTTAGGACGTATTCGCGAAAACCTCCTGAGGGACATGTGATATACAGCAAACATTATTCTGATATTAATAAGTTAAAAATAGACCAAGAAAATACACGCCCCAGGGAAATATTTCCATTAGTTTGATATATCATAGATTTTTTTCCAAGAGAGAATAATATATTTTCTTAATTCCCTTTGCCATCAAAACGTTACGATAAGGAAAAAAAAATGTTGCTCCGAATTCAGTTTAATTGCTTTGAAATAAATTCTAAAAATAATGTTTTATGAATATCGGAAGATCTAACGCGTAAGAGAAAACTCGATTCTATTTTTATAATAAAAGCGATTACTGAAGTAAATTAAATTTAACCTTGACATTTACGTGTCATAAGAAGGTCGTAAGGGTTCAGTTCTAACTTCGAAACGGTAACGGATAACCGTTTTACATACAACACATTAATCATGGACTCAAAAACTATACGTAAAGTAATGAAATAAAAAAATAGTGTAAAAAGTAAAAACAAAAGTAGTGTAACTACTGTAATATTTTATATAAGCACAGGGACAAGATTTTTTCCCAATTTTTGCAGCGCATTGGCGATATAAGGAGTGGTTTATATTTCTTACCATCAGGTCACTAGTGCCTACCATTATATAAAATAGTAAAATCTTGGACAGCCTCATTGGCCGCAAGGAGTGGCCATAAAAAGTTATTTTGATTTTCAATCAAAAATTGTTGTCAGTACAGTCCGTAGTTTGGTATACGATGTGATCTCATCATTCATGAAAAAATGTAATTTATCTTATAGTTCAAAATGTTAATTCGCCTAAAAAATTTAATTAGTTACTTCTTTATTTTATTTAAATTATGTTTTAAAATTTAATTAATTACCTCTTGTTTTGTTTCTATTTTATTTATTCAAATATTTGTATTTTTTATTTTGATTTGTATCATAATTTTTTATATCTTTTTGAAATTGTGTGTGACAATGGTGTATTTCCCTGTAATCGGTTGTACATATTTTTAAATTAATATAAATCATAGGGATCCAAATAAATAAATAACACTTTCGTACTTCGTACGTTCGTAAAGCCGTTGGGTCTTCGCCTGAACTCTCTCCAGTCACTATCACAGGATAATGAGAGATAAATAATGAATTCTGATTCCCTATTTGCGCACACACGTGTGTTTTCTGCGTAGTTGGTTGGGAAGACATGATCATCGTTGATTCTGTTGACGTTCATGTATATAAAATGATAAAGATACGATGTTACGTTGGTTTAAGTACTCTTTTTGCTTTCGAAACTTTTAAACTCATACAAGTTTACAGTTTTCTACTATTTTGTAACATTTAGGTTTGCTTCTATTTTACCCTAATTAGCACACTCGTTGCCGTGCCCGTTGCTTTTACATGTCAGATTTATGCGATGCAAACGGTAAGTGGAAATCCCGAGAGCTTTTGCGAACGTAACTGCGCTAATGTAATAAGAGCAGTTTCTCGACTTGAAACGCTACACAAAAAACAATTTATTTACACTGTGTAAATTTATTTGCTATTTTAAATCTAGATTTTAAGTATAAGACACTAAACTTACTTTTTCAATAATGCAATTTATTTAATATATCGCTTTGTGGAAATAAAAGATTTGTTGAAGTGTACAATCAGTCTTGACTTTAGTTAAGCCTTCATATTTAAGTCCTTTCATTAGATTCATTAAGCTTATATAATTATTATTCAAACATGAATAAGTTCCAGTAAAAAATGTTAAGATAAATGATAAACCAACTTTCAAATCGTCGAGAGGTGAGCCTGATATTTGGCAAAGTTATTTAAGGTCGCCGTGAATCGATTTGTCTCGTCTTTATTGTGATTCACCGCAGTTGTGAAAATAGAACTGCGTAAACGAGAACGATAAAGTGTTGTAAGTTTAAAAATACATTTGTTTTCTGACTTAAGTACGTTCTAAGCTACAATTTATTTACTTCTTAATTTACCGAAGAAAACGAGTTTAAGAAAGATCATAAATTTGCTTTATGAAGTATGTTAGTGATTAATATATCAACAGATTAATATCCTTACTAGATATCTGTATGAATATAATTATGACGTCATACGAAATCCAATATGGCGCAGATATAGGTATCAAATTACAAACTTTGTTAAATCGATCAATTTTTGTGCATCTATGAATCACGAGGGAATTTTTTGAACGTTATTCATGAAACATCTATGATTTTGAAGTCAATGGGACTTAATATAATAATAATGTTTGTCTTTAGAAATAAAATCATAACAATACTTTATCGCGTTCATTACGTTTTACTTTTTAGACATCCTTAAAACTACTTTCAATTAGTTATTAATAGTAACTATATTGTTCTTGCCAGTCCCACTTCAGGTTATCGCTTTGTTGGGTGTATTAATTCCCAGTCAGCTGTGACGCGGTAGGGAACTACTGATGACTCAGTTTATCGACTCACGGCTGGAAGCTCATTGATGGGGACATACGGCTGTATAGAATATTTTTGTTATCTTTATTATTTTTTTTCGATTAAGTGAATTCAATATGTGTAAGGATAGACATAACTATTATATTAGTATTTTATTCATACTTAGTTAGCATCTGACCAATGTCACAGTTTCATGTCAGACATTTGGAAATAAATTTAAATTTATTATAGAAATTACTTTTTAACAAAAAATCATCGACATACTTTTTCATGACATGCTGATATATTGTGAAATATTGGTTTAGTAATCAAATCTGGTTCAAGGTAAATAAATATCGGCTAAAGATAACAAGGTATGCGTAAAAATTGCATTGAATGCGTATTACTTGTCATGGTGGTGGCAACACTGCCCCAGTAGGATTTGTCTTGTGCGACGTCCAATGCTTGCTCTTCAGGGCTTCGAACTGGCTCTACTAAGCCAGACACCGGTCTTGTACCCAGCAGCAGAGCCGCCGGCGATACCCTCGAACGACGCAGCTTGACTGATATTTACACTTATCACGAGAAAACGCGCCAAGACTTTTATTATGAACAGTTTTTATGACTTTTTTAAACAGTCACAGATAATAAATTGCACCGTTTTATTTATTTTTAATTGGCAGATAGTAAAACTATTTGGTTGAAAAACAGAACCGAATGAAAGAATCTGAGACTAAAATAATACTTATTCACATAAACGAAAAGCTATTGTTTGTAAAACACTGCACGGAACGTTAAGCGCGAAAATTACGTATCTAAACAACACTTGACGGCATTGACCTGAGATTTATTCGTCTCAGATACCGTAAAACACATATGATCGCACTGCGTCACGGAAAACAGTAACGGTTTAGTAATTCGAAATCAAAGAGAAACACATTCAGCAAGCATTCCTCGCAAAATAACGATATGACTCTTTTTTATAAAATGCCACAAATAATTTTTTTGTAGCGCAAAGCGTTGTAAATAGAAGGCGCGTGCTTAGCTCGTGGCGCTCGTCGCCATATTGCTTTTCGAGGGTTGCCCCGTTTCCCGCATGCGCCCTAACCCTAGGGAGCACTCTGGAGAAAATGTTATATTAAAATACGTCACTAAAATCATATTTCATAAACATTGCGGGGCGTCTTCTACAATACAGTTTAAATTCTCAAATAAAGTGAAATGTAAAGCGAAATTTCATATAATGGTTTATGTAAATTATTGCTATATACATATAGGAATGTAAAATGTCTCATGACGTCACGAGACATTTTCTCGGTTCGGATGGTTCGGACCTACGTCAATCTTTGACGTACGACCTTTATATTAACGTCAATTAATTATTCTATTTTGGTAAATAGTTTCGTATTCGATAAGGCTTCGTAGAGATTTATTCTATCTCGCATTGATAAAAAGAAACGTTTTTTGGAAATAACTTTTGGGATGTTTAGTTTAAAGTAGTCATTTTAAATTATTATGTATACATATAAAAGAAGACTTAACTGATAATAACAGACCAAAATAAATTGTGTTCGATTACCTAATACTTTTCATTTGGTTTGCGACTGCGTCATAATACAACAAAACTATTAAAGAACTAAATATTTATTTAACTTTTTAATTCGTACCAGAACAACCTTTACTACTAGCATAAGTTTCTCTTCAACTTTTTATAAAAAAAAATACTTAAAATTCTTGAAATTAGTCATTTGAGTGAAAAATAAATTAGTTTAAAATAATTCATAAAAAAATTCTTTGATAAGCAAATATTAAAATTTCGCGTTCGTTTAGCCTTCGAAATTTGAATTAATTTCAAAACAATGTTGCCGTAATAAAAAAATAAAACGATAAACATTTACAAACGAAAATATAATAGAATATTAGGTAAATATTGACTTAGAGCTTGTATTGTTACACAACGAAGCATTGTTTTCGACACAATTAGAATAGTGTTACATGGGAATAATCCTTATCTTCGATCTCGCGGAAGCATCAAATGCTTATAAGAACATTGCGAAGAATTCTCATGAATATATTAAAACCGGTGCAATCGAAAGCTATGTTAATAACACGTTCCCTCTTCAATGTTAGGTTAACGTTACTTAATTCTTGCGGGTTTCTTCATATCACTCGCATTTTCTATGTATTCGAAATTCAAAGTATTTTATTGAAGTTATACTTCTTAGGGCGTTATAAGTCTAATTCAAAGTTCAAATTCGAATGCTACTTTTACATATAATTGTTAATACTACTAATATATACCTATATATATTAAAGCGTTGATATGCGGATATAACAATATACATATATCAACAAACTTCGTACACCGAACAAATTCTACTTATGTTAAAAACAAAAACTGTATTATTCACGTAAGCGTTAAGTTTTTATAACTTTTTATAGTTACAAACGATTTTTATTGAATATAATTATTAAACGGTATCTTGGTATACTGTTAAAAGATACTAAGAAAGTGAAGTCTCGATATTTAAATCTTCCCATACTTATGCTGCGTTTCGACTAAATTGTTTGTCTGTATCTGTGAATAAAATATTTTGCAATTAATCGGTGTCCCAATACAAATTTGTCACCAAATAGTTTGTACGGACGTTGCTTTATGTGAATACCAATATCTACACAAGCCTTTACTGCAAGGTGGGCCGAAAACTGTGATCGACATTATTATTTGCAACACGACTGCGGTTGCGGTCTCGTTCAAGCTGAACTTGTTTCGATTTTTTATAGCTCGTCTGGGCGAAATTCGTCTGAAACGACTTTTTGTCCGCGCAGCTATACATTACGATGCATTCATCAAACTGCTTCGATCACTGCTTCCGATACATTTCAACTAGTTTTACGTTGTATTAAGAGAGAACTATCCTTAACATAGGTTATACTGGATATCCTAGCTAGGCTGTAAATATGTAAAATGCAGTATCTTACATAAAACGTTTTCAACTAACATGTTATTTATTTTGATAAAGATTAACAATTGCAACAATTAAACCAAACGGCAGTTGCTGTCTGCTGTCGCTGAAGACGGGGACATTTCGAATATTTCAATGCTAATAAACCTACCTACCTACCTAGTTGTTAATAATTAATTGAAACTATTAATATGCTTAACTATTAATATGATACATTTAAAAATATCATTATTCATTCAATGAGGTGAAATTAAATGATATTATCATATTACAATGCGTATTATGATTTGGAAATTTCAATGAGTACTATTGTTTCGGAAATGCATCAAATAGTATTTGTAAACATAAATCTGTTTGTTTCGTCAAGACACACGAAGATCGTTAATTTAAACTTGTTTATATTGAATAAACAAAAATATATTGGTATGCCTATTTGAGATATACATATATAGCTATTATTATAGTTTTAGCGATCATTCATGAAACAATAATATATACAATTCAATTTGTTGTGATGCCACTAGGAGACGAAAGAGTTAAGACAAACAAATAAATATTAGGTTTCCGTATTTCATGGAATTTGCTAATAGTATTATGCACTGAAAACAGTCTTAGATTAAAATATTTTTATTAATAATACAACACAATTCCACTTAACAACTTATATTCACTTATATTTTGACTTCCAGTTTTATAAACAAGTGACATTATTATTTAAGATCTCGATCAATGATATCACGTCAATTCAATGTCGAAGTTGTTTATATATGTATGTATGTATGTACATTTATATATATACACAGATAGGACAACGTCTGAAGAGTTTTACTATAATTGAAATAGGACTATATATTCGTTAAATTACTGATAAAATTTAAAACCTACCTTTAACCTACCATATTAACCTACTCATAAAATTTTAAATTGTATCTCGAAACACGCACTGTAATTTAAAAATATAACAGTGTAGACTGTAAGTTAAAATTAAATTAAATTAGCGCATTTTTCAGTCAACAGCCACATACATAGGTGCTCGATTTTGACCCTGAAATTTTACTCTCACCGCAAAAAAAGAATCATTTACAATTAAATTTAATCCAATTAAAAAAACATAAATCAGAGGGCAAAAATGTCAGCCATTACTATGACGTAAATTTAAAAAAGCAGATGTTTTAAAATACCACTCGATTGCCTTGTAATAATTGCCACTTCCCGTTATATTGGGTATCGGTTGTGAGCGAAAAACGATTCGACATCATAAGAATTCCGATAATTCCATTCCTCGTACAAGGAAAAAATCTGCAAATTGACGTGGATATTCTTAATTCTGTTATATTCTACTATATATCTTATCCTTTTTAACTACATACATAGAAAGAAGTTAGCGATACTTTCAGGCTTAGAAGAAGCCCCATAGCGATTGTGAATGCAAATGACATAATATGTATTCAATTTAACACGTGATCAACAATTGATGTAATGTATTGAATAGTGCTGATGAAAGCGAAGTTCGAAATCCCTTCCATGTAATAATTGCCGTTGTCTAGACACCCTTCCCGTTTCCACTTCTTTTAAGCAGTACCATACAATATAATTATGTATGTATATATACAGGATGTAACAAAATACGAGTCCGGCCCGTAAAGTTGTTATAAGGCATCGTAAGTTGGGCCTGTTCTGTTTGTTACACTCTGTATACATATAGAAGAGGCTTCAATGACTTCCTAAATAAACCGCTAATTATTGTCAATAAACGATTTAAGATGGAAATTTGTTAATTTAGTTACCGTTTTAAATTACTGTTTATTCAACCATAGTGTAATTAGAAATTAATTGACATACTTTAAAATTAACGTAACGGAGCGGAACGCCCACATTGACATTTCGTACAATTTTGACATTGATATGATATTCAATTCAATATTTTAAATAATAACGTCACGTTCATACAAACCGTATTTATGGATACTTATTTAAACCATCGTACTAATAATTTAATTACTGGTGGAAGGGCTTTGTGCAAGCTCGCCTGGGTAGGTACCGCCCAGATATCCTATCGCAAAACAGCAGTACGTGGTATTGCTGTTTTGCGGTTGTGTAAAAAAAAGGTAAAAGCTAAACAAGCTTAAAGTTTTAAAGGTTTGTTACTCAATAGCCCTCGAACGACTGGACGGATTTCATCTTGTTAATACCACTATCGTCTTTTTTCCTTCGTTATTTCAACATAATATTTTTCTTCGTAAAACCTTGCATCATAATAATTAAACACGATTAAGTTGTACTGTAAAAATATTTATAAAATAATGATTTTTACTTTTAATAATTGCATAATGTGTTGCATACAGCATTATTATCAATAATTGTAGTGAATTAAACTCGAGTTAATTATAAGCACGAGACGCACGAACCATATGGCTCAGTAGTCAGGTAATTTTTAAGCAAAGATACAGGTTCATATACTTCACCGCAATTTGTCAAATATTTAATTTACAATCAGCCTGTGATTGTCCCACAACTGGGCAGCGACCTGCTCCTCTCCTTTTTTGAGGAGAACGTTTGGAGCTTATTCCACCACGCTGCTCCAATGCGGGTTAGTAGAA
The DNA here is from genome assembly GCA_963151315.1 of Nymphalis c-album. NCBI lineage: Eukaryota > Metazoa > Arthropoda > Insecta > Lepidoptera > Nymphalidae > Nymphalis > Nymphalis c-album. The sequence continues at coordinate 2,608,863 of OY720590.1, read as the reverse complement.
TACACTTGTGGCAGAATTTCAGTGAAATAAGAAACATGCAGGTTTCCTCACGATGTTTTCCTTCACCGTAAAGCACGAATTGAATTATACACACAAATTAATCAAATGAAAATTCAGTGACGCTTGCCAGTGGCCATCAAGGATATATTTAATTTGCAATTTCAATAATGTATATCCATTTTGGTGATATAGGAAAACATCATCAGATTTTCTTGATACATGTGCCAAATGAAATTATTATACGTTTTTCTATATAAAAGATGATGTATTTGTCCATTAGTTGTATAGACAATTGGGTCCAGTGATCTCTTAAAGATTAACCAATAATAACGGTTTCAATTTCGACTAAACAAAATCAAAGTTTATGTGTTCTATATTTAGTCTCGCATTCTATGCTTCTAACTAGTCTATTATGCAGCACCATTATGTTACAGATATATTATAATTAAATACATATGATATTATATTACAAAATCAGTCGTGTGCAAATCAACAGAGATTAAAACATCGTTAGTTTAATAATTCGTATCTTAAAACATGCCCAGCCCATGTTATGATTATTAAAAGGGAATGGCTAACCTCGTTAAAGCCTGCTCTAAATCCAAGTTGAAATGACGAAAGTAAGTACTTGATTCTTAACCTAATGATTACATTTGGAATGATCTTTAAATATTTTACTCTACTTTATATAACATGACTAGTACAATACATATAAAATAATATAATCGATTATATCATAAATCAAAAATTGCGCTTGACAGTTGGCAGGCATATTATACTTGGCGCCATTACTTACCACAGATAAAAATATACGACTTAAACCCCTGGCACAAGTCCAATTCAAACATCCTTGACCCGAGACGCTTTTGTCTAAAGATGGTTAGATAAAGACCAGAGCTTTGAGAAACGACCATGAAGAATGAAAGTTAAACACTATTTTCATTACTCAAGGTAACTAGTCTTTAGTTTACATTATAATCATACTTAATCGTGACACTGATTGTTGTTGTTGAATGATCAATTGATCGATGTAAATTCTGAATTGCAATCTATATTTAATATAAATAATGAATCTAAGGTTGAATGTATTCATACCAAAAACTTATAATTACTTTAAATGTATGATTTAAAAATAAATGAGTTAAATAGGTCTTAAATTGAAGGACAGAAAGAACAAAAAATACAATAATTAGTGATAAAACTATTGTGAAAAGGTGTTGAATGGTTATTGTATTTGAAATAAGTATTCTCATTTCAACTCATCTTTTAAAATAAACAGATTAATTATAAAGATAGGTTAGCATTAGGTACACATCCTAACAACATACAGATAAGCCAAACACTTATACTGATATGCTCATAAAGGGATATCGAAACCGGAACTATTAACGCTGCAGTCGGTTTCAGTGACCAATGTGCCATGTGAACGTCATAATATACACGGCACAGATTATGCAAAATAGGCTTACAAATTAAACTTATTATTATAACAGATAATATACAATCTATTCGATAAGTCGTGACCGTTGTACCGTTCCCAAGATTCCTTGCGAAACATACTGACGAACAAACAAATTATAAACGAAGACAAGATATGACCCACGTAATGGTCACGTTTTGTGGTCAATTAACAACAGTTATAAAGGTTTGTCTACATTATAAATAAAAAATAATCTAATTTCTTGTGTTCTGTTTAAAATTTAAAATACCCTTAAAAGACTGAACAATGTTGTTGTTCTTAAGAAAGACAATGAACAATGAAGATATTATATTTAAAAAAAAAAAAAACTATCGCTTTGAAAATTAAAAAATATAAAAATAAAAATAAGCAAAGGTTTATTATATAACAAAAACAATAAAATTCACGAAAAAATATCTTCAAGTTTGTGTAAGAGATGCTTCAAAAGAGATTGTGTAAGTCTTAAGTTAACGAAGTTGCGTTGAAAAATGTTTTTATTTTCACCGCATACTTTGTCTCTTAGGCCTTGAATGTTAAAAATATAATCTGTGACATTTCAACAGACTTGATTTCAAAAGTTTCTCTTTAATTAATGATAAAAAACATATTAAAAAATAAATATGTATAGAGGATCAATGTCATTGTTACGTTGTCATTTTTGAAACATGAAACAGACTGACATGTTGATAAAAATATATAATAAGCATGAACACAATGTTATAATCTTATATTTACAGTAATATAAGGAATCATTTATTGTGTAAGTTTGAAAAGTAAACTTTATTATATTCTTATGTACATACTAGCGAAACTCAAGCTTCGCCAGCGTGGACTTCTGTTTGTAACGAAATTCTTCAAAATCTGCCATTAGATTAAATAATATTTACTTAAGATGAGGCAGTTTTGATGTCAGACACTTCAATTTTCTTTTCTCGGAAAATAAAAAAAAGAAATGCCACATGACCCATCTTCAAGCGCTGACAATGCCGGAGGCGAAACTAGTATTACTACTAACATAAAATAAGCACTTGAAAGTTGCGTTGATAGGCCCGGGACCGAATTCGCAAAATTATTTTACTATCATCCACAATTATTAAAATAAGAAAACAGAATAAATATTTATTACATTGAAATTATACAAAAATAAAACATGAACTGCTGTATTATTAATGTTAACAGTTTTCGGTCCATTAAATTTGTAACGGATGTATTTTATTAGAAATCTTAAATTACGCTGCGGCCTGTGGGATTTACGGTGTCCAGCAGTAAGTTATTAAATTGCGGTGATTTCTGACCGCGCTGTCATTAGCTGTTTATTTTCATAATTGATTGTTCTTAATATCTGGATTCAGATCTGACCGCAGCTAATTGATTTTATCTATTAACAGATATTGATATTTGTTTGTTGAGATTTTGTTCGTATACGAACTGTATCTGTAGCTTAGAGCTATTCGGTATTTTACCTCTATACTTTTTAAACCCGGAGTCTGGTCAAAATAGTAATCACTAGAACAAGGAAGCATTCATATAGTCTAAAAATAGTTATACTTTAATAAAATCATGAAAATATTTATTAAGGAAACCTCAGAAATGTTTGACTTAATAAGCCTTTTATCTTATCCGTCTTTTCCATTTTAATAAAACTAGAAAAAAATTATAGGTAGATTCTAGAATATATTCTTTTTTTAAATATATCTTATATCGCATATTCTTTTATACTTAGTCTGGCCATAAAATACTGTTACAATTAAAAATAACCAAAATATTACATTTGAATTTGGAATCTGTAATTTTTATATGATTGTTCATTGAGTTTTCTCATTTTGGCGCCAATACATTGTAGAATATTTTGCGATATTAAAATGGAGTGAGGTGATAAAGAGAACCGAATCGCTGTGATTGCATTACACAAAGTAGGTATGGAGCCAAATGCAATTTTAAAAACTCTCCAAACGCTTGTTATCAGTAAAATGTTTGTGTACCGGGCTATTAATAGGTACAGTAAGACCTCCTCTGTTTGTGACAGAAAAAGATCTGGCTGTCCACGTAGTGTTCGTACGAAAACGGTGGTCAAAGCAGTAAGGGAAAGAATTCGAAGGAATCCTGCCCGAAAGCAAAATATTTTATCTCGGAAGATGAAGATAGCACCTAGAACCATGTCACGTATTTTAAAAGATGACTTAGGACTTGCAGCCTATAAGAAACGTACTGGTCATTTCATAACTGATAATTTAAAAGAGAATAGGGTGGTAAAATCGAAACAACTACTGAAGCGTTACGCAAAGGGAGATCACAGAAAATTTTTGTTTACGGATGAGAAAATTTTTACAATTGAGCAACATTTTTACAAACAAAATGACCGTATTTATGCTCAAAGCTCTAAGGAAGCTTCCCAATTAGTCGACAGAGTGCAACGTGGGCACTTTCCGACTTCATTGATGGTTTGGTGGCGTATGAGCTATGAAGGAGTGACTGAGCCATACTTTGGTGAAAAAGCTATCAAAACATCGGCACAAGTGTATCAAGACACCCTTCTTGAGAAGGTAGTGAAGCCCCTTAACAACACCATGTTCAATAACCAAGAATGGTCCTTCCAACAAGACTCGGCGCCGGGTCATAAAGCTCGGTCTACGCAGTCTTGGTTGGAAACGAACGTTTCGGACATCATCAGAGCTGAAGACTGGTCGTCGTCTAGTCCCGATCTTAATCCGCTGGATTATGATTTATGGTCAGTTGTAGAGAGTAGGGCTTGCTCTAAACGCCATGATAATTTAGAGTCCCTAGAACAGTCCATACGATTGGCAGTGAAGAATTTTCCCATGGAAAGAGTGCGTGCTTCTATTGATAACTGGCCTCAACGTTTAAAGGACTGTACTACAGCCAATGGAGACCACTTCGAATAAGCTTTTTATATTTTAAATTGTTTTTTATTTATGTATTAAACTAACACACTGTAAAAGTAATAAATGTTATTTTCAATAGAAAAAAATATTTTTTCCTTTGTATCAGTATTTATGGCAAGACTAGGTATACACATTTAGTAAAATTAACGTGAACCTAAATAAGTACATCTTTATCGCAAGGAATTTGCGGGTAACACAAAAGTATTGAATAGAGGTCATGCGTCGTAAGCTGTGAAAGGTAAAAATCTAAGATCCGCATTGCAAAAGACAGCCCTTACGTGCAATGGGTCAGATGAGTAACCGACTTGAACCGAGCCGCTTTCCTTTACCGAGTTGATCAGTGGCAATAAAAAAAACATACAGACGAATTGATAACCTCCTCCTTTTTTTGAAGTCGGTTAAGAACGTAACGTAAATGAAGTAACTCTGATAAAATCTCGTAAGTTTCACGTCCTTATGTCAAATTTTACAACAATCACTTCAATGGTTTAGTTCAAGTGGTAATATCCGAACAAAGAGACGGACAAAGTTACTTTTGTATTTATAACATTAGTCTGATCTTATTTATTGAAGATTAAATCAAATTGTATATGTTTTTCTCATGTTATTTTGTAAAGTCGTGTAGTCAAAAATGTAACAGCCTGTATGTATCCCACTGTTCCGCTGAGGCCTCCTCATGTTGGGAAGAAACTTTTCAACACTTTGCTCCTCATTATGTGGAACGCATAATATGACAAATTCTTATCAAACAGTAGCACGTTTCCCCACTTCTTCCCATCGGCGAACACGAGATTTAGCACAACCCGCAGTCGTCACTAAAGATTCACGTGTTGGCCACTGGGCCATGGCTATAGCCTTTAAAAATATATCAATTGCATTTTAAAATAGCTTCAAATGCTTCATATATAGCAACTTTATCTGTTATGATGAACCGAAGTAAATTCTAAATCGATGACTTGTCATGATGACAAAGGTTTAAACGCATTTGGTTCTTTAAAATACACCGATGTTGAAGTTGTTATGGTCACCACGACAATCCAAGCTTCAGTCAGACGTTTCGTCTTTTTTAAAGTTAAAAACTTTAAAAAAAGTTACTTTTAAAAAAGTTAGTACTTTTCTCAAAAGCCAGTAGCATTCATTTATGTAAATTTCATCTCGAAATAGACGTCTTCTAAAAATCTAAGTGGGTCAGCGACAAGCATCCTCCATTTTGGAGCTTATTAAGAAGGTCTATTAAAATCGAACGTTTGATTAGAACATATTACTGTACATAGACTATAATGTTATGTAATAGGTGACTGCACCACTTTTAAAAACTAGTCCGCTCACTTTGACCGGATAGAATGGTACCAATCCCACTTAGCATCGTCTTTTCAAGATATTAATTTGATTATATCAATAAATAAACGCTACGTTAACGTTATGCTCTCTACGAATAGTGCTGGTTTATTGATTATCTTAATCGCAGCAACGGAATGGAGGTTTTTTTTGCACAGATGTAGTTTATATGTAAGTACCTGTCTACCTGCAAGGGAATAAAGATACGGGGTAGTTGTAGAATATAATAAAAGCCGGCTATTATGTTCACCGAAATATTAACAACCAACTGTACATCAACAATGACATACCTACGTGATTTCAAAAATAAATCTTTCTTCAAAAACAGGTAAGTATCATATTTTTTCTTTTAAAGTTCTCGGTTCAAAATACAAAAGAATGCTTCAAGTATATATCACAGTCATCTCACGTAGGGTAAGATAACACGTTGATAAATCTATTCTCATTCCTAGATTCATTCACAATATCTAGATCTTGCGTAACACATTTCCTACATAATCTGCCATTGTATTGTCACTTTATCTTCCTTGATATAAGACTTATCGAAATCAACGAAAATACAATATTGAGAAATAATTGTCAAAGAATCATAACACACACATGCAAAAAATAATTATTTTAATAAATATGATTAACCGTTATTTCAATATAACGTATTTTATATACTTACGACTTATATCCATCGCGAGAGTGTTCGTAACGCATACACCCATCATTAATGATACAGTATATTTGAACACCAATTAAATTCTCTAGTCACTATTATATAAAGTTTTGATTTAATCTAAATTATCATTTAATCGCGTGACACAATTTTCTCACGGAACACATACAGTCCAATATCGATACTTAATCGCATTTACACAGTAACCCTCTATTACAGAAGCCATAAACACTGCACTTAATTCAATTAAATTATTTATTGAACTGTTTCCAGTTATATATAAAACCTCTTTATTATTTATAAGAATATCTTCTTATATAGTTTTTATTAGAAAATAAATTATTTCCGTAAGGCGGTACACGAGTACACAGCTCTAGTATCGGACACCGACTGCGGTAAGAAATATTGTTACATGCTATGCTTGAAGCGAGCGCTTCTCAAAGTTATTTTTTTTTATATACATATTTCAAATGTTAAAACTTCACTTATAATAAATTAATAGTATCGTATGCGTAGAAATTTGCACTTTCTTTACTTTTGTACGAAATTCGGTGTACAAATCTATGGCGCAGTCTTTTCGAATGATGTAAGTTTAATTTCCTTTTTTGTATAATTAATATATAAAAAACAACGACAATTTACATGTTTATATTTTAATTAATATATAAATTATACAATACGCTTAAAAACGTAACTAATTTACGTTAGGTTTTTGTAATCTTCGTTTGTGTTCATTTAATAGTAGTTATTTTTGTTTGAGAAATAGACATAAAAAAATTGAAACGAAATCGTCGAACAATAACGACTACCAGACCGACGGACCTGCTTTATGCAATCTGAGTTTTGTTCGTTTTGTCTCCAGCTTTACGCTCCATTGTCGATACACTAGTTACGATACAAGTTTTGTATTCTTATTTTGAAATACCTTCACCAAATAAAGATAAAACTAATTGTTTAAATGATATGTAAATTATTAATATTGAGAAACACTGGAAAATTCTTTATTTGAACAAATATTTGCTATCTGGTTTAGAACAATGTATTTGCGTTGTAAAACGAAATATACGAAATAAACAAGTTTTTGTTCACGTATCTTATGTACTGTTTTGCTTACTTGAAAAAAATGTATATAATATAATAAAATAAGTAATTGTGTGCAAAAAATAATAATATTAATATTTACGTACCTAAGCAATTTTATGTGTTTACTTTAACAGGTTTTAAAATGTTAATTGTTTTGTCGGAACACGAACATACATTTGATAGATTTTGTACGAGTGTTATTTCGTGTTAAAACATTAGATATAGGTACTTCTATCCTAATATATAAAGCTGAAGAGTTTGTTTGTTTGATCCGACTAATCTCAGAAACTACTAGTTCGAATTTAATATTATTTTTGTTTTGTATAGTCCTTTGATCGAGGAAGGTTCTAGGCTGATTTTTATTAATTATACGCGGGTCAAGCCCCGGGAACAGCTAGTAATATATAAAACTAGAGTCATAAATCTATAAGGTATTAAAATAACGTCCCGAAACATAACAATAAACACAAAATCACAAGGATTAATATGATAATAAAGAAAAGTAAAACGTCATTAATTCGTTCGTGATTAATTTTATACATGTACTCATAAATCAGACTCGAAACGGTTTTGTGTTTGTAGTAGTGTAATATAAACAGTGACATTAATGATAAAAAAACCATGTTTAATGTTAAGTACCTTTAAAAAAAAATATAACAAGTATTTGTTTATTTATCTGCTGACGGTGCACCACTACAAACGCAAAAACGTCTGCAAGCTAATTTGTCTGTATTTCAGTTTTATAATTATGGCACAACCTTGACACGATTATAAATTATGTTGCTAAGTTAAAACCAACGTTAATAATAATAATAGTGTATTACAAGCCGAGATGTCCCAATGGTAATAACGAGTGATTCAAAAATTGTGAGTTTAAGCCCTGGCAAGCCACCGAATTTTTATGTGTTTAATTTGTGGACACATCGTGAGGAAACCTGCATGCGCGTTTCAATACGATTGGATAATCGTATTGAAACGCGTGGTGGAATATGCTCTAAGTCTTCCCCTAAAGGACAAGAATAAATAAGAAATATACTAGGCTGTTAATTTCCTTTATTATTTTATATAACATAAACAATGGAAAAGCTTTACTTATACTAAAGTGTACTTATATATAACAAGCGTGGAATGAGCAAGTGCTTTGATTCTTAGACAGATCGATACTTAGGTCTCCGACGTGACCTAGAAAGTTTAAAAGCCAGTTATTTATTAATGAGTTTTTTCATCTCAATCAAACGTAGTTGATATCAAATTTAATTAGTTTTGTATGAAATTGATAAAACATTATTTACATTGAATACATGTATAAAGTTTTGTAATAGATTTTTATACAATTATTATCAGCGTAAAATAGATACCTACATTTATGTCTTAGGTATTTTTTGTGCGAGTAACAAGAATATTTACAAAATTTGTCATAAGTAACTAAGTAAGTAACAGCCTGTGAATGTCCTACTGCTGGACTAAGGCCTCCTCTTTTGAGTAAAAGGTTTGGAGTTTATTGCACCACCGTTGTCCAATATGGGTTGGTGGAATAAACATGTGGCAGATTTCAGTGAAATTACACACATGCAGATCTCCTCACAGTTTTTTTTTCTTCACCGTCAAACACGAGATGAATTATAAACACAAATTAAAAACATGAAAATTCAGTGGTGCTCGGGTTTGAACCCACGATCATCGGTTAATAATCGAACCACTGGGCCATCTCGGCTCACTTGTCATTAAACGAGTTGCAAAAACGGTAATTAGCTTTATACGTACTTACCGTTTAGGTATTCTTTAATTTTTTTGTTTACTGACGACGAAGTTGAATTTTTTTCTTTTTATATTAATTTATCTTAGAACATATATGTACATTGATATTATCAAAAGGAGTCATTTGGTGACTGTGGTCTGTGACCGAACATAATTGCAATCCAGTTCTTAAACGTGACGAGCTAAATACGAATGTTTTTTTGAATGTAAAATGCTAAACACATTCAACGAGCAGAAATACAGAAGAAACGTATTCAAAGATCTGTTTTAAAACGGTAGTTGGTTACCTATATATAATTGTAGGTAGTGGATAAGTGTGAAATAAAAAAAACCTTTTGTTGAGTCTATCTATTACTGTTCAACTAGAGATTTCCATAAAACTCCACATAGAATCCTCTCTAATATCGACATATGTACTCTTATGTATTTAACTGTAGCTAAAAAAATAACTAACACATAGACATAATTATACATATGTCAGTCTTCATTTGAAAACTCCTTACCAAATAGACTTCCGTGCTGCCATTTCAATTTATTGTATGAGAAAAAAACAACGAATGTCATAATAATTGAAACAGTTTTCATCCTTTGTTTATTGTGTCTATTTGTGTAATAAAGAACACATTATCTTGACGTTACACGTAAAATCCGAAACCCAACTTGGTAATTTTATTACCGTATTGTACGCGCCATATAATTTATTGCCACTGTTTGTTGATGCGTTACAAAACCAGATTACGCGCTGATGCAACCTCCCGCTTTAAAAGGCTGTAGAATTCTTAATAATATTTTAAACGTTGAAGCAGTTTGTTAATTTTTATTTACGTCTTTACTACTAAACCGATAGCCGTGAATTTTGTATACACGTACTGATAAGGACATGGGTACCTAAAACCCGCCCCTCACACACAAGCGAAAACTGTTATATAAATAGTAACTTCAGATTTGATTGAAATAGAGAAAAGTCACTTTAATCACATTTAAATGGTTAAATATTTATAGCCCGGGGGACAAATGACTCTACTCCACCTGATAAGTGGTAGTCGAGTCCAAACGCGACGACGGCTAGTGCAGTCGGGAAGAATGATCTGCACTACCCGCCCCCGCCTTGACGGCCCGTAAGATGCCTCTTCACGCCTCGTTTGAAGGAACTCAGGTCATAAGAGGGGAACACGTGTGCTGGTAAGGAATTCCATGTTTTGGAGGTGCGACAAAGATCATCCGGATATAAAATATTTACGAGCCGGTTGGCGTGATTGGTAGATACCCTGCCTTTCGCGCCGCAGGTCGTGGGTTCGATTCCCACCCAGGACAGACATTTGTGTGCATGAACATGTCTGTTTGTCCTGAGTCCTGGGTCTGGTGTAATTATCTATATAAGTATGTATTTACAAAAGAAAAAGTAGTATATGTAGTATATCAGTTGTCTGGTTTCCATAGTACGAGCTCTGCTTAGTTTGTGATCAGATGACCGTGTGTGAAAAATGTCCCAAGATATTATTATTATTATTATATATAAAATATACTTATTATAAAATTAAACTGTCCAAGTTATATATGCAATTAATCACAGTAACTAAACATATAACGCTGTTAACAAGATTTTAACGATAACAATTTTATTCCATACAAGTTAGTTTTCATACAACGCCACTAAACTTCCGAACTGACATTAAGGGGATTGGGGACTAAGTTATATCCCCTGTGCCTGTACTTACATTGCATGCTATAGGATAGACTAAACTAGAGTTTATAGGAGTTTACGCCTTTGGTTCAATTTTATATAGTGCTTCATTTATTTATTTATATATGAACTATTTCAATATCCAATAACAATGAGGAAAAGTGAATTCGGCACAATTCTCGCTTGCACATAAAGATATTATTAAATATATCAAAAGACTTACAGAAGAATTACTGTGACCCGGAAAATAAAAAAAGCATGTAACATGGTTGTTTGTAATTATGTGACGTAAACGTAAACGTAAACGTAAGTCTACTTTTTTATTGAATTTATTATCACTTAGTATTTTGTGAGTAAAAAAGCTAGAAATTATTAAAATAGGAAACACATAGCAGTCGTGTTGCAATAGATTATAGAAGTGATGGTAGCTTTTTAGATACATATAAAACAGGCATGCACAACTTAATCATTTTCATTAAAAGTAGATGAGCAAATTTTGTGTATACAGAAGTTTTATCTAGAGCCACAAAAGCTGTCAAAGGTTTGTAACAGCTGATCAAACTATGGATAATAGAATGATGGATCTGTCGTAGTGGTTAACTTCAAGCCAGATTTATATTAAAATAAATTCTTATATAATAATGTTATTTTAAAAACAATGTGAAATAATATTGCGCGCTCGTTTTACTATAAATATAGTGCAGATTGTTAAAAATATAAATAAATAGACGTTATTAAATTTTGTAGTATAATTTTTTTTTTAATTTTATTTAATTATAGGTAAAGACAAGACAGTTCAGTAGTATTTTCTTCTCTGTTTGTCGGCCGACTTTTGGGTTTTTGGTCGATTAAAGAGTTTGTTGTTAAAAAAAACCAATGCACATATAATTATCATATGCTGTTACTGAATTAGAAAAAGTGAACTTGCTATAGATATAGTATATTATAAATCCTATAGATTATTATAACTTGCGCCTGTTGAAAATGAATAGCAAAAAGTTAAGCGTACGTAATTCAGTATTTTTTAATAAAAAAAGATGTAATACAGATATCCAGTAAATAAAAAAAAATACATCCAAAATGAATTCAGAAGACACTTGTACAATTTCAAATCGATTGCATGATTCAGGTACGTTAGCGTTTCGGGAGTCGAGGAAATAAAGGATTGGGAATCTGGAACAATTAATGATAATATCAAACTTGTATCGAATTGGGGATGATGGAACTGGACCAAGGAATTTAAAAATTATTATTTACGACTTATATAAAAAACGGAAACATGTGAGGAACATTTTTTTAAACAGATTGATGTGAGTAGGCAAAGAATAAAAGTGTGTACAGGTCAAACAAAGCTGGTGTTGAATATCTAAAATGATTTTTTAAAAAAAATTAACCTTTATATATTTTGTTCCTATTTTTATTAAACCCTTGATACTGCAATGAGTAAGTGATGATACATACAAATTTGGATTTCTTTTATTTTACAACCTTAGAAACCTTCTAATTGACTGTATTTATTGAGACCGTAATGAAGCTATGGCGCCGAGCGATAAACATTTTTCATGAAATGTAAGTATTTAATAAAACATATGTACTCACATAATCGTCTCGAGTACGGTGTTGGCCTGAGCTGACGGCCCACTTGGATTGATTGTAGGAGCTGTTCCCTTGGCGTTACTTCCCGTCGCGGTGGTGGTAGCTTTCGTTCCGAAGCCTGTTATAGATAAAAATATACTCAATAAAATGTAAATAGGTATATCATATATAGCTATTAATATTATTATTGAAGACTGGATAGATTGATTAGAATCGTTATCAGTCATGTTAATGAAAATATTTATAAGAAGTTTTTTTAACTAAAAAAGGCTCTGAATCAAAGAGCATCAAAACAATACATGTACAGGTACAGCATATTTTATGTTTCAAAGCACAATAAGAAGCATTATGTTTGTAATTGTAGTATTTGATATTTTAAAGACTTTATTATAATCGTAACATAGGGTCGACATACATATTATAAGAATCTACTTGTATTTATACAATTTTTTTTTCACAAATAACGATAAAAATGCAGTACCTTTTTGAGCGGAGGCCTACTTCTAATAAATTCGAGTATCATTGCATGCGCATCCTTCTTGACACTGTAAAAAAAAAACAATGTATAATGTAACAATATATAATATAACAATACTTTAAAATTGCTTCTTTAAGTAATGTACATATCAAAGAAGTAATATTTTCTGCATTATTCTATTATTTCTTAATTCAATACTTTTTGTGTTAACCATCCATTTATAGTAATATTAATACAATTAATACTTCTTTTTAATATTTTTAGTTTTTTAATTAGACATCACAATTACTACATACTATTGATTTACAAGTAATATTAATTGACCTACCTTTGCGGTATCGCTCCATCTACTTTTCTTAAAGTATATCGCCTCGACCTTATGTCATCCATGAGTATTTCGTACGGTGTCAATTCATATTCTATTGGAGTTCTTGAATAGTTAACTTTCTTTAGTTTCACTCCCATTCGCAATTCCCCGATCACTTGCATCCAGAATCGCGCCTGTAATAATTTAATAGCAATTAGTTGGTTGCATTATTTTGCAAGAATTAAATTGTCAGGATATAATCAAGTCATTGAAAAACTAATTACATAATATGTATCACTTTATTTTAATAATTTATAGAACTAGTGATCTCTATGTATGTCTACGGTATTATTCAAATGAAATTATTTTATATCCAAATAGATTTTTACATTCTTTGTTTCTAAATGGTTTTATTATATTAAAATTGTTAATTTTTTAAAAAAATGTTTTGGTAAATAAACCAAAAATAAATGAATAAATCATGCTTTTGGAAGGCACTAATAGGTAACTACGCGAAAAAGAACAAGAAACCTTTGAATATTTAAGTACATACTTGTAAAGCTCTCCAAATCCGTCGGTTTGACTATAATAAAGAAAGCGAAATCAGAACATTGTAAAAGAAAGAACTTCGAAATTGTAATACGGCTTAACTTATTTTAAATACCTAGTAGTTACAATTTACAACTATAGGACTAAAACTCATAAAAATGGAAAAAATATATAAAATAATACTACTAGTTAAATTTTATTTCTTTTTAGTATTTTGACAATAAAATGTTGACATATTTGACTTTTATAAATACGTACTTTTATAAAAACGTGATGACAGATTAATATACTCCGTTTCTAAAATTTAAACGTTAAGTGAACTTAAGAACAATTGGTTACTTTTATTTAATTCGCGGAGTAATTTAAAGATATAAAATTAATTATTACATACAATCTGATTCATCGTGAAATAATGACCTACATGTCTAAAAGATACACATCACGACTAAGGAGTTATGAATTGAGATGAAAGGATCGCCAGTGGTTTGTGGCGAGAGACGTCACTACGGTTTAACTAACCCGTCAGTATATTACCCATAACAAGCATTAACAGTATTCAGCTACTAAATTCGTGAGCCAAGTGTTGAGTAACTCTGCCTAAATGTCAACCTTGCTTAATTTAATATGGCAATAATTTATAACAAGAGCTACCGTTGATAATAATTACAGATATCATAAACCTTTTTTAAATCGTATCGTGGACCCGGTTAATACTGCTGAAGTCTCAAATATATAAACGTCCAAAAATTTAATTCATACATCCGTTGAAATGAATGTAATTAATTACAATCATTATAAAATCTGAAGATTGACAATATATTAGATTTAAGAACTGAACTATTGTCCGTTCGATATTTAATAACATACATATGTATGTGTATTTTCACTGTTCAAATGTTTTGGAGAATGTTCTAGTTTGTTTTATATGGCGTGTGATTTGCAAAGCGATTCAGAATTATCTGTCCTATTCATAATTCTATTCGCGATTATCGTTGGCCGAACAGCTGGTTTATATATTGCGGATTAATTCAATAAAATAGTAATAAACTTACTTAGAACTCAATGTTTTTGTTGAACATCACCATAACCTTTTATTGTTTGGGATTTTTATAAATTCTATCAAAATATAATAGAAGGGGGTTGTGTACTTAACAGATTTAACTAAAAATCACAAAAATGTAAAGAGTTTGGTGCAAATGAACGGAAATTGAGGCATTTTAAAGCTTAGTATTTCATGGACATCGCTATTAAAGGATCATGAATATGTATAAGGCACATGACACATGTAAAGGTGTATTTCATTCTTACCTACCAATGTAAAAACAGTATGGAAGTCCCGATGTGAATAGGTCATTGACATTTTGAACATGAACAAGAATTAAGTACACTAACAGTTTGTAATTGTCCCACAGCTGGGCTAAGACCTCTTCTCTTTTTTGAGAAGAAGGTTTGGAGCTTATTCCACCACGCTGCTTCAATGCAGGTTGGTGGAATACACATGCGACAAAATGAAAGTATTGAAAATAATAACATCATACAAAGTGCACGTTATTTAAAAAAGAGGGTTTATTTAATGACATAATTATCTTTATAATTTATATTTTAAAGTAATTACAGTGCATATAAACTAACGAAATCAAAAAAATCATCTCAACTCACCGCTGCGTAACGAATAAAAATAATATATATAATATAAAAAAAAATAAAGATAAATATAAACACTTTAATAATATTACATTTATTGTATCGTTCTTTAGAGGACCTTAGAAGTTCTTTGTCAAAGAATTAAAATAACTAAACGACTTAAGACATATCGTAATCGAAGCAATTGTTGTTATCCTCAACTAACTACGATCACCTGCACCAGGTGACCAGTTCACACGCTAGTCGTATACTGTCTGGTGAGTCGTATAAAACAGTGGTTCTCAAATTATGAAGTCAGTTATTCAATTAGGAACTCTTAACTTTGACATATAATTGACTTGAATAAACTTTATAACACCGGAAGCTTTTAACAAACAAAAATTGGAAACCTTTTTAAAATCAGAAAATCAAGTTCTTTGTGGTAAACCACAAACAAAGCAAAGAATAACTACCCAAGTTTCTATTACTTTAACTATAAACATGATATGCAGGTAGCTTTATTGAATAATCTTTGTTTCATCTATTCGAGAATTATATACTTCTATATAATCTTCTTAAGCCGAGATGGCCCAGTGGTAAAACGCTTGAATCGTAACCGCTTATCGTGAGTTCAAACCCAAGCAAGCACCTCTGAATTTTATGTGCTCATAAAACATCGTGGGGAAAACGGCATGAGCCTAATTTCACTGAAATTCTGCCACATGTGTATTCCATCAACCCACATTGGAGCAGCGTGGTGGTATAAGCTCCAAACCTTCTCCACAAAAACAGAGAAGAGGCATCAGTCCAACAGTGAGACATTTAAAGGCTGCTACTGTAACCTTCTCAAAATAGTGTGCAGTTGTGTAATTGAGTTCTCGCTACACAATTCATATGGCTTCACGGTTCTACCGAGCTACTGATTGAGAGCCACTGGTACTGAAGGTAATGGGTATAATCTAATTAATTCAACGCGAAATTCCTAGAGAGCACGCCGCTATTAATATTTACACCGGCATCAGCACGCACGCCGACGCCGGCAACTTGCGAAATATTCGCATACCATACGTCCTGAATTATATATGTTATATTTTGGCCATTCGATTTGTTTTAAGATATTTACTGCGTCGAGGGCTTCCTTGGCAACTTTAATCTTATTATTTTAAAACAATTTCAAAATCCGTTTTACGTAATATATAAATGAAATTTATTTCCTTTTCTATGCCTATATAATGCCAAAATGTAGTGATTTTTTCTGTTTAAGAGTAAAAAAATATGTGAAGATTTATATAATCTTCAAAGAAAATTTAACAAAAAGTATGGACATACATTCTCAACGTTTTTAAAGTTGAGACTACTTTCATAGAATTGTATACGTAAGTCGGAATTTCTGATTGTTTGGATAAAGAACAGACATCTGAACTGCGAATGAAACCACGAATTATGTATTTAATATTCATAATGAAACATTGTATATTTGTCATCGTGACACGAGGCACACAGATAATTATTCCTGCAATGTTCCACCCACTAGCATATGGAAATAAAGTGATTACTTCATATCTAATCTATATAACGAAATATCAATCCGCTGTTGTGTCTGTACGAGAGAATTAATTGCTTAGTATTCAATTACACGCAACAACAATCATAACTTCCCACTTTATATGCAAACCAGGACCGTAACTAAATAATAACGTTTATCATTTGATTGGCGTTAATTATCCTTTCCATCTATCTACAGTTTATTGTATTTACATACACTGAAATTAATTTCCCAACTGACAAAACAGCAGTACTTTGTATTGTTGTGTTCCGGTTCGAAGGATGAGTGAGCCAGTGTAATTACAGGCACAAGGGACATCTTAGTTCCCAAGGTTGGTGGCATATCGGATAACAGGAACGGTAAATATTTTGATACAGCGCCGATGTCTATGAGCGGTGGTGATCGCATATCCCCAGGTAGCCAATAAATAATAATATCATAGTGGATGTTGTAAAAGTTTTACAGCGTTACATATAGACATTGTTTAACGGGTGTTAAGTTAAACACATATTTCTCTCTTTCTTTCATTATTGATTCGACATTAAAAAGAAGAGGACACAGCAATTTCTTGTAAATCCTATTTTATTCTGTATTTAACCGACTTCAAAAAAAGGAGGAGGTTATCAATTCGTCTGTATGTTTTTTTTTATAAAATATATATTTCTAGGTACTAAATTTTAGACCAAATCGAGAAATACGCAAGTACTTCATATATATGCATGCGTAGGTTTCAATATCTCAAACGGATGACATCTTAAATGAGACGAAATATTTATAACATTTTATGATAATCATTGGAGTGTTAAGAAACTTACCCAATCGGAGAATTGTAGAGTATCGAGATGCGTGGCGGAGTCTTCAGCGGCGCCGAGGTCCCGTGCTCCTCCGACCCGTACTCGTGCAAGGAACGACGCCAGCTCCAGCGCCTCAGCGACCAGCGCCCTGCACACCGCGCGGTAGTGCGCTGCTGCCGTCTCCCGCGCGATGCGACCGCTGCCACCACCGCAGTGCCACACACATCGCTGTAAATAAACATACCAACGGTTTAATACAATTTTGTAAATATGGTGGTTTTGAGAAAATAGATTTACCGTTGTGATTTTGTTATAATTTTACTTAATTTAACTTTGACAATAAAGTATACAATAAGAAAGCGCACAGCGTATAAAGCTGGAGATCTGAAATCCCTGGGTTCGCATTCTGTGTTGGAAGATTAGTTATTGATAGATAATGTGCAGACACATACACACACACTATTTCTTAAGTCTCATAATACCGACTGTACCGACCCAAACGGAGGTAGTTCAGACGCATAAGTTCCGAGGTTCGGAAGTATAATCACTGCCAACTTCCAATTCCGAGCTGAGAATCAGTGACTTCCCCAGCCTTGTATCACGCCACTAGACCCACGAGGGACATGACAGTAACATCAGCCTAATAATAAGAACAATGGGTATGTAATTAAAACAAAATGTATACTCATTATTAAATACGAGTAACAAAGAAATTACGTATGATTATAATGTAAATTATTTCATCAGATATTTTACATATTGCTATCTCGTTTCATTCGATACATTATTATAATAATCCGAAAATATATCTCCGTATCCGGTTGAACGTCTGATTATTTTTTGATACAAATCAATAAAAGTCGTATTATATGAAGGAATTTCTCGAAGGCCTTTCTTTCGATACAATTTCGGATTAGCTGAGATTTCGGACACAGGTTTTTCTTGAAGATTCATCCTCCTATAATCGTTAACGCAAATGCTACTCATCTACGCAAAGGAGTTTTTTTTTTTTTAATTAAATTAATTATTAATTTTTAATACCCAAGTTACTTGGTCAAAGGTTTTTATGCAAGCACATAATATTCTACCGCTCAGCAATACTGAGTTCATTTTTGATGAATGAGATAGTTTTATATCATACGAAATGGGTATATGTCTACAGAGACTCCGGATACAGATCCGGATCGCTTCATTATATAATTTAATACAAATCTAAAAAAAAGATCGCAGTCTTGCATGATCAATGTAGGAATTTACATCGTCGCATATTTGCTCTGGGCTTCAAACATATTCAAAGTATTACGACAACGTTTTCTTGTAAATATTTATTTGCTAAACTATTGAAATATGCATAAGTACTTTCAATTCTCGAGCTAGTTTAGTGCGCATATTTTAGTTATTTCATCCAGTCATCCCGTATGTACCTACTACCATTTCAATAATGCTTGTCCGCCGCATGTAAGCAAATTATTTGCTTTCAACATATTTGTATTTTAGAACGCAAATTAGAAATACAATGGCTTTAAATTACTTGTCCTTATACCGGTGTTTTATTTGCAGAGGTAATTTACGTTTAAATATTAAGCTTAGGTTTATTTGACGAATAAATTGAATTCAATTTCTAATATATTGATTAAAAAATGTACCTTTAATAAATATACTAAATCAATTTAAATATAATATACTAGATTATATTATCAATAGTACGTAAAGTGTATGTAAAATCGAATGAGTAATGCACTCACAATTACACATGTACAAACACGTCATGAAGTTAGATAAAAGTTTGTAAAATTACATGCATTTAAAGAAAAAAAAACAAAATTTATATCAATAATTAATAATAACAATACTATTAATGTTATTGTTTATTTATATCACTAATCCCTATTCTCACTCCAACCAAAAACTTTTAAGATCGCGTACATTTAACGTTGCTACTAGCTATATTATTTTCAAGAGCTTTCAATGTAATTGTATGAATAAAATCATTACAATTGTTTACTTATGATGTAGTTGTTTAATACATTGTCGTAGGTACAACAACTGTTGTAAATCGAATAAGCTGTCAATTAATATCAAGACTGGGTATAGAGTATCTTTTCGTATAACTTATTTAGCAAATCTAAAACGCTTAACTGGTGTGTGCGTATTGTGTTTCCTCATGCGTATACATCTGATTTGTTATCGTACAATTTTATGAATATATTTTTATATATTTTCAAATTGTATATGAATAAATTAGCGTCTTATATAAATATTTTCGACGGTACAGATAACATACAAACGTACTATATTACGACACAATCCTTGCAGAAATACCATAACTTACGAAACAATCGCAATTAAACTTGATGGATGGAAAGTCGATTATTACTTAATTTCAAATGTTTATTGATATGAATTTTCGACAGTTTCAAGTTGCAGTATTTCACATTTATCGAATTTAAGTCGTTAACGATATATTATATAGAGTGTGTTGAAATCGTGATTTATTGAATTCGTTAATTACCTGATTAGAAAACGTATTGATCGGATCGGTTGACTTTGATTGGATTTATCTCTTTGGAATATTAAAAACTGAGATGGTGAATTGAGTAACTTGTCTTTGTAAAGTATTTTATATTTTAATAATACGCAGCATTATAATTCCATGAAAGATAACAATACAAGATTGTTTAATACAGATAAATCGAATATTACAAATAATTTCATATTTTTTTATAATGCAGATGAGGGGCATAAAATAATAATATGGGCCTAATGAGTCCCTCACTCATAGACATTAGCAATTTAAAAATAAAAATATTTAAATAAAATGTTAAATATATAGTCCATATTACATATACCTTAGGCTTTAAGACGATATGTCAGCTGTAGGTCTTATTACACTTTTACTTGGTGGTAGGGCTTTGTGCGAGCTCGTCTGGGTACCACCCACTCATCAGATATTCTACCGCAAAACACCAGTACTTGCTACTGTTGTGTCCTGGTTTGAAGGGTGCGTGAGCCAGTGTAATAACAGGCACAAGGGACATAACATATTAGTTCCCAAGGTTGGTGGCGCATTGGCGATGTAAGCGATGGTTAACATCTCTTACAATGCTAATGTCTATGGGCGTTGGTGACCACTTACTATCAGATGGCCCATATGCTCGTCCGCCTTCCTATCCAATAAAAAGATATATATTACACTTATGTATAAAATAATAAATATATTTATATTTAATTCATATTTTTATTGCGTTGGAATTCTACGAACCACTTACTGAATGTACCGGATAATATCACGCCTAGTATATTATTGATGAAGTTCAACCGTCCTGACCTAGCGACCTACTTCGGCTACGAGATAACATCCAAGAAAAGTGGAGAAAATTACTCTAAACATTTTCTTTTTACCCTCTGACACTTTGATGTTAAACCAAAGAAAATATTGCGCGCAAAACGAACTTTAATATCATCCCAGTGGAATTTAATGAGACGTCCAACTCTTTACACTTTATTTTATGCAAATATAAATAGAAATCTAGTTTCATATTTATAAATAAACAGCTTCACTTGCGATTCTTTTTGTTTTCTTAATTTTTTTTGTGTCAGTAACTTTCCTCGTTCTTGATAATAATAATTGAGCTTAGTATAATTATGGGCTCCTAGGTTGGTCTGGATGGTGTTCGGCCGGCCTGTCTTAAATCCCTCTTCTCAACAAAATAAGTACTAATCTATCTCTGAATATAAATAGTTCAATAGTTCGGTTAAATATTGAGAACTATGTGGTGACGCACATAGTTCTCAATATTTAATCGACTTCAAAAAAAAGAAGGAGGTTATCAATTCGTCTATATATATATTTTTTTCAATTTATGTTTGAATAAAAATATTTAAAACTCCTTAAGAATATTTCGAATTAAACATTTATCATGTCACGTGTATCCGCGAGAGGTCATCGCGTCCCACGATCTATCGATAGCGAAATATTAACATCAGAGATGATATAACAAAAATAACATCGTGTAGTCACCGTAAATGGACTTCTGCTACAAACTATAAACAGTTAAATAACCAATTAGTGCAGCTCGTCAATTCGTAAAGGCAGAGGTCAACAGTATTCACGGAACGAAAATTCATACGATTTTTCGCCGATTATAAAAAATGTGTTCTTTTCCGACTGTTGCTATATAATTAACCTATTTCTTTATTATGATTATAATATATGAAAAAAATAACACGATGTGATAAGTCACTTGGTTTAAATAAATTGTTTTGTTGTGTTGACAATCATTGATAAATATTTGATTATTTTATGTGTTTTAATTTTATTATTTAAATAATTTTTTTTTTGTATTTATTAATATTATGTATAATATAATTATCTGTGATATATAAGAATAAAAAGCTAATGTATTCCACATATGGAAGTTCTTATTTATACTTAGTTTATATAATGACAGTTACTATAAATACATAAATCTTTGTATCTTAATTATACAGAGTGTAACAAAATTCGTGTCCGACCCGTGAAGTGGTTATTAGGTATCGTGAGTCGGTTCTATTTATGTAAAAAAAAAATTAAATATTATGCAAAAAAATTACTCATAAATTTTTTTTTTTTTCATTTTCAATTGTAAATGACGAAAAGTTCATGGAGAACTGAGGTCTTGACCTCGTCTCCGACCTACCCGATAGGTACGAGCTATCGAGCGCTGACGCCCGCGCCTGTGTGGCAATATAATTGTCGTTATTTAGTCAAATTAATTTTTTGACGTGACAACGTCTTATAAATTGGTTTGCCGGGTGACACTTCAAGAAACTGCGTTACGCTCCGCTCACGTTATGCGCTCACAATGAGAGCGAGTGAGAGGCACGCGTCCCTTCCACTCGGGCATGGTTAGCCCGCCTAAGAGCGAGAGAGACAGACATAAAAAGTGAAATTCAGTGCGAGATTCTTTGTATAAATTAATGTTTTAAATATAATTCTTTGTATAAATAAATGTTTTAAATTGTTACTATTATTTCATCCTTCTTCCTACTATACGAATGAATATTCACATTAAAATTATTTTACCACTCAAAGTCGTTGTCACGTAAAAGTTGTTGCTTAAAATTTTAAAATTTATTACATAAATAGAATCGACTAAGGATACCTAATAACCACTTCACGGGTCGGACACGAATTTTGTTACACCCTGTATTTCATAGGATTAGCTGAAGTTTTTTTTGAGTCAAAGTCATTATTAAACCAAAGATTAAAACTTAAAAAGTTTTTAAATAGTTTGATTAACAGTTAATGAGAATATATTGATGTAAGAAAATGTAAAATATTTAAATGAGTCTTTTAATTATAATTTAATAACTGTTTACCATTTCCGTTATTGTGTTATGTTTCAACTGTTTTTAATTGTATACATTTAGAAGCAGCTACAAAATCTTTATTTTATAGGTACGTTTTTAAACAACGAAAAATTAAATGTCAACATTAAAATCCATTTTATTATAATTGCGTTAATTTATTATTTTTAATATACTTTTACATAATGTCATTCGTAGATTAGAGAGACAGATTAATCACAAGATATTAATATACTACTTAATTATGTACAATTTAAGAACGCGACGAAAATGTATAACATTAATCTTCTAAAAAAACCAGAGGCAGTAAAAGTTAATTATAATTCGTTTTTGATTAACTATAATATGCATAAATATTAATATATTAATCTTATACATATTTCAAAATGTCGGCACATTAAAAAAGCGCGCCAAAAGTTTTCCGTACTCAATTTATTTTATTTAATGTTTAGGCGTAGGCTTTCTAAATGTTGTCTTGTAATAGAAAAAAATAATCCTTCTTACTTATTTTATTAGTATTAGTATCAAACGTATCAAATTATTTAACTAAATAAAAAATATAAACAATATTGCAACAGTAAACCAGAATTAATTATTATTAGACTAACTGACTTTCTCTACTTATAGAGAGATACACGCTGAAAGCTATGTAGATACTTACTGTTATCTATTATTGTAAAATAATAATCACTTGACGGAGAATTCACTTAAACGAGTATATCTGGTCAACTGGATTACTCCAAACGCAACTTAGATACAGGGTTGTCGCAAGAACATTTTCATTTCATTATTCAAAGGTTCCGTGCCATTCTTATTATTAACTAGCTGTACCTGCGGTTTCACCCGCGTATAATTAATAAAAATGTAATAATTGAAAATCAGCCTAGAACCTTACTCGATAAAAGGTATAGTCCTTTTCCTAACACAAAAATAATTTATAAATTCGAACCAGTAGTTCCTGAGATTAGCCGGATGAAACAAACAAACTCTTCATCTTTATATATTAGTATAGATGGACGTAATTACATACACATAAATAACTAGCTACCCGTTCCGGCTTCTCACGATTCGAATGAGTTTTTATATAAAACGTTTATAACTCTATTGGTTTATACAGCGGCATGGCAACTCATAGTCGGCATGATTTTTTCTAACATCTTCAACAATCATCATCGTCTGACGTTTATACTTCAAAACTATATGAAAATCGTTCACTCGGTAGATTTTAAGTTAAGTACAGACAGACAGACGGCGTGACTTTGTTTTATTATAATGTAATATGTAGACTTAATAACTACTCGCTCCACCAACGATGCGTTAAATATTTTTATTTATAATGTAATATGGTAGCCTCGTCTTTAAGGTACTTTATGTGTAAAACTATGATTTTTTTGAAAATGTTTTCGAATAAAGTAATCATTTATTCGAAAAACGTTACACGGACGGACATGTTCAATTTTGTTATATCAGTCAATTTTTTTATTGTTACTTTTTAAAGTACATGTAATAAGTAAATGCAGACACAGCCCTGCCCCGAAGTAATGCAGTGAAAGTAGATGTCATCGGGCACCTATGGCGTGTGATGCAACACACGTAACAGACAAAGCCGCGGACACGAATATACTTTAAGTGACGGAAAGATAACAAGTTTTAATAGTTTACATTTTAAATATTGCATAATATTTCTATGATATAATTGTATTCGAATATCAATTAAAATTAATGTATTGCATTAGCTCCTTTTAAGGTCTCTATGTGGTCAAGGAGACTTGAATTTTATTATCTATATAAATAAAATGATAGAGGTCTGTAGTTGTGCGCGCATCACGGAAAAACTACTGGATATATTTCAATGAAATTTTCTAAATTTTATATCTTAGACACTTGGCCCTTATCAAAAAAAAATATTGCGATATCTTCATTAAATAAAAAGTTATTAAAGTTTCAAGAAACAACGATTTGTTTATGAACTGCGTGTTCAGTGATTTATGTTTAAACAAAGAATATTTTTGCTTGCGATCTTTTTGATGTTTTTTCCTTCGTAAATAAGAAAACTTTGTTATTATATCAAGCAACGCGGACGAAGTCGCGAGTATCAGCTAGTTTAACTTTAATATATTAATATTTCTGGTTATCGCATTATTTTTACTAGAACGTAGCAATACTCTATGGTGTTTGAAAGTTTTATTACCTACGACTCGGGCCAATAAAAAATTATTGAGTTTTAAATAGCAGCCCGGAGTCTGGAAATTGGAATTATGTATACTAGTATGCCTCGGAAGCACGTTAAACGGTTGGATGGTTGGTTTCCGGTCATCTCGGGATGCCGTCCCACAGGATTATAAGATTGAGGGAATAGAGAGTGCATCTGTGTTTGCGCACATACTTGTGCACTATATCCTGTGCAGTTTGCTAATCTCTCTTGAGATTTGCCGCCGTGGCCGAAAACTGTCAAGAGGATATCATCATCATATTATGATCTTACGCTTATTTTACAAGAACATTTTAAATATCGATAAAATTGAAAATGCATATAAAAGTAATCCCCGTTTCATTTTACCGGTAGGTTTAATTTTATACTATCGGTAGATGCTTATGAATGTCCGCTTTCTGTAATTAATCTACACGTACAGAAATAAAAGTAATTTACATTTTGTCACCGAATACAGTTATTCATAACGTAATGTTGATTTTTTTCTCACCGTTAATTTAGATACTAATTACACAATAAATCTTCTAATAATGAGTACACATCCGAAAACTATATCCTTATTACTGACGTAACTTTTTTTTCGTGAATTTTACACATGTACATAATTCAATTGGCTCGTGTATCTGTGACGTCACAAAAAGTTTTATAAAGAAATCAACCCTTGAGGATATAATTTAGAACAATGCAAGACCTCCTTTTAGAACTTATTTTAGTTGCTGTACAAAAAGCAACGATTCCTTTAAAACGAAATGTACATTTGCAAAAACGAAACTCAAAAGTTGCAATGATATTAAATATTATTAGGCTTAGGTATTAAATATAAAAAAACCATGAGCTACTTGGCCATATACGAGTAAACCAAAGATTTGGGAATAGAAAAAACAATGTTGTCGCCTAAAGCTCATGATGAAATACACCTTCGCGCATTTATCGAAATTAATTATATTAAACATACAGCAAGAATTAATTGAGAAAAAAATCTGTACCAAAAATATAGGCCAACAAAGTCGGAATTCACAGTTATTCAAGCAGGAAATAAACTCTGTACACAACTCACTGACAAACTCTGTACACGACTATCATCCAATATTTGATAAAAACAAAAATATGCAAGAATAAATATAAGAGAATATGATGTTACGAAACGCGAAGCTATTTATTCTTTATCGCAGATTATTTTTAAATGCTAATAGATTTTACAAAGTGAGATTCAATCAATTTGAAAAGACATTCCGTTTTCTTATTTGGTAGATTGCAAGATTGTAGATGAGCTTGATGTTTCGCTGTTAAATGCTTTCTCAGCTTATGACGCCGTAAACGATCGTAAATCGTAGAGAATGCCTCATGAATCCACGATGATTACCGTCATCATTCAGCAGTACTTTGTATTTAGCTGTACCGGTTTAAATTGTGAGTGAGCCAGTGTAACATAACTGACATATGGATGGGGTTTACGAGGTGAGAAATGGATAAAACGTACAATGCCTATAACTATTGGATTTGGTGATCACTTATTGGCTGACATTAATTAATTCAATAAGACACAAATCTAATGAGAACAGTAATTGTCAATAGCATCTTATGTCAATAGTAGTTTATGAAAAAAAAATGTTGTCTGATGTTAAAAATTCGAGGAATTCGAGTTTTATTCAATATCTTTTTTTTTATAGCATAGGTCGGACGAGCTTATGGGCCACCTGATAGTTAGTGGTCTCCAACGTCCATAAACATTGGCATTGTAAGAGATGTTAACCATTGTAAGAGATGTTAACCACTAAAGTCGCCAAGCCACCAACCTTGTGTATTAAGATGTTATGTCCCTTGTGCCTGTAATTACACTGGCTCACTCACCCTTCAAACCGGGTCACAACAGTACAAAGTACTGCTATTTTGCGGTAGAATATCTGATGAGTGGGTGAACCTACCAGAATCCACCAGAACCAGAACCTACCCAGACGAGCTTGCACAAAGCTCTACCACTAAGTATGTATGTATCTTAAAAATAAATGACAATAATAAAAAACGATGATTATGCAACATTTCAAATATTTAAGTTCTCTAAAATACCCCTCATGAATTAATAATTATACATATTCTATAGAATATAATATGCGTAGGTGATATCAGATGACTTTTTAGTAGATTTTTTAGTCTTACACAACTCGTTTTGTTCACATTGCTCCTTTCGACAGAATCATAGAAGCCACGTTGCGAATCTATAATTACTTCACGTACAACTGACTTGATATATTTATAAATTGACGATTCAAATCCTTTATGGCTACTCGGATGAGATATATTGTAATCGAATTTCATATACCTATTTTTTGCTGAACCTTTAAATACCCATCTTTGAATATGAATCATTCGCATCTTTGAAATCAAACAATTTATATTAAATCTAAATATTTTTTTATAGAATAGGAAACCGGACGAGCATAATGTGCCACCTGATGGTAAGTGGTCAAAAACGCTTATAGATATTGACATTGTAAAGAATGTTAACCATCGCTTACATCGCCATTGCGCCACCAATCTTGGGAACTAAGATGTTATGTTCCTTGTGCCTGTAATTACGCTGATTTACTCATCCTGCACTTTGGAACACAACAATATGCTGCAACTGCTTACACAAAGCCCTACCACCATTAAATAAAATATTATTTAGCAAGCTCGTATATTGTATATTGTAGCTCACCTCGATAACATCCTTCAGCATGAACCGCCGAAGGGCGCGACGTCGTCTCGTCGGCGGCTCAGCATCTCGTTCTATACCCTCATCATCGGTGTCGGCACGACCGCCCTCTGACGTCTCCGAACCCTCGGATAGGGCGCCGCATTCTTCATCGTCCTCTAAAACAAAAACATATTTTCCGGTTAAAACTTATTAAGAAAGCGATGACCGTTAATTTGGCCATCGACTAGTGTCATCAATTATAAGATTCATTCATAAAACTTAACTGTTATTATTAGAAAGTATTCCGAAACGACGGCTGTATTAATCTTTTATATACTATAAGGTTATATGTATTCATTATAACGTTAAAAAATGTGCAAGGATGTCACCGCTGAATGGTTCATGCCAGTTTTCTTCAAGGTGGAAGATATTTTTAACTCGATCTGGGATTATATATTTGGTAATTTGGCAATATAAAAAAAAGTAATTCCTTAAGATTAATTGAGAATCTGTACATCAAATAACGTAGCGATACATCAATGTGATTACAAATCTCAATGAACTTTTGCAATAAACGATAAGATATAAATTGATTATACAAAGAGCTCGTTAAGTTCACAGTAAGACAACAATGCCTGGTCCTGATGACCTTGATAGCCACGTGTGGACCAATTGCGTGTTGCAAGACGCTTCGGTCATGCTCTGTTAGACCAAAGCCTCCTTCACACGTAACGGAGTCTATTATTAATCACGACAGACTTGAGGTTACTAACAACCTAACTGGATGAAATTATATGAATAACCCAATAAGATGTTATCAAAGCTAACTGTTAGGAGAATTCTATTACGTCTTTACAACGTTTTACACGTTTTATTAGAACTTGTAATTGAGACGTCATTACAAGCAACATTTCGTTTTATTTTATAACGCTTTTATTTCAATCTTATAAAATATTTGGAAAAGGATGATCTCATGGTTTATCCCGACAAAAAGCAAGAGCAAATTTTAATGCATAATCTTCATCTTTGCGTGCCATATGTTCTTAAATATCTTGGTTCTAGGTTTTTGTGGAGGTAAATCTGAATAACTCGTCATTAATTTTACCGCCAAACAGCGGCCACACATACGCCATGCCTAATTACTAAACATCGTTATGTTCCCGTTTGAAATATGAGTGAGCCAGTGTTTACTACAGGGACGTAGGATATGGTGATGTATTGGCGGTGTGGGGATGGATACCATTTTTAACATTGCCAAAATTTACGAGCGGCTGCATGTACTTATCCAAACACTAATCTATCTATTTGCATTAAAAAAATATATAATACATTAATTAAATCGTTGGTGAATCTGAAGTAGCACTTCTATCGAGTATCGGCAGTGACGTCGAGTATCGGCGCGTAACGTTGCGCAAACGCGTTTACGAACGCTTTGTTCACAAGCTCAGACTTCTTGACATTGGTCACGGTCCACTGAATAATAGGTTATCAAATGCTAGTCATAACAGCAATCGCTGTAAATGCCACGTGATACCGTTATTCATAATACACGATTAGCGTATAATTCAATAAGGGGTGGTAACTGTGAATAATTAACATTTTATAATATTTTTAATAGTTTATATTAAACATATCGTATCCAATTGTAAAAAAAACACAAAAAGATACGTTGCTGATTCTTTGTTCAAACTATTTCTCATTACTTGTTACAATATTATTGTTTTTCGAGCAAACTAATTAATAAACAAAATTGTCATGACAATTTCGTCACGAATCGCAAATGGTAAATAAGACAGCGACAGAGTCATGACCGGCGCCAGCCCCGACACAGACGATACATATCTCATAGTAGCTTGTGTAACAGATTAGCTAACATCGCCTATGGCCTATAGGAAATTTGTGAAGAGCCATTGCTCACTCAAAGAAAATGATGATCTAGCGAAGCATGATTTATATTTAAAGGGCTTATCTTTATCCCTAAAGTTCTCTTCTAATCTTAATATTATCTTATGATATATCTTATGATTACATTTATTTCTTGAAAGAGAATAATGTCATTTTTATTTACTGGCAGATTTATCAAATAGTAATTCGGTTTTCATCTCTTGTCCAACAAACTGATCGTCAACTTACATAAAACATAAGTCGATGATTTACAATATCAGTTTTCTAATAAATATATCAGAAATCGTCGAACTCAATTAAATTGGAACTTAAACTCAAAATAACACGATCTTCTGTCTTCTGTGCTTCCATTAAAATGTCAGTCCTATCAACTAATAACAACACAGCCGTGATAAACTATAGTCATATGACTCACCATCTAGATATCCTTTGTCAAATATTATTTGAGATCTAAAGCAATCTGATTCGATGGCAAAGGTCCTAAATATACTAACTTTCTAGTGTCGAGACCGTTCGCTGAGGTAATCTTATCTCAAGAATTATAGACCAAACGCAATCCTTATTAGGAGGTCAGGCAGGATCAAATTTAGACATAGGCATTACTTATATAAAATTTATTTAATACATATAATATTTTGCATGTAAGAAATCTACGTAGATTATATAAACATCAAAAGTGACATTTGATATATTGATACAATCAATATTTTGAAAATACACTCCCTTTGGGGGCTATTATGTTCCGTTATTCCGAAATCGAATGTGGCAATAATTGTCATCGTAAATACATCATAATCACTTTAGGTTAGTACATAACATAATATTCACGGTTAATGAAGCTGTCCCGTTATCACGAGGAGCATGAGAACACACCACAACAGGCAACGGTTCAGTGTTAACTAGTATCTATTCTCCCACGAGAGAAATATTACTTTGGCTATAAACTAACCTGTAAACTATTGGTTATTGTGATTGATATTTTTGCCGTACAATATACCGTATTTATGCGCATATCTATCTATATATCTTTCTTTACTAATATATAAAACTGAAGAGTTTGTTTGTTCGATCCGGCTAATCTTAGGAACTACTGGTTCGAATTTAAAAAATATTTTCGTGTTAGATAGTTCTTTTATCGGGGAAGGCTCTAGGATAATTTTTATTTACTATATTTTTATATATAAATTGTCTTATATATAAAAGTTGTATAAATTGTCCAATCGCGTCGAAGAATTACAATCAACTATAATATTCGAATGTTAATGAGAAAAACAGGACAATTTTCGTTATATTTTTGGTAAATTCACCGCATAGCATATTAATAAAGTACAGAAAAGTAACGCATTTAAAAATCTCTATAAAAATCTTTAGGTACACAAAAAGATAATAACTATATTAAAGTAATCAAACTTTTTGTTAAAGTTTTGGTTGCTCATTATGGATGAACGTAATAATGCAACCGTCTTTATCTTTGTTAAGACGTGTTCCATGTTTAATTAGTACACAAATCATCATTATAGAACCTTCAACGCTCAACGAAAGTAGCTATTATGGTAAACATTTCAGTATGAGATGAATGATTAACGCGAGCACTCATCAGTGAAACCGATATATCAATCTGAAATAAACAAAGAAGCTATCAACCTCATCAAAACACGTCATACTATTAATAACAATTTACAACATTGTGTTGTATAAAGCCCTTGCATGAGCTCGCCCGGCGCGGCGCCACTTTCTCCCTGACCTTACAACCTTACTTGTGTCTAATATAAAATATTAGTTACGTCTGTAAAGTCCTAGTCTGCTAAACTTTGTCCTCTCTCAGGTCGATGTTTACTAGAAATACAGATATAAATCAACAAAAATTAAATAACTTCTAACTCAACTAATGTATAGCTTTTGTCTAATGCGGCATTCATTTGTTTAATGTTACTTCAAAACCTTTATTGTAATTGAAATGTTTCTAACGAATTTTTTTTAAAGCTTTCAGCCTCTAAAGTCGACCTTATTTTATTTTATGTGTGGAGCCGCGGGCGCTTCAAGTTTAGCCGACGCACCGAAACTGGGTTACGGACAGAATCGACACCGCGGTGTAAGGGACAATAATTACATGTCTTGAGATGAATTTATTTGCAACGTCTAACGAATAATGAGGAAGAGACCGAAATCATTTTCGAATAATACGACGTAAAATATCACCGACCGAAAATTATTTCCTGTGAATTATATTTAAGAAGACCTCCTGAACTTGTCATATTTACGATCGCAATATGATTTAAATAACGTCGTTAATATTCAATTCATCGATGATACTCTCCCTAACCTAAATCAAAACTGATTCAGGACGGGAAAAATCTGTAGTAACTCATGCCTAATCGTACGTGTCGTAATATCGAATAAATTTTGTAGATTATCGTGGATAAGCCAACAAAACATAAACCTGTTACACATATTGTGAACTATATATTATATTGTAAAATATATAGAAGCTATAAAGTAACCGCGACAAGAGTTTCATTTAAATTACTTGCTTCTCATTATACAAACAGAACTGCTATCTATAAAATAGAAAACGGTATTAGAACGGTTTACCAAAGCTTGTAATGTAAAAAGAGAGATCAAAATTGCACGAAATGGTTGTTTTATTTTTGAAAATTAAAATGTAAGTATTATAGATAAATTAAAAATAACAATAATTTATTCTTATAATTCATCAATTGGATCAAGAATGTATAAAGATGTTTGACATTCATGAAAATAAAAAAGTATATATATTTTTTTAGTGTATAGGAAGGCGGACGAGCATATGGGCCACCTTTTGGTAAGTGGTCACCAACGCCCATAGACAATGTCATTGTTAGAAATGTTAACCATCTCTTACATCGCCAATGCGCCACCAACCTTGGTAACTAAGATGTTATTTCCCTTGTGCCTGTAATTACACTGGCTTACTCACCCTTCAAACCGAAACATAACAATAGCAAGTACTGCTGTTTTGCGGCAGAGTATCTGATGAGTGGGTGGTACCTACCCAGACGAGCTTGCACAAAGCTCTACCACCAAGAAATATAATATAAACAGCGACATTTTCTTTCATAATAATTATGGACTAGTTTGTATATATTCTAATAATTAAATAATCACAGGAGCAAAAGAAAATCAATCCCCTGTCGAGTATACTATGATATCGCAAGGGGATACTCGAGAAAGTTAACTTTTGCCGGTGAGGTTATAAATAATTCATACAATTAAAATGACATGTACAAGAATATTGCAAACGAGAAAGCCATGAAATGCAAATAAAAATCTACAACTCTATTAACAGATATTCACTATAAACTATCATAAAATTAGAGAATATTGTTTGTTTCATTACTTTTATCACATTTAATATAAATTGTTTGTATTTTAATTGCAAACGAAACTGGTATAAATCATAATTAATTGTCACACAACGAGCTAATTGATAAGTTTTCTCACGCAAAACTTTGCAGCGCAATTTTTATTAGATCATAAATATCTGTCAAACAACGCCCGCCGTTAAATAACTCAAGTTTAACTCGGCAAAGTAGCAATTAATGCATCACCCGTGATTACGAAGCCGATAAATCTTCAAATATGACACTCAGTAGCGATGTATATTAAGCGTTTAAAACAATGCCGCCCACGCGCCAAGCGTCACATACATACACGTAAGGCGTGTGACGAAACAGCCACTGAGACCAGGACATTCATTTACATAAGATTAGGTAATCAAATTAAACATTAAGAAACATTTAAATGATTAAATAATTGTAAAGTTCGTAACCCTCTACTTTCAACTAATCCTTTTTGCTATTTTTTACAGTACGATCATAAATGTGAACCATATATAACAGCTTTTATATATACAGTTAGTAATGTGTTTTTCATCTTTACCAACTTGGATTCTACAGTGATCTTCCGGATATTTACAAAGATTTACTTGGTGGTAGAGCTTTGTGCAGGCACGCCTGGGTAGGTACCACCCACTCATCAGATATTCTATCGCAAAACAACAGTACTTGGTACTGTTGTGTTCCGGTTTGAAGGGTGAGTGAGCCAGTGTAAATACAGGCATAACATCTTAGTTCACAAGGGACATAACATCTTAGTTCCCCAGGTTGGTGGCGCAATGGCGATGTAAGCGATGGTTAACATCTCTAACAATGCCATTGTCTATGGGCGGTGACCACTTACCATCAGGTGGCCCATATGCTCGTCCGCCGTCCTATTAAATAAAAAAAAGAAAATTTAATTGAGTTAAAGAAAAATGAGTCCCCAATATTTTATAACACTTTTGATTAATAGATTATAAAAAATATTTTCATGAATACTTGGTACTTGGTGCATGTAAAAGCTCGTCTGGGTAGATATTACCTTTCCCTACCCATCACATATTCTATCGCCAAGTAGCAATACCTAACATTGTTGGGTACCGGTTATCTATGCTAAGAGATGTGCAAAATGGTTAATACTTCTTACAGTGCCAATATTTATGGTCGGTGGAGACCACTCACCAGCAGATTGCAGTCTACCTACCTAAAGCCTAATAATATAATTTGAAACGTGTTCTACCTAAATACATAAAAAGACAAATTTGATACAACGCCAGAGACGATACAAAGGCTACATATATCGGAATTACAGAAATAGTTGAATAGAATTACAATCGAATACGTTTCTGAAAATGCATAAACCTCATTTACGAGAAAACACAACTTCTAAGAGACGTGTTCGCATAAACAGAATTTAACGGACCGTGTAAAACGTACCGCGAAATCACCAAAACATCAACTCGTTAAGATAAACATGCTCGGAACATTGCCCACCGAGAACCGAGCCGGCCGTTACGGATACGATAGATACTGATATCTCAGCATCAGAATGTACAGTCTTCGAGGAAACTAGCAACATTATGAATAAAATTAGACTTTTATTTTAGCTGAAAAATCAAATCTCTAAAATCAGGTTTAGTTAATATGTATAAACACAGATCGTAAGAAACAGTTGCGCGGATAACGTAAACATTTCCTAAATTATGTCAAAACTGTTAACTTCGGGATATTTACGCTCATATCGCAATATTCCCTGGCTATATAGCGTATGTGTTACAGTTGATCCTCGTACCTACTCAAGCGGACAACAGAACAAGATAATTAAGATAAAAAGCTGTATAATATGGTGTTCACATGACTATCTTATTTAGTCCAGTGAATGTGATTCTAACATTAGGATTCAGAAGTCTTAAGACTGAAGGTCTACATTATTTAAATTATAAGCATATTCGAAACATCGTTTGTATTGTATTTTACATCTTTAACATAACAGGTTTCATAAATATATATCGTTTCTTCGGGTTACGGCGAAGCTGTGTCATTGTTACTAATTCACATGCAGTAACGGTATATTTCGGAATCAGGTAAATACGAATAATAATTAAATAAAATTTATATGAATGGTTTTATTTCTTCTATGGATTGGATCGGAGTTTGTTGTATATATATTCAAAGTACACGCTTGTATTTTAATAAGTAATAACAATACTTGCCAATTAGTCATACATGACATTTCTACTTCTTCTAGGTGTAATTTGCTATTAATTACCATTTCTTTAGTTATAAGAAAATTCATTAACTAATATGAGCTTTGTCAGGTACTAATATTTTCCTTTTGCCTAAGCGTGTCGTTGGTGTACAACGAAGAATTCAAAAACAGTTGACTGACAAAGAGCATAGGGAGTTTAAAAAATATTCAGAAATCTATAAACCGTAGAAACAGAATGGAGTGTATGTACTAGTAATTAATAAAATGAGCCTTTTAATTTTATTTCAGTAATTAAAATTTAGTACTTAACAAAGAATAAAGTAAATATATTTATATATAGAAGTTTATATAATTTTAGTTAACGTAGAAAGTTTTTATATTTATTTAATTTGTCATCATTACTTGTTTCATGTTGAATATAAAGTTCACCGTTCGACTGTACGAGAGCCGTGAGAACATCTCGTTGTTTAGATCTGCATATAAAGGCGGGCGATAAAAGTGTCGGGCAACTTTCTTCTTTTTTTTGTTCGTGATGACCTTGCGTATTGTTGAAGGTACTGCGGTTATTCTTTGTCACTTATGACACTTTACTTTTTAAAGTTTTCAAATTACTAATTTATCAGGAAAACTTTGTACAAGTAAACCGTTACGTTTAGAATTTAGGAAAGGAAGGCAATTGGGCGATTTTAATTAAACATCCTTATTAACTTCCTAACACAGTTCGATCACAATCGTCTTTTAAAGAATGAAACCGACTCTTCTATTGTGATTGGCCACCGTGGTAGAAATCAAGCGGGAGGACATAATGTCATGTGTATTAATTTACGGTCATGTTTATTAAATATTTAAAGAAGTTTTACATTTTCCTTCAATACAAAAAGTCACCATTTATAAAAAAAAATAAAAAAAATAAAGTATAAAGTGAAGACGAAATAATTTATTTAATTAATTCATTCATTATTAAATCATTAAATTATGCGAAATATCTACATATTATTTAAGGAATATCGCATAGAATTCTTCTGTCAAAAATACTTTTAATAAATCTATACATATCTGATAAGGATAACTGATTAAATCGCTGATCTGTCACCAAACATCTGATTAATAAAGATAATGTCATCGTTCGTGTCACAGAATGAATATATAGATCCACAGACAATGGACAATCATACGTTGATCAATAGTGAGACTTAATGTGTTCACCTGTCTGCGACCGGTTGACCTGTATTTGTGTTCACGCACAATCGCTACTCACTATCTATAATCATCTATCTACATGTGAATGGCAAATTAAATATTTTTGAAAAATACATGCTTTATTTAAAAAAAAAAAACTTAAGTAATTGAATGTACTTGTAGGTTGGTATGCGCATTACATTTAATTTAAAAAAAAAAAAAGATAAAATATAAGTTTTAATTGATTATGATATGTCAGCGAATGTGATAATTCGAATAATATTCGATTAAAATATCGAGACATTTATTATTAAATTGAGATTTTCGGGTCATATTTTACTTTTTTTTATTGAACTGGTTAACATCCATGTGTTACTTGAACCGAACAGGTTGTATTGCAGAAATTTGATTGACATTAAATCACGGGTACAAAACGGTAAACTTTCCGGTTCTAGCTATTATAACGCAATGAATTCGTAAACAAAAACTGAGATAAAAAACTATACATGCGAGATGTTTTAGAATAATTACAGGTAGAAGTGACATAATAAATGTGAATAAGCCGTTGGTAGAAAATTGGTAGATAATATCACACCTGACCTGCTTTAGAAGATGTAACAATAGTACACGTAATGGATTTTTAGTCGATCAAACAAGAAATGTCTTTTAAAGAAAAGCATAAAATATGACAGATCAATTTAGATTGAAGTGAGTCGTGAGAGTTAGAAAGGGTGGTGAAATTCAGGCGGAACGGATTGCCTCGGTTCATTGTGAACTGACACAGTGGGAGGCGCTCGAACCGGTGCCGGGCCAAAGGTCGGCTGTAAACGACAATACCTAAAATATCACATGCTCCAGCAATCTATAGAGGACATTCGCATTGCAGCGTTGACAGGCGACAATGTTAAGAGAAAGTGTAAATTAACAACCTTCCTTGTTAGATGGTAGATGTTATTCTAATAGGGACATGAGTGAAGTACAAAAGCTTGTTCGGAATGTTAAGGTGGAGACGATTCAATAAAGACCTCGTTTATTTTATAGATAAATTATTTATCTAAGAAGTACCTTATAAAGTATTTGCATCTTTTCATAGATAAGGAAAAGTGCTTGGCTGAGACGGCCTGGTTGGAACAAACACTAATCCTGCTCGTCAAAAGCTGCCACATGCGTCAGAAGTTTATGCTAACCCTGTACCATGATAATTTACTTAACCACCTACCAAGACATTAATTGTAAATACAATGTCAACACATGAAGTCTTAGTGGTTCTCGTAAGGGTTCTTAAAGCGCAATCTTCTTTTGTTGCTGTGTTTTTGTTGTCCTTTTTTTGTTACTTTTGATTTTGAATTTGATTAGTTTAGAATGAATCTGGTAGTGCTATGGACATTTGTAATTGACATGCATATTAGATACACTTTTTTTTCAATGATGATGATATGTATGTTGAAAGTGTTCTACAAATAAATAAATCTTCAATTTAAACTCACGCTGTTTAACCACTACGACATACAGCTTAGTTGATATCGATCGTCTAAGTATTAATTAATAGATAAAAATCAAAACAAAATAGCCGGAAACCGCAAAGTTCACAGAAGTGCGGAATGCGAAGAGTGTATGTAAATGATGGAGTATTCCCGCTATTGTATTCGCCATGAGATTTATAGTCTTGAGATCTACTTACCTCTCCGTCAGCTACTACACGCATTGTAACGTGATGTTTCTCATCCTATTATGATTGAAACAGTAATTTTTATTATTACGATACTTTTGTAATGGTTGTTTTATAAGCAAATTTTGTTTCAATTACGTAAGTCAACTTATGTACCTAAACGGGATATTTCCATAGGAAAATAAATTGTAAATATAATATCACACTCTATCTCCTGTGCTGTTACCGCAAAATGTAATTCTTAACTTTTCTACTAAATCATCTCTTACAAATTTTTCATTTGAACTCCGAAACCATAATCAAAATATTATTGATTTTTGTTTAAAATTCGAATATTCATGTATTTTTTCCAGTTATAATTATTATGAGAAAGTACTATTTAAGTATGTAATATATCAATCGACGTGCAACAGCGAGGTATCACTAAAGAAATGATAGAAACGGTAATGTCATTCAATCCGTTGTAATTGACTGTAACAGATGATCACACGCATTATTGTACGCTCGTCAGCAAAAACACAAGCAATTAACACGGATCCATAATAGTCCATTGAAATGTTACATTTTTTAGGCCTTACCTTGCGTTTTTTAGAGGACGCAATTTTATTTTTTTAATGTGTAGAGGGGGTCAGTGTCAAGCTAAAACCAAGTTTGTGGGGTCGCCACTCTTGTCCCACGGCCGCCATCTTGAAAATAGGGGTTGAAATGATTTTTACAATATATCTCTTAAACTATTTATCTGATAAAAAAAAATTGTAAACATTTTTGTTGCAAATTAAATTCTCTACAACTTTGATCCAGTAACTTTTTGTCGTAGAGCTATAAATAAAAAAGTTATAAGCGAAAATGTTCAGAAATTCGAG
Organism: Nymphalis c-album; assembly: GCA_963151315.1. Classification (NCBI taxonomy): domain Eukaryota; kingdom Metazoa; phylum Arthropoda; class Insecta; order Lepidoptera; family Nymphalidae; genus Nymphalis; species Nymphalis c-album. Next base: position 2,569,662 of record OY720590.1, on the reverse strand, counting down.
AAAAAAGTTATATTTTTCGATCTTTTTTTATCATTTTACGAAAAAAATATATCAGACCATTTTCGTAGATCGTTTTTAGAGGAACAACTTTTATAAGCAACATTTTTTCATTAAGTCAATAGCTAAGGTTTTACAGCGCTCCGAAGTTAGTACTATTTTTCAGTACTCTTAACTATACATACATTATATTAAAAAAATTATAAACAAAATAAAAAAAGAACAATAGCTGATGACACATTATTAGTACACACGTTTAATATACTAGCGACCCGCCCCGGCTTCGCTAGAGTAGCTGAGTAAATATTCCTAAAAGACAGCGGGACGCGGGGGATCGCAGGTGCGGTGGTTTGAATTTATTTAGTGCGCGATAGTTTTAAAATTACTATAACTCCTAAGATATTAATTTAAATTGGGTGGTGTAAAGGGCAACTATAATATACATGAAATGCTCAAAGTAAATAACGTATTTAATTTGATAAGGATTAATATCATATACGTTTTTATAGCTATCCAATTATCACATTATTATGTACCCATTTAAAAAAAATAAAGTGGGTATAGTTAGCTATCTTTAAAAGATATATGCCATCCCGGACTTTTCTGTAGATCTATGAAAGGGGAACAATTTCACCATACATTATTTTGTTATAATTCAAAGGGATTTTACAGCGTTTTCGATGAAAACTCCCAATCGGCTCGTTTTTTTCCGCCTTCTTCAACAATTATCGTCATATTTCAACAAATTTACTGAAAACATTAATAAATTATACACGTAAACCTTCCTATTGAATCACTTTGAAAACCGTATGAAAATCCGTTCAGTAGTTTTTTAGTTTATCGCGTTCATAGAGACAGACAGGAAACTTGTTTTATAATATGTAGCGATATATAGTTAAGAATACTGAAAAATAGTACTCACTTCGGAGCGCTGTAAAACCTTAGCTATTGACTTAATGAAAAAATGTTGCTTATAAAAGTTGTTCCTCAAAAAACGATCTATAAAAATGGTCTTATATAATTTTTTCGTGAAATGATAAAAAAAGAGATATCGAAAAATATAATTTTTTTCTTGAATTTCTGAACATTTTCGCTTATAACTCTTTTATTTATAGCTCTACGACAAAAAGTTACTGGATCAAAGTTGTAGAAAATTTAATTTGCAACAAAAAATGTTTACAATTTTTTTTATCAGATAAATAGTTTAAGAGATATATCGTAAAAACCATTTCAACCCCTATTTTCAAGATGGTGGCCGTGGGACAAGGGTGGCAACCCCACAAACTTGGTTTTAGCTTTACATTGACCCCCCCTACACATTCAAAAAATAAAATTGCGTCCTCTAAAAAACGCAACCCCAAATGTAACTTTTCAATGGACTATAAACACGACGTAAACAATAGTCAATCTACTTAAGTTGAGATTCTTTTCAAAATTGCTAACGGTATGAAAATAATGCTGTTAGAACATACATTTTACTTGGTGGTTGAGCTTTGTGCAAGCTAGTCGGGGTACCACCCACTCATCAGATATTCTACCGCAAAACAGCAGTTCTAGGTATTGTTGTATTCCGGTATGAAGGTTGAGGTGAGCCAGTGTAATTACAGGCACAAGAGACATAACATCTTAGTTCCTAAGGTTGGTGGTGCACCATCAGGTGACCCATAATATGATCGTCCGCCTACCTACGCTATCAAAAAAAGAACATTGAACTCTACAGCAATAAACGTTTAATCAAAACACTGAATGATATAACAAAAATAACAAAGCTCATCAAACAGACGAATCGAACTTGACTTTCGAGTCCGATACACGAACTGATGGTCAAGCGATGAACATCGAGCCAATTTCACGTCAACTTTATAACGGGAACCGATAAAGGTTACGCTTACATAAAACGTGTTTGCACGCACGTCTGTTCGTCCAAATCACAGCATGATAGAAATAAAATCGAATATTTCGAAATATTAACCATACGAAATCGTCTGTAATTACTTACAATCGATAGCTCAAAAATTCATTGGAAATTTGTAATAAGTTTCATATTGAATACAAACAGTAGGTATGTATCGAGTTCTATTAGCGAATTGCTGGCTCCTTAATACGAAACCGAGATGGCCTAGTGAATAGAACACTTGGGTTTTAACGAAAGCGCGCGACAACCAATCCTGACAAGCGTCATAGTTTTTGTTATACTTATAAGTATCGAATAAATTCACAAACCCTTACTGGATTAGTGGAATAAACTGCATTCATTTCCCCTTGAGGCAAACGTTTCATGGCCTCGTCTGGGTAGGTACCATCCACTCATCAGATATTGCACAGCAAAACAGCTATACTTGGTATTGTTGTGTTCTGGTGTAATGGGTGAGTGATCCAGTGTAATTACAGGCACTAGGGACATAACATCTTAGTTCCCGAGGTTGGTTGCACATTGGCGATGGTTAACATATCCTACAATGCCAATGCATATAAGCATTGGTGACCACTTACCATCAGGTGGCCCATATGCTCGTCCGTCTACCTATGATAATAAAAAAAAACCTTTATCTTATACAAAGCAGCTGTGTAACTAAGTGGTGAAAATACCGATTTTAAAACGATTTAAAGTTCACTGTGTATTATAGTAGGCAGCGAAATAATAAAAAAGGTCGAAAGGGGGAAAGTTTAGCCGATTACGGAATTTCTCTAAAGGTGCTTTTGTGAGATCAATTATTGTGAATGCCTTTTCACTCGCGTGACCATTGATTTACTTTTATGGTTAGACAATCATGATAGAAAATATAAACAGAATCATGAACTATCACCTTCGACAATAGACGAACATTATTATGAAAACATTTGTTTTCGCTTCAATTAGAGTTACAATAATATTTGTGAATTATCTGCACAAATATTAATATAGAATATAACAATTAATGGATAAAACATTCATGAGGTTATTGTTATTAATTCTTAGAACGTACATACATAAAACATAAGGATAAGTTACTACTACTACACATAACTTTTGCTACTTCTCTTAAACATCATCAACTTTCTATAAAAGTTATTTTGTTAAATCAGGGCGAAAATACCCAATTATGTTATTGTCGTGCAATATAAATTATAACATTAAAATCGACTCAAGCATTGCTTATACACTGACTTTATTTGTTACATACAAACCATCTCATAGCAAAAATTTAATCGCTTTGCAAAACTAATCGATATTGAAATTTGATTCTAGAATTCCATTTCAATGTATTTGGTTTATACGGTCTGAAATAAAAAGTTTTTTTTAATTACGTAAAGGGTTATTAAAGGTGGAGAATAAAATCTTACTAACCAGTAATGTTGCCGGCAGTCATCTCTGTAATAAGTCCCTCAAGGTCAGGTGATATGAGCCTCTCCTCGTCTTCCCCGTGCGTGTAGTCCAGTGCATGGTATACCACGATTGCCAAATTAATAACCAACTGAAACAAATGAAATCATCACATTAATCATTACGAATACTTTTTATTAAGTACAATTAGTTGAAACCTATAGCCAATGTTGTATGAAGCCGTAGTTCCCCGTACGGCATTTTAAATTTACAAAGTCATTTTAATCTCAAGAATTCTCTTACTAAACACTCATGGGGTTCAGCAAGCGTGACTATCGGGCGCATTGAATGGAACTGATGCTCGTCCATTGTTAATACACCTATTACCCAACTGATCTAGCACAAAACATAACATGTACAGCGCTTGAGAAAGAATTTACAGTATATATTTTGCATATCGATTAAATTACAGCGCTTAAAGCGATCAGACAAGAGCATTTGATCACAGCCGCTCCTGCGTGCAGCGCAATCTTGTACACTTCATTTAACTAGTGTGGTAACATGATTTGTGAAACATCCAACCCATTTAAATTATCTATATTAATTATACAGTTGGTCGTTTCGTCGATGTGTATTATTAAAATACTTTTCATCCGTATGTAAGATTAATAATTTAAAAAAATTGCTGAAAACGTGTGACCAGTATGTCTGGTCTCTGGTTTATATAAAGGTTGAAAATATAACCTGTCTTACTCCAGACTAAAAACAGCTGACACATGGTAATCTGTAAGGAATGTTACGGTCGAATTAGACAATAATATCTCGCATATCATTACCAACCTGCCAATACCGAAACGTCGACAGAGCGTTTGATCGGGGGCATTGTATGCAAATCACGTGCAATATGATGTTGCATTGTATTGCGCAAGCGCACGCAACTAAGACCGTAACAATAACAGCATCCGATTTACGGCGTTAACTACACAATAAAACCGTAGAAGGACGTACGGTACGCGTTCAACTCATACGAGATGATATCGCACTCAGAGGGAATTTAGAGAGGCTGTGTAAGATTCATTTAGCTGTACCTTTTTAGGACTAATGAGAGACTAGTTAAAGTTTGGATAACTTCATCTAAATTACTACTTATTTGCTTCCCACCATATTATATACGTTTAACAAAATATCCAAGTCTAGACTTTCAGATCCAAGGCATACTTTGACATTTAAGGTCTCCTAATTCCAGGTGATTAGATTAAAATTGTGTTATTTTTGGCAGGTGCCAAGCCCTCGAATGGTACCTTTTTAACCTAGGCATAAATTCGAAGTTAAAATGGTTGTCTGTAAAGTCGGTTTACGGACGATAGTTTAACGTGACAAACTGACAACGTCATAACAGATAGATGCGGCGCAAGCGTACAATCAGCGTAACGGGACAATGAGTCATTCTTTTTCATGCATGCAGCCAGCGTTCATCGATTTATTAGACGTTGTCACGTCAAAAATACCGGTGACCGTAATTTCAATTATAAACTCTTAGTTCTTATATACTTACATATACATATAATAGTAAACATTACGTAAATCATTTGATTACATTTAATATTAATAAGGAATAAAATAACATATTATAGTAAGTAAAAAGTCGTAATGAAAATTGCATATTATTATTACATAAAACGGAACCAACATGGTGGTCTCTAAGTTACTTTTTATTACACTCGGGCTGTCAATCGCGACGCTAATGCCTACAAAAACAGGATCTTGTTAAGAAAATTGCTTATAGCGCGTTATTACGTCAGATTTATGTAATCAATAAACGTTTTTACATAATATGATTGAACCTTATTATATTTCATTTTAATTTATTGGTATGGGAATTATGGAATGCTTTTTTATATGTTACATTGGTTTTTATCGATGATAATGGTAATATTTTGCACGACGAATCTTCTCATAGTTTTGCTTCATCTCGATGCTCGAAGAGTCTAATCAATCTGAGAGGTTATCATTATATTTGCATAAAGCGTTTAACATTAACTACATTTGATTCAACATAAGTATTGATATTTTATCTTTGTTGTGCGTTAGCAACAACATTACTTTCGATTTCGTCAACAAATAACCATTGTTTTCTAATTCCGTTACCATTAGCTTCAACAACGTAGATATTGTGCATTGCTTGTAATTTTGCTTAAATTTTCAGCCTCGTGTCGCACAGTACAAGTTCACGTGCCCGCAGGTAATACAAACCACGAATTCCGAATCTGATTCGGCACTTACAGTCACCATTAAAACTTATTGGAACATTGTCACGATATATATTTCTCAAATTCTGTATTTAATAGTTCGTTTCGTAATAGGCTAGAGGTTAGAGTGCGGTAAAAATAACAACTTGAAATAAGTCATATCTTATACTGTTATGTAATGTTTGCCTCGACGACTGCTTCGTTGGTCTAGTGGCTTGATATAAGGCCGCAGACTCGGTGGTCCTGGGTTCAATTCCCAGGTCGGGCCAATAAATAGTTATTGGGGTTTTCTGTCAGAAAATTATCAGTAGCAACCCGGATTCTGGAAGTTGGAAGTATGTACACTCCCGTGCCTCGGAAAGCACTTAAAGCCGTTGGTCCTGCGCCTGAACTCTTTTCGGTCGTGTCGGATTGCCGTCCCATCGGATTATGAGAGCTAAGGAAAAGAGAGTGCACCTGTGTTTGCGCGCACTCTTGTGCACTATAATATCTCCTGCGCAGTTAGCTAATCTCTTTTAAGATTGGTCGCCGTCGCCGAAATCGGTCTGGATGACCTTATATGTAATGTTTTATGAGAGTGTGTTTGTCGTTGGTCTCACACAGTTTAGGGCTGAGGGTAGTCAAATACTATATTTGAGATGTTTTCATTTCTTTAAAATCTCTGGGAAGTTAAATCGTTAGCATTGTCCTTGTTTTCTCTCACAGTTAGTTGAGCATCGCTGAAGACTAAATTATTACGTGAGCATTTTCGTTCATTGCAATTGTTACTCAAATTTAATTAATTATTTTTTCATCTATTTTAAAGAGAGTTTTATATCAAAATTGCGATGCAAAAGACGAGGATCTGCATCTTACCAGTAACATGTCCAAGATCACTCTAAACAATAACAACAAGGACTAAAGAGTGAGAGACCAATTCAAATCGAAATGAGTTGAAATAAATCAATTTTCTATTGCATTTGTGTTTCTTTTTTGTTTTTATGGATGTTACATTACATTCATACCCTGCACCAATAACAGCCAAACAAACAAAGAAACAAACAACATTAAGCATCCATCAATTCACATTACACACACTTTGTTATCACACACATTCCACTGCCCATCGTGATACAATTATTTTCCCTTTTACCCATAATACAGTTTTAATCAAATTTACCATTACCATTAAATTAACCTATTCAGATAAAACTAAGGGTAGTTTAATTTAGATATGTGGGCCTGGTAAATTAAGTTGTAATTTATGCAAAATGGATATGTCAGTCATACAGCTGTAAGGAGCTTAAGATAACAACAACATACCAGTTCGTTCTACATTGTATTGATAGTGTCTTAAAGCCTAATTTGTATAATGTTTTAATCGCCCATAATTATGATACTATATATAGTGCATATTTTGTTTGTTGATATACTAGATAAATAATAAAAAAAATTATGTAAGTAAAGAAAACTAAACGCTGAAATCCCTGCAGGTTCTTTTCAGCAGAATCTGTATTCCGAACCATAAAACCTATATGTCAAATATTTTCATCTACAAAGTTATTCAAAGTATTAATATTTAAAATATATAGTACACGGACATACAAATGTCTGCTCTAGTTTCGACTAAAAGGTATATTTAATGATTAATCACATAGTGGGCGTAAGAATCGAAAATTACGACAAAAAAATATTATAATCTCTGTTTATCCATACGTAACAAATAATCTCCAAATCGAGGACAAAGTTAGAAATGCATAAATTAGCAAAACACGTAACGTTGTTATGTAAAACAATATTTAAGTATCGAAATTACGATATTATCTTTTTAATTGTTTGAAATGTTGTAGAACGTACATATGTGCTCATGAATTATAATATAACTTCTTTGCAAAATCATCGTATGGTAAATTCGATCAATAATGTAATGTAGTATTGTTGATCGAAGGTAGGGTAACAAATGCTTCTTTTTTGGTTTTTTCATTGCCATACAAATATCATTATTATTATTTTCAGACTAATTTTCTTTTGGTACTGTATTTTATTATAGCGTCACCGAGTGGACGCTGACGGTAGCCAGCGGGCAGGAGCTAGGACTACACTACGCCTTGAGATTTGACCTATCTCGGACCGAATGACATCCATCCTGAGGATGTTTTTTATTAGATCGCACCTCTTGTCATGTCTTCCTCGTACCACTTGGATTATTATCATTCACTTTTATATCTAATTTATTTACATTAAGTGCAAATGTGACTTCCACTACCTAATGTAATCATAATACATGTATAATATAATCTACATATATTTAGTCAATCGTTGTTTTTTTCGGGATTCCCTTCAACATTGTTGCTAATTCAACAATTTTTAATTTTAAATATTACTTTTTTATGATTTTAAGTATGTATATGTAATAACTTAATTCAATTTATAAATACATTATAAATTTTATTAGGAAGTGAAGGAAATTATTTCAACAACAAAAAATATAGTTATTGTAACTTTATGTTAAAAAAAAAATTAAAAGCAAAAGAAACCGCAGAGAGTATTGTCAAACACAAAATCACAATCGTGTTAAAATAGAAAGCGATCCTGATTGCGAGATTACAAAGCCAATAAAATTTAACTTACGATTAACTCTTCATTGAACTGCGTTTAAAACTGTCAGAATAGTAAAACTGTGATTACATGTTGGGTAATTAGTTAGTTTATAACATCACGAGACAGTAAAAGTCACTACCGTATTATTTATACGGTCAATATCGTACATCTACATAGAACGGTTTTAATAAGGTCACAAGCCCTATATTCAATTGTGCCTTGATGACCCCAGATAACCCGCTCTCTACTCAACTACAGGTCACTTCGTACAAGGAACTGAGGATCTGAAGGGCCCTTTAAGGTTTGAAGAGAAAGTATGATGTTAAGGGTTAACAAATTATTATACTGTAGTTGAAAAAGCGAAAGTCACTTCTTTTACTGTATAAAATGTTTACAGTTGTGGCAAGTTCATAGGATGTTTGGAAAACAAAGTTGCATAAATGACGGCCAAAGTCCGTATAGTATCCAAATTAACATTGCGCGGGAAGAGTTAAGCCTGCCCAAAGTCCAGATAAAATAAACCACAATTAATAATAAATAATAATTAATTAAGCAAATAGACGTCATGGGTAAAATGCCCATTTTAAAATGGGATTAAAAATAAATGATGTCTTAATGATATAATTGTTTCGGGACTGTGCCTACTTGTGCTCGTAGTTACTCACTGACCTATCAAGCCGGGACACACCAATACAAGTATTGGTGTATGGCTGTAGAATATATGATGAGTGGGTACCTACCCCGACAGGATTGCACAAAGCCCTACCACCGAGTGAATAGTCTCCATAATCCAATTAATTTATGATTACATAGAGTTTCACTATTTCCAGAAGAAGCCTAGATGTTGCAGAGTATAAATGTAAGCCGATAAGCAAAGAGCCAAGGTCGTTGACATTGAACTGTTACGTGACCATTTGAAAACGCGATAAAAACTCCCGGCAAAGAAATTCCCCATGGAAAAAAAGTATCGAGTTACGCTTGATGGAATCGTAAACAATACTTTTCGATGCTTTTATATAAAAAAAATAAAAACGAATCAAAACAAATTGTGTATTTATAGTGAATTTGATTTTGAGAGAGTAATTGACAATACAAGAATATACGAGAAGATATTAATAAATAACTGAAGAGTAAATTGTACCCAAATATGCAGTGCCTATAATTAAACGTCTGTTTGATAAATGTTATGAACTTTTAAGCAAACTGGTATTATAATTATCGTTTCTACATTTTTTTTTTTATTGCAAAGCAAGGCGGACGAGCATGTGGGCCACCTGATGGTAAGTGGTTACCAATGCCCATAGACATTGACATTGTAAGAGATGTTAACCATCGCTTACATTGCCAATGCGCCACCAACCTTGGGAACTAAGATGTTATGTCCCTTGTGCCTGTAATTACACTGGCTCACTCACCCTTCAAACCGGAACACAACAGTACCAAGTACTGCTGTTTTGCGGTTGAATATCTGATGAGTGGGTGGTACCTACCCAGACGAGCTTGCACAAAGCTCTACCACCAAGTAAATGATCATGGATCAGGGGACCAATTCTACTAACAAATTGTCACTTTATCGCAATCGAATCGAAGCGTAATCGTTGCCGTTTATCCGTTTTCTTTTTTTTTTTTAATTTAACTATCGACTATAGGTATAAAAAGTTAACAATTAATTTTGGTTATGACGCCACCGTTTATTTTTACATAATATCGATTCGTTTCCGATTAGTTAAACACAACAAATAAACATAAAATATATGTACTTACGGGAAAGAATATATATATTTACATATATTTTATGTTTATTTGTAATATTTATAATATATAAACGTCCATCGATATTTTAATGCTCCTATATAGCTCCTGGATAGCTTAATGTTCTATACCGCTACCTGGTAATACAAGACATAACAATAGTAACTTCTCAAATATCCATTTTGTCATTATTATATTATCTAAATTGAATATAATTATATTATATATGATAACCAGATTTGATAAATTTGGTAAGAACCGAACGTATGTCGACATACATACATACGTTGCACATTTATGCGTAATTGATTTGTGCAATAAATAAATATGTAATGTTTAAAGTAAATAACGTATTTATTTTAATAAGGACCATAAGGACCATAATAAGGACCATTTTTAAAACATTACAGCGGGTATAGTTAGTTATCCTTAAAGAGAAGACATATGGCATCGCGGACTTTTCTATATAGCTTCCTATTGAATCACTAAGTGAAAACCGTATGAAAATCCATTTAGAAGTTTTTTAGTTTATCGCGTTCATACAGACAGACAGGAAACGCGGGAACTTGGTTTTATTATATGTAGTGAAGTGATAAGAATATAATTCTAAAACACAATTGGTTTTTGGAATGATCTATTTTTAATAAATTAGAGAATCGTTATATTTTGTGTATAATTTATTAATTTTACTAAATTCATAAAACAATGCGTGTCTCTTTATTTATTCCTGCATATATTCTATTGAGATAAAAGTATCTATAAATATCGTTAATATATAATAATGAGAAGAATTTTTATCGATGATTTTAACTTATTTTTATTTTCACTTGGTGGTAGAGCTTTGTGCAAGCTCGTCTGGGTAGGTACCACCCACTCATCAGATATTCTACCGCAAAACAGCAGTACTCTGTATTGCTGTGTTCCGGTTTGAAGGGTGAGTGAGCCAGTGTAATTACAGGCACATGGGACATAACATCTTAATTCCCAAGGTTGGTGGCGCATTGGCGATGTAAGAGATGGTTAACAGCTCTTACAACGCCAATGTCTATGGGCGTTGGTGACCACTTACCATCAGGTGGCCCATATGCTCGTCCGCCTTCCTATGCAATAAAAAAAAAATGAAAGCAATCAATAAGAACCACTAAGTTAAGCTGTAACGGTACGAGGACTTTGATCGAACCCAACACTTGCGCAAGCTTTTCACTTTAAAAATTGGTAGGATAGTATGTACCTGAATTAATGATATAATATATTTAAAGTATGTGTGTTTCTACACATATCTTAAGCGAGAGAGAGAGAAAAAACAAACAAATTTCATAGCATTTCTACAATATTTTACAATCATTTCAAAGTAAAATAATTTGCGTATTTGAATTCAAATCTAGAGATATTTTGCTGAGTAATATGATAAGATATTACGCTTCGTCTTAGTGTGAGAAATGAAATCAAATTAAGTATCACCGAGCGAATTCACGGGCGGTCTTTCATACCTTCAATTTCTGTTAGAGAACTAATGTCGTTCCGAATTCTATTAATGTAATTAAAACTTTTTCTTATACTTCACAGTTCACACTACATGGTCAATAAAATGATTTTTATATTTATCTATCATGTTTGATAGTTTAACATACAAATATTTGCTAATATCAATAGTAATTTAAAAAAAAAATCGAGTATGAATATGATTAAACTACGAGTATTTGTTAATCTTTAATATTAATTTATTTTACGAGCATACTTGGTCGAGTTGGAAATAATCTGCGCTGTTTCATGTTAGACGAAGTTGTTACCGGAAGTTTGGAAGTGAGTATTTCACTTCCAAACTCGCGTAAACCGAATTTATTTAGTTAAGTGTTACTGTTTTGTTTAATAAATGAAGATGTATTACTTCAGAGTTTTTCTAGTATACAACATAGATATAACTGCACATCGCATGGATTTATATATTTGATATACAAGTAGTTACATAATCTATGTGAATACTTATAGTATAAATACGAAAATACGCTTCCACGGCTATAATAATTTTAGGGAATTATAAAGGAAGCTTAACGCTACGCCATGGAAATACACAGGCTACTTTTTATACCTAACACGTTTACATTTCATACCTAAAAAGGGAGGTAAAGGACCTCCCTCTTTCACAACTAGCAGGGTACCTAACCCGCGAGCGAAAACTAGGAAAAATATGAATAAATATAAATAAAATGTGTTTTTTTTTCTTTATATAAACAAATCTCGATAGAAGTGTTATATTCATGTCTTTTTTGTGGGTGTTACTTCGAATGATTTTTATTTTTGACTAGCGTTTTCCCCGCGGTTTCATCCGCTATATTTTATTCGCGTAGTTCCCGTTTCCGTGGGAATACACGGTTAAAAAAATATAGCTATATATATGTTACTAAATTTCCATTGGTGAAATAATTTTTAAAATCGGTTTAGAGGCTTAGGCATGAAAGCGTAACAATCAAACTCATATTATTGTTCAAAATATTAGGATGTGCCTGCTAGTGTTTATATCCAGCCAGAATCACAATTGCAAAATTTTGGTTAACTGCTTTGGTACAACACCATTGATATATAAAAGGATTCTCAACCTTTATTCCTCAGTCCATTCTAATGTCATTGGAATGTAGTAGGGACTGCACACGGACTCGTGTGATTTGTATCTAATTTACATAAATAAAAACAAATTACACAACACAATAATTACAAATCACAATTAAAGCGAATGACTACAGTTATATTTTAAATAACAATTAAAAAAGGTAAGTATTATAATAACATTGATAAGTAAATATATACGTATGTAAGTTTTACGTCACATATCGATGAAGACAGAGAAAAATGTAGCGTTTATTAATTTGATTTGTCGCCACACGCCCGCCTCGTACGAGTGTCCTAAATATACAGGACGTTCCGTATAATAAAAATTATATTTTTATCTAATTGAATTTGTAGTGGAAGGGATGCGACTTCATTCATAATGAATGGCAGCGTAATGACAGTGTAATGAATGGCTAATGTCTCTGCGATGACATTGAATATGTACGATACGAGGAAACCGTTGTTTGGCATATTTATTTGCCGCTTTGAATATGTATTCCTTTCTATCGATCAAAATAAAATACGTCTATATTCGATATTATTAAAAAAAAAGGAATGACGTATAGCGTGTGACGTTTTTTAGTTTCTTAGAATAATATAAAAATGTTGTAAAGTTATTTTAAAAATTACGTTCATTATTCATATTCATATATTTATTATCGAAATGTTTTTCAATTTTAATCTATAGTTATTAGATAAGCCCGAGTTCATTTGATTGGACTGACGCTGTCGCATCTACTGGTCCGATTTGAGAAAATATATTTGCATTAAATATACCTTTTATTGAGAAAGGTTATCTATGTGTCTATCTGTCTGTCTGTCTGTTATGCTTTCAGGGTTCACTGAACCGATATTGATGAAATTTGGTATGGAGCAACAGTGTTGAACGATAAGGAACGAAACATACTTTTTTATAAATAATTCCCTAAAACGAAGGCGAATATTTGCAGACTATAGTTTAGTTATAGGAATATAGTTTACGGAGCAGCAACGTTAAACACAGATGAAACCGCCTGTAAAAGTTAGTATCATAATTATAACATTATAATAGAAAAACATTACGTTCACAATAATATCTTAATCCGCAGATCATAGATAATTCAAACAATTATATCATTTAAATCGATTTATTCGTGTCGACATTTTTCATACACGTTTATCACAATAACAGCCAATCAACATCCTGTGAACGGACAGATGTCTCAAACGATTTTATTGAATTACTTACATCGCTCTGATAAAAGTTTATTATTGCGTTTGTTGTGTTTCAACATGTGTTTAACGAGTCCGATTGACCGATAATTATTTTGACACGAGCATCGATTAGGCAAGGGGTTAAGTGTTGTATGGGTTGAGGTGAACAATTTTGCATTAGTTTCGTTGCTATTCGAATATTTAACAGATTGCATGGTGATATATGAATTGCATATTCCATTTTTAAATTTTATAAAATAAAATCACTACATTTGATTACATCTCGTCGATCTGTAGTAAGTGTTTGCGACATTTTAGATAAATCGTTTTTGTGAAAATGATCAAAAATTTAATTGAAAGATATTACATAACATAAAAAAAGAGTGTGTGTACTTATGTACACGCGTTAGAAGTTATACTTCTTTGGCGTATGGAAAAAAAAATAACTAATATGCAGTAGTGATTAACGATAAATATTAAAATTGATAAAAAAGATTTTATTTAAATAAAAAGTATATAAGCACAATTTTTTTCACTAATATTCACAAATAGTAAGTAATATCAATCAAAATATTCAATTTAAATCACTACTGAATATAATTTATTAGCACATATATAATTCGCACTTGTATGAAACTAAAACACGTGTTGTGAATGTATAAACTAGAAACATGTTGATAAATATTATAAATATGAAAACAGTGATCAGAAGGTGACGAGCGTACCAACATGCGCGACTAATATCGAGGTTCAATTTCTATTTTGTTGGTAGCTTTGCGGTTAAGCAGACAACTTCATAGTGTTAATTTTGTGTCACAGATGCGCGCGCATCTTAAAATTTCACTCTCATCATTTTTTCATAACGCGCCTAAAGAAGTATAACTTCAAAAACAGACATACTAGTTTGTAATGACATAAACGTAATCTATACAAGTAGATTGAATGGTAGACCATCGTGACAGTAATATGATCGAACACATTCATACAACTAAAGAATTAAATAAAAACTAATACACAAGTTTACTGCTATATCTATGACATTAATAGAATTCAAAATCTATTTGTTATAGTTATATATACTGCGTTATTATTATGTAAGAAAGATATTTTTTATAGCATTGGTTGGCGGACGAGCCGCCTGGGCTATATGGGCCACTTGATGTCAAGTGGTCACCAACACTCATCGACGTTGGCATTGTAAGAGGTGTTAACCATCGCTTACATCGCCAATGCACCACCAACCTTGGCGAGTAAGATTTTATGTCCCTTGTGCCTGTAATTAAAATGGCTCACTCACCCTTCAAACAGGAACACAACAATACAATACCAAGTAACAACTGCTGTTTTGCGGTTGAATATCGGATGAGCGGGTGCCTACTCAGACGAGCTTGCACAAAGCTCTACTAACAAGAAAAGAATGTTACTAGTTTTATTAAAACTTTAACAGTTAAACTGTAATCATTTATAACGATACATTCTAGTATAAATTGGAATGAGCTGAGAGTATATTATAGGCGCAAGGGGAGTTAACAGCAAATTGACACCGTAATGCTTTCCTTATTTAGCCATTGCTAATGCATTTTAAATGGTCAATGTTTATGGCCAGAGGTGACCACGAACCATCAATAGTCAGATTACTTCCTTCCTACTCAACTGCCAATAAAAACATCAGTTAAATCTGAACTAACAAGTTATAACTTGAAGCGAAACAAATATAAAAATTCTTGAAGAATTTTGCGATATGAGAAAGTCTTGGAAAATATTACTTATACATACACACTTGGCAGTCAGTATATAATACAAACGGAGTCGATTATGTAGTGCGTATATAAATGAGGTCAACATCCCAAAGTAGTAGGTTCAAATTTTCCGAGTATTGCCATGTTAAAAAATGTTTTTCTGTCGAGAAATTCTAAGAGTTATACAATAGTTTAACACATATAAGTACCTACATACTCCAAGTTATAGTATTAATAATATTACATGCACCTGCGAGTACCTATAAATTAAATCTGACAGTACGCTTTGAGAGAACATTTGTAAATGGAGAAACTACTGTCCGTTAATAGGTCTGACTTAATAGGTGTTGCTTTTAACACTGACACCAGTTATGTGGCTAAACAGATCGGTATCTAGTCTGGACCGGTTAAGTCACGTCTGTATTCAATTAAAAATATTCTTCATAATCGATAGATGACAAAAAAAAAATAATGATGCTGTTACTTACGTCTTCAAAAATTCTTCATGCTTATACCGTTCTAAAATTTCAATAGAATCTATAAATAATCCATTGAAAAAAGTTTTTGGACCTTTGAAGTGTTAGTTTATGAAAACGATATGGGTATTATATTTAAAAAAAAAACAATAACATTCTCAATTTAAAAAAGAGTGAACGATTTATTTAAGACATCACACTTATTACGAAACTAAAATATAACAGCCCAAGCTATGTGTGAAAATAACCGAGGGTACTAAATTGACGTTAAAAGCAAATACCGGACAACATCGAAAGCATTTCTCTTCCGCATTGACAGCGGGGTTGCTTAATCCGTTAAACTGCACTAATGACCACTTTACGAGACGGTTAATGACAAAAATCCAATCAGGAAGTGTCTCCTAAAACATAGTACGTCTGTTCTACATGTTCACCAATAAATCGAAATATGTGTCCTTCCTACAGCCGCTATCGTTTAACGAGCCATTTAACGTTGCGCAACGGCTCAGCGCCATCTATCGGAAATAGAAAGCTATGTAAATAAACTGGGAACAGGCGATTGGCGCCGTCTGGTATATCGGGGCTTCCTCATGCAAATTGTAGAATTTATTCGTCTAATCAAATATCTGACGAATTTGTGTTTTCGAATACAGAGTTCAAAGTTATCACAGAATAACGATGGAAAAGACGACATTTGAGATACAGCTACTATTAAATCAATATATATCATCAAACAGATTTAAACATTTAATTACAAACAAAATAAAATAGATTTTATTTTAAATTATTTATTTTTCTTCTATTGCTAAACAAGATAACTTTATATATCAAAATATAAATATATATAAGGTGTATACTACTTTATAAGTTAAAAAAACTACTACACGAACCACTAATTATATTATTAACGTAAACATTTGACAACTATATTCTTTATTTCTGTCGATAATGTCGTCCTGACAGTTCTCAACTGCTCCTGGAGTATACTATAAAGCACAAACGTGTGCGCAAACACAGGTGCATTTACTATCACGATCAAATTTTAATATTCTTTCAATTTAAAAAAAAAAACATATTATTCTTGATCTTATTTTGGTAACACAATAAATTATACCTGTGAAGTTATTAACAGCAATCGCTAAGTCAGTCTGATCGACTGTATTAGCTGTTAACAGTTTCTATATTTTTAATTACCTATATAAATTCATAACACCCATAAATAATTTCTAAGACTCGTTATTCCAATCATCTCGATCGATGAAGCGACAAAAACCACGAAGGTTCTCATGTTGCGTGCGCGCAGAATATCATCGCGAAAATGCATTCGAATTCATTGCCGGGTTCTTATATAAGGAATTATGCACCTCGGAAATAGGTTTCAGTAGCTCCAATTAATCATAATGTTATCGCTGACGTTACAGGCTTTTATATTGTGTAACTTAATCCAGCGCAAGCTCGCTAAAGCTTCTGGCACACTGAGATTAATGCCGAACATCTATACAATACTAATAATAATACTCTTAGTTCGTGGAATGAAGTATAGAGTGACAAGACGAATATTAATCATGTTTTATTATAATAAATAAGTAAAGTTACACCGTCACGTGATTTTGTAACGTTATATTGATTTAACGCTTTTATTTGAGATAATGATCACTAAAATTTATCGAGACCGAGGATTTTTGAGCAATATATTCAATACTACTTAAGAATCTTAAAAAAATCCCCATCAACAAAATCACACCTCCGAATAGTTCAAGTGGATCTAGTATAGGCACTCTCCGATAGCCTTTGTTTGAAAATCATATATTTTTTACTCAACAAATCCATGTACTAGAGTGGCCGACCACCCAGGGCGTAATCAAAATCAAACATGTTGTCTCCGACTCTAATTTACGTACCCGATAAGTTAAGGACGAAAGACATGTCAAGTGGAAAACATATATTGAGTCAATTAATCACTCACATACGTTGCAGTGACAGTAAATACCGATATCTTATGACAAAAGGACATTCCATAAAAATAAATATTTATCCAGCTCGCGAATACATGCTTCTGACCAATTATCAAAATAACTTTTCACTGGGTGGTATATCTGTGCAAGCATGTCTGGGTAGGTACCACCGATACATCAAATATTCTACCACTAAACAGCAATACTGTTGCGTCCCGGTTTCGTGGATGACTGAGCCAGTATAGCAACAGGCACGAGGAATATATGTTGGTTCCAAAGGTTGGTGACGTATTGGCGATATAAGGAATGATTAGTATTTCTTACAGCACCAATTATATATTTTTTAATTATATATATTTTTTAGCCGAGGTGGCCCAGTGGCTAGAAAAGTGGTGGAATAATCTCCAAATATTCTCATCAAAAA
Organism: Nymphalis c-album; assembly: GCA_963151315.1. Lineage (NCBI taxonomy): Eukaryota > Metazoa > Arthropoda > Insecta > Lepidoptera > Nymphalidae > Nymphalis > Nymphalis c-album. The sequence goes on along the minus strand of OY720590.1, from coordinate 2,551,385 downwards.
GGAGAAGAAGCCTTAGCTCAGCAGTGGAACATACACAGGCTGTTACTTAAGATTACCGCACCAATGTCTAGGGGCGTTGGTGACCACTAACCTTCAGGTAGCACATTTTGCATTCCGCCTTCTTTTACTATAAATAAAAAACTATTTATCCGACCGTTGACAATTGCACGAGCCATCCCTTTCATTACATATAAACAAATAAACTTATTTGCCTTCAAAAATAACTTTATTTATATTACAAGCGATATTGATAAATTTATATTAAAATACAAGATCACCAATAACAAATGATCACAGATAACTGACTTTACGAGTCATTATGCTGTTAACGAAATTGTCCAAACAGTATGATACGGGGCCAAGTCCGTTAGAGGGTCATTGCCGAACTATTAAGATTAATTACAAATTGACAGACAGAAAAAAAGCCCTTATTACTTTTACTGGTACAATGTTTCATTTATACGAAATAAACACTGTTGAGAAATATGAAGGCTGAAATCTAAAAAACAACAAACTTAATTAAATAACATAAACGATTATTTAATAATTTTGTATATATGTACTGTTAATCTATCTTACAAATATATTTCGTATATTAATATAAGAGTTATGTATCATAAAGTGTCACTAATTCTTAAAGCGTTTAAAGACTACGTAGAAGATAATTGATGCTATATTGGTATCGTTGATTCAAAACTTGTAAATAGCAAAAGTTTCCCATTCTGAAACATTAAAATGCAAAAATTTCTAGTAAATCAACCGTCCGCGACTCGATGTAACAGACAATGCAACAGAACAAACCCGACGAACAGACAGCAACTAAGCTCATATAATAAACAAAGTCTAGTCTAACAGCTCAATGGCCTGAGGGACGGACGTCATCGTCATCTTAGACTGACGGATAATTGAATTCCGACATCTACCTGAAGGATACCATGCAATGGAATGAATAGGGGTATTGTATGAGAAACGTACCGGCTACAGTCTTCGGTAATGTTCTTGTCACGATATCAGATAAATAATAAGGATATAACCACATTAATATTATTTGAATGCGCTATCGATATGTTTGCAATTGTATTTCGAAAATAAATTAGATGTTGTGGTGTAAGAATTAATTAAATTAATGATTTTGATACAGGAATATTATCATATGATCTCGTAAGTACTAATCAAAAGCCGCTTCTAAGAGCCTACTTGTATCGAACAAAGTATATACATATTGATTATAATTCAAAGACAGTTTTGCTTTAAAAACGTCACACTTTGCTTCCAACTACGAAATAAGTCTATATAATAATCACATAAATTTTATTTAACACCAAGAATATCATCATAGGCTTAAGAATAAAGAACGCCAAGCAACTTCAACAGCAATATAATACACACAAACATATAAGCATAAATTCATAAGCGTAGTATGTATATAACGATTTACGGAGCGGTTTCCGTACGCACCCTTAAGTAAGATAATCCTTGGCATTTTATGTAATTTAAATATGGTTTATAACATCTCGTGAATATATTATTACGCATCTAAATTGACACTTGTTAAATATCTGCCAAAGGCTATAAGTGAAACTGCACAATTAGCGTTTAAATCCGCAGACGCTGGTGGAATTGTTATCGCGAAAGGGCATTATAATTAAAAGTCGATTCGTGCGAGGAATGTGTTTCGTAATCGAGTATAGAAGGTACCACAGTGTGAGCTTCTGGAAACAATATCTCATTTCTCGGGAACTATTGCTTCCCACGCCGTGTTTTGGCAGCGTTGCGTTGTGCAACAATAGTTTGGGGAAAGGTGATTGTGGGACCGGAGATTAATTACTCGCTTTACTTATGAAGATTAGATTCTCTATAGATACATATTTAGAGACTTCTAAAAAACGTTAGCCCTTTTTTATAATTTAAAAATAATTACAATTTATACTTACTCAAATTTACAATAAGCTTTTAAGAAATCGATTAATTAATATTATAACATTTATTTCAATTTATAAAATTAGTATTTATTTACGCGGAAATTTACAATTTCACATCAAAACACCGCCTCGTGCCTTGCTCGCAAATATTTATATTTATGTAACTGCCTTTATTACCGCAGTAAGAACATTCCTGCTAAGAAATCTTTAACGCAGTTAAATAATATTATGCTAAGTCGAAATATAATATGTTTTAAAATATTAAAATACTACGAGTAAATTATTATGTAACACGAAACTCACAAGAATAACAACAATAATATAAATATATTATATTATACTATTGTAAAAAAAACAACAAAAAGTAGACATTAAGATTTCATTCAGCTCACTTTCCAATGCACAAAAATGGAAGCTTGAAATTATTTAAATAAGATAGAAATGTATGTATAATTTTAAAATAAGTTAGCAATAAAATTAATTTGATAAGTCGATACTGGTAGCCTTTCGCGAGATAGATACGCACATAAATCAGTTCGTTATGCAAATGACAATTTTATTGTATATTACGCAAGGAGTTTCCACGCACACTAGAGGACACCTTGTTAAAGAAAGTGATATAATAAACGGATTTATAAGGAAATTGAATATATTGTTCAAAAGTGAACATAATAATAAAATTTTATTAACACCTAACTGTTCGCCCACGGATATCACGGCTTACGTCTCAATAAGGAAAGATGAAATGAGACTTATCGCCAGCTAATAAAGCAATAGTGACTTGAGTTGGAAAAAAGCAATCAAAATCAAGCAAACAAAAATCTTATAATGAATTTTAATTTCTCACACAAATAAAAATGTCGGACATGTCAGAATTTGTTTTTAAAAATTCTCAGAAAAATCTTGCTAAATGCGATTTGCTTATTGATGAAATGTATCAAAATGTCAACCTTAGCGAAACGCCATTAAATTATAATATGAAGTTTGCATACATTTCTAATTAGTGTACTTCGTTAGTTTACCTCAATTGTATAATTTCAAAACTTTTTTGACACAACTTATTAGAATGTAAAAATTGAATTCTTATACTTACTAAGTTTTACTGTGCACTTTTAAATTGTTATGTTACAACTACTGCCTTATATAATTACTAGCGTTTTGCTCGCGGTTTCAGCCGCGTAGTTCCCGTTCCTGTAGGAATACGGAGACAAAATGTAACCGATATTATTCGCTTATAATATATTTCCAATGGTGAAATATTTTTTAAATTGGCTTAGTGGTTTAGGCGCGAAGGCGTCAAAAACATACAAACAAACTCGCTTTTGCATTTATAATATTAGTAAGGATTATTTAGAGTTATCTTTTTGAGTTTCTGAGTTTTTAAATAAAATATGTATATAATTTTGTGACATATTGCTTAAATTTTTATGGATAAAAACACATTATAATATTTTATCATACAAATATTATTGCGTTTTATATGGTGAATAGATGCTATTTTATAATAGTTATTTTTGTGAGACTGATGTCACAATAGTCGGTCAAGAATTTAAAGATTTTATTTTCAACTTCCGGCAGCCGTTCCTTACTATCTCTTCTACTATATCTTGAATAACATTCGTAAAAAAAAAGATATAAAATCTAGGCGTTAACCGAAATATAAATGAAAGTTAGGTTATAAAATAAACATAACAATTTATTACATAATCAAAATGGCGATATAAAAAATAATTTTAATTATTTCGATTGTAACGTTCATCTGTACGGTCAAAGACAATGCAGTTACGGGCCTCGGGCGATTCTCGCGATGTTTCAAAAGATCGATCGTATGAATAAATAACAATCGATTCGTTGAACAAAGTACGTCAAATCGATGATTTAATACTAGCGAAAGTTGATTGTCACTTTCTAACCCAAAACGTTAGAATATTGATGCAGAAATTACGAACTAGTTCATCTCGTGGGTGGAGAACGATCGATTGATATCGATTTGATATTAGAATGACAATAAATTATATTTTTAATTTTTATTTAAAAGACAAAGAAAGCATTTACGGACTATATTTAAAATTTGTTAAACGGATGATTAGTTAATAAATACCTAAATAAATACTAAATATCCTGGGACATTATTCACACACGGCCATCGGATCCCAAACCAAGCAGGGCTTGTACTATGGTACATATACTACTTTTTTTTTTGTAAATTCATACTTATATAGATAATTACACCCAGACTCAGGACAAACAGACATGTTCATGCACCCAAATGTCTTATCCTGGGTGGGAATCGAACCCACGACCTGCGGCTTGTAAGGCAAGTGTCTTACCAACCACGCCAATCGGCTGAATAATGACAGAATGAGAACGAAATCAGAGTTTAACTAAACGAAAGCCGCTAAGCAACGTTTGTAAGTAAGCAACTTATGTATTTAACTATATGGTTTTTTAAGTAGCGATTAACTCACTCAATCACTGTAGTCACTCAATCACTTAAAATGTTAAAATAAACTGATTTTTAGTATTTATTCGTGCAATATACGTTGTCCTTTGGATAAGAGAGTGGAAATTTATTCTTATTTCACAAATAAATGTACCATACAGTTAAATATACAAGTATGGTGAAGAAAAAGATAAAAAGTTTTGTTAATAATAACTAGTCGAATTAAATACATATTTAACTAAAATCCGTAAACGATGGTAACCCTAGTGCGTTCGCCTACACCAGGAGCTATTTTAATTATATGGGCAGGTGAATAAATCGTAATTAGTAATAACATATCAATAAAAATAAAATTAATTTTATGTTAAGATTGTATTTTAATCTACAAACAATATAATTTTATAAGAAACAGCCGCTCAATCAAGAATTATAAATCAATAGTTAAGTTATCAATAGTTAGTAGAATTCTCATCTGTTTGTTTGGCTGTTCAATACAAATGTTGCAATTTTCCGATGAGTTAGGCTTTATTAGTTGAGAGTATTAAAACATAGCATAACTAAATGAAATTTTAATCGAACTAACGATCAAAAAGAAACCTAACTAGTCATATATCACATACAGAAGGTAAATTATACTCCCCCCCCCCTCCTATTTTACCAATAATATAAATTAGTAATTGTGTTTTTTTAATAGCTATTAAAAAATTATGGCATATGTTATTATTATGGCAACACTTAAAATTTTAAACTAAGAACATAATATAGATAATTCCCCTCCTCCTCCTACTCCTTTATTTCATTACTATATGTACATACTTATATATGTATTCAATGTATAATTTGTTTTTAACATCAATTTACTAAATAAAGTAAGGTGCAGGTGCGTAGTTTTATTAACTTACCAGTATTCTCTCTTCACCTGTCCAGATGTTACGTGGAATAGCAAATTACGTGAAGAGTTAACGACCCCTTAAAGGGATAAATAAAAACGATAACAAGCAAAACGAGGTTCAAAAATGAATAGCGCATTGGCATTTTAAGATGTCACTAAGACTATAAATTGTCAATGATCGTTCACATCAGCTGATCCATAAATTACGTGAACACCTGTCGTATAATATAAAAAGTACTAACTTCGATAGCCGTAAATGTGAGAATCATCATATTTTTTAATTAGTTTTGCACGCACACACCGTCAACGCGTAGAAGGCTTATAGATGCAGCCCAGCCGTCTGGGCGTCATAGCAGGTTGCATAAGGGATCCAGTAGCGGCACATTATAACTGAGTTCTCCCAGTTGTGAGTCTAAATGCGACAGCCTCTTTTCTAAATGCGATAAAACATGTTCTAGAAACAAAGTTTTATATCGACATTAAAGTTCATTCAGAGTTTTCAAGATTAGATTTTTACATTTTTTTCAAATATAAATACCATTCTTCTCTTTAGTCTTGCTTTCTTGCTAGCAATAATTACAGCGTTCAGAAGAACATGGTTTCAGGAAGTAATACGTTAAGCTATTACGGACGTACATTTTTGGGTTTTAGTAATGAAAAAAAAAAACTTATCGGAAACAGCTTCGTGTTACGACCGCGTTATTACACGTTATGTACATACTTAAAATCATATTATAGATGTCGTAGTGTATAAATATTCTATCGTTATTGATTATTTTATCGCTTCATTCGCACTCTAAAAAACCTATCAGTTGAAGGCTGTTATCAATGCCATGTCACCATTACTCATATATCCATATTCTGTTGCAAAAATATGTTTAAAAAAAGTCCCGATAAGCTTTGGGGCCTCCCAGCATATTTATCATATCATGATAAATATATATAGGTACCTAATTTTAACTATCAGTTTCTGATACTTGTTGTTTTTAATACACATATATCATTATACAATATTTTTAATTTATGAAAGCAGTTGTGCAAAACGGCGTACTGAGAGACACAGAAACAAATTGAAAGGACACCTTCAACCGTCAATGCGCAAACTAGCTTGGTTTTCAGTAGCTAACTCGTCAAAATATAAATGTTCGGAGAGTATATATAATAGAAAATGAGCTGGTAATACACAGACGGACAAAACCCTACCACTAGATCTTCTCAATTCTTTATAGTCTTGTCATGTCGCGAAACACGCAAAAAGTTGTACATGTAAATTATTAACAAGGTGTGCCATACCTCTCTGACCGTACAATTATTAAAATAGAACAAGGCAAACTAACTGTAGAAAAGATAAAAATAGACCTGACCTTTGCTATCCATTAATTGGATAAACTCCATTTTTAACTACAACAGCAAAGGTCAGGGGCTAATATTAAATATTTATATACGGTGCTAGCGCGTGCCCGTGGAGTGCATGGATGGACTAGTACTCCTTCAACTCTTGTCTTTTTTGTCGCAAGAGACAAATCAATACAATGAGGTGGAAAGGGCATCAACGTCTCTCGCGTAGATATAAAACAATCTTAGCACCCTTAAATATGCTGGCCTACACGTCTGTCAAGTGCGGCCAAATACTATTCGAACCTTCATAATTTCACATTACATTCGGGCACATATTGGTATAATATAAAAAAAAACTGTACATAAAAAAATCTCCCACTGCTATGCTAAGGCCTCCTCTCCCTTTGAAGAGAATACTATGGGGTTATTCCAACACGTCCTTTCCAATGCAGGTTGGTGGATAATGGAGACACTAGTAAAGTTTCAATCCATCGCACGAAGGCTTCTCAATCAATATCACATAACCGATTAATTCTTGCAAAGAAATTCTACCAATAACAGACCGTCTACATTGATTAACGCAAGTATTATCACATGCCTCAAATTAAATGCATCAGAGTAATCATCACCTCGCAATCGGCCCGAGGCACAGCCTCGAGTGATATTTTACGAATTATCTCATCGCGAAAGAAAGTTCGCGGACAATGAATATTTGTAATGTTACGTATCATGCTTTCATGATAAAAAGGCAATCACCTTGGTTATCTCATAAATTAATCAGCCGAATTTCGACCTCAGGCCGTTGTAATAAAAAGAAACGGTTGCTTGCTTACTAAGCACAATAAGCGCTGTAATGAGATAGATGAATAATTAAAACTTTCGAGTACCGTAATAGGAATCGGTTCACAAAGCCGCTATCAATCTATCAACGCTCAATGGATTTGTTATAAGAAAATAAAAACATATCGATAGAAGAGAGCGCGAATTTCATTACCATTTTCATCGTTAATTATGGGTGCAGACGTGTTTGATATTTCAAGGCGAAAGCGTTCTTTTTTTTACTTCAACAGTTATATGCGTGTGAGGTCAATGAACTTTTGATGAACGTTTATTTATTGTATACTAGTTTAGTAGTAGGGGTAAGGATAGGACATAGGGCACCTGTTCATCTGACCTTTAGACGAGAAAGCGTAACAAAGAAAACAAATAAATAAACTTACTATTGTATTTATAATATTAGTATAAGAATTGTCCAGGATAATGTAAATGTGTGTCACAAATAAATAAAATATGACATATGTAAACTATATTAAGTTGATTTAGAACAACCAAATATGTCCTCAGTGAATGTGTCATAATTTTTTGGTCGTTGTCTCGTAGTTTGCATAATGATAAAATATTACTGATGTCCTCTTGACCGATTTTCGGCCACGGCAGCTAATCCCAAGGCAGACTAGCCGAGTGCGCAGGACATAGTATATATATGCGCATGCGCAAACAAAGGTGTTCTCTAAATTCCCTTAACCTCATAATTCGACAGAAAAGCAAAACCAACCCGACCGGAAAGAGTTCAGGCAGAGGGCCAACGGCTTTTCGGATTTTCCGACTTATTAACCAATTGGTTTTTAAATAAATTCAATAATACCGGGTTGCTAATATCAACGAGTCATTATTGCACACGTGTAACTGTTTTTGGGTGACTGTTTAACAATCTAAGCTTTCTTATAAATAATGACTCTTAATATAAGTATGCGAGTAATGAGTTAAAAAAAATAATGAAAAAAAAACAGCAAACAGTCCCACATCGACATCACATACAACTCTCTAACGATAGCCCGTCCATTATAACAAATTGAACAATAACACACCATCGAAACGATTGAAAGTAAATACCAAAAGGATGGTTAAATTGTAACCGTTCGAAAACCAACTTTCATAACATTAATAACAAGCAATAAATGTGTTCTAATCCGATATTGTATGCGATAAATGTTATTGCTTATTTATCGACACTGATCTGATATCTTAGTTTGAATCAACGGCTTTCTTAACACATTTTCCGTTAAGACTTCATCGAAGTCAACCACAAAATATTAAAGAAAGAGAAAAAACATTGTATTAAAAGTTCGGTCACGGCGATCTTTAACAGAGAAAAGCTAACTACGGAGAAGATATTATAGTGTGTGTGCAAACAGGTGCACTATTCCGTCAGAAAAGATTGCCATCTTTCAAACTTTATCAGAATTTTTAACAGAAAATTGCTTCGACCCGAGCTATGAACCCCACACCTCAAAATCTGCAACCTTATATAACCGCTATAAAACTAATATGAGGTTACAAAAAATATTCATTAACAACTAGCAAGTTAGATTAAAGTCGAATTATATTTAAGCACTAGAACAATTTCGTTCTAGCTAACTGTGTATTATCTCGAAAACTACGCGAAAGCTTATGTAGAACAAATCAAATTAATCGATCGCCTCATCGTGAGAATACAAAAAAATAATGTGTACCTTTTAATGACGTATAATCAAATCGATGTTTTTATTCAACGTGATTGATGGAGTCGAGACAGGTCGAGAGAAAACCTGTTCCGTGGCGGTGCACCACCACGTGCCGCAAATTATAGCTTACAATATTATAGATATTCGTTTCGATGACTATAAAATTAGCATCAACTAGACCGAATAGTATTCGACGTTAAATACCATATATTTCATTGAAAATATATTTTCCAGAGCTGACTTCAATAGTTATAAAACCATAATAACTTATGAAGTTAGAGATTTGTTTTGTAGAATTTATTTTCACTTAATCTATATATATAAACCATGTTATAATGCTGACCTGCAGTCCGATTTGAAAAAAAAAGAATACGTTGTTTAGCATTTTTAATGCAAAGGTTTATAAACTATATAACATCACGCTTAGACCGATACGTAGTAATAATGTTGTTGATTATAACTGATCCCATTAATACCCGGAGACCAGCAGATACAGACATTGGCTTTAGTCACTTTATTTATTTTATTTGCTAGAGATTATGTACCCTTTTGTAAGTAAATACACGCAGCAAGTATCCGTCTGTATTGCTGTGTTTCTATTTGAAGAGCAAGGGCCAGTTATTAGGCCAGGGCAATATCTTAATACCCATGGTTTGCTTCGACGGTGTCAGAAATAGTTAACATTTCTTAAAGTGTCTATGGTGATGGTAGTGATGGACCATTTTACTCTCAGGTGGCCCAGTCGTCTTCCTATAATTAATTTAAAAAACAATAAAGATTAAGCACATTTTAATGTTCTTTTAAACTGTAAATAACATTTGTATATGAATTAATAACTAAAATTATATTTGGAATCTAAAGAATGTTCCACCAAATAAATAAAGATTCTTCTTTTAAAACTGATTAAATTGTTCAACCGTTAAATATATAGCACATATATAGTTATAGCATTTCACTTTCTCTACAACGTGAGCCTTACCAATTTCGAGGTGCTCAATTTTAAGGCATAGTAAAAAAAACAAAGATGTAACACATAGATGCAAAATATATTTTTGTCGTGTTCATTACGATGTACAAAGGCTGAGATGAAAGTGATTGAGTTCGCTTTCTTCGGACGCATGTTACGTCTGTCGAGTATTGACAGTTGCCGGAGCTTTTAGAATGTAAGTTTCACTCGGTTTTATTGCGAAGAGCCCACTTTCAAAATCACCGAAACGCAAGTGCATTGGACCTATTATTTTTAATATTTTATAGCATAGCACTTAGTTAACGATTTATATAATAATTTATTAACATACATACATAAAATATTTTACTTTTAAATGACTAATAATAAATTTTATTTAGATGAAATGCAATTGAATATAATGATTGTCAAACAATAAAAATCTGAGCCACGTCGAAATTCATTATATATGTTTTTTTTTAATTAATTCAATAAATAAAACCTGTGTAATATTATACAGGCGTACAGGTGTGATCACGATCGCGCACGCGCACCGGAAGCGAACAAGGGCTCGGCGCTCATCGAATTGTGACCCGCTACGGCCGCCGCCCGCTCTGCAGTTTATTGACATCGTGACACACAAACATGTACACAATTACACATGTTACTGCATTACTTAATAGATACGTGAACAACACGGCTACTTATTATTTAATACAGAGACAATATACACAACACATATAGTCACACACACTCATACAGCTAAATACAAATTCTAACAAAAAAAAACACATTTAATATCATAAATAAACATATAAAATAGAATAAACTAACACTCGTATCGAATAAACAAATTATTTAATTATCGATGTTTGGATTTGCAGCGGAAACGTCAAATTACAACTCAGGTAATTGACCGTTTGACAGATCACGCTTGAACGCACACATTCAATATTAAATTTAGTATCGCGAATTGACTGAGATAATTTAACTTATATAGTTTTTATTTACTCTCACTATATATACGTATAATAAATATATAATATCGTTTTTAAACAATAGTTATAAAACTCATAATATCTATTATAAACACTTAAGAAGTTGTGGACACAGCTGGTATTAAAAAAGAACACAACCTACCATAATGAAAAAAGATACAGACTTATTTTTACGAAGTTTATAATGTAAAATAGGAATAGCATATTTTTTGGTTATTATAATATTACATTGTACAACGGATGACGAAGAGCGGAAGCTAGGGCTTGGTGCTCACTCGCTGCGCCCGCGCCGCCGGCCATTGCGGTTTATTGACATTGTGACATACATTATTTTTATGTACGAGTAAATGTGTGTCAATGTTACGAGTGAACTTTTTAATACTTTTCATATATTTATGAATCATTTTAATTTATTTATTTGCAATAATCTTTTAAAATTTATGATTTCATATTTTTTTTAATTAAAATATTTACTTTTTTAATTCAAAAGCTTCGAATTTTAAATTTGTCATTGCGTAATTTTTTCGTGCATACAGTACAGTGCGTAATAATATTATAATATTGAGGTAGATGTATGTATAGTAGAAATGTATAGTAGAGAAGACATTTATGACACGAACCAACTAAACTATTATATGAGTATGATCATAGATTAAATCACAGTTGTAACATAAAATGTACGTAATTCCATTTATCAATGAGGAAGATATAACCAATTTGTTTACACATATATACATACATAGATACACTCGTCAGAATTATCTCAAAAAAAAAGTGTCCCTTTTCTTAAATTTTATATACAAATATATAAAATTGAAGTGTATGTCTGTGATTTCAAGCCTCATTTCAAGTTAATATCAAGTAATATTTATTCAGCGGAGCTGACACAATATGAATTGGTGTAGATTTTATAAAAAAAAAACAACACAAAACTTTATTCACACGAACACTCGTTTCAGAAGGCATTTTCCAATTATCTTAAATCTTAAAGGAATTTCAAAATTTTTAACAAAACTCATAAAGTAGAATTCGCCTGTCCCCGTAACCCAGATCACCTTAACACTGGATTCCGCGAGTGAGAGTTCATAGTGTTTACCATAAATATGGTGAGCCATTTCGTCTCTTAATAAGCTGAGGTAAATGGAGAATCTCCAAAAATGTATAAATAATTTTCATTAAAAAATAATTTAACTTCAATAAAAAGAAAGTCTAATAGGAACAATATTAAAACGATTGGTTTACAGGGTTCCGTATAATGAGCTGTAAAACACAAATGTAGCATTATTTAATTATATTTTTTGTGATGGTTGTTTCGATCAAACATGAACAGTTTCATGCTAATTAATTTACAGTATATTAATCCGAATTATAATTTTATACAGAGACAAGTCTTGATTTTTTAATTTGATATAGGCATTAGGCAGGCCCATTCCGTTCATTTTTACCGATAAAGCTCCACCCACTCAAATCACATCCCTCTTCAAACCTAAACAACAAAACTATTGCGGCTTGGCGGATATATGTGAGTGTATATCTCAATATTATGCAGAAACCTTTAGACGCGACTCGAACTCGTACTTTGTCAGCGACACAAAAAACCCGCAATATCTTTTGAACAAATATTATTATGTATTTGAAGTGGAAAAAGCGTGTTACTTCTCCAATACAATATTAATTTCATTGTAAACGAACACGAAATATAGATGCATGTTTTTATATAAATACGGATCCCTAAACGAAAAACCAGTATCTTGAAGTGAGTTCGAGTAGAAGACAATCGCTCGCAGGTGTCGGGTGCGTAAGTTGCGAGTGGATGAGCGCGCCACTTGTTCGCGCGTTTGGTTGGACACTCGGTCACTGGGTTGCAGACGACTCACAAGCGATAGACGATAGCGGATATATATCGATAGTATTGATAGTATTGAATAATTTCCATACAAAATATTTAATATCATCAGGAAACAACTGTCCTCCTCAAACGGAGAGGAGCCTTAGCCCAGCAGAGCGACATTTAAAACCTTACTTACTACTATATACTGTATAAATGAATTTCTTTGCCTTTCTTTTGCTCTACTTAATAAAATAAATGACACCTTTCCTTATTTGGATTTTTGAAAACGAGCATTAAAAACCCTAAATATGGAGCAGCCTCAGAAACAAATTATGCTGCCGCGATTCGTTGATAATAATAATTCGATATTCAAGTTTACCGCGCCGCTCCGCTATCACCGCTACGGACCTCTTATTTGAAAAAAAAAAACGTTCATCAGAATTTCTCACGGTTTAATTTATAACGACTAGGTGTAATCTAATTTGACACAGACAGCTTCGGATGATTTCCGAGGATTTTTTCCTGTAATCAAATATTTGTAATGATTGTAATAAACATACGTTTTTGTTTTAATTTTATTTAAACGTATTGTAACGTTTATCCTAATTGCTGATACAGCTTCCCTCAGTCTTAACATAAACTTATAAATCAATCGAAAAAAAGTATGATTTGATACCATATCATAATTAAGTAAGAATAATTTTTTTTATTGCATAGGAAGGCGGACGAGCATATGGGCCACCTGATGGTAAGTGGTCACCAACGCCCATAGACATTGGCACCGTAAGAGATGTTAACCATCGCTTACATCTTGGGAACGAAGATGTTATGTCCCTTGTGCCTGTAATTACACTGGCTCACTCACCCTTCAAACCGGAACACAACAGTACCAAGTACTGCTGTTTTGCGGTAGAATAAATGATGAGTGGGTTGTACCTACCCAGAAGAGCTTGCACTAAGCCCTAAAACCAAGTAATAACATAATGTATTATAGCTTAAAAACTAAAACCTGAATACGGTACGAAACATTTTTATAGTAAAAACTAGTAATCCCTTCCGGCTTCGCACGAGAAAATATTTGATATAATGAGAAAAATTATCACGATGAGGAACCGCATCTACAAGAAGTTAGTGAACAGTCTGAAATTGTTATGTATTTTTTTGTCAAATTATGGTAGGTAGCAAGCTACGAGGATACAGGTGAGCACACTAACATACACACGTAGGAATTCTGAAGTCATAATCTTATTTTTGCTAGTAGCTATCGTAGTCAGGATAATAAAATCAACTGGCAACGTTTAAATCCGATATTATTCGTTCAATACAGTAAATACTCTTTTTACTACTATTTCCAAATACGAGACAGAAATATTCACCAAAACACATTTTTAACAGAAAACATTTAATAAAAAAAAAATGAGAACTACACATATAGATTAAAAATACAAAATATCTCTCACAAAAACAATATCACATTGTTTGAAGAAAAAATGCACGACAAAAGGTCTGCTGCATGATGCAAATTTTTCTCGTAATAACAAACCAGTTATTCCCGACCCTCGCCTAGACTTACATCTGCAGAACGAAGACATTATGACGTAATCACATAGTTTGTAACAAGTCGGAAATAATGTAGCTCACAAACTCGTTACAGGTTGGCACGGTGGCGAATCGTAGTTCGAAGTTCTCAATTAAATTGGAATTTAATAAACTTGAACCTGTACAGCTTAAAGGTATATAGTCGCCCTAGCGAAGTGAAAGTTGCAGATTCGATTCTGACCCCTTGGACTATTCCCGCTGCCGTTTCCAATCTTAACACAAGCTTTACGCATAATCAGATAATGCTAGAGAGAATACTTCAAAAAGAAATTAACGTCGCAAACGAAAACTGAAAACGATACTCTATTCTCGTGAAAATTCAATTGATTAGAATACTTGCTAATGCTAGTATGCGTTGAAATGCGTCTTTAATTTAATTTGTAATAAAACCATCTAACCACTTATGTACACAATTTGAAAGCGAAAAATGAACGAATGATTTACCAATAATTAATGGTAAAACAAATCCAACATATTTAATAAAGGTTATTTTTAAGTTATTTTGTTAATAAAATACTTTTATATAAATATTTTTATAAAAAAAAAATACGATTAGATCGAAAAGATTAGATGATATATTGACGATCTTACGAGCCATATTAGTTAAGCCCCGACAATATTAATGAAAGCCATGATGCTTAATGAGTTAACATTTATTTCATCAAATAATTGCATATCAAAATAGGCGGTGCCTTTTCCTTCCTGGGCGTGTATGACTCTTAGGTTTTGCTTAGGCATCTGACGTTCCGACCTATAATTATTGAAAGTTAATGATACCCTCGTAGCGTTGTCAGCTTCGATTCAAGATGGTGTTTATAAACGCATACCAACGTTTACGAGAATTAATAATATGATATTTGAGAGTTAAAACTAAACTAGGCCACTCGGAGTTTCATATACTATAGATTGTAAAATAGGTAAAGAAAACAGATTTCATGACCTAAATTTGTTTCAATATGAATATTTACAATATATATAAACTTAAGTTATTTTTTTCATTCCTTTGCCTTACACAATAACAGCCTGTGAATGTCCCACTGCTGGGCTAGGGCCTCTTCTCCTCGTATGAGGAGAAGGTTTTGGAGCTTTTTCCACCACGCTGCTGTAATGCGGGTTGGTGGAATACACATGTGACAGAATTTCAATATAATTTGACACATGCAGGTTTCCTCACGACGTTTTCTTCCACCGTCAAGCACAAGATGAATTATAATCACAAATTAAGCACATGACCGGTTAAGATTCACGCATTCTCACTGGGCCATCTAAGCTTCATACCCTTGCCTTATATAATAATGAAATAAAGCCATCGTTGATCTATCGATCCAGAAAGACAAACAAACAAATGTACTTCCGCATTTATAATACCAGAATATAATACATGTCTATTATGATAAGGAGTGATATGTATTTTTAATTTTGTTATATTAATCAGGAAGCCATCGTTATATATTAAGAACGACATTTTCTTATTACTTATATAAAATCAGTGTAACAAAATACATATCAATTATAGACTAAGTTAACATTGAAATAAAAAAATCTCCAATTGACGGAAAACAGTTATTTATCTTAAATAAGAAAATATAACTGAATTTTGATATTAACATAAGTCATACGCTATCCACTAGGAATAGTATTATGGTCTCATTATGAATTTATAGATCAAAAGTTTAAAGATATATATTTTTTTCCGTAAATACAAACAAAAATAAAATGATAATTATTAATATATATAACCAACAGTTGGTGTCGTCACAACGAGGTTAACCTTCTCCTCACAAAGAGAAGAGGCCTTAGCCCAGCAGTGGGACAGTCACAGGCTGTTACTTTGGTATCGTAGCGAAATACATATCCACGAGATTCTATTAGTTACATGCACGTAATGCTTATCCAATTTGCGTCAATAATCTAGAACAATTCATCATTACGATTCACAGTTCTTTCCTCTTTGGAAATCGATTTTATAAAATTGATGTTTTTACTTAATAATTTGTAGACACGATTAAATAATTAATAAGATGGTTGTTAATAGCTTAAGTAATCGGATTTGTCGTTCCACTATCATCTGTATTCTGTTTTATAAAAATTAAGGCATATTCTCAATACTTTCTACGGATATTCGTTTAATATTCAGAAGGTTCTTTCGGTTTTCGCATAATCTCTATACGAAATGAGATCAATTTTATAATTAATATTTTTTTTTATCGTGTCAACGGTCTACCATTAAAATTACTGTTATGAGCTACATTACACGTATTTTCGGTCATAGAAATATTGACATAATAATAAATTGGTTTGAATATCGTGACGGAGATTTATAACGATTCAAATACATCATATGTTATCGAAAAATCATCATCGTCATAGTTATTAAATACACGAGACATATGTCTTCATTTAATTCTCCATAGAAATATAAAAACTAAAATACGATCACATCAACAGAACACCTTGAAGAACCTGAAGAAACGTATCAACTAAGAATTTAATTTAAGAGGTGGGATATTTGTCTAATTGATGACCCAGTTATATAGATAAACGCAAAAACATCGGTAAATTAATTATATCAGCTGCGACACATCTTGCGGACATTCCATGCCGGCAGATGCGTGTCGCAAAAACGGTAATCACCGTACACGCGTGGTATGATGGATGGTATTATGTCCTGTTACAAGACAAACGCCGATACAGAAATAACAAGCCACCATCGCATTCCTTTAATGGGTGGTAATGGGTGGTAATAGCTAAGACCGGTTCAACTAATTGTAAACGACAATTTCATTATATCTAGTCTTAAACATCTTTGGCGCTGATTGATTTATGTGGAAGCGTCAGATAAATATTATGATTACACAAATGCTTCTTTATCTGATAACTTATTCGATACTATTATTTAATACTATGATTACATTTTTACAACTTTTAACAACTTACGTTATATAGTTTAGGTTATACGCAAGCTGACTAAAACCATATCCTCTTACCGTAAAAAAATTATATATTGGTACAGATTCAATGACAATATATTTATATGGCAAGCATAGCCTGATTCTATCCAATCTACCGGGATTGGCTTCAAAAAATGAAACCCCGTACGGACAATAAAAATTGTATATACAAGCTCTTTTGTTGTTTTACTATAACTTTATTAGCCTTGTCAGAATCTGAAATGAATATTTTTTATCGCGAAACAATCTTAACTATTTCAATTATTTCAATTAACTTATTTGTTTAATAAAAAATCGTTGCGGCAGCTTATAAGCATTATAGTTTGATTAGATTAAAGTCAATTATTATTATAAAGATATGCGAAACATCAAAACTAAATACACTATAAATAATTTAGATTTTATTGAAGATAATAAAACTAAATAACACGTAACAAAGGAGTTAAGTGACTAAACGACATGTGGATTTGCCTAATAGGTGGTAAAGATAAATTTAATCATTAAGAATCATCAAACGGTGGTAATGTTAATGTTTCCCACGTTTCGCAAATTAACGATAAACTCTAAGCAGACAAAGGAGCGAAAACAGATGCCGTAGACGATAAAGAGGCGACGCTATCGGCGACAACACAGAGACGATAGAAAGCGCATTCTGACTTTGGTGTCACCGATGCATACAAAACAAAGATCGGAAAAAGAAGCAATCGATACATATATCGAACTAACGAAGGGAACTTGGAGATAATTAAGAGCGGAATCTTAACACGGAACAAAAAGTAGTACCTCCAATTAGATTCTAAATTTAAAAGCATGTAAAATTTTTAATATAACCGTGAAGTCGTAATGTAATCAACCAACAAAAACTCACAATGTTTGCCTTTTAGGATATAAAAAAAAAATAGATCGGACGTTTGAAATTATCATAAGCTACTAACCGATCAGCAACGGATTTTAACGGTCGCCGCGACCAACCTGTTTTCGGTCAATCAAAGATGAATCGCAATAACAATAAACGTAACCGGTTTTTATTTTTACATTCTAAATTTGATAACAACGACAATAAAATAAAAAGAGGTCACCATTTTACATATAACTAAACTACATGGTCATTAAATACATATAAATCGAATTCTTATACATGTTCCAATAAATATATTTTCCGTAAATAGACATTAAAATGATAACGAATGAAATTATTTTTTCCTTAATTCCCGTTTGGAAAATCGAAATACATTCGCGCAATGGCCTAATGAAGCAAGTAAAGTAGTAACATAAAATATCACAATTTATGTTCACGATTTGATTTTATTAGACTTAACTACTAACTAGACTACTGTAGCGGATCGGTTTTTTTAACGTCAAAGAACTAATTCACTAAGAGCACGTGTGGCACATTCTTGTCATTCATTGATTTTAATTAACACGTATGTAGAATTTAAAAAAAATGAATTACAAGCACTTTTTTTATATCACTTGATCAATCAAGTTTTTTTATTAGACTTTGACTCGCCTTATAAGTAAATGAATGAAACTGGATACGATTATGTGCGCCTATAATTATCAACTTCTTAATGAGCACAAATTGAATTCAATTTAAGGGCTGAAGCTTGGAGTTTTGTTAAAATCACAATCTTCATATCGTAGTATTATTACTAAAAAGTAACTGAAACTCCGTCTTTTATATTCGAACAATGTTTTGGAGTATGAAAAGCAACGTTCGGCAAAAACAATCGCCAGCTTAAATTATTGGTAACATCATAACATTTACCAATCAAGATATCTACAAACACAAAATTAAAATTATACAACCATATCATACATAGAAAAAGTATCTCTCTTCATTCTTGATTACATCGTAGTCGAGTAAAAAAAATTTATGGAGTATTATGAACTGTTCTTATGTATCTGCTTGTCGCTAAACATTCTTCCGTGTAAATACGATGAATGGAGGAAATATCGCGGTCGATTGGTCACACGATCCTAGATACGGAGCAATTGTCACGTGGTCTCTGCCGCAAAGCAAACCACGGAAGAGATTATTCCTCTTTCATCACGGTCTTGTTCATGTAACAACTTCCACGTTATATGATCTATATGCGAACAATATGTGCAATATGTGCTTCTTAATTATTTAATAAAAAAAAATGAATCGCGAAGACATTCAAAATGGCTGTTGTTCCAATGCAATTTCTGACTTAAACAATCAAAGTTAAAGTGTTAATGCAATGTACTGCTAGATTGCTCCGAAGATTGTTTTCATTTTTAATCACACTGCCTATCAATTGTAACTATCAAGTGTAAGAATACTAGCATTGGTTACTAACTCCCTACAACTTAGTAACTCCCTATTTTCCATTTATTAAGCGCAAATATGATATTATAAGTAGATAGTTTAAAATATAGCCAGAGGGGTCAGGTTCAAACCTAAAGCTTTCTCAATGCTATGTAGTCATCCTGCCATTCAGCTGTTGAAGTTTATACTGAAGTCATTAACTTCTTCTAACATTTAATAGTTTAAGACTCAACATGCTCAAATTATTCATTTCAAAATCATGCTCTGATTTCAAGCCTACTCCAGAAACCAGTGGCATAAAAGTAACAGAATATTGACAGGGTGCGTCTGCAACCGTTAGATAAGTGTTCAGATGCGTGGCCCCGATCCGGTGTATAACTGTGTCGATGCTATTCGAAGGTCTCCATTTGTGTGAAATGGGCGTGATGAAATTGATACTGTGGCTGCTTGATTTATGAGAGGTTTATTAGCCACTATATAAAATGTATACTTGCAACAGCCGGTTAATGGTGGAACACTTTATAAAGGACACTAAAAAGATTACTTTAAAGAGTTCTTATTGCAATTGTAATGAATGTCAGCATTAAATGAACATTACATTATCTAGTTGGCGCATTTTTAAAAGAGCTGGTAAAAATAAAACGTGTTTCGTTTTCGTTTGTCGGCGATGAGGCGCTAGCAAGCGCACGTGCCGGAATATCCTCCATGAAATCGATAATCATAGCTGCTGCAAAAGCCTCTTGATCAATTTTTGAACCAATGTGTAGGGAAAATCCATCCACAGTTTACAATATAGGAATAGTAAGTCCTATATTCGAATCTACGTTGCATTAAAGCACTGTACTAAACATGAAGATAAGATCAAAAATTTATTCAAATTGCTTAATTTAATAACAGAATTTCGAAATGAACCGAATGCAGTAAAGCGTGACAGAAAAATCGAAAATAGTAAATTACGACTCGTAAGACGGAACGATCGTGTGAAGCATATGAATACTGTTTTATATGTCTTGTTACCTATGCTATGGTCATAATATGGCGTGGGTTAAGTCACTTTTTCTAAGAGAGCGCTGAACTTTCGCGCGCCAATAAAAAGCGAGCGGCTGGCCTTGACCGTGCGCAGGCGCACGCGGCGTCGTAGCGCATTGACTTATACGTGCCCGATGATATTCACGCCGTAGCAATGTAATCAGTATAATTACATAAGCATAGATACTAATTGATATCTATCATGTTTTATAAGAAGCATGAAGAAAATTTGTAACAAATTATTAATATTTTTAGTCTTTTTTATAAAAGCTATCACTCTACTTTAAAGCGTTATATGTATATAGTTCATTTAATTTACTTTTTGGTAACTAGTTTATTATTCTTAAGAAATGTACACTAATATATATAAAGCTGAAGAGTTTGTTTTTTTGATCCGGCTAATCTAAGGAACTACTGGTTCGAAATTAAAAAAATATTTTGTGATAGTCATTTTATCAAGGAAGGCTCTACGCTTTATATATATATAAAACAGACAAAAATCCACAAATTGCTCTCGCATTAAATATGAGTTATAAAGTCTATTACGTCGTTAAAGATAAAGAATTAGAAAACTATTAATTTAAGTGATTTACACGTGAATAGAACAATCCCATAGTGATGGTAATCATAGCCCACGGACTGCAAATTCGGAACAAGGTCAAGAATTATCTCAAGAAGTTGGAGCGGACAATGGACTACCATTCGAAGCTCGGGACCGTGGGAGTGATCTTTGAGACACTTAGACAAATGTACAATAGTAAAACCAAAGTATTTGTGTAGTGACAACATTTTTGATGCTGGTTCAGAATTTAAGATTGATCTTTACACCAATGAACTTAAAGAAGATTATGGCTTAATACCCAAAAATATTAATAGCAACTGCATTGTTGCAGATCTACAATATAGAGATACCGAAAACGGTATTCATTTACATAAAACCTATTGAGCCGAATGGGTGTGACAAATGTTATAAACTTTTATTATTTTGATGCGAATTAATGTTACCAAGGGTAAAAAATCAATTTGAAAAATATTTTTTTAATCTGTCATTGCTGTCATGAAAAGTTACCGCCTGTTCAGCGTCAAATAGACTAACGAAGAATGCATCAAATTCTTCGATATATTCATATTTTCAATTATAAACTAGATATTAGCGAGATATAATATTAGCTTCAGACTTGTTCGATAGATAATTTATAAAGCTTGCGGGATATTATTCTGAGCTGAAATCACTCAACCTTAGTAATAATATAATAATATTTCAGGAATGTGATGAATAAATTACATGTTTTTTGTGTCAGCGTCATTGATCGTAGGGTGAGGTGAGTAACTGTTAGTGAGATTACAAGCCGTACCTTGATACCTAATAGGAGTTCTATCATCTAGTAACGGTTCTACCACTATCGCAATTGCTACGAAACTTATGCATTAATGCAGACTCGAGATAATATTTCTTAGTATCTACATGAAGTACTACTATTAACTTTGTCTACAACCGTTAATAATATCAACTGTAACGAAATAATAACCAATTGCCACTTAATAGTGTTAATAAATAGCCTAAAATGATAAAATGTGTACGAAACGACACCCAAGCAGACGAACGTGAGAAAAATATACAAGAAACAATATTGATGCTTGGTAAGGTAATAAATTAAGTGTAAAGCATCGAAACATTGCCAAGTACGGACGTGCCCGGGGGTCTCGCGTAAGTTAGTGATTGCAGGCAATCGACATAACTCCCAACCAGTTAAATATAATGAGCTAACTTATCGGGAATCTAAAGGACTCTTCTTCCGCGTAAGCTTGTGCCAAGTTACCACATAAATATAGATATATATATATGTTACATATATACAACCAAGGTTGAGGCTTTTGTCATAGCCGATCGTGGCTTGTTACGCTGGCCTAATAAATCTATTATCTGTATGTATAATAAGGGTTTTAATTATTCAGATGTAGAAACAACTCTGTTAAACATATATATATATATTTTTCTAGGTTGACAATGGAGAACATAATGAGTATTCGCTTCAACAAGTATGACTACATCTTGTTATGTTTGTACTGTTTATTTATTTATAAATAAGATACCTCATATATTTTGTTTACGCTGACAAAATAAATTTTACGTCAGTTTTAAGCTATGTAAATTTAGCAATATATAACATATCTATAAAATAATTTAGTAAACTTAACTTATAGTATATTATGTATACTATAATTACTATGTGTGCGCGTATGTGTACCACACATTAATGCTATAATTTCAAATACTTAAGTATAATTATATGCAAATTGCATTACTTAGTTAAAGATGATTTACCAAATTGAGTAAGAAGTTATTGCTGTATATAAAAGTGCCCTACTTTGTCAAGGTAATAATAGGTTTAGGAAACATAGTACAGTCAATTCGAAAAATAAAATATCCTCTATTAATATTTATTTTTTTTAAACTCTTTTATTTTACTCGTCTCTTTATTGTATTTTAAAATACGAAACAGGTTACTCAGGCTTACTAAGGCTTTTAAAATGGTTGGTATAGTTATTAGTTTAGCAGTTCTCATCGCAACTGTTCGAATTCCATTATACGCTGCATGCTTACAATTATTACGACTTAATGGCTCATAAAATGTAAACTCCAGCCATTTAAGCAAATCTTACTTCATATAAAATTTACAATTATTACAATAATTACGATATTTACTACGAGAAAATAGAAATTGAAATATATACTTGTCGTGGTATATACGATCCGTACAAAGAAGTACGTAGTTTCTTATTTCGCAGAATCAATTTCCAATGCAACCTCATTGGAATTTGGAAAAAATCCTATCAAGAATTTCTTAAATATAATGTAGAGTAGATTGACCATAGAGAGTGCGTAAGATAAATTTGTAATAAATAAAATTAATGAGACAGAGTACACGCATACTTCTTGATGTTAATATTTCATAAATATCTAATGTTCGTCCTTAAAACATTCCTGCAAGACGTTCGAAATGCGTAGCCAATGTTACAAAAAAAAATACCCTTTGCGAGCAATTTAAACATCATTAAGGACGGCAAGCCGTGGGACAAAACCTACTAAATTATCTCTCCAATTAAATACTTGTCTCGATGCTTTAGACGGTTCAATGTGTAGTTACGAATTTTCTCACGAACTTGAGCGGTTTGATCGGAGTGATGTTAGTAAAATTTTATAGCATATCTGTAACCGATTGGCATTTTTAAATGATATATACCTAGTATTACGAGCGGCGGATGTGTTTGTTGGTTTTGCAGGATCCTTAAATTTTAATATTTAAGTGCTCTTGAAAGAACAAAGTAAGAACAGTCCTTAAATACGTACAAAAAGAAAGCATTGATTTACGGATACGATAACAAAAAGTCCATAGTAAGAACGTATAACGGTAATTTGAATATAATTGCTATGAAAATGCTTTCCGTTATTATCCATAAAAGCAAGATACGTTTCAATTTCGAGCAAATAACCTATATGATTGCAAATGTTCCTCAAATGATACCGGCTCTATATATAGCACTAACTTACACAGTCAATGCACATCTTGCCGTATCTCACTGCCATGGCTTACTCACCCTTCAAACAGAGAAACACAAAGGATGGAAAATTGTGTAAAATAACTTATAAAGATATTTCATTAACACAAATAGTTTTTCGAAAATTCTACCAAAATAACTTGTACCGATTATTACGAATCATTCACAATGTTCAATCGTATGTGTTGCCATGTAACGTCGACGTATTAATCTTTTCACTGTAATTATAATTTTGTAATTTTTATACACTGACATATCTTATCTAAAAAAAAACTCAAAGTAAATTTCGAAACAATTCAAGTATGATATTATGGAAATCATAATTTAATGATAATTTCGATATTAGTCAAATGGTGTATGTAAACTCGATTTTGTTTCAAGTAAAACTTATATTAATGTGATTTTAAAAACAACCCCATTGTTTTACAGGAAACAATTAAAATGAGGAAATAGCGATCACAGCGGACGGTAATGTTACATCATTTGTTAAGAGAATCACTGATCACAATGTCAAATCAACAAACTGGTTACGAAACAAAAGAATAATGCAGCACTCATTATAAAACAAATATACTCCTATTCTAAATACTAGTTTCCGCCCGCGACTACGCCCGCATTTGAGGGCAGGGGGTGTTAGTCCTTTCATTTTCTGTACCCTGAGGTAAAGTAAAATTTTATGAGAATCTATCTACACGGTGGTAGGGTGTGCAAGCTCGTCCGGGTAAGTACCACCCACTCATCATATATTCTACCGCAAAACGGCAGTATGTTGAAACCGGGTTGAAGGATGAGTAATTACAGGCACAAGGGACATATTATCTTAATTTCTAAGGTTGGTGGCGCATTGACGATGTAAGCGATGGTTAACATTTCTTACAATGCCATTGTCTATGGGCGTTGGTGACTACTTGCCATCGCATGGCCCATATGCTCGTCCGCCTACCCGCATTGAAGCAGCGTGGTGGATTAAGCTCCAAAATATTTTCCTCAAACAGGAGAGGAGACCTTAGCCCAGTAGTGAGACATTCACAAGCTGCAACGTAGACCACCATTTAACAATTGCGCTATTGGCAATATTAATATGAATTTAAGTAAAAAAAAAAAACAGTAATCTTAATTGTGCAATCTAAGTCATTTTATGGTTAGCTTACTTCCAACCTCGGGATATATAGTTTACCGTCACAACAGTCAGCACATCATCCCTCCACCCTCGTGCTAATTTAACACACTCCAGTAGCGGAGTTGATGAAATATTAGCCCTTTAGCCATGACGCTATACGCATTGGCGAGTAACTACAATTGCATGTAGGTACCTATATAATAAAATTAAAATAAATAAACACTTCGCATTGTTCTCGTGATCATGAACGAGAGTGAATGCTATCGCGATAGAATTCCGACCCGCGAACTATTCGACTTGGGCACAAATACTAGACTAGGAACAGCAGGGAAAACCATCCAAATGCAATAAAAAAAAGGTAATGTAAATTATACCAACTGTATACTATTAGCAAGATTAAGACCAAGACATTTATGAAATTAAAAGCAGCGACGTAATGCGACTTAATCTCCCGAAGATAGCTCGAATGATATAAACATTAATATCATAAAGTTACATGTTACTCTCGTACGGTGTCCGATGTGTCGCTAATAGCACATAAGCCAAACAGTGTATTTAATCAGTTAATAAGGCTTCTATGTCAGAGCTAATGCACAAACCAGTTGTGAACGGGTTCCGACAGTAATCGACGAAGTTACTCGTTTAATACGAGCGATAATTTACTTAGTAAAAGCCTACTTTGTGAATAATAACGGGACATCGATGTCAATTACCAAATTTATCAGTAAGGCTCTTTCTCTCGTCGATCTGGACCAACGCTTCGAAAGTTAAAATTTACAATTAGTTAATTTGGCGTTGACAAGTAACTTCATATATCCATGCGAAACGTAATGAATTACCGTTAAGTTTTTTTTTTTTTAAATTCATATTTTCTTAAGTAAATCGTAATTCATATGAACTGTGAACATTACTCGTCAACCAAAAAATATAGTCAATTGAATTGAATTGAAAAAAAAAATACAAATTATTTATTGTTCACTTTTTTAAATATTTTGGAAAAGTCAAGAAATTCAAGCGAAGATCGTTTTTAATGTGATGCTAATTCAAATTCACAGTTAAAACTATAAATCATCGCGCTTACCTTAATATGTTATTATGTCGTGAAACACTTTCTCGAAATTAAACATAAAGTTGAAACATAAAATATGGTACGAAATTAGACGATCTAGAAGAAGGCGGTCTTATGATAAAGAGGAGAAATAAATATCATAATCCGATATGGTTACAAGTAATAATCGGTTTACTTTCGCCCGATCGATTCTTATCGCAAAAAGTAGCCGGGCGGGTGCTAAGTCTTGTTGTTTCCTTTTCGTGGTTCCTGCAATACACAACACAACGTCACCGTTTTGTAAAGCCTCGACATGCTCCTTGGAATCTGAGAAGGAATGTGCTCTTGTGTTCGGCTGGGTTTCGTTTCATTCACCGCAAGCTGTGTGATTGAACTCTGATTGTGCGTATCCTTGAGAACTAGTTGCATTAACCAATGAGGAATCCTTTGAGGACAATTTTAGTACGTAAGGTTTGATAAATAAAATCTTTCAACAAACAAAACAATTAAATCTAAAGTCGCACGCATTGGCTGCTTCAAATCGTAACAGAAATCCTAGAAGATAGTCGTCCAGACTATCTTATACTACTACTTATTAATCTTTGTAGTTTTACCGCTTTGATTATATCACTGCAACGATCACAGAAGTGATTTACGTACACATAGTCCTTGGTGACACAAACTCATTCGCTTGTTTGAAATATAATCCCATCGTGATATAAATCTGACTGGGGTCTGGGGAGATTTCCCACAGAGTGTACTTATCGCTAATCAACTTGACTGATGGCTGGGATTGTACGTACTCCGCTAGTCCCGTTGCACTTGGCTGTTGAAGACACGTTGTCTAAGCAATCATTCTTTAGCCTTTTAGTTATATAGATAATATATTTAACGCCGTTTTTAATAATATAATTATATTAGTTTTTATGAACGAGTAATTTTTAAATACCTTTGATGCTTATGAAATTTAAATTTAATTTCGAAGTCATTCCGATTTCTTACATAATTTTTCGATAATGCTAAAAATCGTTTAAATTATTTTAAAAAGTATAAACTCAATCGAATAATTATTAATAGAAACACATACAGAGAAACAACAATTAAAATAAGTTAACATTCGAAAAAAAATAAAAATCGAATACGTCTTGAAACATTCAATAATACTTAACAAACTATAAATTAAGCAAATTATAAATGAAGCAGGACTTAAATCGTAACGGAATGCAGTGCTGAAACACCGATCGGTACAGGTAGTAAATCTTGGGATGTAACCCGCACGGATCGGGTGGTCGAAACATAAATTTCGATTACGAGCTCTCGATAACCGGAGCAAAAATAAACTAACAATTTACAATTATTTAATCATTCCATCGATTCCGCGCCGACAAACTGACATTAGATTTTATTATTAGAATTTACGGTAGTAGCATTGGATTTGAGATTATAGAGTTAACTGACGACGCAGGATAAAATAACATTTCATTTATTTAATTTATTGTTAGGATGACCAAGTCTGTCACATCTATTTATCTGTCAACAAAACCTAAGAGGAATGATTTAGAAATAGTTTAAAGTATTTGTATCCTGTCGTATGTACCTACTTAAAAACGCATTTCAAAAGTAATAAATGCATTCGATTAACGATTTTTTAATTAAATTAGATATTATAATGATAAGCGAAAACCACTTTTTTATGAAATTGGTAGGCGGACTAGCAAATGGCCACCTGATGAATTCCGTATATCGCCATTGCGCCACCAACTAGGAACTAAGAAATTATGTTCCTTGTACCTGTAGTTGCACTGGTACTCAACTGGTTTTCAATTGGTGGTAGAGCTTTGTGCAAGCTCGTCTGGGTAGGTACCACCCACTCATCAGATATTCTACCGCAAAACAGCAGTACTTGGTATTGTTGTGTTCCGGTTTGAAGGGTGAGTGAACCAGTGTAATTACAGGCACAAGTGACATAACATCTTATTTCCCAAGGTCGGTGGCGCATTGGTGATGTACGTGATGGTTAACATCTCTTACAACCCCAATGTCTATAGACGTTGGTGACCACTTACTATCAGGTGGCCCATACGCTCGACCGCCATCCTATGCAATAAAAAAAAACCTCCACACTGAAACACAGCATTACTAAATATTGCTATTCGGATGTAAAATATCTAATGAATGGGTGGTACCTTCCCAATTATAAAAAAGTGATACTACTTTAATTTAATTATAAACAGAAGCAACGCGGACAATAGCTAATAAAGGTGGACATGTTTAATGACTTTATCTTGAACGTAGTACGAAGATTAGATAATTATGAAGTTTAGGGTTTGGTGATCACTATGACCTAATTATTTTATCTAATATCATTTTAAATAACCATACCTTCGTGTAATATTACATACGGTTGAAGTATATTGTCATTATTTATATTAAATTTTACAATCGGTGCCGGAAATTCGTGAATTCTTTCTCTATCTCTTTTTCTGTTTATATTCTTTTACTGTGCTGTACCCGCGACATCGTCCGCGTGGAATTTAACAAAAAAGTTAATTAGTTTATTTAGTTTTTTTTGGTTTTTGCCTAGGAGGAGTAAGTCCTTATTACATCAGCTACCTGCCAATAAAAGTCCCGTCAAAATCGGTCCAGCCAGTTCAGACATTAGCCGGAACAAACAGACAGACAGACAAAATTGTAAAAAATGTTATTTTGGTGTATGTACTGTATATATATTCATATGCATATAGTAAAAAGCAGCTATTTCAATATAAATAAAATTGGAGTGTCTGTTTTTACAGACACTCCAATTTTATTTATATGTATAGATAAGTCTATTTAAATTTCTACTGTCATTTTTTGTGTTAGACCAGTAATGCTATGTATGCATTTTCGGCTTTTCTTTTGGAGGTAATAACTTAAACAAATGTGAAATCAATAATGTCAGAAAGAGATGAATCAGCGTTTAAATATCCAATAGCCGTTAAGCAATTTATAAACTAACAAGCTGTTTATCATTATGTGTTTGTATATTTTTTAAATGATTAAAGAATAAATAAAATAAATATACCAGTTTCGAAATATGACTGAAACATTTGTGTATAAGATTTTAAAGCGTTAGTTTCCTATTTTAGTTCAATTCGTATGAGTATCGCTAAAGTTCTCTTAAACATTTCGCAAATAAACCCTGAAAAGCCAAATAAAGGCTTCCAACTATGACCTTGTATGCGGACAAAATGGTAACACATTGTGAACGACGAACAACTCAACTTAAAACCCTTTTTAGGACCTCTATAATCATAAACAAGATCTTGAGATTTATTTGCCATTCTATTTAAAAAAAAATAGTATTTTGCATCCGTTAAATAATCCTGTCAAGCTGTCGCCAAATACTTTGTCTTCTTCTTTCCAATATGGAATTACTCATGACAGAAAGAGAAAAATAGGTAATAATACAACGTCTTATAAATATTTTGTTAATTTCTTAGTATATACTTTGCTATATTTGAAGTAAACACACATCAACATGATCGACATCCTAAAATAAAGGTACAAAATATAATTAACCTTACCTCGTTTTCAGATTTAACTTTTTCTCTGCTGCTGTCATCTGAAATGAAATAAAAAAATAAATAAATTGACTATCGTAAAAACTAGGAAATATAAAAAAGTATCATGATTCTTCTTATAAATTTTCTTTTCAGATATTGCATATATCACAATAGCAAATTAAATCATTACTTCAGACTATGCTAATTTCGTCTATTGTTCACGGTGAATTTAGCTTGCAAAATATAAGAATGTTATATATACGTATATTGTTTCTAAAATAACCGCGTTACAGTCTAGTAACTAGACAATCTTGAAAAGTATTACTTGTGAGTTTCTTCCGAGGTTGAAGACCTTTTAGGAGACAATTTCATGGTGGTATATATATTTATGTGTAATTGAGTAAAATCTAGTGTAAGAAACGGTTATTTATTACGTTTCGCTAACGATTCGTCGCTAATAAGCAAAACTAAAGTGCATTGACTTCGTTGTAAACCAAAAACTCAAAATATTAATAACGGCGAAATCCGACTGAACGCAAAAGGCGGACGGCGGGGAGCTTTGGCGCAGCTTCGGAGAGGCATATTATATCCACCAGTAGACTATGATAGGCAGAGATTTAAAAAAAAAACAACTAAATATATCCGACAAAAACCCAGCAGTTACGCCTTTACGAAGCAAATACATAAATTAACTATTATAATACGTGCAAATTAAGTTGGCATGAATATAAATTCTCCGATAAATTCGCTCATACAAAACAGTAAAAGAACGATAATCGTCTTTTTACGTAATTATAACCGCGCAATATGCATATTCACATGACGCATCTCTACCTTAAACTTTTATATATCTGCTCAACCACACGTGAATTTCTGACATGCAAACTTATATCATGCGTATTGCAATTGTAACGTAAGTTGAATAAAATATATATTACAGCTTTGCTTATGAATGCGTCTCCTTTTTTCTTATGTCAAATATATGTTGAAAGAAAGAACAAAATAAATCAGTGTTTTAAATATGAAACAAGTTTTATAAGAGATATCTTTAACATATATATAATTTAAATTAGTTATATAACTTATTATTTTTAACACATTGATTTGTCCAAGATTATATTTCTATGTAGGATATAAAATGTAATTAAAAGTTTGTAAGTCTTAACGTGTGCTGAAATTAATATTAATAAAAAGTAACTGTAAACTTTCTTGGCGGTTCTTATCGTTAGATGGACATTTAATTGGCATTATACGAGTAGACTTGTAAACTTTAGATTTAGAAATGCTCAGAGGCTACTTGAATAAGGCATCTTATTTTGATGTTGTATCGTAATAATAAAACATTAACTCATATATATTTTTTCTAAATATTTTGACATAGTGGTAGCTTTGACCAAGACTTTCTGGGTAGGTACCACCCATTCATTAGATGCTATTCCGCTAAACAGCAGTGCTTAGTATTGTTGTGTTCTGCATTGAAGGGTGGTCAGTTTAACTACAAGATCTTACTTTCAAATGGTTATAGCGAGTAGGCGAAAAAATAAATGGTGAATATTTCTAACATTGTCATTGTCTATGACAGTGATGACTTAACAACAGATGTCCGATTTGCCAGACCCACTTCCAAAATTAAACAAAAAGTCAACCAATGACTCATGTTAATTTTGTACCAAGTTTTTTTTTTTCGTTTTAAAATAGCAACGGCTCAACTCAAAAAGCCATTTCATTTCAAACAAAGCCAACCGAGCGAAGTAAGGCGAGGATTCACATACGCAAATATCGCGGTTTATTTAACAGTGACACGATATTTGCAAGTGCGTTCACCCTTCCTGACGCGTGACATAACCATCACGCCATAACGTTACATATAAGCGAATTTACTGTTTCACACTGTGATTTACTTTAAATAAAAACATGTTATTATAAGCAGCGCGTTAAAAATATTTGACTTAAA
Source organism: Nymphalis c-album (assembly GCA_963151315.1). NCBI lineage: Eukaryota > Metazoa > Arthropoda > Insecta > Lepidoptera > Nymphalidae > Nymphalis > Nymphalis c-album. The sequence goes on along the minus strand of OY720590.1, from coordinate 2,519,411 downwards.
AAAAAAAAGAAATGGTTCGTTAAGCTAAATTGAAACCCGTTCCGAAATTTAATACATATTTTATTATTATATATATTGTGTTGTTAGATTTTTACGATTTCGGTAGTTTGACGGTCAATGCACTGACGTTCCTATTTCCGACTACGAAATAACGAGTGTTTGATAGAAACCTCGTTAAATTAAAACACATCATTAATTCTTCTTTATGCCACACATCCACAACGGTCTCTTCAAAGTCGAGTCATACTTCACAAGTACACAGGATGACCCTTGCGATTACAACAGTCTGCTGTCTCAACAAGGAGAGAATAATAATGTAGCTAATCTTTGGTTACTCTGCTCAATGGTAGAATGACTTAACGACCCATTAAATTACATTTATTTACAAATACAATTGAATAAGAGTGATACAATTTTTATATTATAAATAGTTATTTAAATATAAGTTAAATATTTTAAAATAAGACATTAGCTATAACTTTATGACATTTAATAATATATTTTAGTGTTGTACATAATACATAATATCATTTTGATTGCACATATTAATACAATACAATATTACTGCAGAAAAAAATGATCTAAAGTTATTTGAATTTCATTTCGTCTTTATTCTGTTGTATTTCTACTGTCTATATTTTATTTTTAACTAATATTAATTATGACAATATATGAGGTTAACAAACTATCACATTATCATTACATATATCTTCAAAATATTATCAAACTAAAAAGAAAATGTATCTCGATATCATCAAAAGTTTAAGCGTAAAGGGCACACGTAAACGAAGCGTGTTATACTCTTATATAGATACCTATTATAGTTCGTAAAAAATGTATAATGATAATTATATTATTTGTTATATACATAAATAATAGAACTCAACAATGTTTTTACTATTAATAAATGGTCAAGACAATACTGTGCCCGGTATCTAGCGTCATCATTTAAGATGTTATTTAATGTTCGCAACTAGCGTTTATGCGAGTCGGTATCCTGTGGTGAGATTATACCACCGAGGAAGTTATAGGTGGTAATTATAGAACCGTACTGATGTAATTTCAACGCGAGACGTAACGATAATTTACATACACATACGATATCTGTGGTAACATCACACTTACATGTATAGCACGGCAGCAAGATACATATTTGTTTTATAGTATAGATGACCACACGAGTAATTGGCCACCACTGTCTATAACATTGGTGCTGTAAATAATACTAAAACTTCCTTACGCCAAATTTATTCGTCGTAAATAGTCAAAGCGTCACCAGTTTTGAGAGACTGATGAGTGGTGACGCTACTAGACGACACTAAGTTGTTATGTACCTACCTTGTGCTCAGTCACATTGGGTCAATCACATTTCATAACTGAACACAAAATACTAAGTAGATATAGCTGCTGGCGGTAGAACATGCGATGAGTGGGTAGTAACTAGTATCTACCAAAGACGGGTGTGCACAAAGCCCCTTTTTCCACTGGAATGAAGTATGGGTATGTGGGGCTCAATATGCACAAAGCCCTACCACCAAGTAAAGTATTCATTTGTGAGATCGTTATTCATTTTCAATAACAGATTACGTTCAACAACACTCATCTTTGTAAGTGTGCCGTCGCGTCTAGAGCAAACGACTCTTATCTTTAGTCTAATTTAAACAGCTCAATGCACAACTTTACCTTGATGATAACTTATCATTTTCATCTGTGTTTATATGCACTGTTTTGCAATCTCATTTGCAAATAGCATTCAACGAAAGTCGAAATGGGTTACGTTAGTTTACGACTGCCAAAAAATCCATACATATTATCTTTATTAGGGAATGACTTCCATACGAATAACGATATATTATATTTTTTAATGTTTGTTTATGATTCATTTAGTACATACAAATTATTATGTTCATAATATAAACTACTCCGTATTTGCGTAATAACGTATTAGCACGATAGTTTTAATTATGAATTATGTACCTAAGAAATAATTAAATTAGTTAAAAGCACGCAGCTATAAATTAGTAAGATTTATGAGGAAAACCTTTATACAACATTATAATATATTTTTTTTTATTATTAAAAACCAACCAACTTTCTATTGGAGTTTGCGTCAATGCTCTTCAAGATAAAAGGCAAGTAAGCAAAAGTATTCATGTAGAAGATAAAAAGACACACGCACACATTCAAAAAAACCTACAATTACATGGAGACAGATTAACAATAGTCGTAATATTTATACACAAACACATGTGTATAACGTTGCCTGTATTTTATTGCATAGGAAGGCGGACGAGCATATGGGCCACCTGATGGTAAGTGGTCACCAAAGCCTATAGACATTGGCATTGTAAGAGATGTTAACCATCACTTACATCACCAATGCGCCACCAACCTTGGGAACTAAGATGTTATGTCCCTTGTGCCTGGAATTACACTGGCTCACAACAGTACCAAGTACTGCTGTTTTGCGGTAGACTATCTGATGAGTGGGTGGTACCTACCCAGACGAGCTTGCACAAAGCTCTACCACCAAGTACAGCACTGATTATATATATAACTAGCTGTTACCCGCGACTTTGTCCGCGTTGCTTGATATTAACAAAGTTTTCTTATGTCCGAAGGAAAAAACATCAAAAAGATCGCAAGCAAAAATATACTTTGTTTAAACATATATCACTGAACACGTAGTGCATATACAAATCGTCGTTTCTTGAAACTTTAATAACTTTTTATTAAATATAGCAATATTTTTTTTAAAGGGCCAAGTATCTATGAAATAAAATTTAGACAATTTCATTAAAATCTATGCAGTAGTTTTTCCGTGACGCGCGCACAACTGCACACCTCTATCATTTTATTTATATAGATACAGTATTTGTTCCAACGGTTACATCACTAAGTCCATAAACTTTCTCAATAAACGCACTATCTAAGTCAAACATATTTCATTCAAATCGAAGTGGTAGTGCGTACAAACCACACAAACAAACAAATTCCACAGTTTATAATAATATGAGTAGCATTTAAGCATGAGCTAACAATATTATGGTTTAAGGTTTCGGCTAGAAGTAGCTGGACGTGATTGATAAAACAAACATACGAGCAGGTCATTTTCATTGTTCCGATATCACGTTTCACTAATTCACGCGATCCTGACATTGAATCTAACAACAATACGTTTATAGGAGCGGGCGTAATAATAACCGCTGAGCAATAAAACAATATAAACAATTACACAATACTAATAATAATAATATTACGAATTTCATCTTTCCGAAATATTTTGACCGATTCATCGGCTCGTGAAGCAACCCACCGTGAGGCAACCCAACTCGCTTTGCGTTTGGTTTACTGACGCGTGGTGGAATACGCTCTAATGTTTCTGAACAAAAAAGAGAAGAGGTCTTACTTACCCCAACAGTGGATCTCTTACATGCTTTGTCTTTTTTCTTTTACAATAAATTATCAAATCTATGAAAAAATTAAACTTTAGTTTCATCAGAATGTAAATTAATCTTTTCTGCGAGTGTGCAAACAGATATAAAACTAAACAAATAGGAGATGTTAGAGCAATAATATACAATACTTGTGATATGTATCAATTTTTATGTTTTACAACAGCTGAAAAGCGTGTTGCTCCGAATAATATAAGCGGTTTTTTTTTTGTTTCACCATTTGACCCAATTTCACCCGATTCTGTTGATAAGATAGCCAATGTTGTTTACTTTGAGGGCGGACACGCAAGGCTAGGGCGACCTTGCTTCTAATTTTATATTAATAAAATGCAATGTGCTCCTGACCGAGTACCGGCAATATGACCATTCTAACAGGACACTAGCCACCTACAAAGATGATATATCGTGCCCAAGTAAGAGCTTCATATATGTGCACTATATTCTTTCATTACCCAATAAGTGCAGACATACAATATGTAATTCTTAAAATCAATTACAATTATCTTCTTTATACACAATCAAATTAATTCACGTATAAATTTCACTTTTCCGCGTATCAATCCGTTCTCTAGCCGATGAAACAGTTATCACTTAATTACTCCTAGATAAGATTGGAAAAGTATTCGGCAATAACTTTTATAAAAAATGTTTTAAAGTACTACTACTACAGATTACTGATTACTATCAATGATTTTAAATATTATGTACAAACGTCATTTGCCTGTCTAAGATATCATATCTTACCAAAAATTTAATGCTTCATGAAAAAAGCGGCAGCACTTCACTTCAGTTGGATAATAAAATATTACACAACTGTTCAATTAACTAAGATAAAACAGACTCTTTAAGTCATTCCTTAACATTTAACTGAAAATATTTTAATCATGCTTTCTTTATAGACCAAGAATTTTTCCGCTAAAGTTTGTGGCATCGCTTTGCACGTTCCGCGACTTTGTACACAATATTGATAAGGATTGTTACGGTATACAAATTAAACTGAATTAAACTTTTGGGTCCAATTTTTTAAGCTTATGAAAACAATCTCTGACGCATCCTACAAAATAGATATATATGAAAATCCTCAGTGAATTTACAAAAAGAAAGAAAATATACAGCACCACTTTGTCAATCACTACACGTTATCAACGCGAACAAAGCAACTGGCTTAAGTTTCTTTTAAACTATATTTTCTCATAGAAAATAACTACCATATCTGTGTCGTACTCAACGATGTTAATTCCTCAGCGGTAGCAGAAGCCTCGAAAGTTAATTCTAATGTGACAGCGAGTGAGGTATATAGGCCGCCCGGGGCTCGTGCTTTCTAGTTATCTAGAGGAAAGCTACGTAGCGATAAAATTGCGCTTCTTGTGGTTGCGGATTAAACAAATTTAGTGACTTATACAAGTGTGCTTATGCAAGAAACTACTGCTCAAAATAATCTCGGAACTATTTGAATAAAACTAATAGTGCATTATTCGATGTTTGATAAGTTTCAGAAACAAAAGAAACACCAAATATTAGTTATTAAGCACCAGCTGATATTGACGCTAACGACCATCAAATTCGGGGAAGCTATAACAAACTGGTCCCCATTTTTATATACATTTTCATAGATTACCCGTATCGTAAATATTTAAATTAGTCGACAAGACGCTCATCTTTCAACACATCTCTATACATGATTATATACTCGCATTCAGAAGTAACTTCCTTATTGTTTTTATTTATCATTTTATAATAATAACCTTTTATAATATAATCAGTCCATCATCGTCAGTTCTTTAACTTCTAATATTTGGTATTATTTCAAATATTCTTGAACAATAATAATACTTAATACATAGGTGTGAAGGAACTCAATTTCAACGTTGATTAAGCCTTGATCATTCGTTCGAAATCAAGGGTATCTTCACTTTATTTCATATCTAAGAAGATATGATTTAAATTTGGTTTTCAGATCAGAAAAAAATTACACCTTTATAACACAAACAACGCTATTAAATAATAACAAAATGATTTACCGTATTGAAGTAGCGAGTAGCTATATCTTATGGCTCATAATATTTATGATTTTGCAACAGAAACACAGTGAATTGGAAAAGAGCTTGTAATTTATCAACGACGGCGACCGCTCCATTTGCTATTACGCTAACAAGAGTTGGGATAAGTCACGAAAAACTAACGCCCGGAGCGGTCGTGTGCAATTTCATAACTATAGCATTATGTGGTATCAAAAAATTACTTCTGGTTGATCATAGAATGTGACTCCTGTAATCAAATTACTAGTCTACCATTTCCCGTTCTGATATTAAAATAATTTATACTTGATTTTTTGCATACTTTAAAAACGTTTAACATGTATATTAGGTACTAACAAATATATTAATTATTAACAAAAATCCGGCCATCGTGGCAATCCTTCGTCCAGCAGTTTATGTTTTCCGGCTAATATGATGGTGATGGTGATGAGGGTTTAAAACAAAGAAGCAAATAAAAACAACTTCAACGATTTTGGCAGACGTAGAGTTAAATATCACAGAGCGGAAATAACCGAAGGTGTATTATGACAATGAAAATCCTCAAACCTTATGAACATCTTCAAAATGTGTTTCGAAAGTTTAAATATTCGGCAATACTTATAAGAACTGTCGTCGCTACACGTTTTTATAATTGATATTTTTGTTCTTATCAATAGATCTTCAAAGAATATTTTTTCTACCATATACCTACCTATATATGCTTTGATTTATAAAATAATTATCCCAAATTCAAAAGAACATTTAAGAATTGTTAAAAAGTACCGAGAAAAAAAGACAAGCAACAAGCAGGCAATATTGCAGCAAACCGTAAACCGGATACTTGTAAACTTTAAAAACAATTAATAAAAATGTGACTTACACAGTCACATTTTTTTACTTTGGAAGTTGCTACATACCTTTTATTAATATAATCTAATCTATCAATCTTTACAAACAACACGCCTTCATAATTAGGTACCAATAAATTCTTGCTAATTATGCCAAATCCATATCGGTTATAAACTCTCAGTAGTCGTTTTATATATTATTCTCTATAGAAAAACTGCGTTTTTAATGAGTGTTTTTATTGGAAATTTTAATTTTGAATTAATATACGTGTTCATTAGAAATAGTATGGAAGATTGTGTGTAAGTGTGTATGTGTTTTTGTTTTAGCGTGCGTTTGTGTGTTCAATTCATATTGTACAGTATATAGCGAATCCGCAATATCATTTGACGCGTACTTGTTTCATATAAAATAAATTCAGCAAATTATTTATAAAATAAAAACAATTGTTTAACATTATATCTACAGCGGTTAAGCGGGAAGTTGATAATGTGCTGAGACTAAATATATTTTTAGTACATTAATTTCATAACATTGTAATGTTAATAAGCAATCGTTTCTGAACACTAAAATTGTTGCACTTGATATTAATCCACACCACTAGAACATCATTCACACTGCACTATCTCGATGAGTAAGGCTTTTAACATCACTGATAAGATAGTCACCAGGAACAGATTACTCAATAAACACTGTTTATTTTATAACTGTACGAGACATAAAATTTTAGTAATTAAAACAGTAAGTACAAATCAAATAAAACGATGCATTGCACGATTGAGAGATCATTCGAAGAATTAGATTATTGGAGAAAGATAAAATCGATGATTGAATATTTAATCATTGTAGGATTAAATAATCGATTTTGTTTTGACACTATTGCGATTGATTTAGTTCTAGTCTCGAACTTTAGGTAAAAGTAAAATAACGTATCTGAAATAAGACTTTTAAATCATAAGAATAATATATTATAATTGATTTTAAGGTTTGTTTGGTCTTTGTGCGCGTAACTATTAAAACTTTTTTTGAACGTTAAGTTAGCCTATAGTTGTTTATATATTTTCTTACAATATTTTTATACATGCAATTAAACAATTGTTTTTCTAAATAAACGTTAGCTTCCTATTCGATAAAATAAAATAAATATGTACAAAAAGAACATTTACTCGAGTGACAAAAGATACATTGTATAACAATACATGAATAACGATATCCATTGGATTTCACACTAGGAAAACAGAGATAAGCTCGTACACAAATATTACGTCCAAAACATATTATTTCTTTTTATTTTGATAACGACCACAGATTAACATTGAATAATGATTAATCTTAACAAATTTGAACTTTAGTCCTTTCATTATTCTTTTGTATATTTTAGAAATGTTTACACAAATATCTTGATTATTCTCTCGTACGTATTCTAAAATATTACGTACTTATCTTGAATCTAAATAATAATAAATTAAAAGTATTTTAGTTTAAGTTGAAAGCATAAAATTTGATGCATTGAATCATTTGATATTTTTAAACACTTAATATACATTGTTGTCATTTTAGCAGTTACAGTAATAAAAGTCTACAAAAAACACGTCTAAGGAGATTTTTGGAACTTATTGCTCTACGATACTCTGATGCTCGTTACTGCTACTGACGACGCCGACGCATGCAACTTACGACATTTTATCCTACACTTTTTATCCTGGCAATTTGATTTTAATTAAAAATTTGTAAACAATTTTTTCTTTACTAGATGAAGCACATAAAAGAAGAAGCACATGAAAGAGAAGAACACAAACGAAGCACATGAAAATTCATCGGTGCCCCGGTTTCAACTAGAATTTTCTTCTAGATAATCACTATTCCATCTCGGTTCTAAGAAACCACTATCAACATATTGCATAATTTTCTTATACATTCGATTGGAAAAAGGGGCCTCCGACTTTTAATAAACGTACCGAGTTCACTGATAATACACTTAACGCTTATCAGGCAAATTTATTTATAATCATTACATTTTCACACGATAAATTAATTCCATATTGACATTAAACTGACACCACTGACGCGATAAAGTTATATTCATAATATTGTAAATGCGAAAGCAAGTCATTCTATATCATTGTTACCTCATTGGGGCTAAATCACTGAAGCTATTGTAGTGAAATTTGACATAGAAATAGTCTGGGTCGATAAAAACATATGTACTTATATTATATTCCAATGGAAAAAGGGAAAAATATAAATAAACAACTTCGAGCTTCAATTGATTTGAGTTAAATTATTAAGGAGGGAATTACTGTATAAAATTTAATAAGTTAGGGGATTAACGGGAAAAATAAATTCGGTGTTGATGGATTTGCGGCTTATTCACTCTATACTAATATTATAAAGAGGAAACATTTGTGTTTTTGTATGTATGTTTGTAATGTTTTCACAAAAAAACTACTGGGCCGATTTCAAAAAAGCTTTCACCCTTAGGAAGCTGCATCTTCACTGAGTGACATATGCTATATTACTTTTAAAAAAAATAGGGTCCCTGATAAAAATGCAATAACATAACCCAAGGTGTGAAAAAGTTAGTAATTAAAAATCTGTCATCGTGTACGCTGCGAAAACTATTGATGATAGAACAAGAAAAAATGTTCTACAGTATTATAGAACATATCAATATCTACAAAAAAAGTCCACGATACTATATGTCCAACTACTGTAGTTATGCCACTATAACTACTTTTTTACATTTTAAAAGTAGATAAATAACCGCCGACAATAATCAAACCATATTATTCATACCTCTGTATTAATCCTTATCCCATGAAATGATATTTTATTAAAGACTGTTTTAATACCTGAAAAATACTTTTTAAATTATTAAAATCAGACATTTCATTCAAAAGATATAACGTCAATATGAAATGATGATAATGAAAATAATGCAATAATAAAATAATGCGGTGTGGGTGACCCCGCGCAGCGTAGCGGGTGACACTGCGGGGGTAGGAGGGAAAGGGGCATCGATATCTATATCTATACTAATATGTAAAGCTGAAGAGTTTGTTTGTTTGATACGGCTAATCTCAGGATACTGGTTCAAATTTAAAAAATCTTTATGTGTGGTCCTTTTATCGAGTAAGGCTCTACGCTTATTTTTATTCATTATATTTTTATTAATTATACGCGGGTGAAACCGCGGGGCACAGCTAGTATTCATATAACTATGTAACAATAAATTATGAAAAATTAAAATTTTGATGTGACTTTTTCTATAAACATACATAGGTATATATCATAATACAGACATATTTCAAAATTTGATAAATGTGAACATTTAGTTCACTTTTTTTGCAGCTGCACGAGTTTTTTTGTATAAGCTGTTAAATAAACTCAAACTCAATTCATTGGGTCCGACTAATATGCAAAATGTAGTGCAAGGAAATTGACCAGTTTTCTTGTCCACTTATTTTAAACTCTATTTCAAACTAATAAGAAATAGGTATTATCAGTTATTTGTACATTTAAAAAACAATATATATTTTTATATTTTACATTGTAATAATTGCAACTGTATATTATTTGTAATTTGGATTATTTTTTGTTTATATTTATTAATATTTACTATAGACATTGTAATCAATAAAATATTAATTATTGTGCATACTTGACATTGATGTGTTTCCACAGAACAAAATATGTATATATTCTTTAAATAAATAATCATATGTAATAAAATATGTATGTGTGTATTAATTAAATAAATAAACTGATGAATGCTTTTAAAAATTTAAACAAAATGATATCAAACGACACCGTCCAAAAATTAGAACAAGATTTCAACTAATTAGTGCACCTATTTACATGAAGGCTGATAAAAATCAAAGGTCAAAGTTAATTTTATCTTGTCATTGAAAACTTTCCGGAACGACTACGATAACAGACATCAGAGAGCTAATGACATCATACATGGAACTAGATAAAATGAACGAATTATGAACTGACCTCTTAATCACCAGTATGATAATATGTAAAAAAATACTTATTAAAAAAAACAGAAGCTCCCAAAAACACTCATAAATTACATACAGAATTTTATATTTATTTTATGATTAGCTATTATTATATGTTTAACATGTCTTTATTCTATCCTAATAGTATAAAGAGACAAGGTTTGAATTTTTGGATATTAGTTTACATTAAATGGAAAGCTTGCACCGGTTCAAGATATTCTATCGAAACCTACTCACAAGAAAATCTATAGTTACCCTTTTCTACCAATTAATATACAACATAGAAATATAAATAAGATCGATTAATATAAACTAAAAATATAAAAAGTTTTTAATAAATGCTAACTCCATCTTTTGTAACGTCTAGTGGCAAATTATTATTTACCATCTTCGATGTTGCGTGAAAGCGAGATCGTTGCGAAAAAAAACGTCACGACACGAATCCAACTCATATTGTAGTCAGCTAAAAAACCGCTAAATAACTTATAATAACCGTTTAGAAAGTATTATTAACATTAGCGAGGTCAAGAGTTCGCGATCGCTCGGTATCCGAAGCAGCCGTGGCAATAGTCGTTTTGTGTTAGTATTAGTTTCTGCACGCAAATTACTTCATTAATTTCTTTAATATTATATAACAACGATAATCGTCGTAAATAACATTTCTTTTTTATATCATTATTATATCTATAATATTTATCTTATATTATAAAATTATGCATACGTTAATAGAAAACATTTTATGATTTTTTTAATTTCATTTTTATAACATGCAAAATATAGGCATGTATCTTATATTTGCATTTTTGCATGTATCATATATTATTTCTTTTCGTTTTATAGATGGCGCAATGACTATAGATATCACAGTGACTAGGTATCTTAATTGAAGCCGTCGGTTTTTAATCCGGGCACTACTTACTTTTATAGTCGTCATTAATTTTGGTCAAAATGTTTGTAAATACATATTACTTCATTAGATTCGTTGTTTTCTTCTGCGTTGACCAATGGATCTCTTTATGACTAAAGAGACACTTTTTCGTTAGTTATAAGATACAACTTGCTTTAGTGTCACATTTTTAGGCTTTAATCATCTTAAGAAAACTAAGATTTTTCCATAACCATAAACACTTTAGCTTAAACGACTCTTATTTGACGAAATAATAAATAATTAAACTGTATTAATATTTGTATATAGGTATATAATATTTAAATTTAGGTAAAATAAATTAAGAAAACTTTCTTTCGTTTAAACCAAAACTCATTAAAACAAAACATTCGCATTCAATTTAAAAAATATATATATAAAAATAAATTTAAAATTTAAAAATAAATATTTCCCGAAAAAAGAACTTTATGTCCCATTTCCAAAAATTTGACGCTACAGTGCTTCATCATTTACACTGACGATATGCCTTATTTGTAGTACATCTCGTGCTAGGCGGTGAAGTTTCTGCAAGTGTCCAATGAACTGTGACACAAATCCACCATTCCGTACTGAAGCAACGTCGTGGAATGAGTTCTAAATTTTCTCCTTAAATTTGTCCACCACATATTCAGGCTGTTACATTTTACTCTACTATTTGTGTATCATATATATGTACGCCTTCATAAATACATCTATACATTGTTGTTGTGTATGTAATTGAATCATCGCATTGTTTCGGCAAAACCATTAATAGTGTTGCAAAATACACAGCCTTAGAAAGTTAGATCATTGTAAATCATATCTAATGGATGAGGAGTAGGTACTGGTTGAACAATTTCGCCCATTACACAGAAATGGTTTATGTCGGTCATAATTTAAGATGCGATAAGCCAAATTCAGTTATGGCCAGTACGAACAATGGGTCGTGAATGAAAAAAAATGGCATATAATTTTGTTTCGACATTCGGCCGCAGTTCGATCACACGATGATTACTTTCAATGGTTGACTCCAAATGACCTGTCTTGAGCCGTAACACAATATGAAATTGCCAGAAGATATAAGTCACGTCACCGCAACGAGAACAAGAGAATGAAAATTACTTTGAACCTTAACGAGGCAAATGTTTTTTTTAACATAGCAAGCAAAGTAGCATGGCTGACGTGCCAAAATAGTTAGGTTAATGGTAAATGGTGCCCTCGGCTCATAAAAACAAGAACTGTTAAAAATGTAAGGAGTTCCTTCCATCGTCAAAGCGCCGCCAACTATGGGATAAAAGTAAGATAAATCTCTTGCGACTGTAATTACACTCGCTAACACAGTCTTCAAGCCATAACGGCAAATACAAGGCATTGTAGTTTGGTAGAACCAGGTACTTATCCGGACCCAAGGAAAGCCATGCCGCTGGTAAGGTACAACCAATGCTATTGTTATTATGTACCTATAAGTTGAAAGTGAGCAAATAAAAAGTATATATGTATATACATGCATAATAATAAAGTATATACATATATAGATCTGGTAAATCATGTTGTTAAACAAGAACACAGACGCTTAGTCTGTTAAATTTTCAAAATTAATAATAAAAAAATAAATCTTGTTCGTCTGTCGGATGTATTCAATTGTAATCATTAAGATTATAGATAATACAAGTAGAGTTAACTTTGATATCCTTCTGGAACAAAGAATAGTGTAATAATTTGTATGAGAAACGTTTATTATACTAAAGATTGCTTGGGGATAAAAAAAACGGAACGCCTCTAAAACCACTCTTAAAATGTGAAATAACAACATTACTGATTATAGAAAGAACTAAAGACAATCTAAAATAAATATGAAGTAAAATAAATATATATCCAAAAATAAATATGTTTCCAAAATAAATAAATAAAAAAAATATATTTCTTATTAACCGACTTCAAAAAAAGGAGGAGGTTATCAATTCGTCTGTATGTTTTTTTTTTTTTTTTTTTTTTTTTTTTTTTGGTGTTGTTACCTCATAACTTTCGACTGGATGAATCGATTTCGATGATTTTTTTTTTATTTGAAAGGGTTTGCTTTCCCATTGGTCCCATTTTTTTTTGGTCCAGTTTTGACAGTGGAATCCATGAGAAAACCATATAAGTCGTAAATTTGCATGAGGTATGTGCGCGACAAATGGACGAATAACTCGATTTCTATTCAACGGATTTCGATGATTTTTTTTTTATTGGAAAGAGTATACTTCAAGGGTTGTTTGATGATAGTTTGGTTAGATTCTGATTATAGGATCCATGACAAAGTAACGGAAATCTTCAATTCTTAGTAGCAAATTAACGATACACGACCGAATCTTTTATAGGCTATCTAGATTTATCATTCACCTACCATAACATCGTTATAATCAAGTACTTGTAGTACTATTGTATAAAACACTTCTTTATATACCGTCAATAGTTTTCGCAGCGCTCGCGAAATAATAACTTTTATAGGCAACAGTTAAATACGTTGGGTTACATTGCTCCATTTTAAGAAGGGATCTATAAGTTTTTGAAAATATAATATAGCCTATGTTACTTGGTAAAGACGTAGCTTTCTAAGGGTGAAAGAATTTTTAAAATCGGTCGAGTAGTTTTTGATTTAAATCGTAATAAAAAATCAAACAAAATCAAATCTTTCCTCTTTATAATATGAGTTATGCATGTAAGCATTAGTATATATGTTATGTTTGTAATTGAAACATATTTGAACATCTACTAAAAGTTGAGACCAATTTTGAAAATTATATAATATATCGTATAAGTACTCTTATATACATGTTATATTTATGTATATTTATATATTGATTACTAGTGTTTTTCCCGCGGTTCACCCGCGTAGTTCCCGGTCCCGTGGGAATATGGGGACAAAATGTAGCCTATGTTACTCCCTGATAATGTAGCTTTCCATTGGTGAAAGATTTTTTTAAATCGGCTTAGTGAAACCACTACACGCATAAACATGCGTGAAAGCGTCACAAACAAACTTACTTTCGCAATTATAATATTAGTTAGGATAATATAGATACTTCCCCTTTTTTTTAATATACAGACATTCCGTCATAGTTTATGGTGAAGAATGGTATAACGCAACATCTATAAACATACAGTTTATTTAATTATTACTAGAAATAACTATTTGATTATGTTATGGCTGCCCAACACCCCACCAACTAAATCTATTTAATCAAAACATGTTAATTTATATTCATACATTTAACCATATTAACTAATATTTATTAATTCAGTACCAAAATGCATTTTTCTTTACGTTTCACTGTTTTAGATTAATATATTTAAATAATAATATAAACGGCGCTGTCTCATATGAGCTGCACGTTTAGTAGGTCTACCCATATTCTACAAATTAGTGAGTGTACTTCAGATTCACTAAAAATCGAAAAATAAATAAAAATTTTAACAAAACAAAAACCGACTTCATAGGAAAAACAAATTAATATGCACTAAAAAGTAAAAAAATAATTGCGTATTCTTCTATAATTTGATAATTAACTTACTATTTTCTACTCAACAATATGTAGGACGAATGTGTAGTGTGGTTGATAATTTATTTACAATTATTGTTATTTTTGGAGTCGATGTCAGCTAAGGAAACACTATAATATACCTAGCAATAATAATACGGGAATCTTTTAAAAACAAACAAAAACATATACATTACAAATTGACTTTTATTCGCCTCGTTAAGTTGCGCATGTGACACAAGCACATCTCACCTATAACTAACTATGTATGTAGTTATAAACCCATCTTGGCTGACATCGACTCCAAAAGTAACAATAATTGTAAATAAATTATCAACCACACTACACATTCGTCCTACATATTGTTGAGTAGAAAATAGTAAGTTAATTATCAAATTATAGAAGAATACGCAATTATTTTTTTACTTTTTAGTGCATATTAATTTGTTTTTCCTATGAAGTCGGTTTTTGTTTTGTTAAAATTTTTATTACAATAATATAATAGCGGAGTATATGGTTCACGAGCCACGCACACAGGGACCGGACCGGAAGGGGAGAGGAGAAGAGATTCAGGTGGGCGTGACGTCATGCCGTTTGCCATAGTCCCGAAGTACGCTTATAGATGTTTCACACAAAAATTAGCAATTCTTTTATATTAATAATATACTGATAAGAGAAAATATACCGAGATCAGTAAACTAGCGGTATTTCCAGATATACTCCACCTTATACTATTTGATCTTTTATAACGATATACAAAATTAAGAAGCATATATATCAAACCAGTTACATCCAAACGTACAATATAACTGCCTGATTATAAACATTTCGCGAATATTTAAATTAAAATAGCAATTTAAGATTTATTGTACGTTTTGAAATCAGGTTTGGTTTCGCTATTAAATTCCAAAAGAATATAGATTGTTTTTGAACAAAAACTAGATTAATTTAAAAACAGATTGTGCTTATATAGAAACAACATAATGATGTATGAATATTTAAAAATCATATTAATATATTGTAAATAAAAAATAAAAAAAAAATTAAGAAAAAACAACTACATTCTATATTTGTATTATTATGCTGTATTATTTGTATATTCATTAAACCTAATCTAAGGCACTAGTACTAGGTTAATTGAGGAAGGATATAACCTTCAAAGTTAAGGAGCCAAATTACCATAAAAGTCAGCCAATCTGGTGAACTATTCTAATTACCTAATCACTAATGAGATCACCTACCCAATTAGGGTGAACAGTCAGACAGGTACCAGTTATATTATGAAGGTTTTTTAAGCATTAATGTAACACAATTAACTTGGTGGTAGAGCTTTGTGCATCCTCGTCTGGGTAGGTACCACCCACTCATCAGATATTCTACCGCAAAACAGATGTACTTGGTACTGTTATATTCCGGTTTGAAGGGTGAGTGAGCCAGTGTAATTACAGGCACAAGGGACATAACATGGGACTTAGTTCCCAAGGTTTGGCGCATTGGCGATGTAAGCGATGGTTAACATTTCTTACAATGCCAATATCTATGGGCGTTGGTGACCACTTACCATCAGGTGGCCCATACAATCGTCCGCCTACATATGAAAAAAAATAACAATTAGGTGCATAATTTGCAAAGAACTTTCAAAGAAGTTAATCATACTACAAACGTACTGTATATGTCTGTGCCGTGTATATTTTATGATACACAATTTATCAACGTAGAAAAAAAGTTAATTATATCAACAGAGAGGGAGAGAATATCGTCGGTGCTTTCGTGCAACTTGCGAAAGTATTGTCTTACTTATTTTGCAAGTAAGTCAATTTTGTTCTATGGTTATTTATATTTGTATCGTAAAAACTCATTCAAAGGTTATGAAACTTTTACAAGATGACAGATTATAGATTTAGCTGAATATAATGATAATAGTGGTCCTCCTGACCGATTTCGGCCACGGCGGCCAATCTCAAGAGAGGTTAGCCAACTGCGCAGGACATATTATAGTGCACAAGTGTAAAAGAATAGAGGTATTCTCTTACTCTCCTAACCCGATGGGACGGCAAACCGGAAAGAGTTCAGGCGCAGGACCAACGGCTTTACGTGCTTTCCGAGGCACGGGAGTGTACACACTTCCAACTTCCAGACTCCAGGCTGCTACTAAGAAATTTCAACAGAATCTCTCAATAAAATTTTATTGGCCCGACCTGGGAATTGAACCCAGGACCACCGTGTTTGCGGCCTTACACGTAGCCACTAGACCAACGAGGCAGCTGAATATATAAAGTATATGTAAGTAAAAATTAAAATAAGATCCTAATTCATGCAGCGTATGAGCGTGGTATAGTTACGCAGTACGATATCATACAAATTAATCATTTTTGGACAGACGAACACTGCTCTGACATAGAAAGGCTTTCTACTTAATTATTATCTAACGGCAAACAGTTACCTCAAAGATGATCCGAAGACATTCCAAACGGTCGCCTTCTTTCTTAAGCCAAAAAATAAAATAAAAAGAACGTCGGTTGATTCGCCAAAGATTCAAGATAACTAAGCAATCTATTCATAAAAACAAAAGTTATCAAACCCAGAAAGCGTTCTAAGCATCCAACGTCTTTTCAATTTTGTCGTATAATGTATCACATTATAATACAACATTTTAAATTTATATTATACGACCTTACAATGAAATGTAGGTGAATTAGTCTTTATTAATATTACCTTACTTTTTAACGGAAGTCAATCTACCCTCTTTTTTATATAAGTCTCAATTCTTCACTCTTCACAATGTTATAATTGAATTTGAATTTCATAAATGAAAAATATATAAAATGAAGCAAATAAATACTGTTAATATAATTCAAAATTTCAAACATACATATGATAATTTATATCAACATATTTGTATCTAATATTTATTACATATTATGTTATAAGTACTATTTACAAAAAATATATATTTGAATGATAAATTGAAAATTGTTATTTAAAAATTTTCAACCACTGTTTGATAGATGGATACTTTTGTATGATAAATATGTAAATAAATTATTCGGTTCTCGGTTCGGTCTCGCGCCCTAAATGTTGTACGTTGTTACCGGAAACCTTTAGTAAACGGCCAACACATCGATTGCGATCACGCTTAGACCCTGAATTTTTTGGTAAAAACCAATGACCAACCAATGACCTGGTAAACGACGCTACCTCTGCGAAAGTACTCGGTTAAAGGGGCAAGTTTTGATAACCCTTATTTAGATTAGCTTGTATGAAGAATCCTCAATAGCGCAAAAGTCAAGAACTGTAAAATATCGCCTTAATTCGAAGAAACCCATAGATTACGAGCAAAACTTTTATATCACTAACACATATTATAAAACTACGTCTGCTGCGTCTGTTTGAATGCGATAAACTCAAAAACTACCGGACGTTTTTTTAAACAGTTTTCACCAATTGCCGATGCGATTCACGAGGAAGGATTAGGTGTATAATGCATTTAGGCTTAATGTAAGATGGCGGCAATATATTGGTCTGTTAAAGATGTCGGAAAAAATCAAGGGTCGGGTAGCTAGTATATAGTCGTATAATATGAGATAAATAAAATGATAGAGGTCTGCATTTGTGCGCGCATCACGGAAAAATACTGGATAGATTTCAATGAAATTTTCTAAATTTATTTTTTAGACACTTGGCCCTTATCAAAATAAAAAATGATTGCGATATCTTAATTTAATAAAAAGTTATAAAAGTTTCAAGAAACAACAATTTGTATATGCACTGCGTGTTCAGTGATGTATGTTTAAACAAAGTATATTTTTGCTTGCGATCTTTTTGATGTTTTTTCCTTCGTACATAAGATAACTTTGTTAATATATCAAGCAACGCGGACGAAGTCGCGGGTATCAGCTAGTATGAGATAAATACAAAGGAGTAAAACAAATTTTATATTTATAACGTGCGATGTCGAGTAAGATAACACATAACAGACAAATTAAATACACTCTTAATCGCTTTAAGTAGATTGTTTCAAGTGGATTAAATTTCCAAACATTAAAAAACCTGTCCCACTTTTTGTAAGGATTATTTTTACCGTTTCGAATTAACCCTTATTATTAATTGAAAAAAAAAACTCAAAAAAAGATAACAACGCTATTAAATCGTTACCGACGAACGCGTTCGCTCTTTATGGCGAAAAAGAAAAAGCAAACCGACTTTCATATGTTTACTGCTGCAACTGTTTAAAATGGACGATATATCGACATTTTAATAAACATCATATGTTTATAAAAGATTTTGTTTTATTTTACATTTCTACTGCATTATTACTTAAAATAAGGTACAGCATGTACATTTTCCGCAGCTAGGCAAAGACTTCCTCCCTTTTTGAGAAGGTTCGGAGCTTCTTCCGCCACGCAGCTCCAATGGATGGGTTTGTGTGATGTTTCCTTTACCACAGAGTAGGAGAAGTTATAAATAAAAACTTAATTCATGAAAATTCAGTATTTCAACTCAATCAATGCGCTGTCAGTCTAACAGCCGATTACTGAAACGTCATTCAAATATTAAGTGCAACTCAATTATTTGAGACTAAATTTCAAATTAACGGCGTCTCAAATAATTAAGTTTCACTTAATATTTGAATGACGTTTCAGTGTTCGGCCGTAAGTGA